>OY728135.1:1147221741-1148569307 GCA_963277665.1 Viscum album
AAACTATACAAAAACAGAATAACATATGACTATTAAAGAAACTAGGAAAATAAAATATTGAAGAAAAATGTTCAAAATTATATATCTAAATAATATAATTTCATTATTAATGATTTAATAAGAAATCTATGAGCGATTTGGGACATAGGTAAGGCTTTCATGTAAATTTCTTTTCATTGAGACATGTTTTAATATTAATAACCAATTTACTATTTCTATAGTTTAAATACTACAATTGTTTTTTATAATCCATTATTCAATTCATGGAATTTATATAAACATGTTCTTTTCGTGATTCCAAATAAATTTTAATCAAAAAATACTTTAGCCCATGCGATTTTTTTCAGCAATTCATTCATTGTGACACATTTTCTTTTTTGCACCTAATTTATTTTAAATGGTATATGTGATACCAGTTGTATGTTTTATATCATGTATAATCATTATTTACCATATATTAACTTCAGCTTGATTGTCTATGTATTTTAGGATGTTTATCTTGTAGGTTCCTAGTAGAAGCAAGCGATGGTCATGCCAAAATTTTCTTTTTGTCGTGATAAATGATCAATATGATATTTACACAATGAAAAATGTCGAGATATATAGAATTGAATCATAGAAAACATAAAAGGGATATAATTCCAGAACCATAGAGAGGTTTATCATATATTATTTTTAATTTATTTCATCAATTAATGAATTAACTTATTGGAATTATTTCTTCATTGATGGATTTTATAAATAGACATGTTGTGTGTCTTCATTGCATTTTTGGAATCAATATAGGATTCACTATAGAGATGATAGAAACTTTTTTCACAAATCTCTGAAGGTCACTATAGGAATCTCTAGGTCATATCATGAAATATCCCATTGATTTCATTATCTACCATTGATAACCATCAGAGCTCATTACAAAGTGTTCTATATGGTTTCCATTTACTTGAGAGTGGGGTTTAATGTTATTTCTCTCTCAATTTTTTGTAGATTTCATGGATTATGGAGTTCTTTGGGGTGTAATAGGATTCTCCAAATTTGTTGTTCCCAACCATACAAATGAATTGTATCTCTTAGAAAATAATATTATTATGTTTATATACTGCTCGGGTGAAAATAAATCAATTACACAAGTACCCTTTATTATTTATTTAATAACTAAATCACCCAATATAAAATAAATAGAATAATAATGTTATTATTTCTCAACATGATCCTATGTTGCGAATTAATTTAAATATTATTGAATCAAATAATTTTAAATATTTATTATTACTCAGTGGGTCATTAAACTTGGTCCTCTATTACTACACAGTATTTTTATGACTTGAAAAATGAATACTTATTAGATAAATAAATATCAAGACCTTATTCACAAATACCTAAATAAATACTATATTCACTAAATAAAAGATAAAATTTTATTACATATTCTGCACACAAAATATGCTCTCTAATTACTAGTGATAGAATACATGAAATAAATTAAACATTAATAATTATTGAACCACATGAGGGAATAATATTTACTCAACATGTTAAATAATAAAAAAATGATATTATTATTTATATGAGATTCCAGATACATGTAGTGTGTGACAATATTGGACATTATCTTAGTGGCATTAGGTAAAGCAGTATCAAGTCAATGGTTTTTGAAGGGAAAGACATCGTGGAACCCACATAGGTAGATTTTAATGCATAAACGACATTATAAATCATATCAAATCTTACTATTTAATATTATCCCTTTATCAAGATATAGCTATTCCGGAACCTTGCATGCATGTTCCATCATGCTATGTGATCGATGAATCATTATTTGACCATCTGAAAATTGAACTTCCCTATAGAACACAATGACCTTGGATTTATTTATGCGATATAATTTCCATTACAAGGCGTGAGATATCATCTTCCACCACAGAATATAAGGGAAAAATATTTTCTAACATTATTAATTAGTGAAATTTTTCTCGTGATGTACTAAATGTATCCTACCTCGCTGTGAACATATTTCATCACAATTTTTTGTAAAAAAAGCATAGTATATGGATTATAATAATAATTTATAATAAAATTAAAGTATAATGATCAATAAACAACTCTATATAAATGAATATCCGTTGAAAAATAAAAAAGTGTATTTGCTACGGGTGTGTCTTGTTCACAAATTGTCCTACACTAGATATTACCGTGGGCATACACAATGAGAAGTTTCTTAAAAGTGTGTATCATTTTTGTCCATCAAATTATATAATATATCTATACAACATATATTTAATAATATAGTCCAATCACTTTCATTTTCACTTCATTGTAGAGAACTAATATGACCTTTTACGACGAAAACTAATCTTAGGACATTATCACATATTATGTTACTTAGAAGAAAAAATATGATGTCATTATTAGTTTATTAATAATAAAAACTCTGAATACAAGTCATCGTAAAGTAAATATTAGTTTTTTCTTGGGAAACAACTCTAAAAGACTCCCACTTTCAATAGATCCAACTCGTAACATCCTTATGTATGCAAGATCTCATACAATACTCTTTCATTCTCTAAGACATTACTTTAGTTAATGGGTCCACCAAGTTATCTTCTCTAGGTAATATTATTAATTCAACTTCACCCTTATGATGAAAATCCTTCAAGTGGATATACTTATAAAGTATATTATTTGAATATTGGTGTGACGATAGATCTTTTTTGAAAGCCACTACTGCAGTATTATCATAATAAAATGTGATATGGTTTCACTGTTATGTACCACATCAAGCTACTGGATAAATTTTCATATCCAAAAGGATTCATTGGATACATCAAAAACTGCTATATACTCTGACATCACTACAGAGTCAGTAGAAACTAGCTTCTTTGAACTCTTCCAGCTCACAAATCCTCTATTAAGAAAAACACATATCATGCCTACGACTTCGGATCATTTTGATGTGTATAAAAACAAGCATCATTATAACCCCTAATGACCATCTCCTCATGTCATCTATACACCAGGAATATATCCTTAGTTCTTCAAAGATACTTTAGGTTAACATTAACACCATACCAATAATATTCTCCTAGATCATCATGATATATTCCAGCCACAATCAATTTAATGTCACCATCAAGTCCAACACATAACATGGTATACATGATTGATCCTATCACAGATGTGTGTATGAGATTTCTATATATATCTTCCTCTTACTGTGTATGACGACACATTTTCTTAGAAAGATATCAATTATATGACATTGGAATTAATCCCCTCATTGATTGTTCCATACTAAATCTACTTAGTATCAGGTCAACATATGTACATTGAAATAGTCTAAGATGACTATTGTATCTTTCAGAAATGATTATGATCCCACGAAAATTGGTTGGTTCGCCAAATTCTTTCATGAAGAAACACTTCTTCAACCAGTCCTTAAAAAACTGTAATACTGGTATGTTGTTTCCAATATGTAATATTTCATCTAAATATACTACTAGTGTAACGAATGCATTTTCATTAAACCTCTTAGAAACACATGAATCATATATATTTTAGTGAAGATGAATTATTTTATAGCTTCATCAAATCTAATGTTCCTTGATATAGATGATTTTTCAATCCATAAATGGATCTCTTCAACCTGAAAATCATTTTACCATCACCTGGAGTACCAAATACATCTAGTAGTGTCATTTAGAAATCTTCTAGAGAGTTCCCATTAATGAATTTAGTTTTAACAGCTGTCTTTTATATCTTGTAGTCATTGTAAGCAGCTATATCAAGTAAAAGTCTCATGGATTTAAACATGGAAACTAGGGAAAAAGTTTCATCTTATTCAATTCCTTTATGATGCTTAAAAAATTTCTAAATTATCTTGTATTTATAGGTATTTAAATTAAATTCCATGTCATATTTTATCTTGAATTCTAATTCACACCAAAATGGATTTACATCAACTTGAAAATCGTCCAGAACCCCAACATAGATCTGATACATGTATCAATTTTAGAAATCACATCTTCATTTCATATTTCAAATTATGATCCCTCTATAGCCTATTTGTATGAGAGTGGATTATCATTGTCAACCAATAATGAATCACCATATATGGGGACCAGAAATCCAAATATCTTATGATATCTTACCTCCCTTGAACTCCTATGTAGTACCTATATTTCAGGAACTACTTATTCAATGAAAAACTATGGAACCTATTCATATAACGACTATTGTGTATATTGAGCATAAAATTCAACTAATTCAATCGTTCTCCCACTATCCTTTTGGATGATAGACTAATTATCAAGAACAATTTATAGTCTAGAGAAAATCTCTTTCTTATATGAGGGGTTGTATAAGTATTATCCCTTTTTTCCTTTTAATACCTTATAAAGATATAGATTTTACCAAGGTATCTAGTTTTTTTCCTAACAACCCCTTAACAAAAACCTCACAACCCTATACATGTGTATGTGTAAGAAATGTTTCTTTCAACTCCATAACTCGAAGTGAATTTCATTTTATACTTTATTTGGTATTTTGTTTAATATTTTATGTCATGGTTTCTAATGAATATCCCCTAAAAGATATTGGAAGATCATCATGCCTCATTATTGTTCTTACCCTGTCTAACATGGTATTGTTAATCCTTTACCTAAAATAATTCCACTGTGGTGTATATGGTGGAGTGAGTTGGGATAGAATCCCAAACTCCCATAAGAATTCAATAAAATTATGTCTATGATATTCATCACCATGATCTTATTGAAATAACTTTATCTTCATTCAATGTTTATTCTATATTTCAGTCTTGAATTCCTAGAATTTATCAAAGGAATTAGACTTATAACTCATCATTTAGACAAATATATATGTACAAATGTCATCAGTAAATGTTATGAAGTAAGAACAACCTCTTCTATCTTCTACTCTAAATGTTTCACATACATAAGTGTGTACCCATCTTAGATGATATTTGGTCATTCCACCCTGTCCACTGAATCAATGTTTGGTAATTTTTCTTTGTAAACAAAAATTATAGTATAAAATTGATTTTATCTCAGATGAGTCTAAATAACCATCTTGAAAAAGCATTATCAAACGCTCCTCATTTACATGACCAAGATATTTATTCAGTATATGGGTGTTAAATGAGTCATGTGGACATTATTAGTAATCAATTTCTAATACATGGTCTTCATAATTTAATAGGTAAATACCATTGTTTAAATTTCCATACCATAACATATGTTGAATATATAAAAGAATAAAATATTATTTCCGAACCTGAATATATATCCATTTTCATCTTGGAATTACACAGAAATTATCTTCTTACTAAATGTTGGTACATAATAACAAAATTTAAAACCAAAATCATTAGTGTTGGAAATGATTTTTTGTAGTCACCAATGGAAAGGGTAGCTAGCCTCACACCATTAACAGCTCCCAAATCCATCTCTCATCTAGAAATCATAATGAATCTACATGGATCCTTAATTTGGATATAGATGTGAGAACCATATGATTTATTCAATACCCAATGTGCATATATTTAAGGGTTACACTTTATAACAAAAACACCATTATCTTCCTCTTTCTTATAATTTTAGTTACCATTGAAGTTTCTTTTCTTTCCAAATGAGATACATGCTTCCTCATTTTTCTGGTAATGCCTCTGTATCTTGTCTTTTTGGAAGGATGGTGCTTGGGATATTTATACTTGTTATGAGTCTTGGTCCCCTCTTCCTTATTTTTCCTTTTATTATTCAAAATGTGTATTTTTGTTTTATCACACCCCATAATCTTATCCACGTGGTGAATCAGTGTAAGAAGTTATAAAATACTATTCTCATTATTTCTCATATTGTAATTAATAATAAAAATAGAAAAGGTCTTGGGCAGTGATGAATGTATGAGACCTGTATGTAACATAGTTGGGAATTTAATCCCTAAGATGTCTAAGAATTTAATATTTGAAATGATTTTTACTACATGAGTTCCATCAGGTGACGAGTCTCCACGATTAGGTGTAAACAAAGGATTAGTGATCACGTACCTCTTTTCTCTCAACTTATCATCTTAGATATCACAAAGCAGAAACTTTATTCTATACACATCCATCCCTCATTTATCTTTAAATTCTTATTGGTAATGTATGATAACATAAAACATTTATTATAAGCTGAATCACTCAAATTTTCCTCATAGAGTGATAGCTCTTCATCACTTTCCTCATTACCATGCACATTAGGAATAAGATATTCCAACACATACAATCTAATTTTATAGGGAAGGATAATGCATAACCAGTCATGGAAATCTGTACCAGAGATAAGGTTATATATATCAAGAGTATATCATAGTGATATATCTAAATCTATTTTAATTTTTTTTCTTGAAAATAAGATTAGCAGAATTTTAGTACATAAATTGAAAATTTTTAGATAAATATATAAAAATGTATTTATTAATCTACCACTATTTTATCTAATCCCAATACCCACCATTAGCTTCTTATATCATATTTCATGGAAATTCTAATGGAAATGATCCATATTACCATTCTCATTACCTTAAATTTTTATTTTTAAGCAAATTTAATGGCTATAGGTAGGATGTCCAAATGAAAACTACATTAACATGAAATTACTTTATCTATTGAGTGGACTCCCCTATCCTAAAATCCTCAAATTATATTTCCTATATGCTTGAATCATTATTACACCATGTCCTTCTGTAGAAGTCAACCCTTGATGTGAACTATGTTTAGTCAACCCAAAAATTTAGGTTAGAAATACCTTATAATTGAACGAACCACAACTGTGGAAGGTCTAGAAAATTTAAATATGGTTCAATATTAACTGAAATAGAGTATTTCTATACCATCTAAAAATATATAATTGAGTGATTTTATCCCTTTTATGTGTAAATTTCAAATTATTATCTTTATTACATGATTATTAATATTATGCGGATTTACATAACTGATTAATCAACTCTGAAAAAATATTTATGCACAAGACAATTTCTTTTAGTTCTATCTCTTATGCTCATTAATTTCATTCCTTCATGTGATTGCAAAAAATATTCCAAAATGAAATAATCATAAAAATTTATAGAAATAATATAATAAAGTGTATGATAATGAACATATACTAATTGTAAACTTATCAAGTGGTTGTTAAACAAAATATTGACCTAGAGGGAAACTACCTTGAACTAATTAATGTTTTTATTATAGCTTTCAACATTTCCACCATTGTATGTCTCTTGGATTTGTTCCTCCTCAAATAAAAACATGAACCACCTCCACTATAATGAGAGCACCATCCATTACATAAGATTTTTCTCACATTCAGGTGAGTGGAAAAAGGTTTATATAAAAGAATCTATGGGCTCACACACCCTTACATGATAATAGGATAGAAGTCCTGTGGGATAGAAATTTAATTTAATAATAAATTAAATGAAACCAATTACATAAAATGGTCTGGTATAGGCTCATGATCTTCCTCATTCATGAAAAAATAATGCATTTAAGAAAACTAGAATTTAATTCTTAATTGTTATTTTTAAGATAAATCACACCAAAATAAATTAATTATCTTCTTCAATTAATAAATTATTTGAACTTAATTCTCATCCGAATTTCTTGGACATTCTCATCCATCATAATTTTAAATAAACTAAATAATTTTATTTAAAATTATTTGTGTACATTGATGTTCCTTAGAGGAAATATTGTTCATAAACATATGAATCTACCCATGATGTATTATACTTGTATATAATTTACTATCATGAGACATGGAATTGGTGACTTATCTCTTACATTCATGATGTGAGCTACCAATTTAATGATTACACAAATTACATGATTTTTGTATAACATGTCATGATTTAATGAACTTAGAGTAATACCTATAAAAAATCCACATGATATGCATATCTAAAAATTATATAGAAATTAATTATATATATATATATATATTTATATTAAAACACATAATATGGTGTGTCCTACGAACTTAATTATCATAAAGAAGAACATCTCAATGTGGATTTAAAATAATAATATATTAATTTTAAATAATTGTAAAATTTGTATAAGTACACGGTGTTTATAAATGAGTTGCAAGGCATTTAAGTCTGTCACCATCTATCCGAGGAACACACCTATGAACTCAGCGTGTATATCATACCTCAGGAAAATTGTAGAGCACGACATGTAAAATGGGCTACACAACTTGTGGTCTCTGATTTACATGGTCACCAGTCAGATAGGACATGTATAGAAATACATGGTCCATTTGTGAAGGGCTACATGCTGTGTACATGGGATAGACGACTTGTACTCTAGATGATCATGCGCCAGGCTATCCATGAATACATGTGGTGTTTGAAATTAAATTCACTACATGTAATTAATGAAAATAGTTTAAATTAATTATGAATTAATTCATAGTGTGTTGAACACAAGTACACAACAAGTAACTCTAGTTACTTGATGTGAACTCCTATGTTATTTTGACAGGATCCTCAACACATTTGGATGAGTTCATTGATTTTGTTTCATTCTTAAAATTAATAATTATTATTTGATATATGAGAAATAAAGGTAGAATAATTATATTTCACAATTTGGATTAAAATAATTATTTAAACTGAATTGAAAACTAAAAGAAAATTCCTAAATCAATCAATCATATTTAAATAATTGAAAATAAGAATGTGACCACTCTGATACCACTTGTAGGTTTCAGCTATAACGGAACCGTCCGATGGGCCATTCCCATCTTTTCATTTCTTCACAATCGACGATCAATCTGAGATTTAGATAATGATAAACATCATGATCTATGGAATTTAATAAATGAAACTAGACAAGGTATTGAATGTCAGAACCATAGAGTGGATAATGACATATTATTTATAATTAATTTAATCAATTAATGAATTCTGTTGTTGGAATTCATTCTTCTTTGATGTACTTAAAAAAAGATATGCATTGTTTCACCATTTCTTTTTCATAATATATAGAATATCCAATTTATCGGTGATCCACACGTGTTAAAAAATTTGTGAACATAACCATACGAATATATAAGTTCTATCGTTGTAGATTATATCACATGCATCGTCTACCTTTTATCGTCATGATAACTTCTTATAAAGCTCTCTCTTGATATATTGTTAATTGAGAGTGAGTGGTAGAGGAAGAATGCTCTCCCCAATTGGGAGCGTTCTTGGAGAATTGAGCTCAATTGGGCTTCAGGGGATTCCCTGTCATTTTTGTCCCCAACCAAATAAATGAATTATCTCAATAAAAAAATAATATAATGATTTTATACATAGATAGGGTTATAATAAAATCATTCCAAAAGTTCCATTTATTATTTATTTAATCCCTATTGAACACCATGTGAACAAATAAAAATAATAATATTAATAATACTCAACATATGCTTAACTTTTGAATTAAATTAAATATTTTTAATAAAAATGTATTCAATGTTTATTCTTTCACCCCAGACTATTAAATTTAGTACGTCATTCCACCACAATATTTAACAGGTCTTGAATAGTGACTATTTAATTTTTAAAGAAATATCACTATATTATTCGCAAAAAAATAAAGAAACATTATCTTCACTAAATAGAAAATAAATATTTATTAAATATTTTACACAAATTATATTCTCTCGAATAACTGGAGACATAATATAAGTGAACAATTTGACCTGAATAATTTTTAAAACATGTGTTGGAATAATATTTATTCAACTTGTTAATTAATAGATAAAAATATTATAATTTAATTGAGATACTTGACAGACTTAGTGTTTGACCCTTTATGACATAAGGAATTAGGTGAAGCTACCTAAAGTTTAAGGATAACATCTAGAAAAATGAAAAGGAACCTATAGGGAAATAAACTAATTTGGTAATTATAAAATACCTCATATAGACTCTTATTATTTTATATAATTCCTTTATTACGATATTATCTCTAATCAATAATTTTGTATGCGTATTCCATCATCCTATGTGGTCAATGAAAAATTATTTGGCTTCATGAAAATTGAACATGACTATATAAAATTATGACCATGGATTTATAAAGGTTATATGATTTCCATCAAAGGTTTTAAGATATCATATTCTATTAAATAATAGAAGTGAAAATTATTTCTTACATTATGCATGAATTCAATATTACTCTAGACGCACCGAATGTATCATACAGTACTAAAAAAATACCCTATAACAATGGTTTTGAAACATTGGTATAGGCCTCCAAAACGTTGCTATAGCATATACTAACGGTTTGAAGAACCGTTTCCCTGTAAGCCTTGTGAATAGGTATATACCAATGGTTTTTGGAAAACCCTTGTTATAGACCTATAAAAATTGTTTTGAAAACCGTTGGTATAATTAATATTAAAATCGATAATAACGGTTCCATAAAACTGTTGTTATACGTAATTCAAAAAATATTCATTCATTTGGTTTTTATCTCAGCACCTCCTGTTTGTAAATGAACGACCTAACCACTAACCTAACATAGTTTTGTGAACATAATTTCATAAATATATATATATATTTATTATCATAATTATTTTAAATTTTGATTTATTTAATGTCCTCTATAAGAAGATTCCATTAAAAATACATGAACCTATACCAATGGTTCTAAAAAATGTTGTTATAGACTTATACATATGGTTGTGAGAACTGTTGGTATAGGTTCTTATATTTTGGGACCTATACCAATTTTTTTGGACTAACTTTTGGTATAGGGTCTCTATAATGGACCTATACCAACCGTTTTGGACAAACCATTATTATAGGTCCACCATATACCAACGGTTTTCCCAGAACCGTTGGTATGGATCATATTTCCAGTTGTGATACCTCGCTGTGAACATATGTCATCAGAATTTTCATCAATAAATAGTAGTACTCAACTAATAATACTCATTAAAAATAATATTATTGTATATAGAACAATAAACACATTCACATACCAAAATATCTAATGAAACATATTAATGTGGATTTCCTTCTGGTAGTTCTTTTTATCATAATATCCTACACTTGATATTACTAAGGGTATACACCATGAGAAGGGGCCTCAGAGTCCTATGAGTCTCTACCCCTGATATCATATATCATTTATGTCCCTAAAATGATATCTTCCATCTTTAGATCATCAATTTAAGAACATTTACAAAGAACTTCTATGTTCTCATAATAGCATGGAACCACTATGACATTTTAGCATGAAAGATACCCTTAGAACATTATCACATACAATTTTACGAAAATTAGAAATCATAATGTGATAATTAGTTTATTAATATTCAAAAATATAAATAAAATTCATTATATATTACCCAAAACTATGTTCTAGGGAACCAACTCCAACATATGTTATAATGTTTCTCAAGATGTAAGGGTTTTTGCATACCACATTCATGTCTTTTTAGATACAAGACCACTTTATTTTTCTCCCTTTTATAAAATAATATTACGATTAACCTATTGTAATTATTATATATGTACCCTAAATATATACCTAGTTAAACATCCCTTCGGTTTTTGGGCTAATAAATATTCATATCCCACTGTGAAATTCACACTTGTATTTAAACATGATTTAATATTACTTTCCTTTTTCATCACTCATTTCATGAATCAATCTATTAAAATTATTTTGAATTGTGAATATATTCATAAATTCAGAATGATTTTGTATAGATCACTATTGGTTAAATTATTGTGTTATGAAGAAAACAATGTGTTTCTATCATAAAAAGAACATTTTCTTTTTTCCCAAATCACAATGTAAGTGTTTTGTTTTTATTATTTCTTATCATAGATCCATATAATCACTTTTATACATTAGAAATACATATTCAATGCATATGTATATTTTTAAATTATTCATTTTTATTTGGATTGATTCCATCGTCTTATAGAAAACCTTATAAATTAGCTTTTTATTATGCCATGAATCAAATTTTCAAAACCCACATCCTTCTTATAGGTATGAGCATTCTTATGATTTATTTATTGTTTATTTTACTCATGTGGTGTGAATATGTATGATTTTAATTTATTCGATGGGTTAAACAATAATTATATTTACCTCTAATGTAATTGATAAATATTTATATCTCATGATATGTTAGGTAAGATATATGTGAGTGAACTTAAAACCACTTAAAAGCTTTTTCAACTTCGTGATGATGGTATTGGGAGTAACCGTTGACTTATATTAATGATATAGTGTTTTATATTATTTCCACAAGTTTCCGATCATATGAAATCATTTCAGTTTTCCATGTTCCCCTGGTTATGATCATCGAATATTATGACATCATGATATTCTTCTTGACTATCATGTTATTCTTTATTTTCATGTTTATTTTCTTACTAGGCATTCTAGATCACCAATTTCCATATATATATTACATAGGATATTTAATAATGTTGTTGAAGATCCATGGTTGTTGGGACTAAAATGTGGAATTTCAAATAAATTTTACATTTTTATATTTACACTGATGGATTTTTATGTATAATATTAAAAGGACACGATACATATAGATCTTAAGTGTCTATTTAATGGAAAATAATGTTAACAATTATAAAATAATTTTTATGTCTTGGGTAACCATAGATTTTATTATAATAATGTATAGTTAAATGTGGAAAATGGTATAACAATACCTTATCAAAATAAATATGGATAAGTCTTTGGAATAATACTAAGTATAGTAAAACATCCTAAAATATTGGTAATTTTTAGACTATGTTGCCTTCCTAGAAATAAATCCATATATAGGTGTTATATTTAGATGATTTTAGAGACCAAATTAATCTAGGGGTAATAGGCCAAAAAAAATTTATTGTGTATATCTCAATAATCATTCTCATTTGTAGTGAATGACCTTTACTATTCACCAAGTTTTCTAATTTCAAGTGATAAGATTTTTCTAATTATATTATCTTTATGATATTTTATTGAAGTATTTATTTTATACAGACACTGATGGAAAATGCTTACTAATATAAGATAGCCCAACTTAAAGTACAGTTCTTTTAACCAATAGAGTTATAAGATGAACTAAGAGTTAAATTGTAGAAATGAAAGTGTCATAGGTTAAAATGAAGGTGTCATGGGATAATACATCTTAAGATTTATATCTAATATTAATATGGTCATTTACATTGATTATATTTATAACCATTTTGGTATTTTATACTTTATTGAAACATGATCAAGGAAATGATTCTTTGAAATTTATATTCATAGAAACAAATATTTTTTATAAGAAAATGAGGGAGAATACATAAATAGTTGATAATATTAGTACATGACTATTAAAATGGAAGATTAATTATACTTAGTCCCACATAAGGTAGCGGTGATGATATTTTAAGAGAAATTAAATCTCTATAATCCTATCAAATTTTTTTCAAGAGATATTTGTCAACGATTTTTAATTATATTATAAATGTTATGATTGTTATGTGAATAATATATGGATTATTCATTAGTAGAGTTCTTTAATGGAATTGAATCATATATTAAATGGTATAAATGAAATTAAAAACTGATTTTATGACATTGATATAATATTGGGGATAACCATTGATGTAAATATGATTGTGATATTGATATATAATAGGTTTAATATAAACATCATTTTAAGTTAATAAGTGGTTGAATGATTTTTAAAAAATCATGTTAGACGTTATTAGTAACCTTGGGATTGATAATTCATGATATTCTAGGTATAGTTTATCTCATTTTTCTATATTATGATATATTTAGTCTAGTTTATGTCTTTATGTATTAGTTTTCACTTATATTGAAGTATTAAATACAGATTTAAATTTTGAAGGAATGTGTTATTTTTCTATGGTTTAATGGCTCGAGTATCCAAATGGTTTTGGGAATGTTACGTAATAAAGAATATATTATTATGGAATATACATATTTTTGTACATTATAATATGAATTATTTATGTTATATGAGGTAATATATGTAACTTGGTATTTCCATTGAAATTATGGAATATGTTATATTACAATATATATCTCTTAGACTACTATTGTTTTTGAAACATATCCCAGGCATGTTAAGTTTTGATGATATCAAATACCCTTCATAATTAACTGCTAAGTTTTATGTGTTTTCATCATGTGTTAGAAATATCCCTGTTATTCAGATGTGAAATCTATAAATTAAGAATGTTTTTTGAAATTTGAGAAATATTGGTAAAACCAGCTACATGTGGCATTTTAGTGACATAGAGAATCGACTACACTAAGAAATAAGGCACACTGATCATCTATGGGATGGATTCACCTTCATGAAATGAATACATTGAAGAAATAATTAGGTGGAAATATCCTACATCGATGGATTGACTATGCGGGAAATAAAATACAAAGATCAATAAGCTAATAAAGTCAGTTAGGTGGTGTAATTGACTATGTTATTTGGATACATGAAAAAATTACAAAAGTGGGTCCAAATGACTTTTTAATTCATTCATCTACAAAAAATTTGGTGATGTGGTCAAGTTGCCTATACGAATAAAACAAACTATGGAATTAAGGCCTATGAAAATTTTGCTACATATGCAAATCAGTTATTTCCAATAATGATTGCATGAATTAAAATGGATACATTGATGAATTCAAGTATATGCATTCAAATTTCTTGAATTTGATTATGTATTGGTCTAAAAATAGCTATATTAATTTTCATCAATTTATTTATTACTATTATATTATATTCAAAAAGATCTAATTTTCTCATAGATTTAATAAATTTCTGATTTCATATTTTGTGTACAAAAAATTAGAATATTAGTAAATTAATGAGAAAATAAACTTGTACAAGGAAAATATAATGGATAATATTGTTTTTTAGGTATTTATAAGAAAAGGAAATGATTTTTTTATCAAGATAGAAAAATTATATGGATTAGTTTTCATACTTTAAAATTCAAATTTTTATGCATTTTCAAGGTAGTAGAGTTACGAAAAAATAATTGAAAATAAAAGAATATCTTGGACTAACCTTGTTTGAAAATTTATTTTTCATGCTATATTATTTTACATGATAAGAAGAAGAATATTTGTGATCTATAGTTGTTAAATATTGAACATACTTGTTGTGTTCAAAATATCTCATCAAACAACACATTATCATTATAAATTCACCACGAGAATTATTCCATCTATGAGTTTCATTTTACAGTTGTGTGGTCAATTTATAAATGATATATTTTCTCTATTATATTTTGAAGGTTACCTATAAATTAACCATGAAGGATATTGTTTGTAAAGCCTTAGTAGATCCATGTTAAATGGTCATGGGTTATTGTTTCAAGTATTATATTCTTACACTATGTTTTTCAATCACTATCAAAAGGACTATTAGTCATTAAAAAGGGATCATTATTCTAAAAATTACTAAACACATGGAAAAGTGTATTAGTGGATTAGATTATTGTATATATGTTCCCATAACCAATTTAAATATCTCCATATGATCTTAATGTTTTTTCTTTTATTTATATTACTTCTTGTGTTAAAGAAAATATTAAAAGTTAATCCTATCATAAATTGTGTGGTTTTAAAAGAGAATAAAATTTGAAGGTCTCAACTCATCCCCCTCTTGGTTTATATGAAATTTTTTCTCAAACAATAATTATAATCAAAGGTTTCTGAATTTTTATGTTATCATATTTCAAATGTAAAATTCTAAAGTTAAATTCAAAAATTTGTTCTAATGTCTGAAAATAGGGAAGGTATGTAAATGGTAACATGTGATTATTTTAATTTATAGAATTATGTTTTTTTGGAAGGAATAGTTGATCATCTATAAACAGTACTTTGTTCTAAAGTTTTATCATAATGTTCTTAAGCCCTATTATATTCAACCAACACAATCGAAAACATGGCATGTAGACATTGAAAGAAATTATGATTCAAATTATGAATAAATTAATGATATTATTTAAGGACTATTTCTACGAGTGTTTAATATTGTTTTTTAATGTTAAATAATAAATAAAATGAATACTACTATATAGGTTTCTGATAAAGTTATATTTAATGTGAGAGCCCTAATATATAATTCCACTAAGATATAAATTAATATATTTATAATTATAAAAGTTTAAACATCTCCCAACATAATGGAATTCTTAATGAGGTGGTAAATAAAATTAATCATTTTGGAATACCCACTTCTAAAAAAGTTCAATCCTTAAATAAACTTATAATTTTATAACAAATATGGACTGAGATCTCCAACTATATTAGGTAATCAACATAGGTCAAAAATTTAAAAATAATTGATCTCATTGAAACACCGGAGATGCCCATGGTATAAATCTAATATTTAGATGGAGATCATAGATTAGTTAAGAATGATAATGTTTCTTTGAAATATTCAAATCCAATGTATGATAGGATAATCTAAGTGATTCAGATAGGTGAGTAAACTGATAAAGATCAATTAGATAGTTATACATCATATAGTGATCTGGATAACATTTTAAATAATTTTAAAATGATTTATAATAGTAGAAGAGGAGTTAATAAATCTGTCAATAAGTTTATTATGAATGATGAAGATTCTAAATATGTATGATGTTACGAATAATATAATCTTTGAGCCATCTAACTATATAGACAAAAAATACAAGAAATTAAGAAGTTAGAATAAAATTTATATTAAGAAAGTTGTCTATAAGAGGAAATCCATGAAGGTCTCTAAATCCAAATGGGATGGCTCAGAGAATTCTAGTGATATTTCATCTTCAGAATCAAAAGATGGATATTATAATGTGAAGGCCCACATGTGTTTTATGGTACCCTATAATGAGGTACATGATAAAACATTTTTTTATATATTTTATAGATTTTAAATGATATAATTTACATACATTATTTTGAATAATTTTATTAATCGAAAATTTAGGATTAGATCATTAATTTGAAAATTTGATTGAAATTACTTCTTTTCCCCTATAAATAACACTGTAGTATTATTTCCATAAATAAATTTTTATCTTAATAATCATATTTTTTAGAATAATTCCTCACATAAGTCTCAAAAACATTTATTTATATCATCTATATTGTATCATGCATTTCAATGGTGTAAATGAACCATGAAGTCAATGATGGATTGGACTGTCCAGATTAGACACCAGTTCAGCATTTGGGATATATACTCTACATATATGCAGGGATTGGGATAAAATTTTAATAGTATATTGATGATTAAATTATGAAAAAATCATCACTATATAATAATATATGTTTCATGAGTTTTTGTGTTTAAAATGGTGTTGAAATTAGGAATAAAATATTTTCCCAAATTTACCCATTAACACATATAACCACTTATATACCTAGCCTCCCCTCCCCTATATAATATTGTTTCTTATTTAGAGGGATTATAAGTTAATTATTTTATTGGGAGTAGATGATAAGTGGTTCCTTTAAATTTTTATACACTATTGGTGGGGGATGATCATAATCCAGGATCTCTATAATAATTCTCTTCTTTACATCTTCTGTATTGTAACGTTGTTGTTCTTTTAATAAAATCAATATTTCGATCCCGTTTCTACTGTTATTTAAAGATTAATTCTTATTTTATTTTCATATTTTCACTAGAACTCAATATTATAATAATTATTAGTTTATAACTTTTCAAAACCATTGCATGTGAAAAACGTTTCTATGATGACTACACAACCCAAGAAAGGGTAGTTTTTCGTATTAATCGATCAACCACTGGCTATATTAATTTTTTTTATTTTGAATAAATAAGATACTATAATTACCATAATATGATATATGAATTTATTTTTTATCTTAAAATGAACTATGAAATCTATTTATCAATTCAAAAAAAAATTCATGTGGTCGATACATGTTTGGATTCCAAGAGTTCAATATAAATTGGTAAAGAAAAAAAATTAATGTTAAATATTTTGTGTGAAAATATAACCCATAAACTCAATTAAACATAAATTATTGTAAGGATATGAGGCCTAATTGTACAATTATCATAATATATATTTGGAATTATAATCAAAGTAGGGTGCAATGATTTCATGTTTTGAAGCTAGAATAGGGGATAATTCATTTCATCTTTGAGGGTATGTTAATTCTCATAGGGTTCAGATGAAAAAAAAACTAGGGGATCAAAATAAAGTGTTTATTAATTTAGATTATTAATAATAATAAATAAATGATGAATTATAGTTCAATAAATTTAACATTTTAAAAATATATTCTTAAGGAAACTACTTCTCATTGATATTTATCAATATCACGTAAACAAAATTAAAAAAATAAAACCATTTTCAAGTATAATTTATTTTTTATTAAGATCAAAAAACAACATCCTTTTATGTAGTGTTTTTATTTTATATTATTTTAGTTCCATAACTCACTTAGTATACTATTTTAATTACTTACTCCTTCTAGGGATAACCTTGGTCAACCACTCCAATGCACCAAAAATACCTAAAAACCACACATAATTTGAATAAACCCTTGATATAACCATTAAAATTGGAACTATTTATATGTAAGAAGGTACTATATTAAACAAAATAGAGGTAATTTTTTAATTTTCATTTTATTATATTCTTCTTATTTTCATTATCTATTCATTCCCCTTTCTCATTTTTTTCTTTTTTTCCTTTATTGTAGCATGAACACAAACTTCTTATCATTTTATTATGATCTATTTTTATCCATTTCCTTCCCTTTTTTATTTTATTTATGACATGAACTAATAAAAAATATCTCTTATATCTTCACCCATTAATGGAACACATTCTTAGGTCTCAAAATAGATAATATCATTTTTTGTGATATTTCAACATTTACCTAGTTGGAAAATTCCCCTATTCTAGGAACATTGAAATTTAAAGAACATTTGAATAAAACATAAAACTAGAAGTAATGGCTGGAATTAGTAATAATTAACTTAATATATCGATTGGAAAATTGGATTCATAATATATTAACTCTCAAATAAATTGTATTTCATACACAAACCATGAATCCAACCTAGAATTAAATTTTTTATTGATACAAATTCTTCTAAAATTTTATAGCCTATTGGGTGAGGATCCCAAAAAACATATGAAATTACATAATTTGGTTTTCTCAACCTTGAACCCATGAAATACATCAAAATATGAAATTAATCTATGAGTATTCCCATTCTCACATGATAGAACATAAATATATTTTTTGTATTATTTCCATCTTGAGGAAATAACATGGTTTAACGATTTAAAATTTATTTTATTGAAGATATTTTTTCAATCATCAAGGGTCAATACCATTAGAAATAATATATTATGTATCATGAAATAATATTTGGAATCAATGTATAAATATGGGGTGTGATTCTATAAGCTGTTTCGAAGTGGCCCACATCACCAAATGAGTGAGAAAATCCCTATCCAATAATTAAATGAATTCCTCACAACTATTGGAGAGGATAATGGTGGTTATGGAAGATATAGGGGAAATGGTCAATAAAACACTAGTAGTTGATCATGCGTTGATCGACATAATGAAACAAAACTCTAAAATTTTATGTGATCGAGGTACCCCATATGTTAGAGGAGTTCATCAGTTATGTCCATATTCTCTTGAAAATAATTATATGGATAAAATTAAAGAAATATTCACCACTATGGTGAGATATATTTATTGTTATCAAAATAAATCCCAACTAAATCCTACGAGGCCCTGTGGAATGTTCCAAGAAATATTCCACCCGACTGAATATTTCCCTAATTTAAAAGACACTGAGGATTATGTAGGAAGATTACTTTGGTGAATATATTATAAAAAATATAATCCACATCCCTATAAGAAGAATGATTACATTACACCAAAATAAAACCATGGGTGGAAAGATCAATTAAACATGATGTATTGTTCTAGAGAACAACAATGGAACCCTCTTCAGAAAAAATTCTACCAGCGTCTGCCTTACCAACATAGTTTTCCACATCCCCAAAGGACACATGATACCCAAGAATGAACTAGTCAAAAAAATGGAATTCTCATCCAAATGAATATTATAGTAATGATGAAATTTGGAATTTATTTCATCACCAATAGAATGGGATGAACTTTCAATGTTTGATGTTGAGGGAGTTGAATACACAAATGATCTAGATTGAAAATTCCCTATCCAAAATAGTTTTTATTAAATCCATGCATATTCCATCACAACATACATAAATTCCCATGACGAATCTTAGATCCATAACATTCAGATGTGGGATAAAAATGACTTATACATCTACCCCAATCATCCCACTAAGACTCACCTCAACCCCAAACATGCCCCATTCAAGTCCAACTGATGATCAACCCATAGGGAAAGATAAAGTTAAGAAGAAAATGTATGGTGTTCCTTTAAACAATATACATTTCCAAATAGATTTTTAAAAATTAATAATATGGAAGGTGACATGATAAAAAGGCTATTTTGAATATATTTGATAATGTTGAGATCAAATTTTCTATACTTAAAGAAATAAAGAAAATTAAAAGGAATTTCGTGTTTTTTTAACGAACTGTGTTCAAATAGAATATGGAAAAAAATCAATGAGTGGATCAACCATTAGAGGAATGTATATGCACTTGTCACACCATACATGGTGATATGTATAATTTTAAAGGACCCCTAACATTCAACCTTCCATGCACCACATGGTAGTTGAATTTATCTGATTATTTATGTGATTTGGGTTCCTCCATTAATTTTATTCCTCAACTATTTTTCTATTCCAAATAGTATAGAAAGATAAATATGATAGGGGTGTTTGTGAAACTGAATAATATGTCCTAGAAATTCCCGATTAGAGTCATCGAGGATTCATTTGTTCCAGTAAGTGAAATAATATATCCTGTATATTTCAATGCACTAAATATGGTGGATTACAACGTAAGTTCTCATGCTCCAATCATTATTGAAAAAACCATCCTAAAAAATTCCCCGATAGTCATAAATTACCACAAGGGCACACTATATAGAGATTAAAGATGAGATCATATGATATAATATTTAGGGTCCATGAAGAACCCATTAGAATACTGTTATACTTTCTTTATCTCTAATTCTGGCATGTCTTCTATGGAATCTCCAAATTTTGAATTTCAAGATTTTTCAACTGAGGATGATTCCACACTTAGTCAAATATTTCGAATTGGATCTACATTGATGTTGAAAAATACTTCTATAACTATTTATTTTGTTCAAACCAAACCCATTTATAATTATTTAATGGATTCTTTTTAGAATAATGAGCATGTAATTTCTAATTATCACATGTCTATTGACATTGATGATTGATTCTATGAATAATTAACTAATTTTGATGATATATATTAAGAACCTAAAATTCATTATTCACATATATCATTTCCCATATCATTTCCACCAATATAGGACCCAACCAAACTAGAACATGAACTAGGTACACCTAACATAAAATATACATACATATTTTATGATTGAAAATTGCATATAATAATTGAAAATAATGTCCAACAAGAACATGAAACAAATATTTTTAAACTATTAAGGTATAATATTTATAATATTTTGTGGACCTTAGTAGATATACTGGGTATTATCCCTTTAATTTGTATTAATACGATTCTATTAGATAATGAGGCCAAACCTTTTAGGAAACAACAAAAGGATACTAAACCCCACACTCATTTAAGTTGTGAGAAAAGTGGGGGAAATTTTTCTTGAGAAAGGAATCATTTACCCCATTTCTGACACTATTTGGTTTATCCCTGTCTAGGATGTTCTTGTGAAATCCATGATCATTATTTTAAACAATTAAAATGATGAGTTAGTTCCCATGGGAGTACAAAATAGATGTTGATTGTGTATGAATTATTTGAAACTATATCAATCCACTAATTAGGACCATATACCAATTCTATTCATAGACCATATTATTTATAGTCATTGTGGTAGGAGATAATATTTATTCATGGATGGATTAACTGGTTTTTTATGTTCCCATTTCAGCATAGGGATGAAATAATATGAAATTCACTTACTCATTCAATATATTTTCTTATCAAATGATTCGATTTAATCATTGTAATTCCCCATGTACCTTCTTGATATTCATGTTAAATATATTTTCTGATTTACTAGAGACATACATAGAGGTATTTATGGATGAGTATACTATATAAAGATACTCATTTGATGATTGAACCTTGAGCTTCAGTAATAATCTTCAACGCTAAATTTAGAAAAATATAGTTTTGATCATTGAGAAATGAAATTTCATAGTAGATAACATATTTAATATAGATCATGTAGTGCCACATCATGGATTTTAGGATGATAGATGTATGGTATAAATCATTTCATCCTTTCCAAATCCAATATTTTTTCATGATGTTTGATAATTCCTTGGATATGATGGTTTTCATAAATAATTCCTCAGAGATTTCAGTAAGATTACTACACCATTATCTTGATTGATTCAATATGATATCAAATTTTTTATGATTCATGTCGGTAAAATCTTTTGTGCTAAAAAAGTTTCTAGATACTCCACTGATCTTACAAATATGATGGTGGGACCTCAAATTTGAGCTATGTGTGATGCTTCATACATCAAAATTGGATGTGTCTTATCTTTGAGGGTTGAAGGGAGGTCCCATGTGATTTATTATGCATCGAGGGAACTAGATTTTGTCCAGGAAAATTATACAGCAATTGAAAATTATTTTAATTCAATTATATTTGATTTATAAAAATTGTGATAATATATATTGAGATTTAATTTTGTTGTTTTATCTAATCATTCATATTTTTGGTACCTCCTAAATAATCTTGATGAAAAACCATAAATTATTTATTTGATGTTGTATCGTCAAGAGTTTTACATCATGTTGATGGATATAAAGCGGCTAGAGTACTTGGTGGATAGACACATGATTTGGATCACTCGGATATATGATCATAATACCAAAAACTAGGTACCACTTTGGGATACTTTCCTTGACGATCATATCCATGTCATCTCAATTTAAAATTAATAGTATCCATATTTAGTGAATTTATTGGTTTTCATTGAAATTAATACAATCAAAATGAAACATCATGTTCAAAAATTAATTATTGATTCCATGTTTTTTGTGTGGGATGATCCCATTTATAGTGACCAAGTCATAAAGAGATTTTTTCTTGATCACGAGTTTTAGTCTATTATTCATTTTTGGAATGAAATTTATTGTTGTGGAAACATTAGATCCCAAAGTATACATTGTAATGTATTATACTCATGACTATATTTTACTACCTTATTTCATGATGCCCATGTTTTTTCTTCATTCCATTGTTTCCAAAATGCTAAGAACATTATGAGGAGACATGTGATTCCCAAATATCCCATATTATATTGTATTATTTTTGAAGTTTGGGGAATCAATTATATAGGTCCATTTCCAAGATAATTTTCATTCTTGTACCTTCTTATCCCTATTGATAATGTTAGTAAATGGGTGGAGGTCAAGGACACCATTACTGATGAATCTCATGTTGTGGTTGATTTTTTGAAGGATAAAATTTTATACTTGTTTTTCGTAAGAAAGGATATCAACAATAACTAAGGGAAAAAAATCAACTAAATTTTTTCGTCACTAATTTGAATGTATGGGATGGACCATGAAATATCAACAACACACCACTCCTAATCAAATGGTCAGGAATAATTTTCTAATCAGGAGTTGATATTTTTAGAGAAATTTGAGCATCCAAATAAAAATGATTATATTATGCATTGGTATGATATTCTTTTTTATTAATGGATTCCCATTAGAACACCCATTTATAGGTACCCATTTTGGATGGTTTTCTAAAAATCCCACCGTCTCCCTATGAAAGTTGAGTATTAAGAATATTAGTATATAAATAAATATAACATGGATTTATCCTAAGGTAGAGATCAAATGATGCTTCAAATTAATATGCATGAGAATATCATAATGACATAATATGATAACTCAAGGATAAATATGGAATTATTAAATTATGGTCATTATAGAATGATCCAAAAATAGAGTTTTATGTACGAGATAATGTTCTTTTCTATAGAATATGATTGAAGCTGATGCCTGGTAATCTACATTTCAAATTGTTATGTCCTAATGAGGTGTCTAATGTTATTCCCCTATGATTTAGTAGAGATCCCACAAAAGTCTATAGGAGGGATATTTATAGTAAATGGGAAGAAGTTGATGTAGTGCATTGATGGATTCCCCACCCATGCAGTTGATGATATCACACAACATGATCCCATCATCCCATGAAATATTACATAGTCTCTAAACCTTTAGATTTTATATTATGTTCTCTATTTAAAATTATGTAGTTCTTATAAATTTATCCTATCATTGGTTCACAATGAGGAAAATGAAATATCATAACTATTGAAGAGATAATTTGGGGTAGCTTGTCTAGGTTTTTCATTTGTGTGTAATTTTTTGTGTATTTTTTTTCCAATTTTATGAAAAAAATGAAAATAAAAACATCATGTAACATGCTCATCTTGATGTAAAACATATGACAAATTAATTTTCATCAAAATTCAGTAGTATAAGGATGAGAAAGACATGGATTTCATCATTAAAAGTATATTTTTATTTATTGAATTCAATGATGGTTTGATGGTTTGTGTCATTATAAATAATTGATTTTGAAACCATTATTTATGACATATTTCATGGTAAATTGTTTCATTTAATTCTCTAATAAAATTTCATGAATCCAGGTATTGAGAAATATTTCTTACTCTACAGAAGGTATAACCATGCTAGTTAAACAATTTATGTAATATTAAAAGTCGATCGATACATTTCTTTCTCATCCAATAAATTTTATTACAATACTGAATTGATCTATGAATGTGTACCAAATATAAAACTATTTTACACTCTTACAAAAAATAATAAATGATGAAAAATTGAAATGAAAATAATATATTATATTAATAAATAGGGGAGTGGGAAAATGTATAACACTTCAGGATATATAGGTTGGGTTCTTAAGGATTAACTTTTAGGAATGCTTAAGTGAGTGGGTCATGAAATTTTATTCCTAAGGAATGTGGAATAGGATCAGTAGAGGTCAACTATGCAAGAAGAAAAATTTTACTCAAATTGAATATAATAAATGATGTGCCACGATATGTTTTAGAAATTGTTGGAAGATACACAAGTGGGAAAAAAATGGAATGGAAGACCCATAACTTGTTTCGCAATGATTAGTGTCATAAATATCATTAGATTTTGTTTTCATACAATTTATGATATAATGAATTTAAAATTTATTGATATTTAAATCTTGATGAGATTATTACTTTTCCAATATATCCACAATGGATTGGGAAATAACAATATTCTTATCGTGTTATAATTCTCTATAATACTTGACATGTGGATTTACAAAGGCCATTTATAGGGTAAGTGTTGGTGATTTGATATAAAACATTTACAGAATATTTTATTGATAAAAAATGAAAAAATTTCAACACATTTTGTTAAATATGTTCAATTTAGTAATATTTGTGATTATTTCATTCATTTATAATTTTTTGAAAATTAAAATTTCACTATTTAAATATCATTGTAATGATATTTCAATAAATATTTTTTCTATGACTGATATGACATTGATATTTTCAAATAGAAATAAATACTTAACTTTCCAAAATATTCATTTATATCATCCATGGTGGATCATGATTGTTATTGGATTAAATGGGCCATGAAAACAAATATTGGTTAAAATCTATAGATTGGCCATTAATTAAACTTTATGGATATATCTTCTACATCAATGCATGTATTGGGCACATATTTTGATATTAAACATAGTATCCAAAAAAAATTAAATAATATTTATGGAAGGAAAAATGTTCTTTCATTTTAGAGGTCAAGATGGTGGTATTAATTTGATAAAAATATTTGTCTACATTTCCCCATTCACACTTGTAACCTCTTATAACCCAAGCCTCCACTATCCTATATAAATATGTATTTTTATAATTTTAATGGTGATGAAAATTCAATTGAGTATTATGTGAATATGATAAGTTATTCCATACCATTTCAATACACGTTTGGAGATAGGGAGCCTTCACACTATGATCTCCTCCAGAATTCTGTTCCTTTCATATACATTGTTGTAATTTTGTGGTTATTATAAAAAAATTTATATTTATTTACCATTTCATATACTATATTACATGTTTATTATATTTTATTTTATTATTTGGTATGGATATCATGATTAGGAACATGATTGGGCAATACCCTTAATAAACCGTTCCACATAGAAATTGTGTCTACGAAGACTACTATGCTTAAAAAATAGTAGTGTTTATTAATAATATATCAAACTATAAACCTCATAATTTATTTATTTTGGATCAATTATGTGATTTAATTCCCATGTTATTATCCATGAATTCCAATGAAGATTATTTTATTATTCTTCATATAAATTATGTTTGGGTTTTTAAGTTAAAATTCATAAATATAAGAAACCTATAACATATACTGTCTATACTCTAAATCTAAATTCTATAAGTAGGGAAAAATTAACTTTTTGAAAATGGATACCAATGAATATTCAATTTGGAAAAAAATATTGTGACATTGTAATGTCCATACTCTGAGAAAAAAAATTAAATAAAATTCGTTTTCAGATATAACAGAACCAAAATTGAAGAAAAATAAACTATGGGATACATGCCATCTAGTGAAGAAACATAAGTCATTATTCAAACCAATTAACATGGCTGATACTTCTGAACCCATAGAAAATATTGACATGGATTTTTTTGGATATCTAGAATTTAAATCATTATAGGGAAATCATTTTTTTAAGTGCCTATTGATATTTTTATTGATTTACATAGGTTTTACCCTCTAGTGTTAAAAGTTATGACTCTTCTATTTTTATATGTTATTTAAATTGGTTCTAAAATAGAAAGATACTTAATGTTTTCATTTAGAGTTGATCTTAGAGGAGAACATTATAACCATGTGTTCAACTACTATTTTTCAAAACATAGTATTAATCATAATTTTTCTAAACCCATAACCCCTAAAAATGATGTTTTTTAGAGGGGGATTTTGAATTTTTAATATATATCTAGAACAATGATATATAAATATAAAATTCCTCCTCATCTTTGGGTTGAAGTTATTAATACAACATGTTATGTTCTAAAAGGTCTTCCAATAATACCTATTTTGAATGAAACACCATTAGAAATATGGTTTAATAGAAAGAAAAAGGGTTGATAAATTAATGTGTCTGGATTCACCATTTATATTCTAAACATTAAAGACAATATTCATAAATTTTATCCAAAATATAATAAAGGAATCACCCTTTTTTATTATACTACATCCATGGTATAAAGTGTATTAAAAAATGGTTAATGATTTTTAAACCATCAAACCTTGTTAACTTTTTTTTAAGTGATATTTTTATCACACAATGAATATAATTGAGGAACTAAGTAGTTTTATAAAAACATGAGACACGAACCACTCTTTGATAGTATATATGATGAAGAGATAGAACTTTTTTTTAGGAACCAAATCATGATAAGATTCATACTAGTGAAAAATAAATCAGACTTCCTAGACAATGGTTTTTCAATTAGTTGGCATAACCACTGACTGCCTGTTATTGGAACAAAATGGGGTGTTTGGAATTAATAGGATAACCATGATGTGATAAATAGATAAATGGACACACTCATAACAAAATTTAACAACCAAGAAGAATGTATATATTATGAAGGAACTTTTTTACCTATATTGATATTAGAATCCATTGAGGGTTTTCTATAATATGAAAAAAAATTAATTTTAAATTATATTAGTTGGATATAAAATATGATTTGGGGAATGTATTTTCTATGGAGGATTTTTATGGTGAACATACACCATGTTTTTAAAACCCTCATTTTAAAAATTCTTATGTTAAAATTTTAAAAAATTCTTTATGGAATTAAACAAGAACCTCAAGCTTAGTATGATCATTAATATTATTTTATTTGATGAAATGGTTTTTCAATAAGAAATAAAATCCCCGTTATTTTTATGAAATCTACCTCTTTAAATATGTATTTAGAAAATATAAATGTTCATGATGTGTATTTTGGTTTTACAAATAAAAAATTACATTTAAAAATTTTTAAACACAAGAAAGATGTTCATATGAGAATGCTGGGTGTGTAAATTTATGTTCTAAGATTTGTGAATTATACAAATTACATATGGAATGTGATAAAATAATAAAATAAATACTTCACATAATTAAATGGATTGTACATGATGTTGGTGAAGAATATATAACCCATATGGGTTATAATGAAAATATTGAATATGATGAAGTTGGAAAACTAGTTGAATACAATCTTTTCATATGAATATTTATGAGTCTACTATATTTCAATTATAGTAGACTATATATTATGATTTCAGTATACCCTTATGATATATTTCAAGCAATTTATCAAGAATATATTTTAAAATATAATAAAAGAAGTTGAAGGTATTTGAATGGAACAATTTCTATTTTCCTTAATTTTCTCTAAAGCAAGTGATTTTAATTTAACATCCTAAATAGATTCCTATCATGGGGGGTTATAGACGGAATAAGAAGATTTATTAAGAATTATACCATTTCCCAGATAGATCATTTATATCCTGGTCTAGTAATAAAGAATAAAAAACATCATTCTCTATATCTAAAGAATAATATATTACTATCGGTAGTTCTTTGAAAAAATATTATGTATGAAACACACCTCAATGGATTCTCAATTCAATTATAATTAAGTACAAATAAAAGATGATAATGCAGTTTGATCATCATTTTAAAATAAATTACTCCTAAAATAAGCATATACATTTAATGAATCATTTATTAAGATATCACACAAAAAGGTGATATTACCCATGAGTTTGTCACTATTAAGAGATAGTTAGTAGATAATTTTATAAAATGGCTTACATGTGATTACATCATTTTTATTAAAAGATAATTTTGTACATTAGAGATTAAATGACATAATTTATCTTATTTAATTCAATTATAGCTACATTTTTGGTAATTAATATTTTATTTTTTTCATTTTTGAAATTAAGTTAGTCTATTCTATTCTATTTTGTTTTTAGTTTTTGAATAAAAGATTCATTTCTTTTAGTTTGTCTTTTATTTATTAATTTTTAGATATAATCAACCGAAATCCAAATTTGTTTCATAAACCCTTTTTTATTAAGGTTTAAGATCTAAAACCCAATTGAAACTCAATATGTTTTCCTCTCATATATGACCTTTCCCCCAAAATCAAAACATTCACCCCTGTCCTAATGATAATCTCTTAAACTCCCACTAACTTGTCTAACATGGGAAAATATAACCATGTAGTTCAGTAATTAGTATATTCTTCTATGATAACTAAAGGGTTTGGTAAGCCACACCATGTTCTTTATTGAAAGGCTATCTATGTAGATTTGTTGAAATATACTAAAATGATGTTCAAAAAGGTGCTTCAGTTTCACGTTTTGGAGTTTTACTTCGAAAAAATATGGTTTCATGTTTGAAAAATTAGTAAATGAGTTTTAAAGGAATGTTGAGTTCCAATTAACTAGATTATATAAATTTATTTAATTTAATTTAAATGGAATGCTTTTAGTGGATTCCTCAGTTGAGTTGGATGACATAGCTCAATTCCCTTATGAGGACAAGTTTAACTTCATTAAGATATTGGTTGGAACAAGTATAAATTGACCAACAGAGGTGTTTAATTTCTATTGGGAACTTGTTCATATAAAAATAAGGTAGTGATACCATTAAATGTACAATGAAAATGCCCATTAAAGTTTGTTCAATGTCAGATAGCTCAATGATATAGATAAATAAAGAAGTTGGTGTTCAATGATATGTACTTATTTTATGTTGTGATAAAAAATATGATCCCCATCCAGCTAAGAATGATGATGGGATTCTTGTATCATAGTTGTAATATAAATAGTAAGTTAAAATATTGTCCTATCAAAATTATTATCTCCCATTTTTTAACGAAGAAATATGTTGATCTAAATAAGGGATATTCAATAATGTGCTATGTATGCAACACCCTATATACAATGTTGTAAAAGACTATTGGTTATTTTTGAGACACAAATCCAGACACTTTAAATTTAGTTGGATAGGAGAGTATGGATTAGGGGAACTATCCCAGACCTCACCACCTATGGATGCATCAATTACATAGTTTCATTCAAATTGGGAGGTGCATGAGTCAAAAGTAACGAGTATAGAGATTTATTTTCTTGATGTGAAGCCCTAAACTCAGGCTTACTAGTTCAGATCATATAAAATTTGTGTATATTTTTTTAATAAAATAAATTATAAAAATACAAAACATTTTCTACATACTAGGAACGTTTACCACAATAGGTTTTGGTGAATTTATAGGTTCCTTAAAATAGTAATAAATGAAAAAATAATAAAAATTATATATTCGATTGCGTTTCTTCCTTAATGTAAAGAAAATAATAAGTTAAATCCACTAAACCCATGAGAAATAAATTTAAAAAATATGGTGAACATTTATTTTTCATAGTAAGGGGTTTATAATCATTGAAAATTGTTTTTAAAATAATCAATGATAATTTATTCAAAAACACATTTAGAAATACCTTTTGAAAACATTATTTATATTTATAATGTCTTAATAGTACAATGGATCTTTTGAGAATATTTATGTTCAAAAATAACTTTAAATATTAATGTGATTTTTTTGAATATATTAACCCTGATTCTGAATACAAAACACTGAGGCCACTTGAAACACAGAAGGCCACCTTAGGCCTACCCACATGCCAAGGGATGGGTTCACTCCCCAATTTCCAACTTTGTTTACAACAATCAGGTGCTAGATTTTATTAGAACATTTTATTCTTTCTTTACATAAAATATTCATTGGGTTTTATACTATAAAAAATTTAAAATATGATAGAATATACTTATAAATAAATTTAAATTTACAAGATAATTTAGAAAAGTTATGATAAATAGCATGAACTAAATTTATCCTCTTTTAGAAGTTGCATAAAACATGAAATTTCAATGAAAGAGTTATTATCATTTAGGTTTATAGATTTCATTCACTTAACTCACAAAAATAATTTCAAAATTAGTTTCCTAAAAAGTATTTTTAATTAAATATATATACATTTATAAATAATAAAAAATAATGAATGTGATAAATATTCCGGATATGTCGTGTGTTATAGGTGATGGACATATATTTACCTTAAATGACATGCATGAAAATGTGCGATGATGTATATTTTATTATGTAAAACCTTCTATAAATCATAGAACATAAATTGATTTTATAATAAATTTCAATCCGTAATTTTTCATATAACCATATAGATTTTGGATATAATAAAATATAATTAATACTATCAATCAATATTTTATTATTATATTGAAAAATAATTTTAAAAATAGGTACTTGAATTAATAGAAAACATTATTTAAAACTTTTATTCAGATAGAAATAATTAAATACACATATAACTACATAATATACTAATATCTACATAATATTTTAATTTTTGATGAAAAATATAAGTCATTGCATAATGAAAAAATAATAACTCACAATAACATAATCTAAATAAATAAATTAACAAAGATAATTATTGTATTTAAATTGAAATAAATTTTTAAGATTAATTTTTTGAATAAATTTTTGACATATGAAAATAAATTCCCATAAGTAATTTTTAGAAGAAAATTGTGTGAGATTCCATTTTCTTTAAGCACACAGTCTCCCTCCCTCCCAAAAGATATATTATTTTTTAATTTAATTTCCACAATAGTTTGAGGAATTTACAGTAATCTCCACAACTATGGACCGATATATATTTATATATAGAAAATTGGATGAATGATGTACCAAAGGAGATTCTCATATCTCAAAATAGATACATGTATAATATGTCTCCGCAAGCTAGGTATACATATGACATTCGAAGAAAAACAGTTGATAAATATTGATAGAGCAATAGACAAAAATGATTAAAAATTAATACTACACACATTGATTAGGAAAAAATATTCAAAACCAAAATTTAAAAAAATTCCAAAATAGAATATATATATATATATATATATATCAGTTTTCATGAAAAAAATATATCATAATCAAAGCATCATTTCCTAATATAAAAGAAAAAAATTAGACAATGAGCAGACCTCAAATAACAGTTGACACATATAAGGAACTAATAATAATTCATAAGAAAAATATCAAAGTTGAATAGATATAAAATCAGTAACTACAAAAGAAAAAAACAAGAATACCTTACATGTATCCATGATCTAAATCGTTAGGTATGGATTTCTAACATTTCTCGACACTATAGTCATAACCCATCATTGTTTGGCCTTTGGAATCCCCTGGTTTTCGCTTTCAGAGACTCTTAACGGTAGCTGAGACTCATTCATTGTTCATGTAGAACCACATCTACACTCGGTTCACCCAACCTATGATCGATGGCCAAACTCGGTCTCCTTTAGAACACGCATATTCACCTAGTGAAGTGGCACAATCAGAATCCCTCTCTATATACTCGACTCCCCTTACACTTAAATGAGACCCAAACCCCCTTAACCCCATAATTCACGACTCCCTCCTTTTTTAATTTTTACCATATTTTAATTGACTTTTTTACAAAGAAAAATTATTTTAATAATAAAAATATTATAGATAAATGATTAATAAGAAAAAGAAGAAATGAAAAATGAAAAGAAAAACATTAAATTTAAAAAAAATGAAAACCATAAATAAAAAATAAAAACACATTCCTAACACACATAGATCTGATTTCCGGACCATTAGGTCGGGATTTCAACCTTCTCTCAGTATTGAGGTGAAAACACGACACCACGCGACCTTCGGAATCCCCTGATCATCCCTCACATAGACTCTTAATTGACAATTATTACTTGTCTGATCATTGTGTGGACCCTTTCCAAAACTCAGTTCCCCCTCCCACTAATTGACAAAACAAATTTACCTCCTTCAGACCCACTACCACTCTTAGTGAAGAATCACATCCCAAGTACCTCTCACTCTGCTCAAATCCCCTTACCCTAAAATGAGAACTGAACCCCATTAACCCATAGTTGAAAACTCTATCGTATCCTGAAATATATTCATTTAAATTTTTTATATCAGAAAACCAATTTTGACAAAAAAAATTATCATAATTTCTTTTTTTATAAAACAAAACATTATAATTTTATAAAACTAACATAATATTCATTTATAATTAATAAATATTATATCATATACATATTTATAATAATCATATTTTGAAATGAAAAAAAAGGTTAATTATATTTGAATATTTATACAATTATTCATTTATAATATTGGATTAAATAAACATTTGATAATAATAAATTATATTTTACCAAAAATTTAAATAAATAAATTATTTTAATTTATTCTTTTAAAAAGAACAAAATAATATATTTATTAGAATAGAAATTAAAATTAGAATTCATTACTATGAGTTTTTCTTAAAATCATTATAGTTGAAATATTATTTTATAATAATTCAAAGTAATATTATTATATAATTTTTAATATTTAACATACGATAAAATTTTCATTTTGATTATTTAAAACACCTAGTTTCAATTATTATTTTCAAATAAATTCATCTATAAAATATTATTTGTGTTATTTAATTATAATTTAATCCTTGTAATAAAATATTTATATAAAAAAATATATTTGGAATTTTTGGGATATTACACCTGAGGTCAGTCCTATAGTGGAAAATCTATTTAGGGACTAGGAGCCAAATTTGTTGAAGCTACCGATGAAGTAAAACATGCGAATCCAGTTATTAAGGCAACTATATTATTTTCAACAGAAAGTCCATTGGAGAGTATTTTTGGTGTTTATATTGATAAAGGAAGGCTATAAGATTATGTGGAGCATCATAAAGTGGATCTAATTCTTCTTAGATCAACTACATGGAGAAATAGAGCTGGTGATGTAGTTATGGATATTATTGATCATTCTTATAGACCACTTATACCATTTCCACCTCTAGTGCATGAGGAAGAACCCTTATTAATATCTTATAAATTTAATAAATTAAATCCTCTTCATATTCTATATTAATTTATTTTTATAATATTCCTGGATATTATAGTGATTTTGAAAAGTACTTAATATTATCTAAATATTAGATACGATAAGTCAAGGAGGCCTCATTTTCAAATGTTGGTTTTGAAAAATTGATTAGGGTAGTATAATACGAAACATATTTTATTAATAATTTTTAGGGATACAATATTTTTTTATTTTTCTCTTTCTGAAGTAAATTTCATTGAGCAAGAAGAGTTAGAATATCTACTAAGAGATCTGAAAGATGTTTATCCTACCATTTCAAAATTTAACAAACCAGGATTGATGGATACATCTTAGAGATATATTTTTCAAAATATTTAGATGGTGAAATATGATATGTCTTTGGATAATCTAGATGATATGAATTCATTTAATATATAAACGAAATAAATCATGAACACTTTATGATGTATTTTTATAAGCCAGTTAAAATACATCGAGTTGGATTATACCTTTGAATATACCATCTCATAATATGCATTTATTCCACATTTTTAAAGTGAAATATATTAGATTCCCCCAAACATGAATTTAGTTTCATCATAGATTCTAACCATTCAGCTAGAACTGTTAAAACTAGTGGTCATGAAATATTTGAATAGAGAAATCTTGTGAGTGAGTTCCAAGATACCCGAGGTTATATAATGAATCATTGTATAATATCATATATGTCCTTAAATTAAATGTTGGATAATTATGTGGAATCTTATAGAAAGTTTAAGGAAATCAAAAATGTATTTAAATATACTCAATTAATTATTTTTAGGTCTCTCATTCAAGTATCTTGTCACCATCAGTGTTGGTTAGCATTTTTTAAAAAGTTTTTGGAAGATGTTCATGTGATGAATTCTGAATCATTGGTAGAGGAATGAAATTTAAAATCATTGTAAGGTCCATCTATTCCATTTTTTGTTTTTGGAAAGGATTCGGTTGACTACATACATCCAAGGCCTACATTATTTTATTAGCTAGTCCTTGTCTGAGTTTTTGTTCATGTTTATTATGCACCTGATCCAAATAGTAGTGATTTGATTCCATTACCATATATTAGTGCTATTAAAAATCTTATAAGGATTAAATGATCAAGTTTCCATTACAGATAGATAGATACAATCTATAAATGGAAAAATTCTTGATATGAAAAGTATATTGGAGAGAATTTGGAAGAACCTAGTAGTTTAACTTCCATATAGTCAATTTATTTTTGAAAATAGTCCATTTCTCTATACACCTCAATATTTTTCATATATCTTCATTGAATCTAATAATGTTTTTCTAAAAATGTTTTAGAAACATATAGGAAAAAATTATTAAAAAATATCTATGATTATTCTTGAGTTGTATAAATAAGATACCATATAAATGATAGATATGTGTATTGATTCCCCATAACATCTATGGGTTAGAAGGAATCTATGGAAAACTCCTATATATATCAATAGTAGTGAAATAATGACAATAGTTGTTACTTTAATTGCCCTGAGAATCTACCAAAAATAGAAACATAAGGTGGATGTTGTCTTAGCCACTGAGAATTATAACGAAGGAATATCATCCTCTAAATATTTAAAGAGACATAATTTTTCTATTATGGGATCTTATAATTTCAATACAACTCAAGGTAATCTTAAAATTGTTCTACACTAATTGGATCAACATCCATATGTCAAATATGTCGTAGCATCAAAATAAGAACCACTATATGTCATTAAAGAAGGTGATGTTGAATTCAATGGACCTTCCTACTACCCTAAGAATCGAACCAACATTCAACTACATCGACCAAAACCATATAATTTTGACCTTATTCATTATAACAGGTATTACGAGTAGTTATTTTTTTTGTATGTGCTGAGTTTACACATTCTTATACATGATTGACAATAAATAGAGTAATTGTTTATCAATTTCTTATGTCTTTCTTTATGACTGGATTCATTTAATTTATTTTAGGTACTTATTTAATTGTAAATATATTCAATTTAATTTTGGTAATATATTTATATAATTAACTAAATTCAATTTAGGTCATAATTCCAATTTTAGTTTTATTAATATATAATTCAATATTATTACTCGAATTGTTATATTAAATTTGTTATTATTATCCTTAGCCTTTAATATTAATGAAACAAAATAGGAATTAATGGGAATAGGCTTCCCTGATATTAATGAAATAGAGAGAAATTTATCTGAATGTCATATTATTAGTGGGATTCCAAATATAACATTAAAGGGTGAATACCCTTTTTAGGAAAATTGTGTAACTAAGAGAGATAAATCAAGGAGAAACACTACAATTCAGAAGCAATGTCTATATTATACACCTTTGACCAAAAGATAAATAATTTTTTAAAATTTCTTCTTTAATTTCTTATGGGTATAATGAACACAAAAAGAAGGATATTTTCAGACTAAAAATGTTTTTCCAGCTTCTCTCGTTTACTCTATGTTTTGATAATCTCAAATAGCCATCATATATTACTTATGAGTTCGTTTTTGATCTTATTCATCAGGTTTTATCATTATCACAGTTATTCAGCAGTTAAATAATAATTTTTTTTATTTTCAATATAATTTGAATATGTCTGGAATAGTTATCTATGTGAGGCATTTTGGATACATGGAGTATTGGATACATTAGTAATTCGAGAACATCAATCACATATGTGATGGATTAACAGTGTCAATCAACAAAGTCTCAGAAGCAACTATGATAAAATTTCCAACATCGCTAGATCAGATATGTGGGAAATATTTTAGGTAAATCAATCAATTACTTAAATTGGCCACATCGAATAATTATCTATGCGATTTGGATATATGGGAGAATAATCTATTTGGATCCAAATAGCTATGTGATTCATTCATTTATTTCAAATTTTTCTTCAAGATCATGAATCAAACATGATGGAAATATTTTATGTGAAGAAGGACTATGAAAATTTGGATTTATATATAAATAAGTTTCATAAGGAATGAATATAGTAATTAAATTAGACACATGTAGTTATTTAGATATATGAATTACATGTTTTTAGAAACCAGCTATGTGATAACCTATAATTAGGTATGATGATATGAAAATGGGTATTTATTATTATTAGAGTAATTTAAATGACTTTCAATGCTGATATACGCTTTTTAAATGATATATTACCACTTTTTAGTAAAAAAATATAAAAGGGGAATATTTTGTGAAATTAAATTTGTAAAAAGGCAATGTAATATATAGTACTACTGCCAACGTATTTCCATGAAAAGGAAGTGTGTTTTAAATCATGTTCCATAGATTATGTGGATTAGTTATTTGGAAATAAAAAGTCCATATTTGTCATTATTTTTAGAGATAGAGTAGATATGATAAAATAGAATGAATTGATGAGAAAGAAATAACTATTAAAATGGACTATTTTCCACAAATTGTTTTACATGAGAAGAAAAGAATCTTCATGATCTATAGTTGTACGATATGGATAATCATTTCTATATTTATATGACTATCCTTGAGATTTTCTTTATTATTATCATATATCCAACATATTTATTCCTTATATTAATTTTATTTTACGATTATGTTACCAATCAATAAATATATTTATTCTCTCTTCCATTGAAATGGTTCCTGTTAGAAGAACTATTAAAGATGTTGTTTGTAAATACATGCTGAAATTTTTTTCAATGCTCATGTGTTGTCCTAATAAGTTTTGTTTTATTGTACTCGGTAGTGTAGTCCTTGGAAAAAAGACTTGTGGTCCATGAAAATGGACATGGCTAGTGAAAATCACCAAACATGTAGGGAAGGTTGTTGGCAGAGTGGAATAGGGTATTTCTTCTCCTCAAACCACTATAAATATTTTTTATTCTTTATTTATTTAGTGATTTTATTTACACTTATTCTTGAGTTAATGAAAATATTATAAGTTAATAATATATATCAGTCATTGTTTTTCTATGTTAAAAGAATTTCAAGAAATTGATTCACTCCCTCTTGATACTTAACTAAATCTATCTCTTATAACAATATTAGGAATGATGAAAATTTTATTAATACCCTCACCCACTTTCATTAGAAAAGAGTAATTAAAATTATGAGGACGCAATTTATATAGGGGAGAATTTAACAACATGAGACTTCACTATATATTCCTCTTAAATATATAATACTTTAATAACCATGTTTGACACATAATCCCAACCCATAGTCTGGAAAATATAGTTCCAGTGAAATTGTTTGTGATAAAAGATTAATCTGTTAGAACTCAATAAGAAATAATTCTAGTTGAATAACCACCTACGAGTACTACTATTCAATATCTTACCCTTATATCATATGTGGATTTTATATGGGGTTTTATGTAAAATTATTATGATATCAATATGTAATTATTGTCTATAAAATAGAATGAGGATATTATTATAAAATTCAATTTTTCTTTAATATTTTTTCAGGTAATCTGTACCTATATAAAAAACATATATCATTTATATACATGAATTTAATATATATTCATTTTATTTTTTTCCATAATATAGATATTTATTGATACAAAATAATTATAAATGAACATTTTAATAAAAAATACATTTTTCTAAAAAATGTTCTTCCACACCATTCACCTTTTGTTGAAATAAATTTTTATGAATTTTATAATTTTATATTCAAAATTAGTAATTTATATTTTATTTAATCACATCAAAGTTTATTTAGATTTTTTATATATTTTTCTAAAGTAATGTGTTTTTAGTTAAATAGTGAAAAATTCCAATTTTTCTAATACCATCAATTTTCTATGATATAGATGTTTTGGAAATTTTTTCTATAGAACTAATATAATTATAAATGAAAATAAATAATTAAATAATAATATTTAAATTTATAAAACCCATGAATATCATTTTAGAAAAATAATGTAATATTTTATGAAAATTATTTTTCATATGATTCTCTAATTAAAATAATTTATGGGGAAAGTGTATTTTTGGATTTATTTAAATGCAACATAACTAGTATTTGAACAATAATAATAATATTAATATCATTATAATCAATAAAAATGGTAATTTCTTCGTATAAATAAACTATATTCTTAAAAATAAACTTTTCATAAAAATACACTTTTATGTGTTGCATGCATTAATGCTAATTTTAATTTCCATACACATAGAAAGATAATTTGATAATGTTATTCCTATATCTGAGATAATAATTTAAATATTTTTTAATGTGGAAAACTTAATTTTTAAATTATAAATTTGTGTTTATAAGGATCAATACTGTTTACCTAGATAATGGTGAATCAATTAAATTTTAAAATTATTGTTTTATTAATGTCATGAAATTTATATCTAGATATTTAAAATCAAAAACAATGAATATTGAATCTTATATTAATTATAATCATCTAAATAAATATATTAATTCCCATTTAGTTGATAATAAAAACAATATTCGATTACAAATATTTAATGTTAAAATATAACTTTCTTATTAAAATAAATTTTCTACACATTACCATTTTTAAATTTAATATTAAATTTATAATTTTTTAAAAGGTAATTTTATTAAAAAAATTATATTTGGTTCTATCACAACTAAATTTGTATATATTGGTGATTTTAGTTTCTAAAAAAACACAAAATCACATTGTTAAAAACTTGTAGGCTAGCTTAAATGTAAGAGTAAAATATAACAAATTAATGGTAAAATCTCCTTAACATGCTTAAAACACATTTTTAATGAAATTTTCAGTATTTATAGACCCATTAATCCCAAAAATCCAATATTTTTATTTTTTAGTCAATTTACCAATAAATAGTCTTGTAGAAGTATTAAAATATAATAAGTGTTTCCGAACGTTCCCTTTTCGTATATTCTAAAATGATGTCACTTACACACATTAAATTGTTATCCTTAAATAATAAAATTTCATATAAATATTCCAAAATATACAATCTCAATATTCACTCACACATACTTAATACCTAGTCACATTATGTTGTCCTATGCCCTTATATTCCAAGTAGTTTTCCAAGGATTGATCATGTCTCCAACATACATATTGTCACCTTATTATCCTTTCTCCATAATATTCCTCCTAGAAATATATTTTATCCATAATAATATTATGAAATAGTTTTCAATAATATACTGATATGTTATTTTATTTATATAATAACCATTAATTTCATCTTTCCATATTCTATGAAAATGAAAAGCTTTTGTAGCAAGTAACACAGACGACCACCTCCATAAAGTGATGTCTTCCTCTTTTCATAGCCACCACTCATGGATGATAAAACAGATTTAATTTATGAATATATATGATATATATGATATTAATATTATTTTTAAATGTTAAATTATAATTTATCGTCCTTAAATTTCATTCAATAAGAAATATAAAAATTAATCGTGCGTATGTGTGAACTATCACCTACATGATCAATAAATTTCAGTTTTTATCACCACCTATTATGATTTTAATTAAAAATATATTTAATATATATAAATTATTTCCTTAACACAATTCATATAAAATATATTATGAGACAATTTTATAATTATTTCTACCAGGCTCCACAAACATAAGTAGATATGATGAAATTGATCGAAGGACCTCAAGTAACTAACGTATGAAAGAGACATATAAAAAATACCATATGTTTGTTAAAAAATCATTTAAAATGACATATATATGAATATATATATTGGGTATATATGTAAGGAATTATATTAAATTATTATAAAATTTTACTGCATGTGTAATGTGTTTTTTGGAAATATGTAAGGGTTTCATCTCAAATTCTCTTCGATGAGACATGTTTTAATTTTATGTCCCACTTTAATATTTTTATGATGGATATGTTTTAAAATAGTGTATATTTTAATAAATAAAATTACTTTAGTTATTTTATTTTTATAAAAATATTAATTTCACACTTCTAATGGCTTTTGATTTCAAAATTAGATCAGTCATAAGGGTTTTATCTAAAAATTTTCATCTTTGAGGCAAATTTTATTTTATACACAAAATTTATGTTATATAGACTGTATTCTACTAATTTGATGTTTAATATAATGTATTATCTTTATAATTTTATTTTAACTTATAATTCAATATTTCTCTCTTTCATGAGTATTATGTGACAATTTTTCTCAAGCCCTAATGGATCATCTCTACCTACATCACAAAATATCAGTTTCATGTAATATTTATTTTTATACCTTTTTTGAAATAATTTTGTCATATCGGTCTAATATTTTTTATATTTTCCCCTTATATATAATTATTTATGTATCCCATTAATTGTTTTTGGGATTTTTGTGTCATTATTTTTCTTTTAAACTTCTAATTTTATGTAAAACCAGTTTAAGGTAACATTCATATTTATTGACTCATCTGAAGATTCACCCCTATAAAATTATGATTAACCACTAATATCATATAAAAATGTAATTATTTTATGTATAACCAACTTGGTTCAAATTGGTTTTTATGGAAAATAGCATAGTCTTTCTTTTATAAAATGACTCTACTTATTTAACAAATAAACACCCATGTGATTCAATTTTATTGTTTTTTCTCTGAGATCCATAAAATGAATTTTATACATTAGAACTACAAGTTTAAGATACATACCCTTTTTTAAATTATGACTGTTCTTTGTTATTTAACTTCTTATTTTCTCTGGAATCGTTATAATATATAATTTGATTTTTTTCATTGAATCCTAATTACTAAACATACTTCCTTCTTATGGGATTGATCATTAATATCATATATGTTTTTTATCAACCTCATATGTCACAAATATGTCATATTCTATTTTATTTTATTACTGGGATAGATATTATATATCCCTCTAATTAATTCGGTAAACGTTTATATTTTATAATTTGGTATGTTAGGGATTAAAAAGTGAACCTAAATCCACCTTGAGACTTTGTCCACTTTATAATGATATTATTAGATGTAAATATTGATATATGTTTATGATGTGATTTTATATATTACTAATAAATTTTTATGATCATATGAAATCATTTATCTATTCAATGTATCTTGGATTTTATCAACCCCTTTATAATATAATGTTATGAATCTTGACCATTATGTAACTCTTATTTTCCATGTTTATTTCCTTACTATTCTTTCTAGATAATCCTTTTCCTTATGCATTTTTTCCAAGATATAGTTCACTATTTTAGAATATCCATTGAGGTGTCACGACCCGACCCTACCCGGGCTCGAGCCGCAACTACCCCAAGCCCGCCTCCATAGGCCAGCGGCTGGCGACTAGCGCCGAAGGAAAAACAGCTCGAGGAGGCCTTTCCCCATGTACCTGTACACACACATGCAGCACACTCAATGCAACAGTGCAGAGTAAAAAAAAAGACAAGTAAAGAAAAGGGAAACTGCTATATAAATACCACAAATGTGCATCAACCTCTAAAAGTACAAATAAAGCTGAGAGTACACTGAAAAGAAAAGTGGAAAAACACATGCCCAACAAACAAGTTCCACAACCCAGCAACTGGTAAACAAAAAGGAAACGACTGACGGGTCTCCCACCTGGAACCCGGCCACGACCACCACACGCGGTCCAAGATCCCAAGCTCCTATGCTCCACTGAAGTCATGCTCCACCTGTCCATCGTTTTCAAGGGAACACCAAGTGCAGGCAAAGCCCAAGAAGGGGTGAGTATAAAAATACTCAGTAGGATACCCCGAAGGCTCGGGGGAGCAGCAAAAGGAGGTATCGAAGGGTGAGCAGTAGAGCGAACAGGAAAGTAGAGGGTTACAACATAGAGTACAGTAAAGATTCTATCTCAACCCAACAGGAGGAAAGAATGTAGACTCGTCCAAACACAAGGAGCTAGAAACGGTGAGAAGAAGGACTTCTCGTCGAGTCTTCGCTACCTATAGCAGGAGAGTAGACTCGTCTAACCACGATAAGCTGGACACGGAATGCACATGGCATACCCCGCGTGTCTTCGCCTCCCCTGGAAGGAGAGTATCCAAACCCAAGAAGTGGGTACTGGAAAAAAAGGTATATACATATCTGTATGCTCAACCAGAAACCCGAACAATGTCATAAGGGGACCTCCGTCCCATAGCTCAGCCCAAGAAAATGAGTCACCAACAGTCCCAGAAGTAACACCATCGATGCCCATCATCACGCACGTCTGCCCCGAACCACAAGCCAAGGTCTCAAACACCACACCTCGACACTATCCACTTTGGACGGCACTGACTCGCCTGTACGGGTTTAGATCGCGTCGCAAGAATGTGTCTCGGTGGGGAAAGTGCCCCTCGTACTTGAGAGTTCTAGGGGAACATCAAACCACAACTCGTCACTGCCCCATAGTCGAGAGGTCTCCTCAAAGTCAAGCCGATCCATCACCGACCCGTACATCCAAGGGTCTCGTTCCGGTTGTCACGGAGGAAAGCCTCAGACGTGCCTAGTAGAAAGGACTGAGTCTGAAATGCCACCAAATGACCCACTGCCCAGCCTCGCTGGAGGGTAATTCATAACTAGATATCGAGTGACCCACTGCCCAGCCCTGCTGGAGGGTAAACCTCAACACATCATCAAGCGACCCAATGCCCAGCCCCGCTGGAGGGTAAACCATATTAAGATAATGGGTGACCCACTACCCAACCCTGATGGAGGGTAAAACATAACACATCATCCGGAGACCCACTGCCCAGCCCCGCTGAAGGGTAGACCTTAATACATCATCAGGCGACCCACTGCCCAGCCCCGCTAGAGGGTAGACCTGGAAAAAGTCAACAGGCGACCCACTGCCCAGCCGTGTTGGAGGGTAGACCTGGAACTAGATGACGGGTGACCCACTATCCAGCCCTGCTGGAGGGTAGACCCTAAGAGGTCGTTGGGTGACCAACTACCCAGTCTCTGCTAGAGGGTAGACCCTAAGTGCGTCAGGTGACCCACTACCCAGTCTCTGCTGGAGGGTAGACCCTAAGAAGTCAGCGAGTAACCCACTGCCCAACCCTGCTTGAGGGTAAACACGAAGAAGTCGATGAGTAACCCACTACCCAGCCCCGCTGAAGGGTAAAACTCCGAAATGCCCTGGCCATCTCCATTGGAGGGTACAACACTGGCTAACCGATCACGGAGTGGGTATCGCGCAACCACCCAACTCCATCACAACTCACCCAAAAGAGTTTTTGCACCTGTTCCAACATGGGGTTCCACTAGCACTGCTACTAGCCGATCCATCGGGAACAAAACCAGGGGGAGACCACTCAACCCTTCTGGTCAACAAACGAGCACTAAGCCGGGGAAAAAACTCCACCCTAATGGTTAAACAAACACACAGAGTGACCCCTTACGTCGCGAGAGGTCAAAGTAAGGGAACCAGAACACAACACACACTTGGGGCCCACACGACGTGTGGCCCCAAGTCAAACCCCAAACAAGCGTACAAGCAGTCTCGGGTACAAACCGCACGTACCTCCAAGCGCTCCCGTATACTCCCTGAGTATACCTTGTTCCAGCCCAAAGGTTATCGTGCACACGTCACCCAGCGTCAACGCGAAGGCGTGACATAACAACTCCACCTCAAAGGCCCAGGAACGACCAACCACATCTTGTTAACCATTTACATCACCCTCCCAAGAGTGCACGATCACACGCCAAGGGTCCGCTACAAACAAGGTAGGGCGAACCACCACTTGAGCACCTTCCATACTTCCACTGTTAATAAGATTACACAAGATGCTCTGAAAAACCAAACAGATCACACCGTTGTAATCCTCGCGAAAAAACACGTGAGATCGACTACTTACTCGCCTCCAATGGATATCCGACGAAAAGGTCACCAACACCACCTCACGCCCGAACGGCGTACCGTGATCCCGAGCCTCAGCCCCGAAAACAGTCGGCCACATCGCACCATTGCGATCCCCTCTGAAAACACGCCAAAAAGCACTACTCACTTGAGTGCAACGGATATCCGGAAAAAAAGCTTCATCCCGGGGCACCGCACACGAGCGGTACCATGCGGGACCCGCATCCCGGTCCCAAAACTCAATGAACGGATTGCACCATTGCTATCCTCTCGAAAAAGTACACGAAATGGACTACTCACTTGTCCAAAATGGTCACCCGGTTATAAAGCTGGAAATCACCTTCAACTCCCGAAACGGACCTCGTGGGGCCCGAACCATCGTGCGCAATTATATCAGGCAGACTTCGCCAACACGATGCCCACATAAAAACGCCCAACATCGACTGCTCGCACGCCCCGAACGGACGTCCGAGGAAAAAGTCACTACTAGCTGCATGAAGCTCAAAAGATGGGTCGTGGTGCCCACACCTCAACTTCAGCCTCAATTCCTGAAACTACACTAAAAATCTCCGCCTCAACTTCAGGGTTCCAACGCCTCTGACGGCGCTTAAATCGGACATCGGACGCGTCCGCGCTGTCCAAAACAAGAACTCCCGGGAAAACGTCAAATTTACTTAAAGACACGTCATGCATCCGCGGCCCCTCGTTTCAGGAATTAAAATTCCCGAAACCATCTCAAAGTGTTCCCCTCTACGCAAGATCCACGCTGCCGCTGACGGCGCGCAAAATGGACGCCCGTAGCGAATGCTACTGGCGTCAGAAATTCCAAAAGGGGGGGGGACCCCTTGGGCCGGACCGGCCCGGTCCGGCCCGTCCGCCCCGCTCGAACCGGCCTGTTCCGGCCAGATCGCTGGCACAACGGCCCAGCCGCCTCCAACGAGTCATCCCGCCCGCGCCGCGCGGGCGGCTCTTCCACCGACCGGCCAATAGGCCGGTCGGCCTTCCACGCGGAGACCCGCGTCGCACGGGTCTCTGTCCAGCCGCGGGGTCGAACAGCGCGACCCCGGTCATCTCCTCTCGCCGGCTCCAGCAGCCGACGCCCTGAACCGGTGATCCAAGCTGCCCCGCACCGAGGAGGTGCCACCTAGCCGGCCGGATCGTCGGACGGCCTTCCGCCGTGCCCGCTGCCGCGCCGCCGTCCAGGAACCACCATCCGCCGCTAGTAACCGCAGGAAAACCAGATTTCCGGCCGGAACTTCCTGGGACTGCCCCGGGCACCCCGGGACTCAGATTTTCAATACGAGAAGAGCGTCAGAAACCTTAGAACTTATACTACACATCTTCTGGCTTCAATAGATGATCGTACAACAATTATACAATATAAATGGGGCTCAAATATTGCAGAAATTTGAAAACGAAAACGAAATAACTCCTACCTCTTGGGAGATGCCCATCTCTTCGCCGTCAACCCGCTGGGGGGGCTCGCCGGAGTTGCCCCGCCGGAGGTTAAGGAGTGGGGGGGGGGAGGTTTTGAGGAAGATGAATAAGAAGAAGAAGAGGTGTGGGGGTGTTTAAGTACAAATCACTTAAACGCCCGCCCGACAGCCCCGAACCCGAACTCCCGACGGGGTCAGGATTTAGCCTCCCCTAGGCTAAGAACCACGCTCTGAGCGCAATTGACGTCTCAGAATTTTATTTCGAGACCCCGTTCAAATGTTACTATACCTAGCGCCCGAGAACGCCAAATTATGAAAACGCCCATGGAGCCATTTTTCACAAACGGCCCACGCCAGTAAAACTTATACCCATCCTAGGGTAAACGGCACACTCAGAACTCGTCGGTGCCCTCAGTTTTCCAATCCAAGCCAACATTTAAAAGAAATTAGTGTTTTTTCATTAAACAAATTAATTGATTTATTTAATCCGTTTAACGTTCCAGAAGCGGGCGAGGGTTCCAAACATCCCGCGCCGACAAGTTTTATGTCGTTCCTTGGGTAAAAACCACATTCTGGACCCATCCGTACACTCGGATCTCTGATCCAGAACTCCATTTAGGAGTTATACCATTTATTTATCAATTCCAGTGTGAACGCACTGAAAATTTAATTCTGGCCACTCCGGGGCTCGGAATTGCACGCCGTCAGAAGGCGCTGCTCTGGAATATCATCAAGAATATTCCAAAGTCTTTCGTATCAAAAACTGGGTTCTTACCTAATTCCCTCCTCCAATCTTTTCTTCCCCGAAAAGCAAAACTAGGGAGCAACACAGGGTACTAAGCCCACACCTGGCTTTTCCATACCCAGAAGAACCCACGCACAGCTCTGTGCCTCTGCACACTGACCAAAGGATTGATCTGCTCATGCGAGCTCAGCCCTTGACGATGTCGTGCACCCACTCCAGACTTTGGGGTTATGGAAAAGCGGTAGGGTACCTCGCCATCCCTTTTCACGGTCTCAAATGTCCTGAAGGCCCTCGGGGGTATCTCACCTCCCGAGTCAAACCTCTACGTCGCACGCCGTGACTGGAATCACCGGTCGCACCTGAAACAAGGCTTGGTGATTCCCTCCTTCAGAATATCCATATGGTGGAACACCCAAGGATATCTGGTCACGGAAGATTCCACAGTCGATGCTCTCTTACACACTCAAAAGGCAAAGGAGTCATCACCATCGACTAAAGGAAAATATCTCACGCCTTTTTCCTTACCAACACAAGGTTACACCCGACCCCCTGCGTCACCCTCGTAACACCTCAAACAAAGAGTAGGGAGAAAATACTTTCACACGCAGAGCCTAAAAATTCTAGTGTAAGAAGTAGAAGTGTCACATGGTGTACCTCTCACCATCTCATGCTTTGCAAGATCGTAGACATCCAAAGCTCGCGGCTACCCGCGGTCCCAACCGTCAGCTCCCGGAGCCTGATGTGGACCGCCTAGTGGTGATGGGGAGATCTCGTAACGTCGTCCCCCACCTCCAGCTCCTCTCGCTCATCTTCTAGCACCACCTCTCTGGCCACTACTCCGATCATGGCATTGCCTCTGCGGTGGTGGTGCGCCTGCTGCCTGCTCGAAGCTCTCAGCAACTCGGGTCGGGCAGTCTCATGCTAAGTGACCTCGCCCATCACAAGCATAGAACCAGTGCTATTTGGGCTACACTGGTGCCCTCTGGCACCACTGTGGTGTAAGACCACAGCCCGGGATCCACTCCCGGAAGGGCATCCTCGGCTGAGGCCCTGCGCCTTTTCGCCACAGTGGTATACGACCACGTCTCCGAAACCGGCAGTTGAAGGCCACCTGCATCGAGGACCTGTCCTCCGGCTCCTGCTAGCTATGGCAGATGTCCCGGATCCGTCACACCCAGTTCCACTACCAACCGCAAAACATGACAGGAAGCCCTCTGTCACCAGTTCCTGCTCTAGCTCCCCCCGACATATGTGGAAATTCCCAAGGCTACTCTGACAGCACGGATCTCTCGGCAGAGACCCTGCTCAAACATCCATGCTCCGAAGTTGTTGTCATGGACCAAGTTTTGTTAAAAGCATGCACGGTCTGCAAAACTAGCTGCGTACTTAGCCACCGTCATCCCTCCCTGCTGAAACTGTAGGAGTTCCTGAATCCGAATGGAGCGCAAGAAGGAGGGAAAAAACACCTCACGAAACAACAAATAAAAGTCTCCCCACGAAAGCGATGACTCGTCAAGAAGCTGAGTCACCAGACTCCACCAACGCCAAGCTGCCCCACGAAAAAGGTCAGCTGCCAAAGCCACCCTCTGATCTACCGGCGTCTGCACAAGCCTGAAGAGACTAACCACTGCCTCGAGCCAAACCTCTACTACCTGAGGGTCTGGCTCACCACTGATTCTCAGCGGTCCCTGCCGCTGGAAGTCATGGAGCACGCTCAACCTGAGCTCAAGATCAGCCTACTCTGCTGAAACTAACTGCTTCTCAGCAGGTGGGGGTGCTGCTACCGGCCCACCTGGAGAAAAGGGCTCGCATGATGGGTCCTGGACTGTGGCCTCATAGCTCACATGGTCGTCGTCACGAACCATAGCTGGTATCATGGCTGGCTGTCCTCACGGAGACATCCTGAATATTATCAAGGAGTGCCGCGGTCAGATGAGCATATATGTGTATACCAACAACAACAACGATGGGGAACTGACTCAATAATGACAGTCAAGACTCGGTCCTATGTGATGCACAAAACAATTTTCCCTGCAACAAGTGTCTCAGCATACCGAGTCGACAAGCGGGTTATCAAGGTCCTCGTGAATGGATACGTCGGCTGCCACACCATCACTGGACACCCTAGCCTGAGAGCTGCTCTCGAGACACATTGACACTGTTGCCCTAAATCCCCACCAATTCCTCTTTTAGGGACGTCCGAACAGCGTCCCAAGGAACGAACCACCTCTGATACCACTTTGTCACGACCCAACCCTACCTTGGCTCGAGCCGCAACTACCCCAAGCCTGCCTCCATAGGCTAGGGGCTGGCGAAAAGCGCCGAAGGAAAAACAACTCGGGGAGGCCTTTGCCTAAGTACCTGTACACACACACGCAGCACACTCAATGCAACAATGCTGAGTAAAAAGAAAAGACATCTAATGAAAAGGGCAACTGCTATATAAATACCACAAATGTGCATCGACCTCTTCAAGTACAAAGAAAGCTGAGAGTACACTGAAAAAAGGGGCAAAACACACGCCCAACCAACAAGTGCCACAACCCGGCAACTGGTAAACAAAAAGGAAACGGATGGAGGGTCTCCCACCTAGAACCAGACCATGACCACCGCACGCGGTCCAAGCTCCCAAGCTCCTGCGCTCCACTGAAGTCACGATCCACCTGTCAGTCTTCCGCAAGGCCACACCAAGTGCGGGCAAATCCCAAGCAGGGGTGAGTATAAAAATACACAGTAGGATACCCCGAAGGCTAGAGGTAGAAGCAAAAGGAGGTACCGAAGGATGAGCAGTAGAGCAAACAGGAAAGTAGAGGGGTACAACAGAGAGTACAGTAAAGAGTCCAGCTCAACCCAACAGGAGGAAAGAAGGTAGACTCGTCCAGACATAAGGAGCTAGAAACGGTGAGAAGACGAACTTACCGTCGGTTCTTCGCTACCTATAGTAGGAGAGTAGACTCGTCCAACCACGAGAAGGTAGACACGGAATGCACATGGCATACCCTACGCGTCTTCACCTCTCTTGTAAGGAGAGTATCCAACCCCAAGAAGTGGGTACCAGAAACAAGGTATATACATATCTGTATGCTCAACCATAAACCCGAACAACGTCGTAAGGGGATCTCTGTCCCGTAGCTCAGCCCAAGAAAATGAGTCACCAACAGTCCCAGAAGTAACACCATCGATGCCCAGCATCCTGCACGTCTGCCCCGAACCTCAAGCCAAGGGCTCAAACACCAAACCTCGATACTATCCACTTTGGGTGGCATTGACTCGCCCGCACGGTTTTATATCGCATTGCAAGAACGCGTCTCGGTGGGGAATGTTCCCCTCGTACTTGAGACTTCTCAAGGAATGCCAAACCACAACTCGTCACTGCCCCACAGTCGAGAGGTCTCCTCAATGTCAAGTCAATCCATCACCGACCCGTACAACCAAGGGTCCCGCTCTGGTGGTCATGGAGGAAATCCTCAGACTAGCCTAGTAGAATGGAATGAGTCTTGAATGCCAACAAATGACCCACTGCCCATCCCTGCTGGAGGGTAATTCATAACCAGATATCAAGTGACCCACTGCCCAGCCCCGCTGGAGGGTAAACCATAGTAAGATACTGGGTGACCCACTGCCCAGCCGTGTTGGAGGGTAAAACATAACACATCATCCGGTGACCCACTGCCCAACCCTGCTGGAGGTTAGACCTTAATACATCATCAGGTGACCCACTCCCCTGCCCCGCAGGAGCGTAGACCTGGAATAAGTCGACAGGCGACCCACTGCCCAGCCGTGATGGAGGGTAGACCTGGAACTAGATAACGGGTGACCCACTGCCAAGCCCTGCTGGAGGGTAGACCCTAAGAAGTCATCGGGTGACCCACTGCCCAGTCCCTGCTGGAGGGTAGACCCTAAGTGCATCGGGTGACCCACTGCCCAGTCTCTGCTGGAGGGTAGACCCTAAGAAGTTAGCGAGAAACCCACTGCCCAACCCTGCTTAAGGGTAAACCTGAAGAAGTCGATGAGTAACCCACTACCTAGCCCCGTTGGAGGTTAAAACTCAGAACTGCCCTGGCCATCTCCACTAGAGGGTACAACACTGGCCAACCAATCACGGAGTGGGTATCACGCAACCACCCAACTCCAGCACAACTCTCCCAAAAGAGTTTCAGCGCATGTTCCGTCACGGGGTGCCACTAGCACCGCTACTGGCCGATCCATCGAGAACGAAACTAGGGGGATACCACTCAACCCTGGTGGTCAACAAACGAGCACCGAGCTAGGGGAAAAACTCCACCCTACTGGTTAAAAAAACACACAGAGGGACCCTCTACGTCGCGAGAGGTCAAAGTACGCGAAGCAGAACACATCATGCACTTGGGGCCCACACAACGTGTGGCCCCAAGTCAAACCCCAACCAAGCGTACAAACAGTCTCGAGTACAAACCACACGTAACTCAAAGCGCTCCCGTATACTCCCTGAGTATACCTCGTTCCAGCCCAAAGGCTATCGTGCACACGTCACCCAGCGTCAACGTGAAGGTGTGATGTAATAACTCCACCTCAAAGGCCCAGGAACAGCCAATCACATCTTGTGAACCATTTACATCACTGTCCAAAGAGTGTGCGATCGCACACCAAGGGTCCGCTACAAACAAGGTAGGGTGAACCACCACTAGAGCACCTTCCTTGCTTCCACTGTTAACAAGATTACGCAAGAGGATCCGAATAGCCAAACAGATCACACTGTTGTAATCCTCGTGAAAAAACACACGAGATAGACTACTTACTCGCCTTCAACTGATATCCGACGAAAAATTCACCAACACCGCCTCACGCCCGAACGGCGTCCCGTGATCCCAAGCCTCGGCCTCGAAAACAGTTGGCCGCATCGCACCATTGCGGTACCCTCAGAAAACACGCCAAAAGAACTACTCACTTGAATGCAACGGATATCCGGAGAAAAAGGTGCATCTCAGTGCACCGCACACGACCGGTGCCACGCGGGACCCGCATCCCGGTCCCAAAACTCCACGAACGTATCGCACTGTTGCGATCCTCTCGAAAAAATTACACGAAATGGACTACTCACTTGTCCAAAACGGTCACTTGGTGATAAAGCTGGAAATCACTGTCAACTCCCGAAACCGCCCTCGCGGGGCCCGCACCATCGTGCAGAATTACAGCGGGCAGACTGCGTCAAGGCGATGCCCTCAGAAAAATCCCAACATCGACTGCTCGCACGCCCCGAATGGACGTCTGAGGAAAAAGTCGCTACTAGCTGCACACAGCTCAAAAGACGGGCCGTGGGGCCCGCACCTCAACTTCGGCCTCAATGCCTGAAACTACCCTGGAAATATCCGACTCGACGCCAGGGTTCCAACACCGCTAACGGCGCTTAAATCGGACGTCGGACGCATCCGCTCCGTCCAAACAAGAACTCCTGGGAAAACGTCAAATTTACTTAAAGACGCGTCGTGCCTCCGCGGCCCCTCGTTTCGGGAATTAAAAATTCCCGAAACCATCTCAAAGTGTTCCCCTCGACACGAGGTCCGCACTTCCGCTGATGGCGTGCAAAACGGACGCCCGAGGTGAATGCTACGGGTGTCAGAAATTCCAAAAGGGGGGGGACCCCCCTAGGGCCAGACCGGCCCGGTCCGGCCCGTCCGCCCCGCTCGAACCGGCCCACTCCGGCCCGCTCACTGGGACAGCGGCCCAGCCGCCTCCCACAAGTCACCCCGCACGCGTTGCGTGGAAGACTCTTCCACCGACCGGCCGACAGGCCAGTCGGCCTTCCACGCGGAGACCCGCGTCACGCAGGTCTCTGTCCAGCCGCGGTGTCGCACAGTGCGACCCCGGCCGTCTCCTCTCGCCGGCTCCCGCAGCCGGCGCCCTCAGCCGGCGAGCTGAGTCGCCCCACACCGGGGAGGTGCCGCCCAGCCAGTCGGATGGCCAGCCGGCCTTCCGCCGCGCCCGCTGCCGCGCCGCCATCCCGGAACCACCGTCCGCTGCCAGTAACCCTCGGAAAACCATATTTCCGGCCGGAACTTCCCGGGACTGCCCCGGGCACCCCGGGACTCGGATTTTCGATCCGAGAAGAGCGTCGGAAACCATAGAACCTATACTACTCATCTGCGGGCTTCGATAGATGATCGGACAGCAATTAGAGAATATAAATTGGGCTCAAATATTGCGGGAATTTGAAAACGAAAACGAAATAACTCCTACATCTTGGGCGATGCCCATCGCTTCGCCGTCAACCCACCGGGGGGGGAGGGTGGGTGCCTCGCCGGAGTTTCCTCGCCGAAGGTGAAGGAGCGGGGGGGGGGGGGGGGGGGGGGGTTGGGGGCGGAAGGGTTTGAGGAAGAATAAGAAGAAGAAGAAGAGGTGTGGGGGTGTTTAAGTACAAATCACTTAAACGCCCCCCTGAGAGCCCCGAACCCGAACTCCCGACGGGGTCGGAATTTAGCCTCCCCTAGGATAATAACCACGCTCTGAGCGCAACAGTGGTCTCGAAATTTTATTTTGAGACCCCGTTCAAATGTTACTAAACTTAGTGCCCGAGGCCGCCAAATTACGAAAACGCCCCTGGAGCCATTTTTCACAAACGGCCCGCACCCGTGAAACTTATACCCCTCCTAGGGTAAAAGCCACGCTCCGAACTCAACGGTGCCCTCAGTTTTCCAATCCGAGCCAGCGTTTAAAAGATACTAGTGTTTCTCCATTAAACGAATTATTTAATTTATTTAATCCGTTTAACGTTCCAGAAGCGGGCGAGGGGTCCAAACATCCCACGCCGACATGTTTTATGTCGTTCCTAGGGTAAAAACCCCATTCTGGACCCATCCGTACACTCGGATCACTGATCCAAAACTCCTTTTAGGTGTTATACCATTTATTTAGCAATTCCATTGTGAACGCACTGAAAATTTAATTCTGGCCACTCCGGGGCTCAGAATCGCACGCCGTCTGAAGGTGCTGCTCTGGAATATCATCAAGAATATTCCAAAGTCTTTCGTAGAAAAAACTGGGTTCTTACATGAGGTTTGTATCACTATGTGTTTATTTAAATTAAAATATGTTTTTATTTTATGTTGATGTATTTGTATATCTAATCATCCAAACACAATATACCTCTAGATTCTTGGTTTGTATTTGTTGTAATAGAATGTTAGGAATTATGATATATTACATGTTTAAGTATTATGATTATGTAAGAAAAAGGTGGCTAATTAATTGATTTAAAAGGATCATGCAATATGGCATGTGATGATGACTGAAAAATATCTGATTCTTATGAATTCTTAGAGGATAGACCATTAGATCATTAGTAAAGTGATGAAAGACAATATTTCTCAAAATAATGTTCATCCATACATTTATGTGATTGTTAAAGAGGACATGAAAGAGTATTTGGAGATAAAAAATAATGTATGTATTATCCCTATGTTTAGTTATGTTATTGATTGAACGACTATGTGTAAGAACTAAGTATGTGTCATGTTTATATTAGAATTAAAAAAATAGCTAATGGATGAAAAAAAATATCATCACTCTCTTTATATCATAAGAGTACAAATATGTATAGAGATCTTAGAGAGTATTTGTAGTTGAAAAATATGAAGATGTATATTGAAAGGTATGTATCTTCATTCCTATTATGTTATGATGTTATGTATTATTCAAAGACATCTATAGGGATGATGCTATAGTTACCTATAACTATAAAAAAATGGGAATACAATACCATGTATTTCATTAGTGGACTTCCCATGACTTATAAAGGCTATAACACCTTTTTTTATCACCTAATGAGTTCAATTCATTTTTTTTTCTAAGAGAAAATTTCTCAGTTCACCAACATGATAGGGTATACATCATGAATGTAGCAAGGTATTTTTGAATAACCACTCATAATCATATCATTTCTAGATTCAAGGTTTACATTGATGTTTTTGACATGCATTCAAGAAGGGTCTAACAATGATTTTAAATTTTTCTCTACATATATTATTTTTACAATTGGTCTATTTTATAGGACTATTATAAAATTAATATATTATTTCGAGTGATTTCCGTATCGATTTCCAAGGTTGTTGGGATCAAAAAATTCTTATAGATTAATTTTCATTCAATAGTAGTTTTGGCACAATAAGTAATCTAGATACTTATGAAGACCACTATTATACTAAAAATATTATATGATGTTAGAAAAAAAAATTGGACACAATTTTTCTGAGGAAATCGTAGAGAATGTTAAAGAAATTTTATAAAACATTAGGGAATCACGTTGTTTATAGAATATTTATGTCGATGAACATTGATAGGTACTATATTTTTACATTTTATAGAATTTATTATTAGGGATAGCACATAGGAATAATATTTTGATATTTTCAGGGAAGGGATTGTTGAGAAAAATTACATTGATCCGTTCTATATTCTTGATTGATTTTGGGTGATATATTATTTCTTTCAGGTTCGACTGAACCTCTCCCAAGTTCACGATCTATTCCATGAATAAATTTTGAGGATGAGAATACATTTTCCTTCACATTTACATAACTCTTAGTTAATAACAGTAGATAAATACATTTCTAATTATTAATAATGAGTGGAAATCATGCTTCTTAGATATAATGTGATAAAAAATAAGACCACTCACTAGTTTAAGGTTTGTGGTAGGAATCATAAGTTCAGGTAATATATATGAGATATTTAAGATGTAATGAGGTGGAGGAATCCTAATTTTTTCATTTGGTCTAACAAAATTTCAATGGATAAATTCTTATAATATGGTAAGATGTTAGACCCCATTATTTTAGAATATATTTCACTTTATTAAATCCAATGTTTGTGATAGATTTTAATGAATGAATCATAGAACATAAGTGAATAATTTATTTTTAAAAAAAACATAAAATTTAGTATAATAATATATATTACATTGAAATTAATGTAATACATGATTTTATAAAGTTGGTTAAAGAATGTCAAGGAAATCCCATAGATCATATAGAAACTATTATGAACTATTTTGTTGATATATTCTTTTTTTTTAATTTTTATAAATTTGAGTAATAGTGTAAATAAAACATACTGATAAAATTAAAGTAATATAATAATTTAATGACATTCAATAAATGTTTTGTAAATAGTAAAGAAAATAATTCGTGTATTTCATGGATAAGTTGAAATGTTTTGTTTACAATCACTATTTTTATCATTTATTTTTTATTTAAAAGTCATCATACAATATTTAATGTATTTAAATTATAGAATATTATTTTTTATACATGTATAAAATTGATTAATCATTCATAAATTTATTATAAAATGGTTGTTAATATATATCATATCATTTAATGTTAAAATGTGTTATTTTTCAAAATTTTGTTTTTATGTGGACAATGTATTTTAATTGAATACAATAAATTGATCACTATTAGTGAATTATTTGATTTAAATGTGGATATAAAATATTCATTAAAATATTTTAACATTCATTAAATGGTTTTTACTAGTCATGTAATATGTAAAAAAATATTTTTATGCTTATAAGAAAATTTCTGAAAAATGTTTCTCTTTCCTTTTATGCCCCCAATTTAAAAAAATAATTTTTATCTCCACTATAAATTAGATTTTATAAAATTATTTCAATATTTTGAAACATTATAGTAGTTTTTTTATGTTTAATTTTATTATTGTTTATAAATAATCGTTAACAAGGTAAAAGATGATCACTACGGTAAGTGGTAAATTGATTAATAATAAAGTTAAACTATCATATAAGGATTAAAATATCTCTAAAACATATCTACCATTTTATATATGAGTGTATAAAAAATGTAAAACACAATAAATTCTAATATTTATCTATTAGGTTCCATATTCCATATAAAAAACATCATAATATTTTAAATACTATGATATTTACAAGGGTGCTACTCCCCTTAATAATATAATAAAATAAATTAAATAAATATATTTAAATTTCATTATTATCTTTATAAAAAAAATATCCATTTCAAATCCATCCAAATGATAATGATGTGTCTCTTATGCACATATAGGGACTGTCGTTTCTATGATACGACATGTTTTTTTTCATCACATCCTCACATGGGTGGTTATATTGTTGTATTTAATAAATATATATGATATATATTATCTAATTATGACTATATAAAGATAAATTATTATTTACACATCCTTTAATTCCATTCATTAAAAGATGAAATCATTATATGTGAATACGTGGAGACTACCACTTGCATAATGTTATGTAATTCATTTTTCATCACCACCATATATGTAATTTTAAAAAAGAATATATATTGAATAAATGTGAAATTTTTGACATCATTTATTTTTTGATATGATTAATCCATGACCATGGTGAATAGACCATAATCTGAAAACAAAAACCACAATGAAAAATTAGTCATTTAACAACTAAAATATGGATTTTCATGGATATTTGTTAATAAAATTGTGATAAGAAATTAAGAATGAATAATATAAAGAATATTTTTATGGAATATTTTTTTTATATAGATTTATACTAAATATAAATTTAATTATTATGTGTTTATAGCGTTCATGAAGCATGCTAGGAGTTGTGGTAATGGTTTAAATTTTAATAGCACTTTGTGTTGTGGTTTTTTGTGTTTCAATTTTCATTTGGAGAATTGTATGTTATTTCTCTCAAAAAATAGAATTATTTTGTTTCTATTATATTTAGTTCATTGGGTTTAATTATTATTTTCATTTCATCAACTTCGATACTCAAAAGGAATGAATGAATTATTTTATGAAATGCCGATTTTATTTATCTTATTTTGGTCTGGAATCTTTTAAATCTATGTACATGTTATTAAAACTCATTCATAACTATTTTTATATAAAACTAATTGTTGTATAAAAATCATGTCCTTCCCATAACATAATTAAATCGTGGATAAATGATGAATGTTTTATGATCATATAGAACACATGTATATGGTTTTCACTATGTGATAGATGGGATCAGAATTTATTAGCCCTCTAATACAATGGGTAATTTTTTAAATATCCAGAGATGATAAGGATGGGAATGAGAAGTGAAAATAATATAATATCTGAATCTATATACTTTGAATGAAATGTTATTGAGTAGTGAACTAATTCAACTATATAACCATTTACACCATGTTATGGTGGTATTTGTAGTGGTTCATGACTAATTAAATTATATTTTATTCGTATTGATTTTCTATAGCCAGATGAGATGTTATTATTCTTATGATATTGTCTTATGGATAATTATTTATTGTCAATTAATCCAAATATTTATGCCTCATGTATTTTTTATACATCTTTTTTTCACAGGAATCCGAATTTATAATCTATGACTGATTAGGTATGAATTTCACAATTTATGATCATGTTATCATACCATTTTATTATCTTATTCCCATATATTATGTTGAATTTATGTCTCTCATGTACACCCTACCTAAGAATATCATCTCTCCCTTTATTATGTTTCAATTTTCCCAAGGTTATAAATAATGTTATCAGGCGTGATACGTATAGAAGGGGTATCATGTGACAAGAACTATATGGGGTATATTAAAGGTTTTTCATGAAATAAATTGATTGTGTATCTAATATAAAAATATATTAAAACTTTATGATTATAAGGAATTAATGACTGTGTAATATATTATGTTTTCAAATAAAAATAATATATATATATATATACAGTAAGATCAGGGACCTTATATGATGTGATATCAAGGTTCAGTTATTTTTAGATATTATGTTTTTATTAATGAAACGATAAAAATGATAAAATACTATGATAAACAAAAGTTATATTGGGTAAATATAAAGTGTAATATGTTGTTACGAATTAGTCATAATTTAGGAAATCATAAGAATAATTTCCATTTTCATATGAGTACTTACTCTGATTAATGATTCCTGATAATCAAAATAACCTTTTTGTTGTGTAAAAATGATGAAAAGATAACTACAATACAGAATGTTAATCTTATTATACACTAATGAACTTTAACTGTATTATTTAAGGTTCTTAACACTATTATATATATATAATAAATTCTCTATGAGTGTCGCACCACTACCTTAGTGGATAGATATTGATTTATTATGGAAGACACTGAATAGTAATATGAAATCATCTCATGTTTATAGATCTTATACAAAATAATTCTATAAAATCTTCTTATTATATCTCTAGTATAATTTAATGTGATTTCATATGATGATTGGTTCTATCTACAAAAAGCTCATATATATTTTTGAGGAATAGATTCCATGTTTTATATTCCAAGAAAACCATTGATCATCTAATGGTGTATGAATGAATATGAAAATCCAATGTAAATTCATTTAATTATATGTGACATACTACCTATTAATGAGGAGAATTTATCTCAAATGTTGGAGAAACTCATCATTTAGGATATCTCTATTATGTTGGAACCCATATATAAATTTATTTAATAGTATATTAGTTTTCCCATGAATCATGATATTTAGTTTTAGATGACCATATACTTACTGTTATTCATATTTCTATGAATACTTATAGGATACCATAGATTGAGTCAAATAAATTGAATAAGAAATGATAAGGTAATCTGGAATAGGTAATTACTATTCAAGAGATTCACTAAGGAACAAGCTCTACAAGAAGGATTTTCAAGGTGCTTTCACCACAACAGAAGATAAACGGATTGCGAGAATGAGAGGGTATAGAACATTCCCTCGGGACAATCCTATGCATGCACTAGAATCCCTAGCCGAACAGTCATCTGAAGGTGGAGAGATGATTTCACGATGAAGAAGCTGGGGAGGAGCAGTTCCAAGTAGTTAGTCTAGGTTGTATGTAATGTCTGTAGCCTACGGGAAAATGAATTCCTCTAAGGCCTACGGGCCATGTAATACATACGTATGTGGGCCTTGTTAGGGTTCCACCTCACCCCTTGAAAGGTGGATTATCAAAAATCAATAAAAAATGGAGGCCTTCAGGCCATTGGAGGAACAAGATCATCATTAAAAAAAATACCATCTACCTAGTATTTATGACTTTTTTGATAAAAAATGTTGATCAAAATACATTTCAATGATTGAACTTTGGTCTAGATATTATCAGTTAAAGGTGAAACTAGAGTATATAATGAATGTATCCTTTTATATGATGTATATACACTATGGTTTAATAATTATTCCATTTGAATTTAACAACACCCCCAATATCATCATGGATGTATGGAATAATTGTTTTAGAGAAAATGTTAATAATTCAATTTTAGTATTTATAGATAATATATTATATATTTTTAGAGAAATGATGTTATTGTATATAATTTATGTATTTTTTAAATACTGTAAGAAATGAGATGTTTTATGCAAAATTTATAAAGTATTATCATTGGATAAAAAACATCATAAAGGGACATATAATTACAAGTGAGGGAATATTATTGAATCATTTAAAGACAAATGTTATTTGACATTAATGTAGATAATCATAGTGATTGTGATTTTTTTTCATGGGTTGAATAGATATTATTGATGCCTAGTCCAAAATAGATCACGTTTATAAAATACATCAACCATAATAATTTGAAAGGGATTCAAATTAATTTACACCAAAAAATGTGAACATAATTACTAGGAATTTATGAGATGGATTTTTAATGCATCTGTTCTAATACTACACTTTAATGGTTAATAGTTTTTATCCATATTGATTCACTAATGATGGTATTTTTATTCATTTTCACAAAAAATGACATGGTGGTAGCATTTGCATCATTCCAAATTAATGTTCATGATCAACATTACCCAACTCTTATTTTGGATATGGAATTTGTTATTTTTACATTAATGATACAGAAGTATTATATTTATAGTGAAAATTGTGATATAAAAACTAATAATAATTTCTTTATGTATATATTCACATAGATTGAGTTATCATTCATCAAAGGATATATTTGGAATATATTTTTGATTATGTCTACCTGATAAATTACCACCCTAGGAAGGTGAACATGTTGGGTGATTATTTGTGTCTGAAGGATCATTCTAGCTTATTCAAGATATTAATTATAAAATATCAAATACATAGTAATATATTAATGACCACCCTTAAAATAAAAATGAATATAGATGAATCCAATCATATATAAGTAAATTTTCAGTCATCAATGTAACCAAATATTATAGTGTTTCATAGGGGGAATTTAGATATATAAAAGTGTTAAGTAATTTTATCAAGTTAAATAATTATAATGAGGGAACGATTGGGTTCATAAAATGAGCATGCCTCCTGGAAATATCATTATTGAAGAAATTAATATTAGTTTAAGAACATATATTGTAATTATTTATCCATCTTGGTAGTATAAATTTTATATAAATATTGAGATATATTTTTTGGGATTACATGAAAATGGATAGTGTGAAATATATATATTGATGAATGGTTTTTAAAAAGTTAAGGTTGAATATTAGTTGTTTAGGGAAATGTCACAACCATTTACTATACCGGAATAGAAATGGGAAAACAACACCATTGGTTTAATATTATTATTTATAAATACATCTAAATTCCCTAATAAAATTTTGGTTGTTGTTAAACTATTTTGAATTTAGTGTATTTTATTTCAGTCATATATGACGTCCAACTTAAAAAAAAGCTAATATATGCTTTAAGAAAGTGGTAATGTTTCTCTTAAAAGTAATACCAATAATAACTAATTGATATATGAGGTTAAAAATAATGTTTTCAAGAAATATTCATCCAAATTTTAAAATATAGTTAAACATTATCACTATATCTCTTCCTCAGACAGATGGTTTTATTGGAGTACCATTCAAAACATAGAAGACATTAATATATTTTCTCTATATATTTTAAAGGTGGTTGGGATAAATACATTCCCCTAGATAAATTTAATTATAATATTGGATTTAAGGAATTAGTGAATTTGGATATTTAAGAATCCCTCTATTGAAATAAGTACATAATTCCAATATATTAGGATGAATTTGGAAGGAGGGATCCATTGGGACCTGATCTTGGTGAAGAAATCGTTGAGAATATTATATCCATTCTATAACACATCAAGGCATCTAAGAAGAGAAAAATATTTATTATGATAACCATTAATGGGATGTTTTATTTTATGTTATTGATATGTTGTTAATTTGGATATATCCTTTGAAGAAGTTTATGATTTGATAAGGTCGGGGAAGTTGAGCGCTATGTACATTGGTCCCTTTAAGATTCCTAGTCCAGTAGGGATGGTAGAATTCTTCTTTGGGATTCCCGAAGACCCATCCCAATTTCACAATGTCTTACATGCATATCTTTTGAGGATGTTCCTACATTATCTTTCATATATAATAAACCCATAGGTCTCTCTATGATATCCTAACATCTTTTATGATTAACAATCCATTGAAACCATGGATGATAGATATAATGTGATAAAAAACCATATCACTTTGTTAGATAAGGATTTATAGAGGAATTATAATTTAAAATAATTAATTTTAGAACATTATGATCCAATGAGGAAGAAGTATCCCATATTTTTTCATTGGATTAGTATAATTTGAGGATAAAATTATTTCAATCAGGGTAAAATGTAACATCCTGAGAGATAAGAAAAATTTAATAAATTTGTTCTATTTTATAAATTATGATTCAACCAAAATCATATACATGTAAATAATGATATATTTAACAAATATAAAATAAAATAAAGAAATATTTAGTTCAATGGAATTGTTAAAATAATTTTTTTTATACAATGGGTAAAATTAACTTATGGAAATACCATTGATCGTAGAAAAACTATTATGAACTATTTAATTGGTTTATGAATTTTTGATAAATATAATAATTTGTTGGAATGATATCAAAGAAATTTATTTTTATAATTAATGTTATAAAATCATTCAATGACATTCATGAAGGGGGATAATATATGATAGTTATTTTTTATTTAGTAATTCTTATCAAAATAGAACTGTTTCAATAATTTTTTTAATCTTAGAAGTTATATTTAAAACTATATTTACATATATAGTTTATTAAAAAAATATAATTTTTTTCAATAAATTTTCATACAAATTGAATAATAATTTATTTATTGATTATTAAATTGATTTAAATAAATATAAAATCATTTTAAGGTAAAAAGTCTTATTTTAAAAAATACATTTTTTATGTGTACAATGTATTTTATCATTATAATTTGATAATAATCATTATTAATTAATAATTTTAGTAAAATTTGTAAAAAAATATATTCTAAAAAATATAATAATATTCATTTAATTGTTTTTTTATAGGGGTGGAATATGAATAAATTTATTTTTATGCTTATAATAAAATTTTCAGAAAAATTTGTTTGCTGTATTTTTTGAGATTATTTTAAAATTAATTTTTATCACAATTACAAAATAAAATTGATAAAAAATATCTATCTATGGAATAAGTATGTTAAAATTTGTTTATAAGTTCAATTTTAATTTTTCCTAGTATGAATACTTAACATGGTTACCATTAATCAATATGATAGGGGTTAAAATGGGTTAACGAGAGGGTTAAACTCGGAGATAAGGTATAAAATATCTTTAAAAATTTACTAAAATTTATTGGAAAATTTATATTTTAACACTATCATATATTATATAAGAATATTTTCCCATTTTGTTTTATTTTCCATAGAAAATGGATTTATATTTTTTAAAACATTGAATGTTTATAAGAGTCTCACTACCCTCCCTGGTAAAAAGACACCTCGTCTTCTCACTTATTCAAAAGCGTCTAACACTATCGATTCCAAAACCTAATAAATCATCTTTCCAAATATCATTATCAAATATAAGATGTTCATGTATCACAATAAGTAAATCTTTTGAACTATCATGGTGTAATAAAATGGAATATACCTAAAGAATATGTAATCACTATAAATGAGTTATTTCACGTTTATTTCATCCCACTACTGGAAATGTGACCTTTCCCAACACTTTTATACCCCCTTTCCCAACGGTTATGGCAAACCGTTGGGAAAGGGTGGGCTTTCCCAACGGTTTGGCCAAACCGTTGGGAAAAGTCCAATTTGTGGCCACTTTTCCCAACGGTTTGGCCAAACCGTTGGGAAAGGTCCAATTTGTGGCCACTTTGCCCAACGGTTTGGCCAAACCGTTCGGAAAGACTACCTTTTCCCAACGGTTTGCCAAAACCGTTGGGAAATGTCACCCAAAAACCAACCATCCAACCAAAATTGATCCAGAATCAAGGAACTATACCAATGGTTTTGACAACCGTTGGTATAGTTCCTTTGATTTTTTATCAGATCCTCTTAACCAGAGCATTCTATAAATCAAAATTTAAAATAATTATGATAATACATATTTATATTTATGAAATTATGTTCAAAAAAGTCATGTAAGGTTAGTGGTTAGGTCGTTCAACGATAAACTGGAGGTCCTGGGATCAAAACCCAGTGAATGTTTTTTTTTGGAAATACATATACCAACGGTTTTATGGAACCGTGGGTATAGATTTTTATACTACTTATACCAACGGTTTTCAAAAAACAGTTGGTATAGACCTATCCCAACGGCTTACATGCCTACGGTTCTCCAAACCGTTGGTATAGGCTATACCAACAGTTTGGAGGCCTATACCAACGGTTCCAAGCCGTTGGTATAGGTTAGTTTTCCAGTAGTGTCCTATAAATCAATTAAAAATATTTTATATAACCTAATTTAATTAAAAAAAGTATCAAAAATATCCTGAAATATTATTATTATGACGTAACATTCATTATATATTTCTCATCCATTGAATAGTAAATGAATGTTTTTCTCATCCGTGCTTATAAACTATCATCTCCACGAACTGAAATGTTTTATTTTTCAACACCTCCTCACATGGATAGTTATATTTATAGATTGTTTTATATATTTGACATTATGATATAATTATTTTTCAATGAACTGTAATTATAATTTACCTTCCTTTCATTATATTCATTGAAAGATGAAAGCATCACTCGTGTATACATGAGGACTACCACCTCCATAAAGTGATGTAATTAATTTTTCCTCACTGAATTACATGAATGTTTTTAAAGGTGTCTATAATAAACAAATATGATATAGAAGAAATTATAAATATTCTATAGATATTGAAATCATGACAATGGATCAATGAAAATAATTTCAAAATTGAAACAATCAATAAAAATGAAATAGTTTACGTCCGGAATATTTTTTAAACTGGAGAATTATTGTTAAGTGGGTGATTATAAATTATTACTGAATCATATTTGATAAGATTAGTATGAATAGATATTTTAAATATATTTATAAAAAACTAAATTTATTATAAAATTGTTTATAGAATGTATAATGAAATCCATATCATGAAAAAATGTTTTATATTAAAAAATTATCAGATTTATTTATGCTTTAATTTTTTAGGTGATTTTTTGACATTTCCAATTAAAACGCGTATATTTTAATATCCACTAAATATATCATGGATATTATTATAATATTCAAAAATTTATCAAATTGGAAGATGAAAACACCAAAGGACTTTTTTTAAGAATATGTGACCTTATTTCTCCTCTTTTGTTTGGGAATATTTCTCCCCAATTATAATGCCCCCCAAATTGATTCCATAATCCATGCAGAAAAACACATCCAACTAGGCTCTGAAACAAACTCATTCATGTGAGTAAGGTAACTTTCAATCCGTATGGTCTAGAAAATAGAGAAAAGGAATCAACTAATAACTAGAGGGATATGAAACAATATACATGACATATAAATGGAGACAAGTAACCAAGATTAGTATATAAAATAGTCAAAAGAAAAGAAACAGTATTGATACATAAAATGGAAGAAAGTTAAAACCTAGGTAACAATTTAAAACTAAAGCAATAAAATAAAACCTAATCTATTCAACATCTACTCCATGTAATAAATGGGAAATATTCTACCATTTTCCCACCATCTACCCATACCCAATGGACATAATTCTTACCACATCATAGTGGAACCTTTATCTCTCCAACATTAAATGAAACTATGCCCACACACCCCCAAGGGAGTGTGTCGGGTGTGAGATAAATAGTAATTATAACATCCCGCCAATGTGTTCTACAACAAGACTCTATCAAATAATTAAAAAAATATCAATTTATAGAAAATACAGAATAAATATGTTGTTATTACATATATAAAAAAATGTATGATAAAATAAATAACATTTTATAGTTATTTTAAAAAATCCATTTCACATTGTTTCAAATAATATTTCAAATTTACCACATTACATCTATCAATTCATTCATTATATCATATCAAATCCAAAATAATGAAAATCCAAACACAGTGGAGGTATCCCCTAGGAATGCAATGGTTTGTGATAGCTAGGATACTAGTACCTCAATACAAATAATTAATACTAAATCCATCAGTTTCTTATAGAAAATGAATCTATGATCAAGGTATAGAGTATTAACATAGAAATTGAACCTCATATAGTTTTGAGAACAATTTACCAGAGTAGATGTATCTGTGATTTTGGAATAGAGGAACACACCAAAAAGGAAACCCCCTATAGTGTCATGTAAAAGTCCTAATAATAAACCCTTCACCTTGGTGGCCAAGGATACAATGTGTTATATATGTTAAATAATTCCATAGGGATTATCAAATTTCACAAAAAATTTTTAATTAACCATTTTTTCTATCCAAATCATTATTTGATAACCAATTTCACAAACCACTTCACAATTCAATGAAAACCTATTTTATATAAAAGAAAGGGGGAACACATACATTATACCAAAACAACTTATATATGAAAAGGAAAAAAAATCATGTATTAGGCCTATTATCATTTAGAAAAAAGTTTTGAAATCTAGGATCATCCATGATTCTTCAAACATAGGATTGATATATAACCACCGACCTCAATTATAGGTCTCACAATAACCAAAATGGGATAAACACACTAAAAGGAAAGTAAAGAAAAAGGTATGATGATATTAGGTCCTAAAAAATGATTCAGAAAATATAGAATCAAATTATGTAACGAAATGTTTAGTTGATAATATATATTAACACATACATTAAAGATCAATCATGACTCAACACAAAAAAAGTGATCTAACCAATGGAAGAAATATGAAAGATGAATTATTTAGTTGATTATAGTGATAATATCATGATTAAAATATTTTAAAAACAAGGCTTATAACTATTTCCAATTCCAATTGAAATGACAGAAATAATATACAACTCAATAAACATATTGAAGGGGGAATAACCGATCAGTATGAGAACAAAACAACATGAGAACATGGTGGAGAGAGGAAAATCCAAGACCAGATATTCCATGGAGTATTAAAAGGTAGATTAGAGTTGAATGGGTTATTAGAGGTGTTAAAAAATATTTTTGAGGCTTAAATGACTAATAATTTGTTGATTATTTTAGCCTAGAATGAGGGTACTGGCTACATGGTGGTTCCTGCCGGCTACCCTGTGGATAATACCATCTACTCAGTGGAAAACACCTACAAGTCAGTAGTGTTAGTCAGGGAGTGTACACCACTAAAATTTGAACCAAATGGATAGTGGAGTTATTGGAGGAACTCCATTCTGCAAGCATTCCACTAGATGGAATGTGGCTCCAACCAGCCAGACGATAAAATTATGTGGCCACCAAATATCCCAATAACAGTTCTCCTCCCCCTCCAAACAAATAACACCCAAAAAAACATCTAAACATGTGTAAAAAACATTAAAAAAGTGGAAAATAAGAAAATTTAAAATGGTATTGTACCTGAATTTGTGGGGGATGTTACAATTTTTTCCAAATATAGGACATTATGTTCATAGAGAGTCACATGGAAGAAGGATGGTATAGAAATAGGAGAGGCCACTAGTCCCCCAATGAGGATTAAGAAACTAAATTAATGTTGGAATCTAATATGCACTTTCATAAAACTATGGCCAACAAAATATAAATCCTTGTAATAACTTTCATCTGAGACTTAACAATATTTATTAGATACTCTGCAATAGATATATCAATCATTAACTCAATATCCTCCTAACTAAAAACATGGTAAGTATAGGGATTGTACATATTGATATGAGATATGTGATAAATATCAAGAATACATCTCAGAAGAGAAATAAATTCCAACTGATAAGGAACATGTCCAACGTGATCATTTATCTCAAATTTTCCAATACATCACAGATACATCTTTCATTGTTTCACGAGACAATAGTGACCCAACTATAGAAAATTTTTCACAAATAAATTTTCATCAATGGAAAATCAAATTGATTGAATTGTTGATCCACAATAGATTTTTTTAAACGACATATAAAATAAAGTGTCATCATATATCCTATATCTTATATGATTTATCTTGAATGATGTTTTGTCTCACAACAAGGGTATCTCCTATATAAGACCCATAAATAAGATACCTACATGATCATAATTAATAATCCTTAAATGTATCCATTCATATAAATGATTGGAAATTATTATTATCAGTGGAAAAAATTTATTCACCTAGATCGATATCATAGGATCTTCCAAAATCCGAGCTGCAGGCATAGAGAATATCCTCCAAAATCAAAATAGCACACTCTGTCTGGCCATCTATCCATGGATGGTAAGTTTTACTCAACTTGACATGATCCCCATTGTCTCATGGTGACTTTTCCAGAACATAGAGGTAAAGTAAAGGTTCCCATGAGTGAAAATGGAAGTGGGAACCCCATGAATCCTCACAATATATTTTATGTATAGATATCCCATATTATCAACCTTGGGGTGTCTATAATTAGAATGAAATGATTTTATTTCTTCAACTAATTAATTACCACCCATATAGAATTACTCCATTAGTTAATATGTGTTAATACTTCAATAAAGTCCATGGACACCTCTTCCCATTTCCATACCGGAAAAAAAAGGGATATAAGTAGACTATAAAGCTTAATGTTCTTTCTATTAATCCACAAGAATGGGTAAGAGTGAGAAACATAATCATAAATGTCACACTTCATACTCAACCAACACAAAAAATGTCTCATGTGATAATAAATCTTTTTCATTCTAGGATGAATGAAACATAAAGAACTATGAGAATAAGGGAAATATGGATTCATCATGGATAATGGGATGATGAATTGATTCATGAAGGAAATAACTCCATCTTATATGAGTCACAAACTCAAAACAATCTCCCCACTATATAAAGATTCCCTTATTACAATGATTTATTCATTCTCTTACTGGTCCTATACAATAGACATAAGGATAGATGATGACTACTGATCACTAGCCAGAACCATAATTTATTCAGTATCTTTCCCAGAAAGATATAATTGAGTGAAAACCCCATAATGTTCAACTAATTTTTCAATTTAATTAAATCCTAAGAATGAAATTACCAACTGATAGAATTTGTAATAATGTTCCCATTCTTAGGGGTGTAGGTGATAGAAAAGGTGAATTTATAATGGTATTCCACCCATCATATCTACCTTAGGTTTAAGTAAATATGTGAAAATATATAACTCAGGATTCTATGTTTTGAAAAGGCCATGAACCTTTCCCAAAAAATATTCTTCCACCAGCACTTAAGAGAATTTGAAATAACAATCAGTTACAATTTAAGAGTGGGACAATTTTTCTTATGTGGGAAAAAATGATGAGAACTATATTCCACACCATGATAATACTACAAGAAAAAACATCCAAAACCATCACTGTAAGAATCAAAATAAATCACATATTTCATAATAGATTATGACATAATCAAAAAAGGATCCTAGTTCATATGCAATTTCAATACATAAAAGAAGCCTTAAATTTATCATCTTATGAATACTTCACTACCTTCATGGTAAGATAAGTCAATGGTGATGAAAAAGTTGGGAAATATTTAATTATATACTGATAAAATATATCTTGTCCTAACAAGATATGAAAATCAATGATATTACATGGTTCCTCCCCAGAAAAATACATTTACATTCTAGGATTGAATAGAAGATGTGTTCTAAAATCAGGTTTCGTAGTAACATCACCTATCATATCTTGAAAGGATAATTAGATAGATTTATATAAAGGTAGAAAATCCTTGGTATTTCTAGAATTTAATTCATATAACACTCGTGATCATGCACAGATCATGAAAAAACATGGATATCTTCCCTGAATACCATAACTAATTCATTTTGATACTAGTTAAATTTCATGTTCTTCAATCGACTAAACAATACATGAGAATTAGTTAGGACAAAAGAAATCACACATTATTTATAATTTTCATATCTCCTCCTGAAGTAGGTGTTCATAATATATAATTCTTAAATTATCAGATGAGGATGACCATAATAATGATTGATTTATGAAAACCAACTTTCCCCGTTTAACTGATCAAAAAAAGGTTTCAATACAGGGAAAATGTTACTTGTTATTCACATATACCTTATTTAGCTTCATATACCCTAATTAATTATGAAGAGAACCATCATCCTTCTTGGGAAATAGGGTGTGGTATTGATATATTGAAATACTAGTTAAAAAATCTATTCTCTAGAAAGTCATCCAACTAGATCTTGTTTTATATAAATGTATAAGGTTCCATATGTAATGCAGTATAAAAACCCGCTACATTCTAGTAACATGATCGATATATAAGTATACTTACTTTTATATAGGAATAAAGGAGTATTATTTTGGAAATTCCAATGGGATATTTTGAAAACTAATGGAACACCCACATGGGAGAAGATATCATGATGATAAGCTAATATAATAAACAATAATCTCAAGATATAAGGTCGATAAGTTTGTTGAATGATTTTACCTTATTATGACAAATCCTCTTTTAATTTTGACTCCTCACATTCCCTCAACTCCCCAATTAATTACCCTTGCATTTATTATGACAAATCCTCTTTTAATTGTGACTCCTCTGTTCCTCCCCTCTCACCCATTAATTTGTGCGAACTCTTTTAATTAAATACATCTTTTATTAATTAATCTAGTTTTGAATAAATTTTAATTGGTTAGAATTTCTTTAAAGTGGGAGAAATCTAATTCGATATTTTCATATAAAATATTATTTGTGGGGGAACCTCTGGAGAAATAGAATAGCTCCCTCCTTCCATGAAGAACGACACCCTCTTCGATGAAGAACGCTGGCACCGCGAAGAATGATGGCATGCCTTCCTTTCCCTTCTCTGCAAAAAGTGAGGAGACATCGCTTCCTCCTCAGACGCACCCTGACGTCGTCTATAAATCCTATTTCCGCAACTCCACTCTTGATACCGATGTAGGGGAATTATGTTCAATTTTAATTGATTAAAATTGTTCTTATTCATCCCTGAAAATCATGGTCCGTCTTTGGTCTTTTGATACTACCAAATGTGGAGGGAGCTAGCAGAAAAAACATGGCCTGAGGACCCTTTTATTGTTCTTGGATGATATGACTGCAGCAATGAGAGACAGTGGCGACGAACGGAGGCTGTGGCCGTGTGCCGGCCTCATGCGGAGGAACCGCTGCCCGCATCCATGGGCCGCTTGGCTGAAGAAGAATCGGCCGGCCAAAGATGGCCGGGATGGAGGAACTGCGGAGCCCCACGACGCTGCGCTGCGGAGCACCGCGTCCCAAATAGTGTGGGCTGCTCCGGCGGAAGAACTGGTCGGCACGTCAGCCGGTCGGGCGGATGAAGGCCACCGCACCCATGGTGCCACGCAAGGAGACCGCTACCCACCCAAGTGGGCTGGTTGCGCTAGGAAGACCAGCTGGTTTTGACCGGCCTGTTGGGAGGGCAGCGCCACCGGTTCGGGAAAGCACCCCCCCCCCCTCGAACTGCTCGGCCCCTCCTGGTGGCTTGCCAAGCCAGCTGGGCTGGGCCCCGCTGGGCCGGGTGGCACGCCCTCGGGCCGGGCAGCGCCCCTTCGGGCTGGAACTCGTCTCTCGGGCCAGGTCACGCAATTCATTGGGCCGTTCCAACCCTCTGCAAGGTCGGACCCGCCAAAATCCGGGTTGACCCGACCTGTCGGCCCACTGGGCTTAATGGGCAGGGCATATTTTCACGTAAAGGTGTATAACATGAAGACCGCAAGTCCGATCGACACGCCTTCTGTGGCTCTGGGACCCTTATGAGGAGGTTGTCCTTTTTCAATAATCTAAGTTATTTTTGGACAACTTTGTAAAATTGATGGGTTTGGAACGAGCATTTTTCCTACCGGGCCCCTGGAACGGAAAAGCCAATATCTCTCAGACCGGGTGTCCGTTTGACACGCAGTCTATTGCGTTGAGTTCATTTTCATGAGACAGAACTTCAAGATACATCAATATTGGACTTCATGAAATTTTATGTATCGACCCCCTTGGCTCGAAGACCATACCCTCCTGGAATCGAGCGTGATGTGTGTGGGACCCCTAGAGATGGCTATGACTGCAACGACTTCCGTACTGGAATCCTCCGTGGGTTCGAAGATGATGGAAAATGTATTGTAATCCTTCGTGGGTTCGACGACAAAGACAACTGTACTGGAATCCTCCATGGGTTCGACAGTGATGACTACCATACTTGAATCCCTAGTGGGTCTTATGGTTTCACTTCTGTTCTAGTATCCTACGTGGGTCTGACAGAGTAGCTGGTCTAGAATCCTACGTGTGTCCGACAGCTTAGCTAGACTAGTATCAACTGTGGGTCCACCAGCATAGATGAATCAGTGAATAAATCTAATCATCTTTATTACTTTATGAAAGTTGTATACCTGTGTGAGTGAGTCTTGACTTTCAATCATTATAATCGATGTGATTGACTTCCTTCCTGTGTGGATTGGGATGTGCTTGGGCTCGAGAGTTAGAGCCGAACTGGGATTGATGACTTAGGAATATTTATGGGCATATAACTATGTAGAGTTCGTTGATACATCATGATTGTATCTTTTCATTGTGGTTTATCCTTCGTGGATTATAGGAGACCTTCGGGGGTCCTGGGGTCCCTACTAAGTATTGTTATACTCACCCCTGCACGGGCTATGCCCGCACTATGTTGTGTTGGTTGCAGATGGAAGACATCAATGATCGTGGTAGTGGCTTGTAGAGATGGATGGTACTTGGAGGTGGACCACTTGGTGAGACATACACAGAGTAGACAGACGGTCCCAAGGTGCTATGGAGATCATATATACCTAACCTTTAGGTTGGATTCCCAGAGGATGACTTAGTGGTTGTTGTTTTACTGTTCAGCTGTTGTACTAGACTTTCAGTTGTATTGTACTTTCAGTTGGTTTTGTATTCTAGACCATTTACCTTTCAGCACTTATATTGTATTCAGTATTACTTTGTGATTACTTCAGCTTGCATACTCTGTTGTGGTTGTTTAATATCATAAATGCAATGCCTTCCCTTTTTTGGGATTTATGCCTTTTGTGCAGGTCGCCAGCCCCTGGCCTATAGAAGGCGGGCTTAGGGTAGCCACGACACGGGCCCTGAGGACGGGTCGTGACAAATTGGTATCAGAGGAGTCGGTTATACTGCAGAACATAGGACAATGATCATTTCTTTCTGTGACGTAATAGTGTTAAGAGTATTGTGTGTGGTTTTCAGTCCAGGGAGTCCACTGTTGGTGCGACAGCTGACGTATCCATACACCAGGACCCTGTCACCTGATTTCCGACTCAGTGCATGAAATCATAGATTGGATGTGGGTTTCAAAAGTTTTCTTTGTGATTAATTTGTGTCAGATCCCCATGTATAATGTTTTGACCAAGGAACAACTGTTGTTTTTTCAGGATGGCCCCTCGAAGACATCCAGTTAGGGTTCCGAGTCACGTACGAGATGGCAGCCCACCGAGCGATGAGGCCTTAGTGTAGGGCCCCATCACTGTGGAAGCACCAGCAGTACCACTACCCACTGAGCCACCGATACTACCAGCCCCAGTAGTAGAGAGTGCACGCCACCTGAGTGCATTGTACAAGTTTTAGCAACAGAGTCCGCCCAGGATCTATGGAGAGATGAACCCTCAGGTAGCCGAGGATTGGATGGAGGTTATCGTCAGAGTATTCAGATTGGTAGGGAGGCCATCCGACCTTATGGGGATCCTTTCCATGAGTCTCTTGCACACATCAGTAGGTTGATGGTGGAGCTTGATTCCCCAGGTGAATGATGAGGCATATTTTCTTTCGATAGACTTCAAGAGTCCCTTCCGCTCGGTGTTTGTTCCCGCCACCCTTCGGGGGGTGTGGATTCAGTAGTTACTTCACCTGTGGCAGGGCAGCATGACAGTAGCTCAGTACTCAGTGAGGTTTACTGACCTCTCCTGCTACTCCACAGATAAGGTATGAGACCCATTTATCAGGGCCCAGACCTTTGATAAGGGACTGAGGCACGAGATCAGGGCTTCGATGATCTCCCTTAGCATTCTGACGCATGCGGGAGTGCTGGAGCAAGCCCATCTTGTGGATAGATTTCTATCTGAGCTGACACCAGCAGCGAGACCCACCGTAGGGTGAAACGTAGAAGAGTCATCTGTAGTTGGTAGTAGAAAGATGTCTCAGAGGTCCAAACGGACCAGGACATCAGGCGAGCGACCTCAGGAAACATGTTTGGTTGTGTGAGGAACCCGAAACAGAGCCATCTATACGAGGAGCATGCTTTTCTATGCATGCGGCAGGCAGGGTCACATGGCTCAAGACTGCCTGACCTGCCATGCAGATGATCAGTAGACAGTGGAGGGACCTTCTAGGCAGAGGCAGTGGTTCGACTGTGGCGGTTCACAGGGAGAAGGTGGACGAGGTAGAGGAGCTAGCCGAGCAGGGTGTGGTGGAAAACGTTTTGAGGATATACCACCACCACCACCTGGAGGTCCACCCCGACCACAGGGAGCTGGAAGATAGAGGCAGGCTCAGGTCCAGGCAGTCGCAGCTTACCACCACGATGTACCAAATATGATTCAAGGTACAATCTGTTTCTACTCCACCTTTGCTACAGTACTTATATACATATGAGTGAGTCATTCTATTAATTCCGCTTCCATTGTTCGAAGCTCGAACATTCCGACGGAGCCATTGGCTCTATTCTCACAACTAGAGACTACTAAAGAAGCAGACTCGACGAATACGCACTGGTGCCGGTAGTGTGAGCTTACTCTAGGAGGTGAGAGCTTCAGCCGGGATCTTCTCGTAGTGGCGTCGAGGCCTTACGACGTCAGCTTGGTTATAGACTGGTTGTCTACAGTCAATGCTCAGATCAACTGCATTTGGTGCAAGGTACGGTGTGTCCGCACAGATGGGAGAAGGTTCACCTTCACCACTGATAAGGGATCCTTTGCAGCACAGGATGGACTTTCGCAGAGGAGAGGGCAGCAGATCACACAACAGTTGGCTAGTCTCATCCTTGGATCAGTTGATGTGCGGAGTCCGGTTTTTCCTATTTTGATTGATCAGTATGCAGATGTTTTTTCTGACGATGTTCAAGGACTAACTCCTCACAGATAGGTAGACTTCTACATTGACATGTACCCCGGGATAGCACCGATATCTACTCCAGCATATCAGATGGCTCCTGCTGAGCTTCGTGAGTTGCGGGTACAGCTGGAGAACTTGCAGGGGAAAGGAGTTATCTGACTGAGGGTTTCACCCATGGCTTCTCTGATATTGTTCACCAAGAAGGAGGATGGGAGCTTGCGACTGTGTTTCAACTATCGTCGCCTAAATCAGGTGATCGTGAAGACCAAGTACCCACTTCCGAGGATTGACGACCTCTTTGATTAGCTCAAGGGAGCATGTTGGTTCTCGAAGATAGACCTTAGGTCATGCTATCACCAGCTCATAGTTCGAGAAGAGGATGTGTAGAAGACAGACTTTAGGTGTCGGTATGGCCACTACAAGTTCATGGTTATTCCCTTCGACATAACTAATGCTCCAACAGTGTTCTTGAGTCTCATGAACAGGATCTTCCATCATTACCTCGATCGTTTTGTCATAGTCTTCATCGATGACATACTGATTTACTCGACTACTGAGGAGGAGCACGCCTACCACTTGTGGGTTGTACTGGATACTCCTTTAGAGCACCAGCTTTATGGTAAGCTCTCAAAGTGACAGTTCTGGATTCGAGAGGTTCATTTCTTGGGACACGTCATCTCCGAGGCGGGAGTTGCAGTGGATCCAGTGAAGATCAAAGTAGTGCTTGCATGGGAGCCACTCAGGAGCGTTACGAAGGTTCAGAGCTTCCTGGGTATGGCTGGATACTATCGGATATTTTTTCCACAACTCTCCATATTTTCAGCACTGGTTTCAGCTTTTATGAAGAAGGGGAAACCCTTCGTGTGGTCATATAGATGTCAGTAAATCTTTCAGAAGCTGAGGCAAAGATTGACTAGTGCGCCCATCTTGAGGCTACCGGATGAGGGCGTTGGGTTGGTAGTATAATACAACGCATCAGGGACTAGACTCGGGTGTGTCCTGATGTAGGAGGGAGCAGTGATCATGTATGATTCACAGCAGTTCAGGCAGCACAAGCAGAACTACGCTACCCATGACCCAGAGTTTGTAGTAGTGCTCTTCTCCTTCAAGATGTGGTAGCACTATCTAATGGGAGAGTGGTTTACGGTCTAATATGACCACCAGAGTCTCAGGTACATATTTTCATAGAATGATCTGAACCTGAGACAATGGAGATGGCTCGAGTTCCACCAAGACTATGACTTTCAGATAGTCTATACTCCTGGGAAGGGGAACGTTGTAGCTGATGCTCTCCGTAGGAGATCAGGTATTCAGGTACTAGGAGAGGCGACAGAGCAGCTGGCCACATTGTAGATATCCATTATTGATAGAGATGGGGCAGCTTTCTAAAGTTAGTCACAGTCACTCCTCCACTCCTTTAGCAGGTCATAGAGGCATAGCGTGGGGCATTGACTGTGAGATATGACGTGCTCAGATATCCATAGGGAAGGCGCCTGATGAATTTTCAGAAGGAGGAGAGCACGAAATTATCTTCAGGGGATGTACCATGGTACCAGTTGCACTGTAGGAGGAAGGGCTAAGAGAGTTTCACAATTCCCCTCCAGTGGTACATCCATGAGTGGCGAAGACGTATCAAGACGTCAGACGACAACACTGGTGGATGGGTACAAAGATGGCTATAGCAGAGTTCGTTTCACTATTCCTCACTTGTAAGCAAGTGAAGGTGGAACACCAGGTACCATCAGTCTTGGTACAACCCTTATAGGTCCTAGAGTGGAAGTGAGACGGGATATCCGTGGATTTCGTGATGGGGCTTCCATGTACATCCAGAGGTCAAGACTCTATCTGGGTGATCGTAGACTGATTCACGAAGTCAGCCCACTTCCTTCCGATCAGAGAGAAGAGTTTATTAGAGAGCTTGGGATGCCTCTACATTCATGAGATCGTATGGATTCACGGTGTGCAATCGACTATCATCTCCGATCAAGATGCTTGCTTTACTTCCCGGCTTTTGAAGGGGTTGTAGGAGGCATTTGGGATGCTGCTGCATCTAAGCACCGCCATCCATCCTCAGATGGTTAGTCATATTGAGAGGACCATTCAGACACTCGAGTGCATGCTCTGTGAATTGTCCTTGACATTGGTCACAGCTGGTAGGATAACCTACCCTTGGTGGAGTTTGCGTACAACAACATATACAACTCCACCATCTGGATGGAATCATAAGAGGCACAGTACGACTGACCTTGCAGATCTCCTCTGTGCTGGACTAACCCTGGGAAGTTAGCACTTGTAGGACCAGAGATGGTTCAGGCTATGATGGAGAAGGTGCAGATAATCTAGGAGTTGATGAAGACTGCACAGAGCAGACAAAAGACCTATGCTGATAAGAGACAGAGACCTCTGAAGTTTGAGGATGGTGACCATGTTTTCCTACGAGTCTCACCTCGACAAGGTCTACAAAGATTTGGATGGGGTGGAAAGTTATCTCTACATTTCATCACACCTTTTCAGGTCCTCAACAGAGTAGGTGAGGTGGCTTACCACCTGGCCCTTCCACCTTAGTTGCACCAGGTGCATGCCGTCTTCCACTGATCTCAGTTGAGGAGATATGTGCACGACCCGACCCACATCATCGATCACGGGGAGCTGGACATCGATGATGGGGAGACGTTTGCGGAGGTCCTGGTGGAGATCTAGGATCGACAGGAGCAGGTCCTACTTGGTCGGTCGATACCTCTAAAGCGCATTCGCTGGCAGCACGGGATCCTCCAGGAGAGCACTTGGGAGCGGGAGGCTCAGATGCAAGCTTAGTAACCCCATTTGTTTTCCTAGAGTGCGTTGTAGCTTAACGGGGACTTAAATCCTTGAGATGGGAGTAATGTGAAGACCTGTAAATTTGAAGGAAAATTTTTTCATAAATAATTTGGAATTTTACGAGTCTGCGGTTTATGACGGCACTTGATTCTAAGGCCCTGTGTGCCAAAAATCAATTTCTGATGTTTATTTCAGGTAATTTCAGTAAATGTACATGAGGTTTTTTCTATCTTTTGAACCAGTGCTCAGAAATGAAATCTGAGGCCACTGATGAACTCGCATCATCGGTATTCACTTAAGGGGACCTTTGTCGCAGTTTTGTTTTATGTAGGTTGGAAGTTATTTTTGGGGATTTATAATAAAATAAATAAAATTGTGGAACAATATTTTATTTTATATACGGTAGTTATATCCTACAAGGGGGAAGTTTTTGGTGGGACCCACACCCACATAACCTCCGATGATAGGATATTTGTGAGGTGGGGCCCACACGATCCCCTAACTCCTTAGCTTCCCTCAACTCCCCAATTAATTACCCTTTCATTTATTATGACTACTCCTCTTTTTATTGTGACTCTTCACTTCCTCCCCTCTCACCCATTAATTTTTTCCAACTGTTTTAATTAAAGACATCATTAATTAATTAATCTAGTTTTGAATTATTTTGAATTGGATGGAATTTCTTTAAAGTGTGAGAAATCTAATTTGATATTTGCATAGAAAATATAATTTGTGGGGGAACCTCTAGAGAAATAGAAGATCTCCCTCATTCCATGAAGAACGACACCCTCTTCGACGAAGAACGCCGACTCCTTGATGAACGATGGTGTGCGTTACTTTCTCTTCTCCACAACAAGTGAGGAGATTCCACTTCCTCCATAGACGCACCCCGACGTCATCTACAAATCCTTTTTCCACCACTTCGCTCTTGAAACTTATGTAGGGGGAATTATGTTCAATTTTAATTGATTAAAAGAGTTCTTATTCATTGTTGAAAATCATGGCCAGTCTTTGGCCTTTTGATACCACATAATGTGGAGGGCATGGGCCGAGTGAGCATGGCCCGAAGACCCTCCGATTGTTCTAGGAATATTTGATGGTGGCAATGAGAGGCGTTGGTGACGAACAGAGGCGGCGGCCATGTGCTGGCCACGTGTGGAGGAACCACGGCCCGCATCAGCGGGCGGCTTGGCCGAAGAAGAATCGGCCGGCCGAAGCCGGCTGGGCTGGAGGAACCGCCGCTCCCCACGAAGTCGTACTGTGGAGGACCGTGGCCCGCACAAGGCGGGATGCTCTCGTTGAAGAACCGGACGGCTCATCGGCCAGCCTGGCGGATGAAGGCCGCGACACCCATGGTGCCACGCAAGGAGACAACAGCCCACCCGAGCGGGCCGCATGCGCTGGAAAGGCCGGATGGTTTCGGTCAGCCGGTTGGGAGGGTGGAATCGCTTGGTGCCGCCGATTAGGGAATGCACCCCCCCCCCCTCAAACCGCTCAGTCCCTCCGGGCCGAGCTAGCAGGGCTGCGACTGGAGGGTCGTGCCCCCTCGGGTCGGGCTACGCCCCCTCGGGCCGGGCAGCACCCCTCAGGCCGGGTTGCGCAATTCATCGGGCCGGTGCAACCCACTGCCGGGTCAGACCCGCAAAAAACCAGGTTTATCCAACCCGTCGGCACACTAGGATTAATGGGTTGGGCCCGTTTTCACTTAATGGTGAATAACTTGAAGACCGCGCATCTGATCGACGCGCCGTCTACAGCATTGGGACCCTTAGGACGAGGCATTCCTTTTGCGATACTCTAAGTGAGTATTTGATGACTTTGGAAAACGGACGAGTTTGGAATGAGAATATTTCCAACCAGGCCCCTGGAACAGGAAACAAATATCTCTCAGATCGGGCGTCTGTTTGACGCGCCGTCTGTTGTGTTGAGTTTATTTTGACGAGACGGAACATCGAGATACACCAACTCTGGACTTCGTGACAATGGATGTATCGACCCCCTTGGCTTGACGAGTGGAGACTCCTTGAAACAAGCGTGCTGTGTGAGGGATCCCTACAGATGACTGCGACTGCAATGACTTACGTATTGGAATCCTTTGTGGGTTCAACGATGATGGAAAATGTACTGGAATCCTCCTTGGGTTCGACGACGATGACAACTGTACTGGAATCCTTCGTGGCTTCGACAGTGATGACTACCTTACTTGAATCCTCATTGGGTCTGACGGTTTGACATCTATTCTAGTATCCTACGTGGGTCAGACAGAGTAGCTGGTCTAGAATCTGACAGGGTCCGATAGCTTAGCTGGACGAGTATCCTACATGGGTCCGCTAGCTTTGATGAATTTGTGACTACATCTGATCATCTTTATCACTTTATGAATTTTGTGTACCTGTGTGAGCTGAGTCAAGACATTCAATCATTATCATCAATGTGACTGACTTCTTTCTTGTGTGGACTGCGATGTGCTTGGGATCGATAATTAGAGCTGAACTGGGTTTGATGAATTTGGTATATGTATGGGAATATACCAGATTTGAGTTGGTTGATACTTCACGATTGTATCTTTTCATTTTGGTTTATCCTTCGTGGATTCTGGGAGTCCTTCGAGGGTCTCGGGGTCCCTACTGAGTTTTGTTATACTCACCCCTTCACAATATATACCCGCACTACGTTGTGTTGGATGCAGACGATGGACAACGCTGATCGTGGTAGAGGCTTGTAGAGTTGGATGGTACATGGAGGTGGACCACTTGGTGAGAAGTACACGGAGCAGATGGATGGACCTGAGGTGCTGAGGAGATCATCTGTACCCACCCTTCAGGTGGGATTCCCGGAGGATGACTTAGTGGTGGTTGTTTTACTTTTCTGTTGTTGTACTAGACTTTCAGTTGTATTGTACTTTCAGTTGGGTTTGTATTCTAGCCCATTTACCTTTCAGCACATACTTTGAATTTAATATTACTTTGTGCTTACTTCAGCTTGCGTAATCTGTTTTGTTTTTTCTATCATAAAGGCAATGCCTTCCCTTTTTAAATGGATTTACGCATTTGGTGGTATTCGCTAGCCACTGGCCTATGGAAGGCGGGCTTGGGGTAGTCACGGCACGGGCCCTGAGGACGGGTCATGGCAGTGGAAGAGAAGTCCCAAAGAAGCATATGTTTATCTCCATATGAATCTAATATAATGTATAATTATTGACCATCACATCATAGGTATAGAGGTTCAATATATATAAATATATTTAGATCTTAGGTATCAATCATTGTAGGTATTACCAATCAATTATTTGATCATTCATAATCACCGATATAGAAAAATGAATAAACTGAAAAAAATAGTTGGTCTACTCTATCATTAAATGATTTTATTTTCTAAAATTGGGAAACTCCTTAAACATCTACATTATCATGTATTTAGGGAAGAAAAACTGAAATAAATAGGCTTTTAATTTCTAATATTCTCCCATACGCTAATCCACCAAATACATATAATCCAAGCACCTATTTCTAGGATCATGGATATTAAATGTTTCTCTCATTACCTTGAATGATTCAAGAATCTTTATTATTTCAAAACCTGATTGATCTTGTAAATCCAATAATCTTCCTCACGAGGGACAATAATACACTTAAAAATGGGTGCTTATTGAGTAGTGTCTCCAAAGATTTGTTGTTGTATCCTCAGCTCCTTGTTGTTCCTCAACAACTCAGTTCTAAACAATAATTATATTCTTGCCCATGGCATGAACTAACCACATGATATCCACTAAGGGATTATGATCAATATGAGGAATCTGTTGTGGTGAATTTCCTACTTCATCATCTCGAGGCACCCATGGAAGAAATATCAGATGCATGTTTCTATATATGAAATATTGAATAAAAAAACAACATAGTAAACATATATAGGTGTAAACTCAAAATAACATATATAGAAACTAAGACAAAGTTATAAACCAACCAGGGAGACACACAACCCATATCCCCTAGTGAATTGTGTGTTGTTATGATGAGATATGGCCAGGCACAAACTCAAAACACACTTTTTATGTCCCGATAATCCTATGTCCAGTTTACCAACATCACGAGATAGAGAAAAGCATTTCTTCATACTAAACGGTCACATTATGTCACTATTAACCCAACCACCTAGGCCTCAAACCAAACCAAAATAATACGAAAATGTAATTCTTGATACCCCTAGACTAACACATAGCACCCAAGAATCAAAAATAATTAGAGGGGATGGTTTTCCCAAAATAAAAAAATAAGCATAACATAAAAATATAGATAGATAATAAGAAATGAAACATTACAGAGTGAAAATAAATGAAATAGTACTGATACATCAAGATGTTTAAAGATAAAACCAACGTACAAGTAAAAAATATAATTGGAAAAAGTCATCCCAAACTATCAACAACTACTCCATTTGATATGTGGTACACATACCATTTCCTCATTACTGATGAACCATGTTCAGTGGACCTAATCCTTAGTACCTCATTATAGTGCCTTTCAATTTTTTCTTTAGACATAAAAAGTTAAAAATACAACTTAGGGACTATTCATGATGTGACTAAAATAGGTGATGTGGGATCCGATGTATGTGTATCACAATTAGACACCATCAATTAATCCAAAAATGATAAATTTAACAAAAATATAGCTTGATTAAGTGGTTATAACATTTATTTTGAAATAATGTTAAAATAAATCAACTTCTTATATTTCATTTAAAAAAGGATGGTAACTATTTTCAAAGTATATTTCAAATAAACTAATTTATGTTTATCATAGCCTCCATTAAATCATATCAATTGTAAAATAATGAAAATCCAAGAATGTTGGATATCAGCACAAGTAACACATAGTTATGGGATATCAAGGTTACTCATACCTTAATAAAAATAATGAATTTTTTGAACATAATGTCCCTAGATCCAATGTATATATGGTTTAGGGATATAGGAACACCCTTGATATTAAACCCATCTAGTGTTGAGATCATGTTCATAGAGACAACACATATACGACCCATGAAAAGAAGAACACCCCGGAATGTGAATACCTATAGTTTCAAATAAAAAATCTTGTTACTAACCCCCCCCCCCCCCCCCCAACCTAGGAACCCATGTATACCATGTAATATATATTTCAAACAACATCAAATGGATTAACACATTTCATAAATAATTTCAAAAAACCCTTTTTATATACAAGAAAATCATGAAAAAAACTCAAAATAAATTTCATATTGATTTGAAATAAAATTTCATTTAACAAAAAAGGAAAACCCATGATTTATGAAAAGAAATGTAAACATGTATACAAAAATACTAAGGATATTTTTAATTAGGATATACAAAACAAAAAACATTCAAGATTCATCAAATAAAGGATAGATATGGAACCAAACACATCATAGTTGTGGCACAAACCAACCACAAAACAATATATACACTAAATGGAAATGAAAACCTATATCAAAGTAAGGTAGGACATAATTAATTAATCCAATAAATTAGAATCTAATTCCTTAAAAAACATTCCATATAGAAGATATATCAACACATACCTCAATGATGACACCAATTTCATGAAAAACAATAAAATATCCACCATATAGATGAAAATTAATGACTAATATGTAATGGCTTGTGAGAGATCATAATTTTATTAATAGATTCCAAAAAAACTAACTGAGAACCAATACCAATTCCCTGGGAAATGAAATTAATGAGATAAAACCAAAAAAAATACCTACGAAGGAATAATTGATCAATCATAGATCAAAATACAAATTGAATACTATAGACATATCTCAAGACAACCCTAGAGACAAATTGGATTCATAATAAAACAAATTACGGTTGAAGGGGTGGTTAAGGTGTTTTAAATAGGGGTTTTGAGTGCTTGAATGACTAAAGATCCCTTGACTAATTTGTCCCAGCATAAGGCTGCCAGCTACCCTATGATCAACACCCACAAGATGTTGGTGTTAGGAAGTGATGCTACCCTACTTGATATCCCATTACTAGGTTTTTTATAATCCACCAACATGCTAGGTGAGTTCCTATAGAAACTCAATTCTTCCAGCATTCCACTAGTGGGCTGATGACTCCCACTAGATGGTCATATTTCTTCTACTTCCAACAGATAACACACCATGTGTTCACCCTCCACTGAAAACCTATCTCCCAAACTTAAACACCTTTTTTTAAAACACAATAAAAGGGGTATAAATGAGACATTATATTGGATCATAATTTAGGGTATGTTTAGATTATAGAATTTTTTAAAGTTGAATTTATCTATACATATATCTATAATCAATTTATTTTATAATTCCTTTTACATTGAATATAAATAATTAAGTTTATTCATTTTATATTTTTTTCTCTCACTCACTTTTGAGTTTTTTTTGATTTTTTTAAATAGAGAATTTCTTATAATGATATTTGAAAAAAAAGAATTTTATCACCATCATGTGATTTCATCATCATTAAAATTACATTTCAATTTTCGTTGGGTTTTCATTGAAATAAAATTCCATGTACCTTGGAATTTTTAGTTTTAAAATGTTATAAATAGAAATGGATATTTATTATTGTTTTTAAGTATATATTATAAATGAATTAATAAAAAAATTGATATAAATCATCATATTTATGTAAAGTTAGTATGAAAAATAGATTTTAATTTATGATACCATCTAATTCAATAATTCTTATTGATTTTGAAGATGACATTTTAATGATGTATTTTAATACTTTTTTCCTTCCAATGGGTTAGTCATGTAATGATTAAATGATGAATGTTTTATTGATCTTATATAAAACGTATTTATGGTTTTAATTATGAAATTTATAAGATAAAAATTATATATCCCAAAAATAGATTTAGTTATGACTTATATCTCAATATATAAAATTAAAAGGATTGGGTAGTAAAACAAATCCAATATGAGACTATTTCTATCATGAGTGCACTGAGAAGGGGAGAATACTCTATCCACTATAGATCTATTTACACAATGTTTTTATGGTCCTAGAAGTAAAACATTCATATCAAATAATATTATTCTTATGATATGATTTCATGGTTCATGCTTGATCATTAATGATTTCAAATTCTTTTAAATAATGTCTTCTGGAATGATAATATATTATGGAATGACTAATGGTTTCTGATCAATAACTAATTGGGACTGAATTTGGTAAGTTATGATCTTTCTGTCTTTCTATTATGTTTATATAATGTTCAATAATGATATTAAATTATTTTTTACTATGTTTACCCCTATTAACATCTTAGTAAACCATTTTTTATGTTTCCATTTTCCACAGGTTATGAAGAAAGGTATTATGTATGATATGTTTAGAAATGGTGTCATGTGAGAAACAAAGTATGGTATTTGTTATGTTTTTTCTAGAAATGTTTTAATTATGTATCTAGTCTTCAAATACACTAATGATTTAAAGTTTTAGGTAATGAATTATTAAATAAAATATTTTATTTTGATCTAAAATTATGAAATATTCATGTATTATATGCTCATATATCTTTAAAAATATCCTTATATTAGTTTCTAAAGTTATTACCAAGTCTCTAGGAAACCACTATACTTTTCATGATTCATTATTTTTACCCATATGATATTTATTTAAGACATTAAATAGAATTCAAGGAAAAAATGATTAAAAGTCAAGGAACCACCCTTGGGAATAGGGAGACTCTATAAATTTGAGGGAACCATTTAATTCATCCTATTAGTAAATTAATAAATTTATTACTATCATGATTTATTATCCAATACTTATTTAAACAATACATTTTGTTTTTAGGTTTTTGTAGTGTGAAAAGGATTTTTTAAAGATGTTCGAGGATGTGGGTGGATTTTATTTAATTTAAATAAGTAAAATTTTTCTTTTAGTTCGTCCTCGGTCATTTTAGAGACTCTTAATTTATTTAGTGAATAGGGAGATGGATTTTTAAAGGAATTAGTGGAGTAAAGGCCCAATTCTAGAAGCATGGGTCGTGTGACATACTTTATTACATTGGAATATATACATGATTAAAATCCCAAGGGACCAAAAAGTTTAAAAGTTTTTGAAAACTAGATTACACAAATGATATGAATACTATACTAGAGAAAGAAAATAAAAACATGCTACATAATAAAATTTAATAAAAAGCATCCTTGAAACTCATTTGATGGAATCTTCATTATAACCTAGGGAAAGAAGACACAATAATGGTGGGATCAAATGATCAATAAGGTAAAATAAAGTGGAATAAATAATAAAATGATAATATTAAATTAAAATGGAAAGGTAAATAACTAATAAAATAGGACATTAGAAAACTGTATAAGGCATAATAAATATGGAAATGTAAGAATCATAAAGCAGTTTCCATTTAATCAATTAACTGAAAATGATATTAACCTATAAATATGTCATAGAAAAATCTCATGGATAAAAAATATTAAATAAATTCCAAATAATGTAAATGATTAAATATTATAAATCGTGTTTCCAAATAACAATATACCTTTTCCTTTAATATTTATTCTCAATACAGTTTAAAACAATTATGATTTTGGCCAAATGATTCGTCTCATGAGACTACCAATGCATTGAGGGGATTGAATTAATCGGTCCCACATCCATAGGGATTTTACTATATGATCCCAACTTAGATAACTAATTTGAAAATCATTCCATAGATATATATATGTATTAGATAATCTATTTAATTAATGTACAACATTAATTTTCAAATATCTGTATTCAATAGAAGATATATATTTATCAATAAATCCACAGTTAATCACATAACTGTCAAAATGAAGACTATTTGTAAAAATATTTTATAGTTAATAAATAATAATATCTATCACCTAACGATGTTTATATTTAAATAAAATTAAAAATAAAAATTATTATGTTAATTTTATTTCCTTTGGAAAAAGTTAACAATCACAACAGAAAGTAAGATTTAAAAGGCCACTTTTACTACTTGTAAATTTTCAAGCTAAACCCATTGGTTGAGATAATTCAAATTAAAACATAAAATAAAATCAGTTATATGTTAATTATGATATTAAATGACATGGGGTCAGTATATGCACCATAATAAATTGAATTGGTTTATAGTAACAAAATATTCTACACAGAATGTATATTGAGATGAAAACCCTTACCTGATGATTCCTTTTTGGGTGAAAATCCTTTATCCACAATCAAGAGGGTTTGAAACATGTTATAAACATATAAATGAACCATAATAGTATTTATAATTTCATATTTTATCAAAATATGATATATTATTACCCGTTTGTTAACAATCGTTCATTATTTTAACTCTTTTGGGTATTAATTGCCTTGTTTCTTGAGTAAGTTTTGACTTGTAATTATTTTTTCCTAATACATATATCACTATTTAATAAATTAAATATTTTTAAATATTTTTTTAATATCATATAAATTATTTATAACAACCCATAATTTTTGGAGATAATAAATGAAATGCAACATTTATAGAGATGACAGGTCAACCATACACCTGAAAAATAATTTCCTGTATTTTTCATAATAAAAGAGTGAAAAACTGAATGATATATATGTATATTATCATCCCCATAGTATAGTTATTTCATATATGTCACAAATGTATAATTAAAATCATTCTTTATATATTCCATGTGTCATATAAATTAATAACATCACCTTGAAGATCCAGTAATCCACACATCCACAAACGATGTAATCATATTACACAAAAATGAAAGAATGAAGGTTTGTGTTATATTAAAATTAAATTAGTATTATGAAAACATAAATATCATATACATATATATATATTATAAAAACATAATTTCAATAATAATTCCCATCCATGAGTGGTGGTACTGGAAAAAACAACTTTTTTTCCTGAGGCAATAGTTCACCAAACACATCAAAGGTAAGTTTGTTACCCATTAGATTGAATAGTGTGTAAATTTAGGTCTAAAAATTAAAATAAAAAATATAAATACGTTTATGATACTGAGGTAATTATATAACACTGTAATAATAGGAGTTTATGGGGGTGTATAATGAAAATAATACAAAGGAGATAGAGAGAGGATGTTACCTCTTCTTTGGGTTACTCATTTTGGTTTTCACCAAATTAATTTCATAGAATGATTTAATCCAAAAGGGAGGATTATATACTTATTTTAGGTATTTTGGATCCTATTTTAGATGATTTTCAGAAATCCAAATTCCATGAGACACGTGAAAAAGATGGACAAGAGAGTGGCTTTTTATGGTGGAGGAGTGGCATTGTTTATATTTTTGGACAGGGAATTCCACCCATGTTTCTTCCATTTCATGTGACTAAAATATTGGTAAATGTTTTATACAATGTTATATATATTCTAAATATTTCTTTAGAATTTATTTTTGATAAAATTATTTGTCATTTTGGGCCTTATTAATATGGTTTAGTCCTTTCTTAAGCTAATTTTACTCTATCATTGTTATTTATTTCAGTCACTTTACGTAATTTTTTGGTAATTTTTTAAAATTATATGGAGTAATAAATCATTATGATTCAAAATATGGAATATATTTTTCCAAATTAAAATAAATTAATTTGCATAAATTAATTTAAAATCAATCATGTAGATGAGATGATAATGCAGGGGTTTAATGTAAAAATATTCATAATCATTCGTTGTTTTTATATATAATTCAAAAGTTAAATTGATAAAAATGACATAATTTTGATTAATTGATGTAATATTTATCCAATTATACTTTAAAACCAACTAATAATATAATTTATACATATAAAAAAAATTAATAAATAAGCATTTTTGAATAAAAATTCACTATTTTTCAATGTTCGTTAAAAATGAAACTTCACAGAAAAATACAAAACATTATCCATAAGATTATTTTTAGGTTCCCATATCAGTTATGAAGATTATTTTGATATATAAAATCATTAAATTCAAACAAATTGTTGAAAATAGGTTCGCATTAAAAAGTAGTAAAACTACATTTATAAAAATAAATGTTTTTATCTTAGAAATTGTGTTTGTTTTTATCTTATGACAATAAAATATATTGTATGAGTATCAAAAATATATTATTATATATATAATATATATAGATTTAATTAATATAATTATATAATATTAATTCATTATTATAAAATCACTTTTTGGGCATAAAAGTATTTCCTTTATATTCAATTGGTTTATATTTGTGTTTTAAAACTAATGAATTCCTATTATATTTGAGTAAAACATATATTTTCATATATTTGGTAATAATATTAATAACCAATAATTCAAAATCTATTTTAATTCTTAATTTATAAATTAATATTATTTTTAAAAATACAATATTCTACAACAAATCTCAGCCTAGCGTGTTACAAAATCCATAATGGCAAGTCAGTCTTGCTTGTATTAAAGGATATGATCAGTATTCTGTATACAGTAAGATGATATTTATGTTGAATGTATCATAATATTAATGTATTATTTCCTTTAAATAAACCAAGAAACACAAATTAAATTTATTTAAAAATGAATGTAATGTAATTTCATGGGCTGTTACATTCCCCCACTTTCCAGAAATTATATCATGTAAATTTAACCATGTTCTCTATAATCAAGGGATTGAAATTTGAAATAAAATTATTTTTGAAACCATAGATTATGAATAAGGATAGTAACACATAGTATTAATAATATTGAAAGGAAAGTACAATGGTCATGTAACAAGGTTCCATGGTACAAGAACATAAGTGGGAAATGGAAATATGGATACAGATGAAAAATCTAATAATAATGTTTGGATGGAGAGTGCTAGAGAACATTTTCAGATGAAATATGATGACCGCCAATACTTAAACCATTGTAATTAAAAGGTAACTCATATAAAAACATAATGATAACAAGATAACATTTTTTTGCAGATTATTTTTTCTTATAGTTGAGGAATCCATTCACTCTATAATAATACAAGAAAATATGCATTTCTATTTAATTATCACAATCTTTTCCATATTTTGTTATATGATATATTTCTGACTCATTTCAAAGCACGTATTTTATTATATGGTGATTTAATAAATTAACCCTTAAAATATCATCAAATGATCAACTGAAACCATTTCAAAAATGTATAACTTTTCCAAAATATTATGACCTAACACTTTCTAAAGAAGGTTAGCGAATTTACAAAATGAACTTATCGAATTACATGAAGCTGATTTTAATCATCACTTTCCAATACAGGTGAATATGTTAATAAAGTTTATTACCATAAAAACATGTTAAAAACAATCATTCCTCTTATTCATTAAATAGAATGTAGATTATTGGATATTCCTTAAATCCAAAATTATGTAAGCTCCATCAATGATAGTATAAACAAGTTTTTTCATAAATCATTACTCGGTCCATGGTAGTTTTCATTTTTCACAATTTATATTATCAAAACCACTCATTTATTTATCCAAACAACATTTTTTTAACATTAAGACCATATTAAGCGTTATATATATATTTCAAACATGTATTTTAAACAAAAAAAATTGGACTCAACTAAATAAATTTTCTTTGTAACATTCAACTGCTAATCTCATATCCTTAGAAAAAAACATACTATAGTACAATCCTCATATATTCCCAAATTTTTATAACTAGTAAATTATTGATAAAATACTCAAATGACTTAAATATTGAATCCAAACATAGTCTCAATAAGCATTCCTCATCATATTTGGTAGTAGAATAATATTTATCATGACACCCTATCCTCTTTTAGGGTATACTATGTGAATGCATGAGACATTGAGTTGTGTAGTGTCTCATATCCTTACAATGGAATAATTTCTCATTGAAATTTTATTTCATTCGATTGTAATAAAAAATGGCTTCTTTCTACACACCTATAAAAAGACCCCCATTCCATTTAAGCAATTTCCGGGGTGTTTCCATCCCCAATTATCACATATGAGAAAATACTACATTCCCTTATTCTCATTATACATATTTTGAAATTTCATCCACTTCTATTCATGCTTTCTTTTTTAGTCATATTACATGGAGAATTATTTACAATATAATTATCACATGACATTATGTTCTCATATGATGATAATGCTTGGGATATTATTTCCATTTGAAATATTTTTCCAAGGACATTAGGGATATGATCCTTATTTCTCTTATGATCATGTACATTGGTGAGGATTGCATTCCTTCTACTAGGACCCATTTATAAATTATGACATATAATAAATAAGTACATATAATTATAAAACCTAATACATAATCTCGAGACTAGTTAAGTACTTAACTTAAATAGAAAAATGTATTTTTAGCTAACATAATAATAACAAAAAATGTTTATTTGGGGTCATTTTTAATTTTAAATACTTACTAATGGTAATAAATAACTTTTGAATTATCCTAAGAATATCCCAAATAATTGTCAAATAATCTTCACATTAAGGCATGTTGTCATGTAATAGGTTACAGCTGAGTTAGGCCCAATATACCTTGTGAATGTTTATACCCCTAGGTACACCTATACCAGAACCACATTCACTTTAGTATCCAAATATGTATTTACTGATCAGAATAAGAGCATAATCCATATGATACCAAAATTATAGAATGTTCTTCTATACATATCTTGAAGTCTATACCAGGGTTTTGGTCAATAATATATGTTTTCTAAATCATGTTTCCCAGGATGTTGTTAAACCTACTTTGATTCCAAATATAATTACCTGAGCTTAGAAGCTCAGAGTAAGTGAATTACATTATTATACTAGCATAGATACAAGCTTAAAATTCCTAGGGAAAAAATATTTTAGTAGTTTTGGAAAAAAAAATTAAATAACCGATTTATATAATAAATTGATAAATGAAAACATTACTATGATAAATAATAAAATTAAATAAAAAAAATACTTCAAATATTTTCAAATTAATAATCATCAAAACGTGGGAGAAAAATATAATAAGGGTGAGATCAGATGCTCAGTAAGGGTATGTAAATAAGAATAAAAAATGAATTGTTGAGATTAAATCAACATAAAAAGGTAAATAATTGGTAAAACAAGTCATTAAAATAAATGGATAATTCACAATCAATATGAAAAGGTGATAAACTAAAAACACATTCCATTTAATTAATGAACTAACTATGAAATGCATCCATAGATATTTCAATGAAAATTGTCATTAAAAAATAATAATAACATAATTATAAACAAAAATGAATGCTTAATTATTGTATGTCATGTTTCCAAGGCACAATATACCTTTTATTACAATATTTATTCTTAATATAGTTCAAAAATATACCAATTTGGTCAACTGACTCCTCTCATGAGATGAATGATTCATCAGGGGGCTCACATAGACTGGTCCCCAAACAAAAGGGCTTTATTAAATTGTATCCAACCCATATCATGAATGTCCAATGAATTCATAATATATTTAATAATGGATTTAATTAATGATCAAATCCCTTATAATATATATATATTGAATAGAAGATATATATTTATTAATAATTCCCATGTTTATCAAATAACTGTCAAAGTGAACACCATATGTAAAAATGTTATTCAGCTTGTGAAATAATAATATCCATCACCCAATAATATGTATATTTATGGATTTAATGTCATTAAACCAGAATCCACTAAACGGGTACCTTGATATGGGACTCCACATGGACTCATGCATGCCTCCCCACATTCTAGAGGTTGCCGACAGGTAGCAAGGGTCAAATAGATTACATGGGGAGACAATACAATCTTTATTAGAGTAAGATAAAAAATTTAAAAGAATAAATAAGTAAACAATAATCAATAATAAGAAATATGAATTACCTTTCGTTTTCCCAATATGGTACAACACAGAAACAAATGATAAATAATCCATGCCAAGCTAACAAAGCCAAATGTGATGAAAACCCCAACATAAATTCAATCATCGGAATCCCCAAAACATGTCCTATCCCCATGTCTAGGTTCTTATCCATGCACATCCCAAGACCAACTCAACACTTTAGCATATGGCATTTTCCCTTCTCCTGAATAGAAACCCTGAAATCAACTCAAGTACCCAAAAGTGGCCAAATTAGGGTGTGAGTAAACCTCAGTAGGCTACAACTAATAGTGTCTCTAAAATATCCAGTATAAAAATATATTCTCTTAATGTACCAAATAAATGATAAGATAAAAAAACCTTACTCGGGTTCCACTTGTTAGAAATATTCACTTATACCATTATCATCATTAGATCCATTTTAACCACTTCTTCCATTTCAATCATTATTTCCATTGTTTAGGAATTTACATCATTTACACTACAACCTAAGAAAGTCAATTACTATGTGTAAGGGAATAATTCATGTTCCCTATCTCATTAGGGGTAGAAATTTCCTAAAAGAGTCACACATACATTGGATGATTAGACTAGGTAGTCTCACCTAATATAACCATAATTAGTATAAAGCCTTGATCCCCATACCTAAATCGTGGACATAGATACTCTAGTCTATTATCCCAAATTTTCCAAGACATGAACACATGCTGATTTATTCACTTATTACACATCCCATATAAAAAATCATAAACAATAAATACACAAAACATTCATATTTCATTAATATTAAACATAAGAATAAACATCAATCCTTAACCCATTATCACATTTACCATTTACATTACATAAAAAATTTAACCCATTTCTATTTTTTCATACCTTATCCCATTAAGAATGTTATAAATGTCCATAGATTATCATATCATACATATTCATCAATTAAAAACTATTATCCTATTTAGGAATTTCTACTATAATCTCACATGTCTCTTGGCTCATCTACTTTATTCCATTTAACCATTTTACGTGTTGCCCAACAATCCTTTATGAAATTTTAAAAATCTAGAATCAAAAATCATAATACATTTTAACTCAATATAACATGATATCATTTTCATCAGGGGATCTACATTATCACAATTCAATTTTATACATAACATTACAATTTACCATGTTCATGAATTTTTCCACACCCCAATGACCTAATATGGTTTAAAAAACCGAAATTCATCCCATAGGGTGGTGTGAGAGATCCAATTAATCATTTATCCAACAACATTACCAAATATATTTAATGTTATTAAATTCAAAATAAGGGAGACCCTTTAACCAAACCACACCTGCACAAATCAACTTCAAGACTTTGGGATATAAATTATAGACCACCTACATTGAGTCTATAGATGAATATTTTCTTACTCATAGACCTACATCTGCCTTCAATCACCCTTTGAAGCCCTATCCTTTGATCCAATGAAAGAGGGTTATTGGGTTTCCGTAGAAGAAGAATGAGACTAAAACCCCCAATCCAGAAAAAAAAGCAAGAGAAGTATTATACGTACTTAGAAATCAATCTACACCCAAAGGCACTATAAATGGACTAAAATTGAAGGTGATTGACTGTTCGGAAGAATTTTTCATTTTTACGAGTCAATAAGGATAGTGGAAGAATAATGGTGAGAAAAATTGGATTAACCACATAAAATATCGAGGGTGAAATGGAAAAAACACACTTGAGGAACATAATTTGACCCCCAGTTTTTCAAACCACACGTGAACCATGTTGCAGCCTCCGTCCAATAGTGGTATAATTCACATGGTTACCTGGGTATCTCATATAGTTTAAAAACCCATGTAATAACCATGTGAAATTCCTCTATCAATGGTCACATAGTTTTGATTTTCCCACATTCACTATTTAATATAATTGTGTGCCAGCCGTGCGATATACACTTGATGGACGAATTTCCATTTCTTTCATGTCCCAAACCCCTAGAACAATGTCGATATTCCTCATAAACCCAATAACATTTAACTATCCACCATTATGGGATTGAAAAAAAAAATTAAATAAGAATGTACCTTAAAGTAGTCGGAGATCTTATAACCTCCCCATCTTATAACAGATCATCTTCGTGCCGCACTACCATAAATCATCGAGCTTGCAAAGAAAATAGATTATTCTACCAAGACCACATAACGAAATCTCTCCTCATTGTTTCTCCATGAACAATACCATGCTTCTACAAAACTGAAACCAAAGTAAAATTCCAACATGGTATGACTTTCTCGCTACACTCTACAACATGAACTAGATGCCCCTCAACGAATAAATTAACATCACGTTCAACATCCTCAACATCTATAACCTGATATGGGTCAGCGTGATAATGTCATTGTTATGATACATGAAAATCATAGTTCATAATAGTATAAAACTTTATAATATGCAATTAATATGCCACCAGTCTAATCCTCTCGAAAATCGCGAATAGACCCATATACATGGGCAACAATTTACCTTGTTTTCAAATTAGATGGTGACCCAACCATGGTGTCATATAAAGAAACACATGATAACCCACCATAAACTAAATAGGTCTACAAATATAATATATGAATGACTTCTTCCTACTCTGAGATTCTTTAATACGTTTTCAAATAAACTATACATGTTCATATGTATCCTTCAAGACACTCGGTCTCGACTATTTGGATTCTGCAGCTTCCATCCAACATAAAGGATATCTATATAGTCTACCATATAGTGAATCATACCACTCCATATAGATTTTATCCACATTACTATTGTTGTATGAAAACTCAACATGTGATAAGTGCTTTTCCCATTATCCAAAAAACTCCATGATAAAATCCCTCAACATTTACTGAAGTACCTGAATAGCATTATCTAATTTTCGTTTCGTCTATAGGTGAAAGATCGTATGAAAAAAATTTGGTACCAAGAGGCCTCTATAATTCCTTCCAAAAGAGGGACATGAAGAAAATATCATGATAAAAATATGTTTTACTCAGTACCCCATTAAACTTCACTATCACTCGGTCATACAACTCAACCAATTGATCTATGTTGAAAGTATTTAAAATTAGAAAAAACAGAGCCACCATAGTCAACTGATCCACAAATACACACATCAATGAATTCTTATGAAGGATACATAGGATACCCACCATGATATCCAATGTCACGTCATCCCATTTCCATTCAATAATTGTCCAAGGATGTAACAAACTACCCAATAACTGTAGCTTATCATTTAACTACTGACTGGTATGACATCACACAATGAAACCCATGATCTCTTTCTTCATCCCTAGCCACCAATACTTTTTTTGAAGATCATGAAAGAGTTTAGCCGAACCGGGATTCACTTCCCACTTCAATGCATGAAAACTATGCATTAAATACTTTTCACAAACATGTTTGTACAAAAACATGCTCACAAACATAAAGGATCCCATCCTCACCAATGGTCCAACTAGAATGTGACTACCCACATTTATGACATTCCCTCAAAGCCAAACATTCTAGTACTTCATATTTCTTCTCCTTGATACAGATAAAAATAATTGAATCAACTTCCAAGGATACAAGAGACATCTTACCTTGGACCTCATGCCCCTCAAGATACATCTCAGCAAACAAATCCATCATGTTCCACTCCGTACCTGATTTATAAACAACTTGATTTTGAGTTTTCCGACTAAAAGAATATGCAACATTATTTCCCTTTACAGGTGGGAAAACTAGATCTCAGAAAAATTATATCTTTTATTCAACCCATATTCATTAACAAAGATTAAAATCATGCAGAGATAATATGTAATTTAGTATTTTATGATTACTATACACCACAAACTGTTCCCCCAATAGTTAATGCCACCAGCATTTTGAGGCATGAACCACTGTAACCAATTCATGATCATGTGAAGTGTAATTTCATTGATGAGGCTTCAACTACTATGAACCATATTAAAAAATAAAATAATCCTAAACTAGAACTACTCTAAGACCAACACCATACATAACACAAAATAGTATATACACCATAATTGGATCATGTAATATATGAAATGGTGTGGTAGTCAGCCGATTCTTTAATTCCCGAAAAGCATTCTCACATTACCCAGACCACTCAAACATGACTCTGGTCTTGGTTTGGTCAGACATTGGTGATTAAAAATGTGAAAATTCATTAATGATCATTTGATAACAACCGACCAATCATAGGGAACATAAGTCATTAGAAACATTCTTCTACTACTACCAAGATATAACAGCATGTACATTTGTCGAGTCCGTTGACACACCTTCTTCATAGATTATGTGACCGTAGAAATAAATCATATTGATCCAAAAATGATATTGGGATAGATTTGTGTATATCATATCCTCACTTAATTTACTCATGATAATTTCAGTATGTTTTTCATGATCGCCACAAGTCATTGTGTACACAATGACTTCATCGAGAAAGATGAATACAAACAGATCCATGTATGAGGGAATGATTCAGTTAATTAGTACCATAACAGTTCTAGTAGATTTTTGAACAAGAACATTATCAAAAATAACTCATGAAACCCATAAATGTTCCTAAATTCTATATGTGGTACATCAAAAGGTCTCACCCTTAGTTGATGATTCCCTTATATCAAATAAATCTTAGATAACATAGAATCACCCCTAGATAGTCAAAGAGGACATTGATTCGATGAAGAGGGTATTGTTTCATAACATTATTTTGATTCAAAATCCTATAACTGACACACAAATACAATGATTTGTATTCCATCTAATAAAAAAATACTTGAGATCCCAAAGTTCACATACTTGGATGAATAAATCCATTATTCTACAATTAATCCAAAAGAGTTTCAATAATCTTGATTTATTTTGTTTCCCTTCTATATGGTGGAATAGAAAATGGTTCTACTCCTAGAAAAAACTCTATATTGAACTCAAAATCTCTCTCACATAGTAACCCTAAGATGTACTCAAGATATAAATTATGAAACAGATCCAATATAAGAGGGAATACAAGGTCGTATACTCTTTCATCATCAATCATGAGACAATCCACCTGAGTTGTGAATTCCCCCAAATGTTGAAAAACTAACATATCATAGCCTTCTCAACCTTCTCATTCATCACAATGGACATTTGTTTCCTCCTATAATAGATATGAATGATACACTAGGATTGTAACAGTAAATATGGTATTGGTATAACAATACCCATTCCATATCCAAAATCAGATACGAAACCAACATCTTAAGAAGAAAAAAGTTCCATAGGAAATAGTTCCCACCAAAATGAAGAGAAGAGCCCATACTACACTAGTTATTTTCATCTCACACCCATAACGACGTATCAATAGATATAACCTAACTCACGTGTTCCACCGCTAGTCCTAACATAATTACAATCTACAAGGACATCAATAAATAAAAAGAAACTGTATTAAACCTTGAAATTGAAAGGGTATAAGCTTTGATGATCATACCTTGAATAGTCGATGGTCTAGCCTCAAATCCTCCTAGTGTAAAATGAACTGTATAAAGCTAACCGACCCCTATACCATAGGTTCTGGTTGGAGCTCCGAGTGCTATACTACGTTGTGGATAGAGATGTTTTCTTCCTGATTTAACACATCCACCACCTCTAGCAGTGTGGCCAGTAAATTTCCAACTTCCAGGAAATTATGGTGTAACTAAAATCTTTATTACACTACAAATCTACCTCAATAATCCATCAACAACCAACTATCGATGTTTCTACATAACATATACACATTCACTATTATTACACTTGATCAGCATGCAACCGGTGGTCAGGGTAACTAACCACAGATGTGTCCTGACCTTCCATACTAATATAAAATCACACGTTCACCACCCTCAAAGGAAGATCTAATTTTTTACTACTCTTCACACTCCCACCCAAATGAAGATTCTAGAAACGATGTTTCTTTCACTCAAAATTTTCAACATTAGTCCACCCCACTAGAACCAAAAAACCACTACTGAAATCATCCTTTAAGTACCCTTCTAAAATAAGGTCTTAATCAACCAAATCCACAAAGTACATTAAATAGGTGATTTTCACCTACAAATTATTCTTGTGATTAATCCCATCCTAGATTCGACTTTCCAAACCAGCATCACCCCGTCCTAATGATGGAAAAAGAACTAAATGTAAATTAAATAAAATGCATAATACATCAATAACAAGGTTCCCTAGGACAACATCTTAAACTCTTCATCCATATCCTATTATAAAATCACTAGATATAATTGTTCCAGAAGCATTACTTAGAAGTCCATCCATTGAAAACCAAACCCAAACTGAGTCTAAACCATGATATCCTACCAAAATTTTTTCCCTATAACATATATGTTACCAACATGAATATCTTATACTCAGAGTCTCTAAGTGATCCAATGTTGTTTGGAAGGAATCTATTAAGAACTCTTTAGCCATCGGACCGCCCTCTCTAGAAAACATTGGAGGGTGTTGGAAATGAAACTATCGTGTCAAGTGAAACCAGTCATAATGATCAACCCAGGATCCCTTTCCATCATCAAAATAATACTATGAAATATTTCAAGTTTCTTATCATCTCATTGGTTATATTATACCAATAAGTTTTCTTGCCCAATTTTTAGTGGATTTTTCTCAACAATATCCTCTATCTTATCAAATGAATAATGTTACCATTGTAGAATTTTTTTATATTTCCAAACACAATTATTTGAACACATGAAGTAAATATTACATAGTTTATGTAAAATAAGGATCCCCACTAGCCATAAAGAACTCATTTTTAAAACACTGCCCCAAAGGACACTATCACACTTAAAACCCTACCCTTAAATATCTCTACAACTGGTCATGCCTAACATGGGGTAAACCAACTTACATGAAGTGGATTTTAATCGTCACTTACCAATATATGTGAATATGGTAATACAATGTATTACTGTAAAAATTTGTTGAAAACAAGCATGCATATTATTCATTAAATAGAATGTAGATTATTGGATATATTTCTTAAATCCAAAATGATGTATTCTTGATCAATGATAGCATAAATTAGTTCTTCCATAAATAATTTCTCAGTCCAAGGTAGTTTTCATTTTTCCCAATTTTTATTATCAAAACCACTCATTTATTTCTCCAGATATCATTTTATTAACATTAGAACCATATTAAGTGTTATATTTTTTTTTCAAACATATATTTTATAAAAAACAAAATTAGATTCAACTAAATAAATTTTCTTTGTAACATTCAACAAATAATCTCAAAACCTTAGAAATTAGTACTATAGTACAATCCTCATATGTTCACAAATTTTAAAAACTAGTAAATTATTGATAAAATACTCAAATGAAATAAATATTGAATCCAAGCATAGTCTCATTAATCATTCCTCATCATCATTGGAAGTAGAACAATATTTACAATGGCCCTCTATCCTCTTTTGTGGTATACAATGTCGACGCATGACACATTGAGTTATGTAGTGTCCCCTATCCTTACAATAGAATAATTTCTGATTGAAATTTTATTTCATTCTATTGTAGTGTAAAAAACTGTCCTCTTTATGCACACCTATAAAAAACTCACATTCCCTTTAATCAATTACCAGGGTGTTTCCATCCCCAATTATCACATGTGAGAAAATACTTCTTTCCCTTATTCACATTATACATCTTTTGACATTTAATCCTCTTCTATCCATGCTTTCATTTGAAGACATGGGACATGGATTATTATTTACAATTTAATTATAACTTGACACAATGTCCTCATATGAAGATAATACTTGGGATATTATTTCCATTTGAAATATTGTTCAAAGGCCATTAGGGATATGATCCTTGTTTCTCTTGGGATCATGTACATTGGTGAGGTTCGTGGTACTTCTACTAGGAACCATTTATAAATTATGATATATAATAAATTAGTTCATGTAATTATAAAACCTAATATATAATCCCAATACTAGTCAAGTACTTAACATAAATTTAAAAATGTATTTTTAGCTAATCTAATAATAATAAAAATGTGTATTTGGGATATTTTTTAATTTTAAATAATTACTAATGGTTATAAAGAAAATTTGAATTATCTTAAGAATATCACACATAATTTTCAACCCATGTGCATTGTAATGCATGTTGTCATGTACTAGGATACACTAGAGTCAGGCCCAATGAACCTTGTCAATGTTGTTACCCCAAGGTACATCTATACCAGAACCACATCAACATTAGTATACAAATATGGATTTATTCCTCTGAATATGAACATAATATATACCTTAAAAAAATTATAGAATGTTCTTTTATACTTATCCTCTAAGTCTATATCAAGGTTTTGTTCATTAATATATGTTTTCTAATTATAGTTTCCAAGGGTTCTGTTGAACCTACTTTGATACCAAATATAATTACCTTATCCTAGAAGCTTGGAGTAGGTGCATTACTTTATTATACTGGCATAAATACAAGATTAAATTCCCAAGGGACCAAAAATTTTAGTATATTTGGAAAAAGAAATTGAATAATCTATTACTATAATAAATTGATAAATTAAAACCTTAATAAGATAAATAATAAAATAAAATAAAAAACATCCCTGAAATATATTCAAATTAATAATCATCATAACTTATGGGAGAGAAATATAATAAGTGTGAGATCAAATGCTCGATATGGGTAAGTAAATATGAAAAAAATGAATTATTGAGATTAAATCCACATTAAAAGGTAAAAAATGGGTAACACATGACATTAAAATAAATGGATAATTCAAAATAAATATGGAATAGTGAGAAACTAAAACCAAATTCCATTTAATTAATAAACTATGTACGAAATGCATCCGTAGATATTTCAATGAAACATATCATTAAAAAAATAATAATAACATAATTATAAACAAAAAGGTATGCTTAATTATTGTATGTCATGCTTCTAAGGAACAATATACCATTTTTTACAATATGTATACTCAATATAGTTTAAAAACATTCTAATTTGGTCAAATGACTCCTCTCATTAGTTGACTGATTCATCGAGGGGCTCACATTGACTAGTCCCCAAACAAAAGGGATTTCATTAAATTATATCCAACCAATATCATGAATGTACAATGTATTCAAAATATATTGAATAATAGATTTAATTAATGGACAACATGACTTATAAAATATCTATATTGAATAGAAGATATATATTTATCAATAATTCCAATTTTTATCAAATAACTGTCAAAGTGAACACCATATGTAAAAATGCTATTCGGTTTGTAAAATAATAACATCCATCACCCAATAATATTCATATTTATGGATTTAATGTCATTTAACCAGAATCCACTAAACTGGTAACCTGATATGGGTCGCCACATGGAGTCTGGCATGCCTCCCCACATTCTAGAGGTTGCCGAAAAGGGTCAAGGGTCTAATAGATTACATGGGGAGACAATACCATCTGTACCTTAGTAAGATAAAAAAGAGAAAATATTAAATAAGGATACAATAATCAATAATAAGAAATATTAATTACCATGAATTTCCCTAATAGGGTACAACACAGAAACAAATGATTAATAAGCCATGCCAAGCTAACAATGCCAAAAGTGATGAAAAACCTAAAATAAAGTCAATCATCTAAATCCTCAAAACATGTCCTAACTCTATGTCTAGGTTCATATCCATGCATATCCGAAGCCCAACTCAACTCCTTAGCATATGGATTTTTTCCATCTTAAACAACAACCATGGATTCAACTCAAGTACCAAATAATGGCCATAGTAGGGTGTGCGAAAAACTCAGTAGGACACAACTGATAGTGTCTCTAAAATATCCAGTATAAAAATATATTCCATGAAAGTACCAAATAAATGATAATATAAAAAACAATACTCAGGTTCCACTAGTTAGCAATATTCACTTTTACCGTTTTCATCATTAGATCAAATTTAACCACTTCTTAAATTTCAATCATTATTTTGATAGTTTAGGAATTTACATCCTTTACACTACAACATAAGAAGGTCAATTACTATGTGTAAGGGAATAACTAATGTTCCCTACCTTACTAGGGGTATAAATTTCTTAAAAAATCACACTGAAATTGGATCATTAGACTTGTTAGTCTCTCCAAGTACAACCATAATGATTTTAAAGCCTTGGTCCCCTTACCTAACTCGTGGGTATAGATCCTCTAGTCTATTATCCCACATATTCTGAGACATGTACACATTCTTATTTATCCTCTTATCTCACATCCCATATACTACACCATAAACAATAAATACACAAAAAATTAACATTTCATTAATATTCAACATATGAATCAACATCAATCCCAAACCCATTATCACATTTTCCATTTACATTACATAGAAAATTGAACCCATTTTTATTTTATCATACCCTATCCTATTAAGAATTATAAAAATGTTCATAGATTATCCAATTTTACATATTCATCAATTCAAAACTATTAACCTATTTATGTATTTCTACTATAATCTCGCATGTCTCTTGGCTCATTCCCTTTATTCCATTTAACCATTTTACATGATACAAAACAATCCATTATAAAATTTAAAAAATATTTAAACAATAATCATAATCCATTTTTAACTCATGATAACAAGTTATTATGTTCATCATAGGATCTACAATATCACAAGTCAATTTTATAATTGACATTACAATTTACCATGTCTAGGAATTTTGCCACACCCCAATGATCTATGATGGTAAAATAAAAATAAATGTGTCCCATAGAGAGGTATGAGCGGTCCAATTCTTAATTTTTCCAACAATTTTACCAAATATATTTAATGTTATCAAATTCAAAATAAGGGATATCCTTTAACCAAACCACACATTCACAAATAATCATCAAGAATATGGGATATATATTGTAGTCCACCTACCTCGATTTTATATATGACTATTTTCTTACCCTTATCCCTAGATCTGCATTAAATCACCCTTTGAATCCCTAGCCTATGATCAAATATATAAAGGTTTATTGGGTTTCCGTATAAGAATAATGAAACCAAAACCCCCAATCCATAAAAAGAATCAACAGAAGTATTATAAGTACCTAGAGCTCGATCTACACCCAAAGGCACTCTAAATGGACTAAAATTGAAGGTGATTGATAGTTTGGAAGACTTGGTAATTTATACATGACAATAGGGGTACTGGAAGAATAATGGTGAGGAAAAGTGGATGAACCACATAAAATACCATGGGGGAAATGGTAAAAACACACTTGAGGCACACGTTTTGACCCCCAGTTTGTCAAACCACACGTGAACCATGCAGCAGCCTCTGTAAAATAGTATTATATGTCACATGGTTAACTGGGTATTTAATATAGTTTTAAACCCCCTATTCCATCCTTGTGAAATTACTCTATCAAAGTGCACATTTTTTGGATTTATTACTTTCACTATTTAATATAATTGTGTGCCAGCCATACGATATGCAGTGATGGCCCGATTTCCAATTCATTAATGCCCTAAACCCCTAGAACACCTTCGATCTTCCTCATAAACCCAATACCATTTAATTATCCAAATTTGTGGGATTGAAACTGAAATTTAAACAAGAACATACCACCATGTAGTCTGAGATCTTATAACCTCCCCACCTTATAATGGATCATCTTCGTTCCGCACTACCATTCATCATCGAGCATCCAAAGAAAATAGATTATTCCACCGAGACCACATGTCGAACCCTCTCCATATTGTTTTTCCTTAAACAATACCATGCTTCCACAAAAATAAAACCAAATTCAATGCTCATCCTTGTATGAATATCTTGTTATTCCCTAAAACATGAACTAGACACCCCTTAATGAAAGCATTAACATAAACTTCAACATCCTTATCATCAATAACATGATATCGGTCAGCATGATACTATCAGAGCTATAATACATGGATATCATAGTTCATAACACAATAAAATTGTGTAATATCCAATTAGTATTCCCCCAGTCTAATCCTCTCTACAATGTAGAATAGACCCACATACATGGGCGCCAATTTACCGGGTTTTCAAGTCAGATGGTAACCCAACCTTGATGATACATAAAGAAACACACGATAAACCACCATTAACAAAATTTGGCTAAACATATAATATATACATGTCTTGTGCCTACACTAAGATACATCGATATATTTTCAATTCAACTAAACATTATAATATGTATCCTTCAAGAGACTCGGTCTCGACTGTTCAGATTCCCTAGAATCCATCCAACACAAAGGATATCTATATAGTCTACCATATAGTGCCTCATACAGTTCCATATAGATCATAGCCACATTACTACTGATGTATGAAAACTATACAAGTGATAAGTTCTTTTCCCATTATCCATAAAAATCTAGGATACAATCCCTCAACATTTCCTCAAGTACCTGAATAGCATGCTCTGATTTTCGTTCCATCTACGGGTGAAGGATCGTACTAAAAAAATTTGGGTACCAAGAGGCCTCTATAATTCCTCAAAAAACACGGACATGAAGAAAATATCATGAAAACAATCTATTTTCCTCAATACCCCATTAAACTTCACTCTCAATCATCCATACAACTCACCCAATTGATCCATGTTGAAAGTATTACAAATTGGAAATAAAGGAGCCACCTTAGTCAACTAATCCACAACTACCAACATCAATGAATTCTTACGAGGAATCCTTGGGTTACCCACCATGATATCCAATGTATCATCATCCCATTTCCATTCAATAATAGTTTAAGGATGTAACAAAACACCCAATCATTGATGCTTATCATTTAGCTACAGACTGGTATGACATCACAACATGAATCCAATGACCTCTTTCTTCATCCCTAGCCACCAATACTTCCAATGATGATCATGAAACACTTTAGTCAAACCGGGATTAACATCCCACTTCGATGCATGATACATATGCATTAAATCTTTTTCAAAAACATGTTGGTACAACAACATGCTCACGGACATAAAGGATCCCATCATCACCAATGGTCCAACTAGAATGTGACTACCCACATTTAAGACATTCCATCAAAGACAAACATTCTAGTACTTCATATTTCCTCTCCTTGATATAGATAAAATTCAATGAATCAACGTCCAAGGATACAAGGGAAATCTTACCTTGGCCATCATGCACCTGAAGATTTATCTCAGAAAAAAAAATCCATCAGGTTCCACTCGGTACCTGATTCATAAACCACTTGATTTTGAGTCTTTTGAATTAATGAATGTGCAACACTATTTACCTTTACGGGTGTGTAAACAAGATCTCAGAAAAATAATATCTTTTATTCAACCCATATTCATTAACGAAGATTCAAATCATGGTGAGAGAAAATGTACTTCAGTATTTTATGATTACTATACACCGTAAATTGTTCCCCAATATTTAATGTCACCATCATTTTGAGACATGAACCACTGTAGCCAATTCAAGATCATGTGAAGTGTAATTTCATTCATGAGGCTTCAACTAATATGAACCATATTAAACAACCAAATCATCCTAAATGAGAACTACTCTAAGACTAACACCATACATAGAACAAAATAATATATACACCATAATTGGATCATGTATGATAATAATTGGTGTGTTAGTAAATCGATTCTTTAATTCCTAAAAAGAATTCTCACATTCCCCAGACCACTCAAACATGACTCTGTTCTTGGTTTTCATAGACATTGGTAATTAAAAATGAGAAAATACTTTAATGATGATTTGATAAAAGCCGGACAAACCTAGGGAACATATGACGTTATAAACATTCGTCGACTGCTCCCAAGTTATAAATCCATGTACATTTGTCAAGACCATTGACTCCCCTTTTTCACAGTTATGTGACCATAGAAATAAATCCTATTGATCAAAAAAATATATTTGGATAGCTTGGTGTATCTCTTATGCTCACTTAATTTACTCATGAGAATGTAAATATGTTTTTCATGATCATCAGAAGTTATAGAGTACACAATTTCTACATCGTGAAAGAAGAATACAAATTGATCAATGAATGGGTGAATGATTCAGTTAATTACCACCACAACAGTTTTGGTATATTTTTGAACATGAACATCATAAAAATTAACTCATACAACCCATAAATGATCTTAAATGCAGTATGTGGTACATCAAAATGTCTAAGCCTTAGTTAATGATTCCCTAATATCAGATAAATCTTAGAGAACATAGAATCACCCCTAGACAGTCAAAGAGGTCATTGATTTTATGTGTAGGGTATTGTTTCGTAATAGTAATATGATACGAAGTCCTATAATCAACACACAACTACAATGATCAGTATTCCTTCTAATAAAACAATACTAGAAATCCCAAAGGTGACTTACTTGGAAGAATGAAGACTTTATTCTACAATTATTCCAATGGTGTTTTAAGCTCCTTGATTTATATTGTTTCCCTTCTATAAGGTGGAATATAAAAGGTTCTACTCACAGAAAAACCACTATATTGAAATCATAATCTCTCTCAGGTAGTAAACATGAGATGTAATCAAGATATAAATTGTGAAAAAGATTCTCTATAAGTGGGAATATAAGGTCTAATACACTTCTGTCATCAATAATGAGACAATCCACATGTGCTGGGAATTACCCCAACTGTTGAGAAACTAATATTGCATGGACTTCTCAAACTTCTCATTTACCACAATGGACATTTTCCCCCCACAATATATATGAATGATATACTATGATTTTAAAAATAAATATGGTATTGGTATAACACTACCCATTCCATATCCAAAATCAAATCTGAAACCAACATCTCAAGAAGAAAAAGTTCCATAGGAAATAGATCCCACCAAAATGAAGAGCACAACCCTTACTATACCAGTTGTTTTCTTCTAACACCCATTATAAAAAATCAATTGATATAACCTCACTCACGTGTTCCACTGCTTGTCCTATCATAATTATAATCTAAAAAGACATCAATCAATAAAAAGAAACTATATTAAACATTATAATTTAAATGGTAGAAGCTATGATGATCATGCCTTGAATTGTCGATGGTCTAGCCTCACATCCTCCTAGTGTAAAATAAATTGTATGAAGCTAACTGAACCCTATACCCTAGGTTCTCTCTGGAGTTCCGAGTGTTATAATATGTTGTTTATATGGATTTTTTCTTCCCAATTTACCACAACTACCACCTCTAGCAGTGTGGCCAGTAAATTTCCAACTTCTTGGCTAGTATGGTGTAACTAACCCCTTTCATGCACTAGAAATCTACCTCAATCGTCCATTAGCAACCAAATATCAATGTTTGTACATAAAATATACACATTCACTATTATTACACATGATCCGCACTCAACGGGTGGTCAGTGGAACTATCCCCACATGTGTCCAAACCTTCCACACTAATATAAAATCACACCGTCACCACCCTCAAAGGACGATCCTATTTTTTACTACTCCTCACAGTCACACTCTGATGAAGATTATTGAAATGATTCTTCCTTCCCTCAAAATTTTCCACACTAGTCAACCCCACTAGAAAAAAAACCACTACCTAAATCATCCTTTAAGAACCCTTCTAAAATAATGTCCTAATCAACCAAATCCACAAAGAACATTAAACTGGATATGTTCACCTAGAAATTATTCATGTGTATGATCTCATCTTATATATGACATTCCATAGCTACGTCACCCCATGAAAATGATGTAACAAAGTGCTTCAAGTATATTAAATGACCTGAATAATACATCACTAACATGGTTCCCTGGGACAACATCCTAAACTCTTCATCCCTATCCAATAGGAAAATTACTAGATATAACTTTTCCAGAAGCATTTCTTGGAAGTCCTTCCATAGAATACCAAACCCACACTAAGTCTAAACGAAGATATCCCACCAAAACATTTTCCCCTATAACATATATTATACCAACTTGAATATATTATATTCAGAGTCTCCATGTGAGGCAAAATTGATTGGAAGGAATCTATCAAGAACTCTTTATCCTTCAGACTGCCCTCTCTAGAAAATGTTGGAGGGTGTTGGAACTAAAACTCTCGTGTCAAGTCAAACTTCACGTAATGATCCACCCTATATCCATATCCATCATCTAAATAATAATACGGAATATTTCATGGATCTTATCCTCTCTTTGGTTATATAGTACCAATTGGTTTTCTTTCACAATTACTAGTGGAGTGTTCTCGACAATATCCTTTTTCATCCCAAATAAATCATGTTATCAGGGTGAAATTTTTAAATAATTCCAATCCTAATTCTTTTAACACATGAAATAAATATTACGTAGTTTATGTAAAATAAGTATCCCCACTAGCCATAATGAACTCATTTTTAATACACTACCCCAATGGACAATGTCACACTTAAAACCCTGCCCTCAAATATCTCTACCACATGTCATATCTAACATGGGGAAACAAACTTACATAGTCATAATTATTTCATTATGAACCTTTCGGAAATTATTCTACACCGTTATAAAAAATCTCTCATATTAGTCACTTTTTCCATTTCACAACTTGTTATATCCAACAATTAAACCAAATTTAAACCATACATTTAACACAATTATTTAACCATTAATTAATATTTATCCAGTAAACCATTTTTATAATATTTATTAGACACCGTTATCATCATATATTATTGAAATTAATGTTTATTCAACCCTTCATATCCCACACACCATTCTCATGTGTGCCTATCATGATCAATGTCACCTATATACCTATCTGCATATAAGGAATCAAGAATTCACAACCTCGTTATATTTTGACCATGATAATAATATCATTAATTAGTCAAACCACACAACAAGTGAATCATCCAATAGCGAAGTATTATTAAAGTGTCACAAAACACATTAAGAAAAAAATTCCCACCCTTGTTACATGTCTTTCCCCTCATAGATATGTTAGATAATCCCAAGAATTATTTCATTTCAAAGACATGGAACATCCTAATCTAAAATATAGCACCCCTAAATAATAATACCGTGAAAAATAACCACTCCGATACAACTTTGTAACTTCCTTGACCGAGAAGACACTAAATTGATGCCTTGAGCTGGGTTTCCACATGACATCAAGTGAACCTCCATGTACACCAAAGGTTTCCTACTAGTAGTAAGAGTATAATAGATTTCATGGGGAGAATGTACCATCTATACTAGAGTAATCCATAATATATTACCTATGAAATAAGGGAATAATAAGAAATAAATAGAAACATGCATTACCAAACATTTTTCCAAAAGGGTACATGAGACAACCATATGATAAACAATCAATTTCAAGCTAACTGTTATAAAAGTAAAGAAAATAATAAAATAAATAAAAACAACCAAATCCCCAAAATGGTTCTTAACTCCAACTCCAGATATTCATATATGAAAATCACAATTCAACCTCAAGTATCTAGAAAACATAATTTTTTCTTATCGTGACCTAAAACCAAAAGATATACTTATGTACCTAATAGAGGCCCAAGGAGGGTGTGAGTAAAACTAAGTAGGCCACCACCAAAACTGTTTACAAAATATCTAGTCTAAATAGATAGTTAATGAAAGTTCTAAGTAAAGAATGATATAAACCAAAGGCAACTCAAATGTCATTACAGTACAATATTACTTGTACCATTTTCACCATTAGATCCATTTTATTCAATTATTCCATTTCCATTATTATTTTTGTGGGTTAGGCATTTAAATAATTTACACTATTTACTAAGACCGTCAAATACTATGGATAAGAGAATAATTCTTATTCCCTATATCACTTAGTATAATCATATCTTAAACAAATACCTCACCCTTACCATGGAGTATTAGTATAGGTAGTCTCATCAAATGCAACCATTAGGCGTACAAATCGTTATTCCTCTTCCCTAACCAATTCATTAGGTGGTGGGGTTTAGAGAATCAGTCTAACCCAACCCATGTGCATATATATTCATGTAAATTACCCCACAACTTCCAAGACAAGAAAACATTATTATTTATCCACTTACTACAAATACTATATCACAATCCATACATAATCAGTACACATTGCATTCAAATTTAATATTTATTCAATATATGAGTCAGTATAAATCCTTAACCCATTATTACATTTTCCATTTACATTTCATATCCCATTTAATCAATTTATATTTTCTCATAACTTAACCCATTAAAAAAATATTTCCCATACATTACCCCATTTGACTTGTTCATAAATTCAAATATATTAACCTTTTTATGAATTTGTATTACAATCTCACAAGTATTATGTGTTATTCACTTTAATCCATTTAAAAATTTTTACATTATGACAAAAAAAATATCATATGCAATTATATAAGTCTAAAAACAACTATAATAATCCTTTTTAAATCAAATTAACTTATAATTTTTTTATCTTGGTATCTACTTTATCACAATTAAATTGTATGCTTTACATTACAATTTCCCATGTTTGGGAATGTTGGAACATCCCATTGGTGGCCTTAAGAGAGTCGGATAAACCTCTATGAATCCCACTAAGATAATGAGTCGTTCAATAAATTATTTGTCAAACCATTTGTTAAAATCAATTTAAATGTATAAAACGAACAATAATAGAGAACCATTAACCAAACCACACATGCGCAAATCAACTTCCAGACTATGGTATAAAACCTGTAGACCACCTATCGAATCCATAGATGAGCACTTTCATAACCATAGCCTTAGTTATATATTCATGAACCCTTTGAATCCCCATCCTAGGATCCACTAGAAAAATAGGGGTTTTGATGATTTAGATGAATAAGCACAAAAATGCGATCCCTATTCCGGAAAAGGGAAGAAGTGGAGAGCTGTACAAACCCAAAGCTTCGAGTGCACCCACCTGCACTCTAAATTACATAGAATCAATGAAGGTTGAATAGTTGTAATCCAAGTCCATCTTGACTCATCAATAAGGATGGATGAAGAATAATGTGAATGACAATTTAGTGAAATGTTTAAATTCCCTAGGGGAAAATTTTAAAAACACACTTTTAATGAGGCACACAGTTTGGATTTATAGTTTTCCAAACCGTGCACCAATTCTGGACTACCCTCTATCCATGAGGGGTCCAAGTCTCATGGTTACATGGGGATCCAACATAGTTTTAAAAACTATGTTCCAACTATCCAATAGGCCTCTTTCCAAGGTAACATATTTTGATATTCCCTCTTATATCGGTTACTCTAATTATGCGCCAACTATGAAGCATGCCCTGAATGGCCATATTTCCATTTAATTCATGTTATTAACACTCATAACACCCCCAAGATTCCTCATAGACCCAAAACATTTAATTTGACAACATTTAGGGATTCAAAAAAAAAATTAAACAAGAAAGGACCTACATAATTTTTGTGATGTTACAATGAAAATATCTAATGAAAATGATTATTATAAATTAATTGTCTAAGTATAATGATAAAATTCACAAAATAATGTAGGACTATAAAGGAAAATTTTACATGTTGGAAACATTCAAGATAAAACCATTTGTAAGATAATTAAATTTAAAACATGAAATTCCATTACTAATTATTTAATAATGATATAAAATGAAAAAAGGAAGTATAAAAACTACAATAAAGTGGATTGGTGTATTGTAACAAAAAAATCTCAATTGAATGTAAATTAAGATGAAAACCAGTACCTTGTGTTTCGTTTTTGGGTGACCATACTTTAACAACCTGTATAAGGGGTTTAAAAAGGTTACTAACTAATAAAATAACCATAATCATATTTATAATATCATATATTTTCTTATTATGATATCTTATTGCCTTTTTGTTAATAATCATTCATTATTTTCACTATTTCGAGTCATAATTTCCATGTTTCATAAGAATGTTTTGACCTGTTATTTTTTATTCATACTACATATATCATGACTTAATCATATACAAAATTCAATCAATTATTTAATAACAGTATATATTTAGTATTTAGTTATTTATAATAATCTATAATATTTGGAGATAATAAATGAAATTCAATATTCATGGAGATGATATGTTGTACATATGCGTGAACGATATGTTCATTAAATTTTCATATTAAATGAATAAAAATTAAATTATGTATATTTGTATTTTAATTGTAGTTTTATATTTATGTAATATGTTTCACATATGTATAATAAAAACAATTATTTTTACATTCCATGTATCGCGTGATCAAATAACATAACATGGAGGAGACGGCAGTCGACCCATCCAAAAAAGATGTTATCATGTTTACACAAATTAGAAATCATGATTGTATATGTTATATAAAAATTAAATAAATTTTAATAAAACATAAATATCATAAATATCATACAGAAAATATTTCCATCATAATTCCAAACCATGAGGGTTGATAAAGTAACAATGAACATCATCGTTTCATGAGGTGGTAGTTCACCATACAGAAGAACGGTAAGTGCATTACACAATAGATGTAACTGTGGGTAAGTGTAGGTAAAACCATTATAATTAAATGACATCACTATTTTGAGGATATTGAAGTTATTATATAATCATGTAATAATAATAATTTAGGGGGTGGATAATCAAAATAAAATAAATGAGATTTTGGAAGGATACTACCTCTTCTTTGGGTAACTCAATATAGTTTTCACCAAAGGGATTCCATTGATGGATTTATAGACAAAGTAATTATTATTGGTTTATAGGAGAAATTTTAGGAGATTATTTGATAATATATAGGTATATACAATGGTATATATAGATTTTATGAAGTGAGAGGGGTGAGTGTCTTTTTATAGTGGATGAAGAGTTGTGTTCTTGTAAATTTTTTGAAAAGGAGATTGAGAAACGTTTTTTCAACTACATGTTGCTTCAATAATGTTAAAATTATATAAAATGGAGTATATTGTATATGAATTTCCATAAAATGGCTTTTGGAAAAATTTATAATTCATTTAGGGCCTTAGGATAATGTTCTGTCATTTGTAAAGCTAGTTTTTCTCTTAATCACTTTAATTATTTTTAATCACATTCACTAATATTTTTTGACAAAAAAAAATTAGTTGATATTATAATTAATTATAAATTATAATAAATAGAAATATGGAGTCTAATTTTCCAAATTCCAATCATATAAGTGGTACAAATTAATTTAAAATTAATCTTACAGACATGACGACTATGTTGGGTTTTAAAGTAAAAACGTTCAATGTTTTTCTAGGTTTTTCGATATAATTTAAAATATAAAATGATTAAAATACCATAGAATATGTTTATTGATTTGAAATGTATATAATTAAAATTTAAAACGAATTAAATATATTATTTATTCATAAAAATAAATTATACAACAAAGTAGTTTTGTTTTAAAATTCAGTCTTTTTCACTTTTTCTCTAAAAAGGAAACATCATAGAAACTAACCAAAATTCAACCTAAGATATTTTTTTGTTTTAATTTAAATTATGTATTAAATATTTACATATAAAATTAATTAATGTTAAAAAATACTGAAAATATCATCACAATTAAAGGGGATAAAACTACCTTTATAAAATATTGGTTTTTATGTGTTAAATTGGAATTGTTCCTATCATATGCCTATAACATCTATGGATGGATACCAAAAACATTTTGGATATAAAACTTAAATTTCATTAATATCATTCAATAATAAAAATTAATTTTATTAAATCATGTTTTGGTCGTAAATATATTTCCTTTATATTTAATTGGATTATATTTTTGATTCCAAACAGATGAATTCATATTATATTTGTGTAAACCATATATTTTTATAAGTCAGTTAATACTATTAAGAAATGATAATATAACTGCTATTTTATATATTATTATACTAAATAGTAATATTTTTAATAATAGGTTATTGTTTGTTAAAATTTAGTATTGTGTGTTATGCATGACATATAGGAGATTCAGTATTGCATGTAATGAAATCTAACCTCGGTGTTTCGTATAGAGAAAGTTAAAATTATTTTTCATGTTATAGAATTATAAACCAAAATTTTGTATAAATAAATCAAGGGACAAAATTCAGTTTTTTAATGAAAAACACTGTAATGTTTTTGGGTGTTATATGTGGAGTTATTATCTGTAATGCCTATTTTGGTGAGTATTAATATTTTGGTTGTTATCCATATCATAGTGGATATCAATTGTTGTTTATGGTGCATAGATAATTTTTTGTGGATATATATAGGATAATATATGATAATTTTGGAAATTTTATGTGTTTTAGTTTCATTTTTTTTATTTATATATAGATTATTTCCTATAATTAGGGTTTTAGGTAAGTTGGAAACTATGAGGGAGGTTCACATGTACCTTAGTTCATCTTAAAATTTAAATCGAGGTGGAGGTCGATACAAAAAATTAGTATAATTCCATTTAATATAGATGGTAAAACCTATTTTAAAATTTTAAAATATATCATAATGTTTGAGGTGATATGTCTATTTTAAGTAGTCAAGATTTCAAATTAATCATTGATAGAGTCTATAATAGTAATTCTAGAACCCACCATGTAATATTACAGGTTTGTGGGAGTTTCTATATAAATAGTTGTCGAAAAATATATATTTCTGAAATCCCTTAATTATTTTAAACCCTAGAAAATAATATTAATACTTTTATTTCAATCTTTCCTCCATTATAGATACATGTTGAGACAACCCGGGACCCATACACCATGATCGAGTGATGAAAATATATTTCATATATATTGGATTTGATACCAACTGAAGAGACTCAATTTTAATAATCCATAATTTTAATATTAGTATTCTATATTGATCATTAAAACCAAAGAAATTAAAATAAGAAAACTATGTTTTAATGGGTACACTATAAACAAAATCAAGCTTAGAAGAATGATGAAATAATATCATTTTAAATATAACTATTTTATCCTAGCTGATAAATTAGTGGGAATGAATAATATTAAATAATTTATGATATATATATATATATATATTTCCTAATAAATAATAATTAAATTTTAAATAATTAGTAAATAATAAATAATTTCTTTAGCAAATAAAATTTATTCTTAAATAATATATTTTCTTCAAAATTGATTATTATTGATTTTTTTGAAAAAACATTTTAATTAATTTTTAAAAACTTTTAATATTTAATTATAAAAAAGTATATTAATTTTTTAATTCATAATATCAAAATTAGAATAGGGTATGTTTTTTGATTTTTTGAAAAATAATAATTATTTTATTGAATAGTAAAAATGCTAATTTTTTAGAACTCCCATTTCTTTTAAGTAAATTATGCAATTTAATTTTATATTTTTTATTTTAATTTTACTTATTGTAACATAATGATTAATTTTTTATATTTAATAAAATTAATTTATTTTGAATCATCTTCAAATTGTATTTTATTTGACGTTTTTAATCGGGTTTAAGAACATGATTTTTCTTTAAAGCATTTTATGGTGCATAATAGTTATACTATTCAATTAAATAAAATAGCCCCTAATGAAGAATGATTTGAAATAAATATTTAGATTATATATCTTAAAATATTAATTGAAATTCATATAATGGTTATTAATAGTCATTTTTTTAATCAGAAATCATCTTTTTAAGGAAAATGCACTTTCTGAAAACAACCTTCTTCGCCTCATAAGTTATTTTAATATTAACATATATTTTGAAACTTATATAAGTTAAATTTTAAAAAATTTATTCCATAATTGGAAACCAATAATCTAGATAACATAATAATTTCAAATTATTTTTTTACATAATGAATATCAGAAACACTAAAAATTATTTACCGTATTTAAGGTAAAAACAGTTTGACTAGGGGAATCAACTAAACTATAAGGTTTCAAATGACCAAAAACTATTTTATGGAGATAGTTTTAGATTATAGAGAATAATTATTGATAATTTTAAATTTTGGAACCTTTTTTCTTGTAAAAACTCTGGGTACACCTCTAAAAAACATTTATGTGTGCCACTCACCTCACTTATAAAAGTCCACCCACCCTCCTATTGTTTCACACCATAAAAGATAATTGATTTGTATAGAAACTAAAACATTCTCAATAAATCCCATCCCAATAAACTGTATCCAATATATTATCATAAATATATCCTAATAATCCTTTTGTTTCTTACTTAATGATGTTGTATGATGAAGATGTATCGTGATTAACTAAGCATTATTAACTTATTCCTTCTAACACCCCCTTAAATATTATTAAATTATGAATATATAACAAAAACGTATCTCACATATAATAAAATTTTCTATGGTTTATTTAATATACTAAATCCATTTTATCATCCATGAAATTGGATTCAAAATCATCCTTCGTGTTGATGGTGGACTTCCTTCTTGTAAACCGATGCCATTAATTTCATACCATTTACTCTCATGACATGTCGTAATGGTGGAGTTAAATTATATATTTTATATTTATAACATAATTAAAATTCAATATTTTTTATATAACATATAACCTATTACATTCTAGTATATGGGAGATAAAATAATGTCTTTCAAGTGTATGGTATACAAATGCCTCCTCAAGCGATGTGAATCATTTTTCACTAACAGTTAACATTGATGCTAATAAAGATATATTTAAAGAATATATATATTTTATTATTGATATAATAATGATATTAAAATAATATTTGTCATTCTTAAAAGATAATATAAATCATTTACATTTACATTTCCACTCACTAAGAGATGATAACATCGCTAGTGCGTACGTGTGGACTACCACCTCCGTGAAGTAATGTGATTATTTTCCAGTAATAAATTCACATAGATGATATATTATTATCGTTGATCAATCAATAAGGTATGAATTATAATATTATAATACTATAATGATAAAATATTAACTACCTTATTTTCATAATGATAATTGAAAATGGAAATGTCACTCTTATGTGCATTTGACCTACCATCTCCATTATTATAACATTGTTTATTTTTTATAATCATTTTACATGATTGTATTTAAAATTATAATTTAAGTATAAATATGGTAAATATTTCATTATTTTTTTATGTATAAATTTAAATAATGTACACTTTCACCATAGTCAATAAACCAAATCTGTTTTGAAATGATTAAATGAACATGCTCAAAAGAACCAATATAGATATAATATATTATGGGTTAAAATATTTAATTAAAAAAAATAAAAAAAATATTTATGTATAATGTAATTAAATATTAAAATATTATTTTTAATTTAAAAAATATATTCTTATTATATTTTAGTAAAAGGAAATTAATGGAATGTATGGACTCGTGGTAACATATATTTAGTCTCTATTTTATTTTATAGTGATATTTTCTATATTCCCCAATCATTTATTTTTTTAAGTGTATATACACCCCATTTTACATGTTATATAATTATTATATTCATTATCAGGATATCTAATTTTTCTTTTTTAGATTATTCCTTAATTTGTCTTTTGATTCTGATGTTACCAAATTTGTAAGGGGTTCCTTATCTCACATTTGATTTTGTGAGACATATACAAAATTCTCCACATAATGTATTTATGTTCTATATATAAATCCCAATAATATATTTTATGTATCATTTAATGAAATTTATTCAGATTTAAAAATCTATATGAGGCTCTCTCTTTCATGGGGTTTTGATCTAGATATTGATAATGTAGTGAGAGACTTCATCTCAATTTTATTTTATTGTGGAATATTTTGACGTTATAAAATTATATTGTTTTATATTCTATATATATTTCTTATTAGAAATGTTATGTTATAAATTTATCTATTATATTTTTACTTAAATTATTTTTTAGTGTTATTATTTCATGTGTTTTATAATTCAAATGCTTCTATAGTGTCAAATGACTTTCTTAATCCTCTTTTACTATTTCCTTTTTTATTCTTCTCATCCGGAAAGTATTTTTTTCATATATGTGTTGAATGGAAATTCCTGCCATCAATATGCCTCAATGATTATATTTTTACATTATATGATTTCATGATTATTTTAAAAGTAAGTGGTTTTTCTTTTTTTGTGTTGAATTTTTATTTTTTAAAAGGTATTTTTAGGATAAAATGTTTAATAAAAACATAATCCATTTCACTCTTTGATCATAAATTCTTTTTCAACCAAATTAATGCATTAGAATAATATTCTAAAAAAATGTATTTCAGATTCTTCAAATGATTTATTAATGAATTGGTTACTCATCTCTTAGTTTATAAGAAATTTTCAATGAAATATTTCTAGTAATTTTAAAACATGGACCATTAGGATTTTACTAAAAAATTGAAAGGTTTCATTGTTTTAATGTGTACAGAAATAATGGATTTACAAACAACATGAAGATTATTTTATTTTAATCTTAATTTATATTGTTTCATGGTTATTTTTAAGTAAAAATAAATTCAATATATTTTTATGAATATCAATTTTAAAAAATTGAAATTCGTAGTGTGACGTTTATTTTAGTGATAAATGTTTTTTGTGATATTTTAATGGTGTTTTTATCCATAACATCAAAAACCAATGTTTTAAGTTATCCTCCACTAGAGATTTGTGATATTGATAGCTAACTAATTCTTTCTTTGGCTGGATTATAGGATTAACATATAACCCATTGGTTTTCTAGGGGTGATTCAAGAAATAAAAGGTAAATGATTACTATTATGATGAAAAGTGAAATAATCTAAATGATTTTTCTATTAGTGATACAGGGAAATTATGGGTGATCACAATACATATTATATGAATGGATGATCCCCATTATCCCTCATGGATGAGTTCTATAGAGATTATATAATGGGTTATCCCATATATCACTTAGTGATCTAGCCATAACTTATAAAATTGGGGTACCGAGATACCCTCCAATGCATTGAGTATCATTACATGTCCATTATGGAAATAAATAGTGAGTTACCCATAGATTTATAAAATAAATTTAATAGGGATCTAGTTATTTCATAAATTTTATTAAAAAGGGTTATTAAGAAGATTTACCATGTTATATACAAATTTTAATTTTTCTTTTTATGGTTTATAAATTTTTTTCTTTGACCAAGATTGATATAAATTTTTTTATGATTATTGATTTGGATGACCCTTGCCTATGTTATAGACTTATTCAAATTTTTTATATTTGACGATCTTGGTAATTGTGGTTTGAGTTTTGTTAAGATATAATCATTCAATTTTATTTTTTTCACCATAAACTTATGCTATTATTATTCTCACTAAAGACATATACTTATTAATACTTATATTTTCCCTTTTTTAGCATTTTATCTAACCCATATTATGTTTCCTCTTCCCCAGGTTATGAAAAATTATTATAATATTATGTTTGTATAGAATGGTTTCTAACATGATGATGTTAGTGGAATATTATGAATACTTAATATAGAATATCAAAAGTCGGGTGTAGTGGGATATGATATTCGTCTTTATGAACCTGTTATTTATTAATGAAAGTTATTCAGCGTTTGTCAAATTTCTATTAAAATATAATCATAAAAGTTCCTTGGGTGTATAATTAATCCAATATTTATTTTTCTATGTTTTATGATTTGGATGGGGAAACTTTTGTCACATGTACTAGTATCAAGCAAGAAATATAATATCAATGATTTTTTAAGCATATTCGTGTGTGCTGGTTCAGGACTATTATCATGGGTATCATACAAGAGTGTATATTTAATTGTAGATTATGATGTTTCCATTTGATTTTGTCTTAAAATTTATGGAAACCATAACATGTATGTAATATTATGTTCGATAATAAGTTCAATGTTTGAGACACAACTTTTTAGGTACTTTTGGATATATGGTGATTAATTTATGCAATGATTTGGGCTGAACAATGGGTATTACTATTTATTAATGTATAATTTCATCATAAATTGGTTTATTCATTTTGAGAATTGACATACCATTTTATAAACATTATTACAGCAAGTTAATTCCGAAATATAAGAGTAATATCAATGTATCCATTCGGTAATAATTTTATTATGGAAATGATCAATTTAGTGGTCTGGGAATGAAAAATTCATCTTTAATACACATAATTTGGAGAAAAATATGGTATGTGGTGGAAATTGATTATAGGATGAAATTATACTTATAATTTAATTATGTATATTTATTATATTTATATTTTTAGTAATCCAATTTCTTAACTCAATTTAATTTAAATTGAAACAAAATTTTATCTTTTATAATCATTTCTAATGAAATAGAAGACCATTTCAACACCTTTATTTTTATGGTTTTGGGTTTTTTAATTTCACTAGGCCAGTCACTTTCAGAAGACAAATGATCTCTGTCACTCTAAAAAACTATTTGGACAGTAATATTTTCATATATTTCCATATATATTCACTTACCGGCTACATTTTCCTATTATAAATCCAAGCATGTGTTATTCTAGAAGACCATAATAATTACCTTTTATCTCTTATCATGAAGATATTGAAATAACACTTTTAACAATATAGGATTCCAGAAATGGTATTTTAAAATACCAAAAAATTAGTTATAGAGATAAATTTCAAGTTATTGGTAATTGGTTTATTAAAGTGGGGATGTTGTAATAACCCTTGATTTTGGAAAATTTAACTATGTTGGATAGCGTATAATAGACACAACACCAGGCTTAGACAAACCATGAAATAATATTATTTTATGAATGACTATTTTAAAGTAGCCATCAGTTTAGAGAGTATGAATAGTGAAAAATAATTTTATATATATATATTTATGTATATAAATTATATTTTACTAAATATAAATTTATTTATAAATTATTAGTATATAATCAAACCATTTTTAGTAAAGTAATATTTAACTCAAAAATATGTTATCATCAAAATTTATTTAATTTTTTATGAGATAATATTATTAATAATTTGTAGAGATATATTAAAAATATTTTTATAAACTTGAAAAAATATTTTAAATAATCATATGAAAATTAAATTGGGCTAAAATTTTTCAATATTCTGGATGATATTAATTTTTTAGTGAATAGTTAAAAATAAATAATTTTTTGAAGTGCAATTTCTTTTCAATAACATAAGTAATTTAAATTAACCACTGTGTTTTAAATTTGATTTCTTGTAAAATAATTATAATATATTTATATTTCATCAAATTAATAACTTTTTTATTATTTTAATATTTTATATAGTAGAATCTTGTGTTTCGGTTTATAAATCAGAATTTTCTATAATCTTTTTTAAAGTGCATAATGTGTATCCTTTTATTATTAATTTTAAAAACTCTTTTTGAGGAATTATATTAATGAAATAAATAAATTATATATCTATAATTATGAATTTAAATTTATATAGTGATCACTACTTTTCATAGATTTAATATGAAATCATATATTTTTTTATGAAAAATACACTTCTTGAAAACTCGTTGTTTCGTCCCATATGTAGGTTTAATTTTTAATTAAATTCTGAAACCTAATATAGTATAATTTGGTAAAATGTATTCCAATAATAATTTGTATTTTATAATATGAACAAAAATGTTGTTTCCTTACTAAATAGTTAAACCAGTAAAAAATATTAACCATAGTTATGGTGAAAACAGTTTTAACGGGGGTTACACTAAAAAGATAAGGGTAAAAATGATTTAATGTTTTGTCTAAAAAATATTGTATGGACATATTTAGACATTATAATGTTTAGAAACTGATAATTTTCCAATTTTAAACCTATTTCATATGAAAAAATTGGGAATACCTTCTTTTAAAAAAATTTAAAAATATGCCAGTCACCCAACTTATAAAATTCCACACCTCTCCTCTCCCATTAAATCATTAAAATACATTTTAATCATACAATCACTATCCAAATATGTTTATAATTCTATAAAAATCACATATATCAATTAATTATATCAAAAATCTATCCTATGAATCCTTTTTGTGCATACCTATGGAGGTTGTCTGAAAAAAGAGGTATCATGCTTAACTGAGCTCCTTTATTTTATTGCTTCTCTAACATCCTTCATGATTTTTTTAAATTATTACTACACAATATAACAATATATACCATATAAATATTTTTATGTGAATTTAATTTCCAAACAGTGAAAATCCAATATTTTATGGGATGTCTTATTATTTATAGTTAATCTTTTTGATAAAAGTCATTTCACACAACACCATGTTTAAAGAAAACTAATATATTATATTAATATTATTATTTAAAATTAAATCTTATCCTATAAAATAATATGGTGGTTATGAATATAATTAATTTCCTTATGAAAATAAATTAGTTAAATCATTTATTACATAATAATTAAAAATAAAAATGAAACCCAATTTAATATAAAAGAAATGTTTTTATAAAAACTATTTTTATGCGACCAAGGTGGTTTATCCTAATAAATTATATAAGTTAATATAAGGTAATTATATTAATTAAATTTAAAATTAATATATTCATTTATATTATTAACATTAATCAAACATGTTTTCTAGACATAATAGAAAAATAAATCTATATTTTATGCAAAAATACATATTTTTATAATGGTAGTTTGACCACATTTTAATGGATTACATTTTTAAATGTATTTTTTGAAACTATTATAAATTTTATATCACAATATAAACTTCATATTTTAATTTATAATATGAAATTTTTCTTTGGTTGATTTTTTTTATTTTTATGATAAGTTTTATTTTGATGAATAGTTAAAAGATATTGAATTTTAATTGAAAACAACTTTTTCATATAAATAATTTATGGTTTTAAGTTAAATTTATGAACATATTTAAATTATAATTGCATAAATTTTTATATTTTCACTAAATGTTGGTAATTGGATTCAATTTCACATAGAATTTGGACATGAAAAAATTTCAATCGTTCAAACGTTTTCACTTTGAGATCCCGTTTACGCATTCCATTAATGAGATTAATTTCATCATAATTAATTCATCTTATGTTCATTGAATTTTGGAAAATGGGTTCCATATTAAAAATCAGTGGGCCCAAATTTTTTAAATAGGTATCTTTTATTTTTTTGGTATTATGAATAATAACTTTTTAATTTTTTAATTAACACAGTTAAAGGTAATTTGAGTAATTAAAGGTAAACATAATAATAAAAATATTATAAATCTACCCAAAACATATCCAAAATTCATTTTATGGGTATCTTTTGACTAAAATATTCATTTTTAAGTGATTATTTCCTTTGTAATCCAATTTCATCAGAGTATTACATTTATTATATTTTATTTAAAGAAAAGTTAAAGATGTCACACCCATGTCATTAATAATCACATCTTTTTTAATACACTGTTACATAGAATATAAATTTGAATAAAAATTTTAATATGAAATATTAATATTTATCTTTGTCATGATAATTTATTTTCAATTTTTAAGTAATAAGTAATGACTATAAGGGATTATATAATAATGATGTATTAATTATTTAATAAATGAAAACATCAAATAAATTTTATTATAAAAATTAAAATAAATATAATATTAAATAAATAATTTCATCCATGAATTTTATAGTAAATTTTACATGATATTGATATATTATAAGTGTTTTTAGAAGATATATTATTTTATTTTATTTTTTAAAACACAATGTAATGAATAATATCAAAATTATCATTAATGTTATTTTAAAATAAATAATATTTTACTAAAATATATAGAATTGTTAAAAAAATAAAATTTGGAATTATTAATGATATAAGGTTTAAAATGTCATTGATTACATATTTATGGTTTGTTTTTTTTCATTTTATAGTAACTATATTAACCCTTAAAGGGTAACAAGATTTGTTCTCATGATAAGAGTAAATAGGTTTAACTAAGGCTTAAAACCAAACTATAGGGGACTAATAATGACCTAAACTAGACCAAAATTTATTTAATGGATATTATTAGATCATTATCAACTTTATATCTAATTAGAGTTGTATAATAATCATTTTTACATGAAGATAGGTTATATATTATTTAAATCAAAGATAGTTACAAAATATCACTCTCTATGTATTTAATATATTTGATGTGTCACATCAGTGCAAATTCATGATATAAATGATCCTAAATTTATATTATGATATTAATGAAATTAATATCATTATATAATTTTATTTTCATTTTTTGGAATTATAGAATTACCACAATTTTTTAATTCTAAAACAATATTTATTTAATTAAATGAAAAATTAAATAATTGATTTTAAAAGTAATTATTTTGATTTATTTGGTATTCATTGATCTGTATATTTAATTTTAAAGATATATATGATGTATTAGATATGCGTGAAATAATTATATTTTCATTCCCACAATATGTTGATGAATTTGAAGTCTAATTAAACTAATAATTTCAAATTATACAATAATAGAAATTGATAGAATTAATATATAATTAAATTATTAAAAATAAAAACTGTTAAATAATCACAAAGGGGATAATATATGGTTCAAAATTTATTATAATATAAATTAATAACCCATTTTTATTTCTTTTCAACTATAATAGTCTTGTTATATTATAACATTTTGAGAGTTTCCAAAAGTTCCCCTTACCTCAATTATAAAAGGGACCATCTTCCCCAACATCCTCCTACCACAGTGAGCCTCATATGTCATAAAAACCCTGATAATTTATCCATCCACCATAATTGTAAATTTTATTTTACCAAGTTATTCCAAAAATACCAACCCTATATCCCATGAGAATAAATCTAAAGGGATTCTACCGAAGAAGAGGTAATTATTTTTACTAAATCATCAATGTTAATTTCTTCTTTTACTTCATCCTCTTGAGTTTTTCCCATGATAAATTAATTTCCCCACTATAATGAATATTTTTATATTTTATTATGTTTAGGGGACTATAATTATCCATGATTTATCAATCCTATGAAAAATAAAAGCATCGCGCATGCTTACGTACAGATTACTGTCTCTACAGTATGGTGTAACTTATTTTTCATCACCACAATAGTTGGATTGGTATAACGATGGATACTATGGATTTAAATAATAAATATGACATAATAATAATTATATATAATTAAAATATCATCCAATTCCATACCCTTTCATCATTATGGTAATGATATCGTCATTCGTGCATACATATGACCTACCATCTCCACAGCACAACGCAATTCATTTTCCATGTTAACCATCCAAGAATTATTAATAATTGTATATAATGAGTACATATAATATGTATAAACTTAATATCACTTTGTATTTGATATAAATATATTCAATTCAAAAGCCATATGACTTACATGATAATACATACATAAAAAATGAAGCAGTTCACACCCAAAATATGGGTTTTGACAAAACATTATTAAAAAAATGATATAAGAGGATAATATGTGATACAAAAAATACAGATACAGTTATGGTATAAATTAATAACATGCTTTAAACCATTATAATTGATATTAAATCATATTTAATGAAGGATAATTTCTATAGAGGGGTTAATTTCAAAATATCATTTTTATTTGGGATAGTTTATACATAAATATCTAATCGGGAATATTTTTAATCCACATCCGTGTTTCCTAAAAATGTTTTCCAATTTATTTTTACCATTATCCTTCAAATAGTTATTTTTTCCCATGTTTTAAGTTTCATAAAATGGATTGAAAGAAATTATTTTTCATTTCCCAAATGAGGTACTTTATGAATTTTACGACAATTATACAGATGTAGTACTTTCTTAACTTATATGACATGAGAGGATTTTCCTTCTGTCAAAAATCCATAATTTAATGAAGAATCCATTATTTAATGCCCCGACCATTGTTACCCAGATTCAATCCATTATTTTAATACATTGGCATGATTACAAGGAATAACGTCTCGAGAAACCGATCAGTTTTTCAATCTTTGTATGAACCCTGACCTTTTTTTAGGTATGACTTTCATTTTCTGGTCATTTTTTAGGAAAAAAAGGGAATTTTGAAAATTTTCCAAGTACACACCATGTACTTCTTTGCCACAGAAGGCCATGTGCTGGCCGTCTAGTAGCCGCATACATGACCATGTGAGAGTGACATGGAAGCTGCTTAAAGCGGAGTACAAAAAAGCTGAGTACACGCCATGTACTTCAAAATTACACGCCCTGTACTTTCTTTTTTTCATTAGTCGCACCAGGGTCGCGTCTGAAAGATAGAAACCACATCTTTTTTGATTCGTTCATCCGGGAGTGTCGAGCATCCTTGGATCTTCAACGAGCCCCTGATCCTCCATCCATCCTCTGATTTGAGCATCGTTGATTGCATTGGAATTGCATCGGTGATTTCTCTATTCTTCTAGAGAACTGTTTTCTAATTCCTTCTCTTTTCCAAGCTATCATGGGTTGAACATTTAATGAATTTTTGTATATCTATGACGTTTTATGGAGATTAAAGTTTTTTGGTTCAAGTATATTGATCTTCTAACCCCGTGGTAGGTGGTAAGATCCATTCGGTTGAATGTCATTGAGTTTTATGTGCAAATTCCACCAATACCCTTGAACGTTGTATTGCGTGTTTACCGTTTTGACCCTATTTTTTTCTCTACTATGCTAGTATTCCTGAGTAGATGATTTGATTGATAATAGTGTGAATTGATGTTATTTGGATGTATTTCCCATGCATGTTTTTCCTATTTTGACTTTCGTGTCTTGTTTATCTTGAGGTTGATGTTTACTTTCCAATTCCTAGTTTAATAATGGTGTGATTGTTGATCTGTTATCCGGTTATGATGTAGATTGCTAGCTAGGTAGTTTTTGAGGTTAACATTGGCTGTTATGCGCTGCTAAACTTTCTTGACTTACATAGGGCCGAGATAACCTAGTTTATAGACCATAGGGAGAATGGATGATGAGGGACTCTCCAAAGTGTCTCTATATGTTATGATTTGAAACCACATGGTGAATTGAGGTTGAGTTCTTCCCCATAGAGTTTGTAGTTCCTCGACATGAGCAACAGGGGGAATGAGACATTGAGTGCTTCCCCAGAGTGCCTTTAGTACCGATATGAGACTATATGGGTAATTGAAGGTGAGTGATTCCTCAGAGAGTCTCTGATTAAGATGAACTAGATGGGTTAGACTGGTTGTACTTCCTAGAGGGTTTCTTATAATTGTTAGGTAGAACCATAGGGGATAGGTTCTGTGTACCTCCCAGAGAGTTACCTGTTGTGTTTACCTGATTTGATTAGCTGTTTCATGTTGTGTAGTGACATGAATTCTTTGAAACTATGGATTGTTTAATACTTAGTACATTACTTGTTTACTACTTAGTACTTTCCTTGGTTACTGCTTTCTATAATTTAACCTGTCATATACTCACCGACTATTAGGCACATATCTTCGGGTGGTTGCCTACTGGGATTTATTCTCACACCCTATTTGGGACATGATTTTGGGCCCAAACTGATTATATTGTTGCAGGTATATATAAGGGAAATAACCCGTCTAATTTAGGTGCATGATTACATTGGAGATGGGGAGTGTGGGACTAATCCAAAGATTGCGATGCTGAGGAGTTGCTCATATTTTTTTTGTAGTCTAGTTTAGTACTATTTTCATAATTGTGACTTGTTTGGCTATTTTCCTTCACATATATGTATCATGCATCATTTATATGTATTTATTGTCCACTTGTTTCTTTTACAGTCTTCCCCTGTTTATTGTTGTTAGATATTTTATGATTCTATTATGGTATATTTGTTCTCTCCTGCTGTGTTACTCTGCCAATGAGGGCGTAGTTTCCCCACTATCACACCCAAGGCCCTCGCTACTAGTTGGCAGCCTTTGGCGTTCATGTAAATTCTATTGAGGCCATGTGACCCACCGGGTACAGGGCACCTATAGATGGATTTCGATACCGAGACGTTACAGTCTTGGAAAATATATTACAAACATAAATGTTACATTACACATTAGAAAATAAGTCACAACATAAATGTTCTTTTGATACCACTATAATTACCCTTTCTTAACTTTTATTATCAATCATAAAACACTTCTTGGAATCCTGGGAAAATAAAACATAAGAAAGGGGTGAGATCATATGCTCAGTAAGGATAACAATATATCAGAAACCTTCATAAAACAGCATAAGCATTTATGGAAATGTATAAGAATAAATCATAAGACTTTTAAAAATAAAATTATGCATAATATGGAAATGATAGATCAAAAAATATCATTAACCTAATCATATGGATATTCTACTAGTCGAATAATCACATGCAATATCAATAGCCAATTTCATAATGATGGAATGCATAATTACGGACTTCATAACCACATAGTCAGGTCCTTGTGCCAAGACTAAAAATAATATTTTTTTCAAGGACTTGTTCCAAGACACTAGTTTTTCTAAGGAGACCTACCGATGCATCGATGAGCTATAGTGGGCTCCACCCATCACATACTAAGTCCAATGAATACATAATATGAAAAAGTTTAAACATTACATAAACATTCATATTAAAACTAGCATATGAAATGTCAATAATTTATCCATAAACCATGAATGGTATAAAAATAACACAACCACAGTCAAACATATCACAAAAACATAAATAAAATATGAATGATTTGTATCATAATAAATCAACTTCAAACAAGTTTAAAATCCTTCAATGGAAGTTGTCATAGATGAAAATGATCAGTAAAATGCTTTGAGAGAAATACGCCTTTTTCATGAAATCATTTTAAAGTGTCACAATTTATAAAGGAAGTAATTTAGAAGAGATTTTTGAATCAAAGTGTCCCATTCCAATTTTAAACTTTTGAAAAAAAAATATTTTTTCAAAACATTCATGTCCATAAAAATAAATCCTTAAAATCATTTTTAAGACATGGACATTAATTAAAAGAGTTTAGAAAGAAAAATCCTTAAAACAATTAAAATGAAGATATAGTAAAATAAATCATCCAATAAAACCTTATGATATTTCTTTTGAATTTTTTTATAAGGAATGGGTATCGATGATAAGTATGTCCCAGTAAATACTTACACATAAACAATCTCGGATAATAATGAGATTGAGGAAATAACCCTTACCTTGCACTTTCTTTTGGCCGAGGGTACGTTTAACATCTTGTATAATGACTATATTATGTTATTAAATTTAAAGAAAACAATATTTATATTTATTAAATCATAAATGATTCACTTAATACTTTATAGTGCCCATTTAATAATGATTTTAATGTTAAATTAACATTTCTGGTAATAATCGCTTTCTTTATCGTACCTGTTTATACTTTTTATTCTTTATCGTATCATTTAGATCATGATATAAATTATCCAAGAATATAAAAATTTATTTATATATCACATTTATTTAGAATATAAATATTTATAATAGATATATATATTAAATGGGAGGCACCGTTTATGAAGATGGTAGGTCTTACGTACCCATGAACGATGTTTCCATTTTCATATCGTATTGAATAGAAGTAAGTGAATAAGATATGTAGGTATATATATATATATATCTTAAGTATCATTATTTTGTCATATATTACGTACTTATTAATAATATATATGTTTATAATCATAGTTGAATGTTGAACATGGAAAACAATCTCATCACGTCGTGAAGATGATAATCTGTACGTACGCACGAGTGAAAATATCATTATATTGATGGTGAAATAGTATGTAATTGAATGTTATATCATATTTTTTATAATAATTAACATGTTATATTTATTATTTACATCAGTTATAATCATTACTATACCCATCAAAATATTTAAGTGTTGGAATAACAGACTACACCACAACGTGGAGACGGTAAGTCGTACGTATGCACGTGTGGTGAATTTGTCATTATAGAATGGGTAGAATAAAGAATATGGTTGTAAAATTTTTATTATAACATCACAGTATATATAAGGTACTGGAATTATTATTTTAGTATGGAAACAAAAAAGAGAGATGAAGTGGAATAAGAAAAGAACTTGAAAGATGGTGGTGAAATTATTACCTTTTCTTCGGGTGTTTCCTTTTGAGGTGATCAAAAGGGCACCTTAAGTTGGATTTATGATCAATTTAATTCCTCTAGGTTTAAGTTATGATAGTTTAGAAGGTATTTTTGTAGGGTTAGGTGGATCAAAATGGCTTTGGAGGTGTGAAATTAATAGAAGGGGAAGTTCCATTTTATAAGGGGGTGACGGTCACATTAGGAAAATATTAAAATATTAATTTATTATAAAATCATATTCGGTTTATAATGAATCAAAATGAATTTATTTCGAGCCTTAGGTGGTTTTTTGTAGACATCCTCTCATCCAATGGGTTTTTGAAAAGTTTGGGTTACCATTTGAACCTTATCTTTTAGATTTAACTCTCACATAAATAATTTATCTTTTACCATGTCTTCTTGTATTCTTACACTATATGGTTTATAAGACAATTCTATACTTCCAAGATAACCTCAAGTGGTTAATTAATTACTTATATAATATAATTTAAACCCTTTGTCCAAACCTCTTATTTTTAGGAATGTTATATCAACAAATAATATAATATTTGTTTTAAAAACTATTTTATGTCGATTTTGACAAAATTTGGTAATTTTTTTTGTTAAAATAATAAAAGCTTGATTAATTCGAAAATAATTGATTGAATCAACCCTAAAATGTCATATTAACTAATAAAATTAGTTTAATTCAATAAATGTCTTAAATTACATTTATTTGAGTAATTATAATATCAATTATTTTAATCTTTCATTAATAAGGTAATTACTGCATCATCATTGTGTCATAAATAAATTTAATGATTTAATTTATAAAAATTATAAATCAAATAAAATTATGTATGAAATATTTTTATTATTATAATGAATATTTATAGTGTAATTTATATTTTGTGTAACCCTATATTAAAAATGGGTCAGTTATTAAACATTGAATTTAACTCTTTTTACTATTCTTTAAATAAAATACTAATAAATGTACTAATCTAATCCAAGTGCACCAAAGAGGATCATATTTTATTCCTAAGGTTGTTTTTGGTCGAATTATACTTATCCAATAGAATTAAAACATGTGTTTTGGTAATTATGATATCATTTTTACTCTTAATAAACCAATTTACTTTTACCCGTGGGAAATAAAAGTCAAAAGTTACTATTCACCAAAAATTATTTTCATCTTATTGAACCACTATTTATTTACCGAGGTTAACCTTATCTCTCCAATTTTTGAAATAAAACTCACATAAGTGGAAAATTATTTTTTATGCAAATTTTCAAATGCTCTTAGAAGGTGGGTAAAAGACAGCAAGAAGTTCAATAAAATTTTATACATCTAAAAATTTTATAAAATAATGTCAATGAATTACATTGAACATATATATAAGTATTATGTATCTATTTGGACCTAAAATAAATTAAAATAAAATAACTAATTACATAAATAAAATTTCGGTTGTAAACAATATCGTAGTGTTTTTACTATTCATCAAAAATTGAATGTTTTCAGAAAAATACCAAACATTCACCCTAAGTTAATTTTGATATTCCAAATACAAAAATGAAGTATATTGTACCAAATTAATAGCATTGATGTCACATTTTTTAATTTAAAATGAATTCTCATCATCAAAACCAAATAGCGGGTTTTTTCAAAAGTAAAATCTATCAAAATATTAACATGATTTTATGTCAAATTTAAATGTGAAATTAGTAATAATGACCAAAATTGAATTAAATGATAAAAATATAATCTAATAATACATAAAAACCATTCAAATGTATAATTTTACATAATAAATTATTTTAATTAATAATGTTGTTTTCAGTTAAAATTTAATATTTTTCACTATTCACCCTAATATGAATGTTATCTGAAAAACAGAAAAAATATATCAAAACTAAATTTTTATGTCCTGATTATAATTAAGAAGAATATTTTTTCAAATTTAATATAGAAATGTGGCATGTATTGGATTTAAAAAATGTTCACCTATTAAAAGACGATAAAATCGCATTTCTGAAAAATACTTCTTTTATCTGAAAAAATTATTTTTTTCTCATATGATGTCTAAGAAACACATAATATGGATTATAAATATTTATATAGTATATAAAATTCCAAATTTATCTATCATTATTCATAACCGCTTTTTAAACGGCTATTTTAGTAAGTTTTGGTGCACTCAAACTCATTGCTGTGTATTGCGCAAGTTATTGAATTACTTTGAAGAGATAACATACTATGAAATCTTGAGGTGTTACACATTAAATATTTAAAATAATATATTTTCCGAAAATATATTATTATAAAATTTTGTTACCTTTTAAATAAATGATTTCAATATAAAAAATTGTAATATCTCTCAAAATATTTTAATGATTTAATTAGATTATTTTCATTTATGTAAACATCATTTTTTGTATCTAATTATTGATTATGGTTGAGGTATTATGAAACAATATACCATATTTTATATAGGGGATCATGATCAGTTTGATTGTGCATGTGCTATTTTGATACCATGCATTGTTTATGGTATGAGTATTCACATTTTGTATGCAGGTTTCACAATATGAATGTTTATGTTATTTATGTTTCACCTTTTATATATGAGAAATTAATTATACTTAGTATGTGATGAGATGGTGCCTATATAGCCCCTCTATACATTAGTAGTTATCACGAGACAAACTACTGTTGGTATTGGATGATGTATCACCAATTTTAAGTAGGGTTTCTTGGTCGAAGCCATGACGATATCTTTATGATTTCCAAAATTATTAATTCCGTCATTATGAGATTAGTAATTTATATTCCTTGTGATTATTATACGATTGGAATATACATTGTTTTGTTTTTTCACTCTTGTTCTAATCTATAGGGTATTATTCATTGAGGTCCTATTATTTTCATTTTATTTTAAAGTGTAAGTGTTTTAGTAATTCGCATTTCTTTATTGTTTATAATTTTTTATTCATGATAGATTATATTGTATGTGTACCTTTATTGAGAGTCTGATATCACACCTTTAATATGTTTTATGTTCCCCAAGATACTAAGATGTATATTGTGACTGACATTCGGGGTTTTGATAAGAGAATTTTAGTTCTCTTAAAGTATTGAATATGTTGTATTTTTTAGTTTAAATTGTAATGTATATTTCATGTACAAAATATGTTTCCCAAAAAATTCTAATCATATTAGTCATTTTGAATTATATTCTTCTATCTAGGCTAATGTAATAAATTATAGCACCACCTCTAGGCTACATAGGTCTGTGTCTTTACTGTTGGCATTAAAGAAGTTTTAGTAGAAATCATGGGTACTAGATTTCATAAACCGTTGTTTAGGGATCCTAACCCTAAGACTAAATTTGAGGACAAGTGTAGTAGAACATACCAATGAAACCTTGTTCATGATTATGAGATTTGATATGCATACAATTCTCAATTTATGCTAAGTATTTTAATATTATTCGGTTTATACATTGTGTTCCATAATTATATGATCTAATCTATTATATGTCATCATTTATAAATGATGCCTGGTAGAAGGAATGTGAACTTCCCCAATGCACATGATCCAAATAATAAGAATGAAATCATAATTTATGGGACTAAGTCAATCCTTTTAAGGGAATTAGTGTCCAAAAAATTCTCACCATATTATAACATAATATCATTATCCATATATTATATATTCTAATATAACCAAGATAAACCCTGAAATATGGGGAAAATATGGATAAATGAAATAAGAGAATGAATTATTTCTCCACTTGTGATATTTGTGGAATGAGACATCTCGGTACTTGTTTAAATGGATTGAGTGTTTTTACATGTCTGGAGAGAAAGGACTCTGTGCTTGTGATTGCAAGGATAAGGAAAAGGATTTTAATGTATAATGATTCAACAGAAATCAGATGGGACACTACACAAATAAATGTAGCAAGTATCAAAATAATATACTCCAAAATAGGATAATTGATCATGGTAATGATTATTCTACTACCATAGATGAATTTTAATGATTAGTGATATTATTTTCTACGTCATAGACATAGATTCCACTTAATTGGGCATCAAGCCCAGTGGGCCACATGGAGTTGAGGTAATCTCCCCAACTACCAGAGGCTTCCAACTATTAGTAGGGGACTAGGGTGTTTCAGGGGGGGCATTCCATCATTAAGAGATTGTTTCACAATGTATAAATATAAACAGATGTAAATAGAAGAAGCAGTATAAGTAAACTAATGGAAAATAGAAATATGGAAAATAGTAAAAAATATATATAAAGTAACTAGAGTAGCATACTAAAATAGATGATGATATATGATCCTTTACTAGATATATAGACAACATGAATCTAAATAATCAGAGATAAAAGTTAAACCAATGTTACAAAAAATGAAATAAATAAATTATCCTAAGAATCCAAATCTTTAGTTCAGTAATTTTCCACAAGGTACATGATAATACAACAAATAATCAACTTTTTGATGGTGTACACTTCCATTAATCAACACCTACATTCATGTAGACTGAACCGGGTTCCATATAGTTCCTGGAGAGGGTGTGAGATTAATATCATTGGGCCACCACCAATGATATCAATAACATCGTGCCCATGTAGTGGAAGTTTAACAATGTGAATGAATGAACATATAATGTAAAGCAGTAAAATGTAACTATATACATAAGTACCTATTTCAGACCTTTACTAGTGTATGAACATCTAAACATTTCATTATTTCATTGTCACCAGTTTATAAAAAAGTCACAAGTTATCAATAATGAAGGTTCCAATATGTAATTATGAAATCTATAATGATATTTAATAATTAAGATCTGTTGTATCAACCAAGGAAAAGTAGACCTCAAGGGTATACAAATAAGTAATGATTGTTCTCTGTCGAAGGAAAACTGTGTAATCCAAGGATAATTGTCTAAGGAATTCCACAATAAGATGTTTTCCGAGTCTGAGGAGTTCATCCAAGATAAAACAGGGAAAAGAAATGACTGGGTGCAAGGGAAATTAACAAAGGAACCTACATTTCAATGATGGATCCCAGGAGTGTATCTAAGGCACACCGTAGTAATATAGAAGGTATACTACAACTTCAAACCAGAAATCCAATGTTATACAAGGATTGGGATCCCTGTGGGTTTCAACCTAAGAAATCCACTTCCTTGAATTAGAATGGGGTTCCCAAGTGTACAAGGAATTCAAAATAGAATACAATTAGATCTGAAGTCAGGCCACTCCAATTTTTATAATGGAGTCATATATAATTAATAATGCTCAATCCATTACCTTTCATTAGTTTGACAATGCTAATTGAGCATATAACCATTTAATCAGGACTTAATTAATCAATAAGTCTATTTAGTTCAAGCATTTCCCTTCATTAGTGTAAAAAGTAAAACTACAAAGAAACCATTCATTTAATCAATTTAATTAATTTTAAAAGGTCATGGTTCACTCCAATACCTTCCATTAACATAGTGTGGTTTTATACCTACTTGAAACCTAAAATTAAATTATATTTAAGAATGAAAAGTCATATTAATATAATAAATAAAATTCCATTTCACATTTAATTATAAAATTGATGCACCTACCATAGGCATGAAAAGTGTTGAGCATACACGGTACATTATATTATTCAATTGAAAATTTAAATCAATCTATCTAATGTAGAAAATATTACCCTCGTAATGGTCATGCCAAGGCACACCCGAAAAATATATGAAATGTGTGAAAACTCTAAAATGATAAATATGGGAAAACATCCTAAAAGGGATCAGTGGAGTTGTTGGAGTATCCACAAACAACTAGTCACAAATTTGGAAAGTGAATAACCATACAGATCTAGTGATTATAAAAATGGAATATAATTTTGATAAAAGGAGACCGATGAAATCGTTAGTCCCCACACCAAATTTCCAAAATCAACAAACTTGGGGGATGAGTTATAGACCACCCACCATAGTCTTGTATGAACCTCCTCCTCTAGTATCATTCTTTTCTTTGTCTTGGAATGAGGTAGGTCGGAGAAAAAGTTCAAAATTTCCAAATCTTGATAAAATGGCTAAGAGCAAGAGAGATGAAGAACATCTCAAACAGACTTGAGTACTTACCATTGCACATCCAACATGATGAACAGAAGCTCAAATGTATCATAAATGAAGGAGATCTCATGATACCTTAGATATAAATTCAAAAAAATCAGAATTGTAGAAATAGAGGTTTTCCCTGCTGGAAATCATGTTACGAATGAAGGGTTGGGTAAATTAGATCATCAAGAGAGAAAAAGTAAAATTACCTAAAAATTAACATATACCAGGTTTGTCCACACGATTTTCCACCTACTTTAATCCCGTGAACAAGTACCTCCAGAAGTGTGGGAACTCACATGGTTAGTACAGATGGCTAGGGAAATAGTGTCCCAACCATACAATAAGGACATATCCAAAAAAGCATTCCCCTAGCATGATTTTTTTCCAACTGTGTGGCCTCTACTGATGGATTACTAAAAAACAGTGCGTGAAACCTATATTTCCCAAAATATAGGTTCTTGGCTTTGAACAAGGCCTAGAAACCCTTGAGATATTTTCTTACTCATTAGGTATCCTTATTAGGTCCAAATAATTAATTATATTTAAATGTAAAGGATTTATACCTGAGTGAAAAACTGGGTTCTTACAATCTCCCCCACCCCTTTAATAGAATGCATCTTTGAGTTCATCTTCCAACAGTTGTAAAACACTTTATGAGAAAGAATCTAGCCACTAGACATGTACATCAGCCTCCCGTTCCCATATCTTATCTTGTATGCAGTCGTGCAACTATAGCACCCGTACTAGGGGGTAGACTGGCTTCAACGAGCCTTCGTGCTTCGGTCAACGATGTATACTGGATACACCTAAAAGTTAGCATTGAAATATAACCCAACTTTATCAGGATAAAAGATATGAGATATGTTGGCATGATATTGGTGAAGAAGTTAAACATGGAAGACATTATTCATGGAATAATACAACTAAGTTAGTAGTAACCAATACGTTACCATCCTAACTCTCTCTAGAATCTGAAACATCCCTATGTAATGAGGATAAATCTTCCCTTACATCCATAACAATCTATGCCCAATCCAAGGTGCAACTAAATGAAAATATTATCCCCTACCTCAAAATCATGAGGTCTTCAATGGAAATTGGCCTTCGATTTCTATCTAGACTGAGAAGTATACATACAATTCCTAATCAGGTGAACCAACTCCATTGTCTACTATATGAGATGGGGACCTAGTAGGGGTGGCTAACCTACCTCTATGCAACACAGGGGTGTATGACATGACCTTCCAAAGAAGGCCTCAAAAGGACCCATATAAATTATCACATGAAATAGATTATTATAGGAAAAACTGATGAGTGGGATCTAATTCTCCAAAAAACTGCCAAAATAGAGAAAACATTCTCGGAGCATGTCCTCTAGAACCTGTATTTTATGTTCTGATTGTCCATTAGTCTATGGGTGAAACAATGTTCTTAGAATCAGTTGTGTACATATAGATTTCTAAAAACCATAAAATAACTGTGATTTGAAATGGGTATCTGTCTCCGAAAGGATATTACGAGGGACCCCATGTAGTCATATAATATCATGGACAAAAAATCTTCCCATCTAGTCAATTAAGAAATTCTCCCAAGTAGTAATTAAGTGGTCTTCCTTCATTATCCAGTCAACAACTTCACATACAGTGTTGCTACACCTCAGAAACCTAGGTAACCTCACTACAAATCTCATGGAATCATTTTCCCAATTCCATTATAGGAATGGAAGATGCTACAATAATCCTTCAAGTCTCTAGTGGTCTTCCTTCACCTATAGTCAATTGAAAAACTATTGATAGACTAGCTATCTGACAATTCATCCTATTCCGTCAATACTAGAGTCACATATAGTGATACAATTTGGAGATTCCATGATGAACTGCCCACTGAGAATCATGGGAATCATTCATCAACTCATATATCATACCTTTAGGAACACAAACATTCCAAGGAATATACAAGAGTCCATCTCAATCCATATACCAATCTAGAGGTTGGTTATCTTTTGATATACATTCTTGGAGAACCAATACCTTAACATCTGAAAATTTTACACCCTTCATCTTTTCAAAGAGGGAATAGGTAACTATCAAGGATGAGAGTTAAGGATACTCATAATTTTCATCAAACTATAGTTTCATCTCAGAAGAGAGGGTCATTAAAATACATTCATCATTTCATTATTGCATGGAATGTGCCTGAGTATTCCTACACAGTGATTCAATGACAACATTGAAATTCCCAAGAATATATAAAAGCCCAAAATCAAAGGGATATAGATATTCAACCCATCTTTAATGTTTTAATATAATATCTTGCTCTATAAAAATATATTTTAGCCTGTTGTGGTCTGTGTACACCACAATGTGCTCACAAAAAAGATAGTATCTCCATCAATTTAAGGCATGGACAACATTTTCTCGCTCAAGGTCATGTATTAGGAAATTTCTATCATGAGGCCTCAAATATCAAGATTCATAAGAAACAACTCTATCCTCATATAACATCATTTTTCCAAGGATGATTCCTGATGCATCCCAACAAATTTTATAACTTCTTTCAAGCTCAAGAAGTGTCAGAATAGGTGCTGTGACAAGCCTTCATTTCATCTCCCAAATGTATTTCTCACATTATTCTTACCACATGAACCTGACACACTACATTGTATGGATAGTAATAGGTGAATAATTTTGTGAGAATTAATGTTTCTAATTTTGGTTATATACATATTTCACAAATAAATATTTTATATTAAACATGTTCTTTGGATGCTCTTAGGAAACTAGAGCACAAACCATTTCTAGCTAAATAGATACTTCTGATTCTGATATGTATGAACTAATAATTTAAATTTTTTAATACATAGGTGGATCATAGTAATATTTCAATAAAGACGATTCTCTCTCAATGTACTCAAAATGATCTCAATGCACTTTCTGTGGTTCCTAATACATTGAGAATACAGTAGGATTTCTTTCATAGAGACTGCGACTAATGAATCCAAATATGGATGGAAAACCTTATTCCATAGATCCATGAAAATTAAGGGGATGTTTGTAATACCTAATGTCATAAAAATGTACTCATACAAACCATACATGCTACAGTAATACGTATGAGTCATTTGTGACGGAATTACATAAACATGGTGATATCCTAAACATAGGATAATCATAATAAATTCCCCAACTCATCCGACCAAGTTAAATATATCCTCTATTCAATGTAGTAGATATCGATTCCTAACAATAATTTGGTTTAACCTTCAATAATCAACACATAGACGTATGGTTCCATCATAATTATTTTTCAAAAGAATGAGAGAACACAAAGAGGATGTGCCGGACCATATAAAACCATTAGACTCTAAATCTTCTGTCTATCGCTTGGGATCCTGATGCTTTGTAGGTGTCATCATGTATAGATTAATGGGAACTAGAGATTCAACTAAAACATTATCAATAATATTCTCTACCTCTATCTAAAGAGGAAATCCAGAAAAGGAATCTGGAGTAACATCCTTGTAACGATCTACTACTAGAGATAATTCAGCCTAGCCTATGCCTTTATCCTGCATTCAGAGATTTTCAAACTGAGCGGTCACTCCACCTTACCCATTATGATATAGTAAGACTCTTCTATCATGGAAATCACATTCCCCCGTATGTTGATATACTCATCCCAATGGTGATATAAACGATCCCCTATACTGATAGTAGTCCATAAAGCATGATACTAAACCAACAAATCTATACGTACAATGACTCTGAAAAGTGTCATCTAAAGAACCAAGAGGTTATATAAAAAAGGGTAACTTCTAACCTTTTATAGAACAATCCCTAATGTGGTATATTCTCTCTAACCACACTTTTATTAGTGTATCTAGGGACATTACACCACATTAATACATTATATCCAGTCTAATAGTTTTCACGATAGATAATGAGATAAAATTGGTAGAAGGACCTATATCAATTAATGCAGATACTATTTTAGAATGCAATGTAATAGTAGCTCGTACTATAGATAGTTAGAAAACATGATCCTTGGGTATTGTTTATAGGGCATGAAACAGGACTGATCCACATCCTTATGAAACATTTGTACTACCATGATCATAACTTATCTATTGGCACTACTGTTGATTAGGGGTTTGCTTAACAGGTCGATGACCTCCTCCTCAGTCAATATTTTTGGTGATATTACAACACCCCACATGATGCGGTGGAGAAGAATCTACTCCTAATGGTAGAGATGGATATGTTCCTTTTCTCGCAGAGCTGGTGGAAAGGTCCTATAGAATCTCTGAGGATTCCCTATACAACCACAAGCCCAACACTCTATTGTGTCCCAATAATAATGAGGCTTCATGTTCCCTCATTATTCACACTGACGAGAAACTACAACGCTTTCAAAATGGTTACTCTATTTTTCAATTCCCTGACAAGAAACCTCAAGGTAAAATTACATACCACTAGGATGACTAATGTCCTACATCGGCACTTATCCTCTCTTCCCAGTGATATTTCTTCCCCATAGGTTTTACTTAGAGACATGATCCTTATTGACTATTATTGAAAAATTAGGTAGAAAAAATGTAACATCCCATGTAAGTAAAGAATAATATATTTTCATATATATGTCTATTTATGAGTTAGATAGGTTTTTAGATGATGAAAATGAGAATAGATCCAATATTATGCATAGAATACTCTAATGTTTTTTAAAACCTTGTTTTACCACCTTTTGATGGAAATCCATTTTAAATATAACTTTTGACAGTTTTAAAAGCACTATTTTTCAAAATAAACTTATTTTTTATAATTGGGATAGTGAAATTTACTTTGGATAAATTTTTGGTATTTTTTTGACAATGTTCATTTTTTAATGAATATGGAAATATACTGCATTTTACTTCAAAACTTATTTTTCATCAAATTTAATTATATGGTTAGATTATCTTAATAATTGGTTTTAAAGTTTAATTAGAATATATTTTTTTACCATTAAATCCAATGGTGTTCATTATAATTAATTTCATTTTGAAATTGGACATAAACAATTGTTAATCTTTTGATAGACATTGTTTATTAAAAACATGCTATTTGTTTTGACAACGGGAATTATTTTTAAATTAATTATTGAAATTTCTGTGTTCTGAATATGTTAAAATGGATTCCATCTTTGTAATCATAAGGTCCAAATTATGTAATTTAGACCTTTTTGTTTTTGGACATTTTGAATAGTAACGGCGATAACTATCTTTAATTTTCGTGATTAATTAGTAATCAGGTAGTTAAGGGTAATAAAATAATATAATAATAATAATACAAAATGACCCCAAACAGTGTCCACATCCTCTTGGATTTGTCATGGCCGACCATGGGATGCCTTATTCCAGCTTTGGGTCCTCATGGAATCAGTTTATTGTGATAGTGACCTTTTATCAAATTATTTTTTTAAAGAAATGAAAATATTACCATAGTATGTTATACCTAAGTAAAACTATTTTAATTTTTTTTTTATATAAATGATATCTTTGACTATAAATAGTCATTATAAATCTAAAACGATTTCCTACATTGTGGTAATTTTTTTATAATTTTTATACATCAAATAAATAAAATTATTTATGAAACAATGATGATGCAACGTTTATGTCATTATTGAATAATTTAAATAAATAAGAATATAAAGATCAAAAAATCTCAAAAACTTTTCCAATTATTATTTTATGACTTTATTTAATACATTTTCCTCTTTATATTATATTTTAATGATTTTTGGACCTTTATAAACCGAAGAACATTATATCATAAAATAATATTTTCAAGATTTCCAAAAGAGCCCCTCCTCTCTCCTATAAAAGGACCCCGCCTCTACCCCCTTACACACACCTCTCAAGCCCTTGGATCGTCCAAAATCTACACATATTATCTATCAACATCCCTCTCTTACTCCTAGAATCCTCACATTTGGCAGAAGATTTCCCAAGGAAGCCTTTGGCTCAAATCAAAAAGAGTTACCCGATTTAAAGGTAACGTCTTCTCTTATGTTCTTTTGTTATTTTTTTGCTTCTCCAACCCCATAAAATCTTTTTATTACTTTTATTTTGTAACAAAACCAGAATAATAAATATAAGAGGATGTTTATATGAGATGTATTTGAGCTATACATACACACACCTCCATATAATAGGCGAAGAACACACTGTTTCTGTGAAAAACGAACTACAGCCTCACGAAACAATGATTGTTCAATTCTGTCCTACCGCCACTCATGGAAGCCATTATGATGGACCTTTATTTATATATGAATTTAATTATTCTTATGTTTTATTTATTCTTCTGTATTTTCCATTTATAGAACGCCTTTATGGTTTCTATAGTGGGTAAATACGATATTCTCATTTGAGGAAGTGCGGACAACTGCCCCCTCAAAGTGATGTGACTAGTTAATGCCTTATATAAAATTTATAAAGGATAGAGTTAATGATATTATATATGATATTATACTACAATTATAATATAATGATGTATCATTATGTTTTAATTCCATTAAAATAATAAATAGAAATGAAAGTAGCGTTCCTACGTACGTACGACATACCCTCTCCATGAACGGTGCATTTCATTTCTTACCTCCAAATGTTATGTACTATTATAAATACATGTATAAATGGGATATATATGATATATATGATATTTAAATAATGTGTGTCATTCTGGATATAATGGACTATTGACCACATGGATAACATTTTAATATAAGGTGGTCATTTTTGACTCAAGTACCAAATATCGACAAAACGAACATTATTAGCATAAATGATTACATCATGTTTATAACATGGTAATAAGTAATATAAAAGGAATAATAAACATGAAAAAGGTTCTTAAACAAGTAGAAATTATCTTCAGTTTATTATTCAGGAGATTAAAGAATGATCGAGTCAACTCTGATACGAGGTAAGGGACTTCGCCTCAATATCCTTTCATTGAGGCATATTTTGTTTTATACACAACATCATTTTATACGGTGTATAAAACCATTTTAGTTTTACATTTATTCGAAATGAATCTATTTTCTATGAAGCGTTTTACCAAACAACAAAAATTATGTTTCTTTTTAACGTACGTGGTGACAATGACCTTTCCGCCACCGCAAGTATTATTTGATCTTTGGATTCCTAAACTACCCGTAATGATTTTTAAAAGAAAATAAATACCATATACTGTTTTATGTATTTTGGTATTGAAATGGATTTGACGATGGATTTTTTACGTCAATATATTCAAGTGATTTATTGTCATTGAAATGTGGAAATGTTTTTTCCTTTATATTTGTTTCATGTCTTATGATTTTATAATGGTCCGTGAACAATTTATGGGTAGTTATATGATAAACTAAATGATAGGTGGTGTCGTGAATACCAGTACAGGTGGTTACATTATAACCTCCAATGCATTGGGTCTGGAAGTTGGCCTAATGGCTATTCCATTTAGTGATATGTGTGGAAGTTGACCGTATGGTTATTCCATTTATGTATGTTTAGGTTCCAAGTTTCCTTTATATGTTATGTGTTCTTTATAGGGGTTTTGTGGAAATCTATTGGTTACAAAGGGGTATGTAGTGATATTTTATTCAATGAATAGTATTTACTACTTCATAAAGGTTAAAAGTATTAGTTATGTTAAAGTATTCATGGTTTACTTGTTTTTTTTTAAAAACTAATAGTTTTCCTTCTTTGTGTATCCCTTACTGATCTTTTTATGCTCGTGCCAAGTTTTTGAAATGTTTTTCACAGGACATAAAGTGGAATACTGTCAAAGATGAGAACAAGGAAATTCATGTTTTCTAAAACATGGAACTGGACATGACTCTTTTTTTCAAGAGTATTTATTTTATGAAAAAAATGGAAACTGAGTTGAAGTGTCTACTTTGTAACTTTTGAGATGTAATAGTTATGGCCTAATTCTGTAAAACTCTAAACCTAAAAAGATACTCATTGTGAATTATACATTTAATTAAAGATTAAGTAATGTTTTAAGGCCGTGTCCTTATAGTTTTAATCAGAGATCAGTTTAGATGACATTAGGAGTTAGGGTATTGATAAATAAATTAATTTATGCTCTGATTGAAATGATATAGCATTTAACGATTACCATGTTTCTTAACTGAAGATATTTCTGGGTTAAGAATGGGATTCTGAGGAGAAAACATGGCAGGTATGTTGGGACAACATCAGGAGTTAAACAACCATCCAAATCAGCATCCTGAGATTGTCGGAATATGAATTGAACAGTTTGTTGCAGTAAGGGTGTAGTTTACTCAAGCGATAAATGTTGGTGGTATCCACGCATGAGATCAGCCAGATCAACCTCATAGAAACATGTCAGTGGTGGAACATTTTATTAGGCAACATCCCCTATCATTTAGAGGATCATCTGACCCTGTGCTAGCATAAGGGTGGATTAAATCACTGGAGATAATTTTTGATGTCATGGGGTGTTCAGAACATAAAAAGTTTAGTCTCACTATTTACTGTCTTGAAGGTGAAGCTAATCAGTGGTGGTTGATGGTTAAAAATATTAGGGATAGTGAGGATATTAATGATCTTGATTTGGATGAATTCAAAGTTATGTTTCTTGGGAAATATTTTCCTAAGGTGATTCGTCATAGGATGGAAAAACAATTCCTAGAATTGAGGTAGGAGGATGACTCAATGGATACTTATGAAGAAAAGTTCACTCGACTAGCAAGGTATAATCTAAATTTCATAAGAGATATTGATAGTAAAATCAACCATTTTTACTCAGGGTTAAAGCCAAATTCTCTATGGTCATTATCTTCTCATGAGTTAAAAAGATATGAAAAACTTGTTCAATGTGCGGAGAAGGTGGAAATGGAGTTTGCCGATGATCAGGTCTTCTTTGTCAGACAATATAATAAGAGGTCTAGATGGCAGGAAATGTGATATAATTCATCAAAGAATCATAGAGGTAAGAAAACCAAATATCTATAATATGAGAAGTGTGGTAAAATGTATCCTGGAGAATGTTTATCCATGTCTGGAAAGTGATTTTGTTTTCGTAAGTCTGGTCATATTTCTTGTAAATCTAAAGAAGATGATCAAGCTGGGAATGAAAAGGTATTTGTAAGATTTTTTAAGTGTAATGAAATTGGTCATTATGAAAGTGAGTATCTAATGATGAACTCAAATGAGTTTAAGAATCGAAACAACAAGTAGAAAGGGGTGGTGAAATCCTTTGCAACTACTTCTGCAAATGTTGGTCCATCAACCATAGTAGTATCTGGTATACTGTTTGTTTGTTCAGATTATGCCAATTTGTTGTTTGATTCAGGGTATACACATTCATTCATTTCTGATAAGTTTTTTTGTAAATGGGGAATTCTATCTCAGGATATGAATCCAAAACATATGGTAAAAACACCCAGGGGAAATGTTGATAAAAAAAGAAATCATAATAACATTCATGTCCTTTTTTGCGGAAAGAATCTTCCTGAAAACCTAATTGTTTGCCTCTAGTAGAGTTTGATGTTATTTTGGTCATAGATTGGATTTCTGTTTATTATGATAAAATTGACTGCAGAGCTAAAGAGGTTTCTTTTTAGAAAGATTTTCTATTTGTGAACAACAATAAACCCTTGATTTTGATAATATATCAAGAAGTTGAGAAACTAGTAAAATATGTAAATGAATGTTACCTTTCACATATTGTTGAAAAAAAGAAACTGTTCATATTATTGATGTGCTAGTGGTAAATGAGTATCTTGTTGTTTTTTCTTAATGAGTTTTCTGGTATTATACATGATCAAAAAATTTAATTTACTGTTGACTTAGTTCCTGATTCTAATCCAATTTCAAAACCCCCTTATTGAATGGCTCAAAATGAACTTTTAGAGAAAATGAAGCATTTGCAAGAGTTATTAGGTAAAGGTTTCATTTGACATAGCACATCACCATGGGGTTCTCCTGTCTTGTTTGTTAAAAAGAAATATGGTTTAATGAGACTTTCCATTGATTATAGAGCATGGAATAACATCACTGTCATGAATAGGTATCCTTTGCCTCATATCGATGATTTGTTTGATCAGCTTCAGGGAGCTCCTTATTTTTCGAATATTGACTTGAGGTTGGGGTACCATCAATTGAAAGTAAAAGAATTAGACATTCCAAAGATGATGTTTTGTACTAGATATGACCCTTATGAATTTTTAGTTATGTCTTTTGGGTTAACCAATGAACCTGCTGTATTCATGGACCTTATGAATAGAATTTTCCATGAGTTCTTGGTTAAGTTTTTGGTTTTGTTCATTGTTGATATTTTGGTGTTTTCTAAAAGTAAAGATGAGCATGAATGTCATTTTAGGGTTATCTTGGAATCCATAAAAGGAAAGAAAATGTATGGAAAATTCAGAAAGTTTGAGTTTTGGTTACAACAAATTTCTTTCCTTGGCCACATTGTTTCAAAGAATGGAATAACTATTGATCCTGATAAAACCAAAGTTATTAATGAATGTCCAAGACCCACAAATATAACCGATATTTTTCGTTTTCTTGGTTAGGCAGGTTATTACCAGAGGTTTTTTGAAAACTTTTCATGGTTATCTAGTCCAATTAATAAGTTAACTCGAAAGGTTGTTATGTTTATTTGGACAAAAGAATGTGATGATTGTTTTTAGGAATTATAAACAAGATTGTTGACTGCTCCAGTTTTGGCACTGCCTTCTAGAAATGGTGAGTTTATTATCTACAGTGATGCTTTGTTGAAAGTACATGGTTGTGTCCTTATTCATAATGATCAGGTAATTGGTTATGCTTCATGATTGTTGAAAACTCATGAGTTAAATTACCCTGCATATAATTTGGAATTAGATGTTGTTGTTTTTGCTTTAAATATTTGGAGGCATCATTTGTATGGATTATAGTGTGAAATATATACCGATCACAAAATTTTAAAGTATATATTCACTCGGAAAAAATTGATCATGAGATAGAGGATATGGCTGGAATTAATAAAGGATTTCAATTATTAAATTGATTACCATCCAATAAAATAAAATATAGTGGCTGATGCTTTGAGTCGAAAATTTAATGCTTCAATAACCATGCTATATTTGGAACGAGGTCCATTGTTTATTGATTGGATGAACTTTGGCATAGATGTTGTTGGTATAAGAAGTTATTCTGTTTTTTTATGTGTCAATGAGATCATCTATATCAGAATGAATTAAGCAAGCGGAGGAGAAAGACAGCGGGTTGCAGAAAAAGGTAGAGCTGGTTCAGAAGGGTAAGTTTCCTGAATTTAACATTGATAATGATTTGGTTTTGAGGTTTTCTAAGACATTATGTGTGCCTTGTGATTCAATGTTGAAGAATGAGTTGTTATGTGAGGCTCATAGTTCCCCGTTTTCAGTTTATTCTAGAAGTATTCAGATGTTTAGAGATCTGCGGGTGTATTACTGGTGGGATGGAATGAAAAGAGATATTGCGGATTTTACTGTGAAGTGTTTGACTTGTCAACAGGTTAATGCAGTGCGGAAGTTACCAAAAGGGATGCTTCAGTCTTTACCGGTGATAGAGTGGAAATGATAAAATATATCCCTGGACTTCGTTGTGGGATTACAAAATACATCTCGAGGTAATAACACAATCTGTGTTATTATTGATTGGTTGAATAAATTTGCTCATATCCTTCCTATTCATGATAATTTCTCTCTTGATTAAATTTCTCGATTGTATGTTAATGAGATAGTCAAGTTACATGGAGTTCCCCTCTCCATTGTTTCTGTTCGTGATCCCATGTTTACTTCTATCTTTTGGAAAGGCCTTCAGAAGTCGTTGGGTACTGAATTAAATTTTAGTATAGCTTTTCATCCGTAATCAAATGGGCAGTCAGAATGAACAATTCAGACCTTGGTGGATATGATATGTGCTTACACGATGGGTTTCCATGGAAGTTGGGACCAACATCATTCCTTGGTTAAATTTTCTTATAATAACAGCTTTCATTCAAGTATACAGATGGCTCCGTTTGATGCATTATATGGAAAGTGGTGTCAAACTCCATATTTTTGTGATGAAGTAGGGGAATGGAAGATGATCAGACCAGAATTGGTAAAAGAGATGGTTGAAAAAGTTAAGTTGATTCAGAAGCACATGAGAACAACTCATAGTCAGCAGAAACATTATGCGGATAACCAGAGGAAGGATTTTTCTTTTGAGGTAGGTGATCATGTTTTTCTCCAATTTTATCTATGGAAAAGTGTGATGCATTTTGGAAAGAAATGAATGATTAGTATGAGGTACATTGGACCTTATGAATTCCTATAGAAAGTTGGATAAGTTGTGTAAAGAGTGGCTTTACCTCCATGTTTATCTCATGTACATAAGGTTTTTCAGGTTTCAATGTTAAGGAAGTATATTCCAGATCCATCTAATGTTTTGAGGCCAGAGGCAGTTCAGCTGGAAGAGAATCTATTTTATGAGGAAAACCCAATACAGATTCGTGAGCATATAGAGAAAGTGTTTCGGAATAAGTTGATTCATCAAGTAATGGTTTTGTGGAAAAACCACATTATTGAATGGGCAACATGGGAATCTGAAAATGCAATGAGGGATAAATACTGCCACTTATTCGATAAGTAAATAAATTGTGGGGATGCAATTTCATAAAGCAGGGAGGGATATAACATCCCAAGTAAGTAAATAATGATATATTTTCATATCAATGTCTATTTATGTATTAGATAGTGTTTTAGAGGCCTAAAATTAGAAAAAATCCAATCTTAAGCATAGAATACTCTAATGTTTTTTAAAAAATTGTTTTACAACCATTTGATGGAAAACCATTTTAAATATATCTTTTGACAATTTCATAAGCACTATTTGTCAAAATAAAATTATTCTTTAGAATTAGGATATAGATATTTACTTTGGATAAACTTTTTTGATTTTTCTGACAATGTTCATTTTTTAATGAATAGTGAAAAATACTACATTTTACTTCAAAACTTATTTTTCATCTAATTTATTTATATGGATAGATTAACTTTTTAATTGTTTTTAATGTGTAATTAGAATATATTTTTACCATTTAATACAATGGTTTTCATTAAAATTATTTTCATTTTGAAATTGGACATAAACAATTGGCAATCTGTTGATAGATATTATTTCTTAAAAACACGCTATTTGTTTTGACAACGAGAATTATTTTTAAATTAATTACGGAAATTTCTGTGTTTGGAATTTGGTAAAATGGATTCCATATTTGGATTCAAAAGTTCCATATTATTTAATTAATACCTTTGTGTTTTTGGATATTATGAATAGTTATGACGGTAATTATCTTTAATTTTCGTGATTAATTAGGAATCGGGTAGTTAAGGTTAATAAAATAATAAAATAATAAAATAATAATATATAATGACACAAAAAAGTTTCCACATCCTCTTGTATTTTTCATGACCGACCATGGGATTCTTTGGGCCAACATTTGGACCCTATGGAATCACTTTAGTGTGATAGTGACCTTTTATCATATTACTTTTCTAAAGAAAAAAAATATAACCAAAGTATGTAATACCTATGTAAAACAATTTTAATTTTATTTATATAAATGATCTGTATGACTATATATTTTCATTAGAAATCTAAACATATTTCCCACATCAAGGTAATTTTTTTATAATTTTTAGACATCAAATAAAAAAATTATATATGACACAATGATGATGCAGTGTTTACGTCATTATTGAATAATTAAAAATAAATAAAAAGATAATGTTTAAAAAAATATACAACACTTGTGCAATACATATTGGATGATTTTATTTAGAACATTCTCTATCTTATCATTGACTTTAATGATTTCTAGTGCTTTAGAAACCAAAAAACATTAGTTAATAAAATAATATTTTCAAGCCTTCTAAAAGAGCCCCTCCCATATCCTATAAAAGGCCACCACCTCTACCCCATTACCCACACATCTCAAGCCCTTGGCTCATCCAACCTCTTCTCATATTATCTCTCAGCATCCCCCTATTACTCTTAGAAGCCTCACTTTTGGCAGAAGTCTTTCCAAGGAAGCCTTTGGCTCAAATCAAAATGAGTTACACGATTTAAAGGTAACATCTTCTCTTATGTTTTATTGTTTTATTTTTCTTCTCCAACCACCTAAACACTTTTTATTCCTTTCTTTTGTAACAAAAAAATTATATTAAATATACTAGGATTTTTTTATTAGATTTATTCAAGCTACACTTACATACACCTCCATCGAATGGGGGAATACCATACTGTTTTTCTTAACGATGAACTACTGCCTCACGAAAGGATGATTGTACAATTATCCTATACCGCCTCTCATGGTGGCAATTATGATGGCTCTGTATTTATATATGATATATATTATGTTTATGTTTTCTTTATTCTTCTTTATTTTCCATTTATATAATGCCTTTATGGTTTCCATAGTGGGTAAATACGATAATCTCATTTGAGGAAATGCGGACTACCGCCCCCTCAAAGTGACGTGACTCATTAATGCCTTATGTGGGATGTATGAAGGATAGAGTTAATGATATTATATATGATATTATACAGTAATTTTAATATACCTATGTATCATTATGTTTTAATTCCATTAAAATAAGAAATAGAAATGAAAGTAGCGTTCATACGTACGTACGACTTACCGTCTCCTTGAATGGTGAATTTCATTCCTTACAACCAAATGTTATGTACTATTATAAATACATGTATATAATAGATATATATGATATATAAGATATATAAATAATTAATTTCATTCTGGATATAATGGATTATTGACCACATGGACAACTTTTAAACATATGGTGTTCATTTTTGACTCAAGTACCAAATATCGACAAAACGAACATTATTAACTTAAATGATTACCTATTGATTATAACATGGTAATAAGTGATATAAAAGGAATAATAAACTTAAAAGTTTCTTAATAAAGTATATATTTACTTTATTTTATCATTCACAAGATTAATGAACGATGGAGTGAGGCCGGACATGATGTAAGGGACTTCATCTCAATCTTCTTTCATTGTGGAATATTTTGTTTTATACACAACTTTCTTTTGTACAATGTATAAACCCCTTTGAATTTTACATTTATTCAAAAGGAATCTTTTCTCTACGAAGCATTTTACTAAAGAACAAAAATTATGTTTCTTTTTAACATACACAGTGACAACAACCTTTCCGCTGCCGCAAGTATTATTTGATCTTTGGCTTCCTCAACAAGTCGTAATGATTTTTAAAAGAAAATAAATACCATATACTCTTTTATGTATTTTGGTATTGAAAATGGTTTTGATAATGGATTTGTTATGACAATATATTTAAGTGATATATTGTGATTGAAATGTATAAATTTTTTCATTCCTTTATATTTTTTTATGTCTTATGATTTTATAATGGTACTTGTATATTTGACAGGTGGTTATGTGATAAACCAAATGACGGGTGGTGACGTGAATACTAGGATGGTTGGTTACGTTATAACCTCCAATTCATTGGTTATGGTAGTCATCCAAATGGCTATTCCAATTAGTGAAATGTGTGGTAGTCAACCGTATGGTTATTCCATTTAAGTATGATTGTGTCCAAAGTTTCCTTTATATGTTATGTGTTCTTAATATGGGTTTGATGGTAATATTTTGGTTACAAATGGGTAAGTAGTGATCTTTTATGCAGTGAAGAGTATTTACTACTTCATAGAGGTGAAAATTATTACTTATGTTAAAGTATTCATGGTTTACTTGTTGTTTTTAAAAACTAATAGTTTTCATTCTTTTTGTATCCCTTACAGAGCTTTTTATGCTCATCCGAAGTTTTTGAAATGTTTTTCATAGGATATAAAGTGGAATTGGGTCACAAATGGGATCAAGGAAAGTCATGGGGTCTAAAAAATGGAACTGGACATGACTCTTATTTTCAATTGTTTTTATTTTATGAAAAAAATGGAAACTGAGTGGAAGTTTCTACTTTGTATGTTTTGAGATGTAATAGTTATGGCTTAATTATCTAAAACTGTAAACCTGAAAATATCCTCAATGTGAATTTTCCATTTAATTGAAGATTAAGTAACGTTTTAAGGCTGGGTCCTTATATAAAATTCATTCACTTTCATTCTAAATAGCATGCACAAGCCCATCCTTCAAGTGTCTTACACATGAAATCTCACCACGAGCTATAATTGGTACAATGTGTTGCAAATCCGTGAAACATTATTAACACTCCCTAACTAACATATATCCAAGATGGAGTTTCATGAATTATATGAATCTATTGGCTCTCAATTTCTATGGAATTAACTAATCATAGAAGGTAGTATGGAAATCATCTCATAACCTTCTAACAATAGCCTATGGACCACCCTCACTCAAAAAATCAATAGGATGGAACTATTGAAAATCAGGAGTCAGATCATCCATCATATGTGTAGATCATTTATTACCATGCATGGACTACATCAAATATAGAAAACATTCATAGACTTGAGAATCGGTTCCCAGATTAGTTATAGTAGGTTATTCCTCTTGTAGAACTCCTAGAGTTAAGACTGGGGGATCAAGGACCACCACGTCTATAGTATGGGTTTTCCACCTTCCTGGCATACAACATGAGATTTTCATAGTGGCATTGATCTATAAATTCCAATCATTGACCTTAGAACAAGTTTAAAATCATAAATATAACATCACTATCTAAATCTATATGTAAGAAAAAACCACTACCCCATAACCAACTACTCCAACTACCCACTTAGATTACTAGATATCAGTATGTTTTCATGTTTACGTATCATTTAATTTTTACATTAAATTACTAGGTTCACTCTATTACTTTTTATAAAAATGATAATGAGGGATAAACATGTGAAGAAAAATTATTATACATGTCATATTTCAAATTATAATAAATATTCAATCCCACTAAATCAATTCCCATACACCTTATCACAAAAAACGATACCCATTTATTTATATCATAATGGATAAACATAGTAAATTACTCTTTCCAAAATATGAGGGCCCATATCCCACAGTTCACAAGATCAAAACCTAGATTTAATACAACTTTGTGATGTCCCAGACCTAGATGGAACATAATAGGTGCTCTGATCTAGGTGGGCCACTATGAATCATGTGCATCTCCCCAATCTCAAGAGCCATAAGACTAGAAATGAGGAACTAGGGTGTGTTAGTGGGGAAACTATTCCATCATTAACAAAGTGTATCACAACGGTTAAATGTAAATAGAGGTAAATAGTAGAATAAATATTAGTAAACAGAAGACATCATAGAAATAGATACAACAATAACAATAATTAAATCAATTTAAATAACATACTACAATAGATGATGATATATGTCATGTCATAAGAAAGATAGAATAAAAGAATATAAAGTAGTAGACATACAAACTAAGCCAAATTAGAATAAAAGGAAATACATAAACTATCCCAAGAACCCCGAGCTCTATTTCAGTCATCTTCTACTATCTCTATACAAATATAGTAATAAATCAATTGTTAGAAGCCTTATAGTTCCTTTTTGTGAACACCTTCATTCATATTGTTTTGCCTGAGTACCAAATGGCTCCTAGAGAGCAAGTGAGATAAATCACTTTGGGCCACCACCAACTGTGTCAACAACATTAAAACCATGAAACCAAAATTCATGTATCACCTTTTATTTTCCATGTATTATAATTAGAATTATGAGGATGTTTTATAAGACTAGGTGCTGAGCTAGCATGTGATTATGAAGCCTGATGTTCTTGGAAGAGATTTTTGACAAATATTAAAAAATTTAATAGCACACAGAAACAATTTTTTTGAAATAGTAGGATAACTCATAAAGAGGTTCTTGGATCAAACATCTAAGAGATCCATTTTGTTTATAATTTCGGCTTTGTGTTAGGTGTGACCTGACATTGTTCATCACATGTTGTTTGTGAAAAATCCATTGCAGGAATAAAACGAATAAAATTATTTAATTATATTACTCATGAAGTGACACAATGAATTGTTTCCTTTAAATATGTCTGTATGTATGAATTATATGGTTATCCATATAACCCTATAACCTCTAGAGGGTCGTGGGGAGAGTTCTCTTTGAATCCTTTCCAGTGAATGTTGACCGATCAAGGATTGACAGATGATGCACATTGATTTTTAAGGATCTAACTTACGAACACTACATAGCATAATTCTTCATTAGTGATCGATCCAAATCAATGTAGATAATGAATTTTAATTTCTTAATTCCGCATCTTAATTTCTATGATGTTCTCAAATCAATCTTCAAAAATATAGGTTTGTAGGTCGATCACCTTGTGGGATGGATTTATATTGCATGGATTTAGGGGAGAAAATCATTGGTTTAATTTTGGTGATGGATTCATTTCCATTATAAAGGAAACCAAATATGATCAACCTGAAAATTGATTAATAATTTTTTCCTTTTTATTGATTATGATTCTCTCCCCCAATTATGTGTTTCACCAAGAGTGTTCTTCATTGGCATGAGGTTTTCCACATCATGATCTATCGATCGTTTCACACATGAGTCTTGGTGCAACGAACCGATATACCAGATCTAGGATCCACATGTTGTAGAAAGAGTGATTCCTTAATGTAACATCTCATATTTTCAAGATATTATTTTTAAATATTATATGGATAATTTTTGAGACCAGGAGACGGAGAGTGGTTTGGAGGTACGGTGTGCGTGAAATAAATATCTGAAAAATATTAAATATTTAATAGCACACACATGTGTTTTTCCTAAAAAATGCAATAACATCTAAAAAGGTACCCAAATAAAAAATAAAAGGGTACCTTTGTGTTTAAAATTGCAGTTTTACCATATATGTGGTCTAACAGTGGTGGGCACGAGATATTTGTGAAAAATCTTTCCCGATATAAAATGAATAAAATAATTGAATTATTTTATTGACACACCAAAACATTGACTTTTTTACTTTAAATGTATCCTTATGTCAGAATTCCAGGGATATTCATATAAACCAAGAACATCTAAAGGATCATGGACATAGAGTTATGGGAATCCTTTCTGATGAACGATGATAGATAATGGACGGAAGAGAGACACGCATCGATTTTGAAGGATCTCACTAACAAATGCACCGTGGATTCATTCATCATCATTGATAAGTAAAATTATTGTATAGACTTCATTTTAATTGTTTAATTCCTTTTTTGTGATTTCTATGATGATTGCAAATCAATTGATGAATATATTGGTTTGTGGAACGTTCGCATGGCTAGATGAGTTTATTTGAAGGGATTTGTGGGATAAATTCCTTGGTTTAATTTTGGTGATGTATTTTCTTACCATTATCATGTAAATTAACCATGATCAACACAAATATTTATTTTGGTTCATTAATCAACATTGATTACACTTTTCTGTTTTGATTACATGTTTCACTATGGGTGCTCTTCATTATCTCGGGGTTTGACACAACCCTATCAATCAATCATTGTGCACTCGATTCTTGGTGAAACATTCCGATATCATAGATCAAGGTTCAAAATGATACAATGGAGGTGCGAAGGGGGTTGTGGTAGTATATTGAATGATCAATAATTCAAAAAAATAATTTTCTTCTTTGTTATTCACTGTGAGAGAAGGAACAACATTTTGATCTGATTTGTGATCGGATCTAGTGAAAAACTGAATTTTTCAGTGATGGCATGGATTGGAAGAACCCATATCTCCATATTTCCAAAGTGTCCAGAAATGAAATAAAAGTAAAAAGTTGTATAGGATGTGTGGGATAAAATATATTGGATTATGGGAAATCCCGTAAAACACAGTGTGGAATCCGGGATTACACGATGTGTGGTTCCCCTTTAATGTTGTCTGGTGTTTTAGGATGAAGATGATGATCACACGGCATGGGACGACTGTCACATAGTGTGTGACCCTACACAGTTTACATGAAGTGTTACATAAGGAGTACATGAACATGTGTTGGAGTTCATGTTCAAAATCACTCCATGTACTCGAACATAGATAGGGCTTGGAATACTGATACTGGTACACAAACATGGATCCAGTACACAAACACCACCAGGAGACACCGTCATGGAACAATGTGTCTTTAAACACTGTTTACTCATACTACCATGTATATGGATACGACATGTCGTGTGAGGTTCTTCAACATGGGAAAGTCATGGGATAGATGGACATGCCATGTACCCCATGGGACACACCATGTACTCCCACCAAGAGTGCATGATGCTCTTCCTTTTCCTAGTTTATCCCAATGTATGATGAGTTCATTCCTTTTGTCCTTTACTAAAGGGTAAAGTGTGACATTACATATACATCCCTAGATTGTAATCTCTTATGGAGGCCCATTCTTAGATAGAGTTTTTTTGTTCCTATGCGAGACATGAGTGTGATCCTCTATCATCGCGAGAGGATTTTGTGGAATCATTGTGACCTCCTTGAGTAGGTAATCAGTCAACCATCTAGTGGGCCACATTGGTAGGGTTTGTGGAATCATTTTCATATGATCCCATACATAGTGGGTTGATCCATATTGGGTTTGTGGTGTCCCACAATGGTTTTGTGTGTGACCTCTTTACTGTGTATCATGGACTTCTTGACCAATATGTCCACTTTGTATGGAGCCCAAATGAGCTATGCATGTTCATCATGTGTCTCCAATGACATCATGGCTAGTTGAATGAGTTTTCCTAGAACAAATCTTGGTTTGAGTAGATTCCTATGGGTGGTAGTTTTTTATGGCCACCTGATGGGGTGGTGTCTCTCCTAAGTATATCTAGTTTCTTCTTGTAGTGTATTTTATACATCATTACATATTCTGTTGAGTTGAGTATAAATTGTGATTCATGTTTTTTGTTCATAGGGCGTCCTACTAAGTAGTATTATACCCAACCATGTATGGGCCTTGCTAACACGTGTCGTGTATTGTACAGATTGTGGCCCTATTGATGGTGTCCAAGGAGGACATGGAGTGGGTGGAGCATAACTGGAGTTGGGAAGACCAATGTATTTACCGAGACTGTACCATTAAATTAGTCTTCACCCTTGGAGGTGGTTAGAATTCTTGAGTTTCAATTAGACTTATTTACGGACTCTTTATAGTGGTCTTGTATTAGGCTCTGTTTACTTTTCCATTTCTTCTTATCATACTCTGGTTATGGGATCATAGTTATATTCATGCACTCTATCATTTGTTTTACATTTTATAATTTTATGCCTATGAGGTATATATATGTGTACATGTACCTTAGATTAATGCTTCCCATTTTAAGGAAATTCCTAGTCAGTTCTAGTCACCAACCCCTATCCTATTAGAGGCGGGCCTGGGGTAGTCATGATACGAGGCACTCTAGGATGATTCATTATAGTGTAACATTGTGGAATCATTAATATATAAGTTAAAACAGTACAATGTTAGTAAATACCCATGTACCCACTCCGTCCATCAGTTTTTGTCTGAACATGTAACCAGTTCATTATTTGACTATTACCAGTTTACAAATAAGTAAACTATTATCAACGGTGAAGATTCCAAGATATAAAAAGGAACCCTATAAATATTAATATATAATGATGTTCTAAGGTAACAACCAAGAAAATTTACACATCCAGGGTCACACAATCATTAGTACATTTATCCTAGACAAGGATATGAGTGTAATCCAAGGAGAATATTCAATGGAATTCCACCATAAGATGCATACCGAGTCTAAGGATTTCATCCAAGCTAAAACATGGATATTAAATGACTAGGTCTGAGGGGATTTAACTATGGAACATACTTTTAAATATTGGATTCAAGGATTGTATCCATGTAATCCAATAGTATTATTGAAGAGATCCATCAGTGTCATATCAGGCATCCAAAGTTATGCAAGTATCAGTATTTAGGTGGGTCTCAACCATGTCAAGCAGCATCCTTGAATCAGAATGGGCTTCCTGAGTGCTCAAGGCCTCCCCAATAGAATCCTATGAGATCGTGAGTGAGGACACTCCTATTTTAATAATGAAGAAATATATAATTTATAAGGTTCAAGAAATTACCTTTCATTATTTGGACAAGGCTAATTAAGAATGTAATCATTTAATCAAGTCTCAATTAATCAATTTGTCCATTTGGTTCAAGCCTTGCCTTTGATTAGTGTGACAAACCTAAGTTGAATGATAGCATTCGTTAATTCCATATAAGGAATTTTCAAAAGTAAAGGATCACTGCACTACCTACAAATAACATGGTAAGAGGAGTTATATACATGAAACTTATTTTTTAACTATATTTAAAATGTCCAATTCATATACATAGTATACTTAGAAATTTCATTTCACATTTAATTATAAAATTGAAGAACTTACCATAGGTGGATCAAGTTGTGAAAATATATTGTAATCTTAATTATGTAATTAAAAATTTAAATAAATCCATCTAATAGAGAAAAGCTTAACCTTATAATGGTAAATCCCAGGCAGACCCGAAAGGTGACTCAAATGAGTCAAAACACTAAAACAAACTATATGGAAAAAATCCTACATGGGATGGACAGAGTTGTGGGAACACAAACTAATTTTTTTTTACATATTTGGAAATAGAATGAACATAATATTATAACGAAATAATTCATGATATATAAATTAAATAAAAAGCACCCGAATAAATCGGCGGATCCCAAACAAAATTTCCAAAATCAACAAAATTGTTGTATGAGTTGTAGACTATCCACCATAGGATTGTAAAATTATCCTCATATAATATAAAACTATTTTTTTCTTGGAATGGATTTGATATATGTTTTTCCGACACTTTTCCTTGGGTGCTCACATCCGTCACGTTTAGGGGACGTCGGCATGGCTCTGTTACCCAGTATTCCCGCTTTCCAAAGGCGGGCGACATTCGCTCCTTATTCAGGTACATCGTCTCCTTGATCGAAACATGATGATGGGATATTGGTTATTCCTTTCATTTATTCCTCCTTGGAACTCGTCACCTAGTTAGGGTATCTCTTATAGATTTAATACGTTGTTCGTGAAGCTCTTCCCATCGCCATGTTTCCATGGACGCCGGTTAACTACACTACTTCTGTCAGGACATTCCAAGGGGTCCGGTCGAAGGAAGCAACCATCAGTTGGGGGAGTAGTCACATTTAGGCATCACTAGAATGTCTAGACGCAGGGGAATTGACGTTTCTGTCTTTTTCCCTATATTATAGGGCTTCTCGAGGGTGCGAAAGCTAGAGGCATCCCACATTGAGCGCGGGGAATCCTATGAAATAGGCATGTATCTGAGGTTTTCCTTAGCTTCCTTTGTTTAATACGGGGTATGCCACAAGTTTAACATCTAGAGGAGACGGATCAGACAGATCAGAACACTGATGAAGGTGGATCAGATTGAGGAACAACCATTTGAGGGAACGCCGATATTGGGGCCAACACATGGGCAGCTTCCCGAATGATGTGGAGGGGAATGGGGTTGCATGATCTCACCGAGACGTTGCGGCCTAGGTAAGAATCAGGATGGAAGATGGAGTGTTGAATGGAGTGGAGGAGAAATGAGATGGGACCATCGTGGAGATAACGGTAGTGATGGTCTTGAGCCTCGAAGATACCTCCTACATATCCCTGTGGCAGGGAATCAATGTCCACGTAGATTGGTTCGTGAGAACCATCATGAGTGATGGAATGATGGTCTGATGGGTGTTGGGATTGAACCTTAGGATGTCTTCTAACGTACCATTCCTTGACATGGATCAATGTCCACAAAGTTTAGGGTGGGTGCCGGTGAACCGACGTGAATAAGGACTTTGGTCCAGATGGATGGTGGGATTGAACCTCAGGAAGGCTTCCTACGTACCATGCCTTGACATGGATCAAAGACCACATATTTTTTAATGGTGTGTATCAGAGGACTGATGTGAATAAAGATCTTGGTCCAATGGTTAGTGGGCTTGAACCTCAGGGAGGCTTCCTACATACCATGCCTTGACATAGATCAAGGACCACACAGTCCAGGATAGGGCTTGGTACACCAACGCTGAGGCGGTCGGGACCAATGGTTAGTGGGATCACAACGGCTTACCATTGGATTGGGATGAAGATTAATTTCATGTGGTACATGGGCATGAATAAGGACCTTGGTCCATATGGATGGTGGGATTGAACCTCAAGAAGGCTTCCACCATACCGTTCCTCGATGTGGATCAAAGTCCTCATAGTTTGGGTTGGTCACAACGGCTTACCAATGGAGTAGAATGTAGTTTAACATCATGAATTATGGGGGGAATTTGGGGCTTATGCTCTAAGGCGGCCATATAGGGTTGGTGAACCAATGTGAAGATGGTTGGAATGACCGGGTGGTGGTCTTGAACCTTGTGGAGGATTCCTAAGTACCATGCCTTGACATGGATCAAAGTCCCTGTAGTTCTGGTGTACAGTTTAATGTCATGAGGGATGGGGGTTGGTGTCATAGTCTATGGTTACTCTAAGCCCACGTGAGTCATGCACGATTTAAGAAACAATAGGTTGTAGGTTGCTGATGATCACGTCGTGAAGGGTGTGTCCGTGGGAAGCAAAAGAGGGGCTTATGTGTTGGGCGGCCCATTGTGCGGGGACTTACTCTAGGATGGAGGCCCGAGGGTGACGAAGTGCATAGGGGGAGGGAAGTACGGTGGTGCATTGGTGATACCTCGTGTAAGAAAGGATAGGAGATTACACCAAGGAGGCTACCATCCCTATGGACAAACGCCACTCCTAGAAAGAGGATATCATCCCCTGTGGAGACTAGGGGGCATGGAGAATGTCCAAGGTGGGGGAACCTTGCATGAGAGGCACGAGGTGATGTCACAGTTTAACGTCGTGTGTTGAGGATGAGGGTGCTTAGCAGTTTAATGTCCTGCAGCTCGGACGAGGTGGGTTTACTCAATAACCCTATGACTTACATGACTGGTAACCTCTACTCCTTGTGGGAGGGAAGGTATTGGAAATGCCGTGCTAAAAGGGGGTCGCAGAGTGAATCATCGAGGGGTCCATGTTAGCGTGGCTATGCGAATAAGCAATATCCATTAGCATGCCTATAAATAGAAGTATTAGACGAAGCAATGCCATGGGCCGTATTGTCCAGGGGACTTTGAAATCACATCGTGCAAACATGGAGGGTCACACGGGAAAATGAATTTCCAAGCAGGGGAGTCCATAGGCAGGGGCCTTGTGGATCTCAGTTGCTCTGCGTAGTGTAGGGCACTGGCAAAGTGGTGTTCTATGCGAAGTGGGTGCCTTAGCCATAGAATATGGCAGAGGTGAAAATGGGAGGTGCTTCGCGAAGTGGAAGAGCATTTGTGGAGAACTTCCTCGCGGAGCATAGGTTCCTCCTGAAGCGAAGTGTCGTGAAGCAGTGTGCTTCGCGAAGTACAATGAACCTCCCTTGGCATGTGGATCACGTTTACAGGATGGGTGTTCCACAAAGCATAAACGATCTGCAACAACCTGGGTCCCCTTGGGGGTCCCCTTCCTTCACGAATGCCCTTTGGCTTCGTGAAGGGAATCCCTCTTGGAAGAGGGGATCAAAACTAGACAACGCGGAGGCTCCTCATGAAGAAAAAATACCTCATGTAGATCATGGTTCATAGAGCAATGGGTGATTCGCAATTCTGGAGCTGAGAACCCGAAAGTTCGAATTGTCCATCCGTTGGGCTTGGGGGAGTCCAGTTTTTATAGGAAAGAGGCGCCACAGAGTAGAGCTGGCACGACATGAAGAGGGAATTGGTTTCTTCGAGGCGAGTCGCGAACATCAAGGGTGTTTGCAGAGCGTACCGCCTCCGTTGCTTCGTGGCGGGCTCAAAAACATTAGGGGCATTCACAGAGCATACCTCCTCGTTTGCATTGCGGCGGGATCATGAACATCAGGGGTGTTCGTAGAGGGTACCGCCTCCTTTTCTTCACGGCAGCCACGTTGCATGGGGGGCTCCGTGTCGTGGCTTCGTGAGGCAGGTCGTGGGGCCTATTTTTCTTCTTTATTTTCATCCAACATTTTGGTGCCAACAAATTCCCCCCCTAGGACTTGGAGTTGTGGAGGGATCAAGAGTCGAAGTCTGAGGTAAATCGTAAAAATCAATGGCCATTCGCATATCTCACTCGCGATGAGGGTGTGTGAGGTGGAGAGGGGCCACGGGGGCCAGACGCGCCATGATTCTCCACGCGGCCAGGATGCACAGCGAATCTCCAACGGCCGCCGCCTATCAATTGGGGGCCATCCATATCTTTTGTCTTTTCCCTTCTCTGTGATTCTATCTTTCTACACTCTAAATTCACAAAACACCATGTAATCCGTGACTGCTTAGTGTGAATCGAGCTTTGCGGTGAACCAAGTGTCTTTGACTCTGTGACAGCGCCAAGCCAACATGTGCTTGCAGGACGGGGCCTGGATCCGTGACTTGGCTTTGCGAACGAGCTTCGCGAACGAGCTCCGCGAACAAGCTTCACGACCCGATCTGAAATTCGTCCTAGTTCTAAAACCCAGTGGCCCATCAAGAAGCTGAGCTAGGGGTGCTCGCAGACGCCACATGGTGGGATGAGATGGATAATTTCCTGGGCCTAAGAGAGTTGGTTCATAGCCACTCGGACCATAATTCATTGATGGAGCTACTGTGGGAGAGCCAGAAGAATTACTCGTTGTGCAAGAGGTTTCCCTTGTATGGATTCGGGCTGAGGGATGACGTCTTCATTCCTGAGGTGACTAGGGACGAACCAACTTGCTGGTTCGATAGCACGCCATGCCAGCACCAATGGTTCAGAGAGACAGATAGTCACGCACGGGAGGACTTCACACTTGTCATCATCGACTACCTATACAACCAGATAAACAATGTTGATTGGAATCCATTGCAGCTAGAGACGTCCTCTCCCATGTACCACACAATACTGAAGGCAGCCTTGAGGGATTCTAAGAAAGGGTGGTCTGATGAGTGGGACCTACGCCAAGGCAGAAACATCACAAACGACTGGGAAAAGTCCTACTTGGTAGGTGCCTCATGCGAGGAATTTGGAGCTGAGATGAAGAGAGTGGGTTTATATGAGGTGGAATGGGCCTCCCAATTCCACATTTATCAACTAAAACAGGTGATGCTGGAGCTGTTGAGCATATGGTCGTCTAGGACCAACACTTTTCACCTACACCATGGGTAGGTTGGCATCAGTCTGTGGGATTTCCATCAGATTTAGGGGGTCCCGATCTTGGAGGCTATGTATGATGAGTTCCTCCCCTCCATTAGTGCATGGGAGGATCTGGAGCAGATGATGCGTTTGGCACTGGCATTAATGAGACTGGTCCCCAGAGAAAATAAAGAAGCAGTGAGGGATATCCACTTTAAGAAGTGGTTCAAGCAGTTCATGACCTTCCCGAAGGATTGAGAGTTTCCCCCGATGCGTCGAACATGCCCAAAGGGGGCTCAACGGGGTAAGGAGCACTCGCATTGGCGGCTCATGGAGGACAACCAATGGAAGACCTGGGGTTTTAGTGTCAATACCGAAGAGCAGCAGATAGTCAGATTGGGGGAATTTATCACGGCCCTTATCTATTGTTGGATCCTACCAGTGAGTGATACAAACATGGGGGTGCGGCCCAGAACATTCATCATGGCATCCATGTGGGCCACAGGAGGGCGGGTCAATCTAGGGATTCTGATGCTCTTCAGATTGTACAAGATGCTACGACATGTTAGTGAGGGAAAGAAGCTACTGAGGATATGCAGCCCCTTCCATCTTCAGTATGGGTGGATCACAATGCACATCCAGGGTGTTTACGAATAACCAAACCTCATCTCGCCCCCGGGGTGGAACTTTCACCCATCCATTCTGAATGATTCCGGGAGCTTTCCAGCCAAATTTACCATATGATTAGTACTAAACCGGATGTAGAAGGACGATGAGTTTAATTTACACACATTTCCATTGCCGATGGGGGTACTCACCGATGACAGTCAAGGGATGGAAGAGTATCAGGCCTATCTCCTAGCCTTCCTAGGTGGAGTCTTGGTGGAACGGGTGGACCGTGAGCCTTATTGCGAGTCATATACCACACATCAGTTTGCAAGGAAATTCTAGTGCATGTAGTGGAAATCCCTGCAGGTCTAATGGGAGGTGCTCCACGAAGAGAACCCATGTGTGATGAGGCAATTGTGGCTCATGTTCTCACGGGAAGAAGGAAAAATGATAAATTCATTTCCCCCGCCTACTGCCGCCTTTGCACTGGTGAAGGAGTATGCCATAAGCTGGGAGGCAACTTATCTGGGGGGAAATGCTGAAGCATCCAACCGTTCGAGATGGTGAAGGCGGGCCTCCCCAATTCCGAGTTCGGGGTCGGAGGGTGGAAAGGGCCTCTCGCAGTGGCGGGGCTACCATGGCGACGGGACCAGCCCCAGCTGAGGGTGAGGCAGCGGCGGCAGATCCAACTGTGGTAGTGGAACCGGTGTTCTGAGGAGAGTAGAGCCATCCAAATGTGCGGCCACCAAAGGGATTCCAAATGATATCCACCTAGGCTCTGTGGAAAGAGTTGTGCCATATCGACATGCCATAGAATACGGTTTTCGAGTGGCCTGGGACATTTGAGATGTCAACCGGTATTTCCTCAGCCCGCCCGAGATGTGGGAACACCTGAACTACCTTAGGATGGATTTATCAGGTATATTCCCTATCCGGGCCAGTTTCACAGTGTCCCCGGCCAAGATCGAGCAATATCTGGATGACATGGAGGACTTTGTGCATTCCAGTGGTGCCCCGTGCCCAATGACACACCAGGTTATGGTACTACTGGATCGGACGGTTCCCCCAAAACTGTCGGCCGTCGAGATGAGAGAGTGCTTCCCCCTACTGGAAGAATCAGTCGAATTCTCTGGGGGGGGGGGGATGAGGCTGGTGGAGGGAGCTCGCTGGAGGAAGGCAAAGTCAAATATCAAGACCCGGATCTCGACAATTTCACGGAGGCTCTCGAGGTAACATTCCAAGTTTCTTTCCTCAGGGTCTTCTCTCAGGCCATTATGGACTTCTTACCAACGTCTGCACTGCGTAGGAGGACCTTGTACATAGACCTTTCTATCGCCCCTCGGTGGGTGAGGATGCAGGGCCCTCGGAACCCACACCTGTGTCCATGTCCAGTAAAGTGTCTGGCGGGGCTAGGGCACCCGAGGTGGCTCCCCCAGAATCTCCGGACCTTCCGACAATATACGATGGGCCATGCATTGGGGTCCCGTAAACATAAACTGAAGATAAATACCAGAAGTTCAATCTCTGAAAGTCCCCTCCACTTAATTAATTATTGTCACACATTGATCGTACCGACTACGTTCATTCCCTTCTCAGTTACGTACAGTTCTTCTACTAGAATGGGCCTCAGTGGCGAGGCTAGTCGAGATTTCTGGTGGCGCCCCTCCTAGAGGCATGCCAGTAATCGTGGAGATAGTTACCCATCCCACCCGAGCTGCAGCTCCCCCCCCCCCCATTATTGGCGGGACCACTAGCGGGGTCGTGCCCAAGGTCATTGAGGTGGGCTCTGATGATGAGGATCTACCGGTCAACCCATGTCCCGCTGCATCTGATCCAACACCAGATGTCGCGCCTGATCCCATGCTAGATGTAGATCCCACTGAATATTTCCTAAGGGCGTACCCCACATATGAGCCTACCAACCGCGTAGACTGGGACAAGACGACCTCTGACTAAGATAACAGTAACATAGTCTACCACCGATCATGGAAGCTGATCATGAGCTTTATCGAAAAGACCCCCCCAGGCATTATGGCCAGACGAGATGGACATACTTCACTCGCAGTTGCGTGTTCTGTGTGCTGGGGGAGTGGATGCCAAGTGCCCTCACCTGCTCATCCTAGATCTTATAGCGGAGACGATCAGAGAGTATGATCATGGCCTCAGCATCGGCTGGCAGCGGAGGAAGGAAATGAACATCAAGAAGCTATGAGAGGTTAAAGATGAGATCTAACGGCTATGGATCTGGGCGGATGAGCACAAAGTCTCTCTTAATTCTCAATCAGAGCTGATTTTTCTACTGAAGGCCCAACTCACATAGGCAGAAGAGTGTCTAAGGCAAGCATTGAAAGAAATGGTCGTCATGCAGGCTGACATAGAAAGGGCCCAAACTGAGGCTGATGAATTGTGCCCCGTCATTGTAGAGGACAAGCGAGAGCTGAGCCTGTTGTAGTAACTCCTAGATTCCATAAGTCGAAGGGTGGTAGAATTTCAACTCTCATTTGATGGGGGTAACCCGCCCATGGGAAGAATAAAACCCCGAGTGTTATAAGGATCACAAACACTCAAACGTACTTTCATGTTTTGATTTATTTGATGTCATAGCATGCATGAGTCTCATTATCGAGGTTTTCTCCACATGCATCTGTTCTATTCATGTAATGTTCATTGGTCAGTCCCTAAGCTCACACGGGTCGAGCCCAATGTGAGAAACAAGGGGTGATCACCAAGCTATTCCATCTGAACATCATGAGTCAACCATGTTCCGGGTATCCTAGGTTTACGTCACTAATCCGGATCCTCTAGGAAGTCATGGGAGGGGCCTGATCGGAGGATTAAGACCTCCGATCAATCGACGAGCCATTCATCCGATGTGCTCTAGTGCACAAGCGGGGTAACATCAGGGGCGTTCAGATTAGTCCGAACATAGGGAAGTGGAAAGTGTGAATCACAATACATAGGATTCAAAACATTGGGGGTGGCGTGATAATGGAGGATATCTGTTGACCATGGCAGAAATGTACCATCCATATTTCAATAACCTAAAATGGGGACATCCAATGAGGGCATACCACTGACCATGTTCGCAAAACAGGACCTAACTCAAATATCATTGATCAGTCATTCGGGACATTGGCCCGGGACAGTAGTTGGACCATAGGTTGAGCATCCATACTGTTAGGGGGTCCTTGCAGACATGACCAGTCTTCCAGAACATAGGCCCAGGATAGCGGACGGACCGTAGGTCGAGCATCCATACCATTAGGGGGTTCCTCCAGACATGAAAGAGGATGAGAATCCGAATAAAGGGCACACGAAGCGTGGGATGCCGAGTGATGTTTTGTTTGAACAGAATCCAACATTCATGAAATTATGCGGTCATGGTGGGAGCATGCTATATGGGAGCATCAGTTTGATCATGGATCATTACTTCTTTCAGATAGGGCCTCTCTGGCGAAGGGTCTATCGATTCCCAATGTCATTTTGGTGCATCCTGATCTCATTTGGGGTAAGGTTTTAGTTACGCGATTCCTCACGAGGGGTCCGGCCCGGGGGCCGGAAAGGGGAAAGAACAAGATTTTATGATTCCCATTACTAGACCCTGGGAAAAATATCGAGGTGTCTCTATGTATCCCATGAGGATGGGAATCAATACATACATAGTTCTTGGGGAACAATTTAACACCATGTAGGATGATCAGAAATCTGGTTGCACCGGTAAACATCCAACCAAAACATCTAATCCCATGTGAGTCGTGCTCGATGTGGGAAACAAGAAGTAGGGTTTGGACATTCCCGACACAGAAAGGTACGTGTTAGGGTGAAGCGATTCTCTGTAAATACCGACCAAATGATGCTAACACGTCCATGTGGCGCACCTAGACGCGCAAAGAGATAATTCCGAGTATGTTGGAATTCCACTTGAACACGAGGAAGAGGAAATGTGTGAATCATGAGGCTCGAAATTCGGATCAAAATGATGGCAGCGTCACGATTGAGGATAACTGTTGACTGTGGAGGAAACACAAGCATCCATATTGTGTTAGCCTGGAATGGGGAAAAACAAATGAGGGTCGACCGTAGACCTTGTTTGAAACACATGACATGTGCCAAATGTCATCCGAGATCCTTAGGGATGTTAGCCCGAAACGATAGGAGAGCCCTTAGGCCCAACATCCAGGGAGAGACCTTAAGCCTATCATCCATGTCGTCAGAGGGTCCATTTGGACGTGGAAGATGATGAGGATCCAAATAGAGAGCTCACAAATCTTGGTCATAGAACGAGGGTAATATCCCCATGAAAATCCCACACTTCAGGCTCCTTGTCAAAATGCATCGGAGTACGACAACGTGACATATTAGATAGAGGGATTTGAGTCCCTTCCCATAGGGAGATCTTATTATAGGGTCGTAGAGTTCATACCATGGATGGGGGGAAGTGTGGGAGACTCGTGGTGAGTAATTACAAAAACCCGACATGAATGGGAACTAGGGGTTCCGACCACCACATGTTCCTTGGCGAGGTTTTAGGTCAAGGGACCAAAAACGAGGGTTGAGCTGGGCCTGAGGAAAAATGCACAGGCGTTCCTGCGTACCCCATTGGGATGGGGATCAAGCTGCACGTAGTTCTTGAAAAGGTCTACATTTATTATCTTAGAACATTGACCATGAATGGTTAAGGAGAGTAGGAAACACATGGTATAGTGATTATGGAACCCAACGTGAATGAGGACATAATCCATACTTACCATGTGTTCACTGGGGAAGTACTCGAGTCGAGGGACCAAACACGAAAGTTGGGTTGGGACCGTGGGGAAGTGCTCGGGCACTCTTACATATCTCATAAGGATGAGAATCAAGCCACATGTAGTTCTCGAATGGTGGCATGACACTTTAAGGTACCAGTGCAATGGATGAAAGGGTTGCGCAGGTCTATCCCTCACACCAATATAAACGTTATTTTATAAATCTTGTTTTTCCTTTAAGGTGAGTGTTTTTTTGTGAAGCGACAGTCCTAGGGTATCAAGCTCTGGCGTCTGCACAAGAATCAAGCCGTAGTAGGCGTTGAAAAAGGGAATGGCGTATGACGAATACCCAACGTGACGTCCTCCTGAATGAGGTCATCACAATGTAGTGCGGTTTTTTGACATGCGGCCAGGATGATAATGTCACAGTTTAGGGTCATGTGATAGTACCAAGCCTGAATTTTTAGGTCATGCAACACAGACGTAGCAGAGATGATGCTAGGTAGGGAATGTGTATGGTTCTATGCAACAAACCCGATGTTATTGGGGGAAATGATCCCACATCACACCATACGCAATTCTGTGAGGGAGACCTCACGCCAAGGGGCCTATATAGTGGTAAGAGGTAAAGGGGAGGAGAGAATAGCTCCCAAATTAGCTAGACACAAAAACGAGACGTCAGGGTGGTCCTACATATCCCATAAGGATGGGAATCAAGCCACACATAGATCAAGAGGATGCCTTTTAACTTTGTGCAGGACAACATATAGTTTAATGTCATGCGGGACAAGAAACATGAGAGATAATTTTTAGAATGAGGTGCACGTGGTGAGGCTATTGCAAACTCAACGTGAATGCGGACATAATTCCACACCACGCCACGAGGTCCCGTAGTCAAAGTCCTGAAGGTGGGATATAAAAAGAAAAATTAGCTAAACTCATGCTGGACTCAAAGACAATAGTTCTGGGTGTTCCTACGTATCCCAACAAGATGGTAATCAAGCCAAACCTAGTTCTTGAGAGGTCTTAGTTTATGGTCTTAGAGATCAGACCATAGAGGGATGGCAGCTTTCCAAGTAAGTGAAGACCTCGACCTGATCCCTAATCCCACATGAGTCAAACTCAGTGTGGGTAAAAAGGGAGGAGGATTTATTTTACAATACCTAGAAGGTCCATTAATGGGAAATCAGTGCAGAGCCCCGAAAGATGCCCTTACCACGGCTTTGTTCCCCTGACGTGCAGATTCGCACTAAGGAATGGTACCAAGAGTTTCGAAGTTCTACTTGGACATGATGAGGATGGGGAAGGATGTGAATCATTAAACCGAAAATTTGGGCTTAATGGGGTTGGCATGGAGATAGAGGATAACTGTTAACCATGGCGGAAAAACAGTATCTATTTCATGTTAGACTGAAGTGGGAACAATGAACGAGCATCGACCGCTGACCATATTCGCAACGCGGTATTTGTATCAATTTGTTGTCCGAAACCCTCAGGGGTGTTGGCACATAACTTTAGGATAACCCTTAGGCATGGTATCCATGTCATTCTTGGGGGTCCCTTCGGGTGTGAAAGGTGATGAAATCCCTGATTAAGGGGAACACAAATCCTGAAAAGCGGGTGAAAACATGTCCGAGCTGAACCTAGCATTCCAGGTGCGAAAATATATTACCCTTAGGCAGATTGATGAACCGCCAAAAAGGGTCAATGGGGATGCTTATGAGGTATAGGTACATGGCGTGGTCATTACAAGCATGACGCCAACGAGGAAATAATCCCATTCCATGACGTATATTCCCCAGTCCAGGGAAGGGTAGGACAAGGGGCCAAAGTGAAATGGAGATTTCCGGGAAATGAGGCTGGACCTGAAGCCTAGACATTTTGGTGATCCTACATATCCCATAAGAATGGGAATCAATCCACATGATGTTTGAATCCTAGACATTCAGGTGATCCTACGTATCCCATAAGGATGGAAATCAAGCCACACGTAGTTCTCGAGATGCAGTTTAACATCATGAAGGACAAGGAGGAGGATATGATTCCCTAGTAAAGAGAGATGTATGGTACGACGAATGAATGAGGACATAATCCCATACCACACCATAAACATTCATAAGGGAGGACCTGGGTAGGGTCCTGAAAGGCCAAGGGTCTTGAGGCTGGGCCTCGGTCAGGAAGGCCAGACCTGCTTGAATTTTAACGTCTTGAAGTGAGGATGAGGAGAGGAGGAAGATACCCCAGAAAAGGGATGTTTACAACACAATAAATAACCTAACGTGAATGAGTACATAATCTCACACCACACCATACCCTCCAGGTAAGAACTTGGGCTAGGGCTCGAGAAGGACAAGGGGCCTAAGGCTGGGCCTCGGTCAGGATGTCCTGACCAGCTTGTAGTTTAACGTCTTGAAGTAAGGATGGGGGCTGGGGAAGATAGCCCATATTAGGGAGGAGTATGTCATGGTGAATAACCCGACATGAATGAGGACATAATCCCACACCACACCGTACCCTCTACGTAAGAACTTGGGCTAGGACCCGAGAAGGCCAAGGGGCCTAAGGCTGGGCCTCGGTCAGGAAGGCCTGGCCAACATGCAGTTTAACATCTTGCAGTGAGCATGAGGTCTGGGGAAGATCTCATCTGGGGATATGTACAACACGAAAAGTAACCCGACGTGAATGAGGAAATAATCCAACACCATGTCGTACAATCCTATCAGAGAGAACCTGGGCTGGGGGCACGAAAGGCCAAGGGTCCTGATATATGGCATCACTTAAGGGGAGTTCGTTGCATGGGGGCAGGGCAGAATGAACCAATACACTCGATGTTTGGGACATATTGGGGTGGTCCTAACAATCTGGGACAACTATTGACCATGTTCGAAACACAACGTCCCTATAGTGACCTGAAATGGAAGCAACAAATGAGCATCGCCAGTTAACTGCATTCGAAATGTGATACTTGTATCGACTTGTTGCTCGACATCCTCAAGGGTGTTGGCGTAATGTGGTAGGAGGGCTCTTATGCCTAACATCCATACCATTCAGGGGTCCATTCAGATAGGGAAGGTGATGGAATCCCAATCAAGGAGTGGGTGAAGCATAGTTGTACCCATCTAAGAATGAGGAGAACATCCCAAAGGAGGGGGATGTACAGGCGGATCGAGGCAATCTCGACGTGAATTAGGGAAAACAATATGCACCATGCCATATTTCTTGAACCGAGTGGAAGATTCTGGCTTTTGGGATCGGCCAACAGAAAAAATGTCTGGGCGTTCCTATGTATCCCATGAGGATGGGAATCAAGCCATACATTGTTCTTGAAGGCCATGTTGTTTAACATCTTTTGGGGAGGAAGAGGGGGGATAGATGAATGAGAGTGGGCACATAGTGTGACCATTATAATCCTCGTATGAGTTGGGATAAAGAAGCTTATTCCACATCATGAAAGGACCCTCAGAGGAGACTATACCTAGGGGGACAATCAATGAGAAGAGCATAGGGATGGGCTCAAGATGAGGCATCTGAGAGTTCTTACGTATCCCATGAGGATGGGAATCAAACTATACATTGTTCTCAAGATGTATTTTGACGCCATGAAGGATTATGCGCAGTTTAAAGTCATTCAGGACTGGACAGTTTAATGTCATGCTGGACCATGCAGTTTACGGTCATATAGGACCAAGGGGATCAGGGAAAGTATTTCTTGAGGAACATGACATTGGTGGGAGGGGTTATGCGTCCACCATCCATGGTAACCAAGGAATATTCTCCATTGGGGTAAACCTTATGAATGATGTATGTCCTTTCCCATTTGGGCTCTAACATGGGTGGTTTCCTACCACAGATCATTGGTGCTTAGAGGGCCAACACCAAGTCGCCTTGCAGAAAAGAGCAGAGGCAAACCTTCTTGTTGAAGGCTCTAGCTATCTTCTTATGATACCTTTCTAGATTGTGCAGGGCATGGAGCCTACTCTCGTCCAGTGCTTCCAATTCAGCTAAACGCATTTTGGCCAACTTATCTGGCGCCTGCTGGTCATAGACTGTAGTGCGTAACGATAGCAGCTGGATCTCAATGGGATATACGGAATCATCCCCATACACCAGGGAATATGGATTCACCTGGGTGTAATTCCAAATAGTCGTCTGATAATCCCAGAGGGCATTGGGGTGCTTGTACGACCAACTCTTCTTGTTCTTACCAGCCGTTTTCTGAAAAATGTTAGAGAGGGTTTTTTTGAATGCCTCGATCTGTCCATTTTCCTACTCGTGATAGTGAGAGGTATGGTTCGAACAGATATTGTACATGGCATAAAACTTCTTCAGTTCAGCTTCTCAGTAGTTTGTGCCATTATTAGTGAGCATTGTGTGAGGGACTACAAATCGATACATGATATTGTAGCTCACAAAATCGAGCCCCCATAGTGCGAAGGGCCAAGAGTACTTGGTGGAGTGGAGAGGTTCTGGCAGCCGATGAAGAAAATTGGCATGAACGTGGCACGCGTGACACCTCTTGGAAAACTCAATACAATCGTTGATCATAGAGGGCCAGAAGTACCCCAGTCTTCGAAGCTGAGGGGATAGCTTCGGACCAACCTGGTGGGGCCTATAGGAACTGGAATGAACCTCTTTCATGACCTAAGAAATCCAAACTCCTTGAATGAAACCAGGGAGAACACCATATAAACCACACTTATAGAGGATCTTCTCAAAATTGGGACCACTCTGGAGGGTAAAATGCAGTGTGTGATGTCCGATTCACTCGCGCTCGGCCCGATCATCTGGGATGCGGCCATTTTGGAGATACTAGACAAAAGGTGATCTCCAGTTGGGATTCGTCTCAACCACTACATCTGAAGAACATGGGGCTCTTGATGTGGAGGATATGGCGGTAAGATGGCTTACCCATGGGCCATTGTCATCCTCTGAGATGACAGGGGCAATGACTCTTCAGTGTTCCACATGTATAATCAGATCATCCTACTCAGGTTTTGCAAGTGATGTAGCTAAACTGGCCAAAGCGTCTGCTCGACCATTCTGTGACCGAGGGACATGGGTATCCTCCGGTCGAGAAGGGGACTGGGCCATTAGATATAGGGTGCACTCCCATAATGGCACGAGCTCTGGCTTCCTGACAACATAGTCTCCATTGACCTGCTTGATGACTATTTTGGGATCCCCTTTCACGTGCAAATAGGGAACATCAATCTCAAGGGCTAGCTCGAGGCTGGTGACGAGAGCCTGATACTCTGCCTCGTTCTTGGTGCAACCTTCTAACAACAAGAATGAGTACAACAGAATGAATTTCCCCGGAGTGATGAAGACGAATCCCAAACCCACTCTGTTGATCTTGGGATCATTGAGACTCTTACCAGTGGGGCTCCAGGAGGAACCATTGAAGTGAATCTGCCAACATGAGATGACATTATCGACAGAGAGGATTGCCTCATCCGGAAAATCTAGGTCCATGGATGGATCTGTGGGGGTTGGATGGGAATCTAGGAATTCTTCCAATGCCTTCCCCTTGATTTTTTTGAGGCACAAACCTGATGTCAAACTGTTGGAGAATTACCACCCACCGCGCTAGCTGGCCAATCAACATGGGGCGGTTTAGGATGCACTTTAGCGAGTCTACCCGAGAGACCAATTGAACTTCATGATGATACAGGTAATGTCGTAATTTCTGTATGGAAACCATGAGTGCAAGGAAACACTTTTCGATGGGGGAGTATCTGATATCTGTATCGAGGAGCATGTGGATGAGGTAGTATAGGATATTCTCTGTCACCTCATTATTCGTCTAGGCGAGCAGGGCGCCGAGAGACTATACCAGGGCACTCACATAATGGACCGGTGGATTTCCGGAGATGGGTGGAATCAAGACCAGATGTTGGAGTAGATACTACTTGATTTCCTCAAAAGCGGTCTGGCACACTTCATCCTATTCATAGGCAGAGCCTTTCTTCATGAGCCTGGAAAAGGGATTACACTTTTCATCCAGATTCGCAACGAATCGGCCTAGGTAGGCTAAGTTCCCTTGAATACCTCGAAGCTCAAGATTATTACTCGGGTGAGGCATCTGGCAGATGGATTTGATATTCTGTGGGTCGATCTCGATCCCCTAATATCTGACAACGATTCCGAGAAACATCCTGGAGGTGACCACAAAAGAACACTTCAATGGGTTCATATTCAAGTGGCGGAAACAGAGGAATTCGAATACTTTCTCAAGGTATTTGATATAGTCCTGGCGCTGGCAAGATTTGACCACCAGATCATCCACATAGAACTCCACCAATGTTCCGAGAATTGGCTTGAATATGCGGAGTATGGCCCGCTGATAGGTGGCACCTGCATTTTTCAGGCCGAAGGGTATAACCTAGTAATAGAAAGTACCTTGAAGGGCCCTGAAAGAGATAGAATATTCATCTTCGGGGGCCATCCGGATCTGGTTGTACCCAGAATACTCATCCATGATGGAGAGGGCCTGGAACCCTGCCGTAGAATCAATCAACAACTCTGTCACTGGGAGGGGAAAATCATCATTCGGACAGTGGAAGTTGAGATCGCGGAAGTCGATACAGACTCTGATTGTCCCGTTCTTCTTCTTGACTGGCACAATATTTTCTAGCCACTTGGGGTACTGGACCACCTTGATGAAGTTGGCTTTGATAATCTTGTCAACTTCGGCCTCAACCATGGCACCATGAGAAGGGTGCATCATTCTAGGAGGCTGCTTGAACACGCAATGGTTTTTCAGGAGTCCAAGGAGGTGGATGGCTACCTGGGGATCTAGTCCTGGCATCTCGCTGTAATTCCAGGAGAATACAACATGGTGATTCTTAAGGAAGTTCATGTATCGTTGCTTCTCCTTGAGGTACATGGCAGCACTGATCAATGTGGGCCTTGGATCTGCCTCGCTACCAAGGTTTACTTGTACCAGGTCATCGATCGTGGTAGAGACGCAATCTTTAAAGGCAGGGGGAACACCGTCTAAATTATCTTCTCCACTTGTGGAGGGATCTTCTGTTAGGGGAGTTGTCTCCAAGCCACCAGACACCGATGGGATGCTGGTGCCGGCATGTGCAGCAGTGGTAATCATATCAGGAGATTCATGCGCCACTGAGACCATAGCGATGAAGGCAGTCGATCAAATCCCATTTGGTCTTCGACCCATGCGGCTGTTCTTGATAACATCACAGACGTAGTGGCACATCAGCTTGACCCAGTTAATTCCAGCCCGGAGAAATAGACACGTATGACGTACGACCATTTCCATGAGACTGACGACTCGATACCATATAGGGGTAGGAGGTTCCGGGATCACCCAATCCTAGTTTTTGTAGGTGTAAAGGTGATTTTTCTCCGTCGCATGGAACTGGGAATATTCCTTCCTTTCACACCCTAAATGTAAAAGAATTGCCCCATGTCGGGGGGTCGTGGTATCCAAATGATGGATCGGGAAGATGTACGTGTCATCTAGACCTGCCCAGGGATCACTTGTGACAGTGGCGGGTTCAACCTTGCTTGCCAAAATCTGCTTATCCTTGCTCTTGTAATAGTCATCATCTAGATAACAGACTTCACAATAAGAAAAAGGAGACACATCTCCTTGGAGCACACCTACTTGACCATTGAGGGAGTATTTGAGGCATTAGTGATACGATGAGGGAACTGCCATGTGTGGGTGGAGCCGTGGCCTACCCATCAATGTGTTGTACATAGTGTCCTGGGAGACAACCATAAATTTGGTACGAGAAACTAGGCCACTGAACTGGGTTTTCAAGCGGATCATGCCGACCGGGGTTTTCTCGGTCCTATCGTATCCATGGATTCTGAGATCGGAGGGAGTTAGATCATCCTCAGACAACCCCAGCTTCTGGAGTGTCTGAGTCAGGATTAGTTTAATCCCATAACTCGTGTCAACAAGACAACGGAGGACTTCCGTTCCATTGAACTGACCGGTGATGTACAGTGGACGAATGTGCCCCTATATGGGAGGCTCTTCGTCTTCACTAGAGAAGGAGATAACTGTGTGGTACTCAACGTTCTCAATTGCCTCAGCATGGAAGGATTTTGTAGCTGCTAACTCTGTCTCAAACTGGATAGGGATCTTTAGATCCTCGAGGATAGAAAGCCTCGCTGGGATGTAGACAAGGTTCTTCAGAACATCATACATCTGGCCCAGGTGTGAGCTTCTGCTTATAGGATCCCTCTTTGTGATTAGCTGCATGACAGGTCGTGCTGGCTGGACTGGTAGCTGGCTAGTGCTAGGTACGCCCCATTTCTCACTAGTCAAGGCCTGAAGAGTAGCTTCAAGATGAGGACTGGACAACTGATATTAGCATGTAGCAGGGTGAGACTGGCCATGGTACGGGCGAGGTAGCTCTGCCTAATCTGGTATCATGAATGGCGGCGAGGGTAGATCTGAGGATGCTAGATGAGGAGGTTGCGCATGCTGAGATCTGCGATGGACCTGCTGTCTGGTCTCAGTGGCGTGCACGACCTTGCTGAAAGTGCCAGCTGTGGTGCCTTGATGACCCAAATGGTCGTGGTTCCTTCGACATTGTCGTTAGCTGGGGATGCTGGGGAGGTTCTCCTGGAGTTCCCCCTCGTCGAGAGTGATATAGGGATTTACCAACTCCACGGTATTAACCGAAGCGTTCCCTTGACTGTCGCTTGATGAAGCATACACCACTAGGCAGATTCTAGGAAGTATCCCTATATCTGGGGGCATGAAGTCACCGTGAGTGCGGGATGACGATGACATTGGTGGAGCGTGTTTTTTCTTCTTGCACTGTCGATAATTGCTCTTCTGGGAAGAGGCCAACTGAGATGATGATGTAGAGGCACCAGCCACGGGTTCTGAAGGCTCCAGCTGGTTCAAGAATTCCTGGATAATACCATGGATGCAGGCAACTATTTTACAGGCCATCCAGTCATCGTACTTCTGGGACCCATGGCTGGGAACCTGCTTCCACTCACCTTCGTCATCGCTGCCTCTTTCAGACCTAACAAAGACACCCTCCACCTGTGCTGGGGCAAGGCCTAGCCTGACTATATTGATATAAACATGGTCTTGGATCTAGTCTTTAAACACATAGCATCGCTTGAGGGTGTTCCCCAGAATCTGATGATAGGGGCACTAGTTGGTGTGATCGGTGAAACTCGCCTCTTCCAGTCTTTTGCACTCTGGTAGGCGCACAATCTCGTTGTCCTAGGGCACTACGAAAGTAACTAGGGACCTGATCCTCACTGAACGGGTACGTCTTGTGTCTTTTTTCTAAATAGGGGGCTCTGGGAGCCTGGACCTGACGAGGGGCCGAAGGATCCTACCGAGGAGGCGGCGCCTGATTATCCCGCCTAGGCAACGGTGGTGCGTTGCGCGGGGGAACCTACCGATTTTGAGGTGGTCGCTGCTGGGCAGAAAGTTGTGCCTGAGGCGGAGGTCCTCTATAAGGTTGTAGATTCGGTTCTATTGACAACAATTCTAGCTAGATGGGGGCTTCTATTTGGGCCACCGCGGTGGGATCAGCTCTAGAATCCCTCCATGCTGGGATCATAAGGGGCAGAGGATGCCCTTAACTAGCCTGTTGTAGAGCTTCCTCGAGGTGCTAGACCTTATCTAAAAAGTCTCGGAACCCACCAGGGTAGTTCTGAGTGATCAGGGAAGGAACTGGTTCATTTTTGACATTCCCTATGCACATCTTAAGTAATTTCTCTTGAGTTAATGGCATGTCGAGGGAGTATGTGAGCCCCTTCCACTGGGAGATGAAGTCCGCAACTCTCTCATCAAGACTTTTTTTCAATTGAAGAGGTCTGTGATACTGGTCTTTTGCATTGTGGAGCTGAACTAATATAGGAATTTCCGGTGAAGATCCTTCTAGCCAGTCACCAATCCAATGGGCAGCTGGTTGTACCAGAAAAATGCATGGCCTTACAATGTATGCATGAAACATCATAGCTTGGCGGCTTCTTGTTGTGCTGGAGTCCCCAACATGGGGCCACACCTTGAAGAAAAGTGAGCCAGGTGCTGCGGTGGATCTCCTATCTCGTTAATGGGTGAGAAAGTGGGATTCCCAAAACCCGGTGGTGTAGGCATATCATCCACCCATGCGGGATATGGTTTGCCATTTGGTGGGACTGCCACCTACCGCGTTTCCAATGCCGCGAGGCAGGCGATGAGTGCCACTATAGGATCATCCGGCCGGGGGTCCTTTTCTTGGTGGATATCCCTAACCACGAGTGATTTTTGGGATCTTCGACACGGTAGATGTGTTCATCAGCTCGTGGAGCAACTGGCAGAGCGCCCTATGGGGCAGCTGGGGGAACTCGGGCTAGATTCCTCGGATTACCACGCCGTTTGGGAGGGTTTGATGAGACGTATCACGCCCTCTTTCCATGAGTTCCGGCTTCAACCCTGTCCGCTAGAGCGGTATGATCAGGGTTGCCCAGAGGCATCTCGTCGGGGGGAAGTTGTTCCTGCCCCTGCTGCCCCGGCCAAGGATCACCATAGTCGGGTCGCCGCACTATGGTGCACTCGAACAGGATTTCGTCGACTAGACTCTTATGCTCAGCAAGTTTCTGGCCCAACACGGCCTTCTCGGGGTCTTCCTCCATCTTTTACACTAAGGCAGATGGGTCGGAGTGCTTGACAACTCCGACATTCTCTTTACCCTTACAGGCATTTCGACTGAGTAACAATGACTCGGTGGGTGCAAGGTGACCCAGTAGGTTCCTCTATTGACGAGTAATCATCCCTGATGGGTCCAAAAATGGTGGCACATCCTTATTGGGGAATTCTCCATAACAGAATTCTAGCTCGTACACCTAGTCAATGACATCGCCCATATGGGCCGTGACCCTTCCCGGGGAACGTCCTCAATATTGAATATCATGTCGGGATGTCATCGAATAGGGTTGAAGTGGAGGGAAACATACTTCCCCCAGCCACAGACTTGCACGTGGGAGGTAGCCTCCTTGATGATTTTGGGGAGTACCCTGAAGATCTGAATGCTTCTTTGTTGGAGGGTCCTCTGGCGACCTGGTGACTCATGGCACTAGGCCATGGGGAGTGCATCCAAATCGACAAAAAAACATTGCTTGCCGATTTCCTCAAAGTGCACTTGGATCCTGGGGTACACCACCTGATGATAACGAAGACGGAAGTGTGTCACCCATAGGGTTTGACGGAAGCACTTGACTTCCTCCAGGGTGAGGGATTCCGGCGCAGATAAGTTTGACGCCACCACCGGCCAGAACATCTCTGGAAAGTGATCCGCAACAAGAATGTTTCAGAAGTTCCTGGGCTCGGATTCAGGGTCTGGCCCCGTATTTCCCCACTCTTCAACCGAAGGTGGGTAAGGAACTGGTAGTGGTACTAAAGGAGACCATTGAGATAGTAGAATTGGTGGCGAAGAATACAGCGAACGAGCCGACTAGCCACCAAATTTCGGGCCATCCTCCAAGGAGTGCGGTGACTTGAATATGATTTCATGATATGATGGGCTGATAGCCACTGCTTCTGGTGCAGGATCGCGATTACCGACGATGGGTCACACTATTACTCAACCACCATCGGTCCCCAAAATAGCTCTCCATGATCTCTGGTCAAGGTATAAGGAACTTTTAGTGATGATGGTGGTGACTGCACGGTCAGAACCTATGGGAATCCCAAGATTTCCATCTCATGGATGTACCTGCGAAGAGAGGTGGGAATCCGGCTTACTTCACACTATGGAAGGATGAGGCTGATACGCCTTGTTCCTGACCTGGACCTCGACACAGAGGACTGAGGGGAGGGTTCCGCTGCTACGTTTTACTCTTCTTCAGAATCCAAGAAACAGAACAGTTTTATCTCAGTCTGGAGCTTTTCGGTATTCTTATTGCGACAACGACGACCCAGATTCCTGCCCCGAGATGGCTCTTCGGGGAAGGGACAATTCCGGGCATGAGAAGGTCCTTCGGCCATACTAGTGTTGTGACGGGGAGTACTTCTGCCTGAGTGGGCTGGGGTGCGAGGAGTACCAGGGCAGATGTCAAATGGGACACGAGGAGGACCTCAGTGCAGGATACTTGTGCGGGTAGGATCCCCGCTGGAACTGACGGTAGCATGGATATGACCTCCATTCTTGGTTCCCGTGGGGATGTCAGTGCGAGGCAGGTCCCCGTACGGGTCGGACTAAACACGGGTAGGTGAAGATGATCTCCACCCTTCAGGTTGATAGGATGAATAGGTCTTCTTTCGGCTTCTACATGGGTGTGAGGAAGGTCCTCACATCGTAGAGTGAATGGATGTACAACGTCCCGATCTCAGCAGTCCATGGCAGGGGGGATGGCCCCATACCCAGTGTAATGAGCGCAGGAGACACTCCCTTAAGAGGTTTTTCTATCATGGGGAAGTCCCTCATTCAGGTTGAAGGTGGAACGAGGCATACCTCCGAGCCGAGCCTAAGAGCGGGAAATGTCCGCGTCCTCCACAGTGGTTGCACGGGGAGGGCCTCCGTACTGGGTGGAATTATTGCGGGTTAGTCCGCGGTGGCCAGTGTCTGTGCATGAGACTAGGAGAGTCGACCCAACCTACCCGTGGGGTGGATGGGGCCTCAATCTGGGTCGAGCGTACAACTGCCCCTACTCGGCGTGCGCAGGGGGGTGACGATGCACGTCGGCGGTGGCTCGGGCAGTAGCAACAATGGACGTCGACGCCCTTTGACGAGCACCCTCCTTTTCCTGTGGCCGACATTGGCGTCGGGTCAGCCAGACCAGTGCCGGTGGTGTAGGAAGGTAGTCTACCTGCTCTTCAGCTCAGTGAACTAGGTGGCGGTACTGGCGCGGCCTGGTGGGGGCCCTCGCTGGGGACCCTTGGGACAAAACTACAGTCTGGTTGGCCCAAACATCCCCTACCTCATTGGAGTAGGGTACAGATTTGTCGAGGCATTTTGGGGAGAGGCTCCCGAAATGGTTGAAGGACGGAGTGGGGAGCAATGGCTCCCTGCGTGGCCCTTAGGGGCAGCGTTGACGGTAGGGCCCATATGGCTCCAGGTCCTGGCGGGCCATATCCCTGGTTGGGATTACACCCTCCGCCTCGTAACGATGTATTAGGTTATTAATCACCCATCGTTGGATGACTTTCGATGGGGAGATGGGGCATGGGAACCCCACGTACGCAGACGCAAAGGCTATTGCGACAGTTGTGTAGCCACACAGAGCGGCTGTGCTGGCGTTTCCCCTTCCCCTACATAGGCGGGTGGGCGGTGATCGTGTTCTGGTGGCAGAAACCAGATTCATCTTAGGCAGAGAGATTAACTCATCAACACTGCTAGGAAAAGAAATCGACAACTAGTGCCCCAGCGTCATTCTGTCTTCCATGGCCGGTAAGAGGGATCCACACTGACAACATCGTAGAATGGGATGCCCAATGTTCTACTGCCCCAATATTTGGTGAGTTTCATACCTAGCCCGCTATTTTTCTTGGCATCACCCGGTGCCAGATATCTGGATCTGGTGACACGTCACTCTACGGATGTCTCGAGCGCTACTAATCTCCACATCAAGGAGAAGAGATTCATGTCAGGTTCACCATTTCAGTTTCTATCTCTTTCGTAGGGGCGTGCGCATCCGTCGCGTTCGGTGCACGTCGGCACGGCTCTGTTGCCCCACATTCCCGTTTTCCAAAGGTGGGCGGAATTCGCTCCTTATTTAGGGACGTCTGCTCCTTGATCGAAACGGGAAGATGGGATTTCAGTTATTACTTTCGTGGATTACTCCTTGGAACTCGTCACCTATTACGGGTCTCCCTTATAGATTTAATATTATGTTCGTGAAACTCTTCCCAGCGCCATGTTTCCATAGATACCGGTTAGTTACACTGCTTTTATCAAGACATTCCAAGGGGTCCGGTCAGGGAAGCAACCTTCAGTTGGGGGATTAATCACATTGAGGCATCACTGGCGTGTCTAGACGATGGGGAATTGATGTTTCTATATTTTGTCACTTATTATAGGGCTTTTGAGGCCGCAGAAGCCCGAGGCATCCCACATCGAGTGCGGGGAATCATATTCCATAGGCATATATCTGAGGTTTTCATCAGCTTCTTGTGTTTGACATGGGGTATGCCGCAAGTTTAACATCTAGCAGAGATGTATCGGACTGATTATAACACCGATGAAGGTGGATCAGATTGAGGAACCCCACTTTGAGGGAACACCGATATTGGGGCCAACACTTGGGCAGCTTCCAGAATTTTGTGGAGGGGAATGGGGTTGCATGATCTCAGCAGGATGTGGCGGCCCTGGTAAGAATAAGGATAGAAGATGGGGAGTTCAATGGAGTGGAGGAGAAATGAGACATGACTGTAGTGGAGATGACGGTAGTGATGGGCATGAGCCTCGAAGATACCTCCTACGTATCCCCATAGTGGGGAATCAAAGTCTGCGTAGTTCGGTTGGTGATAACCGTCATGAATGATGGACCAGGGGTCTGATGGGTGTTGGGCTTGAACCTCAGGAAGTCTTCCTACATACCATGCCTTGACATGGATCAAATTCTACGTAGTTCGGGGTTGGTACCAGTGAACCGATGTGAATAAGGTCCTTAGTCTAGATGGATGGTGGGCTTGAACCTCAGGAAGGATTCCTATTTACCATACCTTGACATGGATGGAAGACCACGTAGTTCAGAATTGTGTCTATTGTAGGACCGACGTGAATAAGGACCTTGGTCAAATGGGTAGTGGGATTGAACCTCAGGGAGGCTTTCTACGTACCATGCCTTGACACAGATCAAAGACCACATAGTTCAGGATATGGGTTGGCACACCGATGCTGAGGCGGTCGGGACTAATGGTTAGTGGGATCAAAATGACTTACCGCTAGATTGGGATGCAGTTTAACGTCATGCGGGACATGGGCGTGAATAAGGACCTTGGTCCATGTGGATGGTGGTCTTGAACCTCAGGGAGGCATCCTATATACCGTGCATTGGCATGGATCAAAGTCCTCGTAGTTTGGGTTGGTCACAACGGCTTACCGCTGGACTAGAATGCAGTTTAACTTCATGCGGGATGGGGGGAATTTGGGGCTTACGCTCTGAGGCATCCCGATTGGGTTGGTGAACCGATGGGAATATGGTTGGAACGACTGGGTGGTGGGCTTGAACCTCATGGAGGCTTCCTACGTACCATGCCTTGACATGGATCAAATTCCACGTAGTTCGGGTGTACCGTTTAACACCATGCGGGATGGGGGTTAGTGACATAGTGGATGCTTACTCTAGGCCCACATGAGTCATGCTCGGTGTGAGAAACAAAAGGTTGCAGGAACTTGACAATCTTGTCGCGAATGGTGCGTCCGTGGGATGTGAAGAGGGGCTCACACATTGGGCAGCCCATGGTACTAGGACATACTCCAAGATGGCGGCCAGAGGGTGACAAATCACATAGGGAGAGGGATGTATGAAGGTGTATGGGTGCTACCTCCTACAAGAAAGGCTAGGGGCTTAAACCAAGAAGGATTCCCTTCCACACTAACAAACACCACTCTCAGAAGGAGGATATCATCCACCGTGGAGACCAGGGGGAATGGAGAATGTCCAAGGTGGGGGAACCCCACGTGAGAGGCATGGGGTGATGTCACAGTTTAACGTCATGTGTTGAGGACGAGGGTGCTTGGCAGTTTAAATTTCTACAGCTCGGACAAGGTGGGTTAACATCGAACTCCTATGACTTACATGACGGGTACCCCCTTCTCCTTGTGGGAGGAAAGTTACCGGCAATGTCGTGCTGAAAGGGGGTCGTAGAGAAAACCATCGAGGGGTACACATTAGCATGGCTATTTGAAGAAGCAATAGCCATTAGAGTACCTATGAGAAGAAGCATTATGCGAAGCAACACCCTGGGCGGTATCGTCCTTTGGACTTTGAAATCACATCGTGCAAACCTGGAGGGTTGGACGGGAAAAGGAATTGCCAAGCAAAGGGTTCCATAGGCAGGGGACTTGTGGAGATCAGTTGCTCTGCGTAGTGGAGGGAACTAGAGAAGGGGTGTTCTTTGCTATGTGGGGTGCCTTAGCCTTAGAATATGGCAGAGGTGCAAATTGGAGGTGCATCATGAAGTGGAAGAGAGTTCGTGGAGCACTCCCTCGCAGAGCATAGGTGCCTCACGAATCGAAGTGTCATGAAGCAATGTGCTTCGCGAAGTACAGTGACCCTGCCTTGGCATGTGGATCACGTGTACAGTAGGGGTGTTTCACAAATCATAAATGCTCTATGACAACCCGGGTCCCCTTGGGGATCCCCTCCTTTGCGAATGACCACAGGCTTCGTGAAGGGCCTCCCTCTCAGAGGAGGGGATCAAAAAGAGACAATGTAGAGGCTCCTTTCAAAGAAAAAATACCTCACATAGCTCATGTGTCACAGAGAAAAGGATGCTTTGCGATTCGAGAGAAGAGAAGACGAAAGGTTGGATTGTCCGTCCGTTAGGCTCGGGGGGAGTCTAGTATTTATAGGAAAAAGGCGCCGTGAAGCAGAGCTGACACGGTGCAAAGAGGTATTTGGTTGCTTCACAATGGTTCGTGAATGTTAAGGGAGTTGATGGAGCGTACCGCCTCCGGTGCTTTGCTGCGGGCTCGTGAATGTTAGGGGCGTTCACGGAGCATACTGCCTCTTTTGCTTTGTGGCGGGCTCCCGAACGTCAGAGTAGTTCGCGGAGGGTACCGCCTCCTTTGCTTCCTGGTGGCCATGTTTCATGGGGGGACTCCGCGCCGTGGCTTCACGAGCCTTGTCATGGGGCCTCTTTTTCTTCATTATTTTTCGTCCAACATTTTGACGCCAAAAATATGAAAAATGTAAAAATTATCATGCCTCGATAGACAGGTCGATTATAAGGGAGACAAAGAATGACTCAAACGAACTCGAGTACTTAACATTGCACATCCAATTTGATTAAAAATAGCTTGAGAAGATCCTAGATGAAGGATATATATTTATCCCTAGGTCAGGCATTCAAAAAGAACTGAAAATGGGAGAAATGGAGGTTCATCCTGCTGGGAATCAGATTTGGGGAGAAGGATTGGGTTAATTAAATAATTATGGGGAAAATGTAAAATTACCAAAAAATTACATTGTACATGGATTTTTTACATGGTTTTCTGAACAATGTGAAAACCCTACATGGGTACCTAGAAAAGAAGGGGAACTCGTATGGTTAGTCAACATAGTTAGGATAAAAATGGACTAATCGTGTAGTAAGGATCTGTATGAAAAATCAACCCACAATGATGATTTTATCTAAACATGAGTCCTCAAAACAAAGTTTATTATAAATCATGTGCCATGCCAGGTTTTCCATTAATGATGAGGTTCTGGCTTTGAATAAGCCTCATACACCCACGATACCTATTCTAACTCATTAGGAATCCTTATTAGGTCCAAAATAAAGAATTAGAGAAAAAATTTAAGAATCCATACATCAGTTAAAAACAATTTTCATACCTTATTTTTTATTAAATAATTATATGATTTGAATATTTTATCAACGATGTAATGGTCATCAGAATTATGGAATAAATAATTCTTTTATTGTAGTAATTCTTCTTCATGGATTTGAATGCATGAATGTTTTTATTATGTTTTTTATGGAGATCAAGGTATTCATTTATGTGGTGTGTGATAAAAATATCTACATTATGTTTTTTGTAGAATCTAATGTTAATATAGATTTTGTAAATTTAGTGATCTTCCTTATAAATTTGGGGGCCATGAATTCATATAGACGTATTTTTGTGGAGTCTTAGTGAAGGAATGGATTTAGATGAACATTGGATATTATTGTTCAATGTTAATGAATGATTTATCATATTAGATAAAATGCGCTAACCATTTTTGTTTGAGTAAAAATATAAATGGTGAAGGAATGAATCATGGAACCTTGGATTCAAATTTTTTCATCAGGTATGAGAATTTCATCTTTAAAAATAATTTATAGGTGTAAGGGATGAATTGGAAATAGTTAAATGAATAACCAAATGATGATATTATGTTTAAAAAATTGAAAAAAATAATTTAAGTGACTATTTGAGTAGTAAAATTGTTCCTTAACTCTAGGAAAAATATTTTTTGGAACAACAACCTTATGGTTTTTGTTTTTTTCAAAGGATCATTGTTCATTTAGCCGTTGATTTTTTTTCATTTTTGTGACAGTGATCATTGTAATTATAATGTCATATATCAACATACATCAAAATATGATTGTTAGTTTTCTATTCAATGTCAATGATTTCATACACGTGACCCTAATATGTGTTATCTCAGGTTACAAACATACTTCCATTTTATTATTTTAAAGTGGATGTTTCATTTTCCGTATTTATGGTGTGGGTTTCCCATAAATTAATTTTCAAGTATGAAACATTGATTTTTGAAGTGAAATATCAAAATATGAGGATGTAATTTATTAACATTTGGGATAATGTAACAACCAATGATTTTATTGTATATCAATTTATTGTAGTTAATCGTGTCGATATCATACATTGTATGTAACATTGAGTTTAAACAAAACCTCTATATACTACTAATATTATTATTTAAATTGAAATTATCTCATAGCAATTCAATTGATGGTTGTTAATAGTATTAAATATTTTATGAAAATATAAAATAAACAAAACTAGTTACCAAGTATTTAAATAAAAATATAAATCCCAATTTCATATAAATGAAATGTTTTTATAAAAAATATTATTATGCGCCAATGGGGTTTTATCCTAGAAAATTAAATTAATCACTATTAGTGAATTATATCAGTTAAATTTATATGTAATAAATTCAATATAATTTTTAATATTCATCCTATGTTTTTTCTAGACATGATAGAAAAATAAAATCAATAAAAGAAAAATTCTTATAAAGGAAATTCTACAACTTTTAACGGAACACATATTTTTAATCTAGTTTTTGACACGTTAATGAATTATATTTGAAAAAATATTATTATTATTTTATTTCATAATATCAAAATTTATATCTTTTTTTATTTTTATGATAAGTTTCATGTTTTGATGAATAGTAATAAAATATTATATTTTCATTGAAAACGGGTATTTTATTAAAAAAAATTTACGTTAAGATATATTTTTGATTGATTTTAATGTATAATTTGAAAAGTAATAGTTAGTTAACCCAATTTATGTAATTGGAATCAATTTCACATTAAATTTGACACATAAAACATTTCAATATTTTGAACATTTTTACTTTAAAAAAATGTTTTCTCATTCTATAAATGAGATTAATTTTAAATTAACTACTAAATATTTAGTGCTATTAATTTTGAAAAATGGATTCCATCATTGCAAATTGTCATGACACACCTTCACCAAGATGAGGGAAGGGATAGAAGATTTCCAAACCCTTCCTTCCTCAAGTGGAAGGATAGATAATGACCCATGAGACCCGACTTCAATAGGCCTCGGAGTGGAGACTAGCACCAAGGGTATAGAATGACACGAAAATGGAAGGTATTACCCTTTTTTAGTAGGATCGTGAGATAAGATAGTAAATCCCAAAAATTCCAACAGTCGATGTAAAATTAAAGACAAAAAAATTCCCCTATGCATGTTCCAATAATAAGTGCTACAAAAAAATACAAGAAAATTCCAAAGGGAAGTACCAAAAGAAAAGAAAACTGATGATGTAAAGGGTCCCTGCGTCTGAGCTAATAGAGTCTGGCACAGTCCTCAGTGTACTCCTCAAAACATGAAAGAAGTTTTATATATGTAGGTTAAGAAAACATGTATACTTATTAGGTAAAACCAAAATCCCTCATGCATAAGTGGGGAGGAATTCTAATGCCCATTGGGAAAGAGGAGATAACCGAAGCACTAAACAAGGAAACTATCCATCCAACCTCACCAAGGAACACTCCCCAAATAACACAAGTAAAGTAAAGTAATAGTAACAACACATCAATATTTGGGTACCCCACACCACTTTCCCACTCGATAGTGAAGATATCCAATGCGTTACACCTCTCCCTCCATTCTCATCGTAGTCCCATTTCCATCCCCCCCACCCGCACACACCTCGACTATACAACAAGAGATCATGCCCAGAAACACCTTGGCCTCAATAACCAAACCTAACAACATTCACATACACATGGGAAAGAACAACTACTGCCACACCCGAAGACACCTGAGCCTCATTCCGAAGACACATGGGATACAGCCTGCCCACACACACCTGGGCCAGCCATGAAAATTACCCTAGAGAAGCATATTCGGCGATAATTGACCTTAGGCCATCACATCCTCCCCGAATATTCCCAGGATTCTCTATAAATGGAGAAGAAAAGGAGATAATAAATACACACTCATAAAAGTGTTTGGAAAAAAACCCTCCCCCATGAAATGGGGGTGTTCGACATGAAGTGATCAACTTGGGTGGGGCACAAAAAAAACTAAATTTATATGTATAGGTAAACAAGGACTCATCTAAACCTATGGGTTCTAAAACCAGCCCATACAAAAACACCCTTATTACTATTCATTCATTAAAATCACAACGAACACAACCAAGTCACAAATCATTCCTACAAAACAAATTCCCTTTGAGCCAATTCATGTTATCTCATTCTAGCAGTTCCATTAAAAATAATTCTTCACTACTGGGAAACTAACAGGATTATCCACAAGCTAAGGAAGGAAAAACAATAACGCACCAAAATTTAGTATTCACACCCGGTGCACTTGTAAGGTCACAACCACATAAGGGATCCGCGAGATCCATTGAAGTACTGGAACCAATCCCATCCCCAAAAAATAGCTCCACATGGCCTCAGATCCATAAACCAACTACTACACTATAACAGGAGATCCCATCCCCATCCACATCACCTCACAAGCATCAAGAAGAACAACCATACACATCATCAGAACAGAGCAAGGGATTTTTCATAATTAATCACAACATTTATCTAGTTCTATCATTTAATTTGATTAACCTGGGTGACCACATGAGGAGTCTTATTCATTGGGAATCCATTTAATTAACTAAGTTTACATGATTAACCAGTTTTCATGTTACAACCATTGAATCCCAGAAATATCCAAAATCCTAGGATTATTAGTGCGCACTAAAGGTCCACCAACCACCATGATTTTTCAGTTGAAATAATCCCATAAAATTCAAAACATAAAGGAAAAGGTGAAAGAGTACCACAACATCGTCAAACACACTCCTTCATTCTTTAAAAACTATTTATTATCTTTGTTATGGTTTGGTTCCATTCAACCATGTAGTAACTTTATCATAACCACCCCGTATGATACATAGTAAAGAGATCTGAAGGAAAAACCATACCTGGTCTATCAACAATATATGTTTTTATCCTTGCGCCAATAATTGGGGATGCACGACTTGTAGGGGAGGAACTCCGAGGACACCAATAGTGACCAAGAAAGGCACCAGCAGAGGTGCACTACTTGCCTCGACAGGGGGGGGGACCCCAAACGCACTAGGGAAATGAGAGAGACCAGCCAAGAAGAAGAAAGATGGAATTCTCATGCAATAAAAAGGTGAGATCCTGGAGTTACGTGATATGAATTTGGAGTGTATTTATAGGTGGATCGTGGTTTCACCACATGGTTGGATGGTTACACAGGATGAAATTAATTATTATTTAATAATTCTCAACAGAGGGGTGGCCATAACAGTTTTGCGTTAATGGAATTCATTTAAAGATAAAATAAAGAGCCTTTTGAGGGTCTCCCCACTCCTAAGGGATTTAACAAAAATAGTTTATGGCACTAAAAATTTCCTTTAACAACTTTAGAATTGTTAAAAAACATAATAGTGGAATTACAGGAAATACTAAAGATGTAAACCCCGACACCCCTCTATGGACAATATGTGAGACTGATCGGTGAAACTGATTTTTGGAGATGATCGGGTGATGTTGATCAGGTGAAGATGATCTTGTGAAGCAGATCTATGAAACTGATCAGCTGAAACCCTTCAGTGAAACTGATCGGGTGAAATTGATAAGGTGAAATTGATAAGGTGAAACTGATCAGTGAAACAGATTTGGTGAAACTTATTGGGTGAAACTGATCAGTGAAACTGGGTGGTGAAACACAAGTGTGAAACAAATCAGTGAAAACAATGGTTGGAACCCATGGGTGGAACCGATCAGTGAAACTGATGGGTGGAACCAATGGATGAAACCAATGGATGAAATCGATGGGTGAAACAGATCGGTGAAACCGGTTGGTAAAATCAATCATTGAAACCGATCATGAAACCGATGGGTAAAACTAGTGGGTGAAACCAATGGATGACACCGATTAGAGAGACTGATTGGTGAAACTGATCTGTGAGACCGATCAATGAAACTGGTGGAGTTGATCTGTGAAGATGATCACGTGAAGATGATATGTGAAGTTGATCAGTGAAGCTATTCATTGAAGCAAGTCTTTGAGCAGATCATTGAAGCTGATCTATGAAACAGATTAGTGAAGTGAATCTTTGAAGCTAATTTGTGAATATGATATGTGATGCTGATCTATGAAGCTGACCTATGGATCTTATATGTGAAGCTGGTAAATGAAACTGATTTGTGAGACCGATGGGTGGAAATGATCGGTGAGACCAATCAATGGCATTGATATGTGACACCACGTTGACATGTTTCCAATGAAACTGACACCCTCCTAACTCAATGATGGTTTCCAAGACACCCCAACACATAGAATTTGAAAAATTAATTGACCAAGAGGGTCTGGTCCATTACATCTGATACCACTCAATTTATTCTCATCCTCTTGAATACCAGAGTAACCCGAAAAACCCCTCCAGAAGATACCTCTCAGGAAAAATCCAACCCAAAAATCTATATCAATCCCAAGGATCACATTGTCCTGACACACATATCAGGTTGTTCATTCTTCCATGTCAAGATTATATCCACTTTGGGTGGCACTAACTCGCCTACTTGAGTTTAATTTCATCCATGCCAATGCATCTTGATTAGGAATTAGGTTTTCCCTTCCCCACATATCATGGATTTTCATAAACATTCACAATGTAAGGAAAAAAATCATCTCATAATCCAAAAAGGACATCATTACATCACAGTGGGTCACAAAAACAATAACAACCAGGAAGGATTGAAAAGAAAATCAAAATATCTATGGGTACTGGTCATGCATTTGATCTTTTCTCTCCCAATTACTCTCCTTGAGGCCACCGTGCCTCCGCAAAACACGAACCAAAGGGATGGTTCATTCATAATGTAATTTCTCATTTCGATCCTCAATCCTCACTCGTCGCTCCATGAATGTTGTGGCATCCCCTATATCCATCTCTCCCCAGTCAATGACATGGGAATGATCATGTAGATAACAACGAATATGAGAGTTATGGAAAATATCATGGATCCTTTCCAACTTATGTGGAAAATCTGGCTTATATGCCACCTCACCGACTCACCCCAACACTTCGAATGGCTCGATGAACCTTGGAGAGATCTATCTTCAATTTCTAAACCTTAGTTTGACATGTCTATGGGAAACCATCAAGAACACATTGTCTATGACCGCGAACTCGAAGGGACGCTGCCTACGATCATCATACGTCTTCTTTCCGTGATGGGATGCCTTCATCCTCTCACACACAAGATGAACCTTCTCAATTGTGTTTTGCACTAACATTGGGCCATGAACACATGCCTCCCCAACCTCGGTCCTATACATGGTTGAACTACACGTCTTCCTGTACAAGGCTTTAAATAGTTCCATGCCAATATTAGGGTGATAACTAATATTATAGGGAAACTATAATAATGTAAAATTTCATTCCAATGATCCCCCAAACTCCAAAACACAAGCCCATTGCATATCCTTTAAATTATGGATGGTCCTCTCTGTCTGGGTGTGGTAAGTAGTGATAAGGTGTAGTTGGGTACCAAAAGCATGATGAAATCCACTCTAGACTTCTGAGGTAAACCATGCATCCCTATCCAAAACTATGGACCCCATAACTCCATGAATCTTCACAACCTCATCCACGTATCTCCATGATAAGGAATCCACCACACTCGACTCCTTGATCTCCATGAAGTGGGATGATTTTGTCAGCCGGTCTACCAATACCCAGATAGCATGACAGCCTCATTGAACCCTGTTTAGTCTTGTGAAGAAATCCATTAAGATTTCCTCCCACTTTAACTTGGGGAAATATAAGGGCTACAAAAAAACTCCTAGGATTCGGTGTTCAACCCTCACCGACTAACACACTAGGCACCATGACACAAACTCTGCAACTACCCGTTTCACCCTGGGTAACAAAATTTTTTTCCATAGGCCTCAGAATATCGTAGAAACTCATATGTGTACCCATATGAGTGAGTTATAGAACTCACGGAGAACTCCCTCATGCATCGTGTCTGGGACAAAAAAAATTCTCTCAGGAAATCATCAGATTCCGACCATCCTCCGACCACCAACCTTGAGAATTGACTTGGTTAAACCGATCGCACATCACTACACTCTTTATGTCTCCCCACTAAGACTCCTCTACCTTCATCAATAGAGAGAGCTGAACTATCATATGACAAATACAACCTCTAATACTATCAACCCTTGCATCTAGGTGTAGGGAAGCCAACTCCTCCATTGAATTCCAAGCATCCAAAGATTCCAGAATAACCTACCTATGTGACTTCCTGCTCAAGACATCAACCACAACATTCCCATTACCTTCAGTGTAAGAGATATAGAAGTTGTAGTCCTAAAGAAATTACACCCAACTTCATTGTCACAAGTTCAGGTCCCACTGAGTATATATAATCCTCAAACTCTTTTGGTCCGTGAAGACCAAAAACTTCTCCCCGATGAGGTAATGCCGCCACAACTACAATGCGAACACTACTGCAGAAAGATCTAGGTCATGAGTGGCACAGTTATTCTCATGAAGACATAACTGCCTAGAACCATAAGAGTTCACTCTCTACTGCTGCATCAGAACACACCCCAGGCCATATCTAGAAGCATCACAAAACAACTCATACAACACCCCTTCCTTTTCCAACCTCAGCACTAGAGTGTTGACCAACCTTTCCTTCAGATGACTGAATGTCGCCTGACACAACTCACTCCACAGGAAGGTGTTGTCCTTTCTGGTCAAAGATGTCAAAGGATCTGTGAAATGTATGGCTGATTTTCTCTTATTGACCAGTCAAGGTTCAGGTGCTCTGCTAATGTGTATAGCAGCACTCGGGTCGAATCCTCGACGATGATACTTTGTAATAGTCGTTTGTTTGTAGTTGATTGTATTTTGATTTTTGGGGTTTGTTTGTAGGGATAAATTGAAATGATTGATGGTTGATTCTTGATTTAACAAATATATAGAAATTTTGGTGAGTTCATTATTGGGGAGTTAAGCTTGTGATATCATTGAGCACTGCTTTGTATTGCATTAAATAAACACCCATGTCATAAGTTGACGTTGATTGAAATTACTATATGTTAAGACTTTAGTCAAAGGATTAACTTAACTTAGGGTTCTAATATCAGTCAAAACTTATTTATGGTAGTGTATTTATGGTTCCAATAATACATGGAAACCACTTGTTAAACAAAACATATCATTAATCCCTGACATATTAAGTTTAACATACATAATATTAATTTAAAGAATACTCATCAAGAAAAAACTCTCAATCACTTAACATCCGCAAATTAAAAATCTCCCCAATGGTAGATTTACTCAGCCATTAGGATTTTTTATAATCTGGGTTTAATGTTTACGGTGATGATTTAAAATGATTATAAAAAAAGGGATAAGAAAAGATTAGTGTGCCGAACACACACATGAAAGATTTTGAGAATCAGAAATGGAATTTAGATTGAATGAGGAAGCAAAATAAGGGACTGTAATTTAAAATGATTCAAACTATTTTAAGACCATTAATATTATAAAACAGAAGGTGGAGAATAATAAGAGGTATTGAAGAAGAAACAAGCATTAAATTTTATTGAAATGAAAACAAAGTTACACAATTACAATTGAAACCAATCATAAACAAACATGAAAGAGAAGTGGAGGAGAGGTATGTTTTGTTGAAACAAGATCAAATAATATCCTCCTAGGGCCTTGTCAAGGAACTAGTAATGTCAAACCTCCTCCTAAAGTGCTGATGTTCCAGCCCTTTTGAAATGAGAGGAGGATATGTATTTATAGCCCAAGGTGGTGGACTATTTACATTCCAAAAATACCCCTCAACTTGGATCGCCGATATGGACATCCAGAAAGCTGAATAATGAGACATCTCCTTATTCAATGTTGTAGATAAAAATGTATTCTGTCTACTTTGAAAATTTGGCGGCCTTTGGACTTATTGATCCAATTTTATGGCTGTTTGAGAAAATAATTCTGATCTGTCCATTTCAATACAGACGTTTTTGAAGTCCATAATGTAAATGGGTTTTTTGAATAGGAAGCTTCCCTCAAATAAAAATTATTTCATAAACAAAGATGGCCGCCCGAATCGCCTCTAGTACACTGCAAAATCTCAGATCGAATGGATGTTTACATCTGTTGAAAGTGCAATATTAGTGTGCTGTTTTTAATTGTCGTCCAGAATGGTGGGCGGGACTTCAATGCATCAGTTGGGCCCCTTGTATTTGTGATTGGGTTCTGAAATATTAATAATGGACTCCTTGAAATGTCCAACTAACATGGGAGGATAATTAAGGTATTTGGACTTCTTTATTGAGCCATTAATTCAACCTTCATATATGGTCCAGTTTCTTCACAGTTTCTGTGGGCCTTCTTATGTGGTCCATATGACCCTCTAAATGGAAGAATATTCCAAAGGTGACTTCTAATGAAATGTTTCAATTGGAATTGGGAACCCTAAAAAACAATAATCATTAAATTTGGATATTTATGGTGATAGGTATTGTTAAAACATTAAATAGACTTGAATCTGGGTAAATTCAAATAGTGCTCAAAAATTATATTTAATATTTAAACATTAATATTTCACAAAAATTATGCACATTTCATATAAAATTAGTAAAGGGGGTATGTAAAAAGACATGAAAATATTAATAACATCAACTCCCCCACAATTAGTCTTATGCATGTCCTCATGGGAAATAAATATACAAATAAGACAAACTCATTTTCACTCACCAACAAATATTAAAATTTTGTATTCCCAAATTAGGGGAGGTTTAGACTATTTCACTCATCCATATTGAATTCCACCACAAATTTTTACAGAAATAATGTTCCAAAAACAATTCATTTTTTTCATGCTCAACATTATACATAGAAAATGGTGGCACTCAAAACTTACTCCTCTCAAGATGATAAAATTCAGTTTTGGAGGATCACTCTTTCACCAACCAAAAGTGAAAAATCTAAGATATTGTAAGAGCTCTAAGATTATTTTCCCCATCCTAAAGTTCCCAAAAATCAAGAGGTCATAATAGGGGTTTTTTGGTATCTATGGGATGGTAGGAATATTGTATTCAAAAGAGTGGAGAGAGGGGTACAATACCAACATGGAAAAAGAAATGGACAGATTTTATTAAATAAAACATGGGATGACATGGAAAAAAATATTGACAAGGGCATGATTGTGTGAATCAAGACCAAAAAGAGGGAAAAAATGTGATGGGAATGTGAAGATGTAATATTTACAAAACACATCAACGTCTCCCAATGACATAAGAATATATATGGAAGGTGTTCTTTTATAGTGTTTTTTTCAAAAGTTGAACATGAAACAGATCTCACACTCATCTCCCAACCCATGTTTGATCTCTTCATGATACTAATTTTAATAGTTATAACAAGATCAAAGGTTGAGTAAGAGTTGTTTTTGACACATCCAAGACACAACCCATTCTTATATTTATTTTTATATGAATTTTATTTTATTATGATATTTTTTGAATTTTTTTGAACACCTTTCAATATAATTTGTATAATACATTCCCAAATCCCACTGAATGACAACCTACCCCCGACACTAAAATGAATGCTTTCCCTCAATCATATGATAACACACTAGAAAGTAAGGAAATGATACCCAAAAATGAAATCCATTCCCCCCCACACATAAATTTCGAAAACTTATGCAATGAAAAAATCCATGTTCATATTGGGTGGGATAAGGTATTGGGCTTGTAATGTGGATATCAAAGAAATGTTTTTCATAGGCTTGAAGGGGCTTTAAAAAGGAGGATTAATGTAAGGTTAATGAGAGGGTTTTTGTCTATTATTATTCTCATGCAGTTCAAAACAATGCCTCTATCATATTAATTCACACTAAAGTATGAATTTTAGCTCGAAGGTCTATAAAATCAAGACTCACAAATGGTGGTGAAAAACACACATTTTGAAAAGATTGTCATAGGTGGCCTTGGAATGAAAGAAAATTTATTTCCTCATGTTTTGGGAAAACCATTTTCCAAATCAAAAATAGAGAATTCAAAATTTTTTGGTTTTGACACAAGATTCTTTATCCAATTTGATGATGAAAACACAAAATTTATCAGATGAAACATATCTATTGACTCCCCAAAATGGTTGGACAAAATTTAAAAATTAAATGGTGAGTAATTATGAGTCATTGTTTTTTTAGTTTTTTAGTTTTTTTTAGTTTTATATAAAGACACACCCACACAAAAGAGAAATAGTAAAAGGGAAAAAATGTGATGAGGAAAGTGGTAAGAAAAAAAATGAGAATGAGGGAGGAAAAAGAAATAGAGAGATAGGGAGAGAGGGAGAAGAAGAGTCAAAGGGAATGAGGTTCCCCTAGTTTAGATTTGGTGGGTTGCCATCTCCATCCAGTGGTGGGTCTACTGTGGATCCAATTGAAGTTGATGTTGTTCCAGGATTGGAGGTCCTCTGATGGTGATGTTTCAACTGATGTCCATTTATCATAAATGTCCTTTTGGAGGAGGGGTCTTGGACTTGCACTGCACCAAATGGGTAAACATTAGTGATAATAAGGGGACCTTCCCAATGAGAATTAAGCTTACCTGGGTGAAGACGAAATCGAGATTTTAAGAGAATCACCTTTCCAACTTCATGAAATACCTTTCTCAGGATGTGTTTGTCATGGAGTACCTTAGCCTTCATTTTGTACAGAATGGAAGTCTCATAGGTTTCAAGTCGAAGCGCCTCCAGTTCAGCCAATTGTAACAATATTTATTCACTAGATTTTTGACAATCAAAATTACAGGTTTTCGCAGCCCAAAAAAATTTATGTTGGATTTCCAGCGGTAGATGACACGCTTTACCAAAAACTAGCCTAAAAGGATACATCCCAATGGGTGTTTTTTTGGCAGTTCGATAAGCCCAAAGTCCTTCACCATGTCATTCAGGACAGTCTTTTCTGGTGGGTTTTACAATTCTCTCAAGCACTCTTTTCACTTCTCTATTAGAAAGTTCAGCCATGCCATTTTTTGGGGGTGATATGCAGTTGAAGTTTTATGTATAACCCCATTCTTTTTCAAAATAGATTCTATGGTTCTATTATAGAAATGGGTTCCTAAGTCATTGATCAAGACACGAGGCGTGCCAAATCATTGGAACATGTGAGTTTTGAGGAACTCGGTAACAGTATGAGCATCATCCTTCCTAGTGGGTTTGGCCTCAAACCACCTTGAAACATAATCAACCGCAAGAAGAATGTATGAGAATCCATTGTAAGGAGGAAATGGTCCCATGAAATCGATGCCCCAAATATCAAAGATTTTACAAAAGATTAAGGGATTTTGGGGCATTTCATTTCTTTTGGAGATTGTGCTGAACTTTTTGAAAGTGGGACATGATTGAGAGAACTCATGTGAGTCCTTGAAGAGTGAAGGATAGAAGAATCTAGAGTCTATGACATTTTGGGAGGTCCCTTGTGTTCCAATGTGGCCACCTCCGGGAAGTGAGTGACAATATTCTAAGATGGAAGAATTCTAATTTTCTTCAACACATCTTCTAATAACCATGTCTGCCCTAGTTTTCCAAAGTTTATTATCTTTCCAAAAATAGTATTTTGAATCTCTTTTCAACTTCATTTTTTGTTCTTTTGAATACTTTTCAGTAAAAACACCAGAAACCAAATAATTTACAATTGGGGCATACCATGGTAACTTTGGAGTGAGAGACGAAAGGTTCTCTATGGGGAATTCAGGATCAATGATTTCTGAATGAGAAGAATTAGAAATTCTACTCATGTGATCAGCCATATGGTTTTATTTTCCAAGTCTATCATTGATTTCATGGTCAAACTCTTGGAGCATTAGGATCCATATTATTAGCCTCGGTTTGGAATCACTTTTCTTGAGTAAGAACTTAATAACAGAATGGTCTGTGAAGATGATGATTTTGGAACCTAAGAGATAGGACCAGAAATTTTCTAAGGCAAAAACCACTGCAAGACGTAAATTTTCAGCAACTGTGTAGTGAGATTGAGTTTCGTCCAATGTTTTTGAGGCATAATAGATGACATGAAGGATTTTTTCTCTTCATTGACCAAGAACAGACCCAACGAATCTATTAGAAGCATCACACATTAACTCAAAGGGTAAGGACCAATCTAGGGGTTGGATTATTGGGGAAGATGTAAGAGAAGTTTTGAGTTCAACGAAGGCTCTCTTTCAAGCCACATCAAAATGGAATGTGACATCATTTTGGAGTAGGAGAGTGAGTGGGAGGGAAATCCTACTAAATTTATGAATGAATCACTGATAGAAACCAGAATTACCGAGAAATGAACGGATGTCTCGAACAGAAGTGGGTGGAGGAAGTGATTGGATCACTTCAATTTTGGAAGGATCGACTTCAATACCATATTTTGAAACTATGTTCCCTTGAACAATCCCATTTGCAACCATGAAGTGACATTTTTCAAAATTTAACATTAGGTTGCACTTGACACACTTTCGGAGGACAAGAGAGAGTGAATTCAAACATGATTCAAATGACTCACCATAAATGGTGAATTCATCCATGAAGACATCCATGCCGTGTTCAATGAATTCAGAAACGTTACTCATCATACACCTCTGGAATGTTGCAGGATCATTGCAAAGTCCAAAAGGCATTTTTTTTATATGCATATGTTCCAAAGGGGCATGTGAATATAGTCTTTTCTTAGTCCTGAGGTGAGATTGGGATTTGAAAATAGCCGGTGTATCCATCAAGAAATCAATAGTGTGACTTTCTAGATAATCTTTCTAGAATTTGATCAAGGGATGGAAGAGGGTAGTGATCTTTTCGTATTTTAGCATTCACCTTTTGATAATCGATGCATACACGCCATTTGTTCTTCACTGGAGTTGTGACTACCTCCCCATGTTCATTTGTGACAATAGTTATCCCACCCTTCTTTGGTACAACTGGAATTGGATTAACCCATTAACTTTCAAAAATTGGGTATATAATACCATCTTGAAGAAGCTTGGTGATCTCTTCCCTAACTACCTCAAGTATGATTGGATTGAGTCTTCTTTGTGGTTGTCTAATTGGTTTGGATGACTCCTCCAGATGGATGTGATGCATGCAAAGGGCAGGGTTGATTCCTGGTATGTCATCTAGGGTCCAACCTAAGGCTTTTTTGTTTTCCTCTAACACTTGAAGAAGTTTGGACTCCTCAGTTTCTGTATGTGTGGAAGATATAATGACAGGATATGAGTGATCATGGAAGAGGAATGCATATTTCAGGTGTGCAAGAAGGGGTTTCAGATTAGTCTCATCATTCATTTTTAGTTTAGGAAACTCAGAAATAGAGGATGGGACTTCAGTTGCTTCATATTAATTTTTCCCAATACTATCCAAGGTGGTGAAATTTTGATCAGAGTTGAGATGGGATTCAAGAGAGTTTTCAAGATCCGCTAAATTTATGGAGTCTCTGAATGAAAGGTCCACATCAACATCACCATTTATGACTTGGTTAATCCTAGTGCAGATTTCACAAGATCCTTTCTCTTCAAAACAGGATGAACATGATGGAACATGGTTTAATTGACTCTTAGAAGTGTCCTCAGAAGCATGGGTGTAGAATGCCGAGTGATCCTCATATGGGTATCGCATGGCTTGGAAAATATTGAACTTGACCATTTGATCACCGAATTCCATGGATAGGATGCCTGAATGGACATCAATCATTGTCCTCGCAGTCATGAGGAATGGTCTTCCTAGAATTAGGGGAGATCAAGAAGATTTCATCTCACCTTCCATGTCATGGACATAGAAATCAGAAGGGAAGATAATATCATTGACTCGGACAAGTACATCCTCAATTATTCCCTTAGGACTGGATGTGCTTCGATTGGCTAACTGAATGATAACACCTGTTGAATGTAAGGGACATAGACCAAGTTTGGAGAAGATAGATTTGGGCATGACATTAATTAAGGCTCCTAGGTCTATGAGTGCATCATCAAAGTTCGAACATCCAATTTTTCCTAGAACCTAAAGGTCCCAGGATCTTTGCACTTTATGGGAATAGACTACTGAATGGAAACATTTTCAAAGGTCCTAAGTTGCCTCTTGTGGGTGCACAATTCCTTAAGAAACATAGCATATTTAGGAATTTGTTTTATGGAATCTTAGAGGGGAATGTTGACATCAACACGTCTAAACATGTCGAGAAGTTCAGGATTGGGTTCAAAGGAGATCCTTTGTTTAGAAACAACTTGAGGAAATGTAATTGGGTTCTTATGTGGAATAGAAGGAGGTGTAGGAATGGATTCAGGTTCATTTTCAAGTTTCTTTTTATTTTCGTTTTCATGGTCAACATTCAAAGGAGGGTTTGAGGATTTATATTGAGGAGTAGAATGTTTCTTTCCCAATCTATGTGAAATTTCACTTACATTACCCTTGGGGTTGGGTAATAGTTGAGCTGGGAGTTGGGAAGAATTTGATTGTTGTTGCTGGCTCAGGTGGTATGTAAGTTGACCTATTTTAGTTTAAATGTTTTTAAGGATAGAACGGGTGAAGGAGGAAAGATCTTCCACTGCACATTCCCATGGTTTCATGGAAGAATAGGCTTGTCCCAGATTGGGATTTCCTTGATTTTAGTTCTTGGGAAATCGATTGTATTGGTTTTGGAATTGGGAAGGTTGACTAGGATAATGGAATCCAGGAGGATGATTGTTCCTTTGAGGTTGAGGAACAAAAGGATATGGTTGATGGGAGATACCACCACCTTGACCAAATTAGAATAGGTTTGGGTTTTGAGGAGGGAATTGGGGGGGGGGGGTGAGGCATGGGGTTACCATACCTCAATCCTTGGTTAAATTTAGATGAAAAGGGCTCAGAGTGAGGATGGTTGAAGTTTCTAAAAACTGACCTGATAGTTGAGGATTGGTGTTCCGCTGAGCATATACTGCATTGAGCTCCATTGGTCTAGATGAATCCGATTGATCCTTTTGAAGTTGTGGACATGTGTCAGTTGGATGAGATTGAGAGTTAAAGATTCCACAGTTTTTATAGGTCTAGGAAACATTGATTTTGGAGAAGATGAGGTTGGGGATTTGGTGGCCACAGGTAGCTGTCTCACAAGACCTATTAGTTCACTCATCCACTCAGTCATCTTGTTCGGCTCAATTGATTGATTATCTTGGGCTTGTGTGACTTGAGCATGTTCTTGAGTATGGAATTGTTGTGTGTTTGCAGCCATGTTACTTATGAGATCTCTTGCAACTGTATGAGTTTTATCAATAAAAGAACCACCACTTGCGGCATCAATTAGAGTTCTCTCCATAGACAATAAACCCTCATAGAAGTATTGGATCAAGAGTTGGTCAGGGATTTGGTGATGTGGACTGGTTGAGACAGGCATTTTGAACCTCTCATAGTACTCATAGAGTGATTGACTTGGGAATTGATGGATACCACTTATTTCCTTTCGGATAGAAGCAGTATGAGAAGCAGGAACATATTTCTCTACGAAGAGTCACTTCATGTCATTCCATGTGGTTATAGAACCAGGAGGAAGGTAGTAGAGCCATGAAATAGAAGTGTCATCTAGGGATAAAGGGAATGCTTAGAGTTTTATTTGTTCCTCAGAAATCCCTTGAGGCTTCATGGTAGAGCACACTACTTGGAACTCTTTAAGGTGGAGATGTGGATCCTCACCAGCTAGCCTATGGAAATGGGGAAGAAGATGAATAAAAACTGATTTGTGTTTGAAGTCAGCTTCTATGTTTGGATATTGAATACTAAGATGTTAGTAATTCATATCAGGGCAAGCAAGTTCTTTGAGGGTTTGTTCCCTAGGATTGGCCATTTCAAATTCAACTGGTTGGATGAGTACTGGTTCTTGAATGAGTTGATTATCTCTTATGTTCCTCCTAATTTGGCAAAGTGTTCGCTCAATTTCAGGGTCAAACAAATCCAAGGGATTGTTTGGAAGGCTACGGGGAATTCAGTGAGATTTTGGAAGAAAGAGGAAGATGGGTTCTTCTTTGTATTTTTTTCAGTTTATGATTTTTATGAGAAGACGGGTTTTTCTTTATGATTTGTTTTCAGTTTCATTATAATTTTTTTGGTTTTTTATTACAATAACCAGAAACTAACTAATAATTAAATCACCATACCCGAAAACTATGCAATTTGAAACACACAGCTGATTATTGCCTATCGACTGGTCAAGGTTCCGCTGCTCTGCTAATGTGTATAGCAGCACTCGTGTCGAATCCTCGGTGATGATACTTTGTAATAGTCATTTGTTTTTAGTTGATTGTATATTTATTGGTGGGGTTTCTATGGAGAGGTAAATTGAAATTATTGATGGTTGATTCTTGATTTAACAAATATATAGTGAATGGGGTGAATTCATTATTGGGGAGTTAAGCTTGTGATATCCTTGAGCCTTGTTTTGTATTGAATTAAATTAACACCCATGTCATAAGTTGACGTTGATTGGAATTCCTAAGTGTTAAGACTTTAATCCAAGGATTAACAGAACTTAGGGTTCTAATCTCAGTCAAAACTTATTTATGGTAGTGTATTTATGGTTCCAATAATCCATGGAAATCACTTTTTAAACAAAAAATATCATTAATCCATGACATATTACTTTTAACATACACAATATTAATTTAATGAATACTCATCGAGCAAAAACTCTCAATCACTTAACATCCCCAAATTATAACTCACCCCAATGGCAGATTTAGTCAACCATTAGCATTGTTTATAATCTGGGTTTAATTTTTATGATGATGATTTAAAAATATTATAAAAATAAATGGACAAGAAAAGAGTAGTGTGCCGAAGACACACACGAAAGATTTTGAGAATCAAAAATGAAATTTCGATTGAATGAGGAAAAAAAATAAGAGACTGTAATTTAAAATGATTGAAAATATTTTATGACCATTATTATTATACTACAGAAGGTGGAGAAGAATAAGAGGTATTGAAGAAGAAACAAGCACTAAAATTTGATTGAAATGAAAACAATGTTACACAATTACAACTGAAAGAAAACATAAACAAAAAATGAAAGAGAAGTGGAGGAGAGGTCTCTCTTGTTGAAAAAAGATCAAAACATATCCTCCCGGAACCTTGTCAAGGATCTAGTAATTCCAATCCTTCTCCTTATGTGCTGAAGTTCCAACCCTTTTGAAAGGATAGGAGGGGACGTATTTATAGCCCAAGGTGGTGTGCCATTTATATTCCAGAAATATCCCTCCACTTGGCTCGCCGATATGGACATTTAGACAGCTGAATCATGAGAAATCTCCTTCTTCAAAGTTCCAGATAAAAATGTATTCTAAATATTTTGAAAATTTTGTTACCATTGGAATTATTGAGGAAAAGTTATGGCGGTTTTAGTAAACAATTTTGATCTGTCCATTTCAATACAGACTTTTTTGATTTCCATAATGTGAATGGGTTTTGGAATCGGAATATGCCCTCCAATAAATATCATTTCTGCAACATAGTTGGCCGCCCCAATCTCCTCTTTCACATTGCAAAAGCTCAGCTCGAATGGATGTCTACATCAGGAGAAATTGCTCATTAGTGTGCAGTTTTTAATTCCCGGCTAGAATGGTGGGATGTATTTCAATGCATCAGTTGGGACCATTTTATTTGTGATTGGGTTCTAAAATTTTCATCATAGACTCCTTAAAATGTCCTCCGATCTTGGGAGGAGAATTAAGGTATTTGGACTTCTGGATTGAGGCCAGTAATTCAACATTCATATATGGTCCAGTTTCTTCACAGTTTCCTTGGGCCTTCTTGTGTGCTCCATATGGCCCCCTAAATGAACGAATTTTCCAAAGGTGAATTCTAATGAAATATTGGAATTGGAATTGGGAACCCTATAAAACAAGAATAATGAAATTCGGATAATTAGGGTGATAGTTATTGTTAAAACATTAAACAGACTTGAATCTGGATAAATTCAAATAGTGCTCAAAAATTTTATTTAATATTTAATCATTAATATTTCACAAAAAATTAAGCACATTTCATATAAAATAAGTAAAGGGAGTATGTAAACAGATATAAAAATATTAATAACATCAATCTTCAACTCAAGCGAATTTGCGTATAAACCTCTAATAATAGTCTTCCAGACCAAGAAAACTACGAACCTCCGTCAGATTCTTGGGAGCTTCCCAAGAAAGAACCGCCGCAACCTCTGACGGATCAACCACCACTCCTTGCTGAGTCGCCACGTGTCGAAGGAAATTCAGTTTTCCTATCATGAACTTGCACTTGGTCAAAATCCAACATATTTGGTGATGTCGATGGATCTCCAAGACTATCAAGAGGTGCTTAGTATGTTCCTCGTTTTCTCTTTAGTATATCAAAATGCCATCGATGAACATAATGACGATACCATCCAAACATTCACAGAAAATAGAGTTCATGAGCCCCATGAACACATAATATGCATTCATAACACCTAACGACATGACTAAAAAATCAAAGTTCCCATTCCTACACCTGAAAGCAGACTTCAGGATTTCACTGTCCTGGACCCTTTACTAGAGATACCCAGACATTAAATAGATCTTAGAGAACCAAACTACTCCCCTTAGCTGGTCAAATAGATCATCTATCCTCATGAGAGATTAACGGTTCTTTACATATACCTGATTCAGTCTCTCGAAGTCTATGCATAGACTGACGCCACTATCTTCCTTCTTCACGAACAAGAGAGGAGCATCCAACAACGACCCACTGGGTCGGACAAAACCCTTCTTCATTAGCTCATCAATCTAAATCTGTAACTCCCACAACTCAGATGGTGCTATCTGACAAGGAACCTTCGAAATCAGACGGGCATCGGGATGTATGTATATCCCTAAAACAATGTCACCTGGAGGGGGTCGAGTGAAAACCTCCTCTGAAAAAATGTATAGGAACTCCCTGTCAAGTCCCAGAACATCAATCGTATCAGCATCAACAGATTCTACTGAATGCTTAGCCAACATAGAAAAAAGAGGCTCCACATGCCATCTCCCGACCTGAAAAAATTTGTTTTCCAACAAAATCCAAATGTAGGGCATCCTCATTGGATAATATGACTCTTCTATGGAATAATTCGTTAACAACATGAACAAGAAATAGTCAATTGATGCCTAGGATGACATCATATGGATGAATTTGTGGCAAAAAAAGATCCCCACAAGACTGATACAGCCCCAACATCATTCTTCATCCTCGACAAACATCAAACAGGCTTGTATGACCCCCAAACTGGTGTACTCAGTACTAGTGGAATAGAGAGTATCTCTATGTTTAGTCCCAATGAATGGAATAGACTAGGTGTAACAAAAGAGTGTGAAGCTCCTAAATCAAACATGGCATATACAAGACTGCTAAACAAGCTGATCGAACCATGAATGACTTCTATCCCTGCTAGAACTGGTACGTCTGCGGTGTCCAACTGCCCACACACACCTCCTCAACCTCTATTATATCAACCAGCACTTCGACCACGCCCTGGTCATGGTCCTTGATGATCACCCTAGGTTCTTCCTTCTCCTTCCACGTCTGATCTCGGAGGAGCGGGAGCTCATTGTTCCTGCCTCTTCTGATAAAAGGGACTGTCTAGAAACTGATGCAACTGAGGTGGGTGTTGAACCTGACCACCCCCAAATATTACACATTGTCTGAGCAATGATTCCGAAGGTTCCCAAAACGACCATAGATGAAGCACCTCGGTCCTGGGACTGCATGAAAATGGTAAGGATTTGGAGAATGAAAATGGATTGGTTGGGGCCTTCTATAACATAGAAGGCCCTGATGCATGAGGCCTACTACTGAAGGCCATCCCCTTTAAGGACCCCAACTAGCTCCCCTCCCACGGCACACCTCACCACATGTGCATCCTCTCCACCAGTTCCGACTGCTTTTATACCTTCATGTACATCAGTAGTGTGAAGGGAGTAACATCATACAGAAGAGAAGGTCTAAGTGCCACCAGTAAACATCATGCCTGATAATCCTCATCCGGAATAATGTCCCGAGAAAAATGAAGGAGATCCTTGAACATTACCCCCTACTCCCTCCCTGAAATGATCCCCTGTTGAAGGGATAATATCTCCTTCTTCATTTCCGCCTTCATCGGGGAGGAGATGAATTCCTCCTAGAATTCCCTCTTGAAGTTAGTTCAAAAAACTCCCACCTCCCTCTTCTCCCCAAGATAAAGATTCCACCAATAATGCACCACTCCCCATATCTGGATTACAACCAGAGGAACCTAGTACTCTGTCAGAGTCTGGATCAAGCTGAAAGCTATCACCAACTCTTTGAGCCAGATCTCTTTCTCTATGTTTGAGACGCTACCGTTGTACTTTAAGAGGGAATGTCGCTGAAAGGCATGAAGAATCCTTTTCCATTGGTCACCCCCTCCTCTCTATCAATACTTCGCTGATCAGCCAGATCATCCTCCCGATCCTTGATCGCCCTCACTACCCGTGGTCGCCATCTAGGTGTCATAGCTGGAAGGTAAACAAGGAAAGCCTAACCTCAAGTAGTGTAGAATATTTCTTTTAAATTTTGCTAAAACTTTTATTTATTTATTTAAATTCCCCGAACACTGAGAACATACAAGAACACAAGTCATTATGATGCATGTACCTTTCATAGGGTCTCTAACCTGCATTCATTGTACCCCGACTTGTTCATTCGGTAAAGCCCTTGCATCAGATCACGGGGGGCCCTAAAATCCTATGTCCTAGCCAGTCTTCCCTAACATATTTCATGCACCAAGATTTCCTAACACTGTTTCCCTACCATCCCATGAAATTATTTCTATTCCTTACCCAGATCTCCATCCTATCTCTCAACCATTACCTCTAATACCATTCTGTCATTGCCCGCCTTCCCCAAGATGAGGGAAAGGGACAACAGATTGCCAAACCCTTCCTCCCACAAGTTGAAGGGGAGATAATGACACCCGAGACTAACCTTCAATTTTCCTCAGAGTGGTGAGTAGAACCATGTTTATAAAATCACACATAAAATATAAACTCATTACCCTTTATATTTAGTAGGATCGAGAGATAAGATAGTAAATCTAAAAAACACCAAAAGTGGAAGTAAAAGGGAAGCCAAAACAAATCCCATATGCATGTTCCAATAATAAGTGCTATAAAAATACATAAAAATCCAAAGGGAAGTAACAAATGAAATTAAAACCAATGATGTCAACGGTCCCAACATTCGAGCTAATAGAGTTCAGCATGGTCCTTGAAGTCCTCCTGGAATCCTGAAATTAGTTTTATATACGTAGTGTGATCATACAGGTATACTCTCTAGGGAAAACCAAAAGCTCTCATGCACAAGTGGGGAGGCATTCTAATACCCTGTGAGAAAAAGGAGATGACCAAAGAACCTAGAAAGGAAACCATCCACCCAATCTCACCAAGGAACACTCCCAAAATAACGCAAGTTTGGTAAATTAATAATAATAGCACATTAATATTTGGGTACCCCACACCACTTTCCCATTGGTTATTGAAGACATCCTATGCGTTAGACATCTCCCTTCATTCTCACTATAGACCCCCCCCCCCCCCCCCCCGCCCACACACACATGGGCTAAAAAAACACACATCAAACCCGCAAACAGTTGGTCCACAACAACCACAGGTATCCACGCCCATAGACACCTGTTCCAGAACAATTAGTTCCATGCTCGAAGACACCTGATCATCATCCCAAAGAAACATGGGAAACAACCTGCCCACACACACTTGGGGCAACCACAACTACCCTTCCTGAAGCATATTGGGCTATAATGGACGTCAGGCCATCACAACCTTCTCAAAGTGTCCTGGGATACTTGGAAAAGGTAGCTGAAAAGGAGCTAATTACCAGCCACTCATAGGAGTGTTAGGAAAACAACCCTCCCCCATGAAATGGGGTGTTCGGTAAGAAGTTCTCAACTTGGGTGGGGGTGTGAATAAGAAACACAAAACTAAATTTATACATATAGGTATAGAAGAACTCATCCCAACCAAGGGTTTCCAAAACTAGCCCACACAAAAAAACCCTCGTTAATATTCATTCATAAAAATCACAACGGCCACAACCAAGTCACAAATAAATCCACGAAAACAAATACCATTTAATCCCATTCTAGTTATCACATTCTAGTAGTTCCAGTTAAAATAATTATTTACTATTGAAAAAATAACATGTTTAGACCCATGAAAAATGAGAAAAAACAACCAACCATCAAAATTCATCATTCACACCCTATTCCCTTGTAAAGTGACAACAACAAAAGGGATCCGTGAGATCCCTCGAAGTACTAGAACCAAACCAAGCACCAACATATGACCCCACATGGCCTCAGATACACAGACCAATAACTGCACCACAACAGGGGGATCTCATCCCCATCCACGTCACCTCATAAGAATCAAGTAGAACAACCATACACATCATCATAACAGAGCAAGGGATTGTTCAGATTTAAACAAACAATTTATATATAGTTCTGTGTTTCCGTTTGGTTAATCAGGGTGACAACACAAGGATTTGTATTAATTGGGAATTCATTTAATTGACTTATTTTTTGTGACTAACTAGTTTCCATATTATAGACATTCAATCACAGAAAGATCCAGAAAAAAGAGGTTTATTAGTGTGAAATAAAGGACCACCAATGACCATGATTTTCAGTGGACATAATACCACAAAATTCACAACATATATGAAAAGGTGAAAGAGTAACACTACATTGTCTAACACACCCCTTAATTCTTTTAAAACCATTTATTATCTTCGTTAAGGTTTGGTTTCATCCATACCCATATAAACATTATCATACTCACCCCACATGATACATACTAAACAGAGTTGAAGGAAAAAATCGTACCTAGATGATCAACGATTGACATTTTTATCATCATGCTAATAACTGGGATGCATGACTTGTATGGGAGGAACTCTGAGGACTCTAAGAATGGGCACAAAAGGCTCCAGCACAGGTGCACCACTAGCCTTGGGAGGGGGGGGGGACTCTAAGTGCACCAGGGAAATGAAAGAGACCAGCCAAGAAGAAGAAACATGGAACTCAAATGTGATAAAAATGTGAGATCCTAGAGTTACAATATATGAATTTTGAACATCTTTAAAGGTGGATCGTGGTTCCACCACATGCTTGGATGGTTACACGTGATAGAATTAATTTTTATTTAAAAATTCTCATCGGAGGGGTTTCCATAACAACTATACATTAATGGATTTTATTTAAATAATGGAAAATGGGTTCATCGAGGGTCGCCCCACTCCTAGGGGATTCAAAACATTAATTATGGCACCAAAAATGGCCTTGAACAACATTAAAAAAGTTAAAAGACCTAATTGTGGGGTGACAATAAAATAGGAGAAGGAAATCCAGAAACCCCTATGTGACCGATTAGTGAGACTAATCGGTGAAAACGATCAGTGGAGCTGATCAGATGAAGCTGATTGGGTGAAGCTGATCCCGTGAAGCTAATCAGTGAAACTAATCAGATGAAACCAATCAGTGAAAAAGATAGGGTGAAACATATAAGTGAAATAGATCTATTGAAACTGAATGGGTAAAACTGATCGGGTGAAATGAATTGGGTGAAATGAATCAGTGAAACCGATGGTTGAAACTAATGGTTGAAACCGATGGGTGAAACCGGTTGGTGAAACTGATGGGTGAAACTAATGGGTGAAACCACTGGTTTAAACCGATGGGTGAAACTGATCGATGAAATGGATGGGTAAAACTGATGGGTGAAAGAGAAGGGTGAAACTGAAGGGTGAAACTGATCGGTGAAACTGATGGGTGAAACTAATCGGTGAAACTGATCGGTAAATCATACAGGTGAAATTGATGGGTGAAACAGATCGATGAAACTGATGGGTGAAACCGATCGATGAGAACGATCGATGAGAGCATTCAGTGAAACTGGTCTGTGAGACTGATCAGTGAAACCAGTGGAGAAGATCTGTGAAGCTGATCACCTGAAGTTGATCAGTAAAGCTGGTCTGTGAAGCCGATCTATTAATCTGATCTCTAAAGATGATCAGTAAATATGATATATGAAGCGTATCTATGAAGCTGATCAGGGCAGCTGATCAGTGAAGCTGATCTGTGATATTGATCTGCGAAGTTGATCAGTGAAGATGATCTCTAGAGTTGATCTGTAATGCTGATTTGTGAAACTGATCTGTGAGATCAATTAGTGGAACTGATCATTGAGACCAATAAGTGGCACTGATATGTGACACCATGGTGACATGTTTCCAATGACACCCACATGCTACTGAAACATCGATGGTTTCCAGTACATCCCAACACTAAGAATTTGGAAAATTAATGGACAAGGAGGGTCTGGGCCATTACAGGAATAGTGGGTCAAATTTTCATTAATATATTTATTTATGTTTTGTGCTTTAGGGATATTAACTTTTCGAAATTGTTTTATTAAGATGTTTAATGGTAAATAATGTAATTAAGGGTAAAACTATTATTTCAAATGTTAGAAATTTAGAAAAAATCATTTCCATATTACATCAGATGAGTGGGTGTCAGATAAAATATTAACCTTTGTAACCCTATTATATGATAGTATTCTATTTATTATATTTTACTTAATGAATAGATAAAGATTTCACACCCATGTCATTAATAACTAAATATAAATTATCCCATAAATAGTCATTTGAGTGATAACATATTTATCTTCATCAGAAATTTATTTATTATTTTTATAAAAGAAATTATTAGCTTACAGTCTTATATAATGATGATGTAATAATTATTTATTTAATGAAGACATCTAATAATCGTTATAAAAAATATTAAAATAAATATAATAATAAATTATTAATTTTATAATAGAATTTTATATATAAATTTTAATCATTAGTGATATATTATAATGTTTTTCAAAGATATATATTTTTATTTATTTTCTAAAAAATCTATGTGATGAACATTGTCAAAAAATTTCTTTATGTTATATTAAAATAAATTATATTTTAATAAATGATATATAAGTCGTAAAAATAAAAAATGCATCCAAATTATTGAGATAAATTTTAAAATTTCATCCATGAAAAATTTATTGATTGTTTGGATTTTTATAGTAACTATATTAACCGTTAATGAGTATAAAGTCTGCTTGTCATGACAATAGTTTGAGGGTTTAACTAAGGGTTAAAATCACAATATAAGTGTATAACCATGACTTAAACATGTCGAAATATTATTTTATGAATATTATTTGACCCTTATCACCTTAATATTGAATTGGAGTTTTATAATGGACAATTTTCATTGAAAATAAATTATATATTATTTTAATCAATGATGGATACAAAATGTCACTTAATTAAATTTAATATAATTTATGTGTTCACATTGGAAAAAATCCTGATTGGAAATATCCTAACTAACTATTTTTATATTAATGAAATTATTATCATTATATAATTTATTTTAGAAATTATATATTTTCCTTGAATACTTTTTTTAATTCTTAATCAGTATTTATATATTTAATAGAAAAATAAAATAAATGATTTTAAAAGTATTAATATGGAAATATTTGAGATGATTTAATGTGTATAATTTATTTTATATGTAAATATTATATATTAGATATGTTTTAAAGAAATATATTCTAATTCCCACTTTTTATTGATGCATTTGAAGTCAAATTAATAGGTAGTATTAAATTGGGAAACTATGATACTTTATAGAATCAATATATTAATAAATTATTCTAAATCAAAAAAATGTTAAATAATCAAAAAATTGATAAGATATGGTCTAAAATGACTGAAACTATTCATTTATAGGCTATTTTGATGTCGTTTTGTCTATAATAGCCTAATTATTATTTTTTAATATTTTTGGAGTTTCCAAAAGTGACCCTCACCTTGCATATTAAAGGGAACCTTCACCCCTCACTTACTCAGACCACTCTGAGTCTATTTTCTCATCCAAAATTCTCCCATTTATACTCCAAAAATACATATAAATATTCTAGAGGTTTTGGAATTCCAAAAAAACAACCCTATATCCCTTGATAAGAGATCTCAATGGAGTCGCCAAATAAAAGGTAATCATTTTTACCAACACAGCCATGTTCATTTCTTATTCTAATTCCTCTTAATGTGTAGTTTACTTGATAAAGTAATAAATATAGTGTCATATATATGATGATATTTTATTATGATTATTGTACATCCATATTACATTATTTATCCATCATATAAAAATGAAATCACCATGTGTGCATACGTACAACTTACCACCTCCACGTCATGGTCTAATATGTTTTCATCACAACTTGATTTGGATGTGTATAATGATAGATATAATGGATATAAATAAAAAAAATATGACATGATATTAATTTATAAAAATTAATATACAATTTATTTTCATACCCTTTCATCATTAAGGGAATGATATCATCACTCGTGCGAACATACGACCTACAGTCTCAATGACACGATATGATTAATTTTTCATGTTAACCATTAAAAGATGATTATAAAAATTTATATAATGAGTAAATAAAATATATATGAACTTAATATCATTATTTATATGAATTAAATAAATATTATTCATAATAAACATGTCTTAAATTACAAGAAAATCATAACAAAATTAAAGAGTCAACACCCAAAACAAGGGTAATAATGAATAATTATTAAAAAAAAATATAGAATATGATCACATATGATATATTAAATATGGATATGGTTATGGTATAAATTTATAACCTGATTTAAGAAATTATACATGAGGTTAAATTATTTTAACAAAATAAATGTTCAACTTAATGGTTAATTTCATAATCTCGTTGTTATTATGATTTTTATACGTAAATATCTAATAAGAAATATTTAGAATCGTTGTCCATGTTTCTTAAAAATGTTTTTGAAATTATTTTTACTATTTTAATGAAATTTTTTAAAGTATTTTTTTACATATGTTCTAATTTTTATTAAATTTTTTGAATGAAATGTTTTTGTAATTTTCTAAACGAGGCACTCTATGACTTTTTTGACATAAATATGGAATGAATATTTATTATCTTATACAACATGAGTGGATTTTCCCTCCATCATGACACCTTAATTTATTGAGGATTCCATTAAATTTTTACAAGATTGTTTCAATGAATGTTTTTAATTCAAAATATCATGAAATTATAAATAAATGATTTTTAATTAAACAAGGGGTGTTTCTCTCAATACACTTTTAATGATTTTCTAAGAGTATATTAATTTATATCAACTTTTTTTGGATATTATTATTAACTGGCATTGACCAATTCTGACACCATATACCATATATTATTGTGTTTTATGATAATTTTTATTATGGATGTTCTATCTTGATAACATTCATTTTTTTATGTTTGATGTAATCTTCTTTTGTATGCTAGGTTCAGAATAGTAATGTTTATCTTGATTAAGTTTCAACATTTAAATATGAAGAATGCAATGGAAATTGTAAGTGATAGGTTGGGCCCACTATTAACCTTAAATACATTGGCATGTCCCATGAGACAAAATATTTTGGGTATTTGATGATGTCTTACCCATTTTAGTTATGGTTTCTTGAGGAAGCCTTGGTAGTATGATTATGATGTCTGACATTATGAATTCCAATATTATGAGATTATTTATTGATATTGCATGTTATAATTCAACTAGTAGAATATACAAGGTTATGTTTTCTATCTCATGGTATTATTTATATAGTATTATTTATTTTTTCTAGGTAATTACCAAGTAATGTTAAATGGAATGTTATTTAGTTCTTCATCATTCTTTATTATAATTGACTATTTATTCTGTATAATTGTAGTTGTAAAATTACCATTACTAAGCATCTGAGCTCACCCCATTATTATGTTTTATTTTTATAATAAGACAATATTAATATTATGATTGATATGAAGGGTTATGTTAGGATAATATTTGTTATCTGAAAGGATTTATTGTGTATTATTTTATTGTATTAATTATAATGTTGGTTTCAAGTAATTAATATGGATTCCAAAAATACTAAATTGGTTGATACTTTGGGATTTGAGAATTGTATCTATTCCAACATAATAAAGTATGTAACCGGATATGGGATACAATGTTTTGGGTCATTACCCTAAATCAATTTTTCTTGAAACAAAAGGTATATGAAAACAATATTAATGTGTATAGCAGACTACCTCCTTGTGAACTGATATCATTCATTTCTCATCATCGCCTCTCATTTATTTTTGTAATAATGGAATTAAATTATATATATGATATTTAAAACATTATTATACTTATTTAACTATTATATCACATATATCTTATTACATTACATTCTGTAGTTAATACAATAAAGTCACTCATGTGTAGGATGGACTACCTTTTCCCAAAGTGATGTGATGTGTTTTTCACTAACGATTTACAAAGAAGATAATAAGGTCACTTTTAATGAATTTAGGTGATATAAATGAAATAATTTTTATTTTAATGAAATTTTTATAGTTATTAAATGATAATATAACCATTTATTATTACCATTCCACTCATTGAGAGATGATAACATCATTCAGGTGTATTTTTGGATTACCAAATCCATGAAGCTATGTGATTATTTTCTCAACCCCACAACAGATGGACGCTATATATTAGTATATTTAATGAAAAAACATAAATTTGATTATTTTATAAATAATTATAAATATAATATTACTTACATTCATTCCATAATGATAATTGAAAAATAGAAATTTTACCCATGTGTACGTACGACCTAACGTCTCCCTGATTGAAACATAGTTTATTTTTCATAAACATATTCAATGATTATATTTAAAATTAAAATTAATGTATAAATATGATAAATATTTCAATAGTATCATCCCATAGATATTGAAAAAAATTTCTCAATGACAATTATCAACACGTTAAAACTGTTTTGATTCAATGTACCGAAAGTCCCCAAAACAACTAATGTGGAATTAACTGATTAAGTGTTAAAATATTTCCTTAAAATAAATAAAATAAATTAATTATGTGTACGTTATTTTATATAAAAATTGATAATAATAAATAAAAATTTTATATATGAATATTATATAGGATTTAGGGGACATGCGTTGAATGTTTGGACTCACGGTAAGGGATTTCTAGTCTCTCTTTTGTTTCCAGACCTCATTTTTCATATTCACCATTATTTTCATTATGTGGTTTATATAGTTATCCTTTTAGATTTTATATATAGATTATAAATATTTTAATCATATTCAATGTCTATTTTATTGTAATTTTTAATGGGTCTTATGACTTGTCAGTTACCAAATTGTAATGGGGTTCCATGTCACCGTTTTATTTCTGGGAGACATATATCATATTCACCAGTTATTTTTATTTTGTGGTGTATATAATAACCAAAACGTTATTTTATAATAATTTTCATTAAATTTAATATTATTTAAAAATTCATATTAGGTTCTCAATTTCATGGGGTTTTGATTCAGAGATTCATAATGATGTAAGGGACTTATTCTCAATTTCCTTTCGTTGAGGCAGATTTTTATGTTAAGAAAATATATTATTTTATTTGATGTATATAAATCCAATTTGACATATTATATAAATAAATAATTCATTATAATGATATTAAATATATTTTTTAGAGTAATTCATTATTTGGGATTAGGATATATATTTTTTAGATGTGTTAAACAACTTTTTTCTTAAAAATAATATTTTATAATTTCCTTTTACACTTATTAAAAAATGGATGTCTTTTTTTAACATAAAAGTCATGAAAAATAATCCACACTCGTATGAAAACTAAATGAGTTGTTGTTTCATTTATATGTTACCAAGGTTCTTTTAAAAGTGATTTTTGATATGAATTAATTATTTTTCTAAAGAATAGTTTTATGGTATTTTAATGGTATTTCCATGCATCAATATAAAAGCCCCTTTCATTACTTAGCCATCAATCGGGATATGTGGTATTGATTCCATACTTATTATTTATATGTATGGATTTTGATATTGATATTGAACATGTTTGTTTTCCATTGTTAATAAACTAGTGAACGAATAATTATTATTGTATTATCAAAAAGTGAGATATTATTAATCTTTTAGTATAATATGTACAATGATTTTAAGGGTGATCAAATATATCTTATTTGAATTTTTGAGCCCTATTATAGATTTGGGGTCAACCTGATATTGATTATATGATTAGTGTTCCTAGAAAGTGTTAGGTGGGCCCGAAAGAGTCTATACGATGGTTGTTCTCGGACATTGCTCCAACACATTAGGTAATATTATTATCCCATTCATGGTAGAAGGAGGGAATTACTGTGGGGGGGGGGGGGTTATCCATTGGATTTAACTATGATCTTGTTATTTCCAAAATGGGATTAAAAAGGGTTATGAATATGATGTCTCAAGATACCAACACATTGTATTTATTCCTTCATTGGTTTATAAACAATTCATTTGATCAATATTGATATCACATAGATCATTATTTTTTATTATAATAAATCACTAAATTGTTAAAGGCTTATAACTTGTTTTTATGTTTGATGATCAATGTATTGATGGGTATGAATATTATAATGATATTAACAAGAACATCAACTACTTCATCATAACATAATGTTATTCTTGTTCTGGCCAATGAAATCCAATTTGAAATGGTAATGATTACCATTACTATGGATTTGAGCTCATACCTCTTATGTTTCTTTTTTCCTAAGATATGTTGAATTGTGATTTAACTATTTCATTCAAGAATTGTTTGTAAAATGACGATGTTTGTGGGATATGTTGAAGACTTAATATGGAATATGAAAATATGGGTATAGTGGGAGATGATGTTCATCTTTATGAACCGGTTATTTATTAATCCATGTTGTTAATAGATTTTCATAATTCCATAAAATTATAATCCATGAAAGAAAATTGGGTTTGTATATGATCCAATATTTTATTTTAATGTTGTCATATTTGGATGGATAAAATTGGGTAACAATTATCAGTATCAAGAGAGAAATGTAATATTTTTGATTTTGACATTAGTTTTATGAGTGAGGGTGTGAGGAAGTTACATTTATTCACAGGCATACCAATGAATATTTAGGTTTATATTTTTAAATAATTATGAAAAAATATGATAAAACCCCTTGTATTTATCATCAAATTATCATTTTTTCCATTATATTGAGATTTTATAATTCCATAAGAAGGATTTAAAATTTCCCCCAAAATTATCAAAAAAAATTATTCCCACTAAGATATCTCTTATATAATAACATTTTTCATGACCTATGTAAATGGAATCATAAGAAATCGTGAGATATGAAACCCATAAAAGAAATCATAGGGGATATAAATACATGATCATAAGTGATAATGATATATAAATAATTATAAGATAACATGATCATTAATTTTGAAAACATGAAAAATATTTCATAAACCATAATCCATTAATCATAGTATAAGGATTTTTAATAACAAAATACATGAGTCATAAGGGTATAGAATCATCAATATTAAATCATTATTCATGAGATAATATTGTAATCATAAGATTAGAATAATACAAATGTTTATGAAATAAACACAATAGATAAACATCATTTCATTATTGAAGTATAACATTAAAACTATCATTGGGGAAAGTATCTAATTTTATATATTTTTAGTCAATATTCTCATCATTTACTTAGTCATTGGTAATTTATAAGTCTATCATATCAGTAATAATACCTATATAAACTAGTTTCACTCACCATTGGATTTCATATTATATCATGAGACATAAATAATAACTAAATAGATTGAATTATTATATAATTCTAGGCCCACCAATCACATTTTTAAAATAATCTAAATTTGTTCCATAAGATCATGATTAAATTCATCATTTTAAAATATCAAAATTAACTAGTTTTATAGAAACATGATTCAGGAAATCATCCTTTACAATTATCATAAAAATAAATCTCCATAAAGAAAGTTGATGATATCATGAAATAATATATAGAATAAAATATAATAATATTTCAAGGATGTTGAAATATTTGAAAAATATCTTAAATAAAATTATCCCAAATACAATTTAAAATAAATAGAAAAAAATTACATTTTTCTTTTAGTAGAATTTTAAATCTAAATTTTTTAGAATAATGAGAACTGAATTTTCTTTAAAAACCATTGAATTTAATTATAAAAGTTTCATAATGGAGAATGAAATGATGATGTGAAACGTTTTTCACCCCATATACATTAATATAGACTTAATTTTTCAATGTTTTATAAAATTTAAAAATTGAGTCATACAGAAAGATCTAAAAAAATTACATTAAATTATTTTTTAAGATATTTAAAGGTAGTGATAAATAAATTCAAATAAATTCTGACTAGAGAAAAAAAATTATAAACCAATTTGAATGACATGAATATGGAAGATAAATAATTTTAATGGAAGATAGGAAATCAGATCAATTATTATTAAAAATATTTTCACATTAATTATATGACCAAAGGGAAGATTAGGGATGTAAAACCAAATAATTAATATAAATTACAAGAATATAATAATTTTTATGGGTTTTAAGATAGAGAGATGTATCAAATTACTTCCTCAGTATAAATTTAATTATAAAAACCCCAATTAAAAATGTAATTGCAATGTAAACCCCTTATACTTTAATAAATTATGAATCATAAACACAATGAAATGAATAATGTAAAATAGATGTTCAAATACCATGAATAAGGAATATTAATGGTATAATATGTCAAAAATAATTAAATGCACCATATAATCACAAATAGATGCATAGTATGAAACATATCACAACACAATAATAACGAGATGAAGAAAATTTACAATATGTCATACCATTATTCATACGTACTTTTAAAAACCATAATAATATATTAATAATTATTTTATATATATTAAAGAATAATATTCATACTTATATTATAATATATAATTATGTTATAATTTCAAATTACCCATATATTAACCATCCATCATTAAAATCAACATTTAGGGTGTCACCCGTACCATTTCCATGTATATTTCATATTGACAATTACTGTTGTAAAATAATGGTTACAGTTTCATTATATCAATAATATCAATAATTCCATAAATATTATATTAATTCATTATATTAATTTAATAACCATTAATAAAATGCATGGATGAACAAAATTACATCACTTTAAAAAAAATAGTAGTATGTATGTATGCATGAGTGATATTTTCATTTCCAAAAAACTGGAAATAAAGTATGTTAAAAAATATTATGTCATCTTAGAATCAACTTTATTTGATAGATATCAGATATATTAACCAATGATATCATAATTGGAATCCAAGTAATGAATAATTGAATAATGAATCACATCTCTTTGTGAGAGAGGTGGTCCAAACATACACACAAGCGATGATATCATTTTCTGACAGATATGATGAAAACTGGGCAGAAGATGTGTTATATTTATAGAACCAAAACAGTTTCATTTCAATAATACACAGCCATTAAATCTGTTAATATAACCATCCTTGATATGTGGTCTTGAAAATTAAAATACATTGCTTTATGGAGATCATAGTCCGTATGTATACAAGAGTAATGTTTTCAGTTATCATTTGATGGAAAGGAGATAAAAATGGTTTTATCATTAACAAAAAAATATTATACATATATTGTGTTAATATTTTTATTTAAGATTTATAATTTCTTTACGAATAACAAAACATAAAATTGACTAGTAAAAAATTATATCATTTTTTGTTATCCTCCTTTCAATTGAAATGAAGGCCTTTGGAGAAGAAATAATTTATCACTTCAGTGTATTAAAAAACAGATATTTCATGTTTAATGATGTATATGGTTTGAATTATGATATTAATAGAAAAAATAGAAATATTTTTAATTGGTTTAATTGATACCCATTTTATTGAAAAAACTAGTGTCATTTTCAATCATTTTTATTTTTTATGAGTTATACATGTTATTTTAAAAATTATAAGTGGAATATACATGAACCATTTATGATAATATTGAATTTTTTCCATCAATGTTTGTTAATATAGATTTACGGTGATTTTACCGTGATAAAAAATAAATTTTAAACATTAAGTATCATGTATATCCATTTTCAAGACTATTCACATATTTTTGATTTATGCATTTCATTATATCAATGTTATTAGAATATAAATCATCTTAACATCACTAATAATTTAAAATTTACTTATTATATTGTAATAAAACCATAATTCATCAAATATATATTATGATTAATGTTTTTAAAAAAATTTAATTGATTTTTTTCACTGACTATACAAGTGTCAAGATGACATTGTGTAACAGTTCAATATAATTTATGCGACCACTAATTTCATTAAAAAAAACAAATTTTTTTATAATCATTATAATAACTATTTATATGCATAAATACCATTATTTAATCCCATGAAATCATATTAGTGTTATTAAATGAAAGAGAGTAACTTTTTTAATTATTCGTTACTCAAATAATATAATAATTTTAATAAAAAAGAAAACTGTATCTATCTTTCAATATTTTATAATATAAGATTATTATGTTTTATATTAACCCATTAAATAAATTAAATTCACGTTTTAAATTGATTTTGAGACATTGTACCATATTTCGAACTCTCTTTGGCCCTTTTTACACTTCTCAGTGGTGATGATCTTTTTCCATCGTAGCGATTGTTTTTTATTAAAAATAAAATAAAACATGTTAAATTCTTGTAATATGGTTATTAAAAAAATTTAATCCATATTATACACTTTTATATCCTAATTTTTATCAAATTACTTTTAATATAATTTTTCATAATACAATGAGTAACAGTTTTTTGTCAAATACATTTTTAATAAAAAAAATTATTTTACCAAATAATTGTTAGTATTATTGATTTTAATAACCTTAATTAGATTATAATTATAAAAATTAATGTTATATAGAATTTTGACAATTCCAAAACTGATTGAAGTCATTTCACCACCCCATTAGTGGAAGAGAATACGAAATAATTTTTATTTGAATAAAAATATAACTTTGGTTCACAAAAGTGAAGCATGGGATTCCAAAGTAAAAGAAACATTTTCTATACATTATTTACTCTTTAAAAAGATATTTGATAAATTAATTAGATTATTATATTTTTGTTCATGATTATATCATATTGAATTCCTAAAATTTACTATATTTAAGAAATCCAGATTTTCATTACTCACCCCAAAATCATCAATTTAAATAAATCACAAAAATAACACTAATATAATTTTGATTTGATGATAAAAAATTATGTTCATATTATATATAAGTTTTATTAAATTTAAAGAAAATAATTCTAATATTTTCACAAAAAACACTTATAAACCTTTTTTTTAGAAAAAAATATATTTTTTGAAAGCATAAAATTATTTTATTATGATTCATTTCCTATAAAAAACAATTAAATGAAATTTAATTAAAATTATTGAATAAATTAAAAATAACTTTCATCAAAATAATTAATAAATAGTGATTAATATAATTTATCACGATAAATATGTATTACAAAAAATACATAGTTTTATGAAAATATCTATTTCTAACATCAAATAATTTTATCTTCGTTTAAAAAAAATTTATAAAAAATTTATTATTAATTATTAAATAGTTCACAAGTATAAAAAATAAATTTTCAATAAATATAATAATATAAACAATTTTATCTTAATTTATAAATGAATCATATAAAATAAAATGAAAACATGCATTTATTGAAGTTTAATCCTTTTAAATATTAACAATTGTAATCCTTATATGGTTTGATTATTATCATTCAAAATTGAGTACTTTTCTAAAGGAATTAATCAAAAAATGCATTAAAAATTTATATTTTATAATTTGGTTAATTCATTTTATACCAAGCAATCTAATGAATATGTTATAATAGTCATATTTTAGGTATAATTTTGTGCTCGTTTAGGTTCGGTGTTCCATATTGTATATGATGTCGAATATAGTATTCATTTAAAGGAACATAATCTAAAGCATTAGGGTGTTACATTCTAGGACTTTAAAATTAACTGTATCCTTGAAATTTCTACCTAATGTATAATGTTCAAAGGATCAAAATGTTTACAAAATACATTAAAAGGGGTGTAGAATATAAAGAAGTGGAAGGAAATACCATTTTTGCTACATTAATTAAATTTTCTTTCTAAATAGAAATTACTAGGAATGTAAAATTAGAAGAAATTATTATGACCATTTATTAAAGTGAATAAAAAGAGTCAACAAGGAAATAAAATGGGGAATATATCCTTTTCCTACATCAAGAAAAATCAAAATTACATATCATAATATGTCAGGTCATTCCCAAAACCATATTCATCAAAAATTTACGATTTATATTGATAGTTAACTTGATTCAATATCTTGAGGATATCAATATTGACTCTTTTTGACACTTTATATGAGGACCTGGTAGTTACAGCCCCTTTAATATTGATGTAATCATTTTCAACCTTCTATTCTGGGGGGAAAAGATGAAACCCTAATTCTCACTGAGTTCTTCATTCCATGTGTCAAAATATCCTTAAAAGTGGTTTTACCACTACCGACAAACATAATGTGGCGTTGTCCATCACTTTTTCATCATTAGATACATTTTCCCACATGTATGATGTTTCTGAAGAGATGTGCAGTTTATGGATATCAACTTGAATTTTTATGTTTTGTGCACCAAGACTAAATTCACCATTTGGATCATATTTTATCATATAAAAATCAGTAGTTTGAAAGAAACCACACCCCATAAACTGATACTACATCTTATTATCCTCCAGATCCACACACTGGGTATATTTACAACCATTGTGATCAATATGAGCTACTATATTCACCTCAACACCATTAGATATGGATTCCTCATCCTATATTGGTCAAACACAAATAGTACGAGAGACCTGTATTCTCAGGTTTGTATCAAAGTTATCCCATGATTCCTCATTATTGGAATATTGAACCATGCATGCATTAAGATCATTAATCCCTTCAAAACCATAACCCATAGTATCAGTAGTACCCTAAATCACAAAATCCCCTAGAGAACTTCCCACTAATAGATCACATTTCAAACTATCATAAATTTTAGTGAATTTCAGGTTAGGAGGAAATGCCTTTATTACCTTTACACCTCCTGGTTTTCCTTGTAAAAATTCATAGTTCCATCATCCTAATAATTAGGTCGATCAGAATCAACCATCTCAGGACTCACAATGGTTCCACTACAATTCACATCGATGGGGATTCCTGAATCAACATACACCTTATATAGGACACGATTTAACTGATTTTCACTTGATCCAATCCCATATTATGTTGAATTCCCATGAATTTATACCTTTATCTAATGCCCCATATTCATGCACAAGGGGCATAAGTCACAACATGATTAAAAAAACAACTAATTGTTTATATCAGAATGCTTCACCAATAGAGACCCATAAACAATCAAAAGATAGCTTTGACACATCCACCGTAACATGGATTCTTAGTGAAATCAGATGGAATACAGACCTAGTTAATCTGCTTGAATAGATGTAATGACCAACAAGATTTACTAATAATAAAATTATCAAAGTATTTTGAAAATGAATTATATTTCTTTAACATCTTTCCCATATCTTCGTGGTAGGAGAATCACATTTCATATGAATGTTGAATTTAAAATTATAGAGAAGAAATATAGATATATTACAGATACAAGGTTCACTTGATCAAGCTAGAATAAAATCATCCTATAAAAAAAATCTAAACATCATGTCATTGGAGTTGAGGAAACCTTCTATCGCGTGCTCTTATAGACCCTGAGATCCAAAAAATTGGCATTTAGAGGAATCCACTGATGGCCAGTGATGATTTAATTGTGAAATATCTCTCATATGTAAAAAATATGAAGCATTAATGAACTTAATGTTTTAAATATACACTTTCATGGATTCATAGAATGAATATAGAACCTTCAGACTAAGAGTGATATGAGGGAAGGAATAGAAGAAATAATGGATCGAGATGGGTGATAATAGTGGTGGCTGAACTCCTTCAAGGGACGTTAAAGGACACCACCCAACTTAGGTGGAGGGTTTAGTGTGATGACCATTGACAACTATGAAATGGAGGTAGTCTGTTGAGTAGAGATCCCCCCCTCAAACAATCCAAATTAAAATGTGTCTAAGGGTAACACTAGCCTTTCACTAGAGGTCTCGCCAAGCCCAGAGTGTGAAACACATATCCCAACTAAGAAAATGGATTTGAATCTCCGTATGTATAGTTTTCATAGTTTTATAATATGGTAGGACTTGAGCCTAGATCAGTTCCCATGGGGAGGGAGGTGTACAACCAGTGGGTACCACTCGGCTAAGACTCGTTTGAGAAAAATAAAAATTAATTTATATATTAAAACATGAAAATCGTCACTTCTTAAATATACAGTAAATGATTTATATTAGATTAAAACCATATTATTAATAGGTTTCCAATATAATAACTTTATATCTATGTAATATTTTACACATCAGACAAAATTAATTTATCTTACTCTTGCCTATGTTTGAGGAATTGTTGTATCAATGAGATAGATAATGTGAGATAGTATGAAAACCTGATTTATTCCCACAATTTCATCTTTAAGTTGTGTTTCAGGATTTTTTACACCTCTAAATCATTTCACATAATAGATAAATTGGATTAATATTTCTTTCAAAAATCACTAATATTATTTTTTTAATAAATCACAAGATCCACAAAAGGATTTCAAATTATCCATCATATTTATTTTCATTAAATGAAACCAAAATGTCTAGAATATGATTTTATAATAAGGAAAACGTTCAAATATATGAATAATAATTGAATCTATAATCATCTACAAAGACACCCAATTTTAAAAATAAATCATTATATAAATAATAAAATTTAAAACTCTTCAAATCAAACATTACTAAATTTTAATCCTTAAACATATATAGATTTGATTTTATATATTTTCAATTTCAACATAAAATTTAACCCCACATAATTTAACAACTCATAAAGTAACATAAAAAATATACCCAAATCATATATTCGAAAAAGTATGCAAATAATTTTCCAAAATAACATAAAGAACCATAAAACCCCAAAAAACATAAATTATTCTTCAATTTATATCAAACCTTATTACTCAAATAAAATTACATTCATAAAAATAATATTTTCTTACCATTAATAATATAATGTTTCCAAAACAATGATCATCTAAAAAAATTAACATTAATCACTAAAAAACTAAATATGTTTTCAATCCATAATAATCTAAACATATATCCTAGAAATAATATATCCAATTTATTACCAATAAAAATAATTACCTTATGACTAATGAATTTATTAAATGTAAAGTTAATATATTTATTCCAAAATATATAGCCAATAAAATTCCTCTCCAATAAGTTACCACCAAATGTCATGTTAAATATAATGGTTTCATATAGCAAAAAAATATATTAAAACCAAATAAAACTTCTCCCAAAATATGTTTAATCATATTTTATCCCATAATAAAATATTCAGAAAAGAATATATACAATTAAAATTATGATCAACCATATTATTATTAAACTATTATAGTCTTTAATAACATTAATTATACACATTTTATAATTTCATAATATCTATTTTTTCTAAGGATTTTCTTAGCTACCAAGTATGATAGAACGAGACTCATATATCTGCATTCAGTGACTGAAATACAATCCTTACATACTGGCTTTGATACCAAATGATGTGACCCAATTCTAACTACCAATATCTAAAATTAAAATATCCAATAATTAGTCCCTTACACAAAAAATAAAATATATGTTTAGGGAATTATATAATTATGATAAAATCTTTACGTAACAAAACCCAAGTCTTCATTGTAAAATATAAAATTTCACATTACTCCCATATTTTATTATTCCCTATGAAGACTTCAATATATTCAACAAAATTCACAACACATGATACCCTTAGTGACATATCTAACAGAATATCATTCTTTACTAGATGGGTAAAACAAAACATAATAAAGGGAGAAATCAGATGCTCGGTATGGGTAAACATAGTAGATATATATTAATGATCATATGTGAGAATAAGATAATATTAAGGGTATCAGTACATGATCCTCACTTATTTTTGAATACCAAAAATTTCATAGATACTAAATCATGAGTCATGAAATTAGTAATTTTTATAAAAAAAATGACCCATAAGATCATAGAGTCATCATAAATCAATAATGAGTCCTCATAACATATCATAATCACAAGATTATCACAAGACATACATGTTTGGAATAAAAATAAGGATAGTATATCATTTTATTAATAATGTATCACTTTTAGGACCATCATAGTGTGAAATTTCCTATTGTAGAATGGGTTCAAACTTCATTATTATCTTTTCCATAGTGAATCCTCAATAGCATGACTATCAAGGAAAATATAGATCCCTATTAGGATAAGTTAAATCTACATTAATATTAATATTATATCGTGAGGTATAAATGTTTAATCAATGTATTATAGAGATAAATAATTTCACTCCAACTGATGACATAATGGAACTCATATACATGTGTGTACCACAAGATGATAAAAATATTCTTCATTCTATATTCACATAATTAACACATGAGAAAGAAATGAATTTCATGAAATCACCCTCAAAAAAATTATCATAATTTTTATGATGAAATAAAGTAGATGGTTTCATAATATTATATCCTTGGTAAATCATAAAAATCATTAACTTATGTTAACATAGATTAAAATTATAATTTATAAAATCTTCCAAAATTTAATTTGGAACTCTTAAGAGAGTTTCATATTTATTATACTAAGTTTTTAAAAATAAAATCATAGTAAAATGGGATTGATATTTTATTTTTACAAAATTTGATTTTTTTAATGTAATATTCATGAATATGGAAGGACATAGAGGTAGAAAAATCATTTCATATCATATAAAATAAATGAGAGCATTATTTTTACACTTTTATAAAAATTAAATTTTGATTCATTCGAAAAACTATGGAAACATATATTCAATAAAATAATTTCAAATGAAATTATATTTTAGTAAAAAATAACTTCCAATTTTTTTTTTGTATTTTGAAAATCTCCCATAAATCAATTTGATGGATAAAAACATGGATGATAAATATTAAAGTATGAAATGAGGAAAAAAGATAAATTTTCTTAGAGGCATACTCCTGATCGTAATAATTACGACATTTAGGGGAATGAATGGAAAATAATCAATAAAATCTATTATATAAAAAACCCTGGAAAATTTTTTATAATTCACTCAATTTACATTTTTAATTAAAAATATATTCTTTTGTTTAAAATTCTATTCCATTCATGACACATTTGAGTCATCCAATACCTGTCATCATTAACCATGAAAAAATCCCTAAAAATCATTAATCATTGTGAGAAACATTTGTAAAAAAATGATAATAAAAAAAGGATTTGTAATGGATATAAAAATAATAATAACCAATTCATCCATTTGTAAAATGATGAAATCCCTAATAATATTTCCCGTTATTAGTAAAAAAATTTGACAAAAAATTTCATTTAATAAATGATAAAATTAGATTTATTGCACGATTTTTTAATATTACATTTCATAAGGATGAATGAAGAAAAAATACTAATCATTGGGGTTTCATATAATACACGGGAACCCCTGAAATGTATATTTTTTTAAAACACCATCTCACCCATAAAAGTTTCATAAAAAATAATAAAACAAAGTCTTGTTTTCATACCATTTGAAATAAAATGATTTAAATATAAACTCATTTGAAATCAAAGAAAATTGACAATGTTTCCTTCATATATAATCTTTATGTAACCCTTACAATAACCCTTACAGATCCAATAACATACTCAATGAATTCCTACATAATTATCAATAGATAAAAATAATTATACAATGCATTATAGAACTATATCGGGAATAACCATATTAATAATCAATGTAGATGAACCATAAAATACATAAAAATAACAATATTTCATTTCAATTTTAAAATATATAAATGAATTTTTTAACACATATGTAAGCAAATTTTTGGGTATCACAAAAAAAATGATAAAAAACATGATTCCTTTGAAAAATAATAAAATTGAGAAATTCCTATTATGAAGGAAAATATGATATTATTTTTTGAAAATATAAAATATTATTTAGGTAGATTCTTAATGTACAATTATCATGATGTCTTGAAAGTGTGGTTAAGAAATAGAGATTAAAATAAATTATTTTTTACTTTTGTAAAAAGAGGAAAAAGTGACTCATAGGGAATCATTAAAAAATTATGTTACTAAATGTATTGTAAAAATTAATTTATAATAAAAATGAATTTAAAAAATACTATGTTTATATATAATAACATTATTGAGTCATTTTTAAGACATGTGTAACGATAAAAAAGAATTTAAAACATTCAAAATAACGTTTCAAATATACATCCATTACATAGAGTCTAACTACACATAAGTTATCTAAATGATATATAAGAAAATTAACTTATTTATTTACATATTTATGAACGCATTTAGGTTATTTACTTCTCATAAACAATTTTACTACACTTAGTACAATGTCTTATGTGGTTACTAAATCGATTATGTTCATGTTAGAAATTTTGATAATGTTTGTTTCTTAATCGCAAAAAACTATTAGTATGCCAAAAATTTTCAAAGGGGTTATTTTTAAAACATATAAATAACATTACAATGAAATAATTATTATTTTTATATAGTAAAATTAGATTTATAATAATACATGAATTTTGTACCAAAAAAATTATTTACATCACTTCGGGTTGGTGGTAGTCCACATATACACACACTTGACATTATCATTTTCAACAAACGGTGTTGTAAAAAATTAAGTAATATAAGATCATTAGAGGTTAATAAAGATGAAAAAAAATTATATATTATTTAATTTTTTATTTATAACCATTTTTGTGATGCGGTGAGAAAAAATGAATAGCATCCCTTTGTATAGATAGTGGTCCATACGTACAGAGCTATGATGAATTTATTTATCAATTATTGAAAAGGATTAGAGAAAGGGTTATACCATACACATAATAATATTTCAGTATAAAGGGGATATTGATAATATTCTCTCAACATCATTATTATATATTTTAATGTGGTAATAGAAGAAACAAAATTAAATGAATTCAGTAATGACTTATAACTCATCTTTTGATATTCTCCTTATGATTGAGCTTAAAGACATTGTAGGAGGGGTTTGTAGTCACTCATGGGAACTTCATACATGTAAAATGAATTATATAGAGGTATTTTGATCAATCATGTAGGTACAAATGAATTGAGTTGTGCTTTGAAAAGGTTGAAGTGACATCACTTTTATAAGATAAAATCAATGGAATTTTCCCAATTTATCAATCTATAAGTGTCATGAATGTAACTTTAACAATTATAAGTTGAACAAAAATGACATATTCATGATATTATTGAAAAATTCCAATCCAATGGAGTTAATATTTCGTTTTTATTATTTTATAATGATATAAAAATCATTTTTAATGAATAAATATCATTTCAATTTGTTTTCATGATTATTCAAATATATTGAATTTAAATGCTTCACGATAAAGGAAATTAAAATACAAAATAATTCACAAATAATTATAATTTTCATTATACTTTAAATTCTTGTAATAATTTAATTCATCTAAAGAGTAATAGTTTTAATGTTTTTAGAATAATTTACGAAATTTTTCTATTGCATGTTCATGTGCTTTTTTGAAATTATGAAATTAATAAAGGTAATTATATCATCACTAAAAATTAAAAAAATATTTTTATTATTAAAAATAAACATTTATAACCATTAATATAATATTTTTATATCTATGAAATCATATTATATATATTAAATGAAAAAGAGGGCCATTTTTTATTTTTTCACTACTTTAAATAATATAATGGTCATAATCGAAGGATAGTGTAAACAAATTCCCGAATTATAGAAGGTAATGAGATAATGATAGAATTAATTTGATCAAATAATATATAAGATGAGATTTTGTAAACATATCACAATGTTCTAGCCTTAATTAACCACTTTTACCCTTTAGTGTGGTCAGATCTTTTACTATGGTTACTATTCATTGTGACAAAAAATTAAATTTTACTCAACAAAAAACAGAAACTACATGATTCTAAATATTAACTTTAATTTTAAAAAATTCAATTTTTTGAATTTTATATAATTAATTTTACTACAAATCTAAAAAATGCAATGAAGATATGTTTTTTGAATAATATTTAGGTTACGAATGAAAAAGACTTTATAGAAAAATAAAGAACATTAAAAATTATTATAAGAATAATTCATTTATATTTTAAAAATTTAATCTTATGTGATTTAAAAAAACAAAAAAAAACATTGAAATTTCATTCATTGAAATAAAATAAATGATAGTTTTTGTTAAAATTGGTATTTTCCACTATTCACACAAAAATCAACCATTTCAACAGATACAAAAAATTATCTTAATATTATTTTGTAATTATGAAATAAGTAATTACTACCAATTTTTTAAAAATAATTTATAATATTATAAGTAATTAATTATAATATCATTTCTAAAAATGCAATAAAATTCTGTTTTTTCAAAAATATATTTTTGATGTTTAAAATTATTTTATTCGAGTTCCATGACCAATTAGAAAAAATAAATGATTATTATATTATTTTAATAAATATATTTTCAAAAAATTTAATTATAATAATCCACTTATTGTTTCATATTTAATTTAAACTGATAAAAATATAATTTTTCACTTAAATCGGGAATGTGGCGAATTAATTACTTTAAAATGTATCTTTATTTCCATTTAATATATCTATACATTTTTATTATAGAAATAAAATTTAAATATATTTATTAATATGGTGACTCATGTTCATACCCAGAAATATAACATCTAGGTTATAATGAACAGATTAAAATAACAGTATTTTTATTGTTTTTTGTTGTTTATTTACACTTGATGTTTCATGTGGTACACAAAATTGGTCATAAAATTATTTTGATTAAGAAATATTAGGGTGTTACGCTCTTACCCTCCTAATTAGAATTTCTCCACTAAAATTTTAATTATATTATCTCAAAATGAACTTATCATAACACATAAATAAAATTAGATATAGATTTATAATGAACATTAATTTCCTAGATCAAAATTGGGAAAACTATTATTTCATAAAATATTGTACACTTATATGGCTCGTACGTGAAGATTAATTTATAAAAGTTTACGCTCATAGTTTAGTGTTATTTTCAACATAATAATAAATATGTTTGGAAAAATATTTTACTAACAAAAGATATAATTTAATAAAATATACATACATGATTTTTTCAACTTCATATATAAAATTTAGTTCTTTTGGTGGTGCCTTTTATATCTTTTCATCTCTATATAATCTCATATAATATATCATAAATAAAATTGATTAATTTATCAATTATTAAATTAATAAAATTATCTTTTGATGAACTATAATACCTATATAATGATAAAAACATATATGTCATGTTCTAAAACTAGAAAAATGATAATATAATGTTAATATAATAAATTTAGTATAACAATTCATAAGTCAATGTCCAATACTTCAATAATAACAACCAAATATAGATATAAATCAATACATAAATAACTAATCTTAAAAATTATCAAACTATTCCAAATAAAAAATGAATACCAAGGATTAGAATGATTTTATCACATATTATCAAGAGATTAACATAACTTTTATCTCTAAAAAAATTGATCTCCCAAATTTAATGATACTAAAAATGATTAGTTCTTAATAATACAGTCTTCAAAATGTTCCAATATTTTTTATTGATACAAAGTAAGTATTTCATTTATTGTCAATAGTTAAATTTATGTTCAATATATTTCATGACGAATCTTAGATAATTCTTAGGGATTATTAAGTAAAATATATTAGATTTAAATCGTCATAAATAATCCATATAAGTCCACAAGATGTTTGATATACTACCATGTTATATGGAAAAGGACTATAATGACTGTATCTTGAAGAAACCAATAGAATAAGTTCAATACAATTTGGAAACATAAAGTGTGACAATTGAGGAGTTGTTACACAAAGGATGTAAAGAAAATGTTTTATGGATGAATGAGAACTATCTTTATCATTTTTGATGTGTTTATGTAATTAAAATGGGAAGAATGTTGGTTTAAGATCTTCTTAATGAATCTATGATAAATGAAGTATATCCTATATTCAATTAATCATTTTTCCATGTAACCAAATATATGTAAATGTATGATTTTTATGCTTAAACTTCCAATGTTGTGAAATCTAAACATTATCCTTTTTTAGATCTATATAGATCTAGCACGTAGGATAATATGCTACATGTGTGTTTTGTAAATAATCATGTAGATGATTACTTGAACGTAAATAGTTTCTACATAGATATTGATAACCATATAGATTATTGTGATATATCCAATTACATGAAGTCATTAAAATCATTTATGTTTTTAACGAATTTATATTTGAATAAATTATTGATATCGTGAATATTTATATATCACATCGAAGAATGAATCCTGACCCTTCTTGGGATTTAAATTAATATTTGAATATGGGTTCAAATGGATAAAATTAGAGATAAATTTTGAGTTAGTTGATGTATTTTAATGAGATGACATAGTACGATAAAATGTTGGGTTTCTATATTGCAAATATGGAAAAGTGGACTATGATATTTTGAGAATAATGATTTTTATTTCTTGTATATAAATATATAGTGTAGGTAAGAAATTTGTCTTTCTATGAATTCAGAAATATTGTTCTAATTTTAAGATCATCTGAGTGGCTCATATATTTATCATCGATGAGAATACTATGGTGAGCTAATGATAGTAATCTCTAAATCATATATACTTTATTATTCAAAGAGTAAACAAATAATCCAAATCACACTATAAATTGAATGAATATCAAGGGAAGTATTGTCATGATCCCCTCCCCATAAAGAGTACCCCCCCAATGATGGAAATGATATAAGAGAGATAGTGACTTCCCAAGTCCCATCTCTAGTAGGCACTATTTTGGTGACATTTAGCAGGCGTATAATAGGCATACACATGAGATGAACTACCCTATAATAGATTATGCAGAAGAGAGACAGAGTGATATTGAGAATAATGATACACCAAAAAACATTATTAGGCACATACACAAACACACACACACACAAATATATATATAAATCTTATGTTCATACATGTAATTAAATTCATTACTATAAAAACTAAAAGTGAAAAATACCAAAACAAAAAAGGTAAATACAACTGAAACAAAAAATCCCAAATAGATCCTGAAAATCATGGTCTATAAATATCTATCACTATATCAAATATAATTTCTCTAACCTTATATATATATATATATTTGGTGATCATAATTGTATACTTAGTAAGATCTTCCTTGGATCCCCTCACGAAAATGATAAATAAATCATGATAAAGCATATTTAACTATATTGAAACTAACTCATCACATAAATAGGTATAAAAAGATCACATAATCATCATGTATAACTATTACCAAGTATCACATATAATACAGAATAAAAATATAATAATGAAACATCATGGGTTCCCCACTCTAGCATCTCCACTGGTCTACCTCTCTACCCCAACAGTGCACGTCATGAGTCATCTCTATCCAAAATTAGTCATCCTAAAGACACCAATGGAAAGGTATCAAAAAATTTACCTCTTGCATCACATCATTAAATCATCCCATATCTCATTCCCATAGAGTGAAAAAGTTGTTTATAGGGCACCCAGAGCTCGTATTCGCTATATCATGCATCAGGTATTATAACTTAATTTATCACAACCCATAAAAATTATACATATAGTAATCATTTGGATACCATGTCATGATATACATGTGTTTTAAGTAACACTAAACCATCATATCCTTATACATAATTAATTTTTATAAATAACCACTATGCTTACCAGCACAAGTTCAACCAAGAGAAGAGATTGGTTCCAAACGATGATGTCATCTATCCATTCTCCCACCGAGATGTAGGGAAAAAACCCTCCCAGATTCCAATTGGATTGAGTCTCCCTATCAGATATGGGTGGGGTAGTCTATTAAATAATATAATATACAAGATAGAGTATATCATATAATAGAAATTGAAAACAACTTATACATATGATTAATAAAGGTCATAGACTCTCACAAACCAGGTTACCACTCTTAAGGACTAGCTACCATATAAGAAAACAATAATTTAAATATCTAAATTCAACTTATTCAATTAATTTATAGGTAAAATTTAGATTAATAAATACATTTTCCATTAATTAACCTACAATATTAATCTAAATTGCATTACATTGAAAATAAAAACAAATTCCATTCCCTCCAAGCATAATCCATACAGTGTCCACAAATTCCTATGATTAACATATCTCTGGTATTTTAATTCAAACATCACCAACCCTATATACTAATAATTTATTAAACCTTATTACTTTCCATAATTCTAGGTACTATAAGAGAACCAACCAAAGATACCATAAATAGAAAACATTCAACTACGAACATCCACCTACCACAATTAGTGGGGAATGGAATATAGATAAAACCAAAAACCCAACCATCGACCATTAAATGAGATCATTTAATCCAAACATGAAACTATATCACATCAATAGGTAATATCCTCTTCACACCATTCTATCTTCTCTAGTTCCATCTCTAACATCCACATGAATATACCAATTCATCTCTACATCATAGACATCAACTTCTTCCATAATATATGGGCCTCCCTCACCCATATCGCAAAATCCATCCCAGGCTTCTCCATTCCAACCTCATAACATCTTATGAGCTTCTCCACCCAACATATCACATCAACCATCCACGTCATAGCCATCCCTTGATCATAACATCATCACATACATAAGCTCAATTCTATAACTAATCATAAGTAAGAATTAAAAAATGTGCATAACCAATAGTTAACTATTGGCCCTAAAACAAATAATCCATCCATTAAACAAAAACATGCTCTCATATAACCCACAAAATTATCTCACCCTTCACACAAATATGGTAAAATTAGGCCTATGAAATCAACTTTATCAAATAATAATATTTTTATTATAACATGAATTAACTAATCAATCATTCATAGGTTCCATCTATGAAAAACCTATGAAATCAAGTTATAACAACATACTAAATTAATTAAATAATCAATTTAAATATTCATCCAAACATACATTCAAGTTTAAAATAACTTTAAAAACTGAAAGTTAATACATTACATTAATTAATTTCATCAATAAGAAATAATGTGCTTCACAATACTTATCATATTCCATCAACACCTGGAATTACATATTCAAGAAAACAAGAATAATCAAATCAATTTCTACATTATCAAATTGAAATAAATATAATATTTAGTATACATGCCTCTATAATATTAAATAAATTAATTTCCAATTAATTATGGATTTATATTATTTCCCATGTTCAATCAATATCGTCATGTTTAAATGAGAATAATTTCATGCAATTTAAATAGATAATAGATCACCCCAAATCAAGAAATCAAGAAGCAAAAAATTATGATAGAAAAATGTAATGATAAATTATCATAATCCAATTATTTATTAATATACCATGTTCTTCATTAGGTAAATTCCATTTCCACCTAATGGGGATAAACAATGATAACTTTTTTGCTTTCATGAAACTAAATTGGAGAAGTAATGATTCACATACTTGGAACAAGACGGTTCATAAGACTCGACCCACTAAAAATTTGTAACACATGAAAGATGGAATCATCATTAGAGGAAACACGAGCTGATAAAAATTTTATTCCAAGACTCCAAGGGAAGGATTTAGAAAATCCAATCCTGAGAGGAAGAAACCATGGAGGAAGAAAGGGAAGGAAATTAATTTTCCTTTCAAAAAATAATGGATAATATATGTTCCCACATCATAAAATACTTCATTAAAAATACTGTGGATCTCATTAAAATCCATGTGAAAGGACACATTTACATCCTTGGTCATCTCATAAAAAATTTGATATAATTATTCCTTACAAAATATACTTTAAGGGTCGATGATTGAACCATCAAAACTCCCTCTTGGTAATGTCCATAGAACAGAAAAAAAATTTCTAGGTGGTAGATTTCATGTATCTAGAAACCACTTATAGAAAAAATCCCACAAAACAATATTCACATATCAAATACATGTATCTAATTATTCATGTATCCAATAACTCATGTAGAGAATTCATGTAACTAATCGTTCACATGTTTGATATCTCAAATATCCAATCCATGTAGTTACCATTGAAATATAGAAAATTCCCAAACCTAATATATCTATATATCCAAATAATGTAGATGTTCCAGCCATGTAGCTGATTCATATAATAGATACATCCATGTAGCTAATTCATCCACATAACCGACTCACATAACTCATCCATCAATATATTAGAATCATGTAGCCGATCCATCCACATAGTCTATGGATCAACATAGCTGATAGATGAATGTATACAACTTGAATGACGATGGATCAGTCTCTCTCCCATGTAATGAACAACATATTAACATCATGAAACTATTACATGTTTTGAATCCTTTATGATTCTAGATTTTAACAGACAAACACCTCTAAATATAATCTAAGAATTGTTCGAGAATAATGGGCTTCATAAACACACACAGGATCAGACTAGATAGTTCTATTCCATTACAACACATATATATCAATCAATTCTCATCCTTCAGAATCCATAACTCGAACCAGTTAGAAAATTAAAAGGGTTCATCTAAACAACCACTCTATGAGGTACCTCTCCAGGATCTCACCATTAGAGGAACTTAACCACATCATTAGAGGAAATAAGTGTAAAAATACTCAACAATAAAAAAAACATCTCAAACAATCTCTCCCGAGGGAGATTACTCTCAAACTAGAAAAAGGTTAGTAACAAGAAGCAAGAAGGAACCATATCATAAACCGGAAAGGTCAACTTACACAAGAAAACACTGTTATAAGAGAATAGATAAACAAAAAACATGAATGATACTGGGTGGGAATATTTTAATCATATTCCCATGTACTATCCCCTATATAACTATGCAAACATGATACACAAATCATGTGAATAGCTTTCATGCACAACCCCTTATCCTAGTAGTCCTATATTAGAAAAAACCATTCCTCGATAGTCGCATCGTAGTTCACATCGATCTCTCTCTAATCGATGACATGAGAATTTTCATGAATATACAAAATGGGTAATTAAACATTAAAAAAATGGTTCATTCTCCTCCTATATGGAGGATGTTCTATCAGATATCCCAAAACTCTACTATGATCCAACACCTCTAAATACCCATCAGACTATGGAGAATCCATTTTTAGACAACCAAAGTATAACTTCCAATGACAAGGAATCAAATTTGGGAACATGTGATACCAAATATAGAATCTCCAAAGGCCTCCCCCTTTGATCGACATTGGAATTCAAAATATCATGCACTATCTTAATCCTTTTATGAATTAGTTGAACCAAATCAACCATATTCTATACCATTTCTAGACTGAAAGTTTCTTCCTCTATTACCCTAGTCTAGCATAATGGAGAATGGAAATGTTGGATGTAAAATTATTCATGTTTTTTCATACCAATGGTGATGTATAAAATATAATTTTATGTAATCTCATCTAAGGTATGATTTTTCATCCATGAACCACCATAATCCAAGACACAAGAGTGCAACATTTCATTAAGAGTATGGATGGTTTGCACTATCTGACCATCCAGTTATGGATGAAATGAATTTAAAGGAATAAATGAGATAATTTTTTTAATCCTATCCATAACCTAGAGAAAAAACATGGTTATTGACCAATATTGAAAATTATTGAGAATCCATTGAGTTACATTACTTCCAACAAATACTACCTCAAATAGTTTCCTCTAATATTGACATGTTAATCACTATAATGTGGGATAATTTCATTAAATGATATAATATCACACATATTTCATCTTAACCCCATAGATTAAGGTAAACATGTGATTAAGTCTTTTTATATGTCCTATCTGTTACACTAGGGAAGATTAAGAGTCCAAAGAACACTACTAGGAATACCATAATGGGACTTTACATTCTAACAGAATAAACAATGAAAAACAAAATCTACAACTGCATGATTCATACATAGCCACAAAACTAACCTCTCAAGGCTCAATACATATTTCTCACATTTTAATATATATCAATAGGTGAGATGTTGAACTCATAGATAACCATATAACACAAAAATTATGGAATCAAAATCCTTCACTAAAAAAACCCTGTGTTTTCAATCCTCAGACAAACCATCTGGGGTATCACCAAAAAAACTCAGTCACTCCAGATATCCTCCCCATAATTCCCTAATTTGGACTTCTCCCCTACATAACCAAAGAAAAATTAATCATCGTCTATAAAATAAGTACTCTACCTCCAACCTCTCCCATATATAGATTCATCACAATTATTTCTCCCACAACACTATTGGAATCCCAAAGTTATTTCATAAAATCTCTATTAGACTTCTTTCTTAGTGAATTAGTAACAAAATTTACATTGTTTTGTATATAAAAATATATAGAAGTCACAATATTACATTAAATTCATAATATGGCACTTAAAAATGATTATTTTATTATGGTAGAAGGCACACCATAGGATCTTAAGATTAGTAAAACTAAAAAATTCTAATCGACGATATAATGTTTCTGCAACATTAAAAAATCGTGATGAAATAAATATCATTGGAGCCACATTTACTTTAATAGTGAAATAACAAATAATATATTCATGAAACATCAAATCTCTATTTATTCAAAATACAACCAGATCCATGATGTGAGGCATCATAGAATACCTCAAAATAAACATTGTCCACTGAAAAAAATGAAATACAACACTGACATGATTCTCCATATAGTAATAGAAAGCTTTTTGAAACATGATGGTATATATTAATTCTAGAACTACTTTATTCAAGTATTTCATAAGAGTCACAGACAAAAATAAATCAACCATGAATCTCATATAATATCCTTCAAGACCATGAAATTTCCATTCCTTTTGAAATTTCTTGTAGGATTCCCAAGAAATATGTACCTCCACCATTGAAGGTCCCACACATATATCCAGATGAAATATGCCATTCCCAAATAAATATACATCATGATCCTAGAAATCACACATAAAAAACATATAAGATAACCTCTCATGATGAATAACTTCCAAAACGGCCCTAAGATTCTCTGCATGCTCCTCCTCAGATGTGTATTACACAGGGATGTCAAAAAAATATTTTATGAAATATTCTAAGAAATATATGAACTTGGTGTTTATGAACCCTATGAACATATATAGGGTATTTATCACACTTAATTACACCACAATGAAATCATAATTTCCAGGACCAAGTCAGTTGGCTATTTTTTTGGAAGATGAAATATGTTTTTATGATTGTTTTGTCTTTTTGTCATGAATAGAAAATCAAATTACTTTTTATGTTTTTATTATTATAAAAACCAATTAAATGATTAAAAATATTTAGAAAATGAGACAATTGTTTAATATTAATTTTTCTTTGGGTTTTGTTTTTTTTTCTATGGATATGTCTTCGAAGTAAAGTTTTTTTCATACTCACATTGCGTATAGAAAGAAATTTTTCATTGGTATGATAAGTTGTATTAGTTTATTAAATTTTCCATTCTAAATATGACAATACATTTATGATCTTGGATTTCCCATATGTTATAATAAATTTATAACACTTTTGTTGCAATACATATAATAAAAGAGAGAAAAGGTGATTCCAACCAGTTTGACGTTTGGTTTGAAAGGAAGAATATTATTGAAGTATGGTAAGTTATAATTTGTTTCAATGTAAGTTTTAATATTCTATAATAATCACAATTCACTAAAATTGATGAAAAATTTAGAACATAAGAATCATTTTGTGGAAGAAGAAATTCATGAAGAGGGTTTTTTTCAATACCGATCCATCATATGCAACTTTCCATCGATCTATCAGAGGTAGATTGATTAAGAATACCTGAATTATTGGGACCAATAAACTGTACGATGATAAAAAAATGTAGTCCACCATTTTCATCAGGTTGAATTGTTTGTTAATTGGGTTAGGAGAAAAATAATGAATGTTTCATTTATTTGAAGGGTGTGTAAATACTCATCATAATAAATTTTGTATTGATACAGTAGAGTGAGATAAATATAGATCCCTTATGTGTGGTTTGATAATTATAACATCATTAGACACCTGAACATTACATTATGGAAAATAAGAAAAGTACAATTGTATGAAATGTTTTGTTGAATTTTTTTACTAATTGGTATTTCTTGTTGTTATTATACTTATACCATGAAGTGATTGTATCTTTAGAAGTTACGATGATTTTTATGGAAAAAAAATGAAACAATGTCTAAAAAAGATACAATAATGGTTATCAAAAATGTATTAAATGTTTTCAGTTAACAGGTTAGTATGGATTATCATAATGAGAAGTATCCAGTGTTAAAATATTTTCATTATAATGAATATATATCATAAGAAATATTGGTTTCATACTGAAGAATCGTTATAAATCTTGAATCCATATGAATATGTGAAAATAATTGAGAAGGTTAGAGAATAATTGAGAAATGTTGAGAAGAACTGATGATGTTAAATAGGACGTCAAAATAGAAATTAAATTAAATGATAAGGAAATTTCACTGAGAGGGAAAATTAAAGTATGTTTCCATCCATTATATGGAGCAACCTGACCCCACAAATCCTAGAGCGGGTGTCTTCTATCTATTACATTGTCATGATTACAAGGAATAAAATCCCGAAGGACTGAAGAGTTTTTATTCTTGGTAAACCAGATACATAAAGGTGACTTGTATTCAAAATTATTGCACTAGTGACTACATAGTACTTTTATTCTTAATAAAGAAATAACTTCATGGATATTTATATTATATCTATTAAATCCCTTCATATCATCCATTGTATGCTTCATGGATTCTTAGGGAAAAAATATAATAAGGGCATGATAGAATTCTCAGTAAGTGTTTTTAAAGATAAAGTAATAATATATTAATGAGATTAATAATTATCGAATAGTACATAATATAACCCACATACCATATAATCAGTACCATGAAAAGGAAGTGCATTCAAATTATGGAAAGGTAATAAATGTAATCACATGGAATTAAAATAACTAGAGAATTAAAAACCAGTATGGAAATATATGAAACTGAAACACATTTCATTTAATGAATTAAATAATAATGAAATGAATCCATATATTTTTCGACAAATGATATCATGGATGAATAATAACTGACACTAAATGAGGGAAATTATTAATTATTAGATTTTATTTTCCCTTGGTACAAGTAACAACTATTGTAAAGAGACAGTTGAAACTTTTCCAATTTACGCAAATACATCATCTCGTGAGACTACTGATTTATTTAGGGTCTTTCATTAAAATATCCACAACCTATACGTATTTCATAATATGGTCCCCAAACCATATATTTCATGTCCAAAACATTCCTCACATAGAATAAACAATATTCTTTATCAAGCATTCATGTTAAATAATGTATATGAATTTATCAATATTTCCACAAAAAATCAAATAACCATCAAAGAAAATAGAATATGAAAAATGGTATATATATTATGAAATAATCATATCCATTAAAAATGATATGGATATTTTTGTGTAGATCAAGGTTAAATGATCATAGGTAATTTAATTTTTTATGGGGACCAAAAGAAATCAAGGAATTGAATGTGATTAATATCCTTTCAAAAATCAATCATAATCCATATATAGGAATATTAATGATCATATCAATAATATATAACCCATGTTTAGTAAAATAAATGGGTATATTTTTCGATTAATGAAACCATTATAAGAATATAGTTCAAAACCAATTTAAATGAAAATATCAATTTCTTTTGGAAAACATTTTAAAAACATTTTCATTGAATTTTTTCTTAAAAATACAATCATTACAAACTAAAATTTTATACATGAAATGTAATATTCAATGAAATGATGATGGTTAAATCTATAAAACAAAGGTAAAAAGATCATTCCTTTTTCATGGTTAATGGTTTATAAAAAGGCTTGTTTATAAAGAGATAAGATGATTTTCACAAAACATTGGTAATAAAATAAATGGCTGAAAATGTATTTACCAAATCATTTAAAAAAATTGTCAATATTTTAAATAGAACATGGTTATTAGAGGAGAATAGGTTCTCCAATTAAATAGATTTTCAATGTCGATTTTTTAAAAACATTTTCTAAAATAGTTTGAGTACACAATAGTGGAAATACCATTGAAATATTATTAAATTTATTTTCGAGGAAACAAATCTATAAACATTCTAAAGTGTCCGATACTGCTTTGAAACATTTAAAATCATAATCTGCATGAAGGAATAAAATTATACTAACGATATAATATCATGAGTGTATGGATACTCAAGATACATGATGTAAATGGGTATTATATACACAATATTATATAAAATAGGTGCATAAAAATGAAAAAGTATCAATATAATGTCAATTAAGATGAAATACATTATCTTGAGTTTCCTTTTGGTCAACATCATTTAACTTATGGTATAATTAAATTATTTTAATTTTATAATTTCTTAATAAATTTTTTTATGTTTATCCTTAATTTAAACTCAATTATTACCATGTTGTGAGAAAATAATTAAAAAATTAATTTTATGTCATTTTTTTAACAAATTTGATTTTTTTTATCAACAAGAACATTGGTATGTCTAATAAGGACAAAGAGGAGATTATATTCCTTATATAGAATAATAATCAGGAAATAATTACCATTTTTATACATTTATTACACTGTTAAAATAAATATTTAAATAAATATATGAAAAATAAATCCACATTATGTTAATGGAGATGATTGGTCGTACGTACATATGAGTAACGTTTTCATTTTTCAATGATCATTATAGAAAGAAGGTATCAAGGGTTATATTAATCTAAAATTATAATTATATCATCAATAAAATAGTATTTAATCATATTCCAATATATATATAAATATTTTTAGGTAAAACGAATCACATTGTGTCAATGAGGCAGTTTTCTACAAGTCCACAACCGACCTTATCACTTTTTAGTCCGTGAAAGGATAATAATGGAAATGATATATATTATATTTATAAAAATGTAATTTTGTAATTTACATCATGTAGTTGTTTTTTATGTCTCAAATGTTTAATTATAATCATCCTTTATGCATTTCATGATCATGTGAACGAATCACATCTCTTTAAGGGGGAGGTAGTCCACACATCCAGAAATAATGTGATCATTTTTTACATAAAATGGAATGTATAAGTTATTAATTGTAATGAAATTTAAGAAGAATTATGAAATTATAAATATCAAAAAAACCATATTTCAATATATTTTCCATTATATTTTCCACCATGATAGCTGGTAAAGGATAAAATGAGAAATCAAATTTTCATGAGGTAGTAGTTCGCCATACACAGACACTGTATGTTCGTTTATGATTAGATGGATTTGTGTTTAAGTGTAGTTAGAAATATTAGAAGGAAAATGTTCAATTATAATGATGATATTGTAGTTATTATTCAATCATAGAATAAGAATATTTTTGTTGTGGGAAAAAATAAATAAAACTAAAAAGCTTATGAAAAAGATGTTACTTCGTAATCGGATAAATCCTTTTGGTTTGAACCAAAGGGATTTCCTATATTTCATTCCTCACAGAAGGATTATTTTATGATTATGGGAGGGATTTTAAGATATATTTGGTCGTATCATGGTCGATCAAAAGTAGTTTTAGAGGTCTGGGGATGTGGGTGAGAGGAGGTTCTTTTATAGTGGAGGAGGAGTGGCAGTCTTGTAATATTTCTAAAAAGGAATTCCATGCACGTTTTTAGTAGTGATAGTGACTAAAATAATGGACCCAATTAAATAAAAGGGACTATATGTTCTAATTATTTCCATCAAATGGATCTTGGAAAAGTTACTATATCAATTGGACCCTTAAGATTATGTCTTATTCTCTTATTATGTTTAATTTAATCTTACCCATCATAATTAATTTGAAGGACATTCCCTAATATTTGTTTTGAAATTTTTATTATTATAAGAAATTATAAACTATTATGATTAAAAATATGAAATTAATATTTCAAAATTGAAATCATACTAATGGATGAAATTAATTTAAATTTAATCTCACAGAAGAAACAATAATGTGTGTTTTTAAAGAAAAAACATTCAAATGATCAATAAATATTTACATTCAATTTCATATAGAAATATATTATAATTATTAAAATGTTATTAGTTGTTAAAAATATAATCTAATTTTTCCTTAATGACTAATAAAATTTAAATTCATCCTTATAAATAAATTAGATGAAAATGATGTTTTGAACTAATTTTCAATATGTTTAACTATTCATTAAATAAATGGAACTTCATAGAAAAATAACTAAAATTTAACATAACTTAATTTTTCTATTTCAAGATAAAATATGAATTTTATTTGGACATATTAAAATTATAATATGGTTAAAATTGGATTTAAAATATGTTCTCCATTAAGAGACAATAAAAATGCCTTAATAAAAATATAGGTTTTTATATGTAAAATTATGTTAGTTATTATCTTATTCTTATTAAATCTATTAGGTGAATATAAAAATAATTTACTTAATATATAACCTTCATATTTAATTGAAATAATAAAATAATTTTAATTAATTATGTGTATAATGACAAAACCCATTTAGAATTATAAAAACAATAATATTTTTTTATTTCCAATTGGTTCTTATTTTAAGCTATAATTTATTGATAACAAATGAATTCATTTTATATTTATATAAATGATAAATTTTCACAAGGTTTCCAATAATATTCATAACCTTTAACAGAATGTCTTGGTTATAAGATATTATATTAAATAATAATATCTTAATAACACGTTTCTATTTGGTGATACTCAGTCTTAGGTGTTACACAAGCTACCCCGAAAGGTCACTATTTATGCGATGCAAGTTAAATCAATGTTTCATGCATTACAAGATATATGATATATTTAATTTATTTAAAATATTAAATATATGGTAGTGTCTCAGGATATTATATTCCCATACGTGCTTGGTGATGCATGTCATAATCTCAATCGAATATAAAGATGTACTCTAAAATTTCAGGGTATTACATCATCCCACATTAACTAAATTCGTACATTTAGTTTAAAATATATCATTGAAAACTATTGATAGGTATTTCCTACATTGAAATCCAATATCATGTGAAAGGTTCGTAAAACATTCTCTAGAAAAGATAGAATGAGAAGTAGAAAGGTCACATGATGTACCATATAAATAGGTCTCTATATAGGAGAACCTTAGTGGAACATGGAAATAAATACTTTAAGGAAAATAATAAATATTTTTAGGGTTTTATTTAGGTAATAAATCACAAACATGTTAATGATCAATAGAAATTTGAGGTCCTCAAGGACATAAATCTATTATGATTTAACAGAAAATTGGTTCAATAAAAATTAAGGTATTAGGACAACATTTTATTTTGAAATAATTTTTTTAATGATGGGTAATTCATTTACTGACCAATATTATTGGGATTTCTTATTACTTGATAGGATTTTATTTCATATAAAAAATCGTAACATTTGACCGTTCTTCAATCAAATTATACTAATCAATTTACTCCTAGAAATTAATTACCAATAATGTTCATTAATAATGAGGCAATAAAAGAACATATTAATGTATTTCAAGGCCTATAAATGAGTGACATGTCTAACTATATGTATCCATCTATTTTAAAAAAAATTAATATAGTTAATTTATTAACCTCTAATAATAAAAATAAGCATTGTTGGTACATCATTAATATTTACACATCAATTTCAATAACTATAATTAATGTCAAATTAACTAATAAAATGTGTAGGTGAGTGGTAGGTGTGAAACCCTTATAATTCTCAAGTCATGGGTTCAATACACAAATCCTTAATGGATTTTATTGGTTTTAACCAGGATTACAGGTTTCCCTTTCCTAAAACAAAATTAATATAATTTCTAAAATACATATGATGGACATTCTTGAAATAATGAAAATCATTAAGAAAACATTTACAACAGGATTTAAATACAACATAAATACATTAATAATTAATACATTTACTACCCCATAGGTCCTTACTTGGTCTAGGATTTGTCCATAATATCATTTATATGATTTCTAAATCCTGATACATTATCTTCAATATAAAACACCATACGTTTAACCTAGTTTATTCATTGTAAAAATCCATCATTGTGGTTTCTTAAGAAAATGTAAATTATCATAAGAATATACCATGGGAGTGTCAATCTAGGTGTGTACAAAGTCCCAATAAATTGTAATGGGTTACCCCATGTCTGTTTTGGAACACCATGTCAGTGTTATTACTTCTAAGAAAATATGTGCCAGAACTATGTCCAATTGTAGTATACATAAATGTATTTATAGATAGGAAGACCAACATAATATCTACATTACCAAAATTATTTGATGTTATTATATAATTAACAATAAATACTAACTTAGGGTTAGGTTCTTTAAGATATTATTCGTATATATGGTTACCAAGGATTCTACCAAACATCCATTGATACCAACTGTAGAGACCCCAACCTAGAATTCCTAGAGCCAGTGTCTGTTATCAATTATATTAGAATGGTTACAAGGAATTAAATGCTGAAGGACAAATGAGTTTAGTAGTATTAGTAAAAATGATACATAAATGATTCATATCACAAATTAATAAAACAATTACAAAATAATTTTTTCCTTATAAAAATATAAATAATTTCAAGAATAACTTTATTCCAACAATTAAACCCTACATATCTTTCATAGTACGCTTATTAGATTCCATGGGAATGAAACATAATAACGGTTAATTAAAATGATGAGCAACAGTAATAAATATTGAATCAATAGTTAATCATTGAGATTAATAATTATTGTGTGGTAAATAATATGACACCCTTACCATATAATCAAAAAACCGAGAAGGAAGGGTAGAAACAATATTGAAATTTAATAAATGGAAACATATACCATTCAAATAACTAGATAAGGAAAAAATCAATATTGATATTTAAGAAACTAAAAAAAATTCTATTTTAATCAATGAACTAGAAATAAAATATATCCATTGATATTTCTACACAATAGATCACACATGAATAACAAATAAATATAAATGAGGGAAATGATTATTTATTTTACACTATGTTTCCTAGGTAGATGGTACCATTACCGTCATGTGAAAGTATACAAATTTGCAATTTTTTCAAATAATTCATCCCATGAGACTATTGAGGCATCAAGGGGATTTCAGTAGGTGGTCCCCAACACCTAGGTAATTCTATAAATAGTCCTCAACTCATCTATTTCATGTCCAAAACATTCCTCATATTGAATAAAAAAATATTTCTTATATTTTTTCATATTTAATAATGTATACACATTTATCAACATTTAATAAACAAAAAACTAATATTCAAAGTAATCACCAAATGAAAAAGGTATATTTTTTACAAAATAATCATATCCATGAAAATTTATATCGATATTTAAGTGATATTCAATTTAAATTGATCATAGGAAATCAAATAATTCAAGGGGACTAAAAGGAATCAACGAAATGAATTTGAATACTATCCTAATGAAAAGAAATCATAATACAACAATATGAAGATTAAGGGTGGTAGTCAAAAAAATTTACCAAGGTGGAGTAAAATAAAAGTATTTTTTCATATTTTTAATAGAAACAATATATAAATACCTTTTAAAAACATTATTCTGGAAAACATCCTTTTTTTGAAAACCCTTTTGAAAATAATTTTTATTGAAAATCACATTTTTTAAATATTTTGATTTAAAATTAAAATTTTAAACATGAAAAATAATTTTCAAAGAAATTATGGTTGTTACATCTTCACAAGTCATATTATTTAAAAAGAACAATCCCATTTCATAGTTAAAGGTCAGAAAATTGACTTGTTTAGAAAGATACAAGAAGATTCCTTTGAAATCATTGGTAAATGATAAAAATGGGTTAATATTTATTAACCCAATAATTTTAAAAACGTATTTGGATACATTTTATTAAAACATGGATCTTAGAAGAAAGCAGGTTATCTGACTAAATAGAGATACAAAATTAGGTTTTTAGAAAAACATATTCTAAAAAATTTTGAGTACCAATGAGTGGAAAAAATATACTAATAAAGGAAAATTTTAGTGAAAACCCAGAGGAGATAAAATGTATGTTTTTGTCTACCAATGTTAATATAATTTTATAAACTAGAAATACCATTTATATAACATTAATTATATTTTTGAGTAAAATTATCTTTAATTATTCCAAACTGTCCAATGCCGCTTTAAAACATTTTCAATCATAATACTCATGAAGAAAATTAGTTTATTTTAAATATATAATATCATCAGAGTAATGATATTCATGATATATCATTTAATGTTTTAGTATACACACCATATTAAAGTAACTACGTGTATAATAATTAATAAGTCTCAATAGATTTTAAATTGAGACCAAATCGCTTACTTTGGGGTTCTATTAGGTGAATGTTCCATAAATTCTTGGATAATAAAATTATGTTATATTTAGACATTTATAAGGAAAATGTTCATGTTTATGATTAATTTTATTTCAATTATTAAATTTTTGTTTATAACTACTTAAATGGGTATGTTTATATCGGGTGTTTTGACTAAATTCAATTTATGTGTAAAAAAATTGGTAGGTCAAATATGGTCAAAGGGACCATTATAGAACATCTATAGAATAATAATTATAATATAATTATAATTTTTATAGTATAATAATGTTTTTATAAAATATCATTAAATTTGGTTATGAAAATGGATTCAATATTACGATCATGGAGACACTAGGTCGTATATACGAATGAGTAAGGTTCTTCTTTTCAATTATCGTTATAGAAAGAAGGTGAGTAGCATTATATCATTACATAATTATAATTATATCATAAATACCATATTATATAATCATATTCACTTATATATATAAAAATATTTATGTAAAAGGAATCCCATTGTGTCGAGGAGGCAACAGTTCACACTTCCCTGATAGACATTATCCCATTTTACAGTGTGGAAGGATAATAATTAAAATGATATATATTAGATTTCAAGATAATTAATTAATTAAATAAAACAATATAAATTTTTTATATGTATCATATTTTTAATTATATCCATCCTTTATACATTCCATATATCGTGTGAATGAATCAAATCGCTTTGAGGGGCGGTAGTCCACACTTCCTCAAACGATGTTATCATTTTTACATAAAATGGAATGTATAAAGATATGTGTTTTAAAATAATTGTTGGAGAATAAATAATTTATAAATAGCTTATATAACATATATAAACATAGTTAATAACATATTGGATACCATGATAGGTGGTAAATGAAAAATGAAAAATCATCATTTCGTGAGGCAGTAGTTAATTGTACAGAAAAATAGAATGTTCATATCAAATTAGGCATATGTTTTTGTAATTATAGATAGAAAAATTAGAATATATTTTTAATATATTTAGGATACTTGGGTTGTTATACAATAATATAAAAAGAAGAATGTAGGGGTTGGAAAATGGAATTAAAACTAAAAATCTTAATGAAATTTCTTACCTCTTAATCGGGTGAATCCCTTTGGTTTGAACCAAAGGGATTACTTGGATTGGTTTCATCCAAAGGGTAGGATTATAGAATTATGTGAGGGATTTTTATTATATATTTTGGTTGATATTTTTCAATCCAAAGTGGATTGAGAGGTGTGACAAAGACGCAGGAGAGGAGGTCATTTTATATTGGAGGAGGAGTGGCACTATTGTAATATTTTTACAATGGAATTCCATGCATGTTTCACACATTTAATGTGGCTACAATAATGGACTGAATTCTAGAAACAAATTATATGGTAGATAAATTTCCAAATAGTGTCTCTTTGAAAGTATTATCGGTCATTTGGGACCCTTATATTGGGGTTTAGTACCTTATCAAGCTTAATTTAACCTTAATAATGGTAATTAATTTTAATCACACTCACTTCAATTTTTTAGAAAACAAAATTTTTGTATTATTAAAAAATAAAAAATTATGTTGGTAAAAAATATTGAATAAATTTTTCTAAATTACAATCATAGTATTGGTATAAATTAATTTAAATTTAATCCAACAGACGGAACGACAATATAGGGTTTTAAGGAAAAAATATCCAAATTTTTTATAAATATTTATATTAAATTTCAATGTGAAATTTATATTAGTGACCTAAATTGCATTATTTGACAAATATATTTTCAATTAAATTTTCCTGACCCATTAAATGTATAATATATAATTATTATTAAATTATATGGAAAAGTGGTTTTGAATTGAAATTCATTATTTATAAATATTCATAAAAAATGGAAATTCATAAAAAATACTTATTTTTAAACCAAACTAATTTATATATATCTATTTATAATTTGAATTTCCATTCAACATATTAATTTTATAAAACGTTCAAAAATTGGATTTATAAAATGTACTCCATTAAAAAGTGGTAAAAATAACTTAATAAAAATTTAGGATTTAGGTATAAAATTGTGTTGGTTCTTATATTATTCTAATCAAGTCAATTGAGTGAATATAAAAAAATTATTTAATATATAACATATACATTTCATTAAAATTATTAAATAATTTTAATTAATTAAATTTATTAATTCAAAACACATTTGGAAGCATAAAAATAATAACATTTCATTTTTATATCCAATTGCTTCTTATTTTCAGTTTTAATTAACCATTAAACAATGAATTATTTTTATATTAATATAAATCATAAATTTTAATAAGTTAGATAATATATATATAATCTATAACATAACATCTAAGTTATAGTATATTATATTAAATAATAATATTTTTATAATACATTTCAATTTAATGAATATCGGTCATGCGTGTAATGCATGTTATCATAGAAGGTCTCTTTAGTGTGTGATGTAAGCTAACCCAATATGGCATGCATTACAATATATATCATGTATCAAAATTATTTAGAAAATTATATATATTTTAGAGTATTGAGATATTATATTCCCTTACATTTTTGGTGACACATGTCATACACTCTATCGAATATGAAGTTATACTCTAGAATTTTGAGGTGTTATATTCCACCCCTAGAAAACCTATAAATAGGAATGAAGTACATTGTAATTTATGATTATTTTTCAATTCAAATGTTAATAGAAAGATAGAAATAGATCTGAAAATTTTATTAGAGAAAATATGTTTCTTGACATAGATTTTTTTAGGAAGGTTCTAGACAGAATAGAAGATGCACAAATTGTGGTCAGAGTTACCATATCATATCAAGAAATCAGACACGTGATTTAATTTAATGTTTTAAGTGGTTCATAATTGATTTCAATGAATTATTTCTTATCTATTTTAAAAATTGTGGAATTATATTTTGGAATTGTACAGGGGAATAAAAATGAACCACTGGACTGAGTATTTAGAATATAGTCCACAAAGTCATTCATACCTACTACTATGTAGGGGAAAAAAGAATTTTATTTTTTGAAGCTATTCAGAGAAAGTTGACAGGGAATCCATGTAACTATATTTGAACCAATCGGTGTAGGTTTTATTACCTCTTACACAAACGTGTACTATTCCATAAATTCTAAGTTAATAACATCAACATTGTATTGATCATAGTGTAGACAAATGTATGGATATATCATAGATGTTGTATCAAGAAAAATGGAACGTATTCTAGTATATTGTGTGGAATTGAATTATTTCCTAACCATTATAAGGATGTAGATACACTTTTTGAGTATTAAACCTTATTAATACTTATTATCTAGGGATGTGTGATTTTTTTGTCTTTAGAAAAGTGATAAATCCTAAATATATGGAATATGTTATTTGAAAATAATGGAAATATAAAATTTAATGATATCACTAATTCACCTCTCCTCTATCAGTGAAAAATTAATCATAGATATGAAATATCAAGTGGTGTTAGAGTGAAGATTCCTTCCATTTACCCAGTATTTATGTTTAAAAAAAATATGAATTTTGTGAAATTTATGGTGATTAGAGTCTTTTATCGAATGAACTATCATATTTGGAAAGACATACTATTTATTTATCTCATTTCTCCTAGGTACTATGATATGAAATATGCTACAGATTTATTTTCTTTAATTAATGAAAAATTTCCTCTTACATCCATGTATAATAAGAATTATGTGAATTATGGATGAGGTATGAATGCTTTTATTATAATCACATACTGAAAGTTATTTTCTATGACTAAAAATATTTCCTTTTACTAAAGGTTTCTACGAGAAATTAAAGAAAATTTATGAAGGTAATACAAGAGTGAAGAATGTAAAGTTTAAAATATAGAGTCTAATGTATGATTATCTTAAAAGGGGTGAGTTTTAATTTGTTGGTGATTTATTTTTAATGGTGAATGATTTTTCAATCAAGAAAAAGATAAATTTCGGAGAATTTGGAATGCTTAAATGTTTTATTAAAATATTAAAAATTATTCCCAATAATTTTGATTCTAATATTCGATATCTCGAAGACAGAGATCATGGAACTCTATATCTGGATGATCTTAATCTTAATGTCATTATCTATGAAATGATAAGGAAATAATGTTATGAAAGGGAAACTTAAATTTTGATAAATAAATGTACATAAATTCTATTAATAAGTAAATTTATAAGATTATTAGTGAATAAAAATATATTTCAAACTCTGAATTTAAAAATGATGTATGTAAAATTTTTGATTAATTTATATCCCTTTTTTTAATCTTAAAAATGTTACATGAACTTACAAATGAAAAAAATTCCTTGATTTTTATTTAATTTGGGGTTGTTGGGAACATTGTTCTTAATTTTACTTAATGAAAGAACAATAATGCTTGCGATGATGATAAAATATGTTCAAGAAGATATTGGAAGAAACTTAATTATAAGAATATAGTCATTTCAAATAGAATGGAAAAAAATTCATCAAAATGAAAAGGATGAGATTTTTATCTAAATATGATGAAGATAAAGATAGTTAAGTGGATGATGAGAGGTTTAATGTTATTTCCTGAGAAATTAATTACACATCATTATTTAATAATGATAAGTTGGAAATTAGTCACTCTAATATATTATAGATTGACATTCAATTTCATTGATGAGATAATTCAATGAATGTATGAAAAAGGTCGTATGAATTTAAAAAGAAATGAAGAAGTTAATGTAGAAAATTCCTACAAAAATCCTTAAGGAATATAATTTTCAATATAATGTTATGTTACATAAATAATTTTATAATCTAAATAATTATCTTGGGAAAGAAATCAGAATGATCATCATGAATTTAAGTTTAAGAAAAATAAGGAAGAGTATGAACTCTTCTCATAAAAAATTTAAAATTTTGTACATGGAGTTACATGTTTTTATAAATATATCAATAATTTTAGTCACAGTTATGAAATTATTGAACACAACAGGGATCAAATTTTACCTTCAAATTTTATAAGAATGTTGAAATTGTTTTGAGAAAGTGAATCCTAGGAATGTTATGCTTGTGGGAAAAAGAAAAAAATAGATATGTCAAAAGTTTCTAAAAATTTTGAGTCAAAAACATATCTAATCTTTATATTTACAATGTGTATTCATAGAAATATGAGTTGAAAAAGAAGAATCTAGGTGTTAATAGAAAGGTTTTTATTCAAAAAATTTCTAATAATAATGATACGAAAATTTTTGGGAAACATCTTCACAACTCCTAACACAATAGAATCTATAGAGGTAAATATTAATAATATGGGTACATCTATTATATTTTAATATTCATGAAAATTGAAAAAAAAATTGGTTTAATCAACAATATTACAACTATTCCATGAGTTACATATAGAAATATTTCTAGGCGAGTCAATTCTCACAAGGGAAGAAATTTGAGAAGGTTTTTTTTTGATAAAACCATAGATGGTTCGTCTAAAAGTTGAAAATATATTACAACCATTGGAAACTATTTTTTAACATATTGAAAAAAACTATGTATCTTAAAAAGTTATGGATTAATTTTTTACAAGAAAAAAATGTTTACAGAATTTCTCAAAAGGCAGAGGTGATGAAATACAAGGGGAAAAATGATGTTGTTATTGAAACCACCCTCAATGAAACAAACATATAATGGAATTGTTTATGGTATAGTGGATGTTACTCTCATATGACCTGGGAAATAAATTTTTTTAAAATGTTAAAGACATGAAATAAAATATTCATACATTTTGAAATGATGAATGCCAAAGTATCTAATGTGTTGGAACTTCTATTGTTGGGGAAGAAATATTGGAGTCTAGGAAATATATTCTTGTAGATGGTAAGAAACAACACTTTCTATGTTTTTCAAAAATATGAGATGAATGAAATGTATAATTTTAAAATTTTTTGTGTCAAAATAAAGAATTATAGAAAAGTAATTACCGGAGGAAAAATTAAAAATGATAAATTATTTCACATTGGAAAAGTTCAAAACTCTTATTAACTAATTAAGATGGAAGAAAATAAGTTATATTATAAAATTTTGGGACATATGTGATAGAAAATCTTGAGAGTGTTCTCAAAGCAAGATAGTGTCTATGGTATTCATTATATGTCAAGAATAACATGTTGGTGTTGCGTTATTTTTAATAAAGGAATGATTTTGAAATTTGTGCGTAAGAAATATGAAATTAATTAAACTCCACCCTGGGAAATTATTAATTCTTATATTTGTTGGAAAATGAGAATATAATAAAATTTCAGAGATAAATACCTCAATATATTCATTTATAAATTAATTTATTTTACTTGGGTCATGTATTTGAAACATAAGTCAGATACTATGAAGTTGTTTAAAAGTTTTAGAAAAAATATTTGAAAAGAAATGGTAATTCTATGAATAGGTTGAGAAATGATAGATGTGGTTATTAGGATAATGAAAATTTAAAAATTTATCATTTTAAAAAATTACTTTAGTATGAGTTTATTAACCCATACCCACCACAAAAAATAGAAGTGCTAAAACAATGAATAGATCCTTAACTAAAATGGGTCATACTATGTTACTTAAAGATGGTATTTATCATTAAATTGGGAGAAATGATATGAGCATAGATATTTATGATAAAATGGGTTTTCTATAGAAAAAGTTATAATATGAACATATATAAAATATTTATGATAAAAATGATGTTTTAAACAACTAAGAGTTTTTTGGAGTCCCTAATTCAAAAATAATAATGGTGGAAACCATCTAATGTATGATCAGAGAGGTGAAGAAGGAATATTTCTAGGTTATGATCTAGATGGAATAGGATATAGGTGTTTCAATAAATGAACGATAATATTATTTGATTCTGTTTACATGAATGCTATAGGAAATTTGGTGGAAGATGCATCACAAACACTTGAAGAAGAGGAAAATGGAGAGGATAAAAGAATATTTTTCAAAATATTAGATACGTATGAAAATATTCTAATCCAAAAAATAATATGAATCAAACTCTTCCATATATACTGATGTGGAATAATTTCATACATATCATCCTAGGATGAGGAAGAAAGTTGAATAAAAAAACATAATTGGTGTTCAGAATAAAAAGATACAAACAATAAGAACATATGAAGTTATTACATACACTTATTTGTATTCAAATGCTGACCCAAAATATTTGAATGATGATTTAGAGTATCCAGAATGGGTTTCGGGTAAGAAGGAGGAGTTAGATAATATCAATAATAATGATAAAAGGGGACTCGTACCAAATAAAAATGAAAAATTGTTATTGGTACCATTTTGGTGTTCCAGAATAAGTTTAGTTAAGATGGTAAACTGATAAGAAAAAAAAGAAAAGATAGAATGTAAAGGTAACTCACAGATTGAAGACATTGATTTTGATGATAATTTTGATCAAGTGGAATGATTTTAAACCATCATAATCATTATGTATATATATTCAGAATGATGTTACACAAAAAATTAGATCGATGTGAAGTAATCATTTTTAATGTTTGTTGTGATGTTACAGTTTATATTGAACAAATGTGTGGTGTTATTTTTGTAAAGGATGAATTTTATGTGTATATACTGAAGAAATCCTTGTATGGGATGAAAAAATCTATCAGGTAAAGGTTTTAAAAATTAGATACTTGAATGATAAAGATGATTTTTTGGAAAATAAGGGTGGATAGTAATCTGTCCATCAAATAATGTTATGATTTTCCCATTTTTAATTTTTTGTTTTGATAAAATTAAAACTGATAGGAATTATTAAATACTTATGAATGTTTTGTTGAAGAGTTTATTTTTTTGAGATGTCCATTATTGGTGGAATTAGATACATTATTGTGTTAAAAATCTCACAAAAGGATAAATATATAATTAATTTTCACGAAATGTATTCTAAAGAAATTATTAAGTATTTTGAAATAAAAAATTTAAATCTTATTTCCACAACAATTTCAGTGGGAACAATATTGAATAAATATGAAGAAGGTAAATAAGATTACTACAATTAGTTCCAAAAGATGATTATATGTTTTTTGTTTTTGACTACATCCATAGAATATTTTATTTATGATGTTTCCTTATATAAAGATTCTAAATTTTTTAAATATAATCACCTGTATTGACAGGAAAAATAATTCTCAGATATACCAAAGGCACAATAGATTTCATAATTTGATATAAAGGATCCGAATTAATTTTATTTTTTGGGTCTTCAGATGTTGATAAGGTAAGAATTATTTTTTATGTAAGGTCCCATATGATGAAGTTCTCTTTTTGTGGAAAATATGTGTAATTTGGAAGAATAAGAAATAAAATTTAGTAACACTTATCATGGATTATTTTGAGTATTTTTTTCCACTCAAGTTTCAAAAAAACATGTGTATATGAAGACTCGGTTGAAATACTTGTTGAAGTTAAATTTCCCTTTCTCTTTGGTAGTGATAATTATTTTGAAATTAACCTAAAAAGAAATCAAAAAAAAAAATTCAAGACACATTAACATCAAATATCATTTCATCAAAGATAATATAGAGAAGACTGAAATAAATATGGAGTATGTTGTAACATCAGAACAAGGTAATTAAATTTTCACAATACCAATACCTATGCATATTTTTACAAAATGAGGTCAATCATGGGAGTCTAACCTTATTCTATTCATGTTTGAGGTATGTGATTCTGTCCCAAAACTCATCTATTCATTGGATAGTGTTATCAAGGGGGGGGGGGGTGGAATATGTTCCAAAAATCTATTCACTCATACGTGATAAAATATTTATAGAAAGAATGTTCATAAGGGGAGTTTTTAAAATGGATAAGATGTTTTATAATAATTTAAGTTTTTTAACTATTCTAATATTTTTATGAAGTAGTTATAGGAAAATTTATAAAGGTGTGAGAAATATGTTTTTTCAGGTGAAAGAAGCCATGTTTTAATAGTTGGAGGAGTTTTTTATGTCGCTACTTTTTAACAACATAGTTTTTCTATCAATGATTCTTGTTTCATATAATGAGTTATCTCACATTAGATTATAATTGTTTATAATTAATCCTTTCATTTATTTTACAATGATTAGTTATTTACAAGCCTTGGGTGACAGAAAAATACAAAGGGGGATATTATTGGGATCAAGTTGGATGGAAGTTGTTTTCAGAAGCTGAAAAAAGTATGTACTGATTGTTTTGTATTTTATTACCAAGAAAATGAGATAAAATTAATTTTTATGTTTTGATGTTCAGACCAAAATAATTAATGGTTATAAAGTAATAATAAAATCATACACATTTTTTATAATAATGTTTCTTTTGAATTGTTTTTCTATTCTGGCTTTATTTTCTGAGTGATGTGTTTTCATATTCCAACTAATTCTAGATAGAATGTTTTGATAGGTATGAAATGATTTATTAGAGTCTAAATGTCACCATACTAACTCTAATGAATCATTGGTGATATTGGAGTTCTCATAAATCACATGTAATTCTACGCACATGTGATTAAAGACTTATGGAGGAAAAGGATAAATGGGACTACCAATCAGTCTGAGGTCTATATGGAAAGAAAGAAGATGTAAAACGAAAGGATGTTATAATAATTTAATATGTAAGTCAGATGATGCTATGCTGATCCTAATTTTTGAAATCTCAAGATAGTTATATCACAAAAGGAAGAGATTGTTGAAAAAAAGGACATAAATGACGTTTTTTCTGACATCGGTCCATCAGAGGATGCTGAACACCGATACATCAGTGGAATATTGATTGAGAAATAACGTATTGTTGGGACAAATAAACCTAATAATGAACAATAATTGATTCAACCATTTTTATTAGGTTCATTTTGTTGACAATTTTTCTAAGAAAAAAATAAAAAAGTGTTTATAGTTTCACAAGTGGGTCTAGTCTCATCATACTGGAATTAATACTGATCCATCAGAGTGAGACAGAGACCGATCCATTAGACATGGTCTGACACATATAAATTCATCGAACACAGGTTCATTAGTGTATGGTAAAGAAGAAAAGGTTATTTTTGAAGAGTTTTAAAGAAGTGTTTGTCAAAGGGGTTTTAAGCTTATGTTGAAGTGCATACAAGAAGTGATGATATAATTTGTAGTTGAAATTCAATTTATGGAATAATAAAGGGAACATAAGTATAATAAAATTCTAAATAAAATTATGGCATAATGATTTCCTAGATTTACATTTATCATTTTTCATAATGAATCATAATGAGAAGTATTCATTCTTACAAATGATTTCATCATAATTATGAAACATAGAAACAATAAATGTCATCATATTTACAAATGGTTATAAATATTTAAGAGATCCAAATAAATGAAAATATTTTAGAAGGTTTGACAATAATCAAAAAAGAGTTGAGAAGAATTAAAGATGTTAAAGATGAATTCAAAATGGACATAAAATTAAATGATGTGGAAATTGTTTTTATTGGGAAAATGAATGTATATTCCAACCCATTTCTCTCATTGAACACTTATAAATAATAAATAAGTATATTATAATTTTGGATTCTTGTACTATTCATATATCTAGAGAGAGAGAGAGAATAAACTGAATGTTTTGGGAGAGAGAATAATTTTTCAAATATATCGCTCATGAGGATATTTCTCACCAGAAGTATAAGAAAGAAAAATAGTGGTTGTAGATACCAGATTGGACCAAGAAATCAAATAGAGGTTTTTAGTAAAAGATTAATGTGGTTAAGAATGCTTTATAGATTATTATTTCTTATTTGTCTTCCAAAATGAGGAATTGAACTAAGGAATCGGGATGGGGAATAAGACTAAACCATCAGACTGTGTTTTTATAACATATTCAAAATGGTTTTTCATTCTTTTTGTTGTGTAGGAATGTGATGATTTTTTTGATGACATTCCTGTGAATAATGATAAGTAAGCACAATGAATTTTTCTGAAACAACTGGTTAAGTATTCATGAAATTTTACACAAAAATAAATTAAAATTTACATTATAAATGAAGCACAAGATCTATAGAATTGATCACAGTTCCTCACAAGTGTAATGGTATATGATAAATATTTAATCACGAAATAGGTATTTTTTATAGTGGATTTTGTATTATTAGATTTTTCCAAACCATTACATGGACGTAACTACCCTTCTTTAATATTGACCCATGTAAATACTTGTGTTCCTATGGATGTATGATATTTTTTTTCCAGAAAAGTCATAAATCCTTAACAAGAGGTGAAGATGGTTTCAAAATAAAGGAAACATAGGAGAACATGATATCACTAATTCACCCCCTCAATCTCTAAATGATACATTGATCCTGGATAGGAAATATAAACAATGCCAATGATTAAAATGGAAAGAAGTGTTAGCAATATCATTATATTTTACACCCATATGATGATATCCTAACTGAAAATATGTTTTTGAGAACCAAATTTCCCCCATCATCAAATTTCATAAATCATAAATCTATGGACGTGTATAGATGTTCTCTAATATCTCTTGGTTCAATCCATGAAAATCGATAAAAAGATATAGAAAGACACCATCCTTCCTTATGAACAAAACATGTGCACCATATAGTGACAGAGTCAAACAAAAAACCATAATTGTATTATATTATCAAGTTACACTCATTGCTATCATGACTCAGAAGGTGATATCATATTTGGATACATCATGATACAAGACATGCATGGTTGTAGATTGATCTCAAACATGGTCTCCCATTTAGGGGATAATTCCATGAAATCATGAGGAAAGACTTATGGTTGCTCTTTTAGAATCAGAGGAAAAAACCGAATGTGGAACCTTTTAGGAGAAAAAAAATCATTTCAAACATAAAATATGACAATGAAGGAACATTCCCCTAACCCATATGGGGGTCTCACTCACCAATAAAAACCATTGGATCTCCATTAGTTTCATATAATAAATCTAATCTCCTGGAAAAATACATGATATCATAAACGGAATATATCCAATCCATGATGATTATGATGCCATATGTCTATATATATACATAGATAGGATATCTCTTCAAGAGTAGTTCTAGAGAAATTCTATCTCACAGTCTCTAATATACTTCATATAAGTCTGGTTGACATCCAACACTACGGGAAAAAAGGCATTTAGGGGCCGTTTTTTTCGTTTCGCGGCGGTTTAAACCGCCGCTAAATGATTCAGCGGGGGGTTTTTTTTAATTTTTTTTTTATTTATTTATTTTATTTCGTATTTATTTATTTATTTATTTATTTATTTTATTTCGTATTTATTTTATTTATTTTATTTATTTTATTTCGTATTTATTTATTTATTTATTTTATTTCATATTTATTTATTTATTTATTAATTTTATTTCGTATTTATTTATTTATTTTATTTATTTATTTATTTTATTTATTTATTTATCCATGCATGCATCTCCCATGCCCATGCACATGCATGCCCATGCACATGCATGCCCATGCACATGCATCCCATGCAATATAAATAAATCCTGCGTCTGGTGAGATTTGAACCCCTAACCTCTTGCATATTTTCCAAAGTCTTTACCACTCCAGCAAGCTCGCCATGTGGTTAATAAACAGAAATTAATATACTTATATATATTAATAGAAAAAACAAATAATACATAAATAATAGATATAAACTCGATAATAATAAATAATAAATAATAAATAATAAATAATAAATAATAAATAATAAATAATAAATAATAAATAATAAATAATAAATAAAAATTAATAAATAATAAATAATAAATAATAAATAATAAATAATAAATAAAGATAAATAATAAATAATAAATAATAAATAATAAATAATAAATAATAAATAATAAATAATAAATAATAAATAATAAATAATAAATAATAAATAATAAATAACAAATAATAAATAAATATAAATAATAAATAAATATAAATAATAAATATAAATAATAAATATAAATAATAAATAATAAATAATAAATAATAAATAATAAATAATAAATAATAAATAATAAATAATAAATAATAAATAATAAATAATAAATAATAAATAATAAATAATAAATAATAAATAATAAATAATAAATAATAAATAATAAATAATAAATAATAAATAATAAATAATAAATAATAAATAATAAATAATAAATAATAAATAATAAATAAATATAAATAATAAATAATAAATTATAAATAATAAATAAATATAAATAATAAAAAATAAATAACGATAAATAATAAAGAATAAATAATAAAGAATAAATAATAAATAATAAATAATAAATAATAAACAATAAATAATAAATAATAAACAATAAATAATAAATAATAAACAATAAACAATAAATAATAAATAATAAATAATAAATAATAAATAATAAATAATAAATAATAAATAAATTTAAACAATAAATAATAAATAATAAATAATAAAGAATAAATAATAAATAAATATAAATAATAAATAAATATAAATAATAAATAAAAATTAATAAATAATAAATCATAAATAATAAATAAAGATAAATAATAAATAATAAATAATAAATAATAAATAATAAATAATAAATAATAAATAATAAATAATAAATAATAAATAGTAAATAATAAATAATAAATAATAAATAATAAATAATAAATAATAAATAATAAATAAAGATAAATACTAAATACTAAATACTAAATACTAAATAATAAAGAATAAATAATAAATAATAAATTGTAAATTATAAATAATAAATAAATATAAATAATAAATAATAAATAATAAATAATAAATAATAAATAATAAATAATAAATAATAAATAATAAATAATAAATAATAAATAATAAATAACAAATAATAAATAACAAATAACAAATAATAAATAATAAAGAATAAAGAATAAATAAATATAAATAATAAATAATAAATAAATATAAATAATAAATAAAAATTAATAAATCATAAATCATAAATAATAAATAAAGATAAATAATAAATAATAAATAATAAATAATAAATAATAAATAGTAAATAATAAATAATAAATAATAAATAATAAATAATAAATAATAAATAATAAATAAAGATAAATAATAACTAATAAATAATAAATAATAAATAATAAATAATAAATAATAAATTGTAAATTATAAATAATAAATAAATATAAATAATAAATAATAAATAATAAATAATAAATAATAAATAATAAATAAGAAATAAGAAATAAGAAATAAGAAATAAGAAATAATAAATAATAAATAACATTTAATAAATAACAAATAATAAATAATAAATAATAAATAATAAATAATAAATAAATATAAATAATGAATAATAACTAATAAATAATTATAAATAACAAATAAATAGAAATAATAAATAAGAAATAATAAATAAATATAAATAATAAATAAATATAAATATAAATAATAAATAATAAATAATAAATAATAAATAATAAATAATAAATAATAAATAAATATAAATAACAAATAATAGATAAACATTAATAATAAATAATAAATAAATATAAATAATAAATATAAATAATAAATAATAAATAATAAATAATAAATAAATATAAATGATAAATAAATATAAATAATAAATAATAAATAATAAATAAATATAAATAATAAATAATAAATAAATATAAATAATAAATAATAAATAATAAATAAATATAAATGATAAATAAATATAAATAATAAATAATAAATAATAAATAATAAATAATAAATAATAAATAAATATAAATGATAAATAAATATAAATAATAAATAATAAATAATAAATAAATAAATATAAATGATAAATAAATATAAATAATAAATAATAAATAATAAATAATAAATAATAAATAATAAATAATAAATAACCAGTTACAAATAATATATAATAAATAAATTAAAGTATATTATAAATAATAAATAATAAATAATAAAGGAAACACATGAAAAAGTATGAAAAGACATGATAAGGGATGAAAAATCATGAAAATGCATGAAAAAGGATGGAGAAGCATATGAAGAATGAGGTATTAGAAAGAATGAGAACACATGAAAACTCGTGACAACTCTGGAAAACTCCTTAATAATTCAACATAATCATCATAATAACCCACAAAAAACCATTGATAAAGATAACATGTCATGGAAACCCAAATAAACAGTAATAAATGGAGCTACCGTTAAAACTCGTCAAAACGGTCATAAAGAGACAAAAACATTGGACTCACATTAACAGAGATAACATAAGATCCGAGAGTCCATTTTAGATCCGCGACCTGTCAAATCAAAGATCCCGAAACGATCTTCAACCTGAAAGGTGAAAGAGTCCTAATGGATAGGTGGATCGGAAGTTACGACGATTTAAAAAAAAGCTGATGGGGAACGGGTGCTAGAAACGAGGCATTGAAAAACATAACAAACCTGATACCCACTAAAAAGGCCATAACATATGATCTATGAGTGCATGTGGGCGCCACAACTAGTCAACCTGAAGCTCATGGAACGAGCTATGATCTGGTAGGTGGAGGAGGCCGAATTGACACGCGGATCGAAAGTTAGGTCTGTTTGAAGACAAGTTCGACGGGACACCGGTGACGGAAATGGGGTTTTAGAGGCCTTCAGAGGGGTTTTTGGGGTCGAAAAACCCGACAGTAGCTTTCTTTTGTTGAACCGGTGCGTAGCTCTCTTCGCTGGCTTCGATTTGATAGGTGGTAGAGCCCAAACGGACACCCGGAGCGAAAGTTATGGCCATTTGAAGTTGGAGAACTTTTTTCAACTTTTTTATAACTCTAATATCATCCACACCTTAGAACGTCTCACGGTTGTGATTATATGTGCCTCTATATCTCTTCATGAGCTTCGATTTGACTGGTCGTGGTGCTTCAACGGATGCCCGGATCAAAAGTTATGATCATTTTAGTGTTTTCAGGGTTTCTCACGTTTTTTTATTTTTTTCATTTTATTTGACGGCGGTTTTACCGAAACCGCCGCTATTTCGCGGCAGTTTTTTAAAAAACCGCCGCTAATCCTTGAATAAAATTTTAAAAAAAAATTAAATTTTTTTTTTTTAAAAAAAATATTTTTTGCCGTTTAGCGGCGGTTTTTTAGCGGCGGTTTTAAAAACCGCCGGGAAATGGCAGCCTGAAACGCATTTCACGGCGATTTTTAAAACCGCCGTGAAAAAACCGCCGCTAAACGGCGGTTTTCTCGTAGTGCAACTAGAGAAGTAAATTCCAAGGGCATTGTAATCCTCTATACCACATTTCCGATGGAATGGAAAAGGTATGGTGATATATAGGTGTACATAAACCACAAAAAAATCATTAAGTCATACAAAAAATAGGCAATGGCTACCACAAATGTTGTTTCAATCACCCATTGATACAAACACTAAAGCGTTAAGTTGACAATGACCCACTCCTTAGTTTCACTGAATCTATCGACAAACACCTCCACAACCATATTCCCTAATATATGTAGCAGGACTATCGAAGTTCTATACTATTATTTCACCATATACTTTCAATTTATACCAAACTACATGATCATGTTTTTACTTCCTTGGATGAAAATCATCAATGGAGCACTTAGTGCTCACTAACTGCTTTGAAATATTGGACACTCTTACTAATGACGACATTGTCCTCCACAAGAACATTCACTTATGATCCCTTTTAATTCCCATTAGAGATGAAACCCATATTGAAATTAGATAATAAGGGATAAGAAAAACCTACAACTGATAAAAATATATTCTATCAAGTAAAATTGATACAAATACCACATATTTTCATCATGGGGAATCCTGATGACTCCCATATAATCATGATTTTGTTCAGCTCAATAATACCTAAATGACTTATAATCTTTTCATCACATCAAGATATGACATCAGTATAATAGGGTGACCTAATAGTGGATCTATGGCCCTAATGACTCCTTGAAATACCCCATCCTAGACTCTTTATATAGAAACATGTATGAAGTATATCACAGAAATGTCCTAAAAGGGATCCCAAAATCACACACGTTGTAACTCCCATATCAAAGGTTAATTTATTCCTAGATACTAGAAACCATTGTATTCAATGAAACATAATCTACAAGAAACTGTTCTTCAATCATCTTCTATGATACTATTGAATGCTTGGGACTACTGGGGAATAAGAACAACCACTACCTCAATTCTCCACACAACATCGTCATAGAAAATAATACCCAATGCTATATCCGAGAAAATATTTAACTAAAATCTACAATAACTTCCTCCAACTAGTATCCTCTAAATGATTTAGAAATGGGTCTTCTTTTATACTCTATAATCTGACATTTAATATCTCAGAGTTTCCCCCTATATGCTTCTTCATCATAATAGAATTTTACTGTATGGTGATCTCGTGGCTCATCCTAATGAACATATTCAACATAAACCTATGGAGGACATCGACTTAGATCCATTCATATAAAAGAAAAAATTAATATTCACCTAAAACTATAATATATTACACATATCATTAATTAAATAATTAACTACTCTCTTTTCATGGTCTTAACCTATCTCATGTTCTACACATTTAAAACTCATTCATAACAAAGAAGGATTCATGATTCTTTTTTTAGATCTCTACCCTAAAAATATTATCACTTCATTTAGTATTCATAGTTAACATAATGATTCATGCATCATATCACTGGGGACCTAAATTTCTTTGTCATAGCCGGTATCCCATGTCTACATTTCTTAATAAACTTAGCTGACATTGTTTCCCTACAATCCTGGGTAACCTCACGTGTCCCTAACTCTCACTCCACCCTATCCTAGAACCTAAACCATTGAAACCACATTATAAATACCCCCTCCCCTAAAGGGTACCTTACCTTGGTTGGTAACGAGAATAAATGTGGGGGCTTGCCGAGTCACACTTCTTGTAGGTGTTGGGGCTCTGACTAGCATTAATGGTATAATATGCATCAATATGGGAGGAATTTCAATTTAAGTAAACTTTTATAAGGAAGAGATAAAATTATTTCCTAAAAAATACCAGATCATATATATATAAATATATAACATCCATAAATGAAATAATATATATTACTACAACAACTGAATGAAAATATAAATTTACCATAAAAGTTAAAAATTTAGCGACATTTGAGCCCAAAAAATCCTACAAACTACAAGCTAGTAATATTAATCCCGATCTCTAACATGATCTAAATAAAATGAAAAACGTTTACGTATATACTGGGTGATCATAACAGTATAGTGAATGTGATCCTCCCTAGAGACTCTCTTGAAAATGATAAAGGAATCATGCTAAATCATAGTTTACAATAGTGAAACTAACTAGTCACATAAACATGTAGACTATGTTCCCAACCACACATTGAAAAACTCTGAAAAAGCATCCCATAAAATAGAGAATATAATATAATAATGAAATATCTGGGGCACACCACTCCATCCTCCATACTAGTTTTTTTATCTTCCCCAACATCGCTCATCCTGAGCATCTCCCTCTAAAATAAGCTCACCAAAAAACACATAGGAAAAGAATCACAACATGCACCTCATGTATCACAACATCTCATCATCCAATATCAAATATTCATAAAGTAACAATGTATTTTTTGAGATCAAATATATCATATATTACATGTATCATATATTTACTATTATACCACAAGTGATCACCACATATACACATCGAAAACCTAAGGATCTATTGGATACTATATTCCAAGATACATGTGTGTGAGATAACCATGATCCATCACATCCCACTTCATAATTATATGTTAAATCTAACAGTCATTCTTACTATCATAAGTAATTAGCAAGAGAAGAGAGTGGGCCTGGAGGGTGTAGTCATACATCCATCTTACCATAGAAATGTTTGGGAAAACACCCTCCTAAATTCCAATGGGTTTTAGTAATCGTACCCAACATGGGTTGGGTAGAAAAGAAAATCCTAGAATATACAAGATATAATATATCTAACAACCACACAATGAGAATAAAATAATCATAATATCAACTGTAGTTATTATGTCTCAAAAACATGACTATCACTACAATTTACTAGAAATCCAATAAGAAAATAATAATTTATGAAAATATAACAAATTACTTCCTTTCATTAATCATATTTAAATTATGTTAATTAATTCACTACCCATAAATTAAACTATAACATTGTTATGATTTTTTTTTAAATTTAATCATTCGAATAATTTTCACTCTTACTAGGAATAATCGAAAAGGAGTACATAGTTTCTAAAGATTATTGTCTTTATAGCAATTGAATTCTATCAGCACCAACCCTATGGGTGAATTACTTATTAAAAATTAGTTCATAACATAATTCCATGTACTGTAGGAAAAACATATACAAACAAGATAAAACATGAAACCATGAAAATCTAGTTTTTATAAGCAGTGGGGAAAAGAAATTAAGTAATATAGTCAACTCGACTATTATCCATTAAACAAATTCATTTTATATAATCATCTATCTTTTCCAAATAAATGGGTAATATCATCTTAAAACTTATCCACCTACTACAATTCCATCCCCAATACACAAATTCATATACTAATGAAATTTATCCATCACTTGAATCAGCTATTGGCATGTTATCTAGGCCTCCCCCATATAAAATCATTCATCTCGGGGTATTCCATTCATGGTTAATATGACCATTCAAGCATCCCACCCCACATACCACATGATCCATCTCTAGATCATTCATATCATGATTATAACATCATTACATAGAAAATATCCTAACTATAGCTCATCACATGGTCAGAATAAACAAACATGGACATCTAACATGTAAATATAGGCCTTAAAACAAGTCATCTAGCCATCACACTTAAAGGGTCTCTCATAGATCTAACATAAGGCGCTCGTCCATCACAAGAAGGCTGGAATCTCCTGCCTTAGAAATTATATTTATCAAATTATGGTTTTTCATTCATTCTTGAATTAATATATTAATTATTCAGGGGTTTTATCTAAGAGAAATCATTGGAATCATGTTATGGAAAGATATTAAATTAATTAAACAATTAATCTAAACACAGTTCTTAGAATAAATTCCACATTAAATAAACATGATTAATTACATGTCATAGATAAATTTATATAATTTCATAAATAATAATTAACACGATAAAAATTCATGATAAAATTCCATCAACCCATGGAATTATATATTCAACCAAACATCAATTAGCTCATCAATTTGATCATTATAATATTTAAAGAAACACCAGATTCATTCAACAATGCCCTTATTTTCTAAAAAATTATTTATCTATTAATTATGAAGTTAATTTATTTTTCATGTTTCATCAAGATTAAAATTAAAAATTTTAAATAAAAACACAATAAATAATCATATCCTAGATTTCACACTATTTATAAAATCATGAGGTAAACTGTTATCATGGTAGGAAAACTGAGAGATTATTAGCATCAAATTATTTATTAATCTGATTCAATATTCATTGGGTAAATTATATTAAAACCCAATGAAAATAAACCATGATAAATATTTTATTTCACATAAATAAATAGAATAATAACTGAATCCCCTACTTTAATGATGAAGATTCATGTGACTCACTACACCAAAAACACGTAGCACACATAAGATAGAATTGCTATAGGAAGAATCATGAGCCAAAAACAACAGAATACCTGATTCCAAGGGAAGGTTTCAAAAAATAAAACATGAAGATGAAAAAATTAGGAAGGAATGAAGATAAGGATCTATATTTTTTTATTCAATATATATATGATGATCAGAGTTCTCATAATGAAAAATATTTAACTCTAACTATTGTGGATCTCATTGTGAATAATGTTAAAGGACTTATTTGTTTTCTCACCCATATTTTAAAATATAGGATATAGTTATCATTAATTAAAATACCTTTATGTCCATTGATTCATTCCAATGGAAGAATTGTATAGCCTTTTTCAAAAAACTGGCAGAAATCCCATGTTGAAAGATTTCAAATTGGTGAAATCCCCGCATACATTGCTAATCGTTCACATAAAATATTCATATAGAATATCACTCATATATATGACCACTCTTTTTGATAATGCCTTTTTTTACAATCCAAATATTAATTCCAACTACTTAGCTTATTCACATATCAGATCTATCCATGTAGCCTATTCATGATGATGATATATCCATATACCTGATTCCCAAAATAGATTCATCCATATAGATGATTCATCAACAATTTCTACTAAAATGTATAAATCACACAGCCAATACATCTATATAGATAATGGATCCACATAAATATTTTTAATGACCTTGAATCAATCTCCCAACCAAGACGTGAACCACATATTCATGTCGTTAAACTCTTATATGTTGGGAACCCTCCTTGATTTATGATTTTAGCATCCAAACATCACCAAACCCACAATAGGAATCCTTTGAGAACTATGGGTTTAATAATTATGAGAAGTTTTTTCTTAAATAGATCCAATCCCTTACATAAGTAATTATTTGAAGAGTCCATTAAATAACATGAAAGTGTTCACATGACGATCTTTGGATCAATCTACTCATGGATCCTTTATTCAAGTGGTGAATAATCATTTGTGGAGAAAAACAAGGTATTTAATTTTTGAATCCTTATTATAGAATAGAATTTTATATTTAATTTTTTATGGAAGATGTGGAAAATAGTTGGACTCTGTGTTGATCATAAATAGTATTTTAGAGGTTGTAATCACTTGTTTAATAGTGAAGAACCTATGTTGGGTTCACTAACCAACAAAAAAAATAATATCACTTCATCAAAACGACATAAATAGTAAATTCATACCCTATTAATATTACTAAAACACATAAGGTGCTTTTGAGAGTTAATATTGACTAGATTGAGACCCATAAAAATTATAATATGTTCCTTTAGAACAAGATAATTCACAAAAGGGACAACTAATTCGCCCCAAAACCTCCTCAGTGAAGCATATAGCTTAGGTAAAATCGATTTTTATTAGAGGATTCTTCTCCCTAATGTTCAAAGAGGAATTCTGAGAGATGATAAATCGTAATTTAGAAAATAAACGAGTTGTTTCTATATTCAATGGGACGAATTGTAATCAATAAGGGGATTATATGTTATGTTATCTTCTATCACATATCCTAGAAGTGAGATATGCCTAAAAAATAGATTTCCACACATTTTATGATTACTTTTAATTGAGACATGATGATAAAATAAATTTGTTTGTCTTAAAAGGATAAAAATACATATTCATGTATGTATTTAGAATGTTTTAAACAAATGGATTGGTTCTCTAGAGTGATAAAAGAATATGAAAAAAAATATGTAGGATGTTATGTAGGTGATGTCAATGATAAATAATTCAATATTCTTGTTTATAAGATCCAATTTTATGATATAAATATAGACGATGAGGTGACTATAGATGACTACATTACTATGGTAAATCGGATTGTGAGAAATATCCAAATATTTGGTAAGAATATAGGGGATTCCATAATTTAAAAAAAACTAATGAACTTTTCAGATCAAATTGATTAAAAAATATTAGTCCATGAAGAAAGGGAAGACATAACAATTAATGTTATGCACAATATACTCATAAATTTTGTGATGATAAAGACTCATGAATTCTTAAAGAATTAATAAAATGAAATGTATTTATAAATATTGAGAACAAAAATAATTTGAGAAGATAAGGATGATGAATATAATTACTCAGACGATGAGAATGATTAATACATAAATCTATTTATTTCTCTTAAATGAAAATAATCAAAAATGAATATTTTAAATATATGATTATAAAATAACTAATTAATTTCAATTGTGATAACTCATTTCATTTTTCCAATAATTTTACCGAGATGATGGTAAATAAATTAGAATAAGAGTCAGATAATAAGAGATCTCATAATCACAAATTGGGTGAGAAGGAGAAGAATCGCCTTAGTAGAAATAACTATAATTTGATGGGAAATGAAAATAATGATTAATTATCAATTTTTTCTTTAGAGGATGAATTTGGTTTTTTATCTCATTTAAAGAGAGGAACTGATTCATCATGTTTTATTGATAGTGGGAAATAAGGGATAAAATATGAGTAAGGGTTGAAATTAAAATTGGAGTTCTAAATGGGAAAAAATAATTAATGAAGAATGAATATAAGAATCCTAATATTGAAAATAAATTGGTAAGTTCTTAGATGAATGTTAAAGAGTAATGAAATAAGCCATTGTTGATGATATCAATAAACACATGATTATAAAATATTTACATGAAATTATTATCGTAGATATCAGAAAGGAAGTGGTTGTTAAGGAAGAAGAACTATATTAGACACATTCTATATGTCTCACAGTATATCATTAGTTTAATAAGGCTAAAGAATACAACACTAAGAATTTTGAGGTTTGTGGAGAATAGTATTAGGCTATTGATAAGAATATTTCACATGAATAGGGTAAATATGTCATGACCTGTCCTCGGCGCCCGTGTCGTGAATACCCCAAACCCACCTTCCATAGGAGAGGGGTTTGTGACTAACACCAAAGGCATAATCCCGATAAATAGGGAAGGCCTTTCCTTTTAACCTATAACACACAAAAAGTCTTAACATAAGTAGTAGAGGCAACAAGTACTAAAATAGATAAGTAAAGTGTGATGAAGTAGGTGGGCCAGTATACAAAACCAACTGAACAACAAGAACAAGTACAAGTAAAAATGGAAAACATCTCCTGGATCATCCGTACGAGAATCCTACCTAATGGGAATGTACAGAACTCGAACAAGTCGTCCCTGTGGTATGTCCCGTCTAGTCCAGCTCCGAGCTGTCTCTCATCTATCACCCTCTACCTCGATCACTGTCATTCGTCGTCTGCACAGAACACAACAAGGTGTGGGCAAAGCCTGTGCATGGGTGTATATAACAATACTCAGTAGGGGATTCTGAGACCCCCGGAAGTCTCCCAGAAACCAAAAAGGATAAACCACAGTAGAAAGATAAAATCACAATGTATTAACCAACCCAACTTAGGTATATGCCCATACATATACCTAAGATAGCAGTTAAAGACTGGCTCTAACTCTCGAGCCCAAACACAACCCAGTCCACAAAGGAAGTAAATTCAGTCAAATCAATGATAATGATTAATGAAAAGACTCAACTCACACGGGTATACATATTTTTTAGAGCGATAGAGATGATTAAATTTAGTCACTGATTCATCTATGTTGTCATACCCACACATGATACATGACCAGCTATGTTGTCGAACCCACATAGGATACAAGACAAGCTATTATTTCGGACCCACACAGGATATAAGAAAAGAAGTCAGAACTATCAGACCCATGGAGGATCCTGGTACAGTAGTCATTGTTGTCGAACCCACAGAGGATCTCGGTAAAATAGTTATCATTGTCGAACCCACATAGGATTTCAGTACAGAAGTATTCACTGTCGAAGCCACGGAGGATTCCGGTATAGTAACGCAGCCATCCCTAGGGTTCCCGCACACAACACGCTCAATTCCGGGATTGTACACTCCTCAAGCCAAGTGTCGATACATCAACTATCATGAATTTCTGAGTTAATGTATCTCATATTTCCATATAATCAAAAGGAACCCAAGGCGACAGACGACACGTCAATCAGACGCCCAGTCTGAGAGTTATTGGGATTTTCATTCCAGGGGCCCGGTTGGATTTTACGTTCGATCTATCCCAGATGATTTCCAAATTTTCCCAAAACTCACTTATATTATCTCAAATGGACCACCTCGTCGCCAAAGTCCCAGTGCCACAGACAGCACATAAATCAGACATGCGGTCTTGGAGATTTTCGCATTTAAGCGAAGAAGGGCCCGACCCATCAAGCCCAGTGGGCTGGCGGGGCTGCCCGATCTAGCTCGGTGGGTCTGACCCGACTGGGGTTCAGCCAGGCCCGGTAAGGAGAAACCCACCTACAAACCTGGCCCGTGATGCGGGCCGGTCCTGTTCACCCAGCAACACCATGCGGTGCCGCCTTCTCCTCTGCACGGCCGGCTGTAGCTAGCTGGGTTGGCCTGGCGCATGCAGGACGTGCTACGGGCCGCACTTCTCCCCACACGGTGCATGTGGGTGCCGCTGTTCTCTAGCCCGTACGACACACGGAAAGCTGGTTCTCCCGGCCGAGCGGTTCATAGACGCGGGCCGCGTCTTCCTCTACACGGTGTCTGCGGGCGCCATGGTTCTCCAGCCCGGCTGGCAAGCGGCGAGCCGGTTTTTCTAGCCGAGCGGCCCCCGGATGCGGGCCGTGATCTCCCTCCACTCGGTGCCTTGGTGCGCCGCAGCTCCTACATGCGGACCGGCTGGATCGTTCGGTCTATTTTCCCATGGACAGGGCGGCCCGAGTGGCCACCAGACCCTCCACACGGCTGGCGTGTGGCCGCCACCACATCTGGTTGCCGATGCCACCGCCTCTTCCATCCACCACGACCCACATGGTCGAGACCCCCCTTTCGTCCGCCGTGGTTCTTCTCGGGCATGGTGCGACGGCACCGATCCCTTTCGACTCTGATCTAAACGTCATGATAAAGAGAACAATAACAACCGGGGGAGGGTCAGACCATGTTTTTATAGTCTGAACCCCCCTCGTTACATTTCTAACATTCAGCATCAAGAGCACAACACACGATGAGGATAGAAGAGTATAAATCATACATAAAAACAATCCAAATTCCCTCTACATCGATTCGATGTTTTATCATTAACTATGGCGTCATTTCGTTGACGTCGGGGTGCGTCTGAAGGAGAAGCGTCGTCATTGGTAACATTCTTCATGGGCGGCGTCTACTCCTTTAATGTGGATAGAGGTCTTTGGAGATGTTCTTTGTGTTCTTCAGGAAAAGAACACTCTCTCTCTAATTATCCAACGTTCCGCCAAGGTATTATGTGCCAACCACAAAAAATTAAAATAACACAACTTTATTAAAAGAATGGCTTAATGAATTCAAAAAGATTAAAATTCATTAAGTTACATATATTAATTGAAAAGGTGGTTTGGCTCATTAAATTGGAGGGAGGAGGTGAAAAGGCTCCATAACAATTAAAGAGTGTTTCATCCTCCATAATTGGGGGTTCAAGGAGTTAAAGGGGCGTTCAAGGGGGGTTTAAGAGTTTGTTGCTCTTGTGGGACCCACCACATAATATCCTCCCATGGGAGGTAATGTGGGGGTGGGCCCCACCTCCAACTTCACCAGGGAGGATTAAACCAATAATTAAATAAAATTATCGCACTCATAAATTTTATTTAATTTATTAAGAATCCCCAAAAATTAACTTCTATCCTCGATAAAACGCAAATGAGTTAAAGGTCTGCATAAACGAATACAGGTGCTGTGAGTTCAACGGTGCCCTCAGATTTCCATTCCGAGCACCGGTTCAAAAGATATAAAACCTCGTGCGTACGATTACTGAACGTACCCGAAAAAACCTTCAGAAATTTATTCTGGGCACACTGGGTCGCGGAATCAAGCACCGTTAGAAACTGCAGACTTGTAAAATTATTATGTATTTAAGAAAAAAAATTTCAACATGATTTCAAAGTCTTTACATTCTCCCAACTCAGGTCTTGACATCCATGTAAGCTACAACACACAATAAAGGAACTAATCGGGGTACTGAGCACACATATGAGCCTCTCGCTCCAATGTGCTCTCCTGGTGGTTCCCGTGATTCCAGCGAACGCGCACCAGAGGAATCGACCGTCCACGCAGGACCCACTCCTTTCGATCCACAATCACCACTGGAACCTCCTTGGAAGTGACCCTATCATCGATGTCTAGCTCCTCATGGTCGATGATGTGGGATGAGTCGTGCAGGTATCTCCCCAGATGAGATACATGGAAGACGTCTTGCATTCGGTGCAACTGAGGTGGAAGGACCAGGCGGTAATCTACCTCACCTACTCTACTAAGGACCTGGAATGGTCAAATGAATCATGGAGACAACTTTATGACTCAGCCAAATCTTCACAGACTTTGTCGAGGTGAGACCCGTATGAAGACATGGTCTCCATATTCGAACTCCAGTGGTCTTCGTCTCCTATCAGCATAGGACTTCTGCCTTCTCTGTGTAGTCTTAATTCTCTCCATTATGATCTTGAACCTCTCTGTCATAGATTGCACCATCTCTAGTCCTACAATTGCTAACTCCCCTGGGACGGTCTAGCATAGAAGTTATCTTCAAGGTTGACCGTATAGTGCCTCGTAAAGTGCCATTCTGATGGTAGAGTGGTAGCTGTTGTTGTACGCAAACTCTACCAAGGGTAGGTGATCCTCCCATATATTACCAAAGTCGAGGATGCATGTAAAATCATGTCCTCGAGAGTCTGAATGGTCCTCTCAGTCTGACCATCCATCTGAGGATGGAAGGCGGTGCTCAAGCGAAGCTGCATCCCGAAAGCCTCCTGCAACCCCTTCCATAGCCGGGGAGTGAGACGAGCATCTTGATCGGAGATGATCGTCGATGGAACACCATGAAACCATATGATCTCATGTATGTAGAGGCATCCCAAACTCACTACTGAGACCTGCTCTCTGATCGGTAGGAACTAGGATGACTTGGTGAGTCGGTTGACAATCACCCAGATAGAGTCGTGTCCTCTAGATGTACATGGAAGTCCCATCATGAAATCCATGGATATCGCATCCCACTTCCATTCTAGGACCTCTAATGGATGAACCAAGCCTACTAGAACCTGGTGCCCCACCTTCACTTTCTGACATGTGAGGCATCACAAGACAAACTCTGCTACTGCCTTTTTCATACCCGGCCACCAGTGCTATTGTCTGAGTTCTTGAGACATCTTCTCCACTACTCGATGTACTAATAGAGGGTAAGTGTCGAACTCTATCAACACCTCCTCCTGTAGTAAAACTGGTACCATGGTACATCCTATGGAGAGGATGACGTGCTCCTCACATTCAGAAAATCCATCAAGTGCCTTCCCTAAGGATTACTGATCACATTGAGTCTCACAGTCAACTACCACACGATGTGCCTCTCTGACTCGCTAAAGAAGTGGAGGAGTGACTATGAGAGACTGCTGAAAGGCTTCTCCATCACTAACCACAATGGATATCTACAATGCGGCCAGCTGCTTTGTCGCCTCTCCTAGCAGCTGAATGCCCGATCTCCTGCTGAGACCATCTCCTACAACGTTCCCCTTCTGAGGAGTATATACTATCTCGAAGTCATAGTCCTGGAGGATCTCGATCCATCATCATTTTCGTAAGTTCAGTTCCTTATGCAAGAAGATGTAGCTGAGGCTCTGGTGGTAAGAGTATACTATAAAATACTCACCCATAAGATAATGCTGCCACATATTCAAGGAGAAGACCACTGCTGATAACTCTAGGTCATGGGTATCATAGTTCTTCTCATGCTGTCTCAACTTCCATGTACCGTACGTGATCACTTCTCACTCCACCATCATGAAACACATGACTCTGGTCCCAGATAGGTTGTAGTAAACTATGTACCCTACTCCCTCCTCTAGTATCCTTAATATGGGCACATTGGTCAACGTCTACCTTAGTTCTTGAAAGCTCTGCTGGCATCTATCTGACCACACGAAGGGTTTCCTCTTCTTCGTCAATGCTGAAAGCGGTACTGAAACTCTGGAGAATTCTGGAACAAATCTCTGATAGTACGTAGCCAGTCCCATAAAACTCCGCACCTCGGTCACACTCCTAGGTGGCTCCCAATAAATAACTACCTCGATCTTCACTGGATCCACTGCAACTCCAGCCTCTGAGATGACTTGTCCCAAGAAATGAATTTCTCAAATATATAATTGTAACTTCAAGAGCGTAACATAATGATGAGGCTCTAGGAGTGTGTCTAGTACTACCCACAAATGGTAGGTGTGATCCTCCTCAGTAGTCGAGTAGATCGGTATGTCGTCGATGAAGACTACTACAAAGATATCGAGGTAAGGCTGGATGATCTTGTTCATGAGACTCATGAACACTACCGCTGTGTTGGTTATGCCAAATGGCATAACCAAGAACTCGTAGTGGCCATACCGACACCTAAAGGTCATATTTTTCACATCCTCATCTCAAACTCTGAGCTAGTTATATCCTAACTCGAGGTCTATCATTGAGAACCATCGTTCTCCCAGGAGCTGATCAAAGAGGTCGTCAATCCTCGGGAGTGGGTAGTTATTATTCATGGTCACCGGATTCAGGTGACCGTAGTCGACACATAGTCGCAAGCTCTCATCCACCATCCTGGCAAACAAAATCAGAGATGCCCAGGGTGAAATACTGGGTCGGAGAAATCCCTTCCCATTCAAGTCTGCCAGCTGTACCCGCAGCTCACGAAGCTCGGCTGGATATATCCAATATGCTGGAGTAGATATTAGTGTCATCATGGGGTGCAGGTTAATGTATAATTCTACCACTCTATGATAAGGTAGTCCTATAATTTCTTCAGGGAAAACATACGCGTACTGATCCACCACAACATGAAAACTCGAACTCCGCACATCAACCGCTACGTGGATGAGACTAGCCAAATGAGGTGTGATCGGCTGCCCCATCTTCTGTGTATGTCTATCCTATGCTGCAAAGGATCCCTTCTCACCGGTGAAGGTTAACACGGTCCCATCCATGCGTATACACCACACAATGCGCCTAATACAGTCAATATGAGCATGAACTGTGGATAACCAGTCCATACCCAAGATGACGTCGTAAGGCCTCGACACCTGTACCAGATGTTCCCAAAAGAAGCTCCTACCTCCTAGAGTAAGCTCACACTACCGCCACCAGTGAGTAATCATCGATTCTTCCATAGGAGTCTCTAGCCGTAAGGATTGAGACAATGGCTCCGTCGGAGTCTCCGAGCTCTGAATGAGGGTAGTGTCAATAAAAGAATGACTTGCACATCTGTCTATAAGTACTGTAGCAAGGGTGGAGTAGACACAAATAGTACCTAGAATCATCTCAAGTGCGCTGTGGTCATAGGCCATGACTTCCTGGAGCTGATCCAGCCACTATACACTAACTCCGTGTGGTTGGGGTGGACCTCCCGATGGTGGTGGTGGTAGAGCCTCAAAACATCGTCCACCACCCGCTGCTCGGCCAGCTCCTCTGCCACATCCGCCTGCTCCCGGTGAACCCCCACAGTGGAACCTCCACCTCTACCTTGGAGGTCCCTATATTTTCTGTTTCACATCTTCATGGTGATTTAGGAAGTCTTGAGCCATGTGGCCCTACCCGCCGCATGCAAAGCACTGCCTACTCCTCATATAGCTAGCTCTGTCTCGTGTGCCCTGCACATCCAAACCTGTATCCTAGGGTCTCCCACCTAATGGACTGGTCTTCTTGATCCTCTATGACATCTTTCTACTACCTGATGCAAAATACTCTGCTACGTGTCGCCCTGTGGTGAGTCTCACTGCTGGTGTCTACTCAGCAAGAAAACTCACCACTTGTAAGGCTCGCTCCATCACCCCTGCCTACGTCGAGATGCTAAGTGGAATCATCGAAGCCTAATCTCATGTCTGAGTCCCTGCTCGAAGGTCTAGAACATGAAAAATGGGTCACGTACCATATTCGTCGAGCAGCTTGAGAGGTCGGTGAACCTCATTGAGTACTAATCTACTACCACGTTTCTCTATTGTAGATAAAGTAACTCCTGAATCCGTACCGCATGAAGTGTGGCTGGAACAAACTCTGAGAAAAAGATACTCTCGAAGTCTGTCCAGAGTAATGATGCCTTATCATGCACCTGGAGCATCAGGATCCACTATCTTCCTGCTACTTCATGTAGGAGACTCACGGAAAGGATCACTATTAGGTCGGCTGGTGTCCCTACCAATCCGAAAACTCTCACGACAGCCTCCAGACAATCCTGAGCTGCCTGTGGGTCTGTCTCTCCCCAGAACCTGGGCGGCCTCTAGCACTGGAACTCATACAACGCACTCAGGAAGCGTGCACCCTCTTCTGCTAGAGCCAGTGGTGTCGGCGTCCCAGTGTTTAGTGGTACCACTGGTACCTCCACTGTGATGGGGCCCTGCACCGAGGCCTCATCGCTCAGTGGGTTACCATCTCTTACAATACTCGAAACCCTAGATGGATGCTTTAGTGGGGACATACTAAAAAGAAACAGGTGAACCATGTTTAAAATAGTATACCTGGTGATCTCACACAATTTAATCACGAAGGAAACATTTTCAAAGGAAACACACATGCAATCCGTGTTTTTGGGCACTGAGTCGGAGATCAGAAGTTATAGTCATAGTGTATGGATACGTCGGCCACCACACCAACACTTTTTTCCCTAAACTGATAACCACACCCAGAACACTTAACACTATAGCTATTAAATGAATCAAAGTCCAAGTTCTATGGTAGAACCGACTCTTTTGATACCAATTTGTCACGACCCTTCCTCGGGACCCGTGACGTGACTACCCCAAGCATGCCTTCCATAGGCCAGAGTCTTGTGACTAGTACCAAAGGTGTAATCCTGATAATTAGTGAAGGGATTTACTTTTAACCTGTAAAACACACACAGTTTGAGAACAATCAGTAGAGACAACAACTACTAAAATAGAAAAGTATGGTGTGCTGAAGTAAGTGGTCAAATATACAAACCCATCTAAATAACAATTACAAGTACCAGTAAAAATGGAAAACAACTCCTGGATCATCCGCCCAAGAATCCTACCAGAAGGGTAGGTATAGAACTCGAACAACTCATCCCTATGGTATGTCTCATCTAGCCCAGCTCCAAGCAGTCTCCCATCCATCACCCTCATCCACGATCACTGTCGTTCGTCGTCTTCACAGAACACAACAAGGTGCGGGCGAAGCCTGGGCAGGGGTGAGTATAATAATACTCAATAGGGGACCCCTAGACCACCGAAGGTCTCCCAGAATCCACAAAGGATAAACCATAGTATAAAGATACCATCACAAAGTATCAACCAACCCTACTTAGGTACATGCCCATACGTACACCTATGTTACCAATCACAGACCTGCTCTAACTCTTGAGCCCAAATACAACCAAGTCCACAAAGGAAGTAAAGTCAATTACATCGATGATACTAATTGAAAGACAAGCCTCAGCTCACAAAGGTATAAATATTTAATAGAGTGATAGAGATGATCAGATATAGTCACTAATTCATCTAATCTATCAGACCCACATAGGATACAGGACCAGCTAAGCTGTCGGACCCACAAGATACAGGACCATCAATTCTATCTGACCCACACAGGATACATGAACAGAAGTCAGAACTATCGGACCCACGGAGGATACTGGTACAATAGTCATCATTGTCTAACCCAAAGAGTATCTCAATACAGTAGTAATCACTATCGAACCCTCGGAGAATTCCCGTACAGACGTCTACGCTGTCAAACCAATAGAGGATTCTGGTATAGTAACGCATCCAGCCCTAGGGTTCCCGCACACAGCACGCTCGATTCCAGGAGGGTATGCTCCTCGAGCCAAGTGTCGATACATAAATGATCATGATGTTCTAAGTTGCTGTATAATGTAGTTCCCTCTAATCAAAAGGAACCCAACGTGTTAGACGACATGTCAATCAGACGCCCAGTCTGAGAGTTATTGGGATATTTGTTCTAGGGGCCCGGTTGGATTTTATGTTCGATCCATCCCGAATGTTTTCCAAATTTTCCCAAAACTAACATAGAGTATCCTAAATGGACCGCCTCATTGCCAGGGTCCCAGTTCCGTAGATGGTGTGTCAATCGGACGTGCGGTCTAGATGATATTCGCATTTATGAGAAGACGGCATCGGCCCATCAAGCCCAGTGGGCTGGCGGGTCGGCCCGACCCAGCTCGGCAGATCCGAACCGGCTGGGGGTCAGCCCATCCTGGTGGGGTGAGGCCCACCTGCGGACCCGGCCCACACTGCGGGCCTGTCTGGTTCGTCCGGCCGTGCTATGTGGCGCCGACTTATCTTCTTCCCGGCCGGCCATAGTCGGCCGGTTCATCCCGCGCTGCGGGCCGTGGTTCTCCCCACCCTCCACCTTTCGGCTCCACAGTTCTCCAGCCCTGATGGTACACAGCCGGCTGGTTTACCCTGCCAAGAGGACCGCAGACGCGGGCCGTATCATCCTCCACGCAGCGCCTGTGGGCACTGCGGTTCTCCAGCCCGGCCGACAAGCAGCTGACCAGTTCTTCAAGCCTATCGGCCCATGGATGCAGGCCATGGTCATCCTCCATGCGGCACCGTCATGCACTGCGGTTCATACATGCAGACTGGCGGGATCATCCGACCAGTTGTCCCACAGACAGGGCGGCCCGAGCAGCGGCCGGTCCCTCCACGCGTCTGGTGCGCAGCCGCTGCTGCTGCTTCCACCTCCACTCGCCAGCTGCACCACCTCTTCTGTCCACCACGGCCAACATGGCCACATCCCCCTATCATCCGCCACGATTCTTCTCTAGTGTGGTGTGATGACACCACACCCATTCGACTCCGCCTCTGAAGTCAATACAAAGAGAACAACAAACAAAGGGGGGGAGGGTCGGACTGAGATTGTGTTGTCCAACCCATCCTCATTACGTTGCTAGCATTCTGTATCAAGAGCACAATATATGATGAGGAAAGAAGAGTATAACTAATATGTAAAAACAATTCAAATTCCCCATACCATAATTCTATGTTTGTTCATTGACGACGACGTTGTTTCATTGACGTCGGGGTGCGTATGAGGGAGAAGTGTCGTCCTTGGAAATTTTTTTCATGGGCAGAGTCTACTCCTTTATTATGGATGGAGGTCATTGGAGATGTTTTTCATGTTCTTCCAGGAATGAACACTCTCTCTCTAATTCTCCATTGTTCCACCAAGGTATTATGTTCCAACCACATAAAATAAAATAACACAACTTTATTAAAATAATGGCTTAATGAATTCAAAAAGATTCAAATTCATTAAGTTACATCCATTAATTAAAAAGGTGGGTTGGCACATTAAATTGGATAAAGTAGGTGAAAAGGATCTATAAAAATTAAAGAGGTAGTTTCATCCTCTTTCATTGGGGGTTCAAGGATTTAATGGATAGTTCAAGGGGAGTTGAGGAGTTTGTTGCTCGTGTGGGCTCCACCACATAATATCCTCCCATGGGAGATTATGTGTGGGTGGGACCCACCTCAAACTTCACCTTGAGGATTAAACCACCACTCAAATAGAATTATGTGACACATAATTTTTATTTAATTTATTAAGAATCCCCAAAAATTAACATCCATCCTTGATAAAACGCAGCTACGGTAAATGTCTCCTTAAGAGAATATCGGCGCTACGAGTTCAACGGTGCCTTCATATTTCAATTCATAGAACCTATTCAAAATATATAAAAACCCGTGCGTACATTTAATTAATGTATCAGAACAAAAATTCATTAATTGATTCTGGGAACACCGGGCCTCGGAATCACGCACCGTCAAAAACTACGGACTCGAAAATTACCACATATTTTAAAAAATAATCCATAGGATTTCCAGGAATTTAAAAAATATTTACAAAATAAATTTTAAAATAGATCTATTTTAATTAATAATGGATATTTTAAAAACAAAAATAAGGATAAGTGGTCCAATAAAACAATGAGTAAATAAGACACGTTTGAATAAGGGAACACTATAGTAGGGATGTAACAACACTCCATGAAAATTAATGATCTACATGTAATAGGACAACAACAAGATGAATTTGGACTAATCATGAGCTAATATTGAATAAAACATTTCTAGGGTTTTGTGGGTTCTTCGGTAAACATGAATAAGAAGCTTATTATTGCTAGATTGACATGTATTTTCTAGGAAGGAGGCAAGAACCAAGGGGGATTTTTATTGAGAATCTAAGGAAAAATCAGATATGAAACAACACATAACCATATATACTGTGAAAATATCTCCAAAAAAGAATACTCTAGAATATACTTGAAGATTATGAAATTTTGAAACAAAAAATTCTATGGTATTCATGACCACATTGTTAATAGAAGGTCTCTATATCATTAAAGAGAATATATTTTTAATGAAATATAATAGTTTTTCATGTGACTAATCATGAAAAGAAATATTTCCTTGATGAATAGTCAAATAAATTGATATTTTCTTTGAAATTAGAGGAAATTGAAATACACAGTAAGGATAATGGAAGTATAGATGTTTTAGAATGTAAATAAAATGTTGATGAGAAGTTATCCACAAATGGATACATAATGGTTTTGAATACCAAGGTGGATAAAGTTATTTCATATAAAGAATATGAAAAATTGAAGAGTCTAATAGGAACTTCCCATATTGGGAATGGAATAAAGGAATGACCATATTTAAGGGGAATCTCTATGTTTGATTTTTATAATAAAAAGAGGCATCTCCTTATTCCCTATTATTCTGTGAATTTATAACTAACATGTATAAAAATAAAGTAGAATGATTGAGGTTTTAAATGTTAGGTCTCATGGAGTGATTATAATTCATTGTGTCCTAAAAAATCACTAAAATAGAATAATAGGAATATATCCCATAAGAACGAGCAACTTTGGGTAGAATATGTCATTATAATGAATTTTGGTGAATCTTGAAATTCAGGATAGATTTCAAACCACATGATTGGGTATGGGAATCACATGTACAACAATTTATCATAATTGTATGAAATTTACATATTAAGGGAGAGTGTAGGTTATATTAATTTGAGAAAATGATGGAGTTAAATGGCATGTAAAAGAACTATTTTGATGGTTTTTTATATGTGTCCAAGATTGTGTCCAAGATTCGATTTTCTTTTAAAAGAATCTATTTTTGTATAACCCCTATTTATGAAATTTGAAATAATGAGCATGATATAACATTAATTTTAGTGTATAGAACATATATATAATCGTGGTTGTATTAATATTATTTTAAATTCAATTATTTTCTATGTATACATAGAGTAGAAAAACTAATTGTTATTTTCTATGATATACATGTGGCATCATCCATTACACAGAAAAGGGTGAAGAGTTTGAGAGCTCTATCAAATGAGAATAAACAGGTAATAAGTGACTCACATTGAAATTTTCATTTGATTAACAATAATGTATATAAAGAAAAAATCTTTCCAAGAAATCATTCTGATATTGAGGATTAGTATTTACAACAAGTTGAAGGGGGTTTATTTTTGTTCCCATGTAAGTGTTGAATTTTTTCAATATTTCAATATGTGTTTATTGAGTCTATATTGATTCTTATATATTTGTTATAGATTCTTAAGTAAAATACATTAGATGTAATTCTTGAAAAATAATCCATATAAGACCACAAAATTTCTAATCTACTTCCATATTCTATGGAAAATTGTAATTTAGGATACATCTTGATGAAATTGAGTAGAGAAGTTCCAGAAAATGACACAAAGTAATGTCTGTTGATTGATGAGATGATCCTCAAAATAAGTAAAGAAAACGTTTTAGTGAATAAAGAATAATTGCCTAAATATTTTTTTGATGATTTTAAGTAATTGAGATGAGTTGTAATTTGAATGAAGTGTTAATGAGTAAATGTACGAGAAATCTAAAATATCAAAGATTCATATAATCGTTTTGAGCACATGACCAAATCTATGTAACTGAATGAATTAGGTAGTCAAAGGCCCCACATAGAAAAATATGTGATGTTTCTAAGTGAATATCCAAATAGATAAATCACATAGGTTAACAAGATACACAACCATTTAGACATCTTCATGTACATGATTTTTATGATGTATCTGATTGATGTGGTGTTGCATCTTAGAACCACATATCATATTTCAACGTAGTAAAAGAGAACCATTACATTGATGTGATGTAGCTGACTAATGAAATGTATCCTACTGCATGGAGAAATGAATATGTCAAATTTTTTAAGATGTGATATTTGAGGATATTTTTGATATCATTGATATATATATATTTCATGTAAGAATGAACCCCAAGTATTTATTCCATTTAAATAATGATTTCAATGAAAATTAAAATGAGTTTAAATGTCAGATAAATCATGAATCAATTAAATTTTTTGAATTAGACAATCCTTCAAGAAAATATTATTGATTTTATAAAATTGTAATATGGAAACATTAGATGTGGTATTTTGAAAATAATATTCATTTTGGTTTTATATTTATTTATAAGTATTGAATATATCAAAGAACATTATCTAAAATATGAGAATCAAAAATTAAGTATTCAAATTCACATTCACCAATACATTCTAAAAGATGAGAATCAAATGTATATTAGTAAATTATATATATTACTATTTTCTTAATACATCATCCTTTATCACAACCCATCGTCATTTATCTTGTGATGATATAAATACTAGTAAAAAATTATTAATTAAAGAAGTATTGATAGAAATTTTATTAATATTGGTCAATATAAATAACACTTAATTGACTTCAAAACAATAAAAATTATATTTTAGTCATTAAATATCTATATAATATTTTTAATATTATTTTTTATTGAATAAAATATTATCATAAATGATACATCCCCAATGGTTCATTGGTGTATCAAAATAAAAATTGATAATCTATAAAAATTCAAGGTATATTTTCAAATATAATTTTGGAAAATTTATTTTCAAATTATAATATTATAGTTATCATAGATTTAATTTATAAATTATTTTTTTTAAAATCCTTATATATCATGTATCAATTTAAATATTCATCTAGAGAAGATTCCATTGGAAAAAAATATTAGAAATAATTAATTTTATATTATTATTCATCAAATTCATCATATAAATTAATAAAACATTAGACATGTGGTATAATATTTATCAAAAATTATTCAATAGTCATAATAAACAATATTATTAATCAAACCATGTGATATATATCAATTAATTATGTTTTATTTAAAATGATGTTTTTTGAAAATGATAATTTTATAGTCATGGATGAAAAAATAAATATAATATTTTTTATTATTATATTCCAACATATTTTTACCCATTAGAATAATTCGTGGAAGTTTAATATTAAAAAGGGACACTAATCCTATAATAAATCAGGCTGAATAACCAAATAAAATTTCCAACCCCATGACTATTTTGAACCGGGGGTTGGGAGGACAGAGGCACCCGACGGTCGATCTTTCGGAGAGCTGAGTTCCGCTCAATCAATCTGATTGGGTATATCGGTCTCCGTTTCAAAATGCCCAATATTTCTTTATCTAGTGACATGTGGACCATCTTACCAAAGGCAGCCCTTCGCTGGGCCATTCGACCAGCGATGCTTAAGAACTCACATTGGTTGAGAGGATCGGAAGTTTCGATCATCGCACCCTATTGGGGGAAATTATTATCTATTCTGGGACTCTCTTATAGATCTAATACGTATTCATATGTTCGCAAATATTTGGTTTATACAAAAGCATAGTATCAATGGATTACTCCTAGTTGGAAATGGTCAGTTGAACGCAGGGATTCAGAATCATTTAGGCCCGAGGATTACCATCCTTCATTGGATTAATGACTCCGAGGAGTTTGGGCTCATTGATACGACACTGGTTTGAAGCTTTATAACTGGGTTATTTGGAGTTTCTTGTCATCTAGGGGGACAGATAACAACTTGAGTGTTTGGATTGAACCTGTGATACGGGCTTCCTACGTATCCTCATGGGAGGAATCAGAATCCACGTAATTCATTTTGAGGGGCATGATTGGGACTTTCACATGGTTAGTGGACTGTTGTTGGGATTAAACCTTGGGGAGGCTTCCTACGTACCCTGCTTAGGAGATAGAGATAAAAACCCACATAGTTCATTCAACCGCTATCATCATGCAGATGCTGTGACCATCAAAAATCTTTATGCCCACGTGAGTCATGCTCGGTGTGAGAAAAAAGAGAATGCGACATACTTGCCAATCCTCTCACATTCTTCCCACTGAGGGAAGGGGAGGAAAATGGTGAGTGGAGGAGAAGGACGGGGCCACTAGACTCTCCTTCTCCCTGGTGTTGGAGGAATTTATGAGTCGAACAGCAGTGCAATGAACCTTTTGTGATGAGAGGAGAATGGCCACTGGCTCCCAGTGAGGATGGTGTGGGGATTACTCCAGGAAGGATGACCAGTCACTCCTAGGAGAGGGGAGAATTTCTTATCGTTGGTGCTCGTCAAAAGGAAACACGAGTGGGATCTCTTAATCTTAGCAAGTGGAGAGGCAGAAACGGGACTCTCAAGCTCGGACCCTGCAGTACCATGGGAATGTGAACCAAGGAATATTTTGGGAATCCGCTCAAGGGCCGGAGAAAACCCTTTTCCATAGCCTATCATGGGTATGCGAACTCAAAGAGGCATGCTGATGTGCCTGGAGGTTGCATTATATGGGTATGGTGGCTTTGGTAGAGGCCTTAGCTCGGGGCCGATTAACAGACCAATGATGGGATTGCGATTGATCAGGACGAATTTGAAGGGTTTGATCTGGCTTTAGGAATGGGAATAGAAAAGGTGTTGGTTGGCCACATGGGTGTATGTGGGGTTATTCCTTTCGCGTATGGGGGTGCTACGTGGATGGAGAGGCCATCTGCAGACCAGGGTGGTATGCGGATTGATAGGCATCCTGCATACCTGGGTGGTACATGGCTACGGGTTCAGCCCGTGTACTAGGTTAGTATGCAGCGGATCCCACACGAGTAATGGAGGCCAGGGGTGACACCGATCGAGGGTTCAACGGTCAGGGATTTTCCCGCGTAGGTGGGTGCTCCGTGGTACGTCAGATCGAAAAAGGGGCATAGAATCCCTTGTCTGCGAGGGAGTAAATTCCCAGAGGGGCCATGGCTTGCAGTCACTTTTTTTATTTTATGTTCACGGTTCACCAATTTGTTATTCATTTTTCGGTTCCTTATTAATTCGTTTCAAGTTTCATACATGTTATGGTTCGCGAATTGGTACTTCACTATTTGCAAAATCCTAAGCCCTTTCCACCAAAATCCTTCCACCTGAATATGATCGATCCCTTTATTCTCCCCCTCGATGTCCTTTTATAGAGGGGGGAATGATAGGTATACGTGCTCATGAGACTCCTTTTGCAGAGGCCCATGACCAAAAACCTGGTTTACGGATGACTTGGTCAATTCACAACTTGCAGGGGGGGCATTGAATGCACCTCACCCGCGAACCAAATTGGTTTGGGGGGTGCTTCGTAGTAGTGCAGGGAACCTCCTCTGTTCTGAAAAGGACAGTGTATGTGGTCTGGGTCGGTGGGCGTGTATCGTGGCTGGGGAAATTCATGATGGTGGACAGGTCTGGCGCCCATCCTGCTTCGCGCCTACGGAGGAGCTCCCGCCTCCCTTTTGCAGACGACACTGGTCCGCAGAGGGGGTGGTTTGCTGAACCATCCGTGTACCATCAATGTTGGACCGGTATGCAGACCAGTCTGTCCTTTTCCAGTCTTGAATATTCTCCATTCTTTGAGGGAAATTGGGTAGAATCCATTCCCAATTTAAGGGGATTCTCATTCTCCTTTGCGGATTTTTCAGGACCCTACAAATGCCCCCACATCAGAATGGGGTCCCATCAGAACGAAGAGGAGACGATTCCGATGAAGAGTGGTCTTGAAACATGGATATTTTGTGGTATAGGAGTGGACCCGATAGAGGACCACGCCTATAAATAGGGGGGATCCCTTGTCTTTTACCGGATTCTTCGTGAAAACAGAGCTTTCTTTTCGTCCTCGCGTGCCTGCCTCCTTCGCGAAACATCTAATCTGTGAACCAGCTTCCGTTTCTGCAAACCGTTCGGCGTTCGTGCTTTGCCTTCACCCGCAGAACAATCTCCCAGCCGTGAACCAATACTTTTAATCAAATAAAAAGTAATTCACAATGGGCCTCATAGGAAATCACTATGCGGTTTCGTATGGTCCGCAGACTGAAATAATCCAGACTTTAAATACATTATAAGTCTTCTGAATCTAACCATTTAATTCTGGGATTGTGATCCCAATGAGAAACCTGGTTTGCGACTTTCTAGCTAATGCTCCGTGGGATAGAGTATCGTGGTCTTACTCTATGTAGGGTTGGTTCACGTGATGTCGTCATCGCGAAATAGCCTATGAGGCCCTCCTGCGGATTTCGTCCTGAAGGCTACTGGACAGAGCTCATTGTCAAATACAGTTGATTTGTCCAAATTTTATTATTTTGGACAAACCATTTGTATCGTTTCAGTGATGCAGGGTACAAATGTTGTTCCTCCTCAACATATTACTCGTCCTATTATTGATCCTCTCCTGATTGGTCCAGGGAGACATCTAGCTATGATCTATAGAGATGAGAACATCAAAGAGGACCCTAGCCGACCCGTCATTCCCAATAATGGTGTTTTGAAGGACATTCCCTCTCCCAAACTTCTGAGTTATCCATTATCGAATCGTCTTCCGCTTTATGGTTTCGGCATTTAAAATGACGTCCCTATACCCCCTGTCTTTTCAGGTCTTCTGTCTCCTTGTTTGGAAGTGTCACCAAAGTGCACTCAGGAGAATCTCACCTGCTCAGGGGAGATGATCATTCATTCTGATCCAAAATACACTTTCATTTTGAGAGGCTCCGTTTGGACTAAAAGTGATCGGTACACTCAGGGCTTCTCCCAGGAGTTTGTCCTCAAGAGTTACCCCTATTTGATCAACCTTGCTCGAGTGGATCCTGACACAGAATGGGTAACTAGGTGTGATATTTGGTCTAGTGGGATCTTCTCAAATGACTGGGCCTGGGCCTTCTAGGTCCATTATCACTTCTAAGAATTTCCCAAGTCACTGGATGTGGTAAAACTATTCTCCGCAGTGTGGGCATCCTAGTTTTCTCTTTACCCACAATATTCGATCCTTCCTGATGTTCTCAGTCATTGGTGTTCGAGCACTAACACTTTTCTCTTCACCCATGGTGAAGTTAGTTTTAGTTTATGGGACATCTACCAACTGGGAGGGCTTATGATCATTGGGGAGATGTCTGAAAAGTTTCTACCTGCTCCAAACGCATGGGGAAATGTCGAACAGGTGCCCTCATTGGCGAGGGATTTGCTGGTAATGGTGGAGCAATCGCGGGGTCAGCCCTTGGGCGCCCGTTATCTTATTCCCTACAGAACCTAGAGTGGTCTATTTTTTGGGGCCACTAGTCCAATGCCGAAGGGAATGCACCGCAGGACTCACCCTTCTCAACAATCACAAACAATCCCAGGTTCTTACTAAGCAGTTTTGGAGGTGGGCTGCTGTCTTTCATGGGTTATGAGGTATACCCCAGTGTGTCGCTGATGCTCAGGCATGTAGGTCTTTTTTCCATGTTTTTAAATGGCTGACTATTCCCATCTTGAGATATTTACCTAGGCATCAGGTCTTGCACCCTGATGATGGCGGCTGAGCTGGCGGGAGGCCGCCCGGTGAATCTGGTCGTGCCCACATTTGCTCGTATTTACGAATTACTGAGCCACATGTAGGAGGGAGGGTCTCCCTATCGTCTGAGTGGTCCATTTAAATTTTAATATGGCTATGTAGAGGATCATTTTCAATGTTATGAGTATTATCATAACACAATCATTATAATTCCTACACTTCGGCCTACCCTGCTTCATATAGCGGGAGTTCATCTGATGTCCCTCAGCTCTGATGAAGTCATCAAGATTCTGAGTGACTTCTCCCAGTTTTCTTTCACTCCCTCCCCAACTCCTTTTGGCATCATGGTTGATGACCATTGGGGGATCTTAGAAGAGATTTCTTACATTATTCCACAGTGGGATGGGTTTTTATTAATGCAGATTGATGGGGTTTCTCTGTGTGATTTTTACGCACCATATCTTTTTTCTCGTTTTTTTGGATGCATGTAACCCCATGTTTCCCTTCCTCATCCCCGGGCCCGAGGACTACATCTGGCCATTCTCCGTCAATGGTGGTTGATGTTTACATGGGAGGGATCTAGCACAAGAATTCCCATGCCTGATATAGGAGCAGATGTCAGCCTCTTTTTGGAGTATGTGAGAATGTGGAGAAAGCATTATCCAGATGGGATCCTGGGGAAGGCTATCTGGAAACTTCCCAAATCAGTGGTCACTACGGCTACTGTGCCTAACACACCTTCCTATTTGGCTTTGTTGGAGGACGGATTGATGGCTCGATGATCGAAGCAGCTCAGGGGATATTCCTCATCCAACCCCTCTGCTGCCGAAGTTCAGACATATCCAGTCCACTTCGATGTAATTGAGGATGATCCCATGACATTGGGCCCCCCGTGATGTAATTTCCAAAGCTCCACTAGTCAATACTGGACTTACCGGCTCAACTACCAATCTCAAACCAGGTCTAGAGGCTTTTGACCCTCCAGTCTCGGAACTATCTTCCAGTGCGCACATGTCTACACTGACTGTAATGCCAGACTTCATTCTTGTGTTATCTGGCATGGATACCAAAGACCCTCATGTCATGGTGGACCAACGAGCAGTGCGAAGTTGGCCTAGCCCCAGATATGTGAGATTATTGCCGGAACTCCCCTGACTGAGATGATGACTAAAAATGAAGCCCTTCGGCAACTCTTCCTAGGCTTGGGGTTAGGTGGGTCTGACTATCAACAACTTCCTTTTCTCACCTTCCAGGTTGTCATTTCCCATGGGGAGGTTATTGTTGCTGAACACAAACATGCTCACCTTGCATCCTCTGACTGCATGACCCGATCTTTTGAGGAAGCTATGATGAAGCTCTGTCAGCTGATAGCACTAGAGGTGAGCTCTGAAGATCAGGCGCCCACTCTATCTACTGAGCTACAAGAATGCGAAACTCGAGCAGCGATTCTGAGGGATCAGTTTTCATCTTTGACTGGTTATATTGAAGCTACAAGGAAATAGATCAACGATATCCAAACAACGGTGAAGCATACTCATTCGATGGCCAAAGATAAGGGCAGTGAGAAGGCCATGTTGGATCAAAATTACAATAACCTTTGCCACATGGTTGCTGATCTGATGAAGAGAGAAATCCATGCTCCTATGTGATTTCCAGAGCTATTTCTGCACACTCAGTTTTACCTCTTTGTTGTTGCAAAGGAGAGACTCCGGCTTGTGGACGTCCTCCCTTTTTTCCAAATGGAATACAATTTTCTATCGATCCTTCCTTGCTATAGAATTTGATTGTAACTATAATGACTATTGTATAAGTCTCAACTCACTAAATCAGAATTAATGATAATTCAAGAAAATGATAAAATAGAAACGAGCTCTAATTTTTGCCTGGACCATGGGATCCAGTGAGCATAGTTTGACAACTTCTATGATTTTATAGAAAAATCCCATGAACCTTTCTCCTTTTATGTCAATACCCTAATTTTTCCTGGGTCCATTTGGTGTGGACCCAGCGGGTATGGCTTGGCTTTTCCTTAGGTCGCCCTATTCGGGTTTTCAGCCTAATGGGCTTTGCACCTCTTTTTCTAAGAAGTGTAATGTCCCACCAACAAGACTATCATTAATGATGTTTTAGGTTGAATATCTTTGACTAGATATGGTGGGGTGAGGGCCCCGATGCGGTTTGGTAGATTAAAAGATGTCTCAATACCTTTCAGACACACGTGGGGGGAACATGTTTAGATTTGAACGACATGCAAGGCATGTATCAAGGCATGAGAGTCGTATCAGCGTGAAGAGGTAGGAAAAGCATCAACTAAAGAGGATTGCCTTTGTTATATGGGACAAGGGTGATAAATATGTAGAGCTGCTGAAGGAATGGTATGCATAGTCATGAAAAGGTGTCTTTAAGTCAATAGTTTTCCCTTTCTGATTTCCTGAGGAATTTATGGATGTCTGGATTATAGAAAACACCATGGGTGGATTGAAGAATTATGAAAACCACCAGGGGTGGCTCAGAAAGGGTATGTGATGTCTGAAAGGGTTTGGGAACATATGTATTAATTAGGAGTGTGGACAAAGGGTCCCTGTCCTACGCATTTAGCTAGCGTGAAGAATGGTTGGAGCATGGTGCAGTTTAATGTCATGCAGGTGGGACATTCCATAAAATGGAACGGCCTTTCCTGGTTCTCAGTAATCTCATCAAAGACATTCCACCATATTCAGTCAGGGTTGTGAAGGAGGTTGGTAAACTGTAGCTCAGAGGGTTTCTGGATCCCGAGATGGACATGTGGGCTCAGAGGCCAAGAGGCATACGGAGAGAAGCACTGCTTAAGGAAATAATTCATTTGGTAGACGGTCCAGGGGATATCAATATGCAGAGCCACTGAGGGGATTTGTATGAATACTCATGCAATGGTGTCAATAGGTTAATGATTGTATTCTCTTGATAGTAGGGAAAATTTAGGGAATTTGAGATTTGGGACCACCAGGGGTGGCCTACAAGGGTTCGGCTCTTTCTGGGTACAAAATACGGATTATGAAAAGAGTGTTCCTGGATACGGGAGAAACATCTAGGCTAAATTTCCCAGGAATGGGTGAAGCCATCCCTTCTCATGTTGGTGTCAGATGGTGGGTTTTGTAGGTCTATCCCATGCACTGAGGGACAAAGGAATGCCTCTATTCCTAATTGAACCCGTGAAGAGTTAGACCATGCAGTTTGATGTCATGCGGAAAGGACGGAGGGAATTTTAAATTCCGTTCAGTTTAAAATCATGCGGTAAGGATGGTTTCCGTGCAGTTTAATGTCATGAGGTAAATAAGGGGAGCACTATTAAAGATATTGTGTAGTTTAACATTGTGCAGCGAGGACAGGGGAAATTTTTTAAATCAGTGAAAATTATTGTAGTTAGAGGCATTTCCAGGGATGTTTAATGCTTCTTCTTTGCAGCTTCACGCCAGGTGGAAAAGACAAGTTCAGTGCAGTTTTAATCATCATTCGGTAAGGACATAGTTGTAAATACCCCTCTTTATTAGAATGTAACTGGGCTCGAATATATCAGCATGTACAATACATGGAGAGGGATTTATGGTGTAAATCGTGGTCCCAAGGCTTCTTGGATCAGAAGAAATGATAGGGGGGCTCTGAGGCAAGTAAGAATACGGAGAAAGGAAGAGTATCATCGGAGCAAATCTTTCCATTAGTAGTCAGGCCAGGGGCTATCAATATGTAGATCTGTTGAGGGAATGTTATGAATATTCATACAATGGTGTCCACGGGTCGATGACTTTCCACTTCCAATGGCCATGGATGGTTATGAAGATCTACAATTTTTCAGGCCGCGAAGTATGTCATTTGGTAAATAAATTTCTGGATATATTGGGGATGTTCATCCCTTGTTGTTGTTAAAAGACAAGGTGTTCCATGCACTGATTTATCATGTGCATGAGGTGTAAATTTACTCCATGCATTTTAATGTTGTGTGGTAAGGACGAAGTTCTCTTAGTTTAACGATCATAGGGTTCGAAACAATGGTTGAATATTGCTACAATCACCCAGAGGGAAATTGCATTAGGATGCTCTAGTATTCTGTGAACAAGTGTGATGGAGTGATGGTGTAAACTGTAACTCTGGGGTTTCCCGAATCAGGAGATATGGTGTGAGGATCTGAGGCCGGTAAGCATACAAAGATAGGAAGAGTATCGCATGACTAAATCTTGCCTTTCGTATATGGGACATGGGCTATCAATATGCAGAGCCGCTGAGGGCATGATACACATAATCATTCAAAGGTGTCCACGAATCGATGACTTTCCACTTCTGATTTCCATGTATGATTATGAAAACCAAGGATCCCTCATAGCACAGAGTTCATCATATAGGGATAATGATGTCCAAGCATACAAGAAACATCTTCAACACAATTTCTCGTCAAGTCCAAGTAGCCTAGCCATGACTTGATGTTTGTAGATGAAGATCATCATGTTAACCATGGGCGGATACATAGGCTATCCAGGTAGGGATACCCTGGAAACGTTTGGATGGGAGAGGGGAACAAAGTTGTAATCCACTACTCCATCAATATTTGGATCGGGAGATATGATATGGGGGCCATGGGGCCAGTAAGCGTGCAGAGATACGAAGTGTATCACCTGAAGAAATCATGAAATTGGTAGACGGTCTAGGGGCTATCATTATGCAGATCCATTGAGGGAATGGTATGAATAGTCATACCATGGTGTCCACGGGTCGATAACTTTCCACTTCCGATGGCCATGAATGATTATGAAGATCCACAATTATCCGGGTCGCGAAGTCTAATTTATGGAGAGGATGCATCCAAATGCTCTAGGAGTACTCCCATTCCATTTGCTGTATATATTGGGTGGGTCACGACACGGTCTGTGTAGTTTAACATCGTGCGGTGAGGATGAATCCCGTGTAGTTTTAATGTCATGCGTTAAGGAAGAAGATGAACCGACGTGAATAGGGGATTCCGTGCAGTTTAACATCATGCGGTAAAAATTGGGGGGTATATATACCTGTGTTTTATGTTATCGGTGGCTGGGCTAGGAGGTAAGATCCCAGCATCACTATGTATCATGTGAGGGCATGAATCAAGCCTCACACAGTTCTTTTGGGGAATACACCACGTGCGGATCTTGTCTGTAAGGGGGAAAGAGGGTATTTCTAGCGTTATATGGGGTGGTCGGGTCAGGATGTAGAACTCTGGCGTCACTACATATCCTGTGAGGGAAGGAATCAATCCGTACGTCGTTATTTAGGAGATAATACACCCCATGAAGGTCTAGTCTGTACATTGGAAAAAATAGCATTTTCAATCATTCTTATGAGTGCAGTTTAACATCGTGCGGTAAGGACGAGGAAGACACCCCATGTAGGGTCGGTCCGTACAATGGGGAAGAGGGAATTTTTTTTCATTTTTTTATTTCATTTGGGGGCGGCTGGGCCAGGAAGAGGAATTATGGCATCTCTACATATCATGTGAGGGAAGAAATCAAGCCATACGTAGTCCTCTGGATGAATACACCCCATGCATGTTTGGCCCATACATGGGGGAGAAGTGCATTTTTAATCTTCATTAGGGGGTGGCTGGGCTAGAATGTGAGATCCTGACATTGCCACGCATTCTGCAAAGGCGGGAATCAAGCTGTACATAGTTCTCTGAAAGGGATACAACTCATGTAGGGTTGGTCCATACATGGGAAAAAAGAAGGAACTTTTAACATTATTTGGGGATGGCTGGGCCAGGATACAGAATCCAGGCATTGTTACGTATCCTGCAAAGGAAAGAATCAAGCCAATCATAGTTCTCTAAAATCGGTGCAGTTTAATGACATGCGGTGAGGATGAAATACTTTTAGTTTAGACTAATAGAGTTTGGACCATTGGGGCTGGGTAGTTTAACATCATGCAGCTCGGATGCTAACTGCTTTTGATTATGCGAAATATTTCTTAAAAAATCTCACATTCGTAGGAGTGGTAGTGAATTTCCCGTCCATGGAGATCAGGGCATATGCTCTAATGGATTATAAACTGTGTATAACATATGTTCCTTCCCACTTGGTCTCCAATATTGGAGGTTTCATTCTAGGTATCATTGGGGTCCAGAGGACCAACACCAATTATCCTTCCATGAAAGACCGAAAATGAACCTTTTTATTGAATACTCGTGCTATCCAGTTCTGATATACTTCCAGATGGTGAAAAAATGATCAATAACTTCTCATCTAGCTATTCTAATTCACCTAGACATTTTTCTTGTTGATCATCATTTGATAACTGATTACAAATTGCGACACGAAGTGTGTGAAATTGGACCTCAATGGGCATGACCACTTCTGTTCTGTATATTAATGAGTACAGAGTAGCCTGAGTAGCGGTGCGGATGGCAGTTTGATAAGACCACAATGCATGAAGGAGTTTATCTAGCCAGGATTTCTTGCCTTTTCAACCATTTTCTAGAGAATGTTGGATAGGGTCTTGTTGAAGGCCTCTATCTCTCTGTTGGCCACTACATGGTTGCAGGATGAGTGGTTAGCCTTGATACCATATTCTCGGTACAGTTTATCCAATTCAGCAGAGCAGAAGTTTGTGATATTATCCATTAGTATGGTACGAGGGATGCCAAATCTGGTGATGATATTGGTATTCACAAAGCTGACAATGTTTCTTGCCCCGAATTCCATGAGGGGTACAACTTCTTCCCATTTGGAAAAGAAGTCGGTTGCTGTGAGGATGTACTTCAATTGTCTGGCAGTGGTCGGAGGATATGGTTCCACAACGTCCATTCCCTAGATGTCAAACAGCTAGGAGTACCTGGCCTGATGAAGTATCTATGGGGGTTGGTGAATGAAGTTGGCATTAATTTGGCAGGAGTGGCATTTTGTGGTAAAGTGCTCGCAATCTCGTGCCATGGAGGGCCAATAGTATCCAAGCCTTCAAACCTGATGGGAAACATTAGACCCTGACTGATGTGCTCCACATACTCCGGTATGCACTTTAGTCATGATGTCAGTGGTTTCTTCTTCATTAATGCATCTGAGGAGGACTCTGTCAATGCCTCATTTGTAGAGGAGCTCTTACTGACCTGTGTCACTGTATAAGATAATGTTGACTGCTCTTCTCCGTATTTTCTCTTGTTCTGCACTGTCTAATGCATGTTCTCCCCTTTGAATGTAGTTTGCAATGGGGGTCATCCAGCCGGTGGTAGGAGCATATGGCTTAGAGAAAAGACTAAAATCGTTGATTTCTTCCATCTTAGTCTGAACAAATGGCAAGGCCATTCGACGATGAGAAATAATAACAATTGTTTCATCCCGGTCTGGGTCAGTTAGGGTTGTGGCCGCATTAGCTAATGCATCGGCTTGGGCATTCTAAGACCTGGAAATATAGGTCAATGTTGGTTCTGTCGAGAATTCCGCCATTAACCCACAGACATGGTCAAACAGGGGAATCAGCTCATCCTTTTTAATAGTATAGTCATCGTTAACTTGCTTGATGACCAGTTCCGAGTCCCCTTTTACCTTAAGGTGTTGTACTTGTTCCTAAAGTGTGAGCTCCAGGCCCGCAATGAGAGATTGATACTCTGCATCATTGTTCATACATCTTTATGACAGGAGGAAGGAATATGGAATGACTGCCTTTTCTGGGGACATGAGTATTATCCCCAAACCTTCCTTGTTAAATTTGGGATCCTCCATTATCTTCCTTGTCGGTCATCCGGACGCGCCATTGAAGTATATTTCCCATGTTGGGAACTCCTCATGAATTGATAATATGTCTTCATAAGGTAACTTGACTTCCGTCATTGTGGTCCCTATTGAGGGGTGCTCTGCCAGAAAATCTACTAACACCTGGCCTTTGATGGATTTTTGAGGCACAAACCGGATGTCAAACTGTTAGAGGATGAATGCCCATCAGGATAGGCACTCGGTCAGCATTAGGTGGCTGAGGATGTACTTGAGCGGGTTACTATGTGAGACCAAATGGTCTTCATGATGCTGCAGATAATGTCATATTTTTTGAACTATGAAGACCAAGGCCAAACAACTCTTCTTGATGTTTTAGTATTGAGTTTCAGTGTCAATAATGGTTTGCCTGAGGTAATAGAGATTTTTTTCACTGCCAGCATCATTTTTCTGTGTGAGGAAGGCTCCCAATGACTGCTCTAGGGCCGTCATGTATAGGATAAAAGGTCTACCATCAACCGGGGGCAGAAGCACCACTGGGAATAAGAGGTACTTATTTAGGATGTCGAATGCCTCTTGACAATCATCCGTCCATTGGTATGTAACCATATTTTTCATTAACCAAGTGAATGGAAAACATTTTTCCACCAGGTTGGCTATGAACCACCTAATGTAGGCCAAGTGTCCTTAGAATCCTCTCAACTTAGTGAAATTGCAGGGAGATGGCAGGCCAAGGATAGCCTTTGTCATTTCATGGTCGATTTCAATGCCACGATGGCGTACGAAAAAGCCAAGGAATTTCCTTGAGGTAACACCAAAGGCGAATTTCAAGGGATTCATCTTCAGGATATGTTGTAAAGGATTTTTGAAGATGGTTTCAAGGTCTAATATGTGATCTAAGCATTGTCTTGATTTGACCACCAAGTCATCCACATAGCATTTGACGAATCTTCCCAAGAATGGTCTAAAGATATGATGCATGGCACGTAGATATGTGGTTCCAGCATTCTTGAGACCAAATGGAATGACTCTGTAACAGAATACTCCTTGAGGGGCCCAAAAGGCAGCGACTTATTTTTCTTCTCGGGCCATCTAGATTTGATTATACCCAGAATAACCATCCATGAAGGAGAGATCCTCATACCCGGACGTGGCGTCGATTAATAACTTGGTGATCAGGACCGGGAAATCATCTTTCGGGAAATGCTGATTGAGATATCTAAAATCGATGCAGACGCGGATTTGTCCATTATTTTTCTTTATGGGGATAATTTTGGCTAGCCAGATGGGGTATTGGACCGCCCGAATGAAGCCTTCTTTAATTGGATTATAGACCTCAACCTCTATTTTGGCGGAATGTGTGGGGTGCGTCCTTCTGAAAGCTTGTTTATAGCCTCAGTGGTCTTTTGGCGGACCTAAGTGGTGCATCGCCACTTCGGGATCGAGTCCCGGAATTTCATTGTAACTCCAGGGAAAGACATCCCGGTGTTCCCTCAGGAAAGAGGTATATACCTCGTGCTCCTTGGACGACAAGGATGTACTAATGGGATTGACCCTCAGGTCTTCCTTGGTACCCAGGTTTACTTCCCTAAGCTCATCTACAATGGTGGTGATACCTTCTTCAAATGTGAGAGTTGCATCCCAGATATCATCCTCCTCTTAATCCCTCACATTCTCGTCTTCTAGATCTGACAGGGGGGGTTCTCAGCACGGGCTCTTGGGAGTCCGGAAGTGAGGCATCATGGGTATCCCTGCTAAAGTATTCATCCCCAAATTGAGGGTTAACAATCGTTTCTGCACTACTATGCTCTGCAGTTATGGATGAAGTCATGAGAACAGTAGAGTTTGTGTCTAGGATTGGATCCCTACTCTCAACAAGGTTGATGGAAAGTACGTAGTCTCCACCGAGCTGCTTGAGGGGGTCATTAGGAACCATTTCTATACCGTTTGGTGTGGGGACCCAGTCGATACCATCGAGCGAAGGATTCTATTTTCCTTTTCTCATAAAACCCAGCGTCAATGTAGTGTGACTCAAAAATATCTAAAGGGGACTTGTTAGTGTGAAATTTCCCACTTTGACCATTTATTCAATACATGATACACTGGTGGTAGGATGAAGGAATGTCCATGTGATTATATAGCCATAGCCTTCCCAGTAGGGCATTGAATGGTGTGTTCTGTCGGACCACTAGGAATTCCGAGTCGGCCACAAGGTCGCCAAAATTGGTTTTTATCTTGATTTTTCCCATTGAATTTTGTTCACTGTTGTCGTAACTCAACAGAGTTTGGAAGAGGGTATTAGGTCATCCTCACTATATCCCAACTTAAAGAGTGTTCGTACGGGAATGAGGTTAACTCCAGAGACATTGTTAAAAAAGACTTTCCGGATCTCAACATAATTTAGTGTACCAGACACATATAGTGGTTTGATCTATCATTTAATGATGGAATCTTCATCCTAATCGGTGAAAGAAATTACCGCATTTCATTTAGCTGGGCCAGTATCCATCCGGTAAATCTCGACGGCAGCTACCTCAGCTTGAAACTCCTTGGGGATGATCATGGATTCTATAAGAGCCTCCCTAAGGTCTGCTGACAAACTCAGGGCATCCAGGGTTGACAGTTTGGCTGGTACCGAAGCCAGTTGCGTAAGGATATCGTATTTCTGCTCTAGTGTCCTGCGCTACTCTGTTGGCGGGAGAGTTTTAGTAGGCATCTTAGGAGATGGAGTATTTGAAGAGGAGGGACTGACCGCAAGGTTGGATGTCAATGGTTTTCCCATGTTCTGGGGACTCATCCCGGCCGGTCTGTTTGTGCACACTAGGCGGCTAGAAACTTTTTCCTCCTCTGATGGAACCGCAGAATGATGGGGCCAACATGTCCACTTGTGGAGGTGGAGAGATATTCTCTCTCTTATTGAGTCTGTTGTAGGGATCTCTCCCAGGTTTCTGTGATATTAACGGTTTGGATCGGGGTAAAACCTTAGGGTTGGTTTCGGTCGCAACTGGGCCACCCCTAGTATCCCTTGCTTCTGTGATTCCTCTTACCAGCCCTGTGGGTTGGGAACTCGGGTTCGTAACCATACCCTTCTTTAGGGAATGATTACATTAGATGGATGACGTTGATGGAACCAAATATTAACACCTCGTCCTGTGACGGGTCAACCTTGTCGCTTTTCCCTAATGGTGTTATTTTTTTTGTCGGTGCTCATGGCGCCATGTTTGGGGGAATAAAATCCGATAGTGTTGGGGATAACTTCAGCCTCGTTGTAGAGTGATCTTCTTGCACTTGTCTCCTCCATTATCGATTACGCCTGGATGACCAGCTTGTGGAGGGTTGTGAGGCCGATATTGTCAGTTGTGTGACAATATGGGCTATTGGCGGCAACACCAACCGCCGTAGTTGAGATCTGAGTATGCCATGAGCTGGATTGATAGTCTTCGAGTCATACAATAATAAAATTTATACCCCTTCTTACCGGTTACTTCATGCCACCGCTCCCCTTTGTTAGAGTCGGTGTTGAAATATACATCACATGTGCTGGGGGTGGTCCCAGCTTGACCTACCCGGAGGATACCATCCATTGAAATAGGTCTTTAAAGACGAAGAATTCCTAGATATTGTGCCCCAACATTCAATGGTAGGGATAGTAATCTACCATGTCATTGCGGCCGACTTCTTCAGGATTCCTTGGCTCCAGGAGGTGGTGCAAGTTGCAATTCTTGGCGGTGATGAAGTAGTCGCGGACTTGGTCTTCTCAGAACGAGTATACATTGTGCCTTCATTCCTAAAACAAGATCCACTTCGATCCTCTCTTATCGTCTCGCTTGGGCGGAGGCGGCCACTGATATACAGGCGGCCCTTGACGATTTGGTGGAGGACTAGGCAGTGGAGTAGGCGTAGGGGCTATCTTGAGCGTGACATAGGACTCTTCAGCTCTAACTGATCTCTTTGCACGATCCATTGAAGATATTCGGGACATCAAATTAGTCCGCTGCATGGAGTCTTAAATTCTCTCAGCAATGGCAGAGAGATTGTGGAAGCCAGTGTTTCACTCCACTAGTATGAGTGGTTTTCATAGCTCATCTCGAAGGATATCAATGCCTATGGAAGGCATATCTTCTTAGGTCATTGGACTGTTCCAATAGTAGGTCAGAACCTTTCATATAGTGATGAAATTCTGAGACCCTCTCCTTCTCCCTATGTGTGAAATTTATGAGGTTGCTGACCGTTGTTTTAGGTAGCGTTGAGTTAAAGTGGAACATGAACTGCTTTCAAAGGTCTTCCCAGCTTTTATTGACTGATCTGGCATATTCGTATAACAGACAAAGGCGGATCCCTACATGGTCCGCACAAAGCATCTGAGTATCATTGCTTCTTGTTGTTCTGGATTTCCCATCATAGGGTCGCAATAAGACATGTAGTGCATCAAACGTTGTTCCGGATCACCTGATCCAATGAAAATATGGAATATAGGGCTCCCAAAATTAGGCGGAGGAGGTGTGTTGCTCACCCAATCTGGGTAGGGATTTCGCTCTGGCTCTACCAGAGCGCATCGACATTCTATTGCTTCTAATCGAGATATCAGTGCCTCGATGGTGTTGGAGAGACCCCGGTTTACATCCTGTTGGGGCTGGTCTAGGGCAGGTGTAGCCCGAGGCATTGCTTGAGGATCTGGATTGGCCGGCCCTAAGGGTGTATATGCTATTTATGACAACATTTTAGGGTTCATATGTACTTTCTTTGGTTTCTTCCTGAGTGGAGGTAAGTCTTGGAATTCATTCAAATCCATGTTCATGTAGTTGGATGGACCGGGCACCTCATTGGGCGGAGGCACTGACCATGCCTCATTTGTCGGGGAAACCTAGGTCTTTGAGGTGCACTTGCAGGGAGTGCAAGGTGTGTCTCTTCTCGGGAAGCACATTCAATAATACGGTTCCACTAGAGTAGATCAGTGTTTATCCACCTCAATTCTTTCATTTCCTCTTCCTGTCGAGCGAATATCTCTTCGAGCGTAAGTGGATCATTTTTATCAAGAGGAGGAGGTGGGTTGAGGGTTACCGGTCATTTGTTCTTATCCTTGATAAAGGCTCACAGGGTACGTGGAGGAGGGTTCGATGGAGGGGCGACCATATTTAGGGCGGCCCTCTAGTTTCGGGTGTGAAAACCTGGTGGTTTGTTGTGAGTCACAGCCTGAACAGAACCATAATCTCCCGATCCATCTATATTTTCATCATCCTCGGGGCCACCCATGGGGTTAACCTCTGTGGCATTTATGGATTAATATCGTGGGGTGGAGGAGACGTCATCTTCCAAATAGGAATAGGATCTCCCACGCCTTTTACTGGTCCGTCCCTTCCCGTACCGGGATTTCATTCAGACTCCATGACAAAGGGTGACGCGGAGAGTTATTTGATGAAACCTTATAGTACACCTCCCTCTTGAAGGGGATGACGATTCAAAGGATTGGAAAGGGCATGAACCTCCTCTTCTGATTGTCCTCCCTAAATGAGAAAATTCTGATTCTCATGGGGGAAGTTGTTGTTGAGGTGGTACAAATTCCCCCATCCCTGAGGGCTGGGGTTGGCGCCATTCCATGGACGTTGAGTCTCTTACCCTTTTTTGGTCTTATGGGGGAGTTTTTTCTAAAAAATTCCCCCAGCCTTGCAGGATGGGGTTGACCCTGGATTGCGGTAGCGGCTGTGACTATCGCTACCTGCCTGATCTTGTGTGCCCCCATTTGGGGGTGAACTGGATCTGATGGCGAGTTCACCTGTAAATTAATCCTTTTTGCGATTGCAAGCAATGATTGCTTATTGGCCTCTCTTAGGTGAGAGGCATGTTTTATGATTTTGGTGGCCTGATTCAGGAGTTCGTGAATGGATTGTTCCCATTGGGCCTAACACTTTTGGGACATAAAAAAGTCCAGTCTCTGTTGGGTGTGTTGCATTTCCCAAATAGGGACCCCACTCGATTGTTGACTTGATGTGATGACATTGCATAAAATTATCCCAAACGGTTTGTTCTGGAGAGGGAATGAAGTGAAATGCAGAGATCCATGTTCTCCCTATCCTCTGATATGGACTCCCGTCAGAGTGTCACCAATGAGGCGGCACAACTGGTGTTGTGCATGGAGGCAGGCTAACTCAAGGCTTCCTTTACACTTCAGAGGTCGCAGTTTCCACGTTGAAGGAAGAGCTTCCTAGTCAATGTGATGCAGGAGGTCTCCTATTGTCTTGATATGGTCTACATACCCATCGTAGTGCAGAATGATTTATTTCAGACAGTGGATGGTTATCCATATATTGGAGCGGATGTCGTGCTCACATTCTTCTGGCAACATTCTGGGTATGTGGAAATGAGAGGTGGACATGGGCCGAAATATAACCGGTACAACATTTCTATCTAGTCTTTTCCTCAGGTGCAACATGTCAGCATACTCATCCACTAGTGATTCCTATACCTGGTCAGCCCAACCGAGGCTCTCATCGAAAGTGAGGTTGGGGTAGTGGTGCCGGTAGGTATTGAATTGTCTTGTGGGTGGTTCTGAGGAGGTTCAGAAGATGAACATGGTCCCAGACCGTCCCATGATTGAAGAAGGATGTCGTTAGTGATTGACTGGGAATCTGACTTGCTTGATCCCGTCCTTCTGAGTGCCTCGGCATATGAGGGCTTTTTTGGGCTTGATTCGTCAGGGGGAGGACCTTCCTGTCGATATGATTTGTTACTGTGGGGAGGACCTTCGAAATAACTGCCATCATGGTGAGGATGACCATCCTGGTTTGACGTTCGATGTGTATCTTGGGGAGGACCTTCAAGACACACTGCAACAAGGGGGGGACCTTCTTGATACTTGGGGCCATTTTAGGGAGGACCTTCACAATAGCGGCCGTGGTGGCGAGGACTACCATCACGACTGCTGCAATGGCAGGGACTACCATCATGGAAATCGTAGGGATAATTTATGTAGGGTACACCCTATGGATGGCCTTCATAATGTACCACAATGAGGGGCGGTCCTTCTCATTTCTAGACATCTCTTCGGGGAGGTCCTCCGTTATCATAGTGGTGAGGAATACCACCGTGACATGATGCCTGGCTCCGCGGAGTGTCGTTGCAACGTAACCCATGGGGAGGACCTTCAGGGCAGGCCACGACAAGGGGATGGCCTTCTTGTTGTGATGAGATGTCACTGCGGGGAGGGCCTCCGAAGTTTTGACTACGATTGCAAGGAATACTCTCATAATCTGTGGTCCCACTCCACTGAGAGTGTTTGCAGTGTATACCCTAGGGAGGACCTTTAGGGCTGACCGTAGTAAGTGGAGGGCCTTCTTGATGCTCGATATTCTGTCCATGTAGAGGGATACCGTGACCCGCATCAAAAGAGAACCTCTTGTGATCGATTGGTATATGCCCATGGGGAGGCCCCCTCAGGTGCTCTCGGGAGGACCTTCAGAGCTGTTGGTAGCGACATTGCGGGGAGGACCTTCATAATAGCTACTGACACTGCCTTAATGTGTAAATGGGTGGGTATGGTTCTATGCCTTCAATATGTGCTTAGCGGCATTGTGAACCCTAGCTTCCAGCAGAGTACAGTCATGAACCCTCTCTTTATTTTCCAGCTACCTTCGGTGCGTTCGAGGCACTTTCTTGTGGGCAGCGGGGACTTTATACTATTGATAATGGCCTTTACCTTTGGATCCCTTTCTTATTGGGTCTCGTGATGATACTGGGATATACTGGCGAACATCTTGACTTTTAGCAGGGATATATGCCTGCTCTAGAGCATCCACCATGATGGACGGGTGTCCCCCAATTGGAACGAGAGAAGCTGCTCGATCTTCTTTCCCTTGTATCGTGGAATATGGATGATTACCCTCTTGGGTGGAAGCATGGATGTAGATCTTCTTCGAGGCAGTTATCTCTTTCCTTAGATGAGTCACCTAAATTGGGGAGATGGGCTCACAAGCCTAATTCCTTGCTATTTGCGCTGATGTAATTGCATTCTAGAAATTCTGTAAGATATGATCTGGGATTGATACATGCTCCTCCATCATTTCCAGGTTATGAAGAGAGTCATATTTGGCTGGAACGGGTATGAAGGCCCATTTCAGTATCAGAGTAGGAATATCATGCTCCGGTCCTCCGATGGTTAGTGGGTACTGACACTTCTCGTGTGTCAGGGCAGGTGAACTAGTCTGACCCTATGCTGGGATACGCCTGTTTATCTCACCATTTGTTGCCACAACAGGAAGGCAGACATTATTTGCATACGTAGGGAGCTGGCCCTGCATATGTTGGTTCCCCACCGCATCGAGTCGGTGGCCTTTGTTGGCAGGGAGATGTGCCCGCCAATTAATTTCCACCACATCTGGATTGCGGGCTTTGTTGATCGCCACCACATCGGGATGGTAGGCATCAAGATCATTTTCTAGGAGCTGGTCTTGCAGCCAGAGGGTTTCCACCACGTTTGGTTGGTGGGTTTCATTACCCTGGGCAGGGAGAGGTGTCTGCTGGGTAGGTGTTGTCTAATGTGAGTGACATGCTTGATGGAGCTTGGCGGGGATGTGTGCCTACTCGTATGATGCCACCATGTATGGATGACAGAGTTTGGAGGAGTGGAAAAGTGTATGTGCCTGCTCATGATACGTCTCTATGACGGGGCAGCGAAACTCCTCCTCTGGGACAAGCGTGATGAATGGTCCCTGTTTGTACATTTTCCGCCCTTGTCAGGCTATCCTAGGGGCCCGATCTTAGGGAGCGTGGGCCTGGATCCTCGGGGTGACATCCTCCTTAGCGTGAAGATATTGAGTCATGGCATAACCGCAACAACGTCTTCCAGTGGGGGCCTTGTAGCCGAATCCCCGTTCAGCGGGGATGAAGTCTTCAGTGTTGACCTCATCTGTCTCCCTAAGTTAAGGGAGGTACGTGTTGTCTCATTATGGGGATAGACTCCCAAAACGATTTGAGATGGAAACAAGAGATGTTTGGATCTACTTTCGCGGCCGCTGCTGGGCTGGCAACCGGTGGGTCTCTGCGGATTGGAGGGTGTGCATGGCTGCCTCCACCGTTAGGAGAGTACCGTTCAAGTGGTACTCTCGGATCAATGCATCTGAGACCCATCATTGAAGACGCTGATTTGGTGACTGGGTCCTTCATTGGATAGTATATCTGGTCATTGCGTTGCATGTAGTACGTGTATGTGAGTTCCTCCGTGATGCCATTGGAATGAAGGGAGTTCTGATTGGTTCCTATAAAAAATTTAAAAAATACAAATAGCAAACCCATGAAAGCAGCATCTCATGATACCATGCGTAATTAACGATTTTTCTTGGCCCTCCTTGTGAGTATAAGGGGGGCACAAAGTGGGATTTGGTTAAATCTATCATTCTTGGTTAAAGATACACGTGGGGTTCACCATTGTTGTTTCGAACTGGTGGTTGGGAGGACCGACGCACCCGACGGTCGATCTGGCAGAGTACTGAGTTCGGCTCAATCACTCTGATCGGGTATATCGGTCTCTGTTAAGAAATGGCCAATGGTTCTTTATCCAGCAATCTGTGGACCTGCTTTCCAAATTCAGGCGTTCGCTGGGCGATTCGACCAGTGATGCTTAAGAACTCACATTGTTCAAGAGGATGGGATGTCAGGCTCATCGCACCCTTTTGTGGTGAATTATTGCATGTTCTAGGACTCTCTTATAGATTTAAGACGTATTCATATGTTCTCAACTATTTGGTTTATACCCAATCATAGTATCCACAGATGACTCCTGGTTTCCAATGTTCAGCTGAACACAGGGATTCCGAATCATTCACGCTCGAGGTTTACCATCCCTCATTGGATTAATGACTCCAAGGAGTTTGGACTCATTGAGGCATCATTGGTTTGAAGCCTTATAACTAGGCGCTCTAGAGTTTATTATCATCCAACGGGGATAGATAATTACTTGAGCGTTTGGATCGAACCCGTCATATGGGATTCCTACGAATCCTCGTGAGAGGAATAAGAATGCACGTAGTTCGTTCTGAGGGGCATGATTGGGAATTACACATGGTTAGTGGACCGTTGTTGGGATTGAACCTCGGGAGGCTTCCTACGTACCATGCTTAGGAGACAGGGATCAAAACCCATGTAGTTTGTTCAACCGCCGTCATCGTGAGGATACTGTGACCATCACAAATCTCTATTCCCACGTGAGTCATGCTCGGTTTGAGAAACAAGAGAATGCGACAGACTTTTCAAGCCGCACATATTCTTCCCACCGAGGGATGGGGAGGAAGACGATGAGCAGAGGAGAAGTCCGGGGCAACTGGAATATCTTTCTCCCTAGTGTTGGAGGAAAGTAGGAGTCGGGCAGCAGAGCAATTAACATTCCGTGATGAGAGGGGAAGGGCCATTGGTTCCCGGTGAGGATGGTGTGGGTCTTACTCCAGGAGGGATGCCCAGCCACTCCCAAGATAGGGGATAAGTGCTTACCATTAGCCCTAGTCAAAAGGAAACACAAGTGGGATCCCTCAATCCTGGAAAGTGGAGAGGCAAAAGGGGACTCTCAGGCTTAGACCCTACGCTACCATGGGAATGTGAACCCATGAATGTTTTGGGAATCCGCTCAAGGGTCGGAGCAACCCCATTTCCCTCACCTATCAAGGGTATGTGAACTCAAAGCGGTGCACTGATGCACCTGTAGGTAGCATCATACGGGTCCGGTGGCTTCGGTAGAGGCCTTGGCTCAGGGCTAATGAACAGACCAATGAAGGGATTGTGAAAGAAAAGGACAGATTGGAAGGGATTTATCTGTCTTTGGGGATGGGAACGCCGATGGAGTTGGTTGGCCACATGGGTGTATGAGGGGTGGTGCCCTTCGCATAAGGGGGTGCTACGCGGCTGGAGAGGCTGTCCGCGGACTAGGGTGGTATGCAGACTGATAGGCATCCCGCGTACCAGGGTGGTACGCGGCTTCGGGTTCGGCCCGCGTACCAGGTTATTGCACGGTAAATCCCTCACAAGCAATAATTTCCAGGGGCGACGCCAGTCGGGGGTTCGCCGATCAGGGCTTCACCCGCGTAGGTGGGTGCTACGCGGTGCATCAGATCGAAAACGGGGCATGGACTCCCTGGTACGTAGGGAGTACATCTGTGAAGGGGCCAGGACTCACAGGCTCGATTTTTTAAGTTCACGGTTAAGCAATTTGTTAAGCCTTTTTCGGTTCCTTATTAATTCGATTACAGTTTCATAACTATTCTGGATCACGAATTGGAACTTCACTATTTCTGAAATCCTAAGCCCTTTCCTCTGAAATCCTTCCACTCGAATCTGATCGAAACGTTTCTTCTCACCCTCAATGTCCATTTATATAGGGTGGAAGAGATGTATCTGTGCTCATGCAGCACCTTTTGCAGAGGACCATGACCAAAATCCAGGTTTACAGATGAATTTGTCAATCCGCAACTCACAGGGGGAATTGAATGCACCTCAACCGTGATCCAAATCGGTTTGGGGGGTGCTATGAGGCTACACATGGCTCCGCCTTTGTTCCGCAAACAACAACGTATGCGATCTGGGCCAGTTGGCGCATCTCACGGCAGGGGCGGTTCCTAATGGCAGACCGGCCTTGTGCCCATCCTTCTTTGCACTCACAGAGGAGTTCCCTCCTCCCTTTCACGGACGACGCTGGTCCACAGAGGGGGAAGCTTTCAAAACCATCTGCATACCATCAATGTTGGACCGGTACACGAACATGTCTGTCCTTTTCCAATCTTGAATATTTTCCATTATTTGAGGGAAATTGGGTAGAATCCTTTCCCACATTATGGGGATTCCCATTCTCCTTTGCAGATTTTTCTAGACACTACAATGACTAAAATAAAATAGGGTAAATATTTTTTTTTCACTTTATTCATGTGTGGAATGATCAACATCGATTTATACTTCTGATATCCATGAAATTATCATCTTAGATTCGGAAAAGAAAAAAATGATTTCATTAATGCGATTTTATTTCCCCCTTATGATGAGACAATGATAAATAGAGAGAGAGATATATATGGTAAGATATACCGAATAATAAAATGTCAATGTTCATGATATCACTATTCACTAATTTTTATTCTCTAATAAATTTTTTTTGACATAATAATCACTTTCATAACCCCCTATTATATTAACTTTTAAATACCTATAATAATGGTTGTCAAATAAAAGGAATTGTTTACTTGAGATTTCTAAAATATCATGTCACTACAAAGTGCCCATGAAAACTCTTCATGAAAAATCTAAAATAAAAAAAACGAATTATAAATAATAAATATCTTATTATATTAAATAAAAAAAGTTTGATACTTGGTTCACAAATCAATTCCAAAAATTCCTCATTAAAAACACATCTTTGATGTCGTAATTTTTATCTGAGATTTTTTTTGGGTATTTTAATAGTTATGGTCCTTGAATATATATTTATTTTATAATAAATATTAATTATTAGAGAAAATAAATCTCTCTAAAAAACAAAAAAAAATATTTCATGAAATTGTGTACACTATTTTTTTAGATCATAAAAAAATTGAGAATTTATTTGAGGTAATTTAAATAATGAATTTTTCAATTTACCCATTTTATTGAAATTTTTCATAAAAATTATAAAATATTCTACAGCTCGAAAAAAGTCTATGTCCATAAATTGATGTAGTCATTTCCACAAACGTGTTTTAGATCCATTTCTACTTTGTTATTTTTTAAATCAAACACTTGATCCATATTCATTATGAGATGATGTCATTAATTATATGAATTTCTTTTGTACATCATAACCATAAAATATTTTCTATTACCATTACTGTAATAATATTACAATATATATTTTTAAAACACACTACTTTCATGAAAATTCTTTGAATTACAAAAAATCATGGTATATTTATATTTCTTATTTGGCTAGATTAAGGGTTTTAAAATAATAATTGTTTCTAGATATATATATATATATATATATATATATATATATAAGGATTAAATGATATTGTCAAGATAATTTATTTAGTTGAATTGTGGAAATTTTTCAAGTAGAAGAATGATATGAGAACTTTTTTACAATTGATAACAAACATTCATTATTATCTAGGTATTGAGAACATATTCTTAGTATTGTCACATGTACTATTGTAATATTATAATTGTTTCCCTATGATGTTATATTTGAAATATTTAATATTTTATTATCATAATATATGGTTTAGAAATATTAAATATATTGTATAACATGACATATGTGATAGATCTATGGATGAAGTGTTTGTACTTCTATTCATTATCATAATGTAATCGTTTGTTATTATCAATTTATTTTTAGATAAATTTATATACTGAGTCATTGGAAAAAAATTTAACTTAATTTTTTACATGTTTTATTATCAGTATCCATTCAATATAAATGCTATGAGTTTTCCTAGTAAATTAATTGATCAATTTCATTACGTTTTCTTCGATAAATCATAGGATACAACATTTATTCAACCAATGGAGAGTATTAATAAACAATTTATTTAGTAAAATTATGAGCATTAATTTTTTTTCAATTGTTATCATTATATTTTACATTCAAATATATGGTTATCCCACTAACATTATATATAACAATGGAAATATTATTATTCCATGATTTAAATAATTTTTTTGTCAATAAAGGATTCCTTTATACATTAACATTATGTTTGGAAAATAAAATTTATAATACACTTGCAATATATAAAATTTATATTTTTAAATTCTTCTGGTTTTACATTAAATTTTCATATATGATAATCCTATATTATAATGTTTGGAAGTTTTTTAGATTAAATTTCTTTTTAAAATGAATAAATTCTAGATTATGTAATGTGGTTATAAAAATCACATTCCCTTTTTGGTTATAACCATTCAAATTAAAAGATTTAATTAACTATCAAACCCATTAATAATATATTCATTTAATGGTGAGTTTATGATCCTTATATAAGAAATGTAATACTAAAGTCCATTTATACAGATGAGGAAATCCATTACCCCACCAAATAGGACCATACCATATGGATCCCATTTATCGAAGCATGTAAGATATATATATTCGTTGGAATCTCCCATTAAGTAATAAAAAGGAATATTCGACACATAAAGAATGATTCATACCATTTACAATTTAATTGCAAGCTCATTGAGATCACAACCCAAACCATGATTTCTGAACAACATGATGAAAATATCACTAACACCATGCCATTTGGGAATTTCCATGTGAAATAAATGACAACATAACTAGACCCTCAAATAAGGTTTATGTATATATTATTTTCTTTAAATTAATTATTATATTCATTATGTATTGATTTTACTTCTCAAATGATTAAATAATGGGTTTCAAGAAAATTATATTATAATATGAAAAATATGAAGAGTATTTTTGAATAATAAAAATTTTCAATAAAGACACACATTTGAAAGATTCAATGAATTTTGAAAATTAATGACATTTTAATAAAATATTATAATAATAAAATATTTATTACATGTATTTTATAATATAATTATATGAAGTCATTAATTATTTTTATATTGATTATAAAAATGATATTGTGAAAAATAGCATTATTTTCCAATAAATAGGATTTTGATTTAAAAATATAAATTAACATTTTTTGACATGTATTTGGATCAAATAAATATTAAATTTGGATTTATAATTTTGAAATTATCTAATAGGGATTTCATCATAATTTTATACGATGGATGAATTTTTTGTTAAAGATTAAATACTGTATTAGTATAATATATGTATTATAACATCTTAATGACCAAAAATTGATGTAATATTTTTCATAAATGTATCCAAGACAAAAAATAAATTAACCCTTTATAAAAATGTGTTTTTCAGGTTATTTGATTCATTTTATAAAGCCTTAATTAATCCTTTAAAACATATAACATATATTATGGTTTTAAGATCAATTTTTTATGAACATGACTCACTTACACATTTACATGGGTAATATTTTAATGTGTTTCATTCTTAAAATTATAAAATAATGAAAACTCAGATTTGGTAGATACCATGAGAAAAAACCATTTCAATTATTGTGTTTATTATTAACTTATTATAGAGGTTTCAAAATCAATGTTTATTAAATAATAATGAACTCCACTATAATTTACTAGATAAACCCATGAATGCTCCCATTTATATTCACACAAAAACTGTGGAGAATGAACATACTCTACCCATTCATATTTATATCCATCCCTTGGTTCAATAAACATCCCAGAAATCTCCTCCAATGAATTGGGAAAAACCATATCAAGGTAAGAGATCCCCTTATTATCAATATTATTCATGAACCACATTATTTTATGTCTTTTGATTTTATATTCCAAATATAGGGTTATCATTTCACACACTCTCTTATATTCCTTATTATGTAAAAAAAATAAGAGTCCACTTTTTCTCTCATTATAACATTTTACAAATCATTATGTATTTTTTCTATGTTGATGAAATTTCCATGTGTTTTTTCATGCCAAACAGTTATTAAGTGAATTACCATACCTATTTATACTCAAGGGTGTTCACCCAATGTATCTATACGACTCTTATTAGATAATTCAATTTATATAATCCAAAATTTTCCATTTTGTGGTCAATATAGATGAAATAAATTTTTATGTTATATGATCTATGTTACACACTTATTCATGTACATTATATAATTATGATTTTTGTGCCTAGATATAATTGTGATTCATTGGGTAAGGTTTCAATATCAGGATATTCCATGTAAGGGGTAGAAGATTTTATCCTAATAACAAGATGTTATGATTTCTTTATGGTTAACTGTTACTTATGCTTATGATTTTTCATTTTATATTGTTTCCACATTTCTATATTTCATTTTTTGATAACATGTTATATCATGCCTCGTTATTGATGATTATGATTATCATCTCTTATGTTACATTTTTATACCTATTATCTAATATAAACTATTTTAACCCTTTTCATGCATTATTTATTCATCTATAACAATTTATACCTCACCACTATGTTATGTATTACCATTGTATATCAAAACAACATTATAAGTGAAATAAATATTTAGGGATTATAAGGAAATTTTTCAATAATTTTGTTTTATAAATGTATGAAGTTCACATTTTATTTAACTAATTCCAAAATAAACTAGATATTGCAATATTTTGGAGTTGAATAATGTGAATCATTTTTCAATAAATTGTGAAATAGTGTGTGTTAAGAATATGGTTTGTCATATTTTTTATCCAAATAATGCCTAGTTATAAATTTTTTTATTATGAAAATGAAAATCGATAGGAATACATATGGATAAGTCTAATCATACAAAAAATCCCTAAATATTGGTAAAGTATGCTTTATGTGAAATCATATCTAATACATCCCTTTAATGAGAGTATAAGTTTATGTGGATCTAACTCTTATAAAACAAGGGGTAACAACCCCAAAACAACATATTGAGATTGAATCTATCAGGAATTGGTGCTTGAAAATTCTCAATGTTGCACACATAAATTGAATCTCTCAGATAAAATTATTTGGTAAATTAAAAAATCATTATTAACATCTATTCTGGGAACCAAATAATTCTATAATATTTTATATTAGGAAATAGATCGCCCATAACATATATTTAAGACTAGAAATTCATAGGTGAAGAAACATGTGTCATTTATGATTTGTCCATTCAAAAATCATTATTTCCCTTTTATGGTTTCAATAATTTAAATCTTATCATCCCAAATTTTTCCTTTTTTCTATCCAATGGAAGAAAATAGGTATATCCCATTCAACAACAAATGTTAGAGGAAAACTGAAGATTTCCTAATTAAGATTCCCAACTATATTGGAGAAGGAATCATGAACTTCATGATAATAATTTATGAATTGAATCATGTTTTTAATGAAAAAATTAATCAAGAGAAGAAACCAATTCCCAAAAATAATTGTCATATTGAAATTTAGTCTTTCATGCAACAAAGGACTTTGACAATCAGTGGATCTTTAGTTCTCTTAATTGCAGAATAATGGATCAGATCCTTTAAAGAGATCCTCTTTATCCACCAATGACATGATCAAGAGAAGGTAATACTAGGTTCTTGTCTTATATAAGTATAATCTTATCAATGATTGAATTTGTAAATGAATACGAAGCCTGATAAAGAAATTGAAGTGATTAAGTATTGGGAATTCCAAAAAACATTTTTCGAAAAATATTTTCCAAGAACTATCAAACAGAAAATGGATAGGGAATTATATAGCCTCAAGAAATAGGATGAATAAAATGTCAACGAGTACAAGGAAAACATCACATGAATTTCATGATAAAAAACTGGTAATGTTATTACTCACGAAGGTAAATTTGAACACATTTTTTGTGGACTAAATCCATGTTTAAAAAAAAATTAAATTTAAGACTTTGATGGTTATGAAGAGTTTTTTCAATTTTTATCTCAAATTTAAAATAGTAATTAGTGAATGTCAAGGGTATCATGCTTAAAAGAAGTTGAACATGAATTTTAATTCTTGAATTTCAATGGATAAAGCGATCATTTGTAATAAATTCCAACATTCAAATTTTCATAATTTGTAAGAAGAATAACTCTATAAATATTATTAAGGGGATGAGGAAATGATGTAGATTTGGAAAGAAGGGGAACCAAACTACTAATTAATTATGAGAGAATCCCACCAATGTGAAGGAATAGGGGAATTTTCCAGTCAACCCTAGTGCTATTGTCTAATGTTTGAACTATAAGAAATAAGAGAACTATGTGAACCACTTCCCAAAGACATGGGTTCTTAGTGAATATCGAGGACAACAACCACCAAGGAATCAATTTTTATATTATTTCCTCACAATCATAGATTTGGAAACAAAATTATGTACTAATAAGTATTCTATTCCGAAAAATTGAATACTAGAAAACAGACTTTTTTATTCAAGTTCTACACATTCATTTGTATCTAACATTTTTAGAAAAACTATTCAAACCCCACCAAAAACCATGAAAGTAGATATATTAGTGAAAATGGTAAATGGAAGATTTATTTTATCCCATATATATAACTCCTACACAATATGTATATATGTGATAAAAATTCCAAGAATAATTTCAGTACATCCTTTAGTGGAATACAATGATATTTTGGGCAATGATTATCCTTCCTTATATGGAGTCAACAAATATTTTTTAAATTAGGAAATCAAAATACTTATAATGAATCACTCTCAGATTCGATACATGATGTAGGAGGGGGATAAATATTATTTGGTACCATAATTGGAATAATTGATATTATTTCCTAATGATAAAGTGTATATTCCCAAAATTATTGAGGATATAGAAAATTCCATATTTGAATACATGCCCATTATGAGGGAATACACTAATATATTTACCAAATAATAGAATGGTCTTCCATCTAGTAGATATATTTAAATATAAATCGATGTAATACCTAGATATTTACCCATATCCAAGACTCCATATATAAGGGTCTTTTTTGAACTCATTGAACTAAGGAAAGGACTATAAGAAAATATAGATAACTGATTTATATGTATCAAGGAAACAACATGGGCTACACCAATTATATTATTCATGAATAAAATTAAATTAATGTGCCTCTTCAGTTGTTATCATGAGCTCTACAATATCATGATAATGAAGAGGTATCATCTTCCATGGATTACTCAATTAGTTAATAGTTATTTATTACCTAATATTTTTATAGATATATATTTAGTCAGGGTATTATCAAGTAAATGTTAAGAAAGAGGATTCCCCAAGACATAATTTGGTACATGGTACATGTACTATGATTTCATGGTGACTCTATTAAAACTCAAAGAATCCTCCCTAAACACTTATGGTTATTTGGATTAGATTATTTAGGTATTACACTATTGAATTTCTATTAGACTTTATAGATGATATTATAATCTACACCAAAATCATGAAAAAACACGATGTGAATTTTAATACTATAATGTGGACATTGTTGAATGAAAAGATTTATTAAAAATAAAAAAATATGGTTATAAAAAATACAATTCCTTTTGAATTTCATTACCACCCAAGGAAAATATATGGATCCTATAAAAATGGACATAATTAATTTGTGGATAATACCAACCAATATTTAAAAATTAAATATTTTACCTATATTAGTTAGTTATTATTTTCAATTTATGATAAACTTATCAAAATAATCAAGCAACCTAACAAAGACAAATCATTAAGGAGCCCAGTTTTTCTAGAATGATGAATGGGGGTAATGTTTTAAAGATCATATAAATATTTCCTTCATTGTACCTATTCACACATTACCCAGGAGTGGGAATGAATTTTTGATCTATAATGATGCATCTAAATAGTAATTGGGTTTTTTAGTAATTAAAAAATGTCAATGGGATAGAATATGCCTCCCTCTGTTTCGATATCTCTTGGAATAACTTCCCAAATCAAGGATTATAATTTTTATCCCATTACTAGCATGAGAAAAAAAAATATTTTGGATGCTATGAGTATAAAGGACCCCACAGCTATATCCACGATGTGAATTGAAAGGGATCCAATATTCTTAGACATATAAACAATATAAGTTGAAAAAATAAAAGGATCAAAATACTATAATTAGCAAGTAACTATTAAACCATCCAATCCCAATATGATAAAATACACCTAAAATGATGATATGTTTCTAATTAATAATGTACTGTATGTATTATAGTTTTCCACTTTTTTGAAGATGAATTTATATGGTTTGAAACATGGATTTATTTCCATTGATATCTATAAATAAAAAGGGAACTTCTGGGTGATGTTCATAGCTTATTATTTTCCTATTTATAATGGAATCACATAGATTTATAGACATTGGATGATTTTTACTGGATAACATGAAGAGAGGGATTACATAGTGTGCATCGCATGTCACGATATTCCATTAATTCCATGTTGAATAATAAACGTCTAAAATTATAATGAAACCATTTCTAATACAATTATTGAAATTAGAAATAATAATGATGGATTTTATAATAAGACTCCCCATGACACATAAAGGTAATAATTCCATTTTTGTCGTAGTTGATTGCCTTACAAAATCAGTATATTTCTTTTCAATCAAGGAATATTTTTCTCTTAAGTAGATAAAGATGAAATAAAGACTATTTGTGGTTGCAATTCATGGAGTTCCATTATATATTATATACTATCTGGATCTGATATTTACCTTGATGTTTTTGTCACGACCCATCCTCAGGGATTCTGCCGTGACTACCCCAAGCCTGCCTTCCATAGGCCAGGGGATGACAACTAGCACCAAAGGCGAATCCCAGATAAAATAGGGAATGCATTTCCTTTAAACCTCTAACACACACTGTCTGAACAGAAGAAGTAGAGGAAACATGTACTAATATAGAAAAGAAAAGTGTGATGAAATTAATTGGGCCAGTATACAAACCCAACTAAAAAAATGTAAAAATAGAGGTAAAAAATGGAAAAAAACTCATGGATCGTCTACCAAGGAATCCTACCTGAAGGTTAGGTACAAAACTCGAACAACTCATCGCTGCCGTACATCCTGTCCAATCCAGCTCTGAGTAGCCTCCCATCCGTTACCCTCAGCCTCGATCACTGGTGTCTGTTGTCTTCACAGAAAACAACATGGTGCGGGAAACGACCGTGCATTCGTGAGTATAAAAATACTTAGTAGGCGACCCCGAGACCCTCGAAAGTCTCCCAGAATCCACTAAGGATAAACCACCGAAGAAAGATTCAATCACAATGTATCAACCAACTCTACATAGGTATATGCCCATACATATACCTATGTTATCAATCACAGTCCAACTCCAACTCTCGATCCCAAGCACAACCCAGTCCATAAAGGAAGTATTGTCAAACATCTCGATGATAACGACTGAAATTCAAGACTCAGCTCAAACATGTATACATCTTTATTAGAGAGATAGAGATGATCATATGTAGTCACTGATTCTTCTAAGATGTCAGACCTACACAGGATATGAGACCAGCTAAGCTAGCAGACCCACACAGGATATAGGACCAGCTATGATTTATCTGAGCTATCAGACCCACACAGGATACAGGACCAGCTAAGCTGTCAGACCCACACAGGATACAGGACCAGCTAAGCTTTCAGACCCACACAGGATACACAAATAGAATTCATAACTGTCGGACCCACGAAGTGTCCCGGTATTTTATTCATCACTATCAAACCCTTGGAGGATTCTAGTATAGTAGTCATCGTTGTCTAACCAACGAATAATTCTGGTACAGTATCGTCGTAGCCAACCCTTGGGTTCCCATACACAGCATGTTTGATTCTGGGAGGGTCCACTACTCGATCCAAGTGTAGATACATCAACTATCACAAGGTCCTGAGTTGATTTATCCTATAGTTCTGTATCATCATAAGGAACCCAACGCGATAGACGATGTGTCAATTAGACGACCGGTCTGACAGTTATTGGCATTTCCGTTCTAGGGGCCCAGTTGGTTTTTAGGCTCAATCCAACCCGAACGCACCCCAACTGCATCCAAACCTCAAGTGGGGTATGACCAAAGTATCTTCTCTCTCAAATAACTCCATCACCGTAGGCGGTACGTCAATCGGACACTCATAGCCCTTGATGCAGAAAAAAGGAATAAAGAACCATTGCGGTTCCGGGTCCGGTCCAACCCAGTTAGACTGACCTGTCCCGACCAGGTTTGAAGTGGGGTCGGACTCGGACCACGGGTTCGACCTGTTATGAGGAAGCATCTCGAGCCGAGGGGACAGCCCTGCCTGAAGAAACAGCCTGGCCCGATGAGTGTCCCAGCCAGTGGGTGGCCCAGCCAAGGGGCAGCCCAACCATGGGCGCCCAGCCAAAGGCGGCCCGACCAAGGGAGGGCCGACTCTGGGGTGGCCTGGCTCGTGGCAACCCAGCTTGGCCACACCAAGGGGAGGCGCATACCGCCTATCACCTAAATGACATATCCATTCTAGTAGAGCCAAAATGGAGCTCGATGGCGCCAGTCCGGCCCATGCAGGACCCAAAGGGGTCCCGCAACTCCCGGATGGCCGCTCGGGCTAGTCGTTCCCCATCACCAGCACGGTGCGATGGCGCCGTGCTGTCCGCTGTGGCCTGGCCTGGCCATGGCTCTGCATCACCTGGTGGGAATGACGGCATCATGCTTACTCCGTCACGGCCGGCCCTGGCCACAACTTTCCTCCGGCGCGGTGCGACGGCACCGCACCCTTCCGGCTCCGTCGTGACCCACTTGGCTGCAGATTTTCTTTGCGTGGTGCGATGGCTAACCTTGAGCCACCGGCCTCTTACGTAATCCACCTCCTTCATCAACACAATGAGAAAAACTACAAGGGGTGGGGGGTCGAACCATTTTCACGCGGTTCGATCCCTTATTGTAACGTTGTTAACATTCGGCATCAAGAGCACAACACACGATGAGGAAAGGAGATTATAACTCATACTTAAAAATAATCCAATTTCCCCTACCTTGTATTTTTTGTTGTACATTGAAGTGTCACAGAAGATGGATGTCGCGGAAGCCGGACGTTGTTCCGTCAATGTTAGAGGAGGCAGATATCCATGAAGACGAGTCGAGACGATGCCCTCGGTGTACTTCGTGGGTGGCGGTGCATTCATTCCATGCTCCGGTTGAAGAAGGAAAAAGATAATGCTGCACGTTCTTCAGAGACAAGGAGCGTTCTTTATGCTCTTCGTGGAAAGAATGGAGTTCTTTGGTGTTTCTTTGTTGGAGAACGAATCTCTTCTCTCTCAATCTTTCCAAAGGATTATGCCAACCCCAAAAATGAAAAAGGACGACATATTTTAATTCATTCCCACAACAACACAAAGATGTGTTTAATTAAATGAGGAAATTCAATTAATTAATGCTATGAGATGGTTCAAATTCAAATTTTGAGGAGGAGAAGAGTTCAATTAAAAAGCTACCTCACTTCATTAATGGGTGAATTGGCACCATTATGGGGAAAGGTGGAAGGTTTCAAGAGTTTCCTACATTAATGGGGAGCTCAAGGCATAAAAAGGGGGGTTAAGGGGGTTCATGCTAGTGGCCCCCACCTAGTTATATCCTCTCAAGGGAGGATAACGTGTGGTGGTCCCCACAACTAACCTCCACTTGGTGGGTTTTACCACCAACAAATAAAAATATGTTACACATATTTTAACATAATTTTGTTTAGAATCGCCCAAAATTAACTCCAATCCTCGATAAAAAGAAACTACGATAAAGGTATCTTTATGAGAATACAGGTGCTGCGAGTTCAGCGGTGCCCTCAGATTTCAATTCTGAGGACCGCTTCAAAAGATATGAAATGTTTCTCGCATGTTTACTGAATGTATTCGAAAAAAAGTTCGTAAATTTATTAACATCCATCTTCGACCTACTCCTATCGAGGTTAGGATCTTCCTAGGTGAAAAACGTCCCAAAGAACCCAACGGTACCCTCATATTTTCAATCCGAGTTACCGTTTAAATCTTATGAGTTTTACATTAAAATAATTGTCACCTAATTATTTTATTTGTAGCCAAAAACTAACTTTCTCTAGTGGCCCTCGCCGACCCAAGTTAGTATCTTCATAAATAAATCCTACCCTCATGAGTTAAGTGGTGGTCTCAGATTTTTAATCTATGTTACCATTTGTGAGTTATAAGCATTTGAAAAATAAAATAACTTTATTATTATTTTATTAATGGTTATGCCATTTTCGAGTTTTCTCATAGGAGGAACGTGACGACTAAACTTATGTCACACCTAGGGTAAACCCGCCATCCTGAACGCAACAATGGCCTCAGATTTCTGATCCAAGTAACCATTTTATAATTATTCTACTTTTTTTGGAAAACTGCATACATGCATTAATTTAAGCTTAACTATATTTCGACGGATCATTCCGGGCACTCTGGTCCTCGGAATCACGTTCCGTCAGAAACTACGAACTCGTAAAGTTCCCAAGAATTTATGAAAAAAAATTTACACAGAATTTTTAGGTCTTTACATTATCCCCACATCAGGGCTTTACATCCTCACAAGCTACAACTCAAACTAAGGCACCAAATGATGGTATTGAGCATGTATCAGAACCTCCCTCTCCCATGTGCTCTCCTGAAGGTTCTCGTTCTGCCAGAAAACGCACACCATAGGTATCGACCGTCCAAGTAGGACCTGCTCCTGTCGATCCTCAATATCTACTAGAACATCCGTAAAAGTCACCCCATCATCGATGTACAAATCCCCGTGATCGATGATGTGAGATTGGTCATGCATGTATCTCCTCAGTTGAGATACGTGGAAGACATCATGCACCCGATGAAACTGAGGTGGAAGAGATAAACGGTAAACCTCCTCACCTAATATGCTGAGGACCTGGCAAGGTTTGATGAATCTCGGAGATAGCTTACTGCCTTGGACAAATCTCTATAGACCTCGTTAAGGTGAGACCCGTAGAAAGACGTGGTCACCATCCTCGAACTCTCGAGGTCTTCATCTCCTGTCAGCTAATGACTTCTGCCTGCTCTGTGCAGTCTTCATCCACTCTTTGATGATTTGTACATTTTCTGTGGTATCCCTTACCATCTTTGGTCAGTATGAAGTGGGCCGACTTGGTGAGTTGGTCGACGATCACCCAAATCGAATCATGACACCTAGATGTATGGGGAAGACCCGTCACGAATCCATGGATATCTCATCCCTCTTCCACTTTGGAACCTCTAAAGGATGAACCAAGCCTGCTGGTACCTGATAATCCGCCTTCACTTGCTGACAAGTGAGGAATTGAGAGACAAACTCTGCTACTTCATTCTATATACCTGGCTACCAGTGTTGTCATCGAAGGTCCTAGTATATCTTTATCACTCCTAGATGTACTACTAATGGTTATTTGTGAAAATCCCTCAAAACTTCCTCCCGAAGTGACACTGGCTCCATAGTACGTTCTCAGAAGAGGATGAAGTGCTCCCCACCTTTAGTAAATCCATCAGGTGCCAGTCCTATGGATATCTGAGCATGTTGTGTCTCACAGTCGGTGTCCCCATGTCGCGCTTCCCTGACTCATTGAAGACGTGGGGGATTGACTGTATGAGACTGAAGGAAGGATACCCAATCTCTATCCACAAAGGATATCTGTAAAGTAGCCAAATGCTCTGTCGCCTCTCCTAGCAGCTGAATTCCAGATCTCCTGTTGGGGGCATCTTCTACAACGTTCCCCTTACCAGGAGTATAAACTCTCTCGATGTCATAATCCTGGAGGAACTCAATCCATCACCACCACTTCAGGTTCAGGCCTTTCTGTGTGAAGAAATACATGAGACTATAGTGGTCAAAGAAGACTGTAAAGCATTCACCCATAAGATAATGCCGCCACATCATCAAGGAGAAGACCACTGCTGCTAACTCCAGGTCCTGGGTTGTATAGTTCTTCTTATGCTGTCTCAAATGCTGAGAACCATACATGGTCACTACTCGCTCTTTCATCAGGACACACTTGAGTACGGTCACTGATGCATCACATTAAACTACATTTCATACGCCATCCTCTAGATGCCTCAAGTTTGGGGCACTACTTAGCCTCTACCTCAGCTCCTGAAAGCTCTTCTCGCATCTCACCTACCACACGGAGGGTTGCCCCATCTTTTCGAAAGATGATAGTGATGCTAAAACTCTGGATAAGTCTGGCACAAAGGTATGTTTGTCCGACTCATGAGTGATCGACTGGACCTTCTTATGCATGATTCCATCCTATGATACCTGGGATTTCCTTTTCACTAACAAAGGATACCCCATCCCAATGTTGTAGATTAACCACAACCTTTTTTCCTAATAAAATCAATCTGTGTATGAACTATGGTGTGTTACAGGTTTAAAGGCAATGCCTTCCCTTTTTATCAGAGATTCACCTTTGGAGCTAGTCTCCATCCTGGGGCCTATGGAAGGCGGGCATGGGGTAGTCGTGGCACAGGCCCCGAGGATGGGTCGTGACAAATTGGTATCAGAGGAGTCGGTTCTATGAAAGAACTTAGAACTCTGATATTTCTTTTATGTGAAGCAATAGTGTTAAGGGTACTGAGTGTAGTTTTTAGTTCAGGGAGTCTAGTGTTGGCGCGGTGGCCGACATATCCATACACCATGACCCTGACTACAGATTTCCGACATAGTGAATGAAAACACTAATTGTGTTTCTGTTTCAAAAGTTTTTTTTAAGTCAACTCAAACATGGTCAGCTCACCAGGTATAAAATTTTTGACCATGTCACATCAGTTTCTTTTAGGATTCCTTCCCACAGAAGACCAGCTAGACACCTTCCAACTGTTTGTATCTTTTTTTGTACCTATTTTTCCTCTCCCTGAAATTTACTATTGGGATTTTATTTCTATCCCTTTACTTTCAGCATACTTGTTATACAGTTTTTTCTCAATGTCTTCTTCCGCATGTACTCTGGATTTGTTTGTTTACAGTTATAAAAGAAATTCCTTCCCAGTTTTAGGGATTTATGCCTTTGGTACTAGTCGCCAGCCCCTGGCCTATGGAATGGGGGCTTGGGTTAGTCACGACATAGGTCCCAAGGACAAGTCATGAAAGTTTTGGAGAAGACTTTAATAATAGTTGAATACAAAATTGAACTTCTGAACTACTTATCACCGACATAAGGATGGATAGTCTAAAATAACCATTCATTCATTGGAAGATATTTAGGGATCATTTTCCATGGATTTCCTGCGATGTGTGGATAAAAACCATTCCAATGTTGGGTTATCATATAACAATAGTTTGTATTTGATCATTCAAATAGAACCTTGCGAGGCCTTTTATGGGATATGTTTTAAACTCCAACATTATGTGATGAATTTGGAGAATGAAAGATGATTGGGACATGATATTATGCATACGATGAAATATAATGTTTAACCAATTAAACATCATACGAAATCAACAAAAGTTGACAAAAAATCAATGATAAAAATATTCAACAAGACCCGGAGTTTGAGGTTGATGATAAATTGTTCTTTAATATATTTCCAGGGAAGAATTTTATATCGTTAGGGTGTAAAAAATTAATTATCAAAGATATATCATCTTCTTTTAGATAATTGATGATATTAATGTGGTAGTCTATAAACTAGTACTCCCACATAAATTATCTCAAGTAGATGAGGTGTTCATTTTTATCCCTCATGAGAAAGCACATACTAGACCCCTCAAATTTTTTAAATCCATAGGTGGTACCATGGGAGAATGATCCTTCGTGTGTGGATAATCTGGTGATATTCTTCGATCATAGATACAATGTTCAAAGAAATAAGACCACTCATTTTTTCAAAGTGCTGTGGTAGAAGAATATGATCATGGAATTGACGTGGGAACTAGAATCAGTGAAGAAATATATGTGACCTCATCAGTTTTAGTATAAAAAAAATGAAAATATAGAGGGTGATATTTTTAAATGGAGGATAATTTGATGACCTAAACTATTATAAATAAAATTCCCCTTATAGTAAAATTATCTTCCATATTAAGTAATGAAGTTATAGTAAAAAATGCAATTCTTTGGTTTTTTTTTGTAATATTATACAATATAACATTTAAAAGAAAATTAGGGATTATAAATTTTGATAATATATCAATTTAACATTGATAATATTATTAGTATATATATAAAGTTATGATAAATCTAATTTATACAGATGAAAGAAATGATGGACTAGACTTGTTGGATCATACCCTATGAAGCTCATCTCTCAAAGAATCCTTAGGATGTAGAATATCTATGATTTTAACTTGACCAATTCCAAACAAATATTCAAAAATTAAATCACTGTTGAAACCATTTATGGGAGAAGTTCAAGATCATCGATATCAGAACCTAAACAATCTCCTCTGCACTACCCCAAGAAAATAGCACTATAACACACCGTACCCTTAAGGTCATCACTAGTGTAATAACGGGATATGAATTTTTCATCTAATATGGGAATACCAATATTTTATTCTCTATTAAATATGGAATATAATTTTCCCTTATTTATTTTAATTTATAAATTATTAATTAATTTTTTTATTAAAATTAAATTTCAATACAATAATACCATAATTATATTTTTGTGTATTAAGAAATTACTTTTAATAAATTCCTTTTAAAAATTAAATTAATTATAACGAATGATATTTTAATATAATATTATTATTATGTATTATTTATTATGTTTAATTTGTTATATAGCTTTACAAGGTCAAAAATAATTTTAATATGTGTCAGAAAATTGTTATCATCAAAATAGTGATTTTCATTGTACAATTATGTTAATTTAAATATATTTGATCTCATATTTAAATATTTCTTTGGATTATATAAATATTATTTTTGTCCTTATCACATAAAACTAATTCAGTGTCTAATTTTTCATTATTTCTTATGACACTCTGATTTTCATGTAAAATTTAAATATGGAATATATATATAGGTGGTATTAAGATATAATAATGACCTAAATGTGATGTAATATAATCTATAAATGACATACATGGCCAAATAAATAAATATCATTTAAAATAATTCATTTTTAGGTTATTTTAATAATTTTATAAATCCTTTAGTTATCCTCCAAAATAAATACTATATATTATGGTTTAAAAATAAATTTTTTATGAACATGTACAACTTCCATATCCCAAAAGGTATTATTTTTCAGATTTATTTTCTTTGGAAAATAAAATCATAAAAGACTCTTCTATTATTATGAAACCATTCTCCAAAAAAATGTGTGATTTTTTGGTTTTTATTCCTATTCGGTATAGAGTCTAAAACCAATGTTTAGGAAATAATAAAAAAATCCCAATTATTTTCCTAAATAAACACACAAAATATCCCATTTATCTTTAAAAACATTTCATCATATCCTTACACTTCCCATTCATATCTGTTTCTCTGCCATGGTGTAACCAAGCTCTCAAGAAAGAACTCTCAGGCTTTTGGGAACACCCATTCATGGTAAGGGATGCTATCCTTATCATCTTCATTCAAACACCTTCATTATCTTATTTACTATTATTTAAAATTATTGGTGTTTGGATATGATTAACAGATCCCTAATACTATCATTATGATTTAAAAGTGATGATAGACCCATTATAATCTCACTAAAAAAATTTATTAATATTTATGTACATATGTTATGTTGCCAAAATTTCACTATGATTTTTCTTGATAAAAGATTCTAGTGTGAATTAATTTATAGATTTCCACTGAAGGGTATTCTTATATATGTACCTATAATTATTTTATCAGGTAATTATATGCATGTAACCCAAAATCTCCAATCATGGGGTTAATTGAGATGGAATTAATTATTATTTTATATGATATGTATGGAAGAATTTTGTATATACATGATATGATTATGATGGGTGTACCCATCTTGAACTCCAAACAATTAGGTAATGATTCAATCAGATTATGTTCAGTGTAAGGTGAACATGAGGATATGTTAATCAAAATATGTTATGATTTGTTTGAAGTTAACCATGACTTATGGTTATGATTCCATGTTGTGTGTTTTTTCCACATTGTCATGTTTTAATTATACTAACATTTTATATCATTCCTCACTGGTCATGATTATGATTTTCACCATTTACTATTAATTTTTATTCATTTTGGAGAACCTATATTTCATTATCCTGTTATATGATTTTTTATTCAATTACAATGCTTTATGGATCAATCCATTATTTTTTATGTCCCTACGTTTTACCATACAATTTTAAAAGATCAATGGAATCATAGGGAATGTAACAAATGTTTTCTATAATATTAGTTTATCCTTGTATCAATTTGTAATGTTATGTAGATAATTCGTAAAGATATTTTAATTCCCACTATTTTGGTATTTAATTTTCTGTACCTATATGTAATAAATCAAGAAATAATGTGTATTGAAAAATTGGGATGTCATATAGTGGGTGATAGAAAAAGAGGAATATAGTAGAAATATTTCTTGACAATATTGGGATTTACTATATTTTTAATAACTTGTTTGATAGTGGAAGATTTGTATTGTCTATAACAATCAACATGTAAAGATTAATTCCTTTATACCAATCCATGTAAAAATTTTGTGATGTTATATATTATATTAGTAATTCTCATTATGTGAGATTTAGATATAATATTGACTGGATCAAGAACCTTAACTTGATTTGGATGTTAAATTATAAAAAAGATAATTCATAGAAAGGGATAACTTATTTGTATCATCTAAATGGTCCATCAACCTTGTGGTACCCCATTTTCCATTAATAACTTGAATAAATATATAAAAAATAAAAAATAATATGAGATTCTAATATAGAAGTCAACCTTTATTCCTTAAATACAATCTTATGGTAATCTATATAGTAACAAATTTATTTTGAAAATATATTAACATTATGTCCCATTAAAAAATTATTATCCATAAATTAAATAATATAATAACCTTGACTGTTTTCAAAACATTTAAACTAATTTATATAATATTTTAAATCATTCTTCTACAAATTACAGTTTTATTTAGAGACACTAAAAACCTAGGGGTCATATTTGTAACACCCCGAGATTTTATGAAAAATATTCTTTTTAATTTCATTAATGTCTTATGTTGTACACTACACCAAAAGGAGCTTTCACAACATGCATCCTTGACTTGCCTTGCATTACAAGCAATCATGACCTTCCTCGATAGCGTGTGTAGTACGCAATACTGAGTTTCACTAAACAACGATATACTATTAAAATACTATTAAAACTATCTGTTATGAATAGTAATAACCACCTTTTAAAATTTTAGAAATTGTATCTCTCAAAATGGACTTCATTTTTGGATTCGGAGTATCGAATTTAGCCTAAGGTGAAATTTTGGTACTTTTCGAATAACTTTCATATTCTGATTAACAGTGAAAATTACTAAATTTTAATTAAAAACTACTTTTTTAATAAAATAAAATAATAGTGATAAATTATTAATTTGAGTGGTTTTAAAGTATATTTAGAATATATTTTTACAATTTAATACAATGTTGGTCATTGGATGTAATTTCACATTTAAACCAATTATAGACAAGTGTCAATCTTTTAATAGTTATTATCTCTTAAAAACACGCCATTTGTTTTGATGACGAGAATTAATTTTTAAATTAGTTAATGTAAATGATATCATTTTTGAGTTCAAAAGATCAAATATAGCTTAGGCCTAATTTTTGGTATTTTTCTGGAAACTTTCATTTTTGGATGAATAGTGAAACCACTAAGTGGTAGTAAAAAAAATGAATTTTTCATAAAAAATAATTTTACCGCTTCTGTGAGTGGAATTTCAAAAATCTGAAGACACGGTTGATGTCAGTAAGTAAAATGTGGTTCAATGAGATGAACATATTTTTTTGTGAATAGTAACATTTTACTTTTTTTACCACGGTTAAAATTAAAGAGGGTAATTAAGGGGGAAAATGATATTATTACTTGCCTAACACATGTCCTAATTCTATTAGATAAGTGTAATTCGACCAAAAACAACCTTAGGAATAAAATATGACCATTTAGGCCCACTTGGATTAGATTAGGACGTTTATTATTATTTAATTCAAAGAAGAGTTAAAAGAGTTAAAATCAATGTTTATTTACTATTTTTTTTAATATACAGTTATACATAAGATAATTTCGATTGTAAATATTCATTATAAAGATAATAAGATTTCATACATAATTATATTTTATTTATAATTTTTATACATTAAATAATTTAATTTATTTATGACACAATGATGATGAAGTAATTACCATAATAGTGAAAAATTAGAATAATTGATATTATAAATACCCAAATAAATATAATTTGAGAATTTTTATGAATTCTACTAATTTTCTAGGTTAATATGACATGTTAGTATTTATTTAATTAACTTTTTTAGAACTAATCATTCTGTTATGATTTTTACAAAAATAAATTACCAAATAGTGTCAAAATTGACATAAAATAGTTTTTAAGACAAATATTATATTATTAATTGTTATTTTATTCCTAAAAATCTATGGTTCGGCAAAATGACTTAGATAAGGTTATATATATTAATAATAAACATCTTGGGGTTCGTTTGCCTTGTTATAGTAAGTTTATTAACCTTATAGTGTAAGAACACAAGAAGACACGGTAAAAGTAAAATTATTTAACTTAATATTAAATCTAAATGACAAGGTTAAAATAGGAACCTAAACTTGTCTAAATTCTATTGGATGAGATTATTTAGATCCATCCCCACCTTAGCTTCTAAATAAATCAATTTTGAGCTATTTAAAACCGAATATGACTTTATAATAAAATAATATTTTTAGTTTTCCAAAGGAGCCCCTCTCCTCCCTTATAAAAGGGCACCTCCTCTCCCTCTTCCTCAAACCACATTGAGCCTTCAAGATCGGCCAACCCCTTCCAATTTCTCTACTCCGCTTTCCCTAGAAACATCCTAGAGGTTCTGGTATTCCTCAAAGACCAATTTTAGTGCCCTAAAAGGAGCTCTCAAAAGGCGCTTCAAAGAAGAGGTAATTTCCGTTACCGATTCTTTCAACATTATTTCTTCTTCCACTTCTTCTTCTTAGGTTGTTTTATTATGAAGTAATAAAATAAGTATCAATCATATACGGATATGTTATTATAAGTATGAAACAACCCTATTTCACCATCTATCCATCCTACGGAAAACGAAATCACCGCGCGTACGTACGTACAGAATACCGTCTCCACGCCGTGGTGAAATCTATTTTCCACCACCACCGTAATTGGATGGGTATAATGGTGTAAATAATAACTATATATGATTATTTTAAAGTGATATTGATTCTTAAATAGTATACATACACTCCAATACAATTCTATGATCATAGGAACGATATCATCACTCGTGCGTACGTACGGAATACCGTCTCCACGATGTGATGCGACTCGTTCTACATGATCTTCATTTAATAATGATTATATAAATGAATTGAATGAATAAATATGATATATATAACACCAATAACATTCTGGAAATGAGGTATCTATAACCTAAAGAGAAGAATAAGAATTTATTCGACAAAACACGGATAAGAACAAAAAGTAATAAACACCCGAATAACAAGTAGTAATGAAATATTACTTATAAGAAGCTAATAATATGACCATATATGACATAATAACAATAAGTATGATCTTGGAATAATTCAATAACATTATTTAAATCATTATACAGGAGGTTCGGACACTTACGAAGCAAATCGGACCTAAGGTAAGGGAAAATATCACAATCTCATTTTATCCGAGATTGTTTATACTTTGGTATTTACTGGGGTGTATTTTATAATCCACATCCATGTTACCTCAATATGTAATATTATTTCCATCCACCTACAATTTTTTAAAACCTAGTTTACCCTTTGGTATGTTTTTAGTAAAAGATATGAAAGGAATCTTTTGTCGTTTTTCGTACGAGGTACTTTTTGACTTTTCCGACAAAAGTACGAGAAGAATGTTTTTTTACTTATATGGAATGAATGGATTTTTAAAACATTATTTCCAAGAAGCTTCCTTTAAAAGTTTTCAAGTTTATTTTTAATCAACTTCTTTTAGTTTAAAATTGTATGACATGTTAATAAAGGAAAAATATTTTTGATGAAGAAACAATATTTTCCTCAAGAATGGAGTTCCAGAGTTTTATCAAAATTATTTTCCATCTAAGATAATATAGGGTTTTTTTTTCTATCCCTATTATGACATGGATTTGATTATGTTGTGATGAAATATTTTTATGAATTTATTTATCTTATATGAATTTTTTATGATGTCACGATGTTTAAGATCCCCATTTTTATTACATGGGTTATGCTATGATGTATGGTTTATGATTTTGTGGCACACATAAGAATGTTATCATTATGAGATGGGTGGGACCTATATCTCCCTCCAATGCATTGGGTAAAGATTTTATATGTCGTGATATAGATGTGGCTGGAATGGTAGGTTATACTGGTTCAGTGAAACAGGACTGAAACGAGGAGTGAACTCAGTTCAGAAAGGGACTTTGTCCAATAAGATAGTCTTGGAAATGAATCGTGACTAATAAAAAATGATTCTCTATCATTATGTGTGTATGACGCAATGTTTCATGTTTTAAGTTATGATTATTGGGATTACATTTCACTACTATGATTAATCCCATGTTATGAAATTATGATCTCTTTTGCAGGTTAAGATTTCCAAAACATATGTTCTTATGAATATGATGTGATTGATATTTCTTTTGTTTACCCTTACTGAGAATTTGAGCTCACCCTTTTATGTTTTCTTTTACCCTGGATATAAAGAAATGATTTAGGTTTTAAAAAAAGAAGATCTTTATGGGAGATGTTGAAGATCTTTCACCACGATTAGAAGATTATATTCCGAGTTTCCAAAGACACTAAACTATTACGGTACTTGTGTGTGTGTTTTTGTTATGTATTAATTATTTCACAAAAGTAATGTAATGTTCGTGTACGTCAGGCTTCAGGTCTCTACAGTTGGTATCATAGGAAAGGTTTAGTCAACCTTTGGAAACTAGGATGCGAAAACGTTAGTGAGATCCCTAGAGATATTTCTAATGTATGTCTAGGGATGTCTCTAAGGTTAAGTATACATATAGTTTATAGTCATAGAATTACGCTAACGATATTATAATTTAACCTAAGATGTTAGATATTGAGGGTACTCCCCCTTTACTATGTTGTTTTCTCTAGCATGATTTTTGCCTCTCACAGAATTCTTTTTTTGTTTTAGTTAATGGAGGGAACCAGAAGGAATTCGGGTAACATTGAATCCAAGGGAAAAATTGGTGACTATGAGAAACAAAATTGTGTAATTCCAAGAGAGAAAGATATTGCGATTATGCCAAATCAGTCATCGCGATATATGATTAACTAGGTGAAATTTAGTGGTATGCCTAATTCATCAAAGAAGAGGAAGATAGACCATTATGCATGTTCGCATGTTGAGGAGAATAAAGAAAGGAATATTGAGATTTCTAAAGAAGGGAAGAAGAACCTTCAGGAATACCTCAAATGGAGGGACCGAAGTTATCTGTGTGGAGAAAAGGGCTATTGAGTGACAGACTGTTATGGAGTTCAATGTATAATTTGTGGAGAACATGGGCATTACCCAACTCAGTGCCCTAACCTAAAAAGTTACTTCTAAATAAAAAAAGGACTTATTTCAGGACAATAATTGATGGGGATGGATTGAAGTTTTTATGTATTGGTATTCAAGAATAATGTTGTTGAGGTACTTTTATTGTGTATTAGAATATTTTTGTATTATTCTATTGGGGTTTTCAATAATTTTAAGGTATCGGTAACCATGAAAAGTGATTCAAATATTGTGGAAAGTTGATGATATGCGAATAATGAAGGGATAAGGACAAAATGAAATGTTTGACAGCATTCATGAGCTCATGATTGATATAAGGACTAAGTGATATCATGGTTTGAGTATATATAATTTTGAGGATTTTGGTATGTGGAATGATTTAACTTTTGGCAGCATTCATTCTTTCACTAAGGTTTAATGGTATTCATTTTTCAAGAGAATACGTGATTAAGGTATTCACATGATTGGAATGTGACCAACAAGATATATGGGGGACAAATTATGGTATTCACAAGCTTGGTTGATGACATTTCAAGTAATAATTTTCTTTATATTATAAGCTTGGACCGAAGTATTTTAGATAAGCCTAAAAATTGGAATGGATTATGTTGGACATAAGTTAGTATTGTTTATGGATAGAACTTTTGATATTATATAGTTTTAGAAAAAGGACAACCTGCAGGACGGGCGCCAGCCCATCGTGTCGGACAAAGCCGTGGGAATCGAACCCACAACCGAAGTGCAACTGGCCATTATCGCCTACCACTGGCCTATAAGAAGTCCCTGTTTAGTAGAAACTAGTTTTATTATATTAAGCAGTATGATATATGAATTATAAGTCCATTTTTGGAACCATATATCATTAATCTCAGTATAGATGGACTTATGTATTTGTTGATAATTTTTCTAACCTTTTTTTGAGACAGACGGAATGACCCATCATTCTATCACATGATCTGCTAACACATCACGAATGAAAAATTAAACTTCATTTATTTAAGCGATGAAGTGGAAATTGTCCAAAGAACAACCAACGGTGAGACTATACCGAAATCAATAAAGTATTTCTTCTAATTCCAATTTCATCAACTTTAGGGAAACGATCTTGAAAAACAAAAATGTTGTCCTAGTGCTCTTATATCTGATAAATCAGATGGTACCTTAGACCATCACAAATTTATGGCCTTGTGATTGCTGGCTTTTCCATAGCCATGTTCTCTACCACTCTCCATCAGAACATGATGGTTAGATTTCTCTTCCATATCCATATTTTCACCTATGTGGAAACCCAGTGATTAGTTTATTTGGGTAACCATTACGTTTCATACTTTTGTTTTTAAAGATTGGTTTTGGTATTCCTTTTTACGATGTGGGTTTCTATCAAAGAAACTTTCATATAGTAAACCATTTATAACCCCGACGAATTTCGAGGGCGAAATTCATTTTAAGGGGGGTAGAATGTAACACCCCGAGATTTTATGAAAAATATTCTTTTTAATTTTATTAATGTCTTGTGTTGTACGTTACACTAAAAGGAGCTTTCACAACACACATCCTTGACTTACCTTGCATTACACGCAATCACGACCTTCCTCGATATCGTGTGTAGTACGCAATACCGAGTTTCACTAAACAACGACATGCTAGTAAAATATTAATAAAACTAGCCGTTATGAATAGTAATAACCACCTTTTAAAATTTTAGAAATTTTATCTCTCAAAATGGACTTCATTTTTGGATTCGGAGTATCGAATTTAGCCTAAGGTGAAATTTTGGTACTTTTCGGATAACTTTCATATTCAAATGAATAGTGAAAATTACTAAATTTTAATTAAAAACAAATTTTTTAATCAAAATAATTAATAGTGATAAATTATTAATTTGAGTGGTTTTAATGTATATTTAGAATATATTTTTACAATTTAATACAATGTTGGTCATTGGATGTAATTTCACATTTAGACCAGTTATAAACAAGTGTCAATCTTTTGATAGTTATTATCTCTTAAAAACATGCCATTTGTTTTGACGACGGGAATTAATTTTTAAATTAGTTAATGTAAATGATATCATTTTTGAGTTCATAATATAAAATATAGCTTAGGCCTAATTTTTGGTATTTTTCTGGAAACTTTCATTTTATAATGAATATTGAAACCACTAAGTGGTAGTAAAAAAATGAATTTTTTATAAAACTTAATTTTACCGCTTCTGTGAGTCGAATTTCAAAAATCCGAGAGACACGGTTGATGTCAGTAAGTAAAATGTGGTTCAATGAGATGAAAATAATTTTTGGTGAATAGTAACTTTTTTCTTTTTTTACCACAGTTAAAAGTAAATAGGGTAATTAAGGGTAAAAATGATATTATTATTACCCTAAAACATGTCCTAATTCTATTGGATAAGTGTAATTCTATCAAAAACAATCTTAGGAATAAAATATTACCATTTAAGACCACTTGGAATAGATTAGGACATTTATTATTATTTAATTCAAAGAAGAGTTAAAAGAGTTAAAATCAATGTTTATTTACTAAAATATTTTTAATATAAGGTTATAAATAAGATAAATTCGATTGTAAATATTAAATAGAAAGATAACAATATTTTACTACATAAGGATAATTTATTTATAATTTTAGACATTAAATAATTAAATTTATTTATGACACAATGATGATGCAAAAATTACCATAATAGTGAAAAATTAGAATAATTGATATTATAAATACCTAAATTAATATAATTTGAGACTTTTTATGAATTACACTAATTTTCTAGGTTAATATGACATGTTAGTATTGATTTAATTAACTTTTTTTGAACTAATAATTCTGTTATGAGTTTCACAAAAATCAATTACAAAATAGTGTCAAAATTGACATAAAATAGTTTTTAAAACAAATATTATATTATTAATTGTTATTTTATTCCTAAAAATATAAGGTTCGGCCAAATGAATTAGATACAGTTATATATATTAAAAATAAACAACTTGGGGTTCGTTTGGCTTGTTATAGTATGTTTATTAACCTTATAGTGTAAGAATAATAGAAGACACAGTAAAAGTAAAATTATTTAACTTAATGTTAAATTTAAATGATATGTTTAAAATAGGAACCTAAACTTGTCTAAATTATATTGGATGAGATTATTTAGATCCATCCCCACCTTATATTAGAAATAAATCAATTTGGAGCTATTTAAAACAGAATATGACTTTATAATAAAATAATATTTTTATTTTTCCAATGGAGCCCCTCTCCTCCCTTATAAAAGGTCACCTCCTCCCCCTCTTCTTTACACCACTTTGAGCCTTCAACCTCGGACAACCCCTGACAATTTCTCCTCTCCAGTTTCCCTAGAAACATCCTAGAGGTTCTGGTCTTCCTCAAAGACCAATTTTAGTGCCCTAAAAGGAGATCTCATTGAGGCGCTTCAAAGAAGAGGTAATTTCCGTTACTGATTCTTTCAACTTTATTTCTTCTTCCACTTCTTCTTATTAGGTTGTTTCATTATAAAGTAATAACATAAGTATCAATAATATACTAATATGTTATTATAAGTATGGAACAACCCTATTTCACCATCTATCTATCCTATGGAAAAAGAAATCACCGCGCGTGCGTACGTACGGAATACCGTCTCCACGCCGTGGTGAAATCTAGTTTCCACAACCACCTTACTTGGATGGGTATAATGGTGTAAATAATAACTATATATGATTATTTTAACGTGATATTGATTCTGAAATAGTATACATACACTCCAATACAATTCCACGATCATAGGAATGATATCATCACTCATGCGTACGTACGGAATACCGTCTCCACGATGTGATGTGACTCGTTCTACATGATCTTCATTTCATAATAATCATATAAATGAATTTAAAGAATGAATATGATATATATTACACTAATACCATTCTGTAAATGAGGTATCTATAACCTAAAGAGAGGAATAATAATTTATTTGACAAAACACGCATAAGAACAAAAAGTAATAAACACCCGAATAACAAGTAGTAATGAAATATTACTAATAAGAAGATAAGAATATGACCATATATGATATCATAACAATTTGTATGATTCTGGAATAATTCAATAACATTATTTAAATCATTATACAGTAGGTTCGGACACTTACGAAGCAAATCGGACCTAAGGTAAGGGAAAATATCAGAATCTTATTTTATCCGAGATTGTTTACACTTCGGTATTTACTGGGGTCTATTTTATCATCAACATCCATGTTACCTCAATATGTAATATTATTTCCAACCACCTAAAATTGTTTAAAACCTATTTTACCCTTTTGTGAGTTTTTAGTAAAATATATGAAATGAATCTTTTGTCGTTTTTCGTACAAGGCACTTTTTGACTTTTCTGACAAAAGTACGAGAAGAATGTTTTTTTAACTTATACGGAATGAATGGATTTTTAAAACATTATTTTACAAGAAGCTTCCTTTATAAGTTTTCAAGTTTATTTTTAATCAACTTTTTTTAGTTTAAAATTGTATGACATGTTAAGAAAGGTAAAATGTTTTTGAAGAAGAAAGGATATTTTCCTCAAGAATTGAGTTCAAGAGTTTTATCAAAATTATTTTCCATCTAAGATAATATAGGGTTTTGTTTCTATCCCTATTATGACATGGATTTGATTATGTTGTGATGGAAATGTTTTTATGAATTCCTATATCTTATATGAATTTTTTATGATGTCACGATGTTTAAGATTCCCATTTTTATTACATGGGTTATGCTATGATGTATGGTTTATGATTTTGTGGAACACATAAGAATGGTATCATTATGTGATGGGTGGGACCTATATCTTCCTCCAATGCATTTGTTAAAGATTTTATATCTCATGAGATAGACATGGTTGGAACGGTAGATTATACTGGTTCAGTGAAACATGACTGAAACGAGGAGTGAACTCGGTTCAGAAAGGGACTTTGTCCACTAAGATAGTCTTGGAAATGAGTCTTGACTAATAAGAAATGATTCTCTATGATTATGTGTGTATGCCACAAAGTTTCATGTTTTATGTTATGATTATTGGGATTACATTTCACTACTATGATTTATCCCATGTTATGAAATTATGATCTCTTTTGCAGGTTATGATTTCCAAAAGATATGTTCTTATGAATATGATGTGATTGATATTTCTTTTGTTTACCCTTACTGAGCATTTGAGATCACCATTTTATGTTTTATTTTCCCTAGGATATAAAGAAAGGATTTAGGTTTAAAAAATAGAAGATCTTTATGGGAGATGTTGTAGATCTTTCACCACGATTAGAAGATTATATTCCGAGTTTCCAAAGACACTAAACTATTACGGTCCTTGTGTGTGTGTTTTTGTTATGTATTAAGTATTCCGAAAAAGTAATGTAATGATAATGTACGTCAGGCTTCGTGTCTCTACAATATTACCATAAAATACTCCCAAAGAATCCATGATCCTCAAATGATCCCAACATATAAAACCTAAAATGGGTGTATATTTATTTAAATGTATGTTCAAACATTGATATATTAACCCATTATAGTGTATACAACTCTTAAAATATCATCATCTAAATTATCTTAACCTATAATATTATTTAAACCATCCATTTGATAACAACTGTAAGGATATTTCCATCAAAAAACACATAATTAAATGATTTATCACGCGAGGTATAATTTAATACATTTAATAAATATTTTTGGTTTAGAGTTTCATCAAATATAGAATAACTATTAAATATAAAACCCTTGTAATGTAAATTAGATAAACCCACTCAATGTCCATTTTTTCTATAAAAATGGTTCTTATGTTCACACTTATGTTTCATTTACGATAATTTTTTTCCATTCAATATATTTCACTATTGAACATTATATAATTCATAATATACTTTATATATGTGAGAAATATTTTAAAACATATTATAAATACAAAAATATCTATATGGGATAGAAAAAGGAGAGGAACATGTTATTCCATTTTAAAAACTGTGAAATCCATACAAAATATTATAATTTATCATAATAATCATAAATCACAAATATTAATTTAAAAACTCTTAAAATTTTATTTATTTCCCAATGTTTCTCATAAAATATTTCATAATAAAAAATCTTGGATAAATCATAATCACGATATTTTATTATAAAATATGTGAAAATAATAAGTTTTTTTCTTTAAATACATACCTTTATTGTTTAGAATGTTATAAAATTTATTAAAACATAATCTTTTTTTATTACCATATGATATAAAAACATTTTTATAGATATTTGTTTATAGGAATTTAATATTTATATCAATTCCAAGAGAAATAATCTTAATAATAACTTCAAAATAACCCCTAGCAGTTAATCGAAAAATAATTATCTGGAGAAATAAATCAATACCGAATTAATTAAAGTCAAATATTAAGATAAAAAATTCTAAACCATTGTGTATATGGAAAATATGATACAAAAATCATATATAAGTTTACATTTTCATCATTAAATTTCAAAAAATATTCTATTTCCCAAACATATATAAGAAAATTATAGATTTATGTACAAATATGGATAAGAATAATGTTTCATTTGAAAATTATTAACAAAAATAACTATCATAAAATGGGGAATATAATTATATTTTTCTAATAAATAAAAATATATATAATAATATTCTTATTGAACAATCTACATAATGGTGGTTAAATATCCCAACCCATCCCCCAGGGCCTGTGCTGTGACTACCGCAAGCCTGCCTTCCAAAGGCTAAGGGCTGACGACTAGCACCAAAGGTGTATTCCCTAAAACAGGGAAGGAATTGAATTTATAACCTAGAATCACATTCAACAAATCACAGAGCAAGATATTAACTCATGTATACTAAATAGAAAACAGAGTGACTGCAGTAAGTAAAAAGGGGTCAGAATACATGCCCAACTGGAAAGTACAAGGAGAACTGGAATGTACAGGAAAACAAAAAGCACAAGTAAACTGGAACTGCTCCTATGATCAGCAGCCAAGGATCCCACCTGAATGGTAGGTACTACTCTCAAATGGTTGTCTTTGTGGAACACCTCGTCTAGGTCCACCTCTGAGCTACCTCTAGTCCTGGTACCTTCATCCTCAGTTAGCGTTGTTCATCCTCTGTATCCAACACAAGAAGGTGCGAGCATATCCCATGTAGGGGTGAGTATAACGATACTCAATAGGGACCCCGAGACCCTCAAGGTCTCCAAAATCAACCATTAATAAACCCCAAAGTATGAAATCAATAGATAAACCTACTTAGGTTTATGCCCATACATATACCTATGTTTTCAAGTAATACATCTCAATAATGAGGAAACATAGAGATACAAACTCATCTCAAACCAGGTATAACTTTTGTATGGTAGTAGAGATGGTTAGTTATAACTACTGAATCATCTTACTCTTTTGAGAGGATCTGCTACTGACCAGCATAGAATCGCTATTTACTGACCCACACAGGATCGCTTAGAGATGACCCACACAGGATCGCTAGGAGATGACCCACACAGGATAGCTAGTAGAAGACCCACTCAAGAATTCTAGGAGATCACCCACATAGGATCACTACGAGGTGGCCCACACATGATCCCTAGGAGGTTACTCACACATGATCGCTAGAAGCTCACCCACATAGGATTGCTAGGAGCTGGCCCACACAGGATCCAATGGAGCTGACCCACACATGATCGCTAGGAGCTGACCCACACAGGATTGATAGGAGCTGACCCACATAGGAACAATAGGATCTGACCCACACCTGATCTCTAAGAGCTTACCCGCACACGATCACTAGGATCTGAACTACACTGGATCATTAAGAGCACTCTTCTCATCAAGAGAGCTAATGGGTTTCCGCACTAGGCTTGCTCGTCTCCGGAAGAGTCCACTTCCCAATCCACTGGTCGATTCACCAACTACCACGATGCCCCACAAAGAAATATCCCAAAGCTTCGCCACATCATTGGGGTCATAACGCAACAGATGGCTTGTCAATTGGACGCCCGATCTTTGAGTTATTAGCCTTTTAGTCCCAGGGGCCCGGTTGAATGTGTGCTCGATCCAATATCGACCATACTCCATCATAAACTGAATCTCCAGTGGGTTATACTCAAGGGTCCGTCTCGCTCCAAGGTTTCCAGTGCCGATTACGGTTCGTTAAATGGACGCTCGGTGCCAATGATATGGCTAAAACAACATAATTGGGTCATAGTGGGTCCGGGACTGGTCCGATCGACCCAGACCGACCCCACCTAGGCTGACCAGGTTCAGGTCGTCCAGACCCATAGTGCGTCCTGGCCCATTGGGTTCGGCCCAGCCCGACCCGTACTGGGCGGCATGGCCCGCTGGACGGTCCAGTAGGCCGTGAGGGGCTGCGGAGGAATGCGCGGGGTTCCACGAGGGAGGATCAGCCGCGGTGGTGTCGTGAGGTTGTGGGTCGGATCGACCGCGGCGTGGCTCTGCTGAATAGGGTGTCGTGAGGGTGGCTCTGCTGGGGTGGCTCGGCCAGGAGGGCAGTGGCCGTAAGTAGCGGCTCAGCCGCGAACAACAACGACGACTCGAGCAGCAACTCGACCATGGGCGGCTACTTGGCCGTGGGTGGCGACCTGACTGCGGACGGTGGCGAAGGATCGGGCGGAGACTCGGCCATAGGGTTAAGCTTTGGACGGCGACTCAGTAAAGGGGAGGTGGTTTGGCAACGGAGTAGCGTCCCGGCCATGGGGCAGTGGCTCAACCGCGGGGTTCGGCTTCATAGGATGGCTCGGCCATGAGGTGGTTGTTCGGTCGTAAAGTGGTGGCCTGACCATAGGGCGGTTCGACCATAGAGTGTGGTGGCCGTGGGGAGGTGATGGAAGTTGGACGACACTGTCACCTTCATCGCGGCCGGCGGTGGTGTTGGCCACCGTTCTCCTATTCCTCATCGATGCCAAAAACCTGCTCTAGTTGCTGTCTTTCTCTATCGCTAAGAACACCAAAAATCATCACAAGAATTTTATAGAGGATGGGTCATGTTTGTTTTCCCCGCACTCTCTGCATTAGTGAGGTAAAAAGTGGATCATCGTAATCAAAAATCAATAATGAGTATGGAAGATATTTAAGAACATAAATCCCCACAACCCTCTTCAATCTCTATTCCCAATACCGCAAATAAATTAGAAGGGAGAACATGGAAAATGCTAATCATATAGAAATAAACCACAACCTTGTTTTATTTTTTTGCTGACATTAGTATGAGAAGGAAGTGGATGAAGGTGAAGTGAGTTCCAATGATTGTTGCTTTCGAAACCACAATTCAGTGTCGGTATCGTTCGTCATCCTCTCCCTTGATTTCCGATGAACGTACTGTGATAACGTTCTACTTTTGGGAAGTGTAATCCTCCCAATATATCTCCTCTCCGACAAATCCACCAAAAAGAAAAGTTTCCAAAATGATACAGTTCCCCATTTTTAATTGTTGGAAAAATTTTAAATTATATTATTTAATTACATAAGTTGTCATAATTAATCAAGGGGGTGGCATACATTAAGTAGGGGAGTTAAAGAGGTTTCTCCCCATTAAGAGGGGAGTTCAAGAGGTTTAATCCTCAGGTGGTCCCCACTACCATAACCTCTCATGGGAGGTTAGGCTCGGTGGTCACCACCTCCATAACCTCTCATGGGAGGTTTTTAGTTCAAGTGGTCCCCACCTGTGTAATATCCACATGGGCGGTTTCAAATTAAAATAAAAATTAAATGTTACACCATTTTATAATATTTTATTCCTTCACAAAAAACCAAAATCCTAACATTCAGTGTTGACCCACTATAGTTGAGGTCAAGGTCTCCTTAAGAGAATATAAGTGCTGCGAGTTCAACGGTGTCCTCAGATTTCAATTCCATTCTCCTGTACAAAATATAGAAAAACCTGCTCGCACGTTTAATGAACGTACCCGAAAAAAAGTTCAGATATTCATTTCGGGCACTCCGGGACTCAAAATCATGCACCATCAATTTTCACAGAGTAGTTAGATTCCTATTTATTAAAAAAAATACATGAAAATTTCGGGTCATTCAATTAAATATAGTAAATCCATATATGTTTAAAAATCATTCTTTTTCACATTGGTAAATGGTGCCAAAAGTAACCCATACCAAAACATTGTTAAATGATTTACATTTTAAAACATTTGTTAAAATATAATGATAGTTGAAAAAATAATTTACAAATAATCATATTATATATAATAATATTAATGTACAATTTTTTTGAACATTGATATGGAGTAAAATATGTTTATACCGATTAATACAACATTTTGACGAAAATTTATTTTCCACGAACCCAACTCACCATTTACATTTTTTATCAAATATATAATAAAATTATATTAAATAATTTACATATTAATAAGCTTTTTAAGTTTACTACATTATCAGATGATATTTTTATAATTTATCTCAGTATATTATATATTTACTAAATTGATTAGTTTCTTGTCTTACGTTTTGAGGAGTTTCTATTCATAATCCCAAAACAACTTTTGTAGGTTTTCAACAGTGAAATGGATCATTATTAAAAAATACAACAAATATTATCAATGAAATAATAACAATTTATACATTAAATAAAATTTTAGAACCATTAATTAAAGGAATACTTGAAAAATGAACCGCATCACTTCATGGGTGTAGTTTTCTCCACATATGCATGAGTGACATTATCATTTTCTATCAAATATATGGTCAACAGTTTTTAATATCATATATATTTCTTGAATAATAATAGTTTTAGATAGATATTACATATTAATTAATTATATATTTATAAGTAGTCACGTTATCTGGTTATGAATCATGAAATACATCGCATTGTGAAGATGGTTGTCCATGCATATGCATGAGGGACACATTTTGTTCTCATTGGATAGAAAAGGAGATGAAAAATGATTATACAACAAAATATTAAAATTTCATAATACTGGTCATATTTATTTAATTATATAATCATTGATATGTTGGTTATTAATTTGGTAAAATAATAAATAAGCTCCAATGAAATCAGTTTAGACATATACTTCCCCTTTTGGCATCATCCTTTTAATTGAACATAAAAACATTGAAGGAGATTATTACATTCACGCAAAGGGATTTGGGATGTGTGAAGTGAATTATGGTGACATAAATTCGATTATTATGGAGAAAAATGAATTATAGTTATATTTTGAAATGGTTGAATAGATTCACATTTTATAGGAAAAATCAATGTGATTTTTACAATGTTTCGTATGTTAAGGGTCATGAAAGTAACCTTAAATATTAAAAGTGACACATATAATTAAAACTAATTATATGTTAAAACATTGACCATAAACTTGTCTTAAAATAGAAATTATATACTATTTTAATGATTTAAAAATAATTTATTAATATTAAATATCATTTAATGTTCATTTTCATAAAAATTCAAAAATCTTGAATTTAATGTGTCAAGATAAAAAAGGAACTAAAATGAAAACATTTACATCTTGAATTATGTTTTTTAGTTATAAATTAAATACATATAAAAATATAATTCATACCTGTCATGTTATTTTTAGTCTTTTTAATGTAATTTACTTGATATTTTACTTCGTACAAAAGCACTACATTGGAATTGCATAAGCAATCAATGTAACTATACCATCATTAAAATTTGAAGATAAATTTTTATAATAAATATCATTTATTAATATTTAAAATAACCTTTTATAATCATTCATAAATTCTTTTTATTCATATGAAAACATATTTGTGATTATCATAGAAGGAGAGTGATATTTTATAATTATTCATTATTTGAAATAATATAAAGGTATTTATCAATGGAAAATGACATAAATTTTACATTTTTTAGAATATTAGGTGACAAAAGTTGAAGTATTATTATAAAATCAGATTAAATATGAGAATTTGTGGCCATATTAAAATGTTTTACCATTAATTTACCCGTTTTAGCATTTAATATGGAGAGAATATTTTACATTGGTTACTATTAATTATGACCAGAAGTAAAATTTAAATTTATTCTAAATTTAAATATCATGATGAAAAATATGAAATACACTTTTCATAAACTTTTTATCATGTGGTTGAAATCACATTCATTAATAGTTTAAAAATGTAATTGACTAATTTTTTATAGAAAAATACTTATTTTAGGCATAAATTCTTTTCATATAAAAATCATGAAAAATAAATATTATATTGGAATTAATTGAATTATTTTTTTACAAAATTATAATTATGTGAAATAAAAAAATATATAAATCAAATGGAATATTAAAATTATATTAATTAAAAGAAATGAAATGATTTTTTTTACTAAAATCAATACTTTTAACTTTTCAACAAAATGTCAAAATTTTAATAAAATAGAAAAAAATTATATTAATAATAATTTGACACTATAAATTCAAAAATTATTTAGATTTTACATAATAAAAATTTTAAAACTATTTCAAATTAAATTTAATATTCACGCAAAAACTGCAAAAAAATACATTTTTTATGAAAATGTATTTTTTGAAGTTTAAAAGGACTTTATTCTCAATCCATAACTAATAAAAAAAATAGATTAATTATATTTTCCAATTAAATTAACGATATAATAATTTTATAGAAATAAATAATCTATAGTGATGAAATTAATTTACATTGATAAAAATGCATTTTAAAAAAAATATATTTTCTTTAAATGGATATTTTAATTATAATATGGTTTTTATTTCTTATGAATTAATCAATACATTTTCATTAAGAAAAAATTATCTATATGTATTTTTTAATGTATAAAATCTTCATTCTTCATACCAATCAAATATCTATGTTATAATAGTCATATTGAAATAATAATATTCAAATAATATATCACATTTTTCATAAGCTTGGTGTTGCATGTGGTTCAATAAATCAAACCTATAATTACATTTAAACTCAAATATTAGGGTTTTATAAATATTTCTACGAGATAATAACATACTTTTTATATCATAATGAGTTTATAGTCTACAAATTTTATTTTTAAAAATATGGGAAAGAAAAGTTCTTCTTTAATTGAAAATATCACCAATATCATTCTTTAATATATATATTCAAACATATAATGTGAAAGACATAACACTTATACATAATAGTATACCATATTCAATTAGGGATAATAACCCTTGAGATGTATCATATAAGACTCATAAGTATCTTTATGTTTGAAATTTACCAATTCATCTTTCACTAAACATAAGAGTATGCATTATTGATGAGTAGCAATGATGTTTATTAGTTCATAGATATAGTCCCACACCATGGAAAAATATTATTTTTTGTCTATATTTATTGGTTTATCATATAAAAATGGAAAATGAGAATTATAATAAACCTCTTATATGGAGTATTGTAGTAAGTCCTATGAATATAAATAATTGGTTTTTGAGCCATGGATTAATGAAGGATCATATTTTTATGTTTTTACTTTTTATTAGAAAAAAATGTAACCGAAAAGAATTCTAGATGAAAAATAAATTATTATGAAAATAATTTTAAATTATAGAAAAAAGTTATTCTATAAAATATAAGATCCCATGGCATAAAATAATGGTTGATAGTTTCATATTTCGTGACTATTTTAGAAGTTAATAGAATTAATCTTGTATAATAAATAATTGAATAAGTGGATGCAATTGAAAACATAAGTAATTCCATCAAATGATAACACATTTATATTAGATTATCACTAACACACTGAATTTATAAATCTAGTATAATAAAATAAGGAGAAAAAACATATCACATGATGATTGTTTAAAACATTACTTATATAAGAGATAAGGATCCCTGAAAATCATTCCACCATAAGAAGTTTTATAATGTATGAATTGATTTAAACAGAAATATAATTCATGAAGAATATGATTTTAAATGGTGATAATTAATGTGAATAAAAATTAAGAATTATCTAACATGTAGGCTTCAAAGAGAAAGTGAAATATTTTGAGGAAAATTACCACATTCATGTTTCAAATATATATATAATATAATTATGAAAGAACAAGAACATAAATTGCAGGAAAATGAATATAATGAATATGAAGATCCAATTGACTCAACTATAAAGTAAATAGAGAGTTTTTAGGTATTAAAATAAGTAGTAATAATCTCATACATAATTCAGTGAAGGAAATAAATGATTTTGATTAAACATATGATGTGGAATATGGAGAAATTCATGTTGGGAAAAAAAATTTCTTATCAGAACGTAAAAAATAACATAATGGTGATATTTATTTTTTCATTAATATAATGTAACATCAAAAATATGAATGTATATAGAGAAAAATAGATAAATATTCATTAAATGTAAATAATTTAGAAGATAATTTTTAAGAAGGGAAAATAAAAAATAAAATCATTTTTTGATATATCGTACAGATAAAAATTAAGCATTGGTTATCCAAAAGGAAGGCTTAGATAATTTTTAATCGTAAAAATTAAAATTCATTAAGATATTTAACAAAATAAATTGAAAAATGGAAGAAAACCCATAAAATTTTAATATATTTATCACTACATAAATTTAAATGAATAAATTATATATTACTTATAATAAAAATAAGATATTTTCAATAAAAAAGCTATATTTTAGTGGATAAGTAAGGAATCATTATATTAATATAGATCAAAGTAAATCTAGTTGAATTATAATTGATAAAATTAATTTTACATGAATTGATACAAATGAAAAGTAAGAAATGAATCATCAATAAAAGTATTATAATATGAATGAATTAGTTACAATATTGTTTTTGGAGGGAAAAAATTATCCATCAACATAGAAAATAAGCATTATAATAATTATTTGAATATGAAACAATCATTTATTTACATTGAGTTCCTAAAATAAAATGTAAAAAACTTGTTTATTAATATTTAATCTCCACATGAAGAGATAATAATGGAGGAAAAATGTTTAATGTAATAAGATCAATATTGTATGTAATTATACAAATCATTTTAATAACATATACCGTTAATAAGTTGTTCTATTATATCCTTGAAATTCTCTAATGATAAAGTGGGGTAAAATTATGGAATATATTCAGTGAATATATTATGAAAAATACTTATAAAATGATTCTAAAGTGTCAAGATTGTTTATATATCCCCAAACGATACTCATTGAATGTTCCATTATAACCTTCAATGTTTTGTAAAGCATATGAATAATATCATAAGTTTTAAATCATTTGATAAATATTTTTTTCATTAATTATTTTAACAATTAAAAATAATTATATATATCACATTACTTTATAAAATAAACAAATGTATTTCAACCATTACATGGTATATTTTTATAATTACTAATCAATATACATTTTAATAACTCATAATAAAAATAATGACCAATTATCAGAATATAAAAGTCAAATTATGGAATGATCAAAATTTATTTTCTTAATTAAAATTTACAATATCTGAGGAGTCGTAGAATATTAGTGGGGAATATAATAGTATAGGCCCAAATCATCACTAACTCCAATGAATTTTAAATTATTATGATGAGAATATAAAGTATGATAAATATTATTTTAGTTATTTTAGTGACCCATATATGCTAACGGGTCATCTTCAATATTATATTCATACATAATATTAAGAAGGATTGTTCAATCAATATTTTTTATTCTTTTTGTGTATATAAATCTTCAATGGGAGGAGTTGGAGCCTATAAAATTGAGATGCATGACATAATTTATATTTCAGTAACATAAATTTATATTTTTCACTCTATGAAGAGATATATATCATAATAGATATATTTAGACACATGCATAGAAAGATCAACTAAAAAAATAAACACCAAAACCATAAGAAAAATATCCCCTTATAATAATGTAAGAACACCTTTTCTTTTATATATTACTCTATGCATGAATCATAAATATTCGTGTTGGAACAACTTGTAGGTGGAATCTATCTAAACCACCTAATGTGACCTTCATTTCATATATCTCATTTAGGGGAGGGTCTATGAAGCTATATTTTATAATTAAAATTAGTCCCATGATCCCTTATGAGATGAAAAATGTCAATGATTATGCCAATAACAGTTATTTAGTATGCCAAAAAGGGGGGAAGTGATTGCCACTAATAATCAAATTTAGGTTGATGAAACATTACCCAACATTTAGAAATATTTAGTGCATATTATATTAATATATGAAATTCAAACAAATTAAAAATAGTTATAGATCTATATCATTAGTCATGAACTAATATTAAGTGTATATTATCTTTGAATCACCTACATATAACAATATCACATTCTATGTATATGTTTTTCACCTTATGTAACATTATAGATATATCAATATAAGAAACCACGTAAATGATTTCTATAACAAAACTAATCCTTATTCATAAAATCTATTTATGTGGATATGTGAAACTTCATATATCTAATAAAAGTTATCAATTCCAAATCCATTATTATACAAAAATGGATTCCTTTTTTAATTGGTTAGTCCCATTGATGAAATAATGTTATATGTCATAATCATTATAATTTACTTGTACATGCATAATTGAATCAACCAAATGAATCACATACCACATGGAGAATCATATTATAGTGTTATAAAACATATAAATTTAATTATTGAGACATTTATAATGTAAATATAGAATAGGAAAAGTAATAAATTATTGAATACAATATTAAATATTGATTAATATTAGTTATCATAGAAAAACTCAATCACTCACACAAATGACAGAATCACATTCCAATCACCAATGTATACGAGTATATATCTTGTAACAAATTTATGTATGAACACAAACATCCTCTATCTCACTCAATCAAGGGCCCTGATATGAAACCATTCATAGTATATGGAATATGTCTTCACGGGATTGAGAAAATTTCTATATGGTTAATAATATAAATGGACAACATTTATTATAACATTAAAAAGGCTGATGTAACTATATTATTTAAGTAAAATCATTCGATCAAAATGAATGTTTCTATTCATAACATATTATTATTAATAATATATATATAACCCATATTCAAATTATAATATGTATGAAACTTTATGTGATATACTCATTTGGTATAGTCAATAAAAAATGACACTTCATGTTTTCTTAGGGATATCTATATTATTTTTTAGCCCCAAATTAAACTTTTATTAACTATTTTGTACAACCTATATTTCTATATGGAAACTATATATTTGGGATCCCTTATGGAATATAATTTAATGGGTTCATTATTATTTTTTTCTCATTTATTTTATGCATACTAAATGAATGTCTGATAATATAGTGAAGTAAATATTAAATAAAATAAATTTCAATATCCAAAATTTTTATGGAATATATTATCCAAAACACATTTAATTATTATTGATACTATATAACAACATACCATGACCCTAGATACCACATTTATACAACTTTATTTAGTATTGAAAATACTTGTTACTTATAATATTATAACATCTTAGGAAAATAGATGATATATTCTATAAATAATAACATTAGTGGGAAACCATACATCAAAATAATGTTATTTCAATTGAGGTTAAATTGAAAATATTATTAGTTATATAAAAACCGTAATGTATATTTTTAAGCAGATTTTATGGAACAAATATAATTTAATATTATTACTAGTTTTTATTCTCTAATAATTGAATCAAATGATTCATATTAATTTATTATTTCTTAATCAAAATCATCTATTCAATTATAAAATATAAAAAAGTAATTATTAACTATGATTATTTACTTTTCAAATGTTAAAACACCTAAAAAATTAAACAAAACATAAGAAAATCTAATCTGATTAACAATTTTGTTGAACATAATTTTGTGATCATCCAAAAAAGTTGACTAATACGTTCAATCAAGACATTAAATACAATGTCATTGTGTGATTATGTTAGAATCATCATATTATTCCTAACATATAAACATACTTTGATATATATTATATATCTAATTTAATTTACCAATAATACATTATCATAAGTTATATTTGAAAAATAATCATGACTTGAACAAATTATTTTTTTCCCTGAATCATATATTAAAAAAAGCATGCATTACAAGAATAATTTATTAATTTACCTATAACATTGAAAGGGTCTCATTCTAAATCTATAAAATCTATTTTAGTTCGTTATCATAATCACTGCCATATTCAAATTTTAATCTATAAAAATAATTGTATTATTAATTCCATGTCATTTAATAAGAAAAGACAAGTAAAAAATGTACCAGTGGATGGATTATTAAAATAAAAATTATTTTATTCAAATGAAAAAAAGAATAAATAAATAAACATATTTATATAATATATTAAATATATTATTATCACAACTATGTTAAAAATATTTAAATATAATTACATGATAATACATTATATATCACAATGTGTATTTTAATATTTTCATGAGAGTTTTTTATTTATATTCACATAAAAAAATTAAAATATTTTAGAAATCAAATAATGAAATTATTTCACAAAATTTATAATAATATAAGACATTTTTTATGTATTCCAAATTTAGTCACATTAATATTACTTATTACTTTTATTAAATTTTATTCTTTATTTTGAATTCATTGAATAATTCAAACACTTTATATCATCAAAACAAAAATTCAAAACTAATGGACTAAACCATAAGCATCATATATTATAAGTATAATCCATTGTTTTCTATAGAAATATTTTGTTCTTATTAATAAAAAATAAATTTCATTTATTGAATGATTTATACTCAAAATCCCTAACATCCATCTCAACGACATATTTTACATATTATTTCTTTATGTTTTTCATGTGAATTTAGAATAAAAAATTAAATATTTCATTAAATATATTACACAATTGATTATTATTTTTTTGGAATTTAAAAATTATTTTTAAAATGTCATACATTATTTAATTGTTTCATATATAGAACTGTAATTTTACCAAAAAGCATAGGCAGAGGAAAAACCTCTGAACATTAATTATAAATTGAATATTTCAATATAAAAGTACCACATGCCAAACACAACCACTACAATACATCAAAGCCAACCCCATCACCATCTCTATAATAACAAGCTTCTTCCGCAGTCGCTGATTCCCACTCCGAGCTGTCATAGTGCTTCAAAACTTTGGCATACTTTTTTCTAAGATTCAACCGCACCAACAAAATAAATTCATTATTAAATTGGCTAGAGACTTTTCTATATTCTTTACAGATAGAGGATCTAGTTGGCATTGGCTTCGGTAGATAGGAGTTGTCGTTCATTGACCGTCTTCGTGGAAAGAAATGCGTCTACTCCTGATTTCCAGATAAAATCTTCTTCCCTCCCCGAACAACATCAAGGTATGAGGGTCTAACTAAGCCCGCATTTTCTTTTTCACTATCGGACACATCCCCCCATTTCCCAAGAACCTACATCTGTAGATATTCCTCCATCCAACTTTGCTGAATCTGGTAACTCGTATCAATCATGAAAATACAATGTAGTTGGCCCACCACCTTCTGACCTGCACAAGACCAATTTCCCACTTCCTCCATTTTCATCCTACCCTGTACATAACCCATTATCCACTTCTCCAATCACTTAATCCTCATTCTGATCTTGCATGCTAGCATCTATACTCACAGTCTCCAGGTCTTGAAAGTGGTTCCTCGTGGACACTGAGATCATCACACCATTATCCTCAAAATCTCGTTCACATACTCTTGGCTCCCCCACAGGTATACTAACACCACATTCCACCACTAAAATAACAAGCCTTCCATCCTCGGCTTCCATCGAAGTCCCCTGATTCCCATTGCTCATCATTTCACTACCACACTCCATCAAAGTAGCAGCTCCTGAAAGCAAGCCACCCTCATTCTTGTGGCGATAAAGAGGAGACATGCCATCATTATTGAACCCTGGATCTTCCTACCTCTCCCCTACAGCCACCAGTGTGCTTGCTACCATGATAGTAGCAGCATCACATTTTTCACCTGCTCCCTTGGCAAAATTCCCCCATTGATGGTATTGCTTCAGTCTATTTAGAAACACAAACACCAAAGGATTTGCGGAGTCAACTGGCTTTTCCAGAACAGATGTAGCTCGGGGGACACGTCTAGATTCATAGCCTACCTGATCATCAACAGAAGACTTCCTCCTCCTATCAATGAGTTTTCCTATCCTTTTTCCATTCCTGGAGACGTACTGCTAAGAAGTCGATCATGTCAATTATCATCTAAATTCACCAACCTATTGCAGGTACTGCAGTAACCAATCCACAATTCGTAAACCACGACCTACTTCCATCTGAATTCCTTACCCATAGAGATCCAAACCCATTGGACTGAAGGTCTCGAGATATCCACATCAACACACAGTCGAGGATTGACCGAGTGACTCACTGTGGTTGTTCGCGCATTAGAGCACAAGAATCGACCAACCAAGTTCCCAAGAAAGCGCATAATCGATAGATTTTGCAATGGTAAAGGAAGATGAGGGAAACTTACCCAAATCGGGACGAAGGCTAGATCGTGACCCATACAGAGATCAAACTTCCATCGAAGGAGAAGTGATTTAACCTGTTGTATTGCCTGGGTGCGTTAGCCCATGCCTGAATATGGTCTTCCTCTAAGGCGAAGCATAACATCAAATGAAAACTATCCAAAAGGCCAATGACCACATGATCTTATCGGTCTCATTTTCCAAATACAAACCGATCAAAATCATCAACTGATGGTCTACAAAAATTTAATCTAGCCACTACAGTCTTCTCTAGATGAATCATCGCTTCAGAGAACATCGACTCCAAGATCGGGAGATGAGGATTACCTAGATGGAGATCCGACACCTTCGGACTCACCGATATCACAAGAAACTCCGAGAGATATAAGGGATTGGAGAAAGGTAAAAAGGGGGTTTGCGATCTCATCGGAAGCCATCCTCCCCCTTCCCACCTCCGGGAAGGGGGGAATCATCTTCAAGCATCAACTAGGGTTTCATCGTCGTTCTGGACGGTGGCTGGATCATCAAATTTCAAAAAAGTATAATTTTATAATACATGAATACAATAATTTTGGATACAGAAGAAGTTGAAACATGGGTTATTATCTATAATATAATTGAATAATTATAGAATACCAATCCCCTATGAACTATATATTATTATATTTATATTAATTTGAATAGTCACTCACTTCATTAAATGAAAATATATAATAATTTTCTTTTAATCAATATTTTTTTTAATATTTATAAATCATATAAAATGTTCTTATATATCATTTTATTTTAAATATTAATTGATTTTCATATAATTGTTTTCTTTTTTTCCTTGATTTTATATTAATTATCAAGATAGAATAAATTAATTTTAAATAATTTCATTAGAAGTTATCTTTATGATATGTTAATTTTACTTTTGAATTAAAATTCTTAGAAATATATAATGTTTTTTCCAATGATTATCATGTTACACAATTATTTAATAAAATTTAAATTTATAATCACCCATTAAATTGATTATTCCTTTCAAATGATTATTATATTTATTGAAGATTCATATTCCTCTTTTTTTGGTACACTTTAGTGTTCCCATATTTTCTTAGATATTTTTATATTGAGTACTATTAGTTATATCATATTTGACTCTTCAATAGTTGAGTTAATAATACATTACCCAAATCCATTATATAGAATAACCCAACTCTCTGATTCTATGAACATAATGGGTTTGTTAAGCAAGATAATTTTTATTAAAAAATGATTCTACATATATTTATCAAACAATTATGGTTACCCTTAGGAATAATTAATTTTTGAAAAGTTTTCTCTTTGAATAGATTTTTAATATTATCATCTTTAATTTATCTTAGTTTTTTCTCACTGACAATATTTTATATAAATATATTATAAATAATATATTTATCTTTATTCATAAATGGTTTATTGATTCTAATAATTTATTTTTTATCGAATAATACCAATAAATTAATGTTTTCTAACATATTAAAGTGTAAAGTTATATATATAATTATTTCTGTTACTCGAATGATTTAAAAAATAATCAGATTCATATATATCAAAATGTATCTCTTTTATAATGTTAATGAAAGATTTCATATAAGGATTTAAATTTAAATAATACCATTCTATTAAACATGAGATATTTTTAAATGAAACTGATCCAATTATCTACCTTCTTCAATGAAAAAAACTATCCATTTTGGTGTAGATCGACCCAAAATCCAACCCTCAATAGGATAATAATCGGTATGTAACCAAATTAAAATTCGAATAATACACCTAATATGTATAAATATTATTCAAATTATATATTTTAATTCACAATCAAAATAATAATAGTTATTAATTTAACAATACTATGTCTTATATCAATCCTACAATGTAACTCTTATTTGATGGTTTTGAGAATTATAGAGAATCCTATACACATATTTAAAATAAAACATAGCAACAACATTAACATGAAAATTTAATATTTATAAATATGGGGAAAAAATTAAAAATGAAAATTTTAAATGAATAAAAATGAGATATATAATTTTTAAGGGTTTATAATTCTCATATAGAATATAAAATCTAAAATAAGAAATTATGTAGTTTCTAGGACATAAATAATTTGAGGACATTTATTATTATATAAATTATTAACAATACAAACTAAATATTTACATGATATTTCAATTCCCTTTAATAATATTTTAGATATATCATTATCAATTAAATATGATATTTTTACATTTCTATGCATATGAAAAAATTTTAATTTTAATTAAATAATTTTAAAAATTATCATATATTGAGATACAATTTGATGATATATTATATTTATATTTAATTATTTTTTCTAAAAAAATGAAGAGTTTATATTTTCAAATATTTCATTAATATTAAAAATTTAATGTATGATAAATTTATAATATTATATATAAACACATTATTATATTTACCAAATTATATAAAGAAAAAACATTTTTGAAATTGTCCAAACATTTATAAATTAAAAATTATATATTAAAAAACATATATATGTGATGGTGTGTAATGACCTGATCCGATAACAACACATAATTCAATGTTTAATTACAAGGATTTCATGATCATACTTTCCCATAATATTATAGTGTTAGTGTTTTAGGTAAATATGATAAAATCATACATTTTGAACAAAAAATATTAAACTAGACACTTCCACTAAATTTCAATTTTTTTTAAAAAAAATAATAGTCTTCCATTTGAAACATTTTTTCATTCAAATTCAATTTTTGAATCAATTAAAACTAAGAAACCACACAAAAAAGATAGAAATTTAAAAAGCTCATACACATCTGTAGGACCAATCTAAATTATTTAATATCATGGGATGAAAACGAAAATCTTTGGAAGGGATATTAATATGAAAGGAACCCGAGATTCCATTTTATAAACTATGGAATCCATTATAAATTTTCCCTTTGTTACATAGTAATATTTTAGTTGAAATATTAATAAAGGTAATCATTAAATCAACATTATTGTGAAATGTTTTTCATAAAAAATTTCATAATGAAAAATTATGATATAATTATAATTATGTTTTTTTTAGTAGAAAAAATTTGACCCTATCAAAATATTTTTATAAAAGAACACACATAGTACTCTTAAAAGGAATATAAATTTTTTGTAAATCATGATCACGATTGCTAACATTTTGAAGTCAAAATATTTACGTAAAAACTATTTTGGGAAACTAAATCATTATTTTTATTTCCTTAGGGAATTATAATTATTTATAACTGGAAAAACCCATTAAAATTTTAAAATCCTTACCTTTTAACACATTATAATTCCCTAGAGAACAAAATCATTATCCAATTCATTATAGAAATATATCGGGATCACCCATCATCATGAGATAAATCATGATAAACCATATCTATAGATAATATACAAGTAAAAAATATTTATAAAATGAAAAAAAAAATATTTATATCATAAAATCTCATAAAATAATCTATTTGACATATATATAGATAAACAGTTTTTGGATCATGTAAAAATAAGTATAGAAATCATTTTTTTAAAAACCATTACACATTCTCTCCAAAGAAAATAGAATAATATTTTCTATTAAATGAAAATGAATATTATAACGGGATATGTTTAAATAATAATGGCTATAAAAGTAGAAAAATATATCCATGAATCAAACATTAAAAAAATTACTTTCATCATTTTAAAAAATAACTCATAATGAAAATTTTAAAATACCATATAAAATGAATATAATGATTGTAAAATATAGTTTAAAATTACCTTAAATAACATTTTTATTATAATAATATCATTAGTTATGAATGTATTAAATATGGATATAGTGGAACAATCATTTGAAAGAAAACATTAAAACACATTAAAAAAGGTTTTTAATAAAATCTCATTCCTTGAGTCCCACTCACAATGTATTTTATTTAAATAAATTATAATTAAATTTTATAAATATTTATTATTTTAAAAAAATGATCAGTATTCTTCTATTGTCATAATATATTTAATTTAATTTATTACAATGTTTTGTATAGTTACTAAATCAATTAAATATATGATGGATATTTTGAGAAAATTCTGTTCGTAATGACAAAATAAATTTATAGACTAAACATGAATAAAGGGGTCATTATTACATTATATTAATAATATTAATTGAGAAATAATTATATTGTAAATATATTAAATAAAATATTTATACCATCCATGAAAATATGGTATGTAAAAGGCAAGGCATCCTTCATTTAGGCAGTTGTCTGCATGTATGCATGAGTGATGTTTTCCATTTTTTAAATGGATGAGAGGGTACGAATGGAGGTATTATGATATATATTCAGATCCATAATCATCTGATAGATATAATATATATTTTTTAAATTAATGATACAATTATCTCTTGTGAGCTACTGATTATTAACCACAGACAGTGCTTTATGTATGTGGTTTTTCACATGTGCGCATGAGGGATGTTTTCCTTCCCCATATGAGGGAAATAGAGATTAAAATGGGTTGTATTAGACACATAGATGAATTGTTTTATGTTTGTGATATTGAAGATAATATATCCTCATGTTTATGATAGGGTTGAAAAGGTAGAATAAGAAACAAACATGAAAAACACTATAATGTTTTATACCTCTTCTTTGGATCTCTACCTTGGGCATACACATTAATCCTTCTAGGATGGAATTTTTGAGAGAAATTAACCTGTATGATGTGGGAGAATAATAGGTTTGTTATTATGTTTGTATATTATTAGCTATAATTATCAAATATTATGAATAAGTGAGAAGTGTAGGAACCCTTTTATATGTTTGGGGGTGTGGCACACTTGTAATAATTGTTAACATTTTATTATTATTAATTTTATAATAATGGTAAAGATGTACTAAAATATAAACATTATATGTTATGGTGATACAGTTTAAAAAAATTTATATATTATGATTTAATATGATATTTTCTGAACTTATCACTTTTTTAACCCTAATTAACACATTTACCATTTACAATGGTGAAAACTATTTAACATGGTTACTATTCATTATGACCAAAATTAAAACTAACCTCTTTAATTAACATTAAAATACATATTAAAAATATTAAATATATTTTTAATATTATTTATATATGTTATATATTTAAATTTTATAAAATAACCAAAACCACAAAGGAAAACATTTTTTGGGAAAATATTTTTTTAAGCATAATTGGTAATTTAAACCAAAATGATGTATAATGAAAATTTACATGGAATTAATTGGATTATTTTTAATATAATGGGATTTATTTTACTATATTTAAAATCCAAAATATAAATTTTCATTTTGAGTAATTTAATTAAAATGATAGTTTTTATAAAAATCGGTATTTTTACTATTCACCCAAAAATATATCATTTTATTAACATCTAAAAAATTCACATTAAGATAAATATGTTATTTTGAATCCAAAAATTAAAAGAAAATAAAATAAAATTTATAGAATCTATAAATTTCTGTTTTAAATAAATTCATATAATAAATGTAAAAAACATTTGTTAGAATAAAGAATTTACTTTTTTAATTTTTGTAATTTTATAATTTTTTTTAATTACTAGGAATATATAAATTCTAATCCGGAATGTAAATAAGAAATGAAAATTTTTTATTATTAATTTCACCTTAATTTTTAAAACTTTCCCCCTTAATGAAATTTTATCCTCACAATTTTAATAATTTCATGACCCCCTCATATCAAAGGCACCCACATGGGTCAGTAATTGATAAAGAGAGAAAAGGAACCTTGAATTACTCCTCTAGTAAGACTCAATCTAGAAACTATCACCAATGATAGATCAATCACACACATAGGTGGAGTTTAAATCTATAAATTTAAATGGGTGAGAGATAATATGAGTTAAATCACCATAAGATTTCCCTTATATTATATAGAGGAAATACCAATATATCTAATGTCATAAATAAATTGAATAGAAAATTTATATTACCAAATGTATAATTAGTTAGAGGCCATGATTCAATCAACTCACAACATCTGATATATGACCCATTCCAACTGACCAAAACACAGTTTATATATACATAATGTGAGAAGAACATGTAATCTCAGTTGGATCCCCCCTAAAGCCACTGTGTAAAATATGAATGAAGCATACTAAATCTCATTTAAGAAAAAATTAAAATTAAATGATGACTAAAATATGGGAACTATTTTTTCTATCATCACCATGGCTAAATCTCCAAATAATGAAAATAAATAAATCATTTTATAACAAATGAATATATATATATATAAGTGAAGGTATGATATTACAAATCATCCATTGGGTTTTCACTCTCCCTCGAAATGAATACATCGTGTAATCTTCCATACTATAAATAATCCCTTACCATTCACAATCCTATAACTACTATTAAAATATCTTTTGTAGCTATAAATCTTGTTATCATCATATACCAGTAGTGACCAAGTGTATTATCAGAAGCCACTATAGCATGTGTAAATAAATTATATCTCATGATATCATATCCCATGCATTAGAACTCATGTGAAGATGGAAATACAATAAACATATAAAACAAAGTATTATAACATAAGCCATTATATCCCACACATAAAACTTTTGTAAACCATATGCCATTATAGACCCAAACAGAACCCACCCTCAACCATAATCCATTATAGCCATGGAAACCCCTACTCATATATCTCTAGAGGGAGAGTGGGGGTAATGGAGTAGTTATAAATCCATTACCTAGATATATTTTATGGTGGATATATATCCCCACCATTTTTTGTATATTGGTTTCCCGACCACCATTAGCGGGGTTTTGTATGAAATCATAAAATATAGAATTATATCATACATAACCACACTAAAAGGAACTACCCAGCCTTAGAATCATCTACCACTATAGTCACACATGATCCTTGGCTACCACTATTACGGAATAGATATCAAAAATAATAATGTATATATGAATAAAATTAATTAAATAATTAATTGTCGAATAATTAATTTTTATCAACATTTTCAATGTTTGTAATTATAACCGTCATAATACATGTTTAAAAAAACAATATATTCAATTTCCTAAATTATCATGGTTTTCATAATATTTTTTGAACTCTATAATCATATACCATTAATTTTTTTTAATATATTATTTTTTTAATCATATGGGTAATCTGGGACTCAACATAATATACTACATAAATGATTCACTCAAAGTCAATAGAATCAACTATCTCCTGAATTTAGAAACTGATCAATAAAACATCATCTAACTACTATGCCTTTATGAAATAATGAAGAAAGTTTCATGAAATACTCATAAAAAAATAATATATTAATGAATAAACCCCGCTAATGTATCATCCATACCTTCTCAGTGTCAGCCACCATTGGACATATGAAACCTAAAATTAAACAATAATAGGCTTCCCTCCCATTTCACATTATTCAAATCAATAATCTAACTGCACAACACATGGCCTCCTATATATTTCTCTTCATGAATACCAACCACAATACATTCTTCTACAACAACTAACATGACATTTAATCATTGGAGAGAAAAGACATTTGAAAATTATTTTCCCCAAATAAGAAAGGGATCTACAACCTTTATATTAATGAATTGGAGACTCCCACAACAAGGAATAATCTTATTCAACACAAAAACATTAATCATGATTTAATAATAATTTCAATTTTAATAGAAATTGATAGGCTCGCTAACCGTATGTTATCCCCACAAGGAAACCTAATGGAATTATCCAACCATAACTAAATATAAATTATAAAATTATTAATTCAAATAATTAGATACGATGTCGGAAATATATCAGAAAATCATGCATGTAACATTTAATGACATCATTTGGATTTATGTTGTTATTATTTCATTAAATTATTTGTGGTAGAAAAATGATAATAAAAACACCACCAATCAGATTTCATATTATCTTAGTAGACATCAACTAAAAGAAAAAATAACAAACAAAAAGAATTATCAAAACCCTTCATATAATTTAATTGTTGAAAATAATCATTAATTATATTAAAAAGATGTAATTATCTTATCGATTCAGTAACTGAATATATTGTAAAAAATTATTATTTTATGAAAACAAACAAACAACAATATAACATACAACAACATCACTATATATATTAATATTATATATTTAAATAATATTAATACATTATTATATGGAATGACATTCTAGATAAATTATTTTACTAATGGGAACTAAAAAATTCTGTAGTATGATATTTATTACAATTAAATAATATATCAATACCATATAATAATTCCATTTTATTCCATATAATTTTCTTTAATATTAATTTATTATTCAACATGAAACTCATATTAACGATTATTATCTTGTTAAGTTCAATAAAACCTATTTATAAACATATCTAAAGAATGATTAAATCATTATTTGATATTAAAAAGGTGAGGTAAAAGAACCCCTACCTTGATTATGATTTTTAATGATCTTGGGCAAAGAAAACACAAGAAACAAAGAAACACCACCAAAGAAAACAGTACCAATAATAATAGAAACCCCAATATAACCAAATTACAGCCACCATGAAATATAATAGATTGAAACCTAGACCTAGAGAAAAAAAATCCTTTAATAATTGATTTTCATACTGATAAAAAAAAGTGGAACGATAATGATATAATAAGTAGGAATCAAACATCATTCAAGACATCAATCCATCAATCCCTGGGGTTTCGACTCTTTATGCCATGACTAGAGGGTGGTGAGTGGTTTAGGTGTAAACTAGGTTTCAGGAGGAGTGAAAATGTGAATGAAGAAAACTTAGGCTTTCCATTTATTGAAGTATCAAAAAGGACCTCACCATGACATAGTGATCTCCCAAAAATCCCACAATGCCCTCTATAAATATGAGATCTTGTTTATATAATGTTTAAACCTTATGGTTCATTCCCATTAAAAACCAATACAGATATACTTTTACCACTCCCTTGGCCTCTCCTATGGTGTGGAACTGAAACCAATGTTACTTTACTCAGAGCATTCCGAACACTATAATATGGAGTTCCTCATGATAACCATTTAAAATAGTGGGAGTCCACTGAGTTCCATGTCCAACCTACCATTATCAATTAACTATTCAATCCATTATCCAATCCTCATGTCCCATAGTTGAATCCCTAAGTAGACATGCTATAAAATATGGATATACAATCCATTTCAATTATCGTGGAGCACTCCAGTACCAAACATATATATTAATGTCCAAAAATAGATATCCCAAGTCCAAGAAAACCTACACCATGATCATGCATCCATGTATATTCAAAATGTCTATCTCCACTCCCACATACACGGTTTGGTGACCCCCAAAAATCCAAAACTCTTTTTTTATACTCTATGATTTCTCAAAACTCATTCACATATCCTCTAACCCCCATGAAAATTAAAAGGGAAGGTATCTAGAAATAATATTTCTTATATCAAATAACTCTCACAAAATTATACTTCATAAATTATAAAAATACCTAGAAGAATGAGACAGGGAATTCAGACCACCATTTTATGATATCCCTCTTAAGGATCTCAACATAATTGGAACACAACCAATACACACAACATGAGGTAAGATCTTATAAACATGACGTATCTACAAAAAAAGAAAATAAAAAACATATATATCATCCTAAGAAAATATAACATCATCTTAATAGGGGGATAGTAAATAATGAATCAGAATAACATTGGTCACTAAGCAAGATAAATTGAATCCTACTCTCAGGTGTTATCTTCCAAACCATCATGTTTTCATAAGACATGAAACAATGAAATAACATTCCCAAAAAACAATGTCTCCTAGCAGTCTTGAATCATAATAATATGATCATAGAAGTTCACACCATCATCAAAATCCATCTCACCCATTTTTATGACTTGATAATAATCAAGAATATTTTAGTGAAGTTGTATTATATAGAAGAAATCCTATTATAGAATCATCTATGTGGGTAGTTATAACCGATATTCCACAACTCTAAAATAGGATAACACTTCAAAATCCCCATCAAACAAGGGAGACATTTTAATCCCATGAATAACAATAATTTCATAGGATGGGGGTACACCATCACAATTACATTTTCAATGATGTTAAACTCTAGAGGCCTCATTTAATTTTCAATATGTGACTAATAATTATCCTGGAAGAACTTCACTCACTCTAGGATATCCTATACATTATCTATCATACTCTTCACCAATTATAGTCTAAGAAAAATTGACACTCTAACCTATGAATAGTAAAATAATGTAAAAAATGATCTACCATAAAGGGATTTAAAATATGCCATTCTAATAGTAGAGTTATAAATATATTTTACTAAAACTCTACATAGGGTAGGTTCTTCACCCATGAACATCCAATTTCTGTAATGCATTCATAAAATATTTACTCTATAGTATGGATATTTAACTCTATATAAAAATATATATGGGGATGCAAAGTGGTGATAACTTACAACCGAGAGCTGAAATCACACTGGAGACCTCTTCAAACCGTATAAGTGGAGATCACGATTGGAGATACCCCTATTCATAAATCTATAAGGCCTAATTATCTCTTATATGTACGACCTAGACAACACCTCCACTGATATTAACTACTTGAATGATATGAAGGTATATTACATTATCATATAGTCCATGATTACACATATTGAATCACTACCACAATTAAATTTGGGAAAATTTGAAAGAAATTTCCTCACAATATCCCCCCAATTCTATGTAGGAATATCAAGCAGTTGAGGAAAACTAATAGGGAAACAATTCATTGACATTATATTCTATAATACAGAACATGAATAGACAAACAATATAACTTTTTTACTTCTATATATACCACAAAAACTAATTCCTCATAGCATGATGCATCTTCACCACACAATAGTCTACATATAAGAGAATATTATGGAAGTCATACATAACCACTTCACAGATCACCGATTAATCAAGATTAATTTATATAAACATCACAAGATGATATCCATCCTTATACCATCTCTCTAGATAATCTCCACAAACATCTCAATTAGGCTACTCCACTTTTTTGAAAATCCTTTAATTGGGACTCCTACCTTTAATACACTAATGATAACCATAACACAATATGTTAAAGACATCATCAACCACTAATTACTATCATATTAAGGTGATATACTTTTGAGCCAACTATTAGTCTCTAAGAGTATCTAGAATTAAGCCAAAATAACCTTATTGATTCATACTCAAGGAATGTACAAAAAAAATCTCTTTATGATGTGTAAAAGATATATTGAAATCATCATCATGTAAGATCATTATCCAACATCACTATCATAAATTAATTTCTCAATGATAGAATACGATCATTATAATTTTTTTAACTATAAAGATGATAAAATTCCTTAATAAGGTGGGGTCTTTAATAATTAATGGAAAAAACTTCAACTCAAATCTTAAGATAGTGGGTCGCATAGTTACATTCATGAGTGATTAACTTTTGGGACCTATAAGTGAAACATAACTATAATGAATCAACACTCAAACCAAACCCTGATGTGAAGCCACATAGAAACCCTCAAATAAAATTCCCTTATCAAGAAGATTATTAAATTGATAACTAAATATATCTTCCATTAAATACACAAATATATCAAGGAAATGGAAATTCCACAAACAATTACCGACCTATTATTGTCAACCCTATCATATGATTGAAAATATTTGATATTCCTAGTACATACCTGAACTAATAATGAGATAAATGAAGGAAAATATAAACCTATATAAAATTCTTAAGGGTAATCTAAGAAACCAATGCCTCCATCATTGATGGTTCAATGGACAATAAATTATGAGATAAAACATTCCCCTTTAAATAAAAATCAAGTTATTATAAATTATACCTAAAAATATTCTAGAATAGCTCATATGGGGACATCTGATATGGAGGAATTGATAACAGATAAACAATTGGCTACAACCCTATCCCGAACTGGACCACCAGTATAGGGGGTTCTGTCATAACCTATTAATGACAGAAATCATGGTATTCATCAAACACCCTTTGAAACACTAATTGTTGAACCTTTTATAACTCAATATCAACTCATTTATCATAGAAGATAATGTCTCAATGCCCCAATAATCTATATAAGGGTCTCTATTTATAGTGAACCCGTCTTGTTCGCTATAATAATCTAATAAAATGATGCATATTTTAATGAAATTCATGCTAGCCTAAACAAAATATATGCAATAAATAAAGATGATTATATCATATGGAGGAATCCATAAACATAGTAAAAAACTTTGATATAGGTGATTCCCTAGAACCAATTCATTATCATTCCTCACATCCAAAAAACCACACGACATATAAATTTTGTAGTAAACACCAATTAAACTAGAATAATATCCATATAATGTCATAATTAATTGAATATGGTGATCAAAATATAGTATTTCATGTCATTTGAATTAATAGAAGCATAACCCCATGCATAAATAGATACATAGTGCCTCATATGAAGGTTGGATTTCCTTGTGCTGATAGCACTAAAGAATGAACCTGATAATTAAATGATCCATGAGATCTATCCTTGATGGGATGAAACATGATGGATACTCTCTGCATAATTTCGATATGGATGATAGATATCCTAGGATTCTTCTGATCATTCCCTATCCACCCTCTATAGATCAAAATTCGGAATACCCTACTGCTACTACTTGCATGTGTGAATGTGTAACAAATTACTTAGCCTGGTCCGATCCACAATTCACAAAATGACTACTGAAAAATACCAATTAATATAAATTTTTATGACCACGACATCTATATGTGACTAATAACTACACCAAAATTCTATTTATGTGTATAATAATTTCAAGATTCAATGTATTGAGTTAAAGATGGCTAAAACATTTTCTCCACTGTGTATGAAACCAATATTACAATATATAATTTCATTAAAAAATATGTGTTAATATTTTTTTCTATAAAAAAACCCAAACAAAATTACAATGTTGTATGTTGAAATAAAATTTTATAATTATATTATATCTATTAAATCAGAGTGTATACAACAAATTTACTATATTAAGTAATCTTGAAATGTATAAATTGGAGTCGATAAGTTCATCTATCCCTTATTAATATAATTTCTCTAAAACATATAAGGAGGTAACATAACTATGGTTTTCAATAGAACAAGACCATGATGAAATAAAAGAACAATGGAATGTGAGTATCAATATGTGAGAGAAATTTCTCCTCATAAAAATTTTCTATGATATCCATGCTAGTAGAATCACCACCCCAAGCACCCCCAGAGCTTAACGTATTCTTAAATAATATATATATATATATATATATATTTGTTTTGAGAAAATTGGTGACATGAATTGGTTTCCCAAATCATGTCTCCTATGGAATTTATTAAAATAAAAAACTAAGGACAGTACAACCTCGAGGTGTAAAGAACTTACACCAGCATGTATTTAAAGGGGTTACAAAAAAATTCAATCAAAACAAACCTATTCTTGAAGACATCCCAAAATAATCACTAGTCAATTGTTTCTTTCAAAGCTAAATCGTCAAATATGTAGTCCATCAAAAAATTCAGAGAGTCATCCTATTGGAAAAATTAGAACAGTCCGAGCCTTCCTCCCATGCAATCAGCATGAACTGCTAGAAACCATGAATAGTAGAGGAAACAAGAAATAGTAAGTGGGTTAAAAAGATAAAACAATAGGTCAAAATAGAATTGCATCCCTTGATAATCCATCAAACCAGACATTAACACAAAAAATCCAATAAGTAAGGCAAGGTAAAGCCCTGATCCTCCAGTATGCAGTCTGGTCCAGATCAAAAAAATTTCCATCAGAGCTTGAATGTAGCCGTTTTTCTTCCATAGATTTTTTTCCACATCTATCAAAGAGACAAAAGACATACCGCTCAAACCAAAGAATCAGAATACATATTTCCAGAACTTTAAGCAGGTAGAAAAAATCATCAAAATCAACTAGAGTCCCGACAAGAACAATCTAGAGTTCTAGAAAATCCAGAACTTGTGACATGTTAACAGCAAGAAAGTAAGAGCATTTAAGGACCTCACTCCTCAACCACTGAACCTCAATCGTAAGGAATAGCAACATCTAGCTAGTACTAAGAAATTACTTTCCTCTAGTCCAAAACATCAACAGCCTCATAAGAGCAAGCATAAAGTAGACAACAATGAAAACTCCAGAAGAAAACAAGGAAAATAACACCATAAGAGACAACATGTTTAAAAGTAATAAATCATAAATACCTACAACTAGAATCTTCATGTTAATACCAGAATCAAAATTAAGAGAAGAAAATACAAAAGAATTAAGAAGAGTGCATGGATATCTTTATTTTCTGATTAAAATAATATCGCTTCACCATGAGATATATCTCTGCTTAAATCTCCCCCTGTTGATGTTTTTAAAAAGCAATATCCATTTGATCCTCCATGTAATAGAGTTGTTGTTTCACCTCCGCAGTATAGTGTTGTGCAGACTCTTCATTTGATTGAACACTAGTATTCGTGTCTTGGGGAATCTGATAATAATTTTTCTTGGACACATACATTGAACATGTGACAATGATCCCTTTAAAAATTTTCAAAATTACGATGATATAATATTGTAATTATTAATTTTGGATGTTATTTTTCAAAATTATTTTACACATTTTCAGTTATTAATTTTAATAAAAAATCTTGTATATATACCAATAAATTGATAACATTAATGATATAATTTTATTCAATTTTTTTACAATAATATTAATTTTATATTCCATATTTTAAGTTGATAAATATAATATATATTTTCATATGAATAACACTAATTTGATAAGTAATTGTTTTAAAATAAGAATAACAATGTATGATACTTTGAAAAGTAAATTTATGAAAAATAGAATTTCTTAATTTTTTTATAATTTTATATAGAAACTAAAATATAAAAATTTATAAATTTAATTTGAAACAAAATCTATATTTTTTCAATTTATTAATTTATTGTTTTTTAGAATGAAATTTATATATCTTTTCTAATTTTCTAGTGAGTAATTTAAAATACTGGTTTTACAAATAACATGAATCATATGAAATTATAATTTTATTTTAATAAATATAAAATTATTGATACTTTTTTATAACAACATATATGTTATATATTAGGTAAATTTACATTTTAATAATTTTCATTTATTTGGAAAACCCAAATTTTACATTTTAGATCTTATTTAATTTTTTTAAAAAATAATTTTTATATATTTTATATTGAGTACATGAAAAATAATTTCCATAAATTTTTAAAAATTTATATAATAAAATAAATTTAAAATTTTTAATCATTAGTTCATAATTATGTAACAAGGTCCATTTTATTTTAAACTATAAATGATCATTTTCCTAATGTAAAAACTAGTTACCATAATAAAATAATAAATACTAGAAGTAAAAAAATGTATTGGTAATGAATTAAAAAAATATTTATAACATATCTGGGAATCTTCATTTGATGATGAGATCAAAATTATATTTTCCAATATCTATTATTTCTCAATTTTTGAGACTCTTATCTTGATATAGACTTTTAATTATAAAAATGTTTTGTGTATTTAATAAAATTCCATCATTTTTTACTTATAAAATAGGTACATCTCTCATCACATTCCATCACCCAAAAACAAAATTAGATCATAAAAAACTCTACACAAGACACTCAAAAAATTCATTTCCATCTTTAAAAGGTAATTTACTTATCCAATTTCCATTCCACAAAGTATTAAACCCCTTTGAAACAGATTTATTCCATGATGTGAGGTATAAGTATCAACCACTCATTTATAATTGTTATTTCATTATGTGAAAATGTTTTTACATAAATTTAGTTACAAAATCATAAAATTAAAACATAATAAAAATTATTCTAGGGTTATTTACTTATATTTATGGTGTAATAATTATATATAATTTATTTATTCATTAAGAAAAATGAAATTAGGATTAGTGTGTTGTGAGGGCCATCATCATCATGATGTAACATGATTATTTTCATACACTGTATTACCAGGATATTAAAAGTAGGAAATTTTTCATATAATAATTATATTTATGACTCATTTATATTCAGAAATGATACACCTTATTACAGATTTTCCCAGTTCAATTGAAAATGAAATCAGCATCCATGGGTACATGTTGATTACCACCCCCATGGAATAGTAGATTTCTATTTTAATTTTCAGAACTGACTTATATGTGGGGTCATGATATTGGTTTTAAGGTATAAATGTGATTTTTTTGAATGTATTATGGTTATTTAGGTCTAATTTTACATCCTTTTTACAATTTATGAAAAAAAACAACAGTTGAAAATTTTACCATCCAAAAAGAGCATACTAAGAAGAAACCCATTTCTTCATACTGTGAAATAACATGGTATAGGTTATATTATTATTATTATAAATTTAATTTATAAAATATAATATCATTATGATTATTATATAATGATAATACATCTAAATCACATTATAATCAACCACTTATTGTGGTATTTTCTTATTAAAGATTGTTTCACTACAAACATGAACAATGCTATAAATTATATCATGGATGAATATGGTAATTTAATTTATATTAGTATATAATATAAATATTTATATAAATATTTTAGTTTTTTTTCTAATTCTAATATATAAATATATTTCATTATTTGACATAACCACCTTCATCTGCTACGAATCATGAAGACATGCTCAACACCAAATTCATCTTTAAAGATCATAACAAAAAAACCAATTAGAATGAAATTTTAACATTATAAATAATAACTAAAAACAAACTATAGAATCATTTATCGTATGTGAATAATTAACTTTTGTATAAGAATGAATAAAAAACATATATTATGAAACTCATTCAACCCATCAAGATTACCCACACCTGTTATCAAAATTAGATAACAAATAACATATATAAATACAGGTAAAAATTTAAAATGATGGTTATAAAATGTTATATATATGAATATGGTTATAAAATGGACTATTAGGATATTTAATTTTGTTAAAAACTAATATAGAGCACATTTTGTCTACGCTGGAATTGAGGCAAGTGGGATATTTGTCTCAAACTTAATTTCATTAAACTTCTTTATTAATATGCACAATGAAATCTATAATATTATTTTATTAAAACATAATGAATTTATTTTATCAAATTCGTAGTATTTTGATTGACAGTTATTTTATATTATTTAAATAACTTTTTTGTTCAAAAGATATTAAATATAAAAGGAAGATTGATCAAAATAGTTTCCAAATTGTAAGGATTGTAATTTCTAATATTAATTTAAAAATAAATATTATTTTAGAAGGATTATTCAGCTGGTAGATTTTTATTCACCATACAATTACTCACCATTTTCATTGGATATTCATAGAGTTTTACATGCACCTCCTAATTTCATTTCCCTTCAACTTGTATTTATGCCTATGTTGATTTTTCAAATAAAACATACCCTTTCTATTATTATATATTGGGATCCTATATTTTCATTTATAGAGACTAATTGGATGGGTTGTCAAGATTATGTCTCTTTGATTTAATAATTTATTAATGTTTTTTATACCACATAACCTTTATTAAAAATGATTAGAGAAATATAAATTTTTTTATAGGTCTCATTTTCATGAAAATTTTAAAATTTTTCTTTTCAAAAATTAATGTGTGAACTAGTAATTTCAATATTTTATAATTTTATATGAATAATTATCTCTATGTTTTTATGGTTTCAAAAGAATTTTTTTTCTCGAAGTTTTATTAAATATTTATATTAATATTATTTGAGAAATTAATGAATTTTTATTATTAAATAGATTTTTTAATAATTCAAATATATTTTTTCCATATATGTAATTATAATTTTAAATATCTTATTATTATAATAGGATACATAGTAAAAGATACCATTAACTGTGATTATCTAAATGGATGGAAGAAATTGTATTTTCTATCATGGAAATGATATATCACTACATTAGTATTTTCTTGATATAAATGTTTTTTAAACATAATGTTTATCACAATGTTTTCCATTTCTGAATACACTATATTTTTTATATTTTATTGAAGGGTTTTGACCTAGGTCTCATAAATTTATTTATTGGGGAAATTATTTTATTAACCAAATACCCTTTCTATATATTATGTAAATAATATAGACTTTATTATTTTTATTTAATGGTATTTACATTGAATGTTACTTGATGTAATTATATCCTCATTTATTTTCCATAGTATTATTATGTTTTGAATTTTTAGGGAATAATAAATTATTTCCATATGTGAATCCCTTTGAAAATTATATGAGACCCATTTTATTTTAAAGGTTTCAATAAGTTGTATTGAATGAAACATATTTTATTTTTATAGGGTCATTAAATTATAAAATTTGAATTATTTTATTTTGAATGTTTTGGGTAGCCCAATTTGTCCCATTGGTTCTTTATAAGGTGATACGTAAATTCTTTTCAAGTATCACATATAACTATGGATGACTTAGGGGCTGAGTCTTGTATCTCCATCCAATTCATTGGTTAATAGTTTATATCCCTTGATATATGTATAGAAATATATTGGATGTATCCTTTTACTGATATTATTACATGAATTTAAGTATAGAATACCATCAAATACTAGACTAGGATTGAAAATTCTTGTTTCATTGGAAGATTAGGTATGTAATTAAAAATCGTGGAACCAAAGTAAAAAATATATTTTATTTATTCTTCATAATGATCTCCTAACATCATTTGTACCCTTAGATACTGATAGGATATCCAGAGGAATTCATGAACAAAGGTATGTCCTAAGAAGCCGAATATGTGAATAATAATATTAATAAAACATAACACATGGGTTAGAAGGAATAACTTGATGACATAAAAAGGCATGGGACGTGAATAGAAATATTGAGTCATAAACTATAGAACATTGAATAACGTAATATTTGAATCCTATAAATTTGAAAAAAACTACATAATCATGAGTCTAGGCTAATCGTCATGACTATTTCACTTGTAGGAGAATAAGTCATGGCTAACCACCAAGACAATTTCACCAGGCGTTTGATGAGACTAAAAAATACCAAATGCATTGGATCCCTATGTAGGAACACCCATAATAACATTTTCAGGAATATTTTTTCCACATATATTATCATACATAAGGAATCAAACTTAATCATTATTGTTACCCATTGAATCAATTGGGCATCAAAATCATGTTAAAAGTTATAATAAAGGTTAATATCATAATAGTGTCCATGAAAGAATATATTTAAATAAAAAATATAATTTAATAAGGTAAATAGAATTATATCATGATATATGATGTCAAAATGAAGTGATAACATGTAAAAATAGTTTTTAATATTCTTTAGAAAGACAATAGTTTCATTTGGATTAAGGGATAATTTTTTAAGATTCATTAAAATTCACTAGGAATAATTATTTAAAAAACGAAAAATGATCCATAAAAGTTTTTTCATGATAAAATGGGGTATTTTATAAAATAAATATTGTATAAATATATAATAGGTAGTGATCTTGAAAATGGGTAAGTAAATGGGAATTTGAATCTTAATGGTTATGATAATGATGAAGAATTGAAAAATGATCCATATCGAACACATATTTCCATATCAATGAAAGACAAATTGTTCGAGGTTAATAAATTTTGAATATAATATCATAATTTAGGAGGAGTACATAATATTATTCAAGAGTTATATTGGGGTACGTATTGAGAAAGTGTAACCCTCATGAAAAATGGTGGTTCAGATATATTCCATTACCTTGTGTTTGAAAGTGTTCATGAATAGAACATAATGTCCAGGACAATCAATTTATGTTTATTAATTTATTAATTAAAACAATTTCTAAATTTATTATATTTTGTATGATTTTATTAATTTCATCTATGTCACTATTAATGAACTATAATATAAAACATCATGGCTTGCGAGTCTTTGTTTCATTTGTTTTCATGATCATTTCACTTATATACATGTATAGAAGATCATGTAAAATTATGCTTGTTGACTCAAATAAAAATTATATGTTGTTAATTAAGATACATAATATTAAATTTTCTTATATATAATTTGTTTCTATATATGAGTATGAATCATTATATTAATTTTTAGGGATGACCATTTAGATTATTTTTTCCTCTTTTCGATCATCACAAAATAATTTTTCATTATTGTATAATATTATGTGCAGACAATGTATTTAAAACATTATGTAAGTAGTATTAAATATAATAAAACCTTATTTATCACCTAAAATTGTTTTATTACCATCCTTTATGGGTGTAATATAAATTTAAAACTCATCGTCCTTGAATGTGATAAATCAACACATCACAGACGATGTTTTCATGTTTAGAACAAAATGAGAGTGGAAAAGAAACAATGATTGGTTGTTAAATTAATATAATAAATTTCAGTATATAAACTATATTGGAGTTTTCATGTTAGTTGGGTTAGGGGTTGAGGAGAGAAAAATTAAAAAAAATTAAAAAGAAATTAAATGAAAAAGTAAGAGGGTTTTACCACTTTAATTATTCTTCATGATAGCCTTCTTAAGACACTTGAGTTTATTATTTGAAAAAAATGATCATGGAAGTGGGATAGAGACAAGGTATTAAGACTGGGTAGAAATTTTACAGGATTCAAATCTTATAAGGTGTTATAATATGAGGTGGTGAGGAGTGGTATTTATAGGGAGGTAAGGGGTGTTTTTTTCCATATTTTGTTCATTATTTTATGATTTTTCTAAAACATTATCAATAGTATGAACCTTATCAAAAAATATATTAAACTAATGTTGTATTGTTTTAGATTATGGGATTCATTAATCCATAAAACATAGATATCAATAATTAATGTATTCGTTAAATACCTTAAATTACAATATTTCAATATTCACCAAAAATTAAACTATATTAGATAAATCCCAAAATATCACCCTAACAGTTTTTGAGGTATTGAATTCAAAACTATAATCCATTTTTTTAAAATATGTTTCTATATATGAGATATTAAAATTTTATTTTAAATCATTATTTATTCAAAAAATTCCAATTTTAAAATTATAATTGATTTTATAACCCTTTGAAAAATAAATTAATGACTCACTAAATTATCCTGTAATATTATGAATGAAAAAGTTTAATTTTTGAATACATTTTATGAAAATAATTTTTATTTTAAATCATTATTTTAATTATAAAATTGTTAATTATATTTTATGTTTTAAAAAATACCAACACTTAATTAATTATTTCGAAAACATTTAATAACATTTCTTGTATATAATTATATAATATATTCATTTATACGATGGTTAAAATTTATTTATTATTTTATAGGTGAGTTTACCATTCTATTAGGTGGTTTACTATTCATAAGGGTCAAATTACAATTCTAAAGGTCATATTAATATTCCATTAATTTAGGTTCCCAAATTTCTATATATACATGCTATTTCATTAATTATTCATTTTAAATTTTTGTATTGTGTCCTCTATGTGATTTATGTGATATATACTATATGAAATAATAATAATAAGGGATTTTACTTTGATAAAAATTGGTGTCACTACATTTTCCCCCCATATGAAGTTTTTACATCGAAATTTCATTTTACAAACTAAAAAAATAATGACGGTACTTCTCCATCGTCACTTCCTCTAGGACTATTGTATCCTCTTCATACATCTCGTTCTACCATAGTACATAGAATAAGTGAGTAGTCTTGTTTCATATAAAATTATCTCTATCGTAGAAGATCTTCACTCACTTCTCATCATAAGAGATATCATTTTCTCATTGTACCACCTATAAATTTAGTTAATCTAAGAGATCATGTATATATGTCATGTAGAGGGATACATACCATACATCATGTACATAGGTTATGGTAGTTTGAAGTAAATTTCGTCAGTCCATAGCTCTGACTCGATGTAGTATCATGAAGGGGCTGATTTGCATGGGAAATAACATTCCATTACTACCAAGGCTGAAGATCATATTCCATAAATTTATGTCAAGGAATAACATTTATTCAACCGTAAAAACTATTTATTATATATGATTGTTTTTATAAATCTTCATTCGATTTTGGGCTACCTTGATGTAATACTGAAGAGTGTTCACCTTTTCCACTATTTATTTGAAAATTTCTTGTATTAAGAAGGTTAGTTTTACTGTCTTCATCCCACCATGCTAGTGTCCAGAATATTTTAACATAAATGGACTCATATGGAGCCATTTGGATGCTCGAGTGAAAATAGTTTTTGTAAGATAACTCAACTCGAGGTAGATTTTTGTTTCATCCACCCTTGAAATCCATACAACATTCTCACAACATATCTTCATGTGTCTATATAGTTAGCTTAGATTGGATATCATTTTGAGGGTGACATGCCTTACTATTACTCATCATAGTTTTAGATAATGTTAGATACTTTTCTAGAACACAGATGTAAATATCAGATATTGATTAAATAATATCAATATTGGAACTCTATGAAGACGTACCACTTCTATGATGTATATATATGTTAGATGATCGAGTCATAAGTCCTATAATTTTGGGATAAATTCAGATATATTTATAGGATGATCAGCATTAACCCATTTAGAATTTGTTTCCCTTGGATGTCATCAGATGACTGCTGACAAAGTCTACGGTAATTTTTTCCTATATTGATGATGGTATAGGTAATGGTGGCATCATCCCCTAGTAATTATCTCTTTCAAACTTCAATTTATTTTATACAAGGAACTTTGTTGTATATTACGCGATATCTTACTATAAATTTTATAACTAATAGTGTTCTCAAATATCTCTTTATTTCTCATTTCTCCATAGGTGAATAGACAAGGTTGAGCTGTGTGTGTAATTAAAAATACATTTCTTTATCTCTGTATTGGATTGTACACAAAGTAGGGACACAAATATCATGACTCCTTCCTCATCCATTTTAACTCTCGGGAATTCTAATTTCTGATAGTTCCATCATATTTACGAATTCCATAATCATTTCTTTGAGTATCCATTATTTCCTCTATGAGGGATGGTTGAGAAATCATTTGAGAAAGGAATGATGATATTCCGTCATTAATGTTTCCCATGTCCATACTATTGAAATCTCATATGACTGGATCTCTCTCAAGTCACATCAATGATAAAGATTCATTATCCATTCTACATAGATCATCCACCATATTATTCTATTTTCCAGGATTGTAGTGGATTTTGTTGTTGTAATACTTGATGAATTATAACCATCTTTATAGGTGCATATTAAGTTCTTTCTCTGTGAATATATGATTGAAGCTCTTATGATCAATTATTATTTCACACATATCCCAATATATATAATTCTACTATATATTCAATTCAAATTTAATAGATTCATACTCAATATCATTTGTGGGATAGTTTTTGTCATGAATTTTCAATTGTCTTGAGGCTTATTATATCACATTATCTTTTTTGCATCAATATACAGCCTAGTACCTTCTTTTATGAATTATTTTATACCCCAAGGAGAACCCCATTTTTTGGACGTGTGAGAAATGGTTTGGTGATAAGCCTCTCTTTAAACACTTTGACATGGTGGTCACATTCACTAGTCTAAACAATAATTCCATTATGCCTAGTCAACTCTGTTAGTGGGGTTTACAATTGTGATAATTTCCTAATAATAATTGGTATTACCATGATCGAAAAAGGAATATATAGATATCCATTATATTTTTTTGTACTGTGCCTCTCATATATTTCTTTTGTCTTGGAAGGGTCTACATATAATCCCTTTTTGCTGATAACATTCCCCAAGAATGAAACTTTCTCCATACTGAACACAAATTTACTATACATTTCATACAGTTTCTCCCTACAAAACATTTTTAGCACAGTATTAAAATTATTTTCTTATTCCACCTTACTCTTAGAGTACATTAGAATATCATTAGTATGTGCTAAAACTATATTTTGAGGCAATATATAAAGGATTTATTTATTAAATACATGAATATATTCTTGATAATAAGTGAGTTTGAAAGGAGTCACTATGATCTAATAGTGTTTATATCTGGTTCTAAAGGTTGTCTTGGTAATATCATCCTTCCTCAAATTTAATTGGTGATGTCCTGACCAATGATCCACCTTAGATAAATACTTGTCCCCTCATAGTTAATCAAAAAAGTAATCCATCCATGGAAGGGGATATTTTTTCTTTAATGTTATTATTTTAGATCACCACACTGAAGGCGTAGGAGCATTTATCAATCATTCTTATATAATATTTGTAATACCACACACCAGTGTGAAGAACTCCAGTGTATAAAACCCTTATCAAAACACTCTTGTAAATTCTTATTCAGTTATTCCAACGTAATGATGGATATTCTATAAGGTTTCTTTTATATAGGTAATGATTCATGAATTTTTTTAATTGATAAATCAACTTATATGTGAGGAGGAATTCCAGACAAACCTTCAGGGAATTCATCAATGTAATCCTTCATAATGGCCATGTATTATAAAATGGTTTTCTCCTTTGTCTCAATAATTTATGAAATATATTATTTCTCATAAGGAAATAATTTCCACACTTGGGATGATTATTATGAGGTAGATTCATATTCCTCATTAAATGTTTATATAATTTGATTATGATTCCGGATGTGAAGAGTTATCTCCCAATCTCGATAGTTGATTTTTTCTTTATATAATGATAGTTGATCCATGACAAATATATAATAAGACTCTACCAAAAGATGTATGATAAAATTATCTAAGATGTTCATTCCACAAAAATTAATTAGGGAGGAGTTATATAAATTCGATCAATAATTTCCATAGTTGGTGTTTTCAATGATAACTGAAAATCCATATTTTGACATGGTGTTTGAATATCTCTACTAAACAAACTAAATATTAAAGAATTTCTTGAACTAAATTCTAATAGGATGTTCGTAATAATTGAATGGATGACTCTAACAAATATCCAAACAACAATTTACAGCTCCACATCATAAGTAGTAATATAATATACCCTTCTATGCTTCCTTGGAGGGTTTCATTGTTTATATCCCCAAAAAACCCCTTTTCTTAGACAGGTGGTTCACATAATTCCCAGGTTACATGGATTTAATAAACCCCACTATCTGATGAGTGTTGATGTGAACTTTTCTTTATTCATAAAAATTATTGGTATTCATCATATGCTATTGACATTTCTTATCCATATTCCCCATTCTTCCACAATGGAAGTGTTTCCAAGTTCCTATTAGATAGTTCCCAAGATCGTTTTCTACCAAATGATTTCACGTGGGATGTTTATTTTTCATTCTATCATGGTATTTATTTGTTGATACTCTCATATTACACTATATTTCCCACTTTTTGTTTTGGGACCCTGAGACTACTAAGAGAAATCATTCTTTATTTCAACCTTATGTGCACATCAGATGTTCTCCTCATATCAATAAATGTCTCGAATCACCAACACTTTTCATAGGCTCGGATTTAGTAATATAAATATGATATCAAACATTATTGGATTATGATTATATCATAGGCATATCGTTCAATCCATTTTATGTTTTCTTCATACACCCTAATGGACTCAACTTCCATTTTCTTTAGATTAATGAAGTCTCTCTCTATATTAAAATGAAGAGGTCTGGGAAAATATTTATTTAAAGAAATTTTCTTCAAATCCTCCCATTAAATGGAATAAATTTCCTCCTTTGACTTCATGTTCATGATTAGTGCCTACAACTGATCAGCTTCCCTATCAAAACAACCGACCTCCATCATGAATTTCTCTTCATCAGATCACTGAAGGACATCAAATATCTTTTCAATAGAGTTAATCTATTTTTATGTGAGGCGGGGAAAAGATACAAAAAATATTGGAGGTGTTTTTCACAATAATGATTTGACCACAACATACTATTTCATTGGAGGAGGATGGAATTCCATATGATGGAATTTATTATTCTTAACTTGATCCATTCGTGAAATTACTATCATTAGGTTTTGAGTTCTTGTTCCCATCATAGTTTTCTTTCCATTAGATAAATCATCACATCTCATATCACAATGATTGTTAGAACATGTTATATATTTTCTAGCTGTTAGATAATATAAATAACGAAAAATTTGGGGTGTTTTGAATACTTTGCTAATATGAATGTAAAAACCTGAAACATTTAACATAATATGATAAACTTTTTAATGGAAATTATATTCTATATGGCGATTCCCTATGATTAAATTTTGGTTATTGATGGTTATATAATTATCCATATAATTCATACTAATGTTATTTAGTCCTAATATTAAAAAATTACAAGGCCATGATATGATATGAACTACAGTGTCCATATCCTTTTATACATATTACAACATTATTTTATGTATAATTAAGAATCAATTACAATCCAATGATCCCAAAATATAGTGTCCTTTGGAGATAAAGTACATAATTAAATAGATAGAAACCAAAATAAAATCATACCTTATTTAAACTACATAATGAGATCCTAAAGTCCTTTACCCCTTACATCTGTAAAGGATAACATGTGGAATAAATGAACAAAGGTATGAGCTAGAAATACAATAATGGGAATGTGTATATGAATAAATCATGGAAATTAGTTTAAAAGACCTAACATGATGACATAAAATGGTATTGTAACATGTAATAATGTAATCATATAATCATATAAATTTGGAAAAAAAATATAACATGACATAAGAATGAGTCATGTATAACCACAAACACCATTTCACATGGAGGATCATGAGTCAAGGACAACCACCAAGACCATTCGACATGGAGGAGCACAGTTCAAGGATATCCACAAAGACCGTTACACATAAAGTACCATGATACTAAAAACATACCAATGAATTGGATTTATATATATGTACACCAATCCAAAAATGCTAATAAATATGTCACCCACTTGATGATACATACATAAGAAACCAAACATAAACATAAGGGTTACTAATGAAAAGAATTGGGTGTAATAATCATGTCAAAAGAAATAACAAAAGTGAATATAATAATGGTGTTCATGAAAGAGTGTATTAAAATGATACATGGATATTAATAATGTATAATTGTTATCTATCATGATATTTTATTTTAAAAAGATGTTAAAACATGTAAAAATAGTGGATAGGTAAGTCTATAAATAAAACAATTGAGTGCGGTTTATGAGAAAATATTCAAGAGTCTTTAAATTGAAAAATGCATAATTTTATTTATAAAACCATTAATGGTCCATGATATGTTTCATGATAAAATAGGTTATTTTATAAAAATAATTATTTCTTAAAAAATATTATGTAGTTCACTTGAAAATGGGTAAGATATTAGGAAGTTGACATTTAGCAGGCATCCTTATCCGGGAGAATTGAAAGACGAACCCTGTAAAACATATATTTCCCCATAAAATAAAGAAGAATTGGGCTAGGTAAATATGTTTGGAATTTAAGAAATAATTATGAGGGTTCATAACAAGTTTAAGAGTTGTGTTAAGGTAATGATAGATAACGCGTAACTCGAAGGAGAAATAGAGGTTCAGATCGAATCCCTTACCTTATGTGTCAAAGTGTTCAGCACTTAAACATAATTTATTGGATTATAAAATTAAATCCTATAATTAATTAAATAATAAATATTTATACCTTAATTTTATTTATTAAAATTTTATTATGTTCATTCATGTCCTTATTTATTTGTTATAGGATACAATTTCATTGTTCGAGAGTGTTGGATTCTTGGGTATTCATGATCGGTTCACGTGTCTATGTGTAGGAAATATAATGTAAAATGAGGATAGTTGTATGAAATTAAATTATATGTTATTGGTAAACATACATAATATTAAAAGGAGTTATATATAAGTTTTTCTAGATTTGAGGATGAATCATTAGATAAAAATTTAATGTTAAATGTTTAAATTATTTTGGCGTTTTTCGATCAACAAAAAAGATTTTTTCATGGTTATATAATATTATATATATAAATATATACTTTTTAAATAATACTAAATATGTTTTAATATATATGTTATGATATTTTAAACCATAATAAGGTGTTATTACCATATCTGAAGTCTATAATAAAAATAAAGAACCCATCATCACAGAATGTGATAAATCAATAGATCACAGAATATGATTTCATTTTTAGGAAAAATGAAATAAAAAAGAAATAGTTAAGAGTTTTTTCCATAAAATAATTAAATTAATGTATATAAATCATACTAGAGTTTTAAGGTATCTTGTATAAGGGTATACGAGGAAAGCAAAATAAAATAAATGAAAATGAAAATAAATAAAATGAAAAAGACAATGGTTTTTACCACTTGATTTATTCTTCTCAAGAACCTCCCTAATACATATGAGTATAGTATTTTAATCATTATAAATTATCTTGGATGTATATTAGATGATTTTAAAAAGTATTGGGTAAAAATTGGACATGATTAATGGATTTGAACATGTTAGAATAAGATGTTATTAGAGGTGGAATTTATAAGGATGGAGATGGGTGTTTTTAATTATCATAATCATTATTTTTTTTGGATCTAGACTATCAGTAGATTGATACTTATCACTAAATATATCAAAATAATTATAGGTATCTCAATATTATGGTTATAAATCATCCGTACATCATCTATGACTTATTAATTAATGTATTTGTTAAATACCTTAAATTAATGTATTCCACTAATCCCCAAAAATTCAAATAATTTAGAAAAATAAAAAAACCATAACTATTTTTTTGACATTTATAATTCATAAATAGAATCCCATTGATGATATTTTTTAAATATGATAAATTTAATTTTTAATTAAAATCATCATTTATTTGAAAAATACCAATTTTAAAATAATATAGGGTTTTATCACACTTTGAAAAATTACTTATGGTCAGATAAAAGTATCCTATAATCCTAAGACACAAAAATATGAATTTTAGAATATATTTTAGGAAAATAAATTTTATTTTAAATCATTACATGGATTCTTAAATTGTAAATAAGAATTCATTTTTCTAAATACCAACACATAATTAATCTTTTTAAAATCATCTATTTACTTACAATAGGATATAATTATAACATATTTTCATTTATAAGATGCATACATTTTATTTTCAATTTAATAGTTGAGGTTAAAATTCTATTGGATGGGTTACTATTCGTAATGGTCACATTACTATTCAAATTGACCGGTTATTATTCCATTGATTTAGGATCACTAATATCTATAAATACTTCTAATTTCATTCATTATTAACATATAATGTTTTTATTTTTCTCTCTATGTGATTTTATAAGATTTGTACTGTATTTAAAATTGTAATAATGGTTTTTCCATTTATAAAATATGTTTTCATTACATTACAAGTATATTTTAGTTTCTCATATGTGTGGGAACTAATAGTGTGGATCATGAAAGTAATATTTTATTATACAATTTTTTATGAAATATTGGAATGATGTTTCATAGTATAGTCATATTATAATTCTTATGTCATAAACTCAAGGAACATGTTTATTGAATCATTCATTTATTATGTTAGTCCAATACATATTCCTTGATGTATGCTCTATTCTTTATTGGGTATAATTTTCTTATGTATCATTATTATTCCCACATGCTCATATTATGATCTATAATGAAATTTAATTTTTACCTATTATACTAAACATTATTATACATTCCATCTAACCAAATATTTATGTTTTTATTTCCCTATGTAATGAATATTTGAAAATTGTGAATTGAATAAAATACAAACTTATGTAGAGAAATTGTTGTAGATTTTTAAGGATTATTATGAATCTAGTAGTTTCCTATATAGGTGGAAAAATTTCCATTTCATATAATGTGAATAGTTGTTTTAGGTGAATTTGTTTCTAATTCTATTAAACAATAATACTAAATGGTCATGGAATTATATTGTAATGAAATATTTTCTTTATGTTATATGCATGAGAAGATCATGTCTATGGAGTGCTAAATTTTGTATAGGAGAGGAGTTTAGATAATTTGTGAAATTGGATGATGTTAGTTGAGATTAAATTCATAGTTTAAAAAAGCATAAACTATTGATAAGAAAAGGTTTATTATAATTCAATAGGTATAGATAACCATTCGGTTCATTTTATGTAATATTTTAGAGATTAATATATTAAAAATTATATTAAAATCCAAGGGATAAGCATAAGGGATATGCCGATATATATGATAACATCCTGAAATATATATAATGTTCATATTGTGAGGCTTTCCATGAAATAAAATCCTTATATAAATAATAAAAGAAGATTTATTCTATAATGACCCAACCTTAAAACATTACATAATATTGAATTATATGAATAATTCACATTGAGGATATTTTTATGTTTAGAGTTTTAGAGAATTAGGGCATAACTACTACATCTCAAAAGATTGAAAAGTAGACACTTCTACTCAGTTTCTATTTTTTCATAAAATAAAAACACTTGAAAAATAGAGTCATGTCTAGTTCTATTTTTAAGACAATATGAATTTTTATTGATCCCATCCTTAGCCTATTCTACATTATGTCATATGAAATACATTTCAAAAACATGGGATGAGCATAAAAAGCTCAGTAAGGGATACAAAAAGAAAGAAAACTGGTAGTTTTTCAAAAAAACAAGTAAACCATGAATACTTTAACATAAGTAATACTTTTCATATTTATGAAGTTGAAAATGATATTCACTAAATAAAAGATAACTATGTACCCTTTTTTAACCAAAATATTAGCATAAAACCCATATAATGAACATATATCATATAAAGGTAACTTGGGACATAAACATACTTAAATGGAATAACCATATGGTCAACATCCACACATAACACTAAATGGAATAGACATACGGCCGACTTCCACACCCATCGCACTGGAGGTTATAATGTAACCACCCATCCAATTTTATCACGACACCACTCGTCATTTGGTTTATAACGTAACCAACCATCAAATGTCGAAGTACCATTATATAATCTTAACACATAAAACAAATATAAATGAAAGAAAAAATTTCCACATTTCAATCACATTATATTACATAAATATATTGAAATAAAAAATCCATTATCAAAACCATTTCTAATACCAAAGTACATAAAATAGTATAGGGTATTTATTTTCCTTGAAAAAAACATTACGGCTTGTTAAGGAAACCAAAGAACAAATAATACTCACGGTGGTGGAAAGGTTGTTGATACCGCTTACATTAAAAGAAACATTCCTTTTTGTCATTTAGTAAAATACATCGTAGAAATATATTCCCTTTGAAAAGTCAAGGGTGTTTATACAGCGTATAAAATATATTCAAGTATTAAAACAAAATATTCCTCAATGAAAGGAGATTGAGACGAAGTCCCTTACCTTCTGTCTGACATGACTCGATCGTTCTTTAATATCCTGAATAATAAACTGAAGATAATTTCTACTTTATTAAGAATGTTTTTCTAGTTTATTATTCCTTTTATATCACTTATTACCATTTTATAAACATTATGTAATCATTTATGTTAACAATGGTCGTTTTGTCGATATTTGGTACTTGAGTAAAAAATGAACACATTATATTTACATGTTTTCCATGTTGTCAATAGTCTATTATATCCAGAATGATATTAATTATTTAGATATCCTAGATATAATATATATCTGGTATATACATTTATTTATAATAGTACATAACATTTGGAGTTAAGAAATGAAATGCACCGTTCATAGAGACGGTAAGCCGTACGTACGCATGAATGCTACTTTCATTTATATTTCGTATGTTAATGGAATTAAAACATAATGATAAATAGTTATATTATAATTCTAGTATAATATCATATATATCACCATTAAATATATCCTTTATACATCCCAAGTATGGCATGAAGGCGTCATATCACTTTGAGGGGGCGGTAGTCCGCACTTCCTCAAATTAAATTATCATGTTTAAACTTAATGTAAAACATAAAGGTACGATATAAGAGAAAAACAAAAAATAATTAATAAAAAAATAAAGAAAATATATGTCATATATAAATACAGTTCCATGTTAATGGCCACCATGAGAGCCAGTAGGAGATAATTGAACAATCATTGTTTCGTGAGGTGTTAGTTTGCCATCCATTGAAACAGTATGTTCTTCACCCATTAGATGGAGGTGTGTGTAATTTTAGTTCGAATAATTTTCATAAAAACATCCTAGAGTATTGAGGATTCTGGTTTTGTTATAAAAGAAAGGAATAAAAAAAATTTAGGGGTTGGAGAAGTAAAATAAAAGAAAAGAAGTTAAGGTAAACTGTTACCTTTAATTTGGGTAACATCCTTTGGTTTGAACAAAAAGGACTTCTTGAAGTATTTTTTTTTCATATGTTAAGGCTTCTAGGAGGAGAAGGGGGATGTATAGAGAATAATTTATCAGAGGTTGGATGAGAAAAAAGTATTGAGAGGTGTTTGGAATTGGTTAGAAAGGTCTCCTTTTACAAGGGGGAGAAGGTTCTCTTAAGGAATCTTTACAAGTATTATTTTATTATAAACTTATATTTGGTTTCTAAAGAAAAAACACATTAAAGATGAATATAAGATGACTCATGGTAGAAATAAAACCATCAAATAAAAATTGGACAGGTTTTTGATGTTATTTTAATATTTATAATCTTATTTAATTAAATCATTTATTAATGAGGTTAATACTACATCATTATTGTGTCATAAATAATTTAATTAATTCGATGTATAAAAATTATACAAAAATACCATGATGTAGGAAATATTTTTATCATTCCAAAGAATATTTATAGTAAAATATATATCTTATATAACAACATATCAAAATTAATTTACTGAAAGATGTTTGTTTGTGTAATTTTGGCCTTTACTTTATGTTAATTAATCTAAAGTGTCATTATCACTCCCAAGTGGCTCAATGGGGTCCCCAAATCGACCCAAAGATGACCATGGTCGTAAATGACTCAAACAATAAGGTTTTTACAAGTGTTATGTTAATTTGAAATGATTATAATATTATTTTTACCTTGAATTACACTATTAACTTTTACCACGGTAAATGAAAGTCAAAAGTTACTATTCAAAAAAAATTAATATCATCTCATTAATCCACATTTTACATACTAATAACAAACATGTATTTTAGATTTTTAAAATTCACTTCACAAAAGTGGTAAAATTTCATTTAAATTAAAAATTCAGTTTTTTTAACTACTACTAAGTGGTTCCACTATTCATAAAAAATTGATGTTTTTCAGAAAAATACAAACAATTAAGCCTAATAAATATTTGATATTCTGAATTAAAAAGTGATCTCTGTTTTACAAAATTCTAAACATATAAGTTTCATTAATTAATTTAAAATTATTTCCCATTGTTAAAACAAATAGTGTTCTTTTAAGAAATAGTAACTATTAAAATATTGACACTTGTTTATATCAAAATTCAAAGTGAAATTAATTAAAATGAAAAAAATTGGATTAAATGGTAAAAATATATTATAATTATACTTTAAAACCAAATAAAAGTATAATCTAACGATTAATATAAATTATATTAAAATACAGTTTTGAATTAAAATTATTATTTTGCACTATTCATTAAAAATGAACTTTATCAGAAAAATTCCAAAAATGTACCCATAATAAATTTTGAAGTCCCAATTCTAAAAAATGATTTTATTTTGTCATATATTATGTATTAATGTGACCAATACTATATTTAATGAGGATTCTCTATTAAAAGGTGGTAAATCGACCTTCTAAAGTAAATTCTGCTTAAAATTAGATTAATTCACATTCTAAGCCTCTAACGTTTTATTGGATAAGTGTAAATACATTTAAAAAACATGTATAATCATAATGTAGTTATTTTTGTTCATTTCCTCCAATAAAATGTCTAGGAGTTAACTTCCATATAAAATAATAATATTATATTATTAGTGTGCAACATAAGATTTCAATGAAACTCATTATTGCATATCAGGTAAGCTATCAAACATAGCAACACTTTTAAAGTAAAATAAATATTTAATTCAAATTTTTTAATAAATATGAAATATATCTTATTCTATATTTACCTAGGATGTTGCATCATTCCCCCTTTTGATAATTTTATCCTCGAAATTTTTCTTATCAAAATAAGTGGGATCATTTATCCCTCATAGCATGTTCAATTTTCCACATTGCCTCTTCATCCATATGATTTTCCAAAAATAATTTTTCTTAGTGAATTACCTTATTCCGCAACACTTTCTCTCTTAGGCTTAGAATCTGGACTGGTTCTTCCTCATAAGAGAGATTCTCTTCCAACTGAACTACCTCTGGGGTCAAAACATGAGATGGATTTGGCATATACTTTCTCAACATTCAAACATGAAAAACATTGTGTACCTGGTATAAACATGGAGGTAAATCCACTCTGTAAACAACTATTCCAACTTTCTCTAGGATTTCATAAGTTCCATTGAACCTCAGAATCAAATTTTCCTTTATACCAAAACACATTACACTTTTACATGGAGAAACATTGAGAAAGACATGATCACCTATCTCAAAAAAAAGATCCTTCCTCTAGTTATCTGTATAACTTTTCTATCTTCTCTGAGATGTTATCATGTGATTCTGAATCAACTAAACCTTATCTTCCATCTCTTCTACCAATCCTGGTCCCATCAGATTCCTTTAACCTACTTCATCCAAAAAATACGGAGTTCGAAAACACTTTCCATATAATGACTCAAATGGATCTATTGGAATACTGGAATGAAAACTGTTATTATATTAAAATTTAACCCAAGAAAGATGTTGTTCCCAACATGACTGGTAATATAGTGAACAAGCGCATTGTAAATCCTCCAATTTATGAATTGTTCATTTTTATTACCCATCATATTGATGATGGAATGATGTAATAAGATTTAATTCAGCACCCAACGACATCTTAAGGCCTTTCCAAAAGATAGAAGTAAACCTGGGATCATGATCAGATATAATTGAGAGGGTAAGTCCATAGAAACTGACTATATCTTTGACATAAAATCGAGAAAGATGATATACAGACAATATATCTCGAATGGGAAGGAAATAGCAGATTTTTTCAATCGATCCACAATAACCCTGATTTCATTATTACCTTGAGATGTCCTCAGTAATACAACAAAAAAGTCTATGAATATATTTTCCCATTTCGACTCTGGAACTGGTAATTGCTGAAGCATCCCTTTTGGTAACTGCCACTATGCTTTAACCTATTGACAAGACAAACACTTCATAGTATAATCACCAAGATCTCTTTTCATTCCATCCCACCAATAATACTCTCGAAGATCTCTGTACATCTTAGTACTGCCAGGATTAACTGAAAATGGGGAACTATGAGCTTCACATAACAACTCATTCTTCAATTGTTAATCACAAGGCACACACAATCTCTTTCCAATTTTCGAAACACAATCATTATCGATGTTAAATTCAGGAAACTTAACCTTATTAACCAACTCTACCTTTTTCTGTAACACATTGTCTTCTTTCTGTTCTTGCTTAATTCTGTCTTATAGAGATGATCTCACTGACACCTGATACAAAATAAATAAATTTTCTCCACCAAAAACTTCCATGCCAAATTTTATCAAATAAAAAACCAATGTATCTTGTTTCAAACGCAACATGGTTAATGGAGCATTACTTTTTTTGATTGAAAGCATCTGCCACTTTTTTAACCATTCCCAGATGGTAATTAATTGTGCAATAATAATCCTTGATTAATTCCAACCATCTTCTCTTTCTCATGTTCAATTATTTTTGAGTGAATATATACTTTAAACTTTTGTAATTAGTATATATTTCCCATTTAACTCCATTAAAATGATACCTCCAAATTTTTAAAGAAAAAACAACAACAACTAATTCCAAATCATGTGTATGGTAATTTAACTCATGTGGTTTCAACTAACGTGGAGCATAAGCAATTACCTGATCATTCTTCATTAGGAAACAACCAAGTCCTTTCAAAGATGCATCACTGTAGATAACAAACTCACCAGTTCTGGTTGGAAGTTCCAAAACTACAGCATTCACCAATCTTCTTTTAAATTCTGGAAAACAATCATCACATTATTTTCTCCAGATGAACTTAACACCTTTTCGAGTTATCTTTTTCATTGGACTAGATAACCATGAAAACTTTTCAACAAACCTCCGGTAATAACCTGCCAAACCAAGTACACTATGAATCTCAATTATATATGGGGGTCTTGAGAATTCATCAACAACTTTTGTTTTAGTAGGATCAACAATTATTCCATTTTTTGATACAATGTGACCAAGGACAGCTATTTTTTGCAACCAAAACTCACACTTGATGAATTTCCCAAATATTTTATTTTATTTTTAGGTTTATTAGACAACTCTTAAATGACTTTCATATTCCTCTGTAATTTTTGAATAAACCAAAATATCATCAACAAACACAACCAAAAACTTATCCAAGAACTCACGGAAAATTCTATTCATAAGGTCCATGAATACAGTAGGTGGATTGGTTAAACCAAAAGGGATAACTACAAATTCATAATGGCCTTATCTTGAATTAAATTAATTCTTAGGAATGTATGATAACTTTACTTTCAACTGATGGTACCCCAACCCCAAATCAATCTTCAAAAAATACTAAGCTCCCTGGAGTTGATCAAAAAAATTATTGATATGAGTCAAAGGATACTTGTTCTTAACAGTTATGTTAATCAATGCTCTATAATCAATGAAAAGACTCATTGAACCATCATTCTTTTTAACAAACAAGACAAAAGCACCCCATAGTGATGTGCCATTTCAAATGAAACCTTTATCTAATAACTCCTTCAATTTTTTCGTTAACTCTAAAAGTTAAAATTGAGACATTCTATAAGGGGGTTTTGAAATTGGATTAGCATCAAGAAATAAGTAAACAGTAAATTCAACATCCCTATTAGGTATAATACTTGGAAAATTATTAAGAAAAAAAATCAATGTACTCATTTACCACTGGCACATCATTAATCTCAACACATCCTTTATTTTCAACAATATGATCAAGGTAACATTTATTTAAATCTTTTACTAGTTTCTCAGCTTCCTGATATGTTATCAAAATCAAGGGTTCATTCTTTTACAAAACTGAAAATAATTTTGGAAGGAAACCACTTTATCTCTGCAGTCAATCTTTGAATGATAAGCAGAAATCCAATACACACCCAAAATAACATCAAACTCTACTTGAGGCATAACAATAAGGTTTTCAGGTAGATTCTTTCCACACACAAGGACATGAATGTTCTTATGTTTTCTTTTTTTCTCAACATTTCCTCAAGGTGTTTTTACTGTAAGTTTTGTATTCATATATTGAGATGGAATTTCCAATTTACTAGAAAACTTATCTGAAATGAAAGAGTGTGTAGACCCTGAATCAAACAAGACATTGGCATAATCTAAAAAACAAACATTGTACCTGATACTACCTCATTTGATGGCCCAACATCTGCTAAAGTAGTTTCAAAAGATTTCACCACCCCTTTCTACTTGCAATCTGGCTGCTTTCCCTCAGTTGAGTTCTTTGACAGACATTAATTTTCATAATGACCTATTTCATTTCACTTAAAACATTTTAATATCTTTAAATAAGATTTTTTCTTACCATTACCCAGATCACATTCAATGCAATTACGAGCCTTATGTCCCATTTTACCACATCGGTAGCACATACAAGAATTCAAAAGACATTCCCCAGCATTCTTTTCTCCACAATTTTTAGAAACTATAATCTTATGTTTATTACAATCAGACTTTTTGGAAGAGTTCTTCCCTTCCTCCTACCACCTCAACCTCTTATTCTGTTGTTTTTCAATGAACACATGATCATCATCAAACTCCATTTCCAAATTTTCTACACAACTAACATGTTTTACATAAATTTTGAACTCATGAAAAGCTAAAGACCTTTGATACTTTGGCTTAATCCTAAGAAAAAACGATTAATTTCACTATCAAGACCCTGTATGAAATTTGGAGCATACCTTGCTAGTAAAGTTAATTTTTCATCATAACCAGCCATTGAGTCATCCTCATGCCTCAATTCCAGGAATTTTTTTTCCATTTTAGGACAAACCACCTTAGGAAAATATTTATCAGTAAACATAACTTTGAATTCATAATAATTAAGAGCATCAATATCCCCACTATCCCAAATATTTTTCACCATCGACCACCAATGATAATCTTCACCTTCAAAATGGTAAATAGCGAGACTAACCTTGTGATGTTCTTAACAACCCATGACATCAAAATTCTTTTCCAGTGATTTAATCCACACTTCTTCTAGCACCGGGTCAGATGATCCTCTGAATGATGGGGAATGTTGCCTCATGAGAAGCTCCACTACTGAAATTTCTCATCTATGGTTGATATGGATGATCTCGTACATGGATACCACCACCATTTATAGCCTGAGTCAATTGTGCCATCACTGCAAAAAACTATTCAGTTCCGATTCCGACCATCTTAGGTTTCTGATTTGGAAGGTTGTCTTCCACCTGATGTTGTCCCATCATAGCTGCCCTTTTTCATCTGTGGAGTACCATTCTGAACAAAATAATATCTTAGGTGAAGAAACATGGTAATCATTAAATTCTATATGATTTCAATATTAATAAATTAATTATGGGTTTTAATTTAACAATTCCCTAACTCCTAATGTCATCTAAACCGACCTTTGATACCAACGACAATGAATCAGCCTTAGAAAATTACATAATATTGAATTAAACGAATTATTCACATTGAGGATCTTTTCAGGTTTATAGTTTCATAGAATTAGGACATAACTAACACATCTCGAAATATTAAAAGGTGGACACTTCTACACACTTTCCATGTTTTTTATAAAATGAAAACTCTTGAAAAACAGAGCCATGTATCATTCTATGTTTAGGACAACATGACTTTTCTATGATCCCATCCTTGACCCTATTCCACATTATGTCCTGTGAATTTTTTTTCACAAACATGGGATGAGCATAAAATACTCATTAAGGAATACAAAAATAATGAAAACTATTTGTTTCTCAAAACCACAATTAAACCATGATTACTTGAACATAAGTAATACTTTTCACCTTTATGAAGTTGAAAATACTCTTCACTGAATAAAATATCACTACATACCCTTTTGTAAACAAAATATTACCATAAAACCCATATAAAGAACACATAAAATATAATGGTAACTTGGGACATAAACATACATAAATGGAATAAGCACATGATTGACTTCCACACATATCACTAAATGGAATAGCCACACGACCGAATTCTATACCCAATGCATTGGAGGTTATAACGTAACCACCCATCCTGGTTTCTCACGACACCACCCATCATTTGGTTTATCACGTAACCACCTGTCAAATCTCCAAGTACCATTATAAAATCATATCACATAAAACAACTATAAACGAAAGAAAAAATTTATACATTTCAATAATAATATATCACTTAAATATATTGACATAAAAAATCAATTATCAAAACCATTTTCAATAGAAAAATACATAAAAGAGTATTTGGTATTTCTTTTCTTTGAAAATAACATTACGACTTGTTAAGGAATCCAAATAACGTAATAATCGTGGTGGCGGAAAGGTCATTATCCCCGGTTATGTTAAAAGAAACATTCCTTTTTGTCATTTTGTAAAACTCTTTGTAGAAAAAGATTCCCTTTGAAAATTAAAGGGTGTTTATACAGTATATAAAATAAATTCGAGTATTAAAACAAAATATGCCTCAATGAAAGGAGATTGAGATGAAGTCCCTTACCTCGCGTCCGACTTGACTCGATCATTATTTAATATCCTGATTAATAAAGTAATTTTAATTTATACATTATTAAGAACATTTTTTAAGTTTATTATTCCTTTTATATCACTTATTACAATGTTATAAACATTATATAATCATTAAAGTTAATAATGGTCATTTTGTCAATATTTGGTACTTGAGTCCAAAATGAAAACCTTATATTTACAAGTTGTACATGTTTTCAATAGTCAATTATATCTAGAATGATATTCATTATTCAGATATCATATATATCATATATATCTGGTATATACATGTATTTATAATAGTACATAACATTTGGAGGTAAGAAATCAAATGCACCGTTCATGGAGACAGTAAGCCGTACGTATGCATGAACGCTACATTCATTTCTATTTCATATTTTAATGGAATTAAAACATTTTGATATATAGATATATTCTAATTCTAGTATAATATCATATATAATACCATTAACTTTATCCTTTATATGTCCCACGTATGGCATGAATGAGTCATATAACATTGAGGGGGCGGTAGTCCGCACATCCTCAAATGAAATTATCGTGTTTATACATAATGGAAACCATAAAGGTATGCTATAAAGGTAAAATATAGAAGTATAAAGAAAACATAAAAATAATATATAACATATATAAATATAGTTCCATCTTATTTTCCACCATGAGAGGTGGTAGGAGATAATCGAACAATCATTATTTCATGACGCGTTAGTTTTCCATCCACTTGAACAGTATGTTCTTCATCCATTTGTTGGAGGTGTGTGTATTTTTAGTTCGAATACATCTCATAACAACATCCTAGTATATTGAGGATACTGGTGTTATCATAAAGTAAAGTAATAAAAAATGTTTAGGGGTTAGAGAAGTAAAATAAAAGAAAAGATGTTAAGATAAACTGTTACCTTTAATTTGGGTAACTTCCAATGGTTTGAACCAAAAGGAATTTGTGAAGTGCTTTCTGCCAAAGGTAAGGCTCCTAGGAGTAGGATTGGGATATAGGGAGCTTAATTTGGCCAAGTTTGGACGATACAAAAGGCTTGAGAGTTGTGTGGATTTGGATAGAAATGGTCTACTTTTATAAGGGGGAGGAGGATCTCTTTAGGAATGTTTGAAAATATTATTTTATTATAAACATATCTTCGGTTTCTAAAGATCCAAAACTTAATAAAGATTAAGATAAGATGTATCATGGTAGAAATAAAATCATCCAATAATAATTGGATAGGTTTTAGATGTTATTTTAATATTTATAAACTTATTTAATTAAATGATTTATTAATGAGGTAAACATTGCATCAATATCGTGGCATAAATAATTTAAATAATTTGATGTATAAAAATTATAAAAAAATACCTCAATTTAGGAAATCTTGTTAGAATTCCAAAAAATATTTTTAGTCAAAAATATAACTTATATACCGTCATATAAAAATAAATTTACTAAAAGATGTGTGTTTATGTCATTTTGGCCTTTACTTTAAGTTAATTAATCTAAAGAGTCATTATCACCCCAATGTGGCACAATGGGGTGCCCAAATTGACCCAAAGATGCCCATGGTCGTAAATGACTCAACAAATTAGGGTTGGACTACTCTTAAGGTAATTTGAAATTATTATAATATTCTTTTTACATTGAATTACCCTATTTACCTTCAACCGCTGTAAATAAAAGTCAAAAGATACTATTCATCAAAAATTATTTTCATCTTATTAAACAAAATTTTACTTACTAATAACAACCCTGTATGTCGGATTTTTGAAATTCAATTCAATGAAGTGGTAAATTTCCATTTATATGAAATAGTCAGTTTTTCTTAACTACTACTAAGTAGTTTCACTATTCATCAAAAAATAATGTTTTTCAAAAAAATACCAAAAAATTAGCCTAAGATATATTTGATAATAAAAATTCAATAATGATGTCTATTTTACAAAATTATTAACAAAGAAGTTTCATTAATGAATTTAAAATTAATTTCCGTTGTTAAAACAAATAGCCTGTTTTTATGAAACAATAACTATCAAAAGATTGACACTTGTTTATATCCAAATTCAATGTGAAATTAACTCCAATGACCAAAATTGGATTAAATGGTGAAAATATATTCTAATTACACATTTAAACCAAATAAAAATATAATCTAACCATATAAAAAATTATATTAAAATGCAGTTTTGAATTAAAATACAATATTTTTCACTATTAATTTAAAAATGAACTTTATCGGTAAAATTCAATAAAATTACACAAAGTAAATATTGATGTACCAATTCTGAAAAAGGATTTTATTTGGTCATATAGAATGTATTAATGTTACCAAAACTATATTTAAAGAGGGGTTTCAATTAAAAGGTGGTAAATCGACCTTTTAAAGTAAATTATGCAAAAAATTAGATTCATTCAAATTTTAAGCCTCTAACTTTTTATGGGATAAATGTAAATACATTTAAAAAACATGTATAATCATATTGTAGTCAGTTTTTTTCATTCATTCTAATTATACTTCTATGAGTTAACTACCATTTGAAAAAATAATATTATATTATTAGTGTGCAACGTATGATTTCAAAGTAACCCGTTGTTGCGTATATGGTATGCTATCGAACATAGCAACCCCTTTTAAAAAATAAATATTTAATTCAAAATTTTTAATAAATATGAAACATGAATTATTCTATATTTTCTAAGGATGATACACATTCTCTAGAATAGATGTCCCTAGTGGTTATAACACTCAAAATAGAGTAAAGGGTATTAAATCAATCTTTATGTGGTGCATAAAAAATGACCCAAACTATATACATAAATTGACAATACCAGATGAAATTATTTGGTTAAAAAGATTGTCTTAAAAATAATTTTTAATGTATTCTTTATGTTACTATTATAGGTTACCATGTATAAGATAATCCAATATAAATAAACCTCTTTTGAAGAAATAGTGATTTAAGATAAACTGAAACAATTGTAATAATTTTGAAATATATAGTTTTCAAAGATGAAGTTTTATTGTTATTATATTATAATAATTATATTATAGTGTTTATTATAAATAAATAATTAATTAATCCATTTTGTTTTAATAATGGATAAATCTTGATGAAACCAATTTTACCCCAAATTCCCTTGAAAATGATAAGTTTGACCCAATAAGAAACCAAACGGGATATGATCTCGAATGATAAATCATTTCATTATTCCAATCCATATATCAAGAATTGTGATTAAAAATGTAAACATAACAGATCATACAATAATATTAAAGAGTATAATTATAGATCATCATGGATGTATGGCTTATGGAAATGATGAATTAAATACCATTAAAATTACATTATGCTAATGACGTTTTTTTGAATGACCTAGTTGAATGTTTTGAAGAATCCATTTCATAAACCATCCCAAATACACTGGTACTCTAATTACCAATAGAGTTCTAACTTACCCTGAAGGGCATTAATCTTCCCTGTGGGTCATAAAATATCATCAATAATTATACAATAATCTAGTGGGAATGGTTTTCCCATAAGAAAAAGGAAGATAAATGATACAAGTATGCATGTTAAAACTCATCCAATAGAATATACAAGAATCTAATAGGTGAAACAATACCCAATATAGAACATTATTTGGTGACATTAAAAAATGTCATAAAAAAGCATAGACGTCCCATGTAACCTAGGGATCATATCTTAATTGGTCACATCCATCACTTCGAGCCCATAAGAATAAGAACATCCTCAATCATTACATGGTGCATTCCCTATTAATAGAAATGAAAAAAGATAACATAATAATGTCCAAAGGAAATGGTGGTGTGTGATATAAAGTTCAATAGGATCTCAAAAAATTTTCCGTTGGAATTTACATAAAAAAACAATTATTCATTAAAATTAAATATATCATGCCATGGAATAAACAATTACTATTTCCAAAACAATATTGCAGATATATCATGGCAGGATTAAATGAACATTTTATATAAACAGTTTTATATAAATAAATTTACATGAATAAAATAATTCAAGATTAGTGGAATATAAGAAATAAAAAAAATCATATAACTATGTAATGATCCCTATAAAATGACATTTGTTAGAAAAAAGGTCTTAAACCATATCAATCATCATCAAAACTTAGGGTATGTGTGAAAACATGAATCTACACACCCACATGAGATCCAATTATAAGAAATAATTTTGAACTAGGATTACTTAGAGTTTCCATCATCGATATATTTATAGTGAGTCAAATTACTTGCATGCATATTTTAGTTACCACTAACTGCCAAGGATAACATTTACTTTATTTATTAAATCAATCATTATTTTGGAAAAAAATTCCTTACAACTCATTTCATGAGTCATAATATAAATTTACAAATTTATTTTTTCAACAAGCCTTTTTATTTTAAATCCAATTAATAATATTTCATCAAATTCATAATGTTTCGAATAATATTTCAATTAAAGATAATTTTCTCGAGAATAATTTCATTATATCACATTTATAATAAAGAAATCATTTTCTCAAATACAATAAACAATTTTAATTCTATTGAAATTTTCTTTTTTTTCACAATTTCTAAGGGATTTTGAAAATAAAACATAAAAATATCAAATCTTGGGGTTTTTATAATTTAAAAACTCATTGAAATTTAATGAAGATAATCATTGTAAAGACCCAAAGCTTGATGTACATAGATATTACATTACTTTTGTGGAATACTTAATACATAACAAAAACAGACACACAAGGACTGTAATAGTTTAGTGTCTTTGGAAACTTGGAACGTAATATTCTAATCGTGGTGAAAGATATTCAACATCTCCCATAAAGATCATACACTTCTTGTTCCCTTACCTAAAACCATTCTTTTAATCCTGGGGGAAAATAAAACATAAAAAGGGTGAGCTCAAATGCTCAATAAGGGTAAACATGGATAAAATAAAACATAGCATATACATTTGAACATAAAAACATGAACATAATGTTTAAACATCAAAATATTGAGAAACTAATTAAAACATGGATGTACATAAGGAATAGATCATAATGGGACATAAATCATGATAACATAGTATTGGAATAAAACATGTAATTGTGTCATCCATTAAGTAGATGTAATTATTTCCATGGTAGCCAAGGCATTACTGCCATGACCATCTTAGTGGACAAAGTCCCTTTCTTAATTGATTTCACTTCTCGTTTCAGTCCTGTAATAATGAATCAGATTAACTTACCATTACAACCATGTCTCTATCATGATATATAAATCATTACCCAATTAATTGGAGGGAGATATAGGTCCCACCCGTCTCATAATGAAATCATTCTTACTTGTGCCACAAAATAAACATAAAACATTCATCATAACCCAAAGAATAAAATGGGTTTCATAAACATCATCTCATAATCTCATAATACATATAAAACAAATGGAAATTTAATCAAAATAAAAGTGAAACCATGTAAATTATATAGAAATTAATCTTGAAACATACACATATGAAATAATGTCATCATAGATGGAAAATGGTTTTGATAAAGCACTTGAAATGAATTCTAGAGGAAAATATCCTTTCTTCTTCAAAATCATTATCTTTTCACAAAATGTCATGCAATTCTAAAATAAATGTATTTTTTTGAAAATAGTCAAGAAATATTTTTGAGGATGCCTCATGGAAATAAGGCTTTATAAAACCGTAAAAATCTGTTCGTGCCGTAGAAGTTAAAAAAAACATTCTTCTCGAACTTTTGCCGGAAAAGTCAAAAAGTACCTCGTATGGATAAAAAAGAGAAATATTCCTTACATACCTTGTAGTAAAAGTCAAAAATGGGTAAAAAGGACTTTAAACATACAATAAAACACTTTTATAAAACATGTACATCCCAGTAAATACTTACGAATAAGCAATGTCGGATAAAAATGAGATTTGAAAAATTATTACTTACCTTAGGTTCGATATGCTTCGTATGTATCCGAACCACCTGTATAATTATTTAAATACTGTTATTGACTTATTACAGAATCATATTCATTTTTATGATATCATATATGGTTCACTTAAGACTTTATATTACCCGTTCTTTTGTAAATTCCATGTTAAAGATTGTTTTGGGTAAAATCGTTTCATTTGTTGTCCGTGTTTTGACTTGTAATTATTCATATGATTACTTAGATCATGATAAATTAATTCCAGAATATAAAACATGATTTATATATAATATATATTCAGAATATACATATATATAATAGATCGATAAATGGAAAGAAATACACCGTTCATAGAGACGGTAGGCTGTAAGTACGCATGAACGTTGTTTTCGTTTCCTCATTGAATTGAATGGAATTAACTGTATGACATACATATATATATATAAATAAATATATTATCATTATTATGTCATATATTTCATTATTACTTATTATATATACTTTATAATCATTCATGAATGGTTAATCATTGATAATGAATCTCATCGCGTCGTGGAGACGGTATTCCGTACGTACGCACGAGCGTTGATATCATTCTCATGATCATGGAATTTTATTGGAGTGTATGTATACTATTATAGAATCAATATCACATTACAATAATCATAAACAGTTATTATTTACACCATTATTCCCATCCAAGTAAGGTGGTGGTGGAAAATAGATTACACCACGGCGTGGAGACGGTATTCCGTACGTACGCAAATGTTGTGATTTCGTTTTCCATAGGATGGATAGATGGTGAAATAGGGTTTTTTCATAATTATAATAAAATAGCAGTATATGAGTGATACTGATGTTATTAATTCATAATGAAAAAACCTAATAAGAAGAAGAAGTGGAAGAAGAAATAATGTTGAAAGAATCGGTAACGGACATTACCTCTTCTTTGAAGCGCCTCTTTGAGACCTCCTCTTAGGGAACTAAAATTGGTCTTTGAAGAAGACCAGGACCTCTAGGATGTTTCTAGAAAAGTGGAGAAGAGAATTTTTCAGGGGTTTTCTGAGCTTGAAGGCTCAAAGTGGTGTGAGGAAGAGAGGGAGGAGGTGCCTTTTTATAAGGGAAGAGAGGGGCACCTTTGGAATAACTAAAAATATTATTTTATTATAAAGTCATATTCAGTTTTTAATAGCTCCAAATTGATATATTTAGAAGCTAAAGTGGGGATGGGTCTAAATCCTTTCATCCAATAGAATTTAGACAAGTTTAGGTCATTATATTAACATTATCTTTTAGTTTTAACTCTTAGTTAATTAGTTTGGCATTTACCATGAAACATTGTATTTTTATATTATATTGTTAATAAATTTACCATATACATCCAAGAGACCCCCACGTGGTTCATTAATGATACACATATCATGATATAAGTATCTTGGTCGACCCTTCGATTTTTAGGAATATAATAACAATTAATAATATAATATTTTTTAAAAACAATAATTTTATGTCAATTTTGACACTATTTGGTAATTGATTTTTGTGAAAATCAAAACAGAAATATTAGTTAGAAGAAAGTTAATTAACTCAATGATAACATGTCATATTAACATAGAAATTTATTGGAATTCATAAAAAGTCTCAAATTACATTTATTTGGGTATTTATAACATCAATTATTTCAATATTTCATTATTAAGATAATTACTGCTTCATCATTGTGTCATAAATAAATTAAATTATATTAAGTCTAAAAATTACAAATAAAATATATTTATTTATTAAATCCATTTAGATTTCTAATTAATTTTTATAGTTAAATTTATCTTATGTATAACCCTATATTAAAAATGATTTAGTTATTAAACATTGATTTTAACTATTTTAACCCTTCTTTAAATAAAATAATAATAAATGTCCTAATCTAATCCAAGTGGGCCTAAATAGACATATTTTATTCCTAAGGTTGTTTTGGGTCGCAATACACTTGTCCAATAGAATTAGGACATGTGTTAGGGTAATAATAATATCATTTTTACCCTTAATCACCCTATTTACTTTGAACCGTGGTAAAAAAATTAAAAAGTTACTATTCACCAAAAAATATTTTCATCTCATTGAACCACATCTTAGTCCTTGATATTAACCATGTATCTCGGATTTTTTAAATTCCACTCAAAGAAGCGGTAAAATTATGTTTTATGAAAAATTCAGTTTTTTTAACTACCACATAGTGGATTCACTATTCATCAAAAAATGAATGTTTCCAGAAAAGTTTCAAAAATTAGGCCTTAGCTATATTTGATATTATGAATTCAAAAATGATGTCTATTTTACCAAATTAAAAAAATATCAGTTACATTAACTAATTTAAAAATTAATTCCCATTGTCAAAACAAATAGCGTGTTTTTAAGAGATAATAACTTTCAAAATATTTACACTTGTTTATGTCTGGTTTAAATGTGAAATTACATCCAATGACCAACATTGTATTAAATTGTAAAAAATATTCTAAATATACTTTAAAACCACACAAATTAATAATTTATCACTATTTATTATTTCGATAAAAAAAGTTGTTTTTAATTAAAATTTAGTAATTTTCACTATTCACCAGAATATGAAAGTTATCCGAAAAGTACCAAAATTCCACCCTAAGATAATTTCGATATTCCAAATCCAAAAATAGAGTCCATTTTGAAAGATAAAATTTATAAAATTTGAAAAAGTGGGTATTACTATTCATAATGGATAGTTCATAATAATATTATAATAATATCTCATTTTGTGAAACTCTGTATTGCGTACTACACACTCTATCGAGGAAGGTCATGATTGCGTGTAATGCAAGGCAAGTCAGGGATTTGTGTTGTGAAAGATACTTTTGGGGTAGCGTATAACAAAATACATTAATATAATTAAAAAGAATATTTTTCATAAAATCTCGGGATGTTACATTCTACCCCCATTAAAATGAATTTCGCCCTCAAAATTCGTCGGGGTTATAAATAGTTTACTAATAGAATGTTTATTTAATAGAAACCCACATCGTAAAGAGAAATACCAAAACTTGGCTTTTAAAAACTAAAGTATGAAATGTAACGGTTACCCAAAGTAACTCATCAAAAGGTTTACATATAGGAGAACATAGGTGAAAATATGGATATGGAAGAAAAATCTAACCATCATGTTCTGATGCAGAGTGGTAGAGAACATGGAAATGAAAAGGCCATCAATCACAAAGCCATAGATTTTTGATGATCTAAGGTACCATCTGATTCATCAGATATAAGGGGACTAGGACAACATTTTTGGTTTTCAAGATCATTTTCTTAAAGTTGATAAAATTGGAATTAGAAGAAATACTTTCGTGATTTTGTTACAGTCTCACCGTTGGTCGTTCTTTGGACAATTTCCACTTCATCTCTTAAATAAATTAATTTGAATTTGTCATTCGTGAAGTGTTAGCAGCTCATGTGATAGAAGGATGGGTCATTGCATCTATTTCAAACAAAATGTTAGCAAAAGTTATAAAATTTACATAAGTCCATCTATGGTGAGGTTAATCATATACGATTCCAAAAATGAACTTATACTTCATATTTCATACAACTTAATAAAATAAAACTAGTTTCTACTAACCAGGGACTTCCTGTAGGCTAGTGGTAGGTGATAAAGGCCAGTCACACTTTGGTTGTGGGTTCGATTCCCACAGCCTTGTCCGATGCGATAGGTTATCGCCCGTCCTACAGGTTGTCCTTTTTTCTAAAACTAAATTATTATAACATTACATCAATAATATCGAATAATTTATAGCCTGGGGCAATACTAACTTATGTCAAACATAATCCATTCCAATCTTTAGGCTTATCCAAAATACTGCTGTCCAATCTCATATTATAGGGAAAACGATTACCAAAGAGTTCATATAATAAGTGTGTTAATACCATCATTGTTCCCCATATATCATAAGATATGTCTTGTTGGTCACATTCCAAACATTCGAAGGCCTTAATCTTGTATTCTCTTGAAAAAAATGAATACCAATTGAACCTTATTAAAAACATGAATGCAGTTAAAAGTTAACACTTTCCACATACCAAAATCCTCAAAATTATATATACTCAAAACATGATATCACTTAGTCCTTATATCAATCACAAGCTCATGAATACTGTCAAACATTTCATTTTCTACTTATCCCTTCATTATCCACATATCAACTTCTATCCAAAATATTTGAATCACTTTTCAAGGTTACCGGTACCAAAAAATTATTGAAAACCACAATATACCAATTCATAAATATTCCAATATTCCACGATACTATATAAAACATTATTTTGGAATCCCATTACATAATAACTTAATAATTCCACCACAGATTTTTCATATTCAACATCTCCAATAGTGATCGCATGTGACTTCCCTTTGTCCTTTTCCTTAAGTGGTTGCTCATGTCGATCATCACTAACCCTTGGATTAGGGCATTTATTAGCATAATTCCCCATTTCCTTGCACTTGAAGCTTTGAAGTATTGGTGGTGCGTTCTCTGCAACATTTTCTTTATTCACACCATTAGAAACCCTTTTTCCATTACATCGACACTCAGCTGCTCGATGACCTTCTTTTCTACACTTAAAACATTTTCTAGTCCCTTTAAGACAATCTCCACCATGATTCTTTCCACACTTTGAGCATAAGGAAACATTCATCTTCTTTTCACCACTAATATGAGATTTCTCCTTGAACTCCATCATTTGTTTTTTGTCAAAACGTTGAGATGGATAAGTAACACAAACTTCCATTTATACCTTGATAGCACAACGCACAATTTCTTCATAGCTACTGAAGTATCTTATAGCTAATTCCCTTAAAATATTTGGTTTTAAGCCACTGAAGAATCAATCAACTTTACTTTCAGGTTGGATGATAAAGCCAGATGCATACCTTGCAAGCCTTGTAAAATTCACTTCGTATACACCAACAGATTCATCATCCTTTTTCTTTAGTTAAAGAAAATTCTTCTCCATATTTGTCCGTAGAAAACAAGGGAAGTACTTATTGAGAAATAAGTTCTTGAACTCATCCCATTCAATGGACTCAATTTCATCTCTTGGACTCGTATTCTTGATAAGATTCCACCATTGATCACCTTCACCTTCCAAACGATATACTGCTAAGATGACTTTATCATGGACAAAATATTGAAGAACTGAAAATATATTTTCAGTGGTACTGATCTATTGTTCCGCAACATGTAGATCAGAGGACCCATTGAAAAAAGGTGGACGTTGCCTCATGAAGGGATCAATAGAATATTGTTCCCTTCTCTGCTCATTTGGATGTCCAGAATGATTCATAGCTTGTGTAAGTATAGCAATAAGATTTTGCACTCCATCTCCCTTAACATTTGTTTGTTCAGGAGGACAATCATTACATTGTCCATTGCATTGATCAACACGGTTCCTTCGGGTTCATCCATTGTCTAAAACCCAAAAAGAATAGTCTGAGAGGAAAAAATCATGCTAGGGAAAACAAAATAATAAAGAGGGAGTAACTTCAATATAAAAAATCTTAGGTTTAATTCTAATATCGTTACCGTAATTCTAGTACTATAACCTCTACTTATACTTATCTTTAGGGACATCCCTAGACATACCTTAGAAATATCTCTAGGGATCCCAATAACGTTTTCGCATCCTAGATTCCAAAGGTTGACTAAGCCTTTCCTCTGATACCAACTGTAGAGACCCAAATCTTGACGTACATAGATATTACATTACTTTTTTGTAATACTTAATACATAAAAAAACAGACACACAAGGACCGTAATAGTTTAGTGTCTTTGGAAACTTGGAACGTAATCTTATAATCGTGGTGAAATATCTTCAACATCTACCATAAAGATCTTCCACCTTTTGTTTCCTTACCTAAAAAATTTCTTTTAATCATGGGGGAAAATAAAACATAAAAAGGGTGTGCTCAAATGCTCAGTAAGGGTAATCATGGATAAAATAAATCATACCATATACATTTGAACATAAAAACATGAACATGATGTTTAAACATCAAAATCTTGAGCAACGACTTAAAACATGGAAGTACATAAGGCATAGATCATAATGGAACATAAATAATGATAACATAGTATGGCAATAAAACATGTAATTGTGGAATCCATTAAGCACATGTAAGTTTTTCAATAGTATCCAAGGCATTGTTGCCATGACCATCTTAGTGGACAAAGTCCCTTTCTGAATCGAGTTCACTCCTCATTTCAGTCTTGTAATACTGAACTGGATTAACTTACATGTAAAGACCCGTAAAATTCAAGGGAAATTTTTTCTTAATTTTCTTTAGAATTTTAAAAGAGCGTGGTTTCAGACGGCACCTGATTCTGAGGCCCGGAGTGCCCGGAATCAATTTCTGAAGTTTGGCTCGGGTACGTTCAGTGAATGAATGAGCGGGAATTCCTAACTTTTGATCCGGTGCTCGGAATTGAAATCCGAGGGCACCGATGAACTCGTAGCGCCGATTTTCGCTTAAAGAGACCTTTTCGGAAGTTGCGTTTGATGCGGGTTGAAAGTTAGTTTTTGGGTTTTTAGTTTAAGTTAAATAAAATTTGTGAAGAACAAATTTTATTTTAACTAGATAAATCCTACCAAAGGGAGTTGGGAGTGGGACCCACATCCACTTAACCTCCCTTGGGAGGATTAAGTGTGGTGGGGCCCACACGAACCCCAACTCCTCAAATTCTCTCAAAACCTCCCCTTTAACCCATTTCAATTAATGTTGACAACTTGGCTTAATTAATTGAAGAGGGTTAATTTAAATTTCAAACCATTGAAATTCTAAGAGGAGGGTTGTGTAATAAAATAAGCTTAAGCTTATTTTATTTTGTTGGGTTGGTTTCCTTTGTTCTTGAGAGGATTTTGAGAGCTTCTCCTTCATCTTCAAGCCTTGACGAAGAACGCTCAACTTGACGAAGAACGCTCAAGTTCCGACGAAGAATGCCGCTCCTCTCTTCTTTGTCTTCCGTGTCAACGAGAGGGAACGCCGCTTCCTCCTCGGACTCCCTTCGTCGGCATACGAAGATTCACCAACGACGTATCACATCGGACGCACCTCTTCGTCATCGGATTTGACGAACGACGACCGCGACGCCCGACCTCCGCGACGTTGTCTTCCGCGGGTCGTTGTCAAAATCATCGAACCTATACCCGAGGTAGGGGTTGTTGATTATTGTTTAATTATTTTATTCTTGATCGTGGATCTCGCATGTCTAACGTGAGGCTTTTGAATATTTTAAGTTGTGTTATTATTTAACGTGAGGGGGGGTCGGACCGCATGAACACGGCCGAACCCCCTCCATCGTTCTTGTTGAATTGCTTTGCGGGTGGAAACAAGGTGGCGTGGTGCCGTCGCACCACGCGGTTAATCGTACGTTTATTTTACGCAACGCCGTCGCGCGCGCACCATGGAAGAAACATCTTGAATGCGACGCCGTCACGCCGCGTTGAAAGAAATCAAGGCACAGCGGAGGGGCGCGGTGCCGTCGCACCGCGCCGGACGACGAACACCGCGGCCGGTTCCGGGCCGCGGCGAAAAGAGAAGACCGGAGGCCGAGCCGCCAGCGTCGGAAGCCGAAGAGGGGACCGGATTTTCCGGTCCCGTTGGAGAAAACCGACCGGCCAGTTGGCCGGCCGGATGGCAATAAACCGGGGGAAATTAATCCCCCGGCCAGCACACAAAACCCCCCTCTTAATGAGGGGGGCAATTTCCTTGTGGGGGGGGGGGGGGGCAGGAGGCCCCCCGTTTCCTGCCAATCAAGCCCCCCACGTGGGGGGGGGGGGGGGGGTTGCAAACAGGCGCGGCTAAAAAGCCGCGCCGTCTTCAAATCAAGCGGGGGCTTGATTGCCCCCCGCACTGCCTCTGTGCGGCGCCAACCTGCCGCGGCCGCCGCGCTGCCGGCCGGGCCGGGTCGGGCCGGGTCGGCCCGGACCCGGACCCCCTGTTTCGGATCAAATTCGGTCTTTTGGCCATAACTTGAGCCACGGACCTCCGATCGACGAACCGTCTCCGGCAACACGATCCTTGGATCGAGACGGTCGTTTCGGTATATCGCACTCAAGGTTTCGGATTACTTTGAGTTCGGCCGGGTTGGTTCGTTCACGAAACCAACCGGGCCTTCGGAGCGGAAACGCTCATATCTTGAGCTACGGACGTCCGATTGACGTACCGTCAGCTGTGTTGTGTTCCTCTTAGTGATACGGATCTTTTGGCATACTCCGCCCGAGGTTTGGATGCAGGTGGAGTACGGTCGGGTTGGTTTTGCCTTAAAAACCAACCGGGCCCCGGGGACGAAAATGCCAATAACTCTCAGACCGGGCGTCCGATCGACGCGCCGTCTGTTGCGTTGAGTTCCTGTTGACGATACGGAACTTTTGGATACATCAACTCTGTACTTTGTGACAGTTGATGTATCAGCCTCTCGGCTCGTGGAGCGGACCCTCCGAATGAGCTTGCTTTGTGCGGGAACCCTAGTGCTGGCTGTGACGATTACTGTGAATGCTACTGCTACTACTGCTACTGTGACTGCGACGACGACAGTACAGAGATCCTGTGTGGATTCGACGACGACGACTACAGCACTCAGCGATCCTACCTGGGTCAGTGCTACAAGTCCTGTGTGGGCCCGATCCTGTGTGGGTCCGATCCTGTGTGGGTCCTTGCGCTCAGCGGTCCTGTGTGAACCAGCGCCTACAGGTCCTGTGTGGGCCCGATCCTGTGTGGGTCTTTGCGGGGGTTAGTTACCTTTCGATCCTTCGTGGGTCCGACGAATTAGATGGATCAGAGATCATCTTTATCGTTCTTTGAAGAAGTATACCTGTGTGAGCTGAATCTGTTGCTTTCCTGTGTGGATTGTGTTGTGCAATCCTGTGTGGATTACGTTTTGCTTTCCTGTGTGGAATACGTTTACTTTCCTGTGTAGACTGAGTTGTACTTGGGATCGGAGGTTGGAGCGTATTTGAATTTGATGACTTAGGTATATGTATGGGCATATACCTAAGCAGAGTCGGTTGTTACTTCGTGATTGTACCTTTCTTCGTGGTTTATCCTTTGTGGATTTGAGAGACCTTCAGGGGTCTCGGGGTCCCTACTGAGTAGCTTATACTCACCCCTGCACGGGCTTTGCCCGCACTACGTTGTGTTGGTTGCAGACGACGGACATCGTTGAACTTAGCCGAGGCTTGCAGAGCAGGACGGTACCCGGAGGTGGACCACTGGGCGCGACGTGTTCGGAGCGGACGGCGGGACCCGTGGAGCAGTGGAGCTATCTGTACCCACCCTTCAGGTGGGATTTCCAGTGGACAGCTCGGTGTAGCGGCTTTTACTTTCAGTTGCTGTTTTCCCTTTCGAGTTGTACTTTACTTTCAGTTTGGGTTTGTATACTGGCCCATTTGCTTTTCCGCACTTTCAGTTGTACTCTACTTTTGCTTAGTATTTACTTTCTGCTTGCTTACTCTGTGGTGATTGTTTACTTTACAAAGGCAATGCCTTCCCTTTTTACCGGGATTTACGCCTTGGTGCTAGTCGCCAGCCCCTAGCCTATGGAAGGCGGGCTTGGGGTAGTCACAGCACGGACCCCGAGGGCGGGTCGTGACAAATTGGTATCAGAGGAGTTCGGTTCTACCGCGAACTCTGAACTTTTCTATGTGAAGCAATAATGTTTAGCGTATTGAGTGTGGTTATCAGTCCAGGGAGTCCAGTGTTGGTGCGGCGGCCGACGTATCCATACACCAGGACCCTGACTTCTGATTTCCGACTTAATGCACGAAAACATTGATTGCGTGTGTGTTTCAAAGTTTTCTTTGTGATTACTTATATCATCTCACCAGGTATACTGTTCTGACCGTGGCGCACCTGTTTCTTTTTCAGGATGGCTCGACGACGGCAACCTGCTAGGGTTCCGAGAGTCGAGCGTGACGACAGCCCACCGAGCGACGAGGCCTCGGTGCAGGGCCCTTTGTCAGCAGTGGCACCGGCGGTAGCTCTACCCGCCGAGCCCCCGATGCTTCCAGCAGCAGCCGCTGACGATGCACGTCGCCTTAGCGCACTGCATGAGTTTCAGCACCAGCGACCGCCCAGGTTTCGCAGGGAGACGGATCCCCAGGCAGTAGAGGACTGGCTGGAGGCAGTGGTACGAGTGTTTAGGCTAGTGAGGACACCAACAGAGCTCATGGTGATCCTCGCTGCGAGCCTACTACACGCAGCAGCAGGACGATGGTGGAGCTTGATGCTCCAGGTGCACGATGAGGCATCTCTTCTTTGGACGGACTTTGAGGGCCTCTTCCGCTCGGAGTTCGTCCCAGCCACCCGTCGTGCGGTGCGTATCCAGGAGCTTCTTCAGCTGCGGCAGGGCAGCATGACGGTCGCTCAGTACTCGGCGAGATTTACTGATCTCTCGCGCTACTCGACCGACATGGTACATGACCCATTCTTCCGGGCCCGGACCTTCAAGCAGGATTTGAGACACGAGATCAGGGCATCGCTGATCTCCCTCAGCATACCGACTCAGACAGGAGTACTGGAGCGGGCCCTCCTGATCGAGAGCTTCCTTGCTGAGTCTACACCAGCACAGCGACCCACCGCAGGGCGGCACGTGGCAGAGTCATCTGCAGCAGGCAGTCGACGGATGACTCAGGGGTCCATACAGACCAGACCTTCGGGAAGACGACCTCAGGACACTGGCTCAGCAGTGCGGGGCACACAGCGTGGAGCCAGTCTTTTGAGAGGCAGACAGTGCTACTCGTGCGGCGGGCAGGGCCACATGGCTCGTGACTGCCCGACCCGCCGTGCCGAGGAGCAGCAGACGGTTGATGGACCACCGAGGCAGAGGCAGAGGGTCGACCGTGGCGGTCCGCAGGGAGGAGGCGGACGAGGCAGAGGAGCTGGACGAGCAGCCGGTGGTGGGCGACGCTTTGAGGCACTGCCACCACCACCACCAGGAGGTCCACCCCGACCACATGGAGCTGGCGGGCAGAGATAGGCACAACTCCAGGCAGCAGAGGCCTACGACCACGGCGCACCCGAGATGATTCGAGGTACTATCTGTGTCTATTCCACCCTTGCTGCAGTTCTTATAGACACAGGAGCGAGTCACTCTTTCATAGCTGCTGCCCTTGTTCGGAGCTCGGAGATTCCGACAGAGCCGTTGGCTCGATCCTTACGGCTAGAGACTCCTACGGGAGCAGACTCGACGATTACGCACTGGTGCCGGAAGTGTGAGCTTACTCTAGGAGGCAAGAGCTTCGGCTGGGATCTTCTTGTAGCAGTGTCGAGGCCTTACGACGTCATCTTGGGCATGGATTGGCTATCTACGGTCCATGCACAGATTGACTGTTTTAGGCGCAAGGTGCGATGTGTACGCACTGACGGGAGCAGGTTGACCTTCACCGGTGAGAAGGGAGCCTTAGCAGCACAGGATGGACTTCCACGGAGGAGAGGGCAGCCCATTACTCATCAGTTGGCTAGCCTTATCCTTGGAGCAGTTGACGTGCGGAGTCCTGGTTTTCCTGCAGTGGTGGATCAGTTTGCGGACGTTTTTCCCGACGACGTTCCAGGGCTACCTCCTCGCAGAGAGGTAGACTTTTATATTGACTTGAACCCCGGGACATCCCCGATATCCACTCCAGCATATCGGATGGCCCCCACCGAGCTTCGAGAGCTACGGGTACAGTTGGAGGACTTGCAGGGCAAGGGGTTCATCCGACCCAGTGTTTCACCCTGGGCTTCCCCGATATTGTTCGCCAATAAAGCGGACGGGAGCTTGCGACTTTGTGTTGACTATCGTCGCCTGAACCAGGTGACAGTGAGGAACAAGTAACCTCTACCGAGGATTGATGACCTCTTTGATCAGCTCAAGGGAGCACAGTGGTTCTCGAAGATAGACCTCAGGTCAGGCTATCATCAGCTCAGAGTCAGAGACGAGGATGTGCAGAAGACGACCTTCAGATGTCGGTATGGCCACTATGAGTTCTTGGTTATGCCTTTCGGTGTAACCAATGCTCCAGCAGTGTTCATGGCTCTAATGAACATGATCTTTCAGCCATACCTCGATCGGTTTGTCGTGGTCTTCATCGATGACATTCTGATTTACTCTACGATAGAGGAGGAGCATGCCTATCACTTGCGAGTTATTCTAGACACACTCCGAGAGCACCAGCTTTATGGTAGGCTCTCGAAGTGCCAGTTCTGGATACGTGAGGTCCACTTCTTGGGACACGTTATCTCTGAGGCGGGAGTTGAAGTGGATCCCGTGAAGATTGAGGCTGTGTTAGCATGGGAGCCACCCAGGAGCGTGACTGAGGTTCGGAGTTTCTTGGGACTAGCTGGATACTATCGGAGATTCGTGCCAGACTTCTCTAGAGTTGCGGAATCACTCACAGCTTTGACGAAGAAAGGGAAACCATTTGTGTGGTCTGACAGATGTCAGCAGAGCTTCCAGGAGCTGAGACAGAGATTGACCTGCGCACCTATCTTGAGGTTGCCTGAGGAGGGAGTAGGGTACGTAGTCTACTGCGATGCATCAGGGACCGTACTCGGATGTGTTCTGATGCATGAGCGGGCCGTGATCGCCTATGGATCACGTCAGTTGAGGCCGCATGAGCAGAACTACGCTACCCATGACCTGGAGCTAGCAGCAGTGGTCTTCGCTCTGAAGACATGGTGACACTATCTGATGAGCGAGCGCTTTACAGTCTTTTCTGATCATCAGAGTCTCAGGTATATCTTCTCGCAGAAGGACCTGAACCTGAGACAGCGGCGATGGCTCGAGTTCCTCCAGGACTATGACTTTGAGATAGTCTATACTCTTGGGAAGGGGAACGTAGTAGCCGATGCCCTTAGCAGGAGGACGGGCATTCAGCTACTTGAGGAGGCGATGGAGCAGCTAGCCTCTTTGCAGATATCCTTCGTGGATAGAGATGGAGCAGCCTTCCTTCAGTCTCTCACAGTCACTCCTCCACTACTGCAGTGAGTCAGGGAGGCACAGTGTGAGGACGCTGACTGTGAGACACGGCGTGCACATATATCCTCGGGACAGGCACCTGATGGTTTCTCCCTTGGAGCAGAGCATGACATCCTTTTCAGAGGAAGTAGCATGGTACCAGTCACTTTGCGAGAGGAAGTGCTGAGAGAGTTTCACACTTCTCCTTTGGCGGTACATCCTGGAGTGGCGAAGATGTACCAGGACCTCAGACGACAGCACTGGTGGCCAGGCATGAAGAAGGCAGTAGCAGAGTTCGTTTCTCGATGCCTTACCTGCCAGCAGGTGAAGGCAGAGCATCAGGTACCAGCAGGCTTGGTACAGCCCTTGGAGGTTCCGGAGTGGAAGTGGGATGGAATATCTATGGGCATCGTGACTGGACTTCCACGCACTTCCAAAGGTCATGACTCCATCTGGGTGATTTTTGACCGACTCACCAAGTCGGCACACTTCTTACCCATCAGAGAGCAGGGCTCAGTAGAGAGCTTGGGACGTATCTACGTTCAGGAGATTGTACGGCTCCACGGCGTGCCATCATCTATCGTCTCCGATCGAGATGCCCGCTTTACTTCTCGGCTTTGGAAGGGGTTACAGGAGGCGTTCGGGACACAACTACGTTTGAGCACAGCCTTTCACCCTCAGATGGATGGTCAGACGGAGAGGACCATTCAGACACTCGAGGACATGCTCCGCGCATGTTTCCTCGACTTTGGTCATAGCTGGGAGGACCACCTACCCTTGGTAGAGTTTGCGTACAACAACAGCTACCACTCCACTATCGGGATGGCACCGTACGAGGCGTTGTACGACCGACCTTGTAGATCTCCTTTGTGCTGGACAGACCCTGGGGAGTCAGCACTAGTGGGACCGGAGATGGTCCAGGCCACGACAGAGAAGGTTCAAGTCATCCAAGAGCGGATGAGGACAGCTCAGAGCCGGCAGAAGTCATACGCTGACAGGAGGCGGAGGCCACTGGAGTTCGAGGATGGAGACCACGTCTTCTTGCGGGTCTCACCTCGACGTGGTATTCGGAGATTTGGCCGAGGCGGCAAGTTATCTCCGCGCTTCATCGGACCCTTCCAGATTCTCAGCAGGATTGGTGAGGTGGCTTATCACCTGGCTCTACCACCTCAGTTGCACCGGGTGCACGACGTCTTCCACGTATCCCAGCTGAGGAGATACGTGCACGACCCGACGCACATCATTGACCATGGGGAGCTTGACGTTGATGATGGGGCGACATTTACGGAGGTCCCGGTGGAGATAGAGGATCGACAGGAGCGGGTCCTGCGTGGGCGATCGATTCCTCTTGTGCGCATCAGATGGCAGCACATGAATCTCCAGGAGAGCACATGGGAGCGGGAGGCTCAGATGCATTCTCAGTACCCTCATTTGTTTCCCTAGTTTTTGATGTATCTTTACGAGGACGTAAAGCCCTGAGGTGGGAGTAATGTAAAGACCCGTAAAATTCAAGGTAAATTTTTTCTTAATTTTCTTTAGAATTTTACAAGAGCGCGGTTTCAGACGGCACCTGATTCCGAGGCCCGGAGTGCCCGGAATCAATTTCTGAAGTTTGGCTCGGGTACGTTCAGTGAACGAATGAGCGGGAATTCCTAACTTTTGATCCGGTGCTCGGAATTGAAATCCGAGGGCACCGATGAACTCGCAGCGCCGATTTTCGCTTAAAGAGACCTTTTCGGAAGTTGCGTTTGTTGCGGGTTGAAAGTTAGTTTATGGGTTTTTAGTTTAAGTTAAATAAAATTTGTGAAGAACAAATTTTATTTTAACTAGATAAATCCTACCAAAGGGAGTTGGGAGTGGGACCCACATCCACTTAACCTCACTTGGGAGGATTAAGTGTGGTGGGGACCACCCGAACCCCAACTCCTCAAATTCTCTCAAAACCTCCCCTTTAACCCATTTCAATTAATGTTGACAACTTGGCTTAATTAATTGAAGAGGGTTAATTTAAATTTCAAACCGTTGAAATTCTAAGAGGAGGGTTGTGTAAAAAAATAAGCTTAAGCTTATTTTATTTTGTTGGGTTGGTTTCCTTTGTTCTTGAGAGGATTTTGAGAGCTTCTCCTTCATCTTCAATCCTTGACGAAGAACGCTCAACTTGACGAAGAACGCTCAAGTTCCGACGAAGAACGCCGCTCCTCTCTTCTTTGTCTTCCATGTCAACGAGAGGGAACGCCGCTTCCTCCTCGGACTCCCTTCGTCGGCATACGAAGATTCGCCAACGACGTATCACATCGGACGCACCTCTTCGTCATCGGATTTGACGAACGACGACCGCGACGCCCGACCTCCGCGACGTTGTCTTCCGCGGGTCGTTGTCAAAATCTTCGAACCTATACCCGAGGTAGGGGTTGTTGATTATTGTTTAATTATTTTATTCTTGATCGTGGATCTCGCATGTCTAACGTGAGGCTTTTGAATATTTTAAGTTGTGTTATTATTTAACGTGAGGGGGGGCCGGACCGCATGAACACGGCCGAACCCCCTCCATCGTTCTTGTTGAATTGCTTTGCGGGTGGAAACAAGGTGGCGTGGTGTCGCCGCACCACGCGGTTAATCGTGCATTTATTTTACGCAACGCCGTCGCGCGCGCACCATGGAAGAAACATCTTGAATGCGACGCCGTCGCGCCGCGTTGAAAGAAATCAAGGCACGGCGGAGGGGCGCGGTGCCGTCGCACCGCGCCGGACGACGAACACCGCGGCCGGTTCCGGGCCGCGGCGGAAAGAGAAGACTGGCGGCCGAGCCGCCGGCGTCGGAAGCCGAAGAGGGGACCGGATTTTCCGGTCCTGTTGGAGAAAACCGGCCGCCCAGCTGGCCGGCCGGATGGCAATAAACCGGGGGAAATTAATCCCCCGGCCAGCACACAAAACCCCCCTCTTAATGAGGGGGGCAGTTTCCTTGTGGGGGGGGGGGGGCAGGAGGCCCCCCGTTTCCTGCCAATCAAGCCCCCCACGTGGGGGGGGGGGGGGGGGGGTTTGCAAATAGGTGCGGCTAAAAAGCCGCGCCGTCTTCAAATCAAGCGGGGGCTTGATTGCCCCCCACGCTGCCTCCGTGCGGCGCCAGCCCGCCGCGGCCGCCGCGCTGCCGGCCGGGCCGGGTCGGCCCGGACCCGGACCCCCCGTTTCGGATCAGATTCGGTCTTTTGGCCATAACTTGAGCCACTGACCTCCGATCGACGAACCGTCTGCGGCAACACGATCCTTGGATCGAGACGGTCGTTTCGGTATATCGAACTCAAGGTTTCGGATTACTTTGTGTTCGGCCGGGTTGGTTCGTTCACGAAACCAACCTGGCCTTCGGAGCGGAAACGCTCATATCTTGAGCTACGGACGTCCGATTGACGTACCGTCAGCTGTGTTGTGTTCCTCTTAGTGATACAGATCTTTTGGCATACTCCGCCCGAGGTTTGGACACAGGTGGAGTACGGTCGGGTTGGTTTTGCCTTAAAAACCAACCGGGCCCCGGGGACGAAAATGCCAATAACTCTCAGACCGGGCGTCCGATCGACGCGCCGTCTGTTGCGTTGAGTTCCTGTTGACGATACGGAACTTTTGGTTACATCAACTCTGGACTTTGTGACATTTGATGTATCAGCCTCTCGGCTCGTGGAGCGGACCCTCCGAACGAGCTTGCTGTGTGCGGGAACCCTAGTGCTGGCTGCGACGATTACTGTGACTGCTACTGCTACTACTGCTACTGTGACTGCGACGACGACAGTACAGAGATCCTGTGTGGATTCGATGACGACGACTACAGCACTCAGCGATCCTACGTGGGTCAGTGCTACAAGTCCTGTGTGGGCCCGATCCTGTGTGGGTCCGATCCTGTGTGGGTCCTTGCGCTCAGCGGTCCTGTGTGAACCAGCGCCTACAGGTCCTGTGTGGGCCCGATCCTGTGTGGGTCTTTGCGGGGGATAGTTACCTATCGATCCTTCGTGGGTCCGACGACTTAGATGGATCAGAGATCATCTTTATCGTCCTTTGAAGAAATATACATGTGTGAGCTGAATCTGTTGCTTTCCTGTGTGGATTGTGTTGTGCAATCCTGTGTGGATTACGTTTTGCTTTCCTGTGTGGAATACGTTTACTTTACTGTGTGGACTGAGTTGTACTTAGGCTCGGAGGTTGGAGCGTATTTGAATTTGATGACTTAGGTATATGTATGGGCATATACCTAAGCAGAGTCGGTTGTTACTTCGTGATTGTACCTTTCTTCGTGGTTTATCCTTTGTGGATTTGAGAGACCTTCAGGGGTCTCGGGGTCCCTACTGAGTAGCTTATACTCACCCCAACACGGGCTTTGCCCGCACTACGTTGTGTTGGTTGTAGACGACGGACAGCGTTGACCTTAGCCGAGGCTTGCAGAGCAGGACGGTACCCGGAGGTGGACCACTGGGCGGGACGTGCTCGGAGCGGACGGCGGGACCCGTGGAGCAGTGGAGCTATCTGTACCCACCCTTCACGTGGGATTTCCAGTGGACAGCTCGGTGTAGCGGCTTTTACTTTCAGTTGCTGTTTTCCCTTTCGAGTTGTACTTTACTTTCAGTTTGGGTTTGTATACTGGCCCATTTGCTTTTCCGCACTTGCAGTTGTACTCTAATTTTGCTTAGTATTTACTTTCCGCTTGCTTACTCTGTGGTGATTGTTTACTTTACAAAGGCAATGCCTTCCCTTTTTACAGGGATTTACGCCTTGGTGCTAGTCACCAGCCCCTGGCCTATGGAAGGCGGGCTTGGGGTAGTCACAGCACGGACCCCGAGGGCGTGTCGTGACATTACCGTTCCAGCCATGTCTATCTCATGAGATATAAATCTTTACCCAATGCAATGGAGGGAGATATAAGTCCCACCCATCTCATAATGAAATCATTCTTACTTGTGAAAAAAATTAAACTTAAAACATTCATCATAACCCAAAAAATAAAATAGGTTTCATAAACATCATCCCACCATATCATAATCCATATAAAACAAATATACATTTCATCATAAGAAAAGTGAAACCATATAAATCATAGAGAAATTAAACTTTTAACATACACATATGAAATAATGTCATCTTAGATGGAAAATGGTTTTGATAAAACACTTGAAATGAAATCTAGAGGAAAATATCCTTTCTTCTTCAAAATCATTCTATTTTCACAAAATGTAATGCAATTTTAAAATAAAAGGATTTTGGTAAAAATAGTCATGAAATATTTTTGAGGAATCTTCATGAAAATAAGGCTTTATAAAACCGTAAAAATCCATTCGTGCCGTATATGTTAAAAAAACAATTTTCTCATACTTTTACAGAAAAGTCAAAAAGTACCTCGTATGGAAAAAAAAGATTCATTACATAACTTGTAGTAAAAGTCAAAAATGGATAAAAAGGAATTTAAACATACATGAAAACACTTTTATAAAACATGGACATTGATGATATCAATAACCCTAGTAAATACTTACGAATAAGCAATGTCGGATTAAAATGAGATTTGCAAAATTATCCCTTACCTTAGGTCCGATATGCTTCATATGTATCCAAACCTCCTGTATAATGATTTAAATAATGTCATTGACTTATTACAGAATCATATTAATTGTTATGATATCATATATGGTTCACTTATGACTTCATATTACCCGTTCGTTTGTAAATTCCTTGTTAAAGAGTGTTTTGGGTAAAATCATTTCATTTGTCGTTCGTGTTTTGACTTGTAATTATTCATAAGATTACTTAGATCATGATTACTTAATTCCATAATAGAAAACATGATTTATATATAATATATATTCAGAATATACATATATATAATATATCGATAAATGGAAAGAAATACACCGTTCATGGAGATGGTAGGTCGTACGTACGCTTGAACGTTGTTTTCGTTTCCTCATTGAATTGAATGGAATTAATTGGATGACATACATATAAATATATATACATAAATCCAGTATCATTATGATGTCATATATTTCATGATTACTTACTATATATACTTTATAATCATTCAAGAATGGTTAATCATTGAGAATGATTGTCATTGCGTAGTGGAGACGGTATTTAGTATGTACGCACGAACGATTATATCGTTCCCATGATCGTGGAATTTTTTGGGAGTGTATGTATACTATTACAGAATCAATATCACTTTACAATAATCATAAATAGGAATTATTTACACCATTATACTCATCCAAGTAAGGTTGTGCTAGAAAATAGATTACACCACGGCGTGGAGACGGTATTCCGTACGTACGCAGGCGTGGTGATTTCGTTTTCCATAGGATAGATAGATGGTGAAATAGGGTCGTTTCATAACTATAATAACATATAGGTATATGAGTGATACTGATGTTATTACTTCATAATGAAACAACCTAAGAAGAATAAGTGGAAGAAGAAATAAAGTTGAAAGAATCGGTAACGGATATTACCTCTTCTTTGAAGCGCCTCTTTGAGACCTCCTCTTAGGGCACTCAAATTGTTTTTTGAAGAAGACCAGGACCTATAGGATGATTATAGGGAAGTGGAGAAGAGAATTTGGCAGGGGTTGGCCGAGCATGAAGGCTCAAAGTGATGTGAGGAAGAGAGGGAGGAGGATACCTTTTATAAGGGAGGAGAGGGGTACCTTTGAAATAACTAAATATATTATTTTATTATAAAGTCATATTCGGCTTTTAATAGCTCTAAATTGATATATTTCGAAGCTAATGTGGGGATGGGTTGAAATACTTTCATCCAATATAATTTAGACAAGTTTAGGTGATTATATTAACCTTATCTTTTAGTTTTAACTCTTAGTTAATTAGATTGACATTTACCATGTCAATTTGTATTTTTATATTATATAGTTAATAAATTTACCATATACATCCAAGAGACCCCCAAGTGGTCCATTAATGATACACATATCATGATATAAGTATCTTTTCCGAACCATAGATTTTTAGGAATATAATAACAATTAATAATATAATATTTGTTTTAAAAACTATTTTATGCCAATTTTGACACTATTTGGTAATTGATTTTTGTTAAAATCATAAATGAATGATTAGTTCTAAAAGAGTTAATTAACTCAATACTAACATGTCATATTAAAATAGAAAATTATTGGAATTCATAAAAAGTATCAAATTACATTTATTTGGATATTTATAACATCAATTATGTCAATATTTTTTTAATAAGATAAATACTGCATCATCATTGTTTCTTAAATAAATTAAATTATTTTAAGTCAAAAAATTACAAATAAAATACCATTATGTAGGAAATATCTTTATCTTTTAATGAATATTTTTCGTCAAATTTATCTTTTGTATAACCCTATATTAAAAATTATTTAGTTATTAAACTTTGATTTTAACTATTTTAACCCTTCTTTAAATAAATTAATAATAAATGTTCTAATCTAATCCAAGTGGGCCTAAATTGTCATATTTTATTCCTAAGGTTGTTTTGGGTCGAATTTCACTTGTCCAATAGAATTAATACATGTGTTAGGGTAATAATAATATCATTTTTACCCTTAATTACCCTATGTACTTTTAACCGTGGTAAAAAAAAGTAAAAAGTTACTATTCACCAAAAATTATTTTCATCTCATTGAACCACATTTTAGTCCTTTATATTAACTGTGTCTCTCGTATTTTCTAAATTCCAATCACAGATGCGGTAAAATTAAGTATTATGAAAAATTCAGTTTTTTTAACTACCACTTAGTGGTTTCACTATTCATCAAAAAATGAAAGTTTCCAGAAAAATACCAAAAAATAGGCCTAAGCTATATTTGATATTATGAATTCAAAAATGATGTCTATTTTACCAAATTAAAAACATATCAGTTACATTAATTAATTTAAATATTAATTCCCGTCGTGAAAACAAATATCGTGTTTTTAAGAGATAATAACTATCAAAAGATTGACACTTGTTTATGGCTGGTTTAAATGTGAAATTACATCCAATGACCATCATTGTATTAAATTGTAAAAATATATTCTAAATATAATTTAAAACCACTCAAATTAATAATTTATCATTAATAATTATTTTGATTAAAAAAGTTGTTTTTAATTAAAATTTAGTAATTTTCACTATTCATCAAAATATGAAAGTTATCCAAAAAGTACCAAAATTTCACCCTAAGCTAATTTTGATATTCCGAATCCAAAAATGAAGTCCATTTTGAAAGATAAAATTTATAAAATTTTAAAAAGTGGGTATTACTTTTCATAACGGCTAGTTGATAATAATATTATAATAATATCTCGTTTAGTGAAACTTAGTATTGCGTATTACACACGCTATCAAGGAAGGTCGTGATTGCGTGTAATGAAAGGAAAGTCAGGGATACATGTTGTGTAAGCTAATTTTGGTGTTGTGTACAACAAAAGACATTAATGAAATTAAAAAGAATATTTTTCATAAAATCTCGGGGTATTGCAATCATAGTTTTAATTATATGGTAAATAATTAAGGAACCCCCAACCATTAATCTTGAGATCAAACCAACACTAAACTCAAAACAAGATCTACTAATAAAAAAGGAAGAATTATGAGATCAACAAATGAATCCTAGAATCAATATCTATAAAAAATATTCCTAAATCCATCAGTAATGTTATCATATACCACAATATAATAATGATATAATGGATATAATATGAAACCATATGAGGGAATTTAATTTTACAAAATGGAGAACCAAAGAGACCATCGATACATTTATCCACTTAGAGAAGAGGTTAGGGGAGTCAAAACAATTTATGATAATCCTCAAGGACCATAGAATCCTGTTATGGTTGAATGCGGTTCTCTATCATCTTTAATATAGGCCCTTATTTTTTTAATAAAATTTTTAATAGAATTAAAATCATTTTGGACGGTTTACTAGATAGGCTAAACTATAAGTAGTAATAATGAGATTTTTTTCCCAATAATTCACATTGTATGGTGTGTATGAATTGGTATCATAGTCGCATTTACCATGCTCTATCTATGAAACCCTCCACATCACAGGGTGCATGATTAAGATGTGTGCCCACATGGTTACGACAAACCATGTTCCCCCTTCTAGTTTCTAATCCTTGACTGTATGGTATATCAATCCAAACCAAATAGATTTCCCAAACCATACATCTACTGTTCATAGCCCCATGGGATTGAAAAGTTTTACAAATTTCTCAGGAACAAACCCACGATGTGTCCCAACCAAAGGGTGATAAAAAATGTTAAAACATTTACTCAAATAAGGAAATGTAATGATACAACTTCAATACCATATAAACATATAGTCCCCATAAGGCCAATCAAGGAAGAAATATATTAAATTATTGATTCCACAACATTCTCATTTGTTCCTCATCCTTCCATAAATCTTGAGAATTGAAAAAAAACATTACATTGAACATGAACCAAATTTATCATCTTCATGTGATGAACATTTGTTTTCAAAATCAAGATTTTTAATAGGATTATCAATCATGAATAATTCACTTTCCTCATCAAGATCATCCCAGTGTATTACATGAACAGGGTTAGAAATGTACTTCCAGAGATGTGATACATGATTTTTTTGGATCAACCTCATCAGTGGAATAAGTTCTAGACAATAAGATACATTACCTACTCACTCAACACACTCAAAAGATATTGGTAACCATAGTGAAAACATTCCTTATTTACTAATATATCTGTGACCGATTCGAGGTGAGACTCTAAAAAAACCTACTCTGGAAAAAAAATCGAATGATCAGTGACGATGATTGTCATAAGACTTATAATGGCTCTCATGTGTCACTATTATATGATTAATTAGTTTTAATTTTAGTTTCATCTCTTACACGGAACATGGTCCTGCCAATGAATCTAAACCAATCTATGACAAAATAAATAGATATTTACATGGATTAACATACAATGCCTCAACAAGATTCATTATAATAGTGGTCTCATAAGTATTGATATATGAAAACTCTACCAGTCCCAAATGGTAATCTTAAGCTCCAACAATGTTTTGAATGAAATCATGTAGCAGGTACTTACAAATCCATTTATCTTGTTTTGTCCTGATATCTTGATATAGATGATATTCCATACTAAAAAATACATGGGATACCATTGTCTACAAGATGCCTATAAAAAATAAATATTTAAAATGAGGATCCCTATCAAAGACGAAAACAGGATGAAATCTATTAAATCAATCTATCTCCTTTACATATCTTCTTAAAATGTCCACAACATTGGTTGTGTCTTGAATTATCATAAAATGAGACTATTTTCATATCCAATTTATAGAAACCCATATCGCATTCTTCTTCTTATAGGTACATGGTTACTCGATGGAAGAATCTATTTCAATAAGATCCCACTTCCAAGTCAGCATTGTATGTGGATAAAGAAAACCTGAAGGCATATGGTTATCATCCTTAAATTATTGGAAAGTACAACTGAGGAAAAAATTCATAAATTTCTTATCTCTTACACATATACTAGAACCATAATCTAATTTATTATAACATCTTAATGATTACAAGGTGTACATCCCACTATAAATTATTAGAATTCCCCATCATAATATTTCTCACTATAATAGGCACAAGATATCAGCATTAGAAACCTATGACACCCCCATAAGACACAAACCACTAAAAAATGGTCAAACAACCATAAAGATACTCCAAAATTCCACAGACTTCAATATCAAGATGTTGCTACTGAAGAATAATTTTGATAAGAGAGGATGGAAACATAAAATTTTTTCAATACTACTTTCGTTTCATCCTCTTGGACATCCAAATGAAACTGAGTAAAAGGAGCCATCATAATCCACTATTTTGATTATACATGCATGCGATGGGTTTGAATTTTCCTCCTCAATGCATCATCAATGACATTTCCCTTATGAGGGATATATGAAATGTAAAAATAAAAATACTGCATCTACTCAACCGAATTCCTATATCAAAGCTTCAAATAATTTTGATAGAATATTTAACTCAGTATTTTGTGGTAAAAATAAATATTAAAGATTTATTTAAAAAGGTAATGTAGAAACCTATTAAGAGCACAAATCATTGTTATGTGTTTAGGATCATGGTTCATTTAGTTCGTTTCACATGGCCAATGTTTTCAAGGACCTTAGGCGACTATGTGATCATCCTGTATAGGGACACCACAAAAAACCAATACCAATGCATCAAAAAGACCCAAAATAAGTTACCTACATTATGAGGAGTCAGCACTGGTTCAAATGTCACATTATGTTTCATATTAAATAAAAAAATTTACATTTCTCATTCCATAATTACTTAACTCCCTACGGATGATAATGGTTATTGGAGAAGCCATCTTTGAGAAATATTAAATGAACCTACGATAGTACCTAGTCCAACCAAATAATATATGAATCTCAAAAAAATTATGTGGATTATCCCATTACACAATATCCTTAACATTTCAAGTATCAACTAAAACATGATGTTTCGAGACCATGTGTCCCAAGAACATCACTTTTTAAATCATTAAATTTAAATTTGGACGATTCATTTAATGTTTATGATTTCTCAATATTTTCAAAAGTAATCTCAAATTATATATTTGTTCCTCTTTATAACTAAATTAAACAAATATTTCATCCACAAAGACTACCATGAAAAAATATAAATACTCATGGAATAACATATTCATTGATGACAAAAAACAACTAGAGCATTAGTAAAACAAAATGGAATAACAAGATACTCATAATGGTTATAATAACTATGGTAAGCAGTCAGTGGAAATTCAGTTTCCTTAATTATCAATAGGTGATAACTAAATATAAGATATTTCTTTTTAACTACTTCACCCATTTAAATTGGTCAACCAATAATTTATCAAATGCATAGTATACTTTTTCACTATTGTGACATGAATGTTGATTCTTTTTGTAGTAATCAACTTATATGAAAAGTGTTACATCATATTTATCCTAAATAATAATAAGATCTATTAATGGAGACACATGAGGGAATATAAATTATTTATCTGGAAGATCGTCCATCTAAGCTTTAAACTAATCAAACTATTTTGGTTTCATATGGTAATAAATAATATAAACTATCTTAGTACTAAGTACTAAATCCATAGATAAATCCCCTATGAAACTAATCGTAAACAAAAAATTTATAAGGAAAAATTTCAGGAAACAAGATGAAAATGGGAGGGAGTTCATCTATGACTGATTATATCTACACGTTAGAAATAAAAATCTATCATACAATACCCAATTCAATAAACTAAACACAAAATGTACTCAAATTTTGTTTCTATTCTCCCAAATAAAACAAATCACCCAACAAGGATCGTAATGGATCACCAATGCAGAATTAATTCAACTTAGGTCATTGAAAAATCAATCAATCAATCCAAAAAATTACATCAAGATTCTTCATGTTGGGAAATTAAAATTTAAAGGTAATATGAATATCTGATAGAGATATAAGAAAAAGGGACAATAAAGACCCTCTCTACTCTTCACTCTAAAGGGATTATTAAAAAGGATATAAATGGATATTAGAAGATGATATATCAATATCTAAGAAGGAGATATAAGGATATTTTAATAATCCCAATGAGAATATATTCAAAATCTATAAAAAGATCCACCAAGAACACTAACACATTCATCTACCAATAAAAGAGGTGGGAGGAGACAAAATTATTTCATAATATCCATCAAGGACAGTTGAGTTCTATTATTGGAGAGTGTGTGTGTTTAAAATGTTAAATAAGGGTCCCATGATTTTTAAAAAATTTAGTTATGGAATAAAAAACTATGTACATTGTTTACTAGATAGCCTACATGTTTAGTAGTAATTGTGTGCCATAACCATTCACCCATATTAGTCTTGTGGATGGGGTTCACAATTTAGATATACAACTACATTAACTTGGAACCAACCATTAAACCCTCACATTCAATAGTGGATGGTTTGGTGGCGTAGGATCATGTTTTTGGAAAACTGTTTAACCCCTTCAAGTTGAATATCCTTGGCCACTTGATTTACTAGGATAAATCGCAAAATTTTCAATAAATGTTTCCCAATCATGAGTCACTACATGGGATTATAAAATTTTCTTAATTTCACCCAAAACACCCCAATATGATATCCACCCAAAGGGTGATAAAAGCAAGATTAAAAAAGTTCATTAAACAATGTTACATAATGTTACAAACCAGGAGATGTTTTATTTGTGGAAATAAAGGGTATAAAAGAACTATTTACTAAGGAAAAGTGAATATCTCATTGTATATGGTGAAAATAAAAGGTTTTGATAATAATGTACCACTTATTGTTAAATTTTCTAAATTTTGGGAACATGGAAGTTATCCTTGTCATTCTCCTAATATAGTGGATAACAATTATTATAGAAACTATAAACATCCAAAAATGGGGAATTCATATACAAACACAATAATGGTAGTGAGTTCTCAAGATAATATGGAGTGTAGAACACTGACCACCTACTTAATTAGTATGAGTGTTCATTTATCTTTTTAAATAGACTTCTTTATTCAATGAATGTTTTCCCAAGACATTAAATAATTATCTTTTGGAATAGATGTTGAATTTTTAATTAAAAAATTTCATTACCATGTATATTACTCATATATAATAAATTCTAACATCAAAATTTATCTTATAAAATCATGTTATCCTTCCTTAAATAAATTCTTTTGTTATATTGGGAATGGATTGGTTCTCTTGAAAATGATAAATGTGATGATTGGGAAAACACCGCTACAAGTCAACCCAATGTAACTTTATAATGAAAGGATGACTATAAACCTCGTCTAATTGTTTAAGTCCCATTATATCGGGGAATTTATCCAAAATGGTTAAAGAGAGTCTCAATTTTATTTATCTTCCTATTATTAGAGATAATAAGATTTCACTTGTATAAAAGGATGGGAATAAAAATCCTCAATGTAACAGAAATATAGATTCACGAAATACATTAATGTTTGACTATGTTATAATAAAAATAGTGAAAATACAATTTATTTAAGGGTGGAGAATGTGGATATATAGTTACCCTCACTTTTTAGACATTAACATTACATACATTTTTTGGAATACTTAATACATTATACAAACATATTACCAATGACCGTACTAATCTAGTGCGATTGGAAACATGGAAACATAAACATTAATACATAAGTGGGCTACATTATCCCCCACTATGTTCTTACTATTTATAACATTTCATAGAGTTATCAAAAATAATGAATATCTTCATCACCTAGGGAAGGAAACATAAAAAGGGGTGATCTCTAATGCTTAGTAAGGTTTAAAAGGGAGATATGTGAGTAGAATATTATGAATTAGGGCATGAGAACATGATCATGAAAATAGAAGATCATACACTACATATGTATGATCTGATACATTAATCAGGTAATAAATCATGGCAGTTCAATAGACATGAATAATTTGGAAATAAAGAACATAATCTGTGAAATAATAACATAGTAATAAAAAATGTAATTGTGGGAGACACATAAGAATATATAATATTATTTCCATTGTATCCAAGGAATCACGACTAACACCATCTTAGTATTATATGTTCACTCCTTATACCATCATGACAGTCATGGTTCACTCCCATGGCCATTACAGTAGCACTAGTTCACTCATCATACCATCTTAGTAGCCATTGTTCACTCCCATGACCATATTAGTATTCAAGGTTCACTACCAAGACCATGTTATTCTATCCCATGAGATATAAATAATTACACAAATCATTATAGTGAGATCTAAGTCCCACCCATCTCATAATGAAATCATACAATCATGTTACCAATGTAAAAAATAATAATATCATAACCCATGAAATAAAATAGGTGTTATAAACATGTAATCATTTCATAACATATTGAAAATAAAAGTATCACATTAATTTAATCATAAACATAACCCATGAATAGAAGTGTCTTTCCAATGTATATAAAACTCGAAAGAGAAACGTGTTTCATAAACACCATGACATAAAAATATAATACATTCGAGAAATAATATGAATGGAAACATTGAATAATTTACCCATAATTTCAAGAGTAACACCAATGGATGTTAATGTTGACTAAAAATATTTTTTAAAAAACTTTTAGATACTTTTCTTTGGGGAAATATCCTTTTACTATTGAAAAACACTTTTAAAACATAAAATAATTTGAAAAACATTTTCATTGAAAGTAGATCCTAAAATATATAACGGATGAATATAAAACGTAATAAAAATAATTTGTAATTGAAAATTGGATTCAAGGATATTTTAAAAAAAAATTGAAAACATTTTTGAAAACATGGTTTTTGAATAGAATAGATTTCCAGCTAAAGAGAGGGACACTAATATTTTACTAAAAAATAGTATCTTAAGTACCAAAGAGTGGGAAAAATGTACCAATACATGGATATATCTTTTATAAATAAAGGATAAGTAAACACATGAGTTTAATTGAGATATTTATAATAATATTTCGTTAATGGAAGCATAAACATTAACAATCATTAAAAGCAATGAGATTGTCCCAATTAAATATTATAACATCGTAACATGGGATAATACAACCCATGAAAGGATTGGATATTACATGAATCATAAAATATAATTATATAAATTATATTCATGGTATGAAATGTAAAATAGAGGTATATATACCTCAAAAGTGAATTTAGGTGCATAATAAAACATGAGTTTCAAAGAAGGAAAATTGAGAAAAAACTAATTTACCGATTTAGTAACTTTTGAAACATTAATAACCTCAAATAAAGACCATAAAATTGACTTGATAATACCCATAAATTTATGTATGTTGTACAGATAAAAAAATCATTGGTGGTACATACACCACACAAAGGAAATAGTGGTGAACATAGAATGTATCGCACAGAAATAAAAAGTGAGATAAAATCACCTTACCTTGTGTCTGGACTATCACCGTACACATCCAAACAACCTATATAAAAAATAAAAAAATAAACAAATTTTACAGAACCATATTATTATAACTAATTAAATATATTTTTCAATAATGACCTATATTTCCCTCTTGTTAACAATCCAGTGATAAGGTTTCACATGAGGTAATATTTTCTTTATTATTCTCATGTGTCTTAATTAGTCATATTTTTTATAATTATACTTTATATAATTATTTCAAGAATGTAAACCATGATAAAAATAAAATTTATATACACTGTATGTGTATCATAATAAACTATTGAATATATAAGTACAAAATGGAAGGAACCTTTCATAGAGATGGAAAGCCATACATAAGCTTGAACAATGTTTCCGTTTATATTATCGTATTGAATGAAATAATGAAAAAGAATATATATATATATATAAAAATTTATATCATTATTAAAGTATATTTATGATATAATATATATAACATATAATCAGTAAACCCATAATTAATACAATCCATGTAGTTTTTTAATTAATTATATCAATTTGATGGGGCGGTAGCCCACACATCCTCAAATGACATTATCATATTAACAAAAAGTGAAAAGCAAAAAGTATTATGTTGTAAAAATGAATACGAAATATTAAGTACCTATTAAATATAATATATAAAATATAAATAAATTTTTTCCATAATAATTTCCACCATTATATGTTGTAAAGAAAAATTTAACAATCATCATTTAGTGAGCCGACAGTTTTCCATACATGTAAATAGTATGTTCATTACCCATTTGATGGAGGTGTGTGTAAGTGAAAGAAGAAAAAATAGAATAAAACAAAAATTTTATATTGAAAATACTAGTATTATTATTTCATTATTTAATAATTATATTATATTGTGTGGTGAAAGAAAAATATAAGTAATGAGATTGAGAAAAGGTGTTATCTCTTAATCGGGTAACTCCTTTTGGTTTATGCTAAAAGGATTCCTCGGAAGACTTTTTCCGTCATAGAGGATTCAATTTGGAATATATGGATGTGGGTATGGGAATTGGTTAGATATTTTACAATGTTATTTTTTTGAGAGGTGTTATGAAGACGGGTTAGTGGTGACATTTTATAGGAAATGATGAGTGTTACTCTTATAATTATTTGAAGAGAGAATTCCACCCATGTTTTTATTGTTTAAATTGGATCAAATAATGAAAAAAATTAGATACAAGGTAGTATAGGGTTTCAATATGGGAATCCTATGTAATTTTTATATGTTAATAGGTGGTTTTAGGCCATACGGTTATATTTTATTCTTTATTATGCTTATTTTAACCTTAATCAATTTAATTAATTTTAATCACATTCACTAATATTTTAGGTAAAAAACAAGTTGAATATATTAGAAAATAAAAATTCAAATGATTCCAAATTTGGAATCAATTTTTACAAATTATAATAACATAATTTGTTGAAATTCACTTAAAATTATTCTCGTAGTCAGGTCGACAGTTGGGGGTTTTATTGTAAAAATGCTGAAACGTTTTCATATATTTTATATCCAATCCCAATGTGAATTTTTTTGATAATTATCTAAATTGAATTAACTGGTAAAAAAATAATATAATTAAAAATTGAAAACAAATTAAAATATAATTTATATTTTGAAATAAATTAGATAAAAAAGTTTTTTTGAATTTAAATCAGGCATTTTCCCTATTCATCTAAAAATGAAGTTCCACATAAAATTCCCAAAATTATAACTATGATAATTTCCTCATTCAATATTAAAAATGATATTTATATTATCATGTTCTATTTCTAAATGTTTTTAAAAATAATTTTTTTTCACAGAATGACATTAAAAGTAGTTCATTCAAGAAAATCATATTTTTAAACATAAAAGGAATTTTCCAATAATAATATCAATCATTATCAATATGATATATATATATATATAAATATAATTTTTTTAAAAGTAGTTATTACTATTCATATTACTATGTTTAACAGCTTTTTTATAATTATCTCATTAAATAATTATAATAGTAAAATGATGTTTTGTTGAAACATCGGTGTTTCATGTAATGTATACAATGTTGGTGTTGCATGTATCATAATCCATGCCGATGTTTCATATAACATATTCCGATTCAGTTACATGTGAAATGAGTATTTTACGTATTTCACAGCAAGAAATAAATTAAAATAAAATTTATTCATATAAAATGTCCATAAATACTCAAGGTGTTACATTCTAAACCCATTAAAATAAATTTCTCTCTCAAAAATCCTCTCCTAGGTTAATAAACAAGGGCAATTTTTCATTGTCATATCTTCATGTTCTCAAGTATCTTCCTCTAATTGGTGATTTCTCCACAATACGTTTACTGTGTGAGTGGTATTGCTTCATAGAACTTTCTCTGATTGGCCTAGAATTTCAACCAGTTATTCTTTGTAGGACACATCCTGCTCCAATAGTATGACATTTGAGTTTAGTACCACTATAGTGTTGGGTATGTAAATTCATAGTAGAGATATATAGAACACATCACATACTTGAGAGATATTTAGGGGAAGTTCCAAGGGATATTATACAATCTTGATATGACTAAGAATATCAAAGGGATCTAGTTCCAAGGTATTAGTTTCCATTTCTTCATGAATATCATAACATTCATCCATGGTGCGTTAAAAACACCTTTGAATCAAATTCAAATACCATATCACCTAGATCGTTAGAATAATAACACTTTTTATCAACTTTTGACTCATTTGATAAACTAATGAATGGTTCTAAACTTCTCGACCATTTCTTTATCAATCTAAGGCCTAATAGCTTTCCTTCTCGAAATTCATCCTAGAATGTTAGAGCTCTATATTTTATCACATACTGGTATTTATAAGGTTCCATCTGAATTATTAAGTCAAATTTATTGGTTTCAGAAAACTATACTAGAGGAAGGTGTTGATCTCAACCACCTTTGAAATACATATAACAAGATCTCAACATATTCTATATTGATTGACTTTTTCATTCAGCCTATCCATATTAATTAGTATCATAAGAATTGGTAAAAATCAGTTTTATATCATGGGATTTCTAAACAATACACCAAATAATTGAGGTAAATGATAGATCTTGATATGATACAACAGATTTTATACTCCCTACAACCTTACCATATCCTTAATTTATGTCCTGTCAAGATGATCTACAGAGAAGTCTTCATGGATAATTATGAAGTGTGTTGACTTATTAAGGTGATAAACTAGTAGAAATATAGTATTTAACCCTTTAGAGGTTTTGGGTTGTTCGATGACATAATCCATAGCAAGGTTCTCTCATTTCTAATTTTTTTTGGTTGATGGATGAAACAACCACTTTGACTTTTATCTTTCAGTAATATCTTTTTGGAATACCTAGCACTGAGATACAGACTATAAGATATATCTCTTCATTAAACCCCACCAAAATTATTATTTCAAGTCCCTATACATATTCATACTTTAAAGATGAATACAGAATGATGAACTACGAGCTTCATCTAATTGCTCGTTCGTCAAATCTAGTATGGATGTAATAGATACACGATTCTAGAACCTTGTCATTAAATCCCGATCAAGGATAAAAAACAACATTTATGACTTTCATTTTCACTTATAAATCTTCCATAGATTCCTATTTAATTTTCACAAGGATATAATGTTGAACATTCATTTGAGAACGTTAATTTTTTTTCCTTTCTTTAGAGTTTTCTATATCTATCCATTAAAAATCTAGAAATATTAGATATTTTGGGATCCTTATCATGGATAAGATATCATGATCTATCTGATTCAGACACCAGAAACCTTTTTCTCCTTCCCAGGGTGGTAATTTATTGAGAAATCATAATTCTTTATCATCTCTAACCATCTTCCATAAGGCCTTTTTAGCTCTTTCGGTGAGAATATATATTTGAATTTTTTTATCATATTTATATCATATGTTCATCCAAAAACATAATACCACAATTTAATAAATGAAAAAATTACCGATGATTACTACAAATCAAGAATTGGATAAATTTTATCATGAACCTTGATTTTTCAATAGGAATGAGCGATAACCGTGTTATTATACATAAGATCACATCCCAATCCTTTCTTGGATTCATCAATATAGAGTAAAAACCCATCTCCAGTACAGGGTAATATATTTACATGTGAACTTACCAACCTTTTCTTTCAGTTCTCTGAGGTTTTCCACACATTAATATTTACATAATAACTTGAAACAGTTTTGAGTTAACATGTCTAGAGGATGAGATAGTCATGAGAAATTCACCACAGACCATCAAAAATATCTTACTAAACCACAAAAGCTATAAATCTCAGTCAACGTGATTAGTATAGGCAAGTATTCAATAGGTTCTTTTATAGATGGATCTACTGAGCTACCTTCTCTTGTGATTATGTTACCGAAAAATGAAACCTTTTGGATCAAAAATTAAATCTTTTAAATTTTACATATAGATACTTCTTTCGTAGGGTACATAATACATTTCTCAAGTGATCGTGATTCTATTTAGTTCTCTTTTAATATATAAGAATATCATCTATAAATACTACCAAAAACTGATTAAGGTAATATCTAAATACACTATTCATTAAATACAAGAACATAAAAGGGGAATTATTAAGACCAAAATGAATCATAATATTTTCATATTGTCCATAACTTGTACGGAATGTTTTATTTGGTATATAATCATTCGTGACCCTCAATTGATGACATCCAGAATAAAGGTCAATATTGATAAATAATTGAGCTCCACATAGTTGACCAAACAAGTCATATATATGCGGAATATGAAACCGGTTCTTGATTTTGATATTGTTCAAATCTAAATAATCATTGTATAATCACATGGATTTATCATTCATTTTCAAAAAATTAATTGGTGCACCCTAATATGAAACATATGGCTGAAAGAATCCATTATAATGGTTTTCATGGAGATTCTTTTTCAATCCCTCCAACACAATTGAATACATTATATAAGGTGTATTTGAGTTTTTTGAGGAACCAGATGCGAGTTTTATTTAGAAATCGACTTTATATTTTTGTGGAATACTAGGAAAATCATTTGGAATGACATCCAAAAATTCCAGAAAAATGGGAATATGATCGATTCTAATTTTCTCCCCAACCATTTGATATAAAAATCCCATATGAATGAGACTTAATACCCATACACTAGACGTAATATCGAAATAATGTTTATACATATCTTCAAATGGATGGATGGTCATAGGAGGGTTTCAAATATCAAATGTAACTTCCCTTACTTGATAATTGATGTTGAATTTAGATAGGGAAAGACAATACATTCTTAATATGACATCAAATTCATCCAATGAAAGAATGAAAAGTTTTATAAGAAGTACATTCCCACTAAAAAAAGTTGGAGATGAATCATATAATTGAGGTGCAATTATCATACCATTAGGAGATTCCTCTTGTAATTCTACATCTAATTGTTTTGTTGGACACTTAACACCCTTATAATATTTTTTTGATATGAAAGAGTCGGTATATCCTGTGTCAAATATGACATTAAAAGTTCTAGAGTGGATGGTAAGTGTAATTTTTATGAAATTGTTATCACGCCCCTCATAAGAAATAGAGATTTCATGAGTGTTCCATTTATTCCTCAACATTATAGGATGTTGACATCGATCCTCATCACCAACAATTTGTTTTGTGTAGAGGTTGGAAGAATTATTGTTCTCCTTACAGTTTTAGCACAAGAGAATGGGAGGTTCATTATGTGCCACTTTTCCCCATTCACAATGTGAGTTAACTTATTCTAAATACATCAGAAATAAATAACCTGATGACCTTCCATGTTACACTTGAAACATTTATTAAACCCCTTATGGAAATTACTTTCATTATTCTTCCCACTACTATAGCATAAATGGAATCTCATCGTCTTTTCTTCATGGGATTTTTATTTTCCTTCAGACTCCATTTCATCTTCTTGTAAATACCATTAAATTGATACATCAATCAGGCATCAATTTCATCCATGATTGAACAACAAAAAATCTCTTCATAAATATTAATTTTCCTTGTTGAAAATTTCATTTGGATACTTTTCATTAATATACTGAAGAACCTATCAACGTTACATTCATGTTGGATGCTAATTCAAAAAAAACATATGTTGAATGTCTCATGAAATTATCCTTATAGATTCCAATAGATTCACCTTCCCTTTTCATCAACACAATGAACTCATTCCTGATCATGGTATAATGAATCCAAGGAAATTATATATAGAAAAACAAGTTCTTGATCTTGTCTAAATTTGTGGATTCAAACCCTTCTTTCAGCCTCGTATTCTTGATTAGAGTCCACCACTGGTCTGATGCACCTTCTAACCAAGAGAAAAACAGAATGAATTTCTCATTCTATGAACACTGGATAATGGAGAATATCATTTATATAGTACTAATCCATTTTTCACCAACAAGTTGATTAGAAGTCCCTCTGAATGAAGGTGGATGTTTCTTTTAGGAAGACTCTATATAATGTCGTTCCCTAAATTTATCATTCGCAAATACACCATGATTCATATATTGAGAAATATGTGTGATAATTGAAGCAATGTTTTATATTCCATATCCCATATCAATTGGGTTCTCATGGGGAAAATAGTTTCATTTTCCTTCGTGATATCCCTTAACATGGTTCCTTCAGGTTCCAACCATTATATAAAACCAAAATCATAGTGTGATAACCGGTTTTTATAGCAAGGACACACATAATCATGAAATATCACCTATATGATGTCTAAATGATGACAACATAATTCATTAATTACACTATAGGTTTACTAGAGCATAAAGGGGATCTCATATTCTTTTCTTCCTGGGATTTTTATTTTCCTTCAAACTCCATCATAATCTTCTTGTACATACCATGAAATTGATACATCAATATGACCTCAATTTCATCCATGAATGAAGAACAAAAAATCTATTCGTAGATAATAAATTTCCTTATTGAAAATTTCCTTTGGATAGTTTTCATTAATATACTGAAGAACCTATCAACGTTACATTCATGTTGGATGATAATTCAAAAATAACATATATTGAATGTCTCATGAAATTATCCTTATATATTCCAATATATTCACCTTCCATTTTCATCAACACAATGAACTCATTCCTGATCATGGTATAAAGAATCCAAGGAAATTACATATAGAAAAACAAGTTCTTGATCTTGTCTAAATCTATGGATTCAATCCCTTCGTGCAACCTCGTATTCTTGACTAGAGTCCACCACTGGTCTGATGCACCTTCTAAATAAGAGAAAATAAGAATGAATTTCTCATTCTAAGAACAACGGATAATGGAGAATATCATTTATATATTATTAATCCATTTTTCAGCAACAATGGGATTAGAAGTCCCTATGAATGAAGGTGGGAGTTGCTTTTGGGAAGACTCTATATAATGTCATTCCCTACATTTATCATTCGGAAATACACCATGATTCATAAATTGAAAAATATGTGTGATAATTCAAGAAATGTTTTTCATTCCATATCCCATATCAATTGGGTTCTCATGGGTAATATAGTTTCATTTTTCTTCGTGATAACCCTTAACATGGTTCCTTCGTGTTCCAACCATTATCTAAAACCAAAATCATAGCACGAGAACCAGTTATTATAGCAAGGAAACACATAATCATGAAATATCACCTATATGATGTCTAAATGATGACAACATAATTCATCAATTACATTATTGGTTTATCCTAGGATATTAAAAGGAGAAATCTATTTAAATCCTTCAATATGGTTCATGAAGAGTTTATAAATTTCCAATGAAAATCCGCCAATAGGGTCAAACTAGCTATGCAATAAGGCCCCCATTCATGTATTAAATTACCCCATGGATGTACTGAAACATCTCGTCCGAGTTGTTGGATCTAGGTATATTTATGATAGGGCGACATCCACTTTATGTATCTAGACAGGGATATATTCCTAGAAAATCGGTCACTCTATCTGTTACTAAAATTCTAGAACATTTTCCTTTAATATTTTTTATCCTTAGACTTATCCTCATACACACACATAGACTTTTCAATAATTTATTCTCATCTGAGCTTGAAATGGTTAAATAATCATTTTGTTTCATAATAATTATAGAAACTGTTAATTTTCATTCATTAAAATTACTTATCATTTGCGGAATACATAAAAAATTATACAAATAGACACTCAAAGACCGTACTAATATATGGAATTTTTGAAACATGGAATGATAAAAAGTAATACAAATGTGAGCTACATTATCCCCCAATATGTTCGTATTTACAAGATCCCATCTAGTAAAATCAAACATAAAAAATATCTTCATAACCTAGTGAAAGAAACATAAATAGGGGAGATCTCAAATACTCAATAAGGGTAACCAAGGGAGATATATAAGAATAATCATAATCATAAGGCCATGAGAACACTCTCATTAAAAAATAATATCATACCCAAAATATAAAGGTTCATATACATTAACCGTAGAAGAATTTTCAGCAGTTAAAAAGATATGAATTATAATTAAATAAAGAACATACACCCTGAAAGCATTATGTTGTAGTGAAACATGGAATTTTGGTAGAAACATAATTATATATAATATTTTCTCTATAATAGACAGTGAAACACTATCAATACCATATTTTTAGTATAATTTCACTCCCCATATCATCTTGGTAGTCATGGTTCACTCCCATTGCCATCTTAGCAGCATGAGTTCACTCCTCATACCATCATGGTAGTTGTGGTTCACTACCATTGATATCTAAGTATTCAAGAATAATTACCAAGATCATAAAATTATACTCATGAGATATAAGTCTTTACCTAATGCATTAGAGGGATACATAGGTCCAACCCATCTCGTAATGAAAAAATAAATAAATGTTCCAAAAGATCATAAATAATCATATAATAACCCATGAAATGAATTGCGTATTATAAACATGTAATCATACCATATCATATGAAAAGTAGTAGGTTTCATAATCATTTCCTCATCAAAGTAACTCATGAATGGAATAGGGTTTCAAAATCATATAAACCGTGGAAGAGTAACGAGTTCCATAAACATCATGCAATCAAAAAAATCCATTTAGAGATAGAATTTGAACGGAAACGTTAAATAACGTAACCAGAAATGCATGAGTAACAATAATGTATTTCATCATAGATGATAAATAATTTTTTCATATCTTTTAAAAACATTTCATGAGGAGTATATATATTATTCAATTGAAAAAGGTTTTTTCAAACACAAATCCTTTTGAAGGAAAATTAAATTTAAAAGAAACTGTGTATGAATATATAGAAAGAATATAAAATGTTTTTAAAATTATTTTTAATTTAAAATAGGATTCTAAATTATTTTGATAAATTTTTTTGAAAACATTTTTGAAATCATTGTTTTTGAATACAATATATATCTAAATGAATAATGGGATAGTAAGAATTTACATAAAAATATTATATTAAGTTCCCAAGAGTGGAAAATGGTAATAATAGGTGGATATATCTTGAAAAAATAGAATAATCAATCTCATGAGATTTTATGAGATATAGATCATAATATTTCATCAATGGAATCATAAAAATGAAGAATCTCGAAAAGCGATGAGATTGTCTCAATAAAATCTTATAATCTAGTAATATGGGATCATAATATACATGTAATAAACAAAAATAAAATCAATCGTAAAATTTAATGAAATAAATTATATATATGATATAACATGTAATTTTGAGGTATATACACCATGAAAGAGAATTTTGGTTTGTAACAGAACATAAGTCTCAAAGAAGGAATATCGAGACAAAACTATTTTACCGATTTGGAAATTTCATAAACGTAAACCCCATGAATGAAATATCATAAAATGGATATGTGAATAACCTTAATTTAGTTATAGGATAAATATAATATAGTCCTGGGTAGTTAATACACAATATTAATGGAATGTGTGGTGATCAAACAATATATATCTCATGGAAATAAAAAGTGAGATTAAATCCCTTTACCTTTTTTGGACTCTCATCATACTCATTCAAACAACCTTAATAATGTATATAAATTTATTATAAATATTATAAATTATCATATTATTATATCTAATACTATTTATTTTTGGATTATACACTTATATCTCCTGCTTGTTGACCATCATATGTAAAGGTTTCCCTTCATGTAATATTTACATTATTTTTCTCATGTGATTTAATTTGTTATATCTTTGGAACAAATAAATTAAATAATGATTTATATATTGTAAACCATGATATTACTATCATTTATATCGATTATATTTATATTATAATAATCTATTTTATATATAACTACAGAATGGATAACACCATTCATGGAGACAGTTAGTCGTACATTCGCATGAACGTTGATCGGTTTTTATTGTCTCATTGAAAGAAAGAAAGAAACAGAAATATAGGTATATATTGATATCATTAATTATTTATATTTATGAAATAATTAATGTCATATATAATCATTAAACGTATCCTTAATACATTCAATCTAGTGTATGAATGAAACATAACACTTTAAGGGGGCGATAGTCCACCATTCCTCAAACGAAATTAATGTATTTACAAAAATGGAATGTAAAAAAACATATGTGTTATAAAATGAAATTAATTGGAATAAGGACATAATAAATATCATATATGAAATTTATAAACATTTTTCCATCATAATATCCACTATGATAGGTGAAAACGAAAATCGAACAATCAACATTTAATGTGGCGGTAGTTCACCGTAAACATAAATTGTATGTTCGTTAAACATTAGATAGAGGTGTGTGTAAGTGTAGGTAAAAAAATAGTATAAAAATACTAATATATTTATCATACTGGTTTTTATAAAATAATGTAATAATTAGAGTGAAGGGGGTGGAGAATAAAAATAAATGAAAGGAACCAGAGTGAAGGTGTTAGCTCTTAATCAGGAAGCTCCTTTTGGTTTATGCCAAAATGCTTATTTGGGAGACTTTATGAACAAATTTAGGATTAAAGGATGAATGGAGGGAATTTGGGAAGTATATTGGGAAGATTATTTCTGAAAATTTATTGTTTTAAAGGTGTGATAATGATGGAGCGGCGGTGGTCTTCTATACGGAAGGAGGTGTGGCACTCTTGTAGATATTTGAAGTGGGAATTCCACCCACATTTTTCATGTATAAAGTGGATATAATAAGAATCCAAAGTAGGTAAAATGGAGTGTAAGGCTGATATATGGAATGAACATGGATTTTAGACAACTTTATAGGTCGTTTTACGACTTTAGGTTAGTGATTTGTCCTTATTAGGATTAATTTAACTTTAATTGATGTAATTAATTTTAACCACTTTCACTAATTTATTGGTAAAAATATACTCTGACATTATTATCAACTATATGTATAAGGCCCCAGCCTTAAACCTTACTTAATATTGAATTAAATGAATAATTCACATTGAGTATCTTTTCAGGTTTAGAGTTTTAGAGAATTAGAACATAACTATTACATCTTAAAAGATTACAAAGTAGACACTTCTACTAAGTCTCCATAAAATAAAAACTCTTAAAAAGAAAGATGTCTAGATTCCATGTTTTAGATAGCATGAAATTCCCTTGAACCCATCCTTGACCTTAATCCACTTTAAGTCCTGTGAAAAACATTTCGATAAACTTGGGGTGAGCATAAAAAGCTCAGTAAGGGATACAAAAAGAATGAAAACTATTAGTTTTTCAAACATCAAGTAAACCATGTATACTATATCAAAGTAATACCTTTACCTTCATGAAGTAGTAAAAAAAATCGTCACTGAATAAAGTATCATTACTTACCTTTTTGTAACCAAAACATTACCATAAAACCCATATAAAGAACACATAGAATATATAAAGGTAACTTGGGACATAAACTTACTTAAGTGGAATAACCATACGGTTGACTTCCACACATATCACTTAATGGAATAGCCATACGGCCAATTTCCATACATACTTAATGGAATAGCCATACGACCGACTTCCATACCCAATGCATTGGAGGTTATAACGTAACCACCCGTCCTGGTATTCACGGCACCACCCGTCATATGGTTTATAATGTAACCACCCGTTAAAATGTCCAAGTACCAATATAAAATCATAAAACATAAAACCAATATAAAGGAATGATAAAATTTCCACATTTCAATGAAAATATATCATAATAGGATCCTTTATCAAAACCATTTTCAATACCAAAATACATAAAAGAGTATATGGTATTTATTTTTATATTAAAAACATTACGGCTTGTTGAGGAAGCCAAAGATCAAATAATACTCGCGGCGGTGGAAACGGTCGTTGTCACCGCGTACGTTTAAAAAACATTCCTTTTTGTCGTTTAGTAAAACGCTTCGTAGAAAAAGATTTCTTTTGTATAAAAGTAAAAGTCAAAGGGGTTTATACACCGTATAAAAGAAAGTTGTGTATAAAACGAAATATGCCTCAATGAAAGGAGATTGAGACGAAGTCCCTTACCTTGGGTCCGACTTGACTCGATCGTTCTTTAACGTCCTGAATAATAAACTTGAGTTAATTTATACTTGATTAAGAACCTTTTTAAAGTTCATTATTCTTTTATATCACTTATTTCCATGTTATAAACATTATGTAACCATTTAAGTTAATAATGTTTGTTTTGTCAATATTTGGTTCTTAAGTCGAAAGTTGAATTCTTACAATTACATGTTGTTCGTGTGGTCAAAAGTTCTTTATATCCAGAATGAAATTCCTGATTTGGATATCATATATATCATATATATCCAGAATATACATGTATTTATTATATTACATAATCATTTAGAGGTAAGAAATGAAATGCACCGTTCATGGAGACGGTAAGCCGTACGTACGCATGAACGCTACTTTCATTTCTTTGTCATATTAGTGGAATTAAAACTAAATGAGAGGTATGTATATTTTAATTCCAGAATTATATTCATCATTTAGATATATCATTCATTATATATATCCATTATATACATGTACTTTTAATAGTACATTACATTTGGGGATAAGAAATGAAATGTACCGTTCATGGAGACGGTAAGCCGTACGTACGCATGAACGCTACTTTCATTTCTATCTCATACTTTAATGGAAAGAAATAATAATGATATAGAGGTATATTATAATTCCAGTATAACATCATATATAATAACTTTAAATCCATCCTTTACACGTACCACATATGGCATTAACGAATCACATCACTTTTAGGGGGCGGTAGTCCGCACTTCCTTAAATGAAGATATCGTGTTTACCCATAATGGAAACCATAAAGGTATGCCAAAAATGAAAAATACAGAAGCTTAAAGAAAACATAAACATATTATATATCATATATAAAAATAGTGACATCATAATGGCCACCCTTGAAGGTGTTAAATGAGTATTGAACAATCATCGTTTCGGGAGGCAGAATTTTGCATCCACAGAAACCATATGTTCTTTAAACATTTGATGTAGTTGTGTGAGAGTGTAGCTCAAATAAATATTATAAAAACATCCTAGTAAATTGAAGATACTTGTGTTGTTACAAAAGAAGTAAATAAAAAGAGTTTAGAGGGTTGGAGAAGCAAAATAAAACAAATGAACAAGAGAGAGTGAATTACCTTTAAAAGTGTAACGCCCTTTTGATTTGAGCCTAAAGGCTTCCTTTGAAAGGATTATGCCCAAAGTGAATCCTCTAGTATTAGTAGAGGGATGTGTAGAGAGTAAATGGTCAGGGTTTGTCCGAGCCAAAGACTTGAGAAGTGTGTGAAATGGGGTAGAGGTGGGGGCCTTTTATAAGAGGAGAGGAGGGGCACTTTTGGAAAGTAAAGAAATATTACTTTATTTGAAAATGTGTTTCGGTTTTAAAAGGACCCACATTGATATAATTCGTGGATAAGGTTATAAGGGTTCGAAATCCACTCATCCAATTGGTTTTGGACATGTTTAGGTTTTAGATTTTTCATTATTTTTCCATTTTATTTAAATCGTCAAATAATGATGTCATCGCTGCATCATTATTATGTCATATATAATTTAATTTATTTAATGTCTAAAAATTATAAAAAAAATACTATGATGTAGGAAATATTTTTATCTTTCCACTGACTATTTATAATCAAAATTTGGACTTGTATAACCCCACTCAAAAATTATTTTAGTAAAACAGTTTATGTTAGTGTCATTTTCACTTTAACATTAAATAAAAATATATTAATGTCATTTTCCAACTAAAGTGGCTCCATGGGGTCCCCAAGTTGGCCCATGGCTTGTCGTGGTCGGCCATGACTCACCCAATAAGGTTGGGACATGTTTCTAGGTCATTTCATATTTTTAAAGCATTATTTATACCTTAAACTACACTAATTACCACTAATCGCGATTAATGAAAAAAAGTTACTATTCACCAAAAAAATTATTTTAATCTCATTGAACCAAATTTTACTTCTTAATGACAACCATGTATGTCGGATTTTCAAAATTCAATACACATTAGGGGTAAACTTTCATTTAACTGAAAAATTAGTTTGCTGGATTACCACTTAGTGGTTTCACTATTCATCAAAAATTGAAGTTTTTCAGAAAATTACCAAAAATTCACCCTAAGCTATATTTGATATTCCGAATTCAAAAATGAAGTCCATTTTACAAAATTCAAAACATATAAGTCAAATTAATTAATTTAATAATTAATTCCCGCTGTCATGACAAATAGCGTGTTTTTGCGAAACAATAAGTATCAAAAGATTGACACCAGTTTAAGTCCAATTTCAAAGTGAAATTGATTCCAATGACCAACATTGGATTAACTGGTAAAAATATTTTATAATTTCACTTTAAAACCAATTAAAATAATAATCTAATCATATAAATAAATTATATTAAAAAGAGGTTTTGAATTAAAATACAACATTTTACACTATTCATAAAAAAATGAACTTTATCAGAAAGGTACCAAAAATTTACACAAAGTAAATTTTGATGTCCCGATTCTAAAGAAGAGTTATATTTGGTCCAAAATAAAGTATAAGAGTGATCAAAACAATATTTATTGACGGTTCACCATTAAAAGGTGATAAGTGAACCTTTAGTGAAAATTAGAATATATATGCCTAAAATTGAACTCTTTCCGTATTTTAAGCCTTTATCTTATATTGGGTAAATGTAAAAACATTTAAAAACATATCTAATCATATTTTAGTTATTTCTATCCATTCCCGCCAGTACAACGGCTACTTGTTAACTAACATTTAAAATAATATTATTTTATTACTAGTGTGCTACGTAAGTTTCAAAGAAACTCATCGTTGCGTATCGGGTACGCTATCGAACATAGCAACCCCTTTTAATTAAAATTAATATTTAATTCGTAAATATTAATAATTATGAAAATTCTTTATTCTTTATTTACCTGGGATGTTACATGCTTCCCCCCTTTTGGGAATTGCGTCCTCGTAATTTTATTCACTTATCAAAATAAGTGGGGGTATTTATCCCTCATAGCATTTTCAGATTCCCACGTTGCCTCTTCAATCACATGGGTTTTCCACAAAACCTTTACCTGATGAATCACCTTATTCTGTAACACTTGGTCCCTGTGGTCAAGAATCTGGACTGGTTGTTCCTCATAAGATAGGTTCTCTTCCAGCTGAACTACCTCTGGACTCAAAACATGAAATGGATCTGGCATATACTATCTCAACATTGAAACATGAAAAACATTGTGTACCTGAGATAAACTCGGAGGTAAAGCCACTCGGTATGAAACTGATCCAACTCTCTCCAGAATTTAATATGGTCCAATAAACCTTGGACTCAGCTTTCCTTTCTTACCAAATCTCATCACACATTTCCATGGAGAAACCTTGAGAAAAGCATGATCACCTACCTCAAAAGATAGATCCTTCCTCCGGTTATCCGCATAACTCTTCTGCCTGCTCTGAGCTGTTCTCATGTGCTTCTGAATCAGCTGAAATTTTTCTGCCAACTCTTCTACCAATTCTGGTCCCATCAACTTCCTTTCACCCACTTCATCCTAGAAAGCTGGAGTTCGACACCGCTTCCCATATAATGCCTAAAATGGTGCCATCTGTATACTGGAATGAAAACTGTTATTATAAGAAAACTCAACCAAAGAAATATGTTGGTCCCAACTTCCCTGATAATCCATAGAACAAGCTCATAGCATATCCTCCAATGTCTGAATTGTTCGTTCTGACTGCCCGTCTGATTGAGGATGAAAAGCTGTACTAAAATTTAATTCTGTACCCAACGACTTCTGAAGGCCTTTCCAAAAGTTATAAGTAAACCTGGGATCACAATCCGATAAAATGGAGAGAGGAACTCCATGTAACCTGACTATCTCTTTAAGATACAAACGGGAAAGTTGATCAAGAGAGAAAGTATCTCATAAAGAAAGGAAATGAGCAGATTTGGTCAAGCGATCAACAATAACCCAGATTGCATTATTACCTCGAGATGTCCTCGGTAATCCCACAACAAAGTCCATGGAAATATTCTCCCATTTCCACTCTGGCATTGGTAAAGGCTGAAGCATCTCTTTCAGTAACTGCCGCTCTGCTTTAACCTGTTGACATGACAAACACTTCACAGTAAAATCAGCAATGTCTCTTTTCATTCCATCCCACCAGTAATACTCTCGCAGATCTCTGTACATCTTAGTACTACCAGGATGAACTAAAAACGGGGAACTATGAGCCTCATATAACAACTCATTCTTCAACTGTGAATCACAAGGCACACATAACCTCTTCCCAAACCTCAAAACACAAACACAAACTTATCCAAGAACTCATGGAAAATTTTATTCATAAGGTCCATGAATACAGCAGGTGCATTGGTTAACCCAAAAGGCATAACTACAAATTCATAAGGGCCATATCTATTACGGAACGCAGTCTTCGGAATGTCTGTTTCTTTTACTTTCAACTGATGGTACCCCGACCTCAAGTCAATCTTCGAAAAATACTGAGCTCCCTGGAGCTGATACCACTTCATTTGATGGCCCAACATCTGATGAAGTTGTTGCAAATGATTTTACCACCCCTTTCTTCTTGTAGTCTAACTGCATTCCCCCAGTTGAGTTCTTCGTTGGACACTCGTTTGCATAATGACCCATTTCATTACACTTAAAACATCTTACTTTTGGCTTTTCATTTCCTGCTTGATAATCTTCCTTACAGTTACGAGCAATATGACCAGACTTACCACACCGAAAGCACTTACCAGACTTGGATAAACATTCTCCAGGATGCATTTTACCACACTTCTCACAAGATGGATATTTGGTTTTCTTACCTCCTTGATTCTTTGATGAATTCTTCCCCTTTTCCTACCAACTAGATCTCTTATTCTGTTTGTCATAGAACACCTGATCATCGGCAAACTCTATTTCCACCTTCTCCGCACATCGAACAAGTTTTTCATAACTTTTGAATTCACGAGAAGCTAAAGCCCTTCGATACTTTGGCATTAACCCTGAGTAAAAACGGTTTATTTTACTATCAATATCTCGTATGATGTTTGGAGAATACCTTGCCAATCGAGTGAACTTATCTTCATAAGTAGCCACTGAATCATCCTCCTGCCTCAATTCTAGGAACTGTTTTTCCATCCTAAGACGAACCACCTTAGGAAAATATTTCTCAAGAAACATACCTTTGAATTCGTCCCAGTGAAGATCCTCAATATCATAACTATCCCTTATATTTTTCACCATCGACCACCACTGATCAGCTTCACCTTCAAAACGGTAAACAACAAGACTAACCTTTTTATGTTCTGAACACCCCATGACATCAAAAATCTTCTCCAGTTCTTTAATCCACCCTTCAGCTTGCACAGGGTCAGATGATCCTCTGAATGATGGGGGATGTTGCCTCATGAAATGTTCCACCACTGACATGTTCCTCTGCGGTTGATCTGGCTGATCTCGTGCATGGATACCACCACCATTTATAGCCTGAGTCAACTGTGCCATCACTGCAACAAACTATTCAGTTCCGATTCTCACAATCTCAGGTTGCTGATTTGGAAGTTTATCTTCCTCCTGATGTCGTCCCAACATAGCTGCTTTGTTTCCTCTGCGGAAAACCATTCTGAACACAGAAATATCTTAGGCGAAGCAACATGGTAATCCGTAAATGCTATATCATTTCAATCATATTATAATTTAACACTTTTCTAACTCCTAAAGTTGTCTAAACCGACCTTTGATACCAACTATAAGGCCCCAGCCTTAAACCTTACTTAATATTGAATTAAATGAATAATTCACATTGAGGATCTTTTCAGGTTTAGAGTTTTAGAGAATTAGAACATAACTATTACATCTTAAAAGATTACAAAGTAGACACTTCTACTAAGTCTCTATAAAATAAAAACTCTTAAAAAGAAAGATGTCTAGATTCCATGTTTTAGATAGCATGAAATTCCCTTGATCCCATCCTTGACCTTATTCCACTTTAAGTCCTGTGAAAAACATTTCGAAAAACTTGGGGTGAGCATAAAAAGCTCAGTAAGGGATACAAAAATAATGAAAACTATTAGATTTTCAAACATCAAGTAAACCAGGTATACTATATCAAAGTAATACCTTCACCTTCATGAAGTAGTAAAAAAAATCTTCACTGAATAATGTATCATTACTTACCTTTTTGTAACCAAAAGATTACCATAAAACCCATATAATGAACACATAGAATATATAAAGGTAACTTGGGACATAAACTTACTTAAGCGGAATAACCATACGGTTGACTTCCACACATATCACTTAATGGAATAGCCATACGGCCAATTTCCATACATACTTAATGGAATAGCCATACGGCCGACTTCCATACCCAATGCATTGGAGGTTATAACGTAACCACCCATCCTGGTATTCACGGCACCACCCGTCATATGGTTTATAACGTAACCACCCGTTAAAATGTACAAGTACCAATATAAAATCATAAAACATAAAACCAATACAAAGGAATGATAACATTTCCACATTTCAATCAAAATATATCATAATAGAATCCTTTATCAAAACCATTTTCAATACCAAAATACATAAAAGAGTATATGGTATTTATTTTTATTTTAAAAACATTACGGCTTGTTGAGGAAGCCAAAGATCAAATAATACTCGCGGCGGCGGAAAAGGTCGTAGTCACCGCGTACGTTTAAAAAACATTCCTTTTTGTCGTTTAGTAAAACGCTTCGTAGAAAAAGATTCCTTTTGTATAAAAGTAAAAGTCAAATGGGTTTATACACCATATAAAAGAAAGTTGTGTATAAAACGAAATATGCCTCAATGAAAGGAGATTGAGACGAAGTCCCTTACCTTGGGTCCGACTTGACTCGATCGTTCTTTAACGTCCTGAATAATAAACTTGAGTTAATTTATACTTGATTAAGAACCTTTTTAAAGTTCATTATTCTATTTATATCTCTTATTCCCATGTTATAAACATTATGTAACCATTTAAGTTAATAATGTTTGTTTTTTCAATATTTGGTTCTTAAGTCGAAAGTTGACTTCTTACAATTACATGTTGTTCGTGTGGTCAAAAGTTCATTATATCCAGAATGAAATTCCTGATTTGGATATCATATATATCATATATATCCAGCATATACATGTATTTATTATATTACATAATCATTTAGAGGTAATAAATGAAATGCACCGTTCATGGAGACGATAAGCCGTACGTACGCATGAACGCTACTTTCATTTCTTTGTCATATTAGTGGAATTAAAACTAAATGAGAGGTATGTATATTTTAATTCCAGAATTATATTCATCATTTAGATATATCATTCATTATATATATCCATTATATACATGTACTTTTAATAGTACATTACATTTGGGGATAAGAAATGAAATGCACCGTTCAAGGAGGCGGTAAGCCGTACGTACACATGAATGCTACTTTCATTTCTATCTCATACTTTAATGGAAAGAAATAATAATGATATAGAGGTATATTATAATTCCAGTATAAAATCATATATAATAACTTTAAATCCATAATTTACACGTCCCACATATGGCATTAATGAATCACATCACTTTTAGGGGGCGGTAGTCCGCACTTCCTTAAATGAAGATATCATGTTTACCCATAATGGAAACCATAAAGGTATGACAAAAATGAAAAATACAGAAGCTTAAAGAAAACATAAACATATTATATATCATATATAAAAATAGTGACATCATAATGGCCACCCTTGAAGGTGTTAAATGAGTATTGAACAATCATCGTTTCAGGAGGCAGAATTTCGCATCCACAGAAACCATATGTTCTTTAACCATTTGATGCAGTTGTGTGAGAGTGTAGCTCAAATAAATATTATAACAACATCCTAGTATATTGAAGATACTGGTGTTGTTACAAAATAAGTAAATAAAAAGATTTTAGAGGGTTGGAGAAGCAAAATAAAACAAATGAACAAGAGAGAATGAATTACCTTTAAAAGTGTAACTCCCTTTTGATTTGAGCCTAAAGGCTTCCTTTGAAAAGATTCTTCCCAATGTGAATCCTCTAGGATCAGGAGAGGGATTTGGAGAGAGTAAATGGGCAGGGTTTGGCCGAGCCAAATGCTTGAGAAGTGTGTGAAATGGGGTAGAGGTGGGGGCCTTTTATAAGAGGAGAGGAGGGGCACTTTTGGAAAGTAAAGAAATATTACATTATTTGAAAATGTGTTTCGGTTTTAAAAGGTCCCACATTGATATAATTAGTGTATAAGGTGATAAGGGTTTGAAATCCACTCATCCAATTGGTTTTGGACATGTGTAGGTTTTAGATTTTTCATTATATTTCTATTTTATTTAAATCGTCAAATAATGATGTCATCGCTGCATCATTATTATGTCATATATAATTTAATTTATTTAATGTCTAAAAATTATAAAAAAATACTATGATGTAGGAAATCTTTTTAGCTTTCCACTGACTATTTATAATCAAAATTTGGACTTGTATAACCCCACTCAAAAATTATTTTAGTAAAACAATTTATGTTAGTGTCATTTTCACTTTAACATTAAATAAAAATATATTAATGTCATTTTCCAACTAATGTGGCTCCATGGGGTCCCCAAGTTGGCCCATGGATTTTCTTGGTCGGCCATTACTCACCCAATAAGGTTGGGACATGTGTATAGGTCATTTCATATTATTAAAGCATTATTTATACCTTAAACTACACTAATTACCACTAATCGCGATTAATGAAAAAAAATTTACTATTCACCAAAAAATTAATTTAATCTAATTGAACCAAATTTTGCTTCTTAATAAAAACCATGTATGTCGGATTTTCAAAATTCAATACACATTAGTGGTAAACATTCATTTAACTGAAAAATCAGTTTGCTGGATTACCACTTAGTGGTTTCACTATTCATCAAAAATTGAAGTTTTTCAAAAAATTACCAAAAATTCACCCTAAGCTATATTTGATATTCTGAATTCAAAAATGAAGTCCATTTTACAAAATTCAAAACATATAAGTCAAATTAATCAATTTAATAATTAATTCCCGCTGTCATGACAAATAGCGTGTTTTTGCGAAACAATAAGTATCATAAGATTGACACTAGTTTAAGTCCAATTTCAAAGTGAAATTGATTCCAATGACCACCATTGGATTAACTGGTAAAAATATTTTCTAATTTCACTTTAAAACCAATTAAAATAATATTATAATCATATAAATAAATTATATTAAAAAGTGGTTTTGAATTAAAATACAACATTTTACACTATTCATAAAAAAATGAACTTTATCAGAAAGGTACCAAAAATTTACACAAAGTAAATTTTGATGTCCCGATTCTAAAGAAGAGTTATATTTCGTCCAAAATAAAGTATAAGATTTATCAAAACTATATTTATTGACGGTTCACCATTAAAAGGTGATAAGTGAACCTTTAGTGAAAATTAGAGTATATATGCCTAAAATTGAACTCTTTCCGTATTTTAAGCCTTTATCTTATATTGGGTAAATGTAAAAACATTTAAAAACATATCTAATCATATTTTAGTTATTTCTATCCATTCCTGCCAGTACAACAGCTACTTGTTAACTAATATTTAAAATAATATTATTTTATTACTAGTGTGCTACGTAAGTTTCAAAGAAACTCATCGTTGCGTATCGGGTACGCTATCGAACATAGCAGCCCCTTTTAATTAAAATTAATATTTAATTCGTAAATATTAATAATTTTGAAAATTCTTTATTCTTTATTTACCTGGGATGTTACAATATGTTATTCTGATTCAAAATATTTAATTCATTTTTACATTTTCTAATCATAGCTTTGGATGAATTTAATTTAAAATTAATCCCGCAGTCGGATTTCCGATGCATGTTTTTTATGTATAAATGGTCAAAATATTGCCATGTTTTTATATTCTATCTCAATGTGAAATTGGTTATAATTACATAAATTTTATTAATTGACTAAAATATAATCTAATTAATCTTTTAATCCAAATAAAAATATAATTTATCTTTATATATAAATTTTATCAAAATGTAGTATGAATTAAACTATATTATTTTTTCCCTACTTATCCATACATGAAATTCATCATAAAAATTCAAAAAATTACCCATAATATAATTTAGACATTTTAAATTCAAAAAATAATTTTATTTTATCAATCTAAATTTATAAATGTGTCTAAATTATTTTTATTATTTTCAATTGAATGACTATAAAAGATGTTCACTCGAAAAAAATAATATTTTTAAACATAAGTGGATTTAACCAAAAATCATATCATTAATTTTAAATATTCATTATTTATATATAAAAATTATAAAAAATATTTCAAAAATATTTATTAATATTTTTATTACTAATATTTACAACTACATTATAATTATCTCATTTAAAAAATTATAACAACAAAATGATGTTTTGTAGAATCATCCGTGTTTCATGTTACATAATCCAAGTCAGTGTTTCTTGTAAGATAAGACAAGTCAATTTTAGATTTAACACATTAAAATTCCATCCAATGGGAAAGGAATATTTTACTTAGTTCATTAAAAGATATATATAAAAAGTTGATTTATTCAAAAAAAGGTCAATAAAACCCAAGGGTGGTACAGAAGACCTCTGATTTCATGGGGTATTTTTCTTAAAGAATTATAATTTTAGTATCATGATTTACAGTAAAAAATGAAACAAAATATAATTGTGAAATGTTAAAATAAAATTTAAATATTGTAATATTATCATTAAATTTGTATACATAAATCAAAGTAAAGAATAGTATGTAATATATGAACTGATGAAATAACATAGATTAATGGAAGTATCCCTTATGAAAATCATTCATCAAATCTTGTGAAGGAGTAATATTTTCATGGAATTAATCAATAATAATTACAAGATGAAATAAAATCACAAAAATAAGAGTGAAATCATATTGGAGAAAAAATCCATATTGTAGAAATTTCCATATGATTTATACTAATTGAATCAACATCCTTAACTACTACCAGAGAATACCATATTATTAGATATTATACATATATATAAAGGGGATTTGTAACTAAAAATTTAGATGATGTCATCATGTACCTATAAAATTTAACAATTTATTTATTATATGTATTTTCTGCATTTTTTATTTTGAATTTTATATATAAATTCTTTCCATTTAATAATTCATTAATAAAATTAAAGATATCATTTTAATCCTACCAATTTTATTCTAAAATATTTAATTTTATGTTCATTATTTAAAAAAAATAAGATATTTTTTATTTTTGATATGGGTAAGAATATTTTTATTATTAATTGATATGAAATAAGAGTAATAATTTCTGATACTTTAAAAAGTTATTTTCATATATAAAATATTATCATTATATGTAAATATTTTATTAAAATTTTAAAATTTTAAATTTGAGAAAATAAATTTGGGAAACTAAAATAATTTTGGATTTGAAATTTCCATTTTGGTTAAAGACAAAATTTTGGGATTATAGAAAATGTTTAATTTTTTTGGTAAATAGTACAAACTACCATTTGTATAAACAACAAGACTTTTATGAAATTATTATTATATAATTATTAATATTAAATTCAAGAACATTTTTACAAGATAAAATATTTATATTTTATGATATTTAAATATTTTTAATATAATTTTTACAAAACTCATGATTTACATCTTTGAACATATACTATTTTTTTAAAAAAAATTGTTTTAATACATTACATGTTTAGAATTTTAAAATAAAATGTTATAAATTTAATAAAATTAATACAATAAAATTTATTTAAAATATAGATTAACTAGTTCCACATTATATAATAATTACAATTTTTTCATAAAAAAATGTTACCTTAGGAAAAAATATTTGGAATGATATAAGAAAAAATGATTAAAGTATAAAAAATATTATGATAATGATTTGAAAACATGATTAAATGTTTTTGTGAATTTTTTGGTGAGGAAAATATCAAAATTATATCATAATATATAAATTATTTTTTAATTTTACATCCATGTTCCTTTATGCTAGTTTCCCATTAGTAAAATATTTTCGATATTCACAATAATTCCATCCATTTTCACCACTAATAGGGGATATCCACTCCCCACTTCCCCTCACATGGAAGTAAATTATATCAGACAATTTCTAAAAATAACCCTCATAATCATTCATATATTATTTGAAGATATTTTTTATATCTAGAAGGACACATATCAAATGAATAACCCCAATTTCAATGGAGATAATCCAATAAATGTGGTATAAAATTTTAACCAATCCATTGTCATTTTAAATTTATTTTATGTACAAAAATATTCCATAAAATTAAACTAAATAAAATTAAAATTAAAATTATAGTATTAGAACCATTTGTTTAATTTTATTTTATTATAATGATGAGGCATTAATTTATCCTCTCTCCCTTTTTCATTAAGGAAATTGTTTATATCATTCATCCACTGTGCAGACTACCACCTTCATAAAGTTTTATCTTCATTTTCCTTCAACATATTAAGAAGAAGGTTAAAATTGTGAATCTAATATATTATTTTTTTATTTATGAAATAATTAATTTTCAAAATGATAAAACATTTTTCTTCTTTTCCCCATTCCGTGGAAAATAAAATCATCAGCCATGAAATCTTGTTCGTAATGATATCTATGGAACGATTGACATTGATTTTCATTTTCATAACTTCCACGAATATACGGTTATGAGAATGGGGTTTAGAAATATTTATTACTGTCAATAAATTGTGAAGGAATCTATATGTATAATTTTAGAAACTATCAACAATAAATTCTATAAAAATCTATTGTAAATTCAAACATCTAAAAATCATATTTGGAAAACGACAATATTTCTTCATACTAGAAAATAAATTCATATTTGTTATAATATTCTTTTACATATTATAAATTCTTATATATCTCACTAATAAAAACTATTTTTAAATATCACTCTAAAAAATACTATATAATATCATTATGATTATGGTATAATCATGTTATAACTAAATCACTTAATTATCATCCATTAATTATGGTATGTTTTTTGGTCGGTTTAACCACCTACTTGATCAATGATATAAAATTATATCATGGATGACTAAGGGAATTTCAAATACGGAAATACATTATATAATTAATTAAATAATTATATTTTTGTTTTCTAATGGTAATGTAAAAAATTAACTCATTATTTATTAAAACATAATTCATTCACTATGAATACACAAGACAGGATATCTCCAAATTCATCGTTAATGTTTGTATCAAAAAATATAATCCTATTCATTGATAAAATTATACATAATTATAAAATTTCAATTATTATATTATTTTTTTGATTTTTTAATGATTACATTTGGGAGAATAAGGAATAATAGTACTAATACTATGAATATAGTTAAAACGATCCAGATTACTCATAATCGATATTGAAAATAGATAATAAATAATGAATATACATGAAAAAAATTATTATAAATTAATTTTATTAATATTTTTATATATGAAAATATTTCTAAAATTAGTCATTAATATAGATAATTTTCATATATAATATTTTAGTACGCATTTAGACTTATTTTTAATTGATGTAAGGGGTTTTTTGTCTAAAATTTATTTTCGTGGGACATATTTATGAATGTACACCACGAAACCTATAATATGTTGTGATTATTACATAATGAATTTATTTAAAAATAAGAAATTATATATATGAGCTAAATCATTGATTTTCTTTAATTTTTTTTTGATTTAAAATATTCCAAAGATAAAATGGGTTTCGACCAAAATGTTAATCAAATTATAAGGGTTTTTATTGGATGTATTGTTTTAAAAATATATATAGTTTAAAAATAATAACAAATTTGGAATTTTTTTACTATTTCTTAAACCATAATAATTTTCAAAGTATATTTATATAGTTTTACATTTTTCCTAAAAATATAATTTCCCCTCGACTCATATTTTAACTTAATTGTTTCTCAAAAGTGAATCTAACCATGTCTCTTCATCATAGTCAAGAACACCCATTTATTCATCCATGTTTCAGTTAAATGTTTTTAGGTATCCTTTTTATATTAATTATTATTTATTAATTTCATTTTCTAAAACATCACTTTATTTTAAATATCTTATTGAAATGATAACATTTTTCATTCGGATTAATTTCACAATATGTTAAAAATAATAAATTTTTAATGTTTATGTGTGAACATGTTCAATCAAATTTTTATTTTTATAATAATATTTCCCATTATGTTTTTATTGATTCAAATGAAATTATTTTTATAATAGTTTTATAAAATATTTATTTTAAAATTATTTCAAAATATTAAAAATATTTCTTCTTTACATAGTGGGTTTTAATAAAAATTCAAAAATGGGTTTTCATCTATCTAATTTTCCATTGATACATCTTATGAAGGATAAAGTAATTTATTTAAATGATATAATATATATTATTTCATTGTATTGATTAAAAATTATTATTTTATATAATGTAAAAGATGCCTCATATCCCTGGTCTTTCGTTGTCATTAATTGTTTACTAACCCTTTTTTTATTCCAATACCTTCCCACTATGAATGCGTAATTTTTTCCCATTTTCTAAATGGTGTTCAACTATGTTACAGAAATTGAATAATTTGGGAAATTAATTTATTAATCATATAACCATTATCTATATATGTAAATACATTATACAATTTTATTTTAATTCAATTTTATATGCCTAGGAAGGTACAAGATGCAGTTGGATACCAATTTATTTTCCATGGGTTTATATTGTTATTTTTCTATATTGAATTACTAATGATTTTCAAATATGAATCCATTTGATGATTATATGAGTCAAATTTTATTTTCATAGGTTATTTATGATGTTTTTAGTGAAACCAATTTTCATTCCATTACTTTTTCCACTCCAAAAATTAAATTATTTTGATTTCAATATTTTATGAACACTATTTCATTAACATGGGTTCTTTATGAGGTAATTAGTGAATTATTTTCATGTTGAACATGGAAATATGGTTGAATGGTTTGCGTGGTTTTATATCCACCTCCAATGAATTGGGTAAAAGATTATATCCCAAGAGAAATGTATTCACGATTATATATTAGTTTCTTGTGATTGAGAAACTAATGGTGTGGATCAAGAATGTAATGATTTCCTAAACTAATGTTTGTAACATATATGGGATATTTTCTATGTTTTTTTATTTTTAGTCATATAAAATTCTCTCAAGGATCATGTTTATTGACATATTCATATATGATTCTATGCTAACAATTCTGCCATTATGTGTGATTTATGATTTTAATAGTATAAGTTTCCTATATATATTTATTTTAATAATATGATAATCTTATAATATGTAATAATATTAAATAATTATCTATTACTTTTACCATTAATGAGCATCATAGCTCACCCCTTTATTATGTTTTCGTTTTCTAGGGTTTTGAAGACATAAACTGTATGAAATGTAAGGAATTATTTCTTACCTGGATAAATTGTGGGAGATGAAAGATACTGAATATAGATTGAGTATTTCATAGATAATTGGGAAAATATCAAACAAATTCAATGACCACAAATTTTTGTAGTTAATTTTTCCCCAATTCCAAAAAAAATCTAAACATAAAAGGCAATTTTAATATATTATTATGAAATATTGGATTTTTGTTATTTGGATGGGATGACAATGTATGTGGGATATAATAAACGTACTGAATTTTATTCTTCTCTTATGAAAATTGAGAACTCATAGTCATATATATTTTATAGAGAAGGTCTCGGGGACCCATATCTAATGATGATCTAATTGTAGTAAAATTATCCACAATGAACTCTACCCTTTATAGATAAACAACATATAATATCAACAAAAACTGATTGATGATACACTAGATCTATTGATAAAAAACCTACATGAAATTCATATAAATTGATGCATCATATGATAAAAGGTTAGATCCAAAATTTATAAGGTTCATGTAATGGATATTGAACTCACAAACATAAAAATTTTCCTTTAAAAGTTTAATGATCACTTGTGTGAAATCTTCCTTAGCAAGGAAATATAAAAACATATCCTAAAACAGATCCCTAAACTTATCCCAAGAAATATAGGACCCATCAAAATAATTGATGAAAAAAATACTCTACTAATAAGATTACCTAAGTAGTGTCGTGAACCACCCCAGATTTCCTGCAACCCTAACACCCTAGCCTACACTAACAAAGACTGAAGTCATTCATTATCTCGATAGGTTGTAAAATAGAACATGCAATCATTCTTGATAATAGATTAAATTATTTTGGGAAACAAATTGGATGAAAAAAGATAATTGCATGTATGGTCAACACATAAAGGGGGTAAGTACTAGAAATTGAGTACATATAAAAAACCCCGAAGTAGTACATTTGAAAAGTACATAGAAGAAATATATAAATCACAATATGAAAACATAAACCATACCAAAAGTCCCAAAAATCATGTTGTATAAGTGGAAAATATCCCCACCAGTAACCATCACCACTCCATGGTCCAAAGGACCAATAACATCCCCCACCTCCAAGTGTGTCATTACTTTTTCATGGACCTGGAATAAAAATGTATAAAAACACCTAATAGAAATGTTTGGGAATGAGATATAAATCCCAATAACGTGTTAGAATGTTTTAAATAACCAATTCAAGCAAAATTTACAAATTATTATACTAGTTTAAATAAAAAATCATGGAATCACAATGATTTTTTTAAAATAAAACTTTTTTTATTTAGAAAGTATGGAAAATATATCAAATCAACATTATAATAGTTTATAAATAACATCTCATATAAAATAGTTTATATAAATAATTTTGAATGAATAAAAAGTTCAATAATAAAGGACATGTATTTTCAAGTCCCAAATCATGCTACAACACAACAACACGTACACAACCGTAGGGTATGTTAGTTTATAAGGTGATATGATCCTCACATATCTCATGGTGAGGTGAGATCATGTTATAAATGAACATAAAAATACACCCCAAAAAGGGAACCCATCAATGGTAGTATATAACCCAATTGGAGAACCCATAAGTGGTAACCATTATTTCATTCCATTTGAAACCGGTTATTAATTTATGAAATTTTATTAAGATCAATCAACAAATAATTTCATCAAAGAGATGTCAAAATTATGTATTCCTTTTTCATAAATCCATCCCAAAATTCCAATTTTATGGGAATTGTGGTTTTCCCCAATGTCGTTCCCTTTTAAAATAAAGTATCAAATTACAATTTTAAAATGTTTTTAAATAAATTAGAAAAATATTTAAAATTAATCATTAAATTCATTGTATCAATCATAGTGAAAAAATATGGAACCACCAAATCTAAATAAATAACATAAAAATAAATATCCACAACAAGACTCTCCCATAGATAAGAAGAAACCACTAGATATGAGATATATTTAACCCAAAAGAAAAACCACAACAAAAACGATGATAAATTCACAAAATAACGACATGGAATAATATGAGATCTCCAAATTCACTTGTGAGATCCTATATGTTGAGATTTTAGAGGGAAGAAAACAAATGAAATGGAAATTACATGTGTAACACACTAAAAAATTAAACTCATGAGAATAACACAACATGTAATCAATTTTCATGTTGTGTAATCCATATAGGAAGAGAATTATAAGAAATGAACCATTGTATTATTAAAATCATATTTTTCCAATACAAATCATGAATTACAAGTAAATTTTGTGTAACCTATCACACTAGAAAAATCCCCAGGTAATATACCTAGAAATAAACATGATTAATGCAATAATTTTTCACAGTATGTAATTTCCAGATAGAAAAAGATGAATATTCATATGAAAAAAAGAAAACCAAAAAAAACAAAAGATAATTAAAAACATATCAAATTTAAAATGATGATACAATGTCCATATAATAAAAACAAATTCTCATAGAGGTCCAATAAATATGTTCCCATATCATAATTGATGATTCCACTTCACTCAGTTAAGTGCATCACATGTCCCCATCTCATGTGAGTCATAACCATGCTTCTATTGTTGATGAAAAAAATTTATGTTGTCAATTTATCTTAGAATCGAATTTCTTGATTGGATTCATACTCACATATAAATCAAGAACAACATCAAGATCATTTGATATCTAAACAAAATACTTTTGAAGATATAGTACATGAAATAAATTTTGTATCAATATCAATTGATTTGGAATTGATAAATGGGAAAAAAACATTCCACACCTTCCCAAGATTCATTAATGGAAAAAAACAGATGAGAAATCCTCCCATACCTACCAAGAAATTTCGGAAAAAAGGAGGTTGAAACTCTCAGTAGACATGGTCACCAAATAAAAACTCCAATGCTCACGTAACATGGTTAGTGTCAGGTTATTCCATTTATTTTCCATCATGATTCAATATAAAATAAATAGAATATATAATTTTTTCTCTGGAACCAAAATCAATCAAACCATGATATTTTCACCAATCTATGACAAAGACAATAGATATTTTCAAAGACATCCATAAAATCCTCAAAAGGATCCATCCAATTTCAAGACTAGTAGCTATTGTTATATGAAAACACAACCCATCCTATGTGGTCAGCCCAAGATCCTCTAAATCCATCAATAAAATCACATAACACATCCTCAGAAGTCTATATAGTTCGATCTATCTGGTCATCCAGCTTGCATAGTGTATCACATATTCAAAAGAATGTATCTAAAACCCTACAAAATAATGCATCAAAAACCGAAACCTAATTAAAAAAATATCACCACATAGCCATTTATATCCTTAGGAAGATTTAGAAATAGCACAGATGTTGAAATATGATTTAGATCAAAAAAAATATATTAAAATTATCATCCCAAGGAAACTTCACCCCATTTTGAGTGAGAGTGTTCATCAGAGAAGCTGACTTTGAGAAATCACTCACAAAACTATGGTGGTAACCCACTAAATCCATGAATCTCAATAAATAAAAAACATTATACTATTTATCCCATGTAATAACAACTTTTACCTTCTCATGATCTGTTGAGTAATGATGTTCCAACAAAATTGTTCCAAAAAAATTCACTTCTCAGATTGACACATTAGACATTTATATTTTCACATAATGTTTTTGATCTGTCAATATTTTTAAAAACGTTAATATATGATTCACATGACTTATCTACAAAATAGTATAATATAGAATATAATCCATGAAAACAACCATGAACCATTCATTGTACTAATGAATAATCAAGATCATCAAATCCATAAATACCGCATGAGCATTGGTCAGAAAAAAGGGAATAAAAAGATACTCAATGCGACTATACCTACTATGGAAGGTCATCATATGATTTAAATATTATTTTATTCTCAACTGATGATAACTATATTGAAGATAAATATTCAAGAACCACTTATCCCATTTTAAAAAGTCAAATAGATCATCAATATATGGTATCATTTACTTATTCTCAACCATAACTTGGTTGAGCTTCTGCTAATCAACACAAATATGAATTGTTCTAATATATTTACTTGAAAAGAAAATAGTCACCACCCATGGTGACACACATGGTTGAATGAATCATTTCTCTAAAAGATCATACAACTGAATAATCAACTCCATTAGTTCAGTTGGAAGCATATGTTAAGAAGTAATAGATAATTATTGAGTACAATGTATAAAATTAATGATGAAATATACATATATTACCAGTGGTAGATAAGATAAATATAAGGAAACACTTTGAAGAACATGATGACAATAGTAGGGAGATCATCACTCAAATAATATCAGTCCATGTCAAAATAAAACATTTAGATCAGACTACCCATCTTGAAAAAATTCGTTCTAGATCTACTAGTCCTTGTATGCATCCTATAGAAAAGACATGGAAGACTCAATCATGTGAATTAATTGAGACCCACTGAATATTATAGTCAATTTGACCATTAGTGGAAATTTTCCAATCCATATCAATAATGAAATCAATAGGTTTAATTTGAAGAACTATAAAATTATATGTAAGATCATTATATACTAAACAAAAAACACAATCTTCACAATAGGGACCCCAATCTCTATTAGTTATGAAGGTAATAGTAATATATATATATTATGAGAAAAGCTCCATAGAAATAATTAAAAATTCCAAAATATGATTTATTATAAATGAGTGATATTTTACAATATAAAATATATCATAAATTAATGATGAATATATGATGATGGTATCTCTAATAGACATTGAACCTCTATCAAATTTCTCTTGAGACTCTTCCATTTCATGAAGAATAGTTTTTAGATTCGTATGGATGAAACCACTTAGATATTAAAGAAAATAATTGAAACTTAATAATTTTTAATTCTGATGAGACCATTACACTAATATGGGATGAAAATAAATATTTGAATTTCTGTTGGAGTCCTAAAAAACCATAAGAACTACATATTTTGGGTTTCTTTGCGAAAACATTTATTGAATAGATGATTGTACGACACTAAAAGAAAGTCAAAGGGCCTCTTACATGCAATACAATAATTCTATGGGATGCTTATAATTAATAACTGAAATGAGACCCGTCACATATAATCATTTCATTAATGGAACCCACAGAACATCCACAGGGAGAAAATGGAACTCTCATCAACCTTGACTTACCAGCCAGGAAAAGATCTAACATCAATTCCTTATCCAAAACATCGGCATAAAAATTGATCTTTAAAAAAACCTATGATTTAATATTATTATGAAGATAAATCTCTAAAAATCGAGCCTTTACATTCAAATTCAATACAATATAAGGTATGAACTGCAAAATCTTAGCAAAGAGGTTAACTTATTACATCACGAAACTTTCCACCGACTGGAGGTTGAGAAAAACCATTAATTTAGCCATCACCATATACTGGATAGAAATGATCAATTAATAGAACTATAAATTCCTTCTACTAAAAATCCATAGCATTCTTTCCCATCACCATCAAACACCATTGTATCATACCAGGATAATTCATCTTAAAGGTGTAAAATTTCACATTAGTTATGGTAGTAAATTCCAATTAAAAAAATAAATCTATATCTTTTTCAACCAATACTCAACCTCTTGAGGATCATCGGAACAATATTTTGTTGGTGTCATAAAAAACTTTTGAGTATGATTCTGAGATTCATCCCAATGAGGTTTTAGTACTATATCATAAATGGTAATGGGTGTAAGTTCATATATCTAATCATAGTAATCATGTATGAAAGTATAAAAAATATTCTAGTCCATGAGAGGATTCACTCACGGTGGTTTAGCAGCAGCTTCCTCTTGGGGCCTATTCACACTTCTCCTCGAAGAAATTATGGAACACAATAGAAAAAAACAAAACTAAGATCCCCATAAAAATAATCAAACCAACAACTCCAAAAAGTGTAATGGGCATATAAATCCCATCAAATAATATTTTGTGATTGGAATTTCAACACACCAAAAACAAATTTTTGGAAAAGAAAATAATAGAATGAATTTATTCCTGAGTAAACTTTTCCCCAAACACCCATGGTCACTTATGTATCATTATTAATAGTTATGGATAGAATATAACTTGTAAATTCCTCCTAATTCAAGATAGTACATCCCATACATTATAATGAAATTATGAAAATATTCTTAATGTGCACCACTAATTAAAACTTTTTTAGAACCATTCCAAATACCCTTGTTCTCAAATACCCGAGATAACACTAACATGGAACATAGGGTATTCCAAATCCACATGGATTTGTGACTAGAACATATACTCATACATAATAAATTATGAAAGAAATTTTCCACAATATAGTATATGATTAAAGATACAAGTCATTATTAGCAACAATTCAAAGGGGGGAAATACTATAAATAGAATTAGTATTATAAAACCCAAATCATTAAATCATAAATGAACCTAGAATAAAGTTAAACATCCCCAGATTATATCATCAACTAGACCAAAAGTCTTATAACTCAAGTATTATAGGTGGTCAAAAACTCCACAAGTCAGCATTAGAAATCCACTTTTCAAAGGATTGTGATCATCCACCACCTTCAAGAGGAATAGTTCATCCTCTCAAACTTTTCATAATAAAATATATTAATTAATGGATGTATGGGAAGGGTGTGATCTATGAAAATCAGTATATTCTAAACAAGTCTTCTATAATCAATACCATAACAATTTTCTAATTATATTATTTTTTTAAATAAAAGTAATCAAGGAAACACATTCCCACATGTTAAACAAAAACATTATTTCATTTAAAAATATGGTTGATATATCATATCAACTTTCACACATTGTTAAAAAAATATTATTTAAAAAATTTATATTAACCAATAAGAATTAATAAAATATTTCTATAATCATTGGATTTTATAATCATGTAACAAATCATATCATGGAATAAAACTACGTACAAAAACCATATGGAGTATTAGTTTATTTAGTAATTGGATCATCACACATCTCAAACTAATATCGTCTTTAGTCAAGAGTGCACCCATAGATACATCCCAATTGGGTACCCATCAATGGAAGTCTACACCCTAATAGGGGAACCCATAATGGGAAGAATAGTTGTAGTTGTATTAGAAATGATTTTTATTATTATTTTATTTATCGGGATTCAAGGTCCCAATGTTATTATAACATTTATAAATAAATATCTAGGCTGACAGGTTCTTCAAAACATCAATCAATCAAATTGTCAATCAATATATTTTAAAATTTTCAAAATATAAGTACCCAAGGACAATTTTCATCATGCCTTTTCATTACAAAACAAAATCATACGTTTTAATCAGTTCATTAATTTTCAAAAACACATTTAAATTTAATCAATTTATAATATTAATCTTAAAATAATTTCTCCAATATGATTTTCCAATCAATCAGTCAATTATTATAAGTCCACCCCATAATTCTGTTTCCATTTGAAATGTGTTTTCTCAAGTCTTATTCCCGTGTCAAATAAATGATCAAATCATCACAATTATTTTCTATTAAATGAATTAAAAACACATTTCAAATTAATGAATAAATAAACTGGTTCAATTGTTAGGAAAATAATTATGGAACTACCAACCTTTAAATCAAGTGTCTAGAAATCAACACCCCCAACAAGACTCACTAATAGAGAATTAAGGCACAAAATTCCTAGGAACACAAACTAGAATCAAGATCCAATATTTTAGGATTAGATAAATCAATTATGTTATGACATATAAACCTCTAAGAAAGAGATAAAGATATACTAGATGAAACCACATGAGAGGAGATCCATTTACCTAGAAAGTTAACTACAAAAAATATGATAAATTATCAATCATATGATCTGAAATGATTTGGGATCTAAAAATCACTTCTATGAGCATCTAGGTTAATAGGGTAGTGGGATGGAATGAAAATTATATGGCTAGAAAACTTAAAAATACATATTTCCTAAATTACATGCTATGTAATCCCATTACACGTTGTGTAATCCATAAAGGCTAAAAACACCGATAAATGCAATGCATTTTTTATAAAAATATTATTTGTACCTTAGACATCATGAATTACAAGTACATAGTGTCTAAACATTAATCCCCTTAAAAATACGCATGGAATCTTTTTAGAATGGAATAGAAGGTGTGTAATCCAATTAAAAACATGTAATTTCCCAATAGATAATAAAAACCCATATTCCTCTAAACCCCCCCCCCCAGGTAAAGGAATAACTTATGAAATGTAATAAGATGGTTTATACAAAATCATCATAGATAATAAAAATGAACACTAATTCTATGAAAATAGTTAAATAAAGTCAATATCTACCTCCTCTAAGAAATCTTGTGTCCCCTGATCATAAATAAAACCTTCATACCTGTACAGAACATATTGTTGAAACTCTCAATGTGCCATCCTCAAAGTGTCATCATGATCGATATCCTCTATAAAATAATCTATGGAATATCATTTTTATTGTATTCTACATGAACATGATGGGTATTTAAACCTAGTTATATTTATTCAAAGGTCCAAATGTTAGTACCATAAGACCTAGAAAAAATGAACACTTTGTGTTTTAATAATTTATTTATTTATTTAATTTAGATAATTTTATATTAGCTACTATAATTCAAACATTGTAATAGAGTATTAATAATGTATGATTTTTACATATGTTTCTACACTTAAAGAAGCTTCAAATATCATAACTTATCATGTAAACAGGAATATCTATTCATCATTTCATAGGTGGCCTTAAGATCTCATGTCCAAATCAGTATCCCTTATTTAAATCTCTTACTAAGACCTATTTATACTATTTTTCTACCAACACATGTATCCTCTCAAGTTCCTAACTCTAATATTTAATATATATATCAACCCTCAACTATGATACCACACTCTCATGAGTGCCTCCCTCCAATGGAACACTTTTATGTTAGAAAATGTAAAAGGGAGATAATGACCCTCAAAGCCCACTAGTAGTAGGTCACCTATTGTATCATACTTTTGAGGGTACATCAATCACATAAATTAGAGGCACAAGCCACTATAATGTTTAAATATTTGTATTAATATGGTAATAACCGCTCTTAAACACCATAAATAATGTATAATGGAAATCACAATACATGTAAATCGATATATAAAATGAAATGAAAACTAAAAGTACCATAATTAAAAATAGGAAATGAAAAAAAACTCTAGAAATTATTAAATGCATCTCTATAACTCATTCATTTTAGAAACATTTAGAATAATCTACAATCATTTTAATATTAAAAATAGTTTGTATATAACTAAAGATTCTGATGACTTCCATGCGAGCATTAGCAAGTCCAAAAAGGATAAAATACCTGAATATTGGTTTTAATTTCTCAGAAATATCAATGAAATTGAAGGTGGATGAAACCTAACGGGTCGAATGAACCTCTAAGAAACACACAATCACATGAACGTAAAATAGTCTTCCAGAATGGTCATGTGTATTGTATGGCGTGATTTAGATATCATGACTCATGTTTCAAAATAACTTTTGTTCTTAAAAATGTGTCAAAGACATTTACTAATCATGAGATGACTACTAACTGTGTTCCACCATGTCAGAGGAATCATCCATCAGGAAGCTCTAGACAACTATACAAAAATAATTGTGAAATAAGGGAAAAAAAGAAAAATACTAGAGGCACTAGTGGTCATAGTTTTCATGCGATGTGACCGTGTGTTTGAAAAGAGAACACATATTCCATGGATAAATATCTAAATCATCATGAATGATTCACCTGACATGTAACCCTCATCACATGACAGGATAAGAAAATGTCTAGGTAATCCTTTTATCCCCTCCAGTACTAAAGTTAAATAGAGGTTTCTTCTATTATTAATATCCACTCTTAACTATAGGACCTATTGTTTGTTACACTGCACAACATTGATATATAGAGTGATTGTATTTGAATTTTTTTTTAGTAATTTTAGAGACCCCCAACCTTTCTAAAATAAACAAATGAAATAAAAACGGAAAATATTTGAGGATCTATTCAGGGGAAGATATATTTGAATCATATAAAATTGGATATTCACCATGGTCAATAACCATTAATATGGTGGATTCCCCCTAGGAATGACATCATGATCTCATGAAATCACTCAACAATTCATCATTATCCCATAGAATCCATCGTGAAATTCTATCTTGATCTCACAAATAACCCTAAACATGATACCTTTCTCTTGCAAAAGGACATAGTGAAAGCATATGAGATCACGTAGGAACATTTCAACATGAAATTAGATATCACGATGCCCCTAGAACATGTCGGTCAAGACTTATGAGAATACCTTTAATTGACCACATGATTAGGTAGTATACCCTTAATTATGGAAATACAATTAATGGTGTTATGAAGGAATGGTCATTCAGTCACTCTAAAATTATGTGACTCCCCCACAATAACCCATGGTAGCATCTCGTGAAGAGCGTATTGCTAGAGCCCTCTATTTACACTAGACCAGATCTATGAGAAACATTCCAAACAAGAAAACTTAAAACTAAGGTGGAGATTCCAATAAATTCCTCCCTTTTAGTAGAAAAACATATATTTGGATCTACACACCAGCTCACCCATGCATTATTGTAGATTTCTCAAATCTAATAATCTTGTGATCACAGGTCTTCTATCGAGAAAATATGAAACTACATATGTAATTATTGAATAAGCCTTATTAATATTTATACATATTTATGAATTAATTATTAATGTTAAATAAAAATGGGATTTTTGTTCAATAATGTATACAACACACATTAATGAGTTTCTCCAAAATCTTACATTGTAAGAAAGACTGAGTTATAAAAACAATAATATAATGTTATTATTATTATTTAATATGGATGTTATTGCATATAAATTATATTATAGTGTTTTAATTGAACAACCTATAATATTTTTAATTTTTTTTACATAGGTTTTACATAAATTTAATTTATTTCATAGACATTAGGCAAGAATAACTCTAGTTTTATTCTTAAAAAATATATTTTCCAAAAAAAGATGTTATAATCCTATTGAATGGGAAAACAAATTGAAATTTTTTAATTTTATGATAAAAATTAAAACATTAGTTTGTAAATGGGATAATAAAAATTTACATTTTTTCACATTTGGTATTTTTTTTTTGAAAAGATTATTTACTTGATGAATAGTGTAGAACACTAAATTTTAATTGAAAATACATTTCCATCAATTTTATTTATATAGTTAAAGTCTTTTTTATATTTTGTATAATGTAACATTAGATGAATTACAAATAACTAAATCCAATTTATGTCAATGGAATCAATTTCAAATTGATATTATATTTAAAAACATTTCAATCTTTTTATCCTTTTCAATTAAAAATATCTTTTGTCATCCATTATATAGGATTAATTTTAAATTAATTTCTTCCAATTATTCGATTCGAATACTGAAAAATTGATTCAATTTATTCAATACTCATAATTTATAATTTCTATTATTGTAAAATAATTTTTTTTACCAAAATAATTCGTTAAATTAATTAATATTAATTACAACGATTAATGCTAGAATGTGTTTACTTAGTGGTTAAGCTTTAATCATAAGGGAAAAAATGACCAAAAAACATTTCCAAAACCCATTTAATGGTGTTATTTTGATAGAAACACTTATAATATTATGTTTCATTGGGTTTTTAATGATTTTTTATGTAAAAACATGGGATCATCTAACTTGTTTACAAATATACCATTTCCCCCCTCCCTCAATTATAAAGGCCACAACTTCTCCCCAATACATTACACCTATAATTCCCTTTAGATACTAAAAACTATAAAAAAGGATTTCCAACTTCACTAAAATAATTCGTGGAGCCTCAAATTTAGAATAAATCCAACCAAGGAATTCCTTTTGTGGAAAACAAAATTAGTTACCTAAAAAATAGTTGACAATCTTCAACATGCGTTTATACATTATTTATTTCTACACCCCTCTAATTTTTATTTTTACATAATTATATTATATATCTTGTATAATAAATATAATGATATGTTTTTATGTTATGTTTAAGATCTACATCTTCACACAAAAACATCAAATGGGATATGCGATAATCATTCATGTATACGGAAAACTAACGCCTCACAAACCGATGTCATATTTTCTTCCATTAAACCCACTAATAGAAGGGAATAATGATGGAAATAATGTTTTTAAATTATATATATTATGTATTTATGTTTGTAGAATTACTATATAACACATACCATCATGCATTCATTTTTTTGGAAATATGATAACTTTTTTTGTGGATGTTTGGAATACAACCTCATCAAAGTGATGTGATCCGTTCACATATTACATGGAATGTATCAATTAAACATTTAATAAACACATTTGATTTACATAACTTATATATTATATTCTTGACATGATTAACTTTATATAAATAAAATATATCACTTTCTTCATTACTTTTTCACACACTGAAATAGTGATAACACCGTTTGTGGGTTTATTGAATAACACCACTTAGAAGAGACTTGCCTACTTTTACATAAAAAGAATGACATATAAAATTAAATATAATTAAATAATGTGGTATTAATGATATAATTTTCATTATTTAATGGTAAATGTTACATAACCTATTTCCCTAATGATCATTGAAAAATGGGAACATTACTCATCTATATGTTCGACCAACTGTCTCCATGATTATAATGTTGGATACTTTTTCATACACATATTCCATGATTTGTTTCTAAATAATAAATTATTTATAAATATTTTTAATATTTAATAATTATTATTGTGAGTATTTTTAAATAATTTCTCCTTGAACATAATCGACCTGCAAAAATCATTTTGACAAAAAAACCAAATATGGACAAAATAACCAAATTAATCTCAACAGAATAACTAATTGTTTAAAAAAAGATTTTAAGTGAAATAAAAATAAAAATAATCATTAAAATTTTTCTCAATAAATAAATAATTTAAATATTTTGATTATTTAGAGAGATAAAGACGTACCCTACCAATCTGACTCAAGGTAAGGGATTTCGTCTCAATATCCTTTTATTGATTAATTTTTTAATGTTATACAACCAAATTATTTTATGAGGTGTATATACCCCCTCTTTTACATATCATATCCTGAATTTATATTAAAAAATTATATTTGATGTTTTTTTAATGTTCTTCCCCCATTGGGATTTTAATTCAAAAAATTTAATGTTGTAGGAGACAATTTGATTTAAAATATCTTCTTTTTAATCCCTGTCAACATTCATGATATTACATAACATATTTATTTATATGGATATTAAATTATTACAAATGTAATTTTAATTAATTTTTTAAATTTGGATTCTTATATTAGTTTTCATGTTTTTAAATGAAAATTAAACACCTCTTTCCAATACAAGCTATTTTTTATTTAAAATAGGTTTGGAAATATATTTATTATACCAATAACATGAAATGTTTTCTTATGAGTCTAAATATAAATTTATGGGTGACTGTCAAAAAATGAATAATTTTATATTTTATGATTTTATAATGGTTCATGGAAATTTGACAGGTGGTTATGTGATAATCAAATGATAGGTGGTACAATGAGAAACCAATAGTGGGTGGTTCCATGATAATCCAAAGAGGGGTTGGTCCATGGACCTACACCACATTTGGTATGGAAGTCAATAATAGGGTTATTCCATTTGTAGAAGTGAAATGTATGGAATTTTTCCACATGTTTAATCAATTTATTGGAATTATAAGTGTAATAATGTCCTAATATAACATTAGGTAATTTCTATTATTTTAATGGGTTTAATGTTAAAATTAGAATTTCAAAAAAATTGAAAGGAAATGTATTAATGTAATGTATTTAATAATTATTAGCCATGAAAAGTAAACATTTATGAAAATGATTTCGTGGGTTTTCATGTTATAACAAGACGGATGGTTTCCCTTCTTTGTGAATCCCATAATGAGATATTGGGGACAATCCTATGTTTTTTAAAAATTTTAATAGGATTTAAGGAAGGGTAAGGGAATGGAAGTATTGAAGTTGAATTTCAGGGAGATTTTATAAGAATGAAAGTCATGCATTATATTAAATGATTCATATTTTGGAAAAAATAGATAATAAAAGGAAGTTTACACTTATAATTTTATGGTTTTATTATATATAATTTACAGCCCAATTCTCTAAAAATAACAACTAGAAATGATATTCAGTGTGAAAGAATTTAAATTACTCACTAAAAGAAAAGATTAACTAATGATTAATTATGTTTCCTTATATTTGTTATCAATTTAAAGGTATAGATAAATTTTAAGGTTAGGATAGTTTTAATAGAATTCCCTTGGAAGAGTTTAAATTATGGTTATGTGAAAATCATATAGCATTAAAATATTACCATATACAATCATCAAAATTATATTTTTAATAATTTTATTCTACAAATAAAATAATTAAGCAATATTGGGGTAGATCTAAGTAGAAAATATCATTCTGAACCAACATTCCGAGATGGTTGGAATTATAATTGAGCAGTTTCTCGTGGAGGTGAATTAGTTGGCCTGGGATATAAATGGTGGTCGTGTTAATGAAAGAGGGAAACTTTTTCTACCACACAGAAACATGATTATCGTGGTTGATTTTATAAGACTCCATCCCCAATCATTTCAAGGATCATCTGACCATGTGACAAATAATGGATGGATAAAATCCCAATAATAAAAATAAAATTTCATGGGATGTTTAGGTCACCAAATGGAAACTCTTGAAAGTTTTCATTTTGAAGGTGAAGTCGCCTAGTTTTGGGAAATGGCTATGAATATCAGAGAAAATAATGATATTGATACCTTATAGTGGGTAAATTATAACAATGTTTTACATGTGAAATATATTCCTAAGGCTATTTAACTTAAGAAGTTATCAAATAAATGGAATTGAGAGAAAATAAGAATAATTAAATGGTTTCATATGATGAGAATTTGTATATTTACCAATATAAACCAAATTTTTTATAAGATCATGATTGTAAGATAAAACATTTTTACTCAATATTGAATCCCTGATAATGATGGTAATTGGATTATTGTGAGTTGGAAATCTATGGGAAATATATTTTATGGGATAAGAAAGAGGAAATGGAGTTTTTAATGATCAGGTGTCATATAAAAATAATAAAGAGAAGAGGTGTAGTTGGTAGGAAATGGGAAAGAATTCGTCAAAGATATTTAGATGTGAGAAAAAAAGTTCCATTTTAGAGTACTCTTGTAAAAATCATCATGGAGAATATTTTTGAAATTTGGATAAGTTATTACAATGAGGTATGATTGGTTATTTGGATTATGAGTGTATGGAATATGATAAAGAAATCAATGAAAAGATATTAGTATGATGTTGTTGATGCAATGAGTTTGTAAATCATGCCATTGTGTGTAAAAATTTGTTTATTCACAGGGGAAACCATCAACATTGAAAGACAAGGGGTCTATAAAAATCATTTTATAGTAATGTTGTTTATTTTGGGATATCATATTAAGTGTTGATAATAATGTTACTAGTTTATTTCAATTAAGAAAATAATATGTTTTACTCTAAATAATCACGTTCTTTCAAATATGATAATTTTTATAAAAAATGGTGAATATCACCTCATAAATGTAATGTATAATTTTTTGTAAAAACTATAGGTGGGAGTATCAAAGAATCCAATATTATTAATAATATTCCCATAATTACTATTGGAATGATTATTATATCACTTATTGTTGAAATACGCATAGTGGAGTTTGATATCAATTTGTGTATGGATTGGAATTTGATTTATCAAGCCTTATTATATTCCAACAAAAATAATGTTTTATTCGTTGATTTAATACCCCTGATCAAATATTATGAATATGAGAAATTAATGAAATATTTTAGTAAAAGTTATCAAGATCATGTTGTTTAATGGAATGAAATAGTTCTAATTAGTGACATCCCAGTGATGGAAGAATTTAGAAATATATTTCTTGATTAATTATCTTTTGTTATATATTATTAGGAAGTAGAATATAATGATGATATAATTCTTGATGCCATGAATATTTTTGAACCCAATTATATAAGGTCTTTAGTAAAACATGTTAAATCGAGAAACAATTTTTAATAATTTAATGATAAAGGTTTCATTCAACCTATAATATCATCATGGGGTGATCATGTTTCATTTGTGAAAAATGGCTCTGTGAGACTTTTCATTGATTATAGATAATTGGATAACATAAATTCTAAGAATAAGTTTCTTTTTCCACATATATATTTTTTATTTGATCAGATCCAGTCAATATTTTTTGAATATTTATTTGAAATCCATGTATTGTTAGCTGAAAGTGAAGGAGTATGAAATTATAAAGACAAGGTTAAAATGATATATTGTCATTATGTGTTTTTAGTTCTCCCATTTTGGTTATCTAATGCACCCGCATTATTTATTAACCTTCTATATAGATTCATCAATCAAATTTTTTATTAGTTTGTGGTTGTTCTTTTAGATGATATTCACATATATTGTAAAATACAAGGGTCACATAAAAGTCACTTAAGGATTGTGTTGAACACCTAGAATGAAATGAAACTATATGGAATGTTTTATAAGTGTGATGATTGGTTGAAGAAAATATAATTCCATCATCACGTTGTTTCTAAATAAAGAATAACTCTGAATCCTTTTAAGAAAAAATATATTTAACGGTGTACACGACCATCCAATGTCACAAAGTATAATAGTTTTCTTGTATTAGTGTGTTATTACTGATTATATTTAGAGAACATTCTTTGGTTATCTATCTCATTATATATGTTAACACAAAAGAGAGTTAGGTTTATCTAGAATGGGGATCATGGTTTATTTTAGAACTAAATAGGACAATCGATGGTGCCCCAATTTTTCCCATTGCAAATATAAATGGTGAACTTTTTATATATTTTAATTATTCATTAAATGGAAATGTTCATGCCATGATGCATACTGATATGTAAATAACTTTTTCTTCACATAATTTAGAAAATCATGACTTGAATTACTCTAGACATTATATATAATTGGATACATTTTTTTATTAAAAAATAGTAGGTTTAATTTGTACGATGTGAAGAGTGAAATATATCCTAATCATAAAATTTTTAGGTACATATTTACTTGGAAGGTGTTGAAAATGAAATAATTAAAATTGATGAAATAGAATGTGGATTTAGATTTCTTGATTCCTTATCATCCTATAAAATAAATCAAGGTGGATGGTGATTGGAGTCAAAATGTAATACTAAATTAACCATGTCACATTTGGAATATGAACATTTGGTTAATGATTTGATGAATTTTCACCTAGAAGTTAAGGATGTAGGGAATTACATTTTATTAAAGTTTCATTGTTGTCAACCATTTTAGAAATAAGAAATAATGCTAATAAGGATGATCATTTTTTGATGAAAAATGTTGAATCAATTATGAAGGGTATGTTTCCGGATTTTAATATATATAAAGAAGATTTTCTACGAATTAGAAAAAGATTCTGCAAGGCTTGTGATTACTATTTGAGGAAATTATTTTTGATTAAATCTCATAGTTCCTAGTTTTTCATTGATCTGGTAAACGATAAGATGTACATATTATTTTGAAAGTATTACTAGGGTGATTGAATAAAAAGAGATATATATGAATTTACCGTGAAGTGTTTGATGTATTGGTAGGTTAATGAAGAATGATAATTATCCAAGGAGATGATTAATCATTTTATAGTGCTAGAGTAGAAATGGGATAACATATCAATGGTTTTTATTATGGTATTTCCAAATAATTATCAAGGTAAATATAGGATTTTTGGTTATTTTTTATAAATTAAATAAATATTAAAATTTAATCCATTTTGAGGTACAATGTATTTAGTTCATATTTATCAACTTTATCTAAAGGATATTGTCTTCTTAGACTGACATCCTTACTTCATATTATCATATCATGATTCCAGGTTCACAATTAATATATTTAATGGACTTAAGAAGTCATTGGGTACTAAATTAAATTCCAGTACGAATTCTCATCTGCAATGTGATGGAGAATCTATGTGTAAAATTAAAACCATATAAGATATTATTCATTCCACTATAATGGATTATCCTGGAATTTTTTGACAGCATATTTATTTGGTTGAGTATTATTAAATTAATATTTTTTAATACATTATGCTGATGATGTTTTCTAAGAAATTATATGGAATTATGCGTCAAAAATTATGTTTTTTGGATGGTGTAGGAGAAAGTAAGATGATGCAACCAAATTTAGTAGTGGAAATAATAGATAATGTTCAGTTTATTTAGTGAATCATGATAGAATCTCAGAGAATGATTAATTTTTATAAACATAACAATAGGAATGGAATTTTTATCGAGGTAGGTTATCTTTCCTTTCTTAAAGAACTTCTCTGGAAAATTGTGACTAGTTTTTGTAAGAAGGGTAAGATGAGTACAAAATTCATTGGAACTTTTTGAAATCCTATAGAACATTTGATAAGATTAATACTGATTTTATTTACCATTTATTTCATCTAAATCAAACTAATATTTCATGTTTCAATATTAGAAATTATACCTATAGCCACATACTTATAGCCAAGGTTTTATTGGTCTGTGGATATACCTTTCTAATTACCATGGTTAAATTAATCAATCATGGCTATACCACATCCGTCAAAGATTTGGTATAGGTCTTGTCTCACTGATTCTCTACTCAACTCGCACCATGACACCATCCTCCCAACTAATCTTCCTCACCACTCCCGAAGAATTCTCCTCACCGCGTTGCCCTCATCCCGACGAATTCTCCTCCCTAGAAAATTCTCCTCCCTGACCTCTCCACACCGTGGGGGCCTCCTCCCCGAAAACTTCTCATTCCCAAGCTCTCCTGCTTGACCTCTCCTACCCAACCTCTCTTCACATCGATTCCCTCCTCTCCGACAAACTCTCTCACAGCATCACCCTCCTCCTCGACGACCTCTCTCATTGTGGCACTCTCCTCCTCAGAGGCCTCTCTCATTGTGGCACCCTCCTCTCATAAGTCACGGCAGCGCCCTCCTCCCAGAAGCTTCCAATCAACACATGTATTTTATACCATATAATTTCATTTGGTTTATGATCTACGATTTCTTGTTTCATGTGTTGGAGGCAATTCAATGATGGTTTACCATTAGAAATGATGTGAATGGTTATGTGGGGATATAATTAGATAACAGTATTGGTCATCCATTGGCTATGCTGATTTTGGAAGACTGCACTCTTTACTTGCATTATTGGTTCAACATTTGAAGGATAAATGCACAGTTATCATTCAGTTATCTGTACAATGTATACAAATCCTACAAATCATTAATGGTTTATAAATTTTGGTTTTTTCCATCCCACATATTTATTATTTTCTCCCATTTCATTGGTCATGTTTTGTATACCATGGCTATCATGTGAATCTCATTCCTTTCCTTCATCAATTACCATTCCATCTCTTACACTATCTTCATCTAAGATAATTCATACTATTTTTAGTCCTTTTGTATTTTTCATTATTTTCCCTCAAACTAGATATAATCAAAGCTTGATTTAGGATAATTGAATATTATTTATTATTAGGTTGGTGGTCCATGTATTTTACCTTACTGTATGTATTTTCTAGAACAATATATCTGTGTTTCAAACTGTAATTTCTAACTGTCACCCTTAAAATGAGAATTCAATAATGTTGATACTAATGACTTAGATTAAATAAAAATTTTACACTTAATAGATCTATTGGTTTCTCTCCTAAACTCAAACCACTACATGGGTTTCTTTCCATTATGGTTGTGATATATGTATCATCTGAAAGATTATTAAACAATTTTTTATGATACTTTTACTGATTATATTTATAATTCCTTTGACAATTTTGATTATAATTAGAGGTGTGATGATTAATCCCTTACGAAAGGGATGGATAAATTGAATTAAGAAACATGAGAATGATAACCAACCTAGACCATTTTTTAATTAACCACAATAGAGTTATGTTGTCTTATTAAATAAAAATGTTTATTTAAATAATAATATTTGAATGATGAGTTCAATGAATATCCCATGGCTATGTTGTTTTTATAATAAATGAATCTTCCCTATTTAAATTGTTTAATTTATTTATGGAATGCTTATAGGCATAGATATTTCATGTGTAATGAAATGAAATGTAGTAGAGATTTTTTCCCACATGACTCTATTTTTTATTAGTACATTAAATTGACTAAAAATAATAATCATAGAGAATCATTTCTCCCTGTATACTTTTATATACTATGATATACCTATGCATGTATGGTGGAAAATACCTATAAATAGGCCACATAGATATTGTTTTATTACCTTGTGATACTCAAGCATGAAGTCTCATATGTCTTCTGATGCATTTTAATAGAATCATTTAGGCATGATTTCCCTTATATAAATTTTGATACCTGGGAATATTGTCCATCGGGCATGATATCCTTTATATATTGGACACTCAAGCATGGAATCCCTTATGCATTTTGATACTCATACAATGAATCCCTCCTGCATGGTGCCCCATAAATGTTGTCAAATATGGGAATGATTTTAAATATATGTTGTGATTATTAGGAATGGTGTCCATTATATATCGTGACACTCCGATATGGAATCTCTCAGCGGTATATTTCCTTAAAAATTATGATACCCTAGGAATTGTGTTCCATATATTGTGATACAAGGGTCTTTCACCTTGTACATAGCACCCCTATGATATGGGAACATCCTTGTGGATTACATGGATCTAATCCTAAATCCAACACCAGTTAATCCATATTTAAGAAATATATTATCTTCAAAATGCATATACATGATGGAAGGTGTGGAGATATATATAATCTTATGCCAATGAAAATATGGTTGATCATGTGACCTGAAGGAAAATGATATTAAATTGATTACATTTATTTAAATTTCATACATTATTGATATACTTTCACCATGTTATTTTTTATAATCGTTGAAAAAATAGACCTAGAAACCATTCTTGTTTTCCTACTAATTATATCCCACACCCTGTTTGGGATGGATTTCCACTATTGTACCTGAAAAGACCACATGATTATAGGATTGTGTTCTGTATATTTCATTCATGAAATTCTTCATTAATATGTGATCTAGGATAACAATGATGTGATTGAAATTTGGATATTCATGAATATATAATTTTTTTTTAAAATTTTAATATACATGTAAAATATTTTATATTAACAACTTTAGTATGTTTTCTTATTTAGATTTTATAGCCTCATATGAACAAGAATGCTTTTTTTATAGTTGGAAGTTTATATTTTATCAGTTATTATTATCATTTGATTCTATGTCATTCATATATGCTCATACTTCGTTTTGATGTAGTTGTTGTATAGTGATATTATACTATTTTTATAAGGTTATAGAGTCATTATTGTACCATAATTATACAATCACTATTGGTCGGGAGAGGGAAGGGTTCAAGGGGGTTAGTGGAGGGAGGGTGCACGTGGGGTGCAAGGGGGCAGTGGGGGTAGGGGGAGTGGGGAGGGGGTCTGCAGGGCAAGGGGGAGGGTGCATGTGGGGTGTTTGGGGGGGGGGTGGCAGGGGTAGGGGGTAGAGGGGGAAGGATGGTAGGGGGTCTGCAAGGTAGTGGGGAAGGTGCAGGTGGGGTGAAAGGGGGGGTAGTGGGGGGAGGGTGCAAGTGGATGGGGTTTTCATGGAAATGGGGAGGGTACAGGTGAGGTGCAAGGGGGGTAGTGGGGGAGGGTTCAGTGGGGAGGGGGTCTGCAGGGCAGGGGGAGGGGCCAAGGGGATCTATAGGGCAGTGGGGAGGGTGCAAGTGGGGTGAAATGGGGGAAGTGGTGGGAGGGTGATGTGGGGGGGGGGGGGGGGGGTCAACAGGGCAGTGGGGAGGGTACAGGTGGGGTGTAGGGGGGTCTATAGGGCAGTTGGGAGGGTCCAGGTGTGGTGCATGGGGTTGGGTGGGGGGGGGGGGTGGAAGGGGGTGGTGCATCATTAAATAAATATGGATTAATATTTCATCCATATCTAATCTTGATTACTCTCTCATTCTAATTTTGTTCTATTTATAACATATGACTCTTACTATTTCTCTATATTATAAAAATTATTTTTATTTATCTTCAATTTTGTGTTCACGAATCATCAAACACATGAATATTTCAATGTTTTCATAAACAATATGTTTTCTCATTTACATGCATTATGTATATCAGAGTACTTTTTTGGTAACATAATTATATTATATGAATCACCATATAATCATTGACTGTTTACAATAATTAAATGTGTTCTCATTTGTATGTATTATGTTTATTAGGATTCTTTTCTCCTTCCACTAATTTAGTTTCATAAAGTAATGAAAATTTCAATGACGATGATGATTATGGTTGTTGTGGTAGCGGTGTTCTAAGAGAATGTGATAATGATGTTGGGGTTTCTGTAGGAGATGATGATGGTCATGATGGTTCTAGTGATGTTGATATTGAGGTACATTTTAGATTTAAATTTAGTGCTTGTTATATATATTAAATTTAATCAAATAGTTATTTTTATTATGATGATATTAATATTGAAATTTTATATTTTTTATATTGGAGAGAGTTTGAATTCGTAGGATATATCTTGTATTCTGATTGAGTTTAATTTTTTTGGATGGTGGTGTTTTTTCTCATAGCTAGAGGATGTGAGTATTGATATAAGGTGGAACTATTATGGATGCATTTGGTGATAAATTTTAGTTGGGTAGGAATAAATTTTCATGGTTATTAACTGTGGCTGTAGGGTTTATTTTCCATGGTTTTGAAAGTGTTATTAGGTACCATGATCCATGGTTTAACCATGGGGGGGGGGGGGGGGTTGGCAGGGGGGATGCCAGGTGGGGTGGTGGCAGGTGGGGGGGGGGTGGTTGGAAGGGGGATGCCAGGTGGGTGGTGGCAGGTGGGGGGGGGGGGGGGGCTGGTAGGGGGACTGGCAGGGGAAGCAGTAGGGGGACTGGTAGAGGGACTTGGAGGGGAGGGGCAGGGTGAGGGGGTGTCTGGGGTCTATCTTGGGGGGTGGAAGGTGGGGGGATGGCAGGGGTAATGGCAGGAGAGGGGCGGGGGGATGGCAGGGGTGGGGGGTGGTAGGTGGGGGGATTAGCAGTTGGGGGGATGGCAGGGGGAGGGGCAGGGTGAGGGGGTGTCTAGGGTCTATCTTCTGGGGGAGTCTGTCTAGGGTCTATCCTCAGAGGGTGTCCAGGGGGGTCTCTCTGGGGGTTTTCCAGGGTATGGGGGTGTCCAGGAGGGGGGTGTCTAGGGGAGTGGAGGTCTGGGTCTATCCTGGGGGGGGGGGGGTGTCCAGGGTCTAGGGGTGCTATCCAGGGTAGTGGAGGTCTAGGTCTATCTTTGGGGGGTCTATCTGGGGGTGTCTAGTGTTTGGGGGGGGGGGGCTGTTTGGGGGGTGTCCATGGTCTGGGGGGGGGGTCTGTCATGGGTCTGTTTGGGGGGTGTGTAGTGTTTGTCTAGGGGATGTCCTAGGTCTGGGGGGGTCTGTCCTGAGGGGATCTGTCTGGGGGGGGGGTCAGTCATGGGTCTGTTTGGGGGGTGTATAGGGTTTGTCCTGGGGGATGTCCTAGGTCTGGGGGGGGGGTCTGTCCTGAGGGGATCTGTCTGGGGGGTGTCCATGGTCGGGGGTGTTCAGGGACTGTCTGGGCTGAGGGGAATTGCATGGGGGAAGGGGTGCTACAGGGGGTTGTTTAGGAGGTGGGAATTGCAGGGGGAGGGGGTTTATGTAGGATGTCCAAGAAAGACGGGGGGGGGGGGGGGTGTCTAGGGGGCTATGCAAGGGGGTGGTGAATGTTTTTTATGGGTTTTAAGACCCCATTTCCAGATTTGTTAACCATGGATATAGGTACAAATCCATGGTGTCCAATGGTGGAAATTAACTTTGTCCATCATCTAGTATATCCATGGTTATAAACCGTGGATATAGTGATATTACCACGGTTTGAACCGTGGCTATATACCTATAGCCAGGGTTTGAACCATGGCTATATCCCTAGAGCAACGGTTTGGAACTGTGGCTATAAGTCTAGGCCTATAGCCACACCAAACATAGCCATTGTTTCCCAAACTGTGGTAATTACCTATAGCCATGGTTTGAGGACATACAGCCAGAGTTTTAAACTGTGGCTCCAGACCCAATTTCCAGTAGTGAATTTCATTGTTATGGATGAATGTATCAGATTCATCTATAGTTTTGAGGCTTGAAATATTTCTGTAAGTCTATAATATATCCATTGAGGAATAACCATTTTAAGTTCTTTAATGGATAGAGAAAGTGTTGAGTAAAAATTTAGTCAAATATGTTATGGTTTTATAGAGAAAACATACAGTTGAATAAGGAATAGGGGAATCTGAAAATTCTATGAGGGATTGATACACACACATGTTTAATTGAATAAAATAATATGAAAAATATTTATAAAAAGGGGGATGGATGTAATATCCTAGGTAACTATAGAAAAAATATTTTTCAAATTTAATAATATTTATGAATTTAATAGTAATTTTTTTAAAAAAATCTAGCCTAATACCATCTACGACACACAATATTGAGTTTCAGCGATATCTTGTGTTTCATGCCGGGTTGTGCTATACGAAATAATAATATTCTATTAACATTCTTAATTAATAGGATAGTTATTTCCTTACAATTATATTTGTGTGTATGGATATGAATAACTATATAATTTTTTTTCATGTTCATAAAATTTTGTGCCATTAAATTAAATGATATTTTAGGTATAAGATAATAATAAATCACGTTCATTGCTTAAAAACTATATTTTCCTAAAGAGTATATTTTAATGTCATTTAATGGAACATTGATTTTAAAATTTTTTGTGACATCTATATTTTTTATTTGAAGAAATAAATTTCATTTTTGAAATGAAAATTTGATAATTTAAATTGCTTTATTTTTTTTGTATTTTTCTGAGAAGATTCAATTTTTTATGAAATATGTACAATAATGAATTTTAATTTAAAACTGTATTTTTGCATAATTTTTTAATATTTTTGAATTAGATTTTACAAATATTAATAATTTAAATTTATATAAATTATTCATAAATAAATTTAATGTAATTTATTTTAATAAATTCCACATTGAAATTAGATATTAAAAAATCATTCATTTGAAAATTTTCTATTTAGAAACCTATTGTCTCATCCATCCTATATGAGTAATTTCAAATTTATTTCATCAACTTAAGAGATTAGAATTTGTAAAATTTTGTTCCATATATTGAATCATAATAATTTATAATTTCTCGTATGTGCAACATAGTTCTTAACCAAAAATATTAGTGAATGAAATTGAGATTAATTTCACTAATTATGTTAAAAACCAGTTTAAATATTGGTTACACATTTCCATTTAGGGGAAAAATGTCTAGGAAACATTTATAAGCCCAATTATATATCCGTATTATGTCATTAAACCGTTTATTATTGAATTTTTTTTGTTTTTTATGACTTTTTGTTCTATTTAAATGTTGGTACACCTAACCTATTTCCCAAAATTCCAATTGTGTCATCTCACTATATTATAATAATACACAAATGATACCCACATATACACACCTAGAATGATATTCTTCTTTTAAAACACTAAAAATTATATTTCTATTATACCTCTTCTGATCCTATAAACCTCACTTTAGAAATAAATCTAACCATGAAATTATGTTGGTGCAAACCAAATAGAGTTACTCGAAAAAGAGGTAACATTTTTCAATGTGAATTTCAGTTTTATTTAAATATTCATCCAATAAATTATAATTATTCCTTGATAATATAACAAAAAATTATACGAAATATATTATGATGTTGTTATGTGAATGTTTCTACCTAAAACATTATAGACTTCCATCAAATGTGTTATGGAATCCTCGTTCGTGTGTACTCCAAACAACAACCTCACGAACCAATGTTGTTTTCTCTTCCATTACACCCTCTCATTATTGAGAATAATTATTGAAATAATATGTTTATATAAAATTTATTATTTCTATATTATTATTGAATTATTATATAACACTTACCTTCTTGGTTTCCATTTTATGGGAATACTATAACATCGTTTGTGGACGTGTGGACTACCGCCTCCTAAAAGAGATATTTTTCATTCATGTTTTAAAAGGAATTTATTAAGAATGTTATTTATAAAAAATATTTGATATAAATATAATATATATTTAATTCATTATATAATTAAATTTTTGAAAATATAATATATAATTTTCCTTATTAACTTTTCACACACCCAAAAATTGATAACGTCATTCGTTGATGTGTGGACTACCACATCCTCAAAGCGATGTAACTAAATGTACATAAAAATGAAGATATATATAAGTATATATAATTTTATAATATGGTAATTTTGATATTATGTTAATTATAGAAAGTTAAATTTCACTTAACTTATTTCTATAATGATCTATAAAATATCTAAACATTGCTCATGCATAGATAAGACATACCGTCTAAATTATTATAACTTTGGATCATTTTTCATAACTATGTTCATTTATTTTTCTTAAAAAATAAATAATATAAAAAAATTATGATAATTCATTTATTTTTTATGGAGATGTTTTATAGTATAACCTCTTTGACCATAGTTGACATGACAATGTTGTTTTGACCAAAAAACTAAATATGTTCAAAACACCTGACATAATATTAATTGATTGATTAAATTTATACAACATGTTAATAAGCAAAATAAATTTATTAATAAAAGTAAAAATGGTTATATATATAAAAAATATGTATCATAAAATTTTATTGTAGAAGATAATGATACACATTGCCGGTTTGAATAAAGGTATGGGATTTTGTCTCAATATCCATTCATTGAGGCGTACATTGATGTTATACTCCCACATGATTTTATGAGGTTTATATAAAAACCATTAAAATTTCATATCATGAGTTTTTTATAATCATGTTAATTTATTTCATAGTTAAATTTTATTCCTTGATGGGGTTTATGATTCAAATAATTCAATGTGGTATGGGACACTTTGATTTAAAAATATTGTCCACTTCATCCTTGTAAATATTATTGAAATTATTTTACTTATTTATATATGTTGATTACAAGGGATTAAAAATGATACTTTAGGACTATTTCTATATTTCTTATTCCTCTAAAATCCATTAATTTTTAAAGAAAAAATATCCCCTCTTTTAATATTCCAAGTATTTTGATATTTAAAATGGGGCCAGTAGACACATTGATTATTTAAAAACTAGAATTATTTTCTTATGATTGAAAAGTAAATTTAATGATTGACATATTTAAAATTTCAACATTATATGTTTTATGATTGTGAAATGGTATTTGTCCATTTAATGAGTTATTACATGATAATATAAAGACATGTGGTTTTGTGATAAACCATTGACGAATGGTTCCATGATAAATGAATAACAAGTGGGTATGTGATAACCATACTACTAATTAGGTATAAACATAAAAAATATTATTATTCTATTTGTATGAGTGACATGTATGGAAGAAAACCACATGTATATTCAATTCATTATATTGAAATATATAATGATATCCCAAATCACCTCTATTTGTTTTTTATACCTTCTAGGGGTTTTTTTTATAATATTGTGATGGAAAAAAATTGATAATAAATGATATTATTTTAGAAGGAATGTATTTAATACTTATTAATATTGAAAAGTATAACTTTATGATAATGATTTAATGGGTTTTCATGATTTCATATTACAAATGTTTTTTTATCTTTGTGTATTCATTACAACATTTTTATGGTCATAACAAATTTTAAAATTTTTTTGCATAAGATTTATGGTTGGGTAAGGGAAATGAATTCGTGCAGTTGATGTTTGTGAATAATTTTCATGAAAATAAATAAAACTTTTTTAAAGGTTTTATTTTATGGTGAAATTTGATACCAATTGTATGTTTTCAATTTTTTGGTTTTGTTAACTATGGGTTATGGGCTCATTATATGAAACTCAGAACCAGAAAAGATAGTCAAAGTTAATGAAATTAAATTCTTTAATAAAACTCATGATTATGAAAATTCTAAGGGTGGGTCCTTATAAATGATCTGGACAATGAAATATGGGATCATGAGTCATGCATAAGAATTTTGCGTGATTACTTGAGGTCATGTGAAAGAATTATATTGGATTATTTAGAGGCAATCCCATATATTTATCGAATCACACAAGACCAAAAATATATAACAGCTAACAGATTTAAGGAAAAAATGAAATAAAATTTAGAATAAAAGAAAAATTGACAACAAAATCACAGGAAGAACATATACAATGATTCTAATGTTCTTCCCATGAATCGTCTAGATAATGTATCCACAATAGGACACGTCCCATAAATCATGTGATTCTTCAATAGAATACAATTTTGATAATGTGACACCACTTGGGAATTTCAAATAAAGTCACATGGTGCCCCTTGGGCATGCCACACGAGTCTCGAAAATCCCTCTAGACTCGATATAAAAATCATGAAATTTTTTTAGATATGTCACCCAAAATATGTGTGGTGCCAGTGTGCATCACCTATCTCTCACTAAGATCTCCAGTCATACCATCCAGATCACGTGACACCATCTAAGAAGCTCATCCCAAATTAGGCAATGGAATCAATGACATGCCTTCTGGATCGTGTGATGACCTCCAAAAAAGTTATATTTGTTCATGGGTATAGATTATGTGACGTACCTAAGAAAATTAAACAAGACCATGAGATTTTCATTAGACGTGTCTAGAATATAATACGACATGGCCATATATCTTCATACATGTTAGTGATATAATCAAGTCATGTTAGGTAAAGAGTCATGCGAGGAGGGATGATAAACAAGACTGGTCAAGTATGCAACCTAGGACATGATAATCATGTCAAGTGTTCATATTTGGGAAACCTCATTATTTATTCCCCGATTAGTACTATGTTATTTATAGTAATAAGGATATGTAATATTTTTTCGAAAGGCCCACGATCAAATAGAAAACCGTCTTGGTGTAAATACCCCCATGTCTTTGACAATTTAACCATCATGTCCCAATCATTCCCATGGGATGATCGTTATACCACACCCACGAGTAGAATTATATATCAACTAAATAGTGTTAACACTGATTCCTTACATAATCAAGATATGTTGGATGCCTTCCTAAGGCCTGATCTCTATATTAAGATTCCAAAGGGGTTATCCATTCATATAATCCCCACATCCATATATAGAGAGATGATTAGTTTTTATCCAATTTTTATCACTCAAGTAATGTAACATGTTGGATTTGGGAGTTTCATTGGTCATAGAATTCACATCATGATCATCCACCAGCTACGGAAACCTTAGTGTGTAATCCCTGAGGAGTGGCATGACATAACTACCTCCAAATGTGTGAATATAACTAAGGGTTGTTGCGAAGGGAGTGACTGAACAATAGTGACTATAATTCCATCTATAAATTTCATACATATGACTCATCCTTCAAATAAATTCTCATGTACCTAGTTCTTATGGTCTGTCACATATGTCCTTCATGCATGACGTTAATCTACATGGGTTTAATTAAATACATGGGGTTAGATTCCTTGTATAAAATATGATACATTTGACAATTCCAAAAGTATAACTCCCAGAATTGACATATTAATCACCAACAAACAAAAAAACATTGTCCCAAGTTTCTAATGATACAAAATCAACATATAAGAAGCTATCCATTATGAGAAAATGATGAAGAACCATGAATACATACATATGGAATAACAAAAATATTCTCCTTCAAATATGAGAGGGTTTAAACTAATAACTTTTTTAAGGTAATCGTTTATGAATCAAGGTTAGAAAAATATTAATGACCATATATGAAATTTATAAGAGATTCCTATAGTAGGTAATAATTCCCCCTCGAAAGGAACAGATGATCATGACCTCCCATCCACTCAACCAATGTGTGTTCAAAAGTGTCATTGGGTCAGAAACCCCAAATGGCTGGGTAACTTTGGAATATAGTTCTATACCATGTTAAGGATGTGGGAACTATTGGGGGATTATAGTATGATAAAACTTAGTGAACCCTATGTGAATAATTGTGTAAATTGTTGAACACCACAAAATCAATAATCATACTACTCCAAACGATCCTTAGTTGTGTCATTCAAGATGAAACAAAAAAAATTACCCTAAAAACACTCATTTAACTAGGAAATTTATTTCAAAAATAAAAACTGTTTGAATACCCATTTCTAATCAGACTAATTTGTTCCTATCATGAGGGAGCTCCCAGGGTCATTACTATTTTATTTCATAAAAAATTGTGGAACTGATGTGATTCTTTCAAATAAAAAATAATCGGTTGACCATGAATTTGGAAAACTTGTCTGGATATCCTACATAAAAAATATAGAAACTGACGTGAATCTATCAAATAGAAATATTATCAGTTGACCATGTATCAGGTCATTTTGATTGCCTATCCCACATAAACAAAAATGGTGAATCTGACACAAATCTATAAAATAACAGATTGATCGGTTTAGCATGTGTTAGGCCATTTTGTTTTCATATCCTACACAATCTTGAAAATAATAAAAAAAATGATATAGATTATTCTCTATAGATGGGGTTATTATGAAATAAGTCAATCGATTATTTGAAAAGTACACATGAATAGAATGGTCAGATGTGGGATAATAATTTAAAATTGTGTTACAAATGTATATATAATTGAGCACATATCATGACTATGATGAAGAAATGAATGGAGGCCTTGATCCTTGTTATTTTCATGACTTTAGAGATTGATTTTTCAAACAAAACCCCAATTTGACAAGTCTTGATATAGTGAACATTATGGAAATTAAGCTACAATTGAGACCCCTACAAGCCTCAAAATAACCTCACCCACTCGATATCTTCGGTTCTCGGTAGAAAATGACATAGTCAGGGAAATACCATCTACATGGTATAATCTCAACCAATGAGGGTTCCCACATGGGTCCCAAATTGTTGAAACCAAAAAGTCTGTATCGCATAAATAATGTTCCTATAAGGTTAGTGGAACTAATCACCACCCCGAACTACATTGGAAAATAAAAAAAATAAAATCATGACCATTAATATATAATGAAGGTTTACCATGGAGTCCAACATGGAATAATTCTATTTTGGGGTTTACCAATAATGGCTCTTGTCAACTTCCATAACCAGCACCATCCCACGGACTCCCTTTTTCCACCTACTGAGTGTACCACTGAACAGACCACCACCTCTGATACCTAGCACAAGAAACAAGGTAGAAAAATCAGGATCATATGGTTATGGATAATCATGATTTGGATGATATCCCCACTCTAACATATGAAATATGTCGACATAATTTGTCACTAACCAGTGAGAGGGATCATATCCATGTTCATTAGAAACAAATTTTCCAACATATACCTATAGAAAGCATGGAGGAGGATAATTTCCCTATCTCCATGAATGATGTCCACTAGTATATTCCTATGGAAAAAGTAGTATAGAAGTGGTCTCACATTTCTATTTCAAATTTTGAAATCTTCAATTATATATCAGTGATAGAAAAAGTGAGGTCTTGCATTCCTACACACACTTTCCTAGAGTTTTATTAAAATTTAGGAAGAGTTGAAGAAATCCATAGGCGTATTCCATTTCTAGTATAGATATAGGGATATTTTCATGTTCGTATTGCTACATCTAGGGAATCAATACACTCGGACCAGTATGAACATGTCACTGATCTAGTGAAAGTACACATTCTTTCTCCCAGACAGGTTGATTACTCATATATACATGTAAAAGGAGATCTACCATACTATGCACATGATCATGTTCCAACCGGGGATATCCATGTGAGAGTTCCACATGCCTCATCATAGGGGTAAATTCTTGTTGGAGAATATTAGTGACAAATTCTAAAGGTTTGAGATCATGATCATATCCACATTCTTGTTAGGGATCCCCAAATGAGAGAATCACATGTCTTGTGATAGGCACAAAATCATATCAATGAATACCAATGAAATACTCCAAAGGACTAAGATTGAGATCATATCCCTTTTCTATAGTGGGCTCACCAAGTGAGAGTGAAACATCCCTCGGGGATGGCTCATTTTTGGTCAGTGAATCTACCTAGAATATTCTAGCAGATCAAGGAATCTATGATCATATCTCTACAACTGTGGAAAAATGACTACATCAACATCCTTGGGGATATATAGAAGGAGTCTCATACCCTTTCTCCATTATGGTGTTCTGTCAACATATTCCTATGGGAAATTTATATTCAATCTATAATCATAGCCACACTACAATCCGGGATCAACATGGGATAGTGACACATTCCCTATGAAAATATCATATTCCAATCGAAAAATATGGAAAACATATTTCAAAAGACTGGGATAAGGATCATATGACCATTTGGTCTGAGGCTCACCAAGTGGGAGTGGCATACGCCTTAGGACATGATCATATTCCCACCAATAAGGAATAATACGATTATTATATTCTAGAAATGTCCCTACATTGGGATCATAATCCTACAACACCAAAAAACTATCAATATATTCTGGAAACATTCATACAACATGCTCATATCTCAGAATAATTTTAAAAGTCAGTTCATTATATTCAGTACACAAAACAAAAAAAATCCCCTTATACCTAATATGATAAATTCTATTTTTATTGTTGATGATACACATTACCAACACCCTAAGGGTCCATCGATTATTCATCCAAATAATAAGGTGATCATTACCGTGATAATCCCCAAATAGTAGTGTGGATATGGATCGAAGGGACTATACTCCTTAAATATTAATTGGACAACCTCCCCATTGTGATATGTCCCAAAAAAAGGATATCCTTACATTTTAGAAACACATCTATACAAAGAGTTTTTAGAAACTTAGATGGCTCTGTATAGATAGGTAACCAAAACATCAAGGTCATCAATATATATTTTGCCATTAACTATCTACAACACTCCACTCTGTTCAGAAGGAGACCCCATGAAGCACCTTGGGTGGTCTAACCTGATGGTGGAAAGTAATATTGATGAAGAGTAGGAAAAAATTTAAATATGGAGAATGTTTTCAAGAAAAAATCCTTCGAAATATGTTTTCCCTCCCTCCAATTCAAACTATAACATCCCTGATAAGCTAGATATGGAGTGAATTTCATATCTATTCCAAAATATGTTGTCTACTCATTATTAATTGAAGGCTAGGTATATATTTTTTCCCAGATACGAGGGTCAACATTAAATTATAATGATAATTTATTGTTAGCTTGACCTTGATGCTATCTCCAATGTTAGGGACCCAAAACAAGAATAGAACATGATAATACTATTTAATGGATACCTCCATTGCATTAAAAGACATCAACAGTTAATCACTAAATCTTCATCATGCATTCTAATTCATGTATGGGTAAAGGATATAGTGTTTCACTTCACTACACCACTAGAAGTGTAGATCCCCTCAGATACAGAATCCTATAATATCATACCATTTTTTCAAATCAGAGAAACGTGTTACTTGTGATACATTTTGTCACTATAATGAAATTTCCTCCCTTAAATGGTTCCAGGACATAAGAAATAATGGAAAATGATGGAAAATAAGTCTATTAATTCAGAAAATTGATGTCGTTGGAATTCAGCTCAGACATAAAAATATGAAGATTCAACCAACTGGGAATCTTCTTGTGAAGAATGACTCTCGTCATGGGATATCTTTGAACTCATCTCCTATAAGATCCTAATTTATCCATAACATATAAGTTTGTAATAACAACTTCTATTGAATATGTCTAGGAGAATACCCAACCAGTCGGGATGTGGAAAAATCTACCACCACATTCAACCCGTTGGTTCATCAATTCTTGTGACGAAACAAGACATTTCATCATAATCTTTAGAAAAAAACCTAGCATACAATTATAGGGGAATTGTTTTCTCAATTTTTGTCATTAATTTCATCTTCCCCTATGAGGTTCATGGGGAAAACAATTGCAGTTCCACATCAATTCCATCCCGCTGGGTTTGGTGAATTTATAAATCAATATCATTTGAAGGAATCATCATATCCATGACTTAAATCAATGGATACACAACAAAATGATCAATAAATTAAAATTATGGCCCTAAATAATACCTAACCTAACAGATTGGGGGAATTTTTATCAACATGATCACTGTAGGGAAATTCTGTCTTTTTAAGGATAGGAGGTAAATATTGATGTTCAACATCCCATCCTTCCCTCCCACCACGATACAAACCTTTATATTCTGAGCCCCCTAAAAAAAATTATACGAAATTATCTCGAGGTAACTATTTGTTGAGAATGATGGGTGTAATGTATATAGATGGAAATCAGACTCTCCTGGGGTCATAAGTGAAGATGTGATGACATAACCAAGGGTTTAGAAACAACCCTAAAGAAAAAAATTTATAAGCATTCTATTTCATTGAAAAAAATAGGAAAACCACAATTTCCCAATACAACTATGTAAATGGAATCATTATTAAAACAGAGAATAATGTGAGTCAAGATACAGATGCATAGGAAAAAACAATGAATATATATTCATAGAGGAGGTTCACTCTCCAAAGGGCTGCAACAACCCAGAATGAGGGGTGTCTCCGAAACCTAGAACATTGGAATGTTGTGTTTTCACCTCTATAGAGGATAACTAACAAATATATAAGGAATGGTGTGTCAAAATCCAAATAAACAACCATAAGTACTAGAAATCCTTCTACGCCGGAATAGTTTGTCACAACCCGACCCAATGGGGCTCGAGCCGCGACACCCCAACCCCCCCACCCTCTAATAGGCCAAGGGCTAGCGTCCAACACCGAGTAGGCTATCACACACATGGGAGACATTTTCCCAAGGTACCTGTACACACACACACCCATATACACCTCCACGCAAAAGTGTAGAGATATATATAAAAACGGGACAGAAGATTAATGCATAAAACTATCCCAAACCAGAGTACATCAAAAGTACAAAAGGGAAAAATATGGCCCCCCAAAAGAAAACGGCAGAGTGACCAACCTGCTCAGAAGGAGTAAAAACCCTGCCAAAACACCTACCAGTAAGATCCTCGACACAACACCAGTAAACGCCCTGGTCAAACCCAGTCACTAAGCTCCGCCTGCTCCTGGTCCTCCAGGGACTCCGTCGAGAGGCATGTGGTCTGGACAAGACAAAAACATGAGCGAGAGAAACTCGTGTAGGGGAGAGTATAACAATACTCAGTAGGAACCCCAAAACCCCAAAACAAAAGAGAGAAACTGAAAGGAAATAGTCCACTCATCCCATCCAGAGGGAATCCAAATGAGAGAGAAACTCCATCTCATGACCATCCTTGGCTAAACACAACTAGTTAGCTCTGTTCAGGTGTATGCCCATACATACACCTTGAACAACCAAATATACTCAGCTCATGCACCAAGCCACATGAGGTACCGACCTCATCACCAGCAACGGTTCAAAACCAGGATAACACACTCCATGATCACTGTCATCCAAGATGACACCCGTCTGAGAGATACACTCCATCAGGGCCCACATAAACACCCCAGACACTCACACGAGAGATCACGCTCATCAGAGAACGTCATGGAGAAAGTCACGCTGAAACAGAAAAAACACCAAACTCCTCGGATAGGTGATCACTCTTAGGTTCTTATATGGAATACCAGAACGCACACTGGTATACAAAGATCTCACAAATAGGAGATCACTCCTAGGGTCTGTTGGGGGATACCATAACCTGATCTCGCATTCGTAGATCTCACAGAATTGGTATCACTCCTAGGATCCGCTGGAGGATACCCCAACCGGATCTGGCGCTCGAAATAAACATGTCACTCAAATAGAGGATCTTCCCCCACGTAAAGGTGGTCAGGACGATTCCAAAACCCTATCTAGTACATCTTGCATTGTAGGGGATCGAACTAACGATGCTGCAACCTTACAGAAACCACGCGCTGAGTAGAGGATCGTATAACCAACGATACCACAACCCTACTATAAACCTCATGATGAGTAGGGGGTCATATACCTGATAATGCCACAAACCTTCTGATCATGACCCACCGCGTAGGGGATCATATTCCCGATGATTCCACAAACCCTTTGGGCTTAACCTGCTAGATAGGGGATCGCTGCCCGGGGATAAGAGGTCACAATGATACCAAGAACCCGATCTAGGGAAACGATGCTAGAGGATCCCTCTCTACACCCACCAGAGGGATGCCAAAAATATAAGAGATTAAACATCCCATCGAGAGGATCAAAAGCCTATAATAAGGTTGTGAAGCCCCACGAACCCTCGAAGGAACAAACCAAGGGAGTACCCTCAACGACTGCTGGTCCAAATGTCGGTAACCCGAGTGACCCGCCACAATGCCATACCACGCACATCCGAGGCTGATATTGAGGCAACCATCACGATCCATGCGGAAAAACACACAGGATAGGTTGTTTACACACCTGAAACGGCCAACCGGTGAGAAAGACTCTATTCACCACAGCCAGCTCTTGCAGGGCCCACACAATGATCCCGAAACACATCAGGCAGATCATACCACAACGATCCCCTCAGAAAAATACACTGAATGGACTACTCGTTCGTCTGAAACGGACACCCATTGAAAATGGCACTATTCACTGAATACAGCTTTGGTGGGGCCCACGTCCCGATCCCGAAAATCATCGAACAGATAGCACCATTGCGATCCTCTTAGAAAAACAGACTTCATCGACTATTAATCTGCCAAAATTGGTCTCCTGGTGATATAGTAGTGTTTCTCCAAAAATGCCCAATCCCGGCCTCATGGGGCCCGCACCCCAATCTATGTCTCAACACCCGAAAACCATCAAGAAAATTTCAACGTACAATCAGGGTCTCAACACCACAGATGGAATACCAATCGGATGCTCCGCGTAGAAGATACATATGCCCGATGTTGAATAATAATAAAATATTATAATTTTATTTGACATTTCAATCTCCCGGGCCACAATCCAGAAACATAAAACTATTAAACATGCACCAATGTGTTCGCCTCACCACCAATTTCGCGTCGTCACAGACGGCACACCAATACGACCCCTGTATTGGAGGAATCAAGGGTTTTAAAACCCCCATGTAATAAAAAGGGGCCGGACCGGCTTGAACCGGCCGGTCCATGCTGACTTGGCCGCCACAGACCTTCCGAGAACCGCCGGGGGCTCCCCGGCGGTCCGTTTTGCTATCTGAAGGAACCAACGTGACCCTTTGGATGTGATATTCTCTGCTACGACAAAAAAACTAAGCAATTCGAAGCAAAAATGAGATCGGGAGATTGGAACTCAAACCGCCTACATTTTGGTCGAACACTGAAGCTTCGCATGCCCCGTAGCTGCCTCCGCATGATCCAAGAATGCTCGCCGTCAAGATCTGAGTCGAACGGCACCTTGATCACATGATTTGGTCTCTATTTCGCCGTTTATAGAAGGTGGAAGAGGAGGGAGGAGTAAACTCTTCCGCTGCGCACGTCCAATTGGAAGAAGGGGTGGGATATATTTGTTTCCAACAAATATCCGCTAAACTCCCCGGCCCGACACGCCCGCGACCATATGCCCGACGCAGACAAGGATATGGTCACCCTTAGGGTAAACATGACATTTTGAATGCAATGGACAAATATGAATTTTGATCCGAGACTCTATTCTGATGTTATTCGAGCCGACGCTCATAAATTAATTTTCCACTTATTTACGAAAATGCCCCTAGTGGCTTTTCTCACAGAAGGCCCACGCCCACAATGTTTACACCCTCCTTGGGTAGACAGCTCGTTCCGGACACAAATGTACCTATAGATTCCCGTTCTGAGCTACCATTTTGGAGATATCACACCACCTACACATGCATAGTATAAAAAATACTTAATATTTATTAAAATTAATTTCCGGCACATCGGGCCTCGGAATCACACACTATCTTTGAGCCTAACTCTAGATTTATTCATTGAAATATTCCAAAATCTGAATGGGCCAAAACTCGAGTCATTACATCCTCCCCACCTTATAACTTTTTGTCCCCGAAAATCAAAAAACGCAAGGAATGTGACTGGACTCTCAACTGGGTCTCCCACGCCAACGAGTTCGTCAACAAACACCCATGCTCGAACACATAAGTCAGAAGGACTCATCCACCAAACCTCAACACTATCCTCTTTTGGCAGAACTAACTTTCCCGCATGGTTTTGATCGCCTCACAAAAACGTATCTCGGTGGGGGTAGGATCCCTTTTCCTTTAGCATTCAAAGCTCGCCGAACAAATCCCACACAGGGTCTTACCAACTCCATGAACAAAACTTGAGCGAGCATCGGAAAGGAAGGTTATCACTAAACAATGTCAATAAAACTACTGTAGAAAGTATAAAGGACACAAGGCATACCTATATCCATCTGTGGAGCCTCTGGTTCAACAACCTATAGGGTTTGCAGCTGTCCTAGCCCCCACCCCCTAGCTCCCTGAGCTCTGTGTGGACCACCTAGGGGCAAGGGTGGTGGAAACTGATACCGCCAACCACCTCATGCTGCTGCACTAGCTCCGTCATCACGTCTGCTTCCCTACGGACCTCCTTACTTGATACGCTGCCTCTGCCAAGACGTTCTATTGACCGGGTCCCTCTCAGTAACACGAAGAGTCAGACAATCAATCACAAGATGTCCCTGACCATCAGAAGAATAACATGGCCTCTCCTGTGGCTGACCAAAACTGGCCTGCGAGCCCTGGGCCTCAGATCCTCCATAATGGGTCGCCTCCTAAAACATCGGCCTCATCCAGACCCTTGCGCCTACCACTGGATACCAGATGCCAATCCGAATAACGATGTCTCTGTTCTCACATGCCTAGCCCTAACAGGCGGGGTCTTCTCAGACAGAATGCTCTCCACCACCAACGATCTCTCAAGCACTCCAGCAGAAGTGGGCAGAAAAAAGGAAATGAAAACTTCCCAGATGTCAATTCATAGGCCCTTCTCGAAGGCCCGAGCCCTAATGAACGAGTCTCGAACCATGTCCAGGGAGTAGCGTGAATGGTCGGTAAACCTCGCTGAGTACTCTGACACAGTCATGCCCTCCTGTCGAAGCTCTAGAAGCTCCTGAATCCGCACTGACCTCATCATCACCAGATAGAACTCTTCCCTGAAGAGCAGCTCAAACTCTTCCCACGTGAGTGTATCCTCATCGTGGGACTGCATCACAAAACTCCACCATCACCCGCCCGAACCATGAAGAAGGCTCTCCACTAGGATAACCATCTGATATGAAGGTTTCCCCACTAGGCGGACAAAACGTGTGACTGCTTCAATCTAGTAATCAGCTGCCTGAGGATCAGGATCACCCATGAACCTCAGAGGTTGCTGCCTCTGGAACTCTTGCAGTGCACTCAACATTCACACAACCTCATCTTGCACTACAGGCACAACCTACTGCTCGAGAGGTGGTGGATCAACTGGAGGACCACCTAGAGGTCCATCCTCAGAACCTATTCCCTGGTCCATAGCCTCTACACATGGAGGATCATCACCACAATCCCATTGAGGAACCCTTGCTGGCTGTCGTAATGGAGGCATCCCGACATACATTCATGAAGCACTACAGTCAAAGAGTATATCTGGTGAGCTGACTCAAGAAGGACAAGGAAAAAACCCAAAACCCAGTCTTATATGTTTCATGTACCGTTTTCCCCAGAAACTAGTGTACGAATGTACCATGTCGAATGCTAGGTTATCAGAGTCCTAGTGCATGGATACGTCGGCTGCCGCACCAACACTAGAGTCTCTGGCCTGAAAGCCGATCTCGAAACATCATGACATTGTCACCGTAAAACCCAAACTAAACTCATAGCTAGACCAGCTATGCATTGAGATCCTAATGTTAGAACCTCCTCTGATACCACTCTGTCATGACCTAACCCAATGGGGCTCGAGCAACGACACCCCAAGCCTGCCTCAAATAGGCCAGGGGCTGGCATCCAACGCCAAGTAGGCTATCACACACATGGGAGGCAATTTACCAATGTACCTACACACACACACCCGCATACACCTCCATGCAGAAGTACATAGAGATATATAAAAACTAGAATGAAAATTCATGCATACAACTATCCCAAACTAGAGTACAACAAAAGTTAAAAAGGGAAAAAAGGGCTCACTAAAAGAAATATGCAAAGTTTCCAACCTGCTCAGAAGGGGGAAAACATTTCCAAAACACCTACTGATAATCTCCTCAGCACAGCTCTGGTAAACACCCCGGTCAAACCCACTCACTCAGCTCTGCCTGCTCCAGGTCCTCCAAGGACTCCATCGAGAGGCCTATGGTCAGCACAAGACAAAAACATGTGTGGGTAAATCCTGTGCAGGGGTGAGTATAACAATACCAAGTAGGCACCCCAAAAACCCAAAACAAAAGAGGGAAACTAAAGGTAACATTTTGATCATCCCAGACATAGGGAACCTAGATGAGAGAGAAACTCTATCTCATGACCATCCTCGGCTAAACACAACTAGTTTTCTTAGCTCAGGTGTATGCCCATATATACACCTTGAACAACCAGATATACTCAACTCACGCACCATGCCACATGAGGTGCCGACCACATCATCAGCAATGGTTCAAAACCAGGAGAACACACTCCAGGATCAATTTCATCCCAAATGATGCCCATCTGATAGATACACTCCATCAAGACCCACACAAACACCCCATACGCTCTCACGAGAGATCACACTCGTCAGAGAACGCCAATGAGAAAGTCACACCGAAACAACAAGAACTACAAACTCCTCAGATAGGGGATTGCTCTTAGGGTCTTCTAGGGGATACGAGAACCCACATTGGAATACAAAGATCTCATAGATAAATGATCACTCCGAAGGTCCATTGGGGGATACCATAACCTGATCTGGAATTCATAGATATCACAGTGAGGGGATAACTCCCAGGATCCACTAGGAGTTACCACAACCTGATCTGGCGCTCTAAAAAAATACATCACTCAGATAGAGGATCATTTCTCATGTGAAGGTGGTTATGAAGATACCATAACCCTTTATAGTACATCTTGAGTTGTAGGGGATCGAACTGACGATGCCACAACCCTACAGAAACCATGCACTAAGTAGGGGATCGTATAACCAACAGTACTGCAACTCTACTATAAACCTCATGCTGAGTAGGGGATCATATACATAACGATTCCACAACCCTACTGAGCATGGTCCACCACATAGGGGATCACATTCCTGATCATGCCACAAACATTACATGGTTAACCTGCTAGATAGGGGATCGTCAGATGGGGATAAGCGATCACAGTGATACCAAGAACCCGATCTAGGGAAACGATGCTAGAGGATCCCACTCCGGGCCCACCAGAGGGATTCCACAACTCTAAAATATTAAACATCTTATAGAGAGGATCCCAAGCCTATAATAAGGTAGTGATGCCTCACAAACCCTCGAACTAATGAACCAATTGAGTACCCTCAACCATTGCAGGTCCAAACATCGCTAACCCGAGCGACCCTCCACAACGCCACAACGCCACACCGCTCACCTCTGAGTCCAATACTGAGTCCACCATTGCAATCCACATAGAAAAATACATAGGATAGGCTATTTACTCACCCAAAATGGCCAACTGGTGAAAAAGGCACAATTCACTGTAGCCATCTCTTGGGGGGCCCACATAACGATCCCGAAACACATCAAGAGGATCATACCACATTGATCCCCTAAAAAAAACACACAGAATCGATTACTTGTTCGTCCGAAACAGACCACTGGTGAAAAAGGAACTATTCACCAAAGCCAGCTCGGGTGGGGCTCATGCCTCGATCCCGAAAATCATCAAACAGATTGTACCATTGCGATCCTCTTGAAAAAACACACAGGATCAGCTATTCTTCCTCTAAAATCGGACTCATGGTTAGAAAGTTGTGTTTCTCCAAAAATGCCCAAACCTGGCCTCTTGGGGCCCGCACCCTAATCTTGGTCCAAACACCTGAAAATCATCATGAAAAATCCGCCTTACCATCAGGGTCTCAACGCCACTGACAATACGTCAATTAGACGCTCCGATTAGAAGATACATAGGCCCGAAGTCGAATAATAATAAAATATTATTATTTTATTTGACGTTTCAATCTCTCGGGCCACAATCCCAAAACATAAAACTCTTGATCCCACACCGAAGGGTTCGCCTTGCCGCCAGGGTCATGTCACCACAGATAACATGCGAATCCGACCTCCAGATTGCAAGAAATGGGGGTTTTGAAACCCTAGTGTAATAAATAGGGGTCGGACCGGTCTGAACTGGCCGGTGCGGCTGACCCGGCCGCTACCGCTGTCAGCCCACCCCGGTCGACGGCCCACCACCGGGTGGTGCTCCATGCTGCTGCACCGGCGACGCGCCGGATGACCTTCCACGGACCGCCGAGGGTACCCCAGCAGTCCGTTTTGCGATCTGAAGGTTCTGACGCAACCATCATGATGCAATCTTCAATGCTACAACAACAAAACAAATCAATTCGCAAAAAATGGGATTGAGGGATTGAAACTCAAACTGTAGACCTTTTGGTGGAACACAGATGCTTCGCACGCCTCATAGCTACCGCCGTACGATCCAGGAATGCCCACCGTCAAGATCTGAGTACCACGACACATTGATAGCACGATTCGGTCTCTGATTCACCATTGAAAAAAGGAGGAAGATAAGGGAGGAGGAAACTCCTACGCTTTGCATGTCCAAGTGGAAGAAGGCGGGGGGGGGGGGATATTTGTTTCCAACAAATATCCGCTCAACTCCCCGACCTGACACACCATCTACCCCACGCCCGACGCGGACAAGGATAAGGTCTCCCTTAGGGTAAACACGACGTTCAAAACGCAAAAGCGGACTCATATTTTTTATCCGAGACTTAGTTAAGAAGTTATTCTAGCTGACACTCATAAATTAACTTTTCCACTTATTTATGAAAACGCCCCTGGTGGCTTTTCTCACAGCAGGCCTGTGCCTGCAAATTTTACAGCCAACTAGGGTAAACGGCACGTTCTAGACACAACCGTGCTGTTAGATTATTTTTTTGAGCTTCCTTTAAGGAGATATCACACTCCCTCCACGTGCATAGTATAAAAACACTTAATATTTTTATAAAATTAATTCTGGGAACACCGGGCCTCAGAATCACAGGCCGTCTTCGCTCCTAGATCTGGATTGATTCGTAGAAATATTCCAATGTCTGACAGGGCCAAATACCATGTTTCTACATAGTTGTCCAAATATGGCAATGGAATACAAACACTCAGACAAATCAATGAGGGTCTAATAAATAGAAACATTTCAATGGACTATATTCTTAAGACAAAAAAGAAAATTCTAACTCAATGAGGTAGTCCACCTATTAGAGTATCATTTTAGTGTCATATTAGCTCCATATATATGAAGATAATATACGTAACTGAGGATGTTAAAAATTTTCATGAATTCCCCCCATTATAGAGATCTACTCACCCTCGTCATGGAGATCATTCAGACATATAAAACATCAAGAATCATCGGGAAATGAAAATGGACCATTTCATCTATCCCCACCCACACCCTAGAAATAGGAGGCAACTAAGACAATAGTACCTCCAAAACTTGTTCAGTGCCATCAAATCCATGGTTTCTCAAGTGGAATCCATTGAAGGGTGAAACCCATGTATCCAGCCCATGAAAAATCTATATCCCAAATGGGTAGACACAGCTTTTCTCCCATCCAAATGAAATATTCTGACCTTCTCTACCATTAATAGAGTTTGCGACATAGAACTATATCAAACACACTTCATTTCCTGATTCTATTAAATGACATGATCTTGATATTGATAGGTGTAAAAAATTATAAGGTTTTTTTATAGACTCTTGTAGGGCCATCCTTCGTTTGTTATAGAATTCTTCCAGTAGGAACCATTCTAGAATTGGATGATATGCACCATCAATTCCTCTTCCTGTTTAACTCAACATTGAGTACAATGACCATTTATAACCATAAAAAGTGCAAGAAACATGAAATGAGAGGGTGTCTTAATTTATTGCAATATGGTATTGTTTAAAATATTCATAGAGAATCTTCCATTTATAAGAGAAATTGAAAAACTCCTATGCCTAATATATCATTGATGAGTTTCAAGAACCATTTATCCTATTAATATATTTATCTAGATTCTGTGAGTTTTTATAAATGGTACAACATCTATAAGACAGCATTCAGAGGACACATGCTATGTACCGACTCATTCCCTCATTATAGGGGAAAAGGACCAACAACAAAATTGTTTCCCTTAATCTAGGAGTTTTACTCATTCAAACACCTAGGTAGGTTTCAAACATCTGAACACCTCCTATTGAGAGGCAACATTAACAATATTTACATTGATGGGGAGTAAAAAAAATATTAGGGTCCCCAGTGATTTTAGGAAAGAACGAATAAAACATATTCCATAAAAACTATTAAGTATATGATTATTTCTTATATTTAAGGAAATTAAACATGTCAAGATTCTGTATCCTGTAAGGCTCTATGAGGTTAGCCCCACTGATCTTCCTAACCATAACCCATTCCACATAAATCTAGGCAAAAAAATCCAAGATATCATTATCTTAAATGATTTCTTCCAATGAATGGTTGATTATTAATATGTGATGTTGGATAACTACCTAATCCAAGTGACCTTCATTATTTTCATGCAATTAGAAGAAGAGGATGATTGAAAATATGATTTTTCTAGGCTGCGGTAGAGCATCAAGAACTTGTTGACTCAAAATGAAGTTTACCGAGCTCATTCTACTCTGAGATAAAAACTCTACAGAACCATATTTTCTCCATCTCACCAGGATGATGCAAACAATATACCTCCAATTGGTGAGAAAAACCACCATGCACATGACGCTATGAAATAAAAATATTCATTTTCATATCCAATGTATGTGGTGACTCTTTTAGGTTTTCCCTACTATGTATGCATTACATGCACCACCCCATGCAATGGAACCCTATATTGAAGAATACATTATCCTCAAATCGGTTAACATGATAAAAATGTAATTCCCATTATCTAATGATGAATATGTTTCTGTGTATGATATACCTGCACCCAATAAGGGTATTGGAGGCCACATGCTCAGTAACCAAGGATACAAGGTATATCATATGCATGGTCAGATCTAATATTTTGGTCATGCCCACAATGATAAAATATATTCAATTGATAATCATGTTCAAGTGACCCAAAAATCTAGGATGATATGTCGAGGTCTCCTAGAACCTTCCAAAGGACACCCACGCCATGTTGTCTTACATTATGGCATGGTGGGGTGAAATTTTATGAACAACCATGAAAATGAGAAAGGTATGCAGTACTTATGCCATTGGAAAAATATTCTCCATAAACCTATGCATAAACACAAAACCAATCAACCTCAAATTCCTCATATCCTTAGTCACATAATAAATATAAACCCCACCTTAGGATGTAGTTTCCTATATCAAAAAATGATACATTTTGAAATAGATGGAAGTTTTACCATCCAATATCTCAATCATGGATCCACTCCGTATATCAAAAGAACATAGTGAGTAACTCATTAAATCCTTATAGGATACATATTATTTAAATATATAAGACTATACAAATATGTTTTATTTATTGGAGACACTGAAAACAAAATTATATGTTTCTGCCTCATTAAATGACTAGGATCTGTAAGATGTCATAATGTGAAGCGTGATTCCCCTATATGTTTGGTGCATACATGATAATGTAAAACACAAAATGGATTTGATGGAAAATTTTTATTGGTTTATTCTTTTCTTGATAAAAACCCTTTGATATTTGGGAAATAGTGAAGGATACTCGTCTCCTAGAAAGATGACTGTTCAACAGTACAATAAGTGTGAGAAAATATAACTCATGATAATCAATCTCAATGATCAGTTTGGGGATGTCACATTCAACATTGAGTTCATGGTTATCCCAAAATACATCACATATATTTTCATTCTCAGAAGAGCATCACATCTCAGCTATATTGTGATACCTTCAATATTTCACCAATGTTTGAAATGCCTCAATGAAGAAAGAGTAAGAATTCTACGTGGTGAAAATCACCCCTTCTTGTTTTTTGAAGCCACATAAGCCAATGAAGGATTTGAAAAAAACAAAGGAAAATAAAAAAATTTATATGATTATGTACAGGTTTCATCCCCCAATTGATTATTAACTATAAATAAAAAACCTTGGAATATGAATGATAATGACTATGTGATTCCCGTAAATATAGGTGTGAAAATAAAATTCATCCTTTGTGTCCCAGACAATTATTTCCATGTTGACAGTGTAAAATAGAGTCATCTCCAAAATCTATCCACCTCGAAATGGGATGTAGGGATGATATTATCTTTTATCATGGACACTCTAATCCCGATGTTGATAGGGTGGACCTTAGATTTACAACATTAGTTGTAAATGAGTCACCAAACATAGATATGGTAAAATTTGAGAATTTCATAAGGAACTCACCTTAGACATTCAAGAATGGTGTCTCCACCACCAGTGGTAAGAAATATGGAAACAAAATAAGGCATGATTCCAATAATGATTTGTTCCTCCATGACTTTCAAAGAGAAAGATTTTTATATTGAATTTATAAGGAAAAACTCGTATGTGTTCTCCTAGAAAAATAAAAAAATTCTCATCCTGAATGTAGATGTGGATATACACCATCTTGTCTTATCCGAGGACTATCAATGCTTGGTGAATGCTGCCAGGAGGATACAAACCTATAATGATACCAATTTAGTGACAAAATATGAAAATTTGATGAATGAAAATTTTGAATAAGTACTGAAATACACAATATGGGTGCCAAAATTATACTCGTCAAGAAATATAATTTGTAGAATAGACTATGTGTTGATTTTAGAGATGTTAATTTACATTCCCAAAAGGATATATTCCATTCTCAGATCATAAAACTCTTGATTTATACAACTACTGGCTACCATGTCCTTTACATGGATCAAATATTTATTCCCTTCACGGGATGAGTAACTTAATATTATGTCAATCTCCTAGTTTTCAAATATGAAAAGTTATGAGATCATTTCATGAATCATCAAATGGTCTATGAAAAGAAAAAACTTCATAGTCTAAAGATGAATATGCTGAAATTCACTTTCATGGTGATGCCAAAAAATTTCATTTGCTTTGTGGTATGCCACCGTGACATCGAGGTTGACCCAGAAAAGACTACTTAAATTATAGTGATGTTACCCTATAGAAACATTAATGCATTGAGGGGGGTTTAAGGGTACCTCCCATACATTCATCATTTCATAGCTAATATGGTAGGAAAATATCTCCCCATCACCAAGATAACGAATAAACATATCACCTATCAATTGGATGATGACCTACATCAAGCCATAGACAGTCTCAAGAAGTGTTTTATACAACCACTTGACCTGATGATACTAGTGGATAGAAAGGAACTCATCATGTATGTATGGACCATGGAACAATCCATTAACACTCTCCTCACCCAAAATAATTATGTGAGAAAAGAGAAAAATCACTATTACCTTATCAAAATGAAGCAAGGTGATGATACCGAAGACTTGGATTTTGAGAATATCTACCTCAAACTCAAATTTTTTTATAGAATATGAGGTATTACTTACAACACAAAAAAGACCCCATAGTATCTCATATTAATTTGATTATGTAAATCCTTAACATCCCCATACCGACTGGGTTCTTGGACTGATGGTGGGATACTACAACAATCAGAAATCAATTTTGTGACACATAAGTTAATGAAGTGTAGTTGGGGTTTGGATTAGTGGTAAGCACCCCTAAAATCTACATGAAAAATGGGGGTTCAAAACCCATTGGGCACAGGGGAAAATAGTAGTAATGGAGCATATTGTAGTGGCAGCAGTATGGTAGCACAGGTGGACACTGTAGTAGCGATAGGTAACTGTAGTGGTAGAAGGATACTGTAGTAGTGGCAGGTATTGTGCAACACTGTAGCAGAGAATTTACTAAAGAATTACGATTCATAGAATGGGTCTTGGGCTAAAAAAATGATTCTATAGGCCAGTTATTGGGCTAAATTTCAGCTGGGCCTTGGAGCTATTTAATGGGTCTCCCTCTACCCAGTTAAAGAGGTATTTTCTTTGCTTTAATAATAAAATGATGCTTCGGCCCCAACCATTAAAAAACATAAGTTAGTAAAGGGGAAGGAACTACCCCATTTCATTGCAGGACATTCTACCTCATAAACTACACTAATAGACACCAAGCTCAAGAATGAAGTGGTTTTATATTCCCATGGAACTCATCAAACATGTGATATTTATATTGATGAACCGACTAAATCTCTATTAGCAAGAGACTAGAAAAAATGAGGCTCAATTGGGTTAGATTAGGGATTGTATTTATTTCTCTAGACAATGTAATTTTTCTCTGCTCCATCTCTATATTCAATGGATTCTTAGATAATGAGGATGAGTATTTATCCCTCATAATAATCATGGAACAAGACTTAATGCTACAAATAGTATACCTGAACACCAAAGGGTATTTGAAGCTAGTGATAAATTAGATCAATAAAGAATACACAATAAAAAATAATGAACTGGACCCTCCCATTGGCTATGTAAGGGGACTATCTATAAAGTTCCCTTCTTATCCCACATAGCATCATGTTCCCCAATAAAAAAATTTGTTTTTGGATGAATTGGCTAATTCATACATAGCCTTACATGACCATGATCAGGAGGAAGAAATGTTCGGTATCCCACCCTGAAGAATGGTGTCGTCGATCATCATATATGACATAGAAGAGATCAACGAGGTAGTTACATACCTATATCATGGAGAACTAAAATCTACCCCTAGATGGATGGAACCCAGAATTGGTTATCTCTAAAATGGGACCCTCATGGAAGACTGAGATAGAAGGGAAAAACATTTACACCTAGTGGTAAAATTTACTCTAAGGGATAGTCTAAATGATTTGAATGAACTCTAAAAGTTAGGATTAGATGAAATTATCCAAAAATTTATATCATAAAGATAGATCCACATCGTCATTGAAAATGTCCACATAGGCTCCAGCAGTTCTTTTCATTATGATAGAATGATCTCCTAGTAAATCAAGAGGTCATGATACTAATGGGAAACAATGTTACAAGACCACTTGGAATTCACTTGGAAATTCCATTCATACTAAATTCATAAAAAAATAATCCATAAACACCCATTATTTCTATATAGAACAAAATATTCCTATCCATTAACCATAGTGGGAGTACATGTAGTAGGGACATACCCCAAGCCACATATAAGCAGTTCAAGTACATCATTTATACTACCAACTCTCTTCCAAATTGGATGAAGTATTTCTGATCAATGAAATTCTATTAAGGAACATCATTATCTTCATCAATTACTTTACTATCACTAGGATTAGAGTCCCTCAAATAATATTGATGGAAAATGACAAAAATTTTATTTCTATAGTGTTGAAGAATATGTACCAAGAGTAAGAGATTGAGTCAAAACTATCACCCCTCTACCTCAAAGGGGAGAAAATATAGATAGAGGCTGTAAATAATAATTTTAAAAATTTAATCCATAATATGGTGAATAAAAAACATTTCATGGCCAGAAAGGATCCTCTATGATTTATGATTCTACTAGACTACCACACATAGTGATACACAATAAACACTATATTTATTTATATATGAGACTGAGGAAATATAATAAATATAATTACTATTTAATTCACTCTAAATAGTTTTTTGGACAACCCTCATATGATGAGGAATCAAGAACGTGGATGGATGAATTTGAGTAGCTCGATGAGAACATGTTGCATACATCTCAAAACCGTATTTTCCATCAGAATCGGGTCACATAAGCCATCAATAAAAATGTATAACTTTTTTAATTCCTCTTAGGAAAAGTGGTACTGGCTCTCATAACCCCAATAATACTAGTAAAAAGACTCTAAATATAGAGCCAGAGTGGAATAATCATTATATTATACTCATGTTCTATCAAAATAGTGAATATGTAATATATAAATTTGATCTGGAGTGTATCACACCCCTATGTAATGAAAGGTTTCTTAAGAAATACTTCGCATAACATTCATCAATGCTCTAACGTCCAGGTTGTATTATGTTAAAATTCACAATCACATCATTTTCAAATGATGTTAAACTTTGTAATCACATATATACTATATGAAATTTAACGATATGTACCTTTTCCTGACAGCAAGATGTTAAATTACACATCATCTCTCATTCTGACCACATGATGATAAACTACATAGAAAATCACTTAGTGGAAAAACATTATACTACATAGTGTTTATCATCCAAAACACATGAAATTAAACTATATTGAGTAATTCCTAACTTAATGAAATTAAATTGCATTGAAAATATTTTCTCACAAATGATTACTCATAAGTGAGTAAGATATATGTGATAGAAATATAGAATCCCCATATACCTATGTGAGATTTAGATCCACATAGGGAATATCTTCATCCAAGAATATGTGTAGCTTCATTATTGATAACATAGGATACATAGTAATAGCCAAATCTATATTCATTGTACCTTATTAAATATTTAATTTCTTCAACGTCGGGTGACCCGTGTCATTAGGAAAAGGTGTTAAACTACATGATGGAATCCTCAACGCATGTCATTAAATTGAATAATATCTAATAATTATGTGTTTCTTTATTCCTTCAATCATTGGATATGCCCTATTTCCCAGATTTCTGTTATTGGTCTAGTAAAATTATTAATCCCATTTCCTATCAATTAACCCATCTCTTAACCACAAGACGTAAAACTGAACAGTTAATGTCCTCACTACATGGCATTAAATTTCATGGTTACCAATAACTACATGTGTCCTGATTCATTCCATCACATGATACGCAGTGACACCCATACCTCTATTCTGGAGCTTAGCTGCAACATTCCTATACATTCACATTGAGGCACCCATGTCCTAACCGCGTGATATTAAACTATATGGATATTTTCATTGACACACAACACTAAACTACATGGGTTTAATGAAATAAATTTAGATTGAATCTAATTAAAATGAGATACATTGGGACGCTTAGATAGAATATATTGGACCATCCACTACATGATGAAAAATACCTCTGTAGTCTTTCCAATTACGTCCATATCATGAGTAACCTATTCAATTTTTTATTTCTCACACCGAGCGTACATCACCCATGCATATGAATTTTGGATAGGGCTTCCCCACATGAGAAATTAATATTAGATCTTGATAAGTATATCATAGTATTATTTTAATGGAATTAAATATAACAACATGATTCCTAACCATATGATTCCAAACATCACAGTTTTTTCCATTACATAACAGTAAAAATGTAGATTACTACATAATATGATCGAGAGGACCACTAACCTTAGTGATGATCTCGAACCAGAAATCCATTCTACAACAATATATGTATTAATTACTATCATCAAATCATATATATTTATTCCAAGATCACTATCATGGTCCCATCATTACAAGAAAAAAACATTATCCTCTACCTATATATAGTTCACACTTGCACATGATGTTTTTTTCATAACCTTCATGCAGATTGACTCCTATTATCATAGGATGTGTAGAGATGAATAGATCTCAAGCCTTGGGTCTAGACACAATATTAACTTTCCACATAATGAAGCATATGTTCATTCCTAAAAAAGATAAACAACATAGTTTTTCAATAACTACATTTTCCTTCATTCCAGTCATCATAGGATACGTATTGTTCCTAGATCTCTAATCCCATGTCTTTCTATAATAATTAGTCAGAATAAATCAACCCTTCTACATACGGTTCAGACCTGTATAGAGTATTTATTATTCAAGAACTATTTTTGGCATGACTCATATCCTTAATGAATATATAGTGATGCTCGAATATCTGATTCATGAGTCTATCCGTGATATAAAAAATATTCCAAAATTAATGTGTAGGTGTTAGAACATTACCAACACCATCTATATAAGATCTAGATGTGTCTTAATTTACGAAGTCATAGGATATTTTTATATCCAAGATCTCAATTCATGGGTCATTCTACTATATCCAATGTAATAATTCACCCCCATAAGCATAATGGTTTATTTATACAAGCTCATTTTTTCCATTTACAATTATAATTTTTTTATGTCATTTTTTTGAATGTGATACACCTTGAAAATTTTTTCATGTGGGCTCCCATGTCATTACCTCATGATATTAAATTTCAAGGAAACAAATAAATTCTCACCACGTGATGTTAAACATCATGGAAAATGTATTGGCCACATGACATTAAAACATCATAGAAGATAGATCCCCACTATATGATGTTAAGATGTTCAGGTCATCACCCATTATCACCTCTTATCAATAGACCATAAGAGACTAATCCTGATAAAATAGAGTATTTAATTATTCCATAATATTTTAACAACCTCAATTCATAAATCTCATATCATGTATTGAGTGAAGTTGGTTGACACAAACATTCCATGGATCTAGGAAAGGAAAATAAACATTTATATTTCACAATGATATCGATGCATACAATCTTAGACCAACCAACTAGATGAACATTGTACCCATATAATGATATTTATGACTCTTATGAGACTTACATCACCATGGAGGAACACATCACCTTGGGGTGTTAGGGGCCATCCCTAGTATGACAGTCCCATATCATTACTCATGACCTAAGAACCATTATCCAATATTTATAACCATTTCAGTTACTGCTCGAAATAATGTTGGAATAATCTTGACCCCAGGTATCCTAGTTAGTATCTTTTTTAGTATTCTTCTCATGAACATTTCATGTTACTCGTGACCTTGAACTACCTAAACATGGTAATTGATTTATTACCTTAAACTCTATCCATAAATGGTCCAAATCACAAGGTCAAAAACTTCTAGTGGAAAGGTCCAAAAACATGTCATGATGAAAAAATAAAAAGTGAGACCTAAGAGAAAATCTTGTATTCACTCACTATATAATTCATATCTAGAGTTTGGGAAACAATTTATGAGAATATAAATTTGGAATAAAGAAATTGTTTTCCACTTTCTAGACCTTGTAGCAATAGAATAATAATAACTAAAATTCCACTTGATATTTATATTACATGTATTATTATGTATGATAGTTGTATATAAGACATCCAATTCATTGGTTTTATTAAATATTATTGGAATGACAGACCATTAATCAACATTAATATTGTTAATATAGAAATTTAATAGTGATCTCATGAGTAGTATTAATATAGGTTTTTAAAAAATCCAATTGGCCCATAAAGTGAAATTGATGGCCTCAACCAGCAAGAGTGTACCCTATGAAGCCAATTTACCAGAGCTTCAAATGGGGGGATATTAACATGGATTTTCCCTTAACCATTCCATTTATTATATCAAAAAACTTAAGAATAAGTGAAACCACATACGGGGAACTTCAAACTCATCGAGATAACAAACTGAAAAATGTATGCCAAACCACCCCAATATGGCCTCAATATCACACACCTTAAACATAGGGTGTTTGTTGGTGTATTAAACTGAAATTTATCAAGATTCTAGATATATGAGTATGTACATTCTTTTTAATAAAATAATGAATATATTATCAACCCATTATTGTTACTTTTTAAAAGATTTTTATTTCAATACAATTAAACTCCAATTGAATTATTGGAAAATATTAAAATTCAACAAATGAATTCAGTTTAATAAATCAATTTATTTTTAAAATAAATAATATTTTATTGAAAAATTATTACTAAATAATTTTTATTAAATAAAAATTATCATATAATTTTAATGATGTTAATTGCATTTTTTATTGGAGTTGGAAAACAATTATTGTCAAACAATTAGAAATTTTTATTAAATGTATATTATTATTTAGAAAGTTAAAATTCACATATTTAAAATTTATTTCTATAAAATGGATATTATTTTTAGATTTTAAATTTTAAATTATCAAATAGTCGGTTTTTCATAATTTTCTGATGTAGTCGAATTTTATGCTAAAAATTGAATATTGTATAAATATATGGTTTGTATTATGAAATAATAATGTTACAAAATTGATTAAATAAATACAAAAAATGTAATCCACTACCAATTATATATATTAGAATTTAAATAATGTGATTTTATTTTTACTTTATTAATTTGACAATGATATTAACAGTCATATAAACCATTAATGTATTTTAATGTTTAAAAATTATTTTTAAGAGTATGAAAAACATTTACAATAGAAAGGGTATTATTTTATTATTTTCATCCATTTTACTTATAAAATAATTAAAACACTTCCCTTTAGTAAAAAACATAAGAAATCCCATAGTAAGGTCTGTGGTTTTGGTTATTTTATTATATAGATTCTAAAACCTATATTCAATAAATGATAAATAATTCCCTATACATTTACTATATAAAATCACAAAATATCACATTTTTAATTAAAAATAATTTTATAATGTCCTTACTATTCCTTCACGTCTTTATAGTCCTCCCAAGGTTCCCTACAGCTTTCAATAAGATCATTTCAAACATTTGGTGTCACACTCTCAAGTTAAGGGATCTTCTATTTCTACTCCTTATTAATGTTTCTCCATTATCTTAGGCCTTCTATTTACAATTAATGTTATTGTTATATGTAGTTACATGTACTTATTACTATCTATTTTATTACTAAATAATTATATACTCTTTTAACTCTCATCAGCCCATTTTATGGATTTTAACGTGATGTAGTTATGAGGCCAAAATTCCACCGCAATTTTCCTTTAAAAAAATTATGTAATGAATACCCTTACCCATTTTCTATCAGGGGTCTTCACATTTTTGAACATATATTTCATTATGTAAGACATAAATTTTTTTATTCTATAACTTAGTATCTGAACTGACCAATAAGATGGCAGTCGGACAGGTGAGTCACATGACCTCTAGCACATCTCCTCGTATGGCAAGGGATACCGACTAGTAGCGAGGATCTAAGGGGGTGATTTCAGGGAGAATATTCAACATATTTGGATTATAATAGTTGTAATATATAAATAATTCCATGAAATAAACGAAATTAGTAAATAAATAATTGACCTAATAGATAAAAAATATAAACCATATAAAAAATATGGACAATTCTGAAATACAATAGATGCATTCAAGCCTAGATGATGATACATAAATAAAAAAAATTGTATAGAAAGAATTCATACATTAAAATACAATAATAATTAAAATAAATAAAATCCAAAAGGTATATATCCATGAGGATCCCAATATCCAAGTCGGTCCTGTTTTCCTAACTCCCATGTATAAGAAAAACATCACAAGAAATAAATCTCCATCCTTTAAGTATATGGTCTACTTGGGCACCCTAGTTCTATGGAACCCTGAGTTAGAGGTGAGATAATAATCCTAGTAAGTTCCCACCCAAATTTTCTACGATTTAATCTAATATGAGTATATATATAAAGCAGTGCAGGTATAAGGAATAATAAAAAGTACTAAAATGAATAATAACAACACACTCAGGGTCTTAATGGACACACGGTGGATCATATCTAGAATAAGATGTATGAGTAAGATATATATATATATATATATATTAATTTTATTTATAAATATATTTATATATTTATAGTTTATTTATATATGGGATCCACCTAAATGAACCAAGTGGGTGATGATACCTAATGGCTATATAGTCAAAATACCGGTTTCGAGGTGGACTAGGGTGTAACTCTGCCATCAATAAATAGTCTAAACAAGATTAAAAGCTCATGAAATATGGGAAATGAATTACATCCCCTGAATAGTGTAAGAAAACATAAAACAACACTCAGTATGGATATTGATCTATCATGGGAACGATCTAACAATGGAATGTGTCCCATAAATCACAATACCCATACAGTATCACTGGTGCGAGATTCCACACTCTACACCCTATGTAAGGGACAGATACTTCCTTATTATATTGACACCCATTACCCTCATACATAGCCTCTATCAAGACATATCCTTTATTAAAATGGTACTGGGGAAATAAATATCATGCCTTACATGTATCGAGCCCATATAAATCCATCATTATATTTATAATACAATCCCTGATAGAATAACTCTCATTATATTCATTCAAAGATCCCATTATATGACATGGGAATTTAATTTATGACCATTCATATAATATATACTTATTAATTTGTAACAAGAGGCATGGTCATACCACCAAATTAAATTCCATCTGAATTTATCCATTTAATTCACTTATGGAAAAAAAGAAATCAAGAACATTCCAAACCATTAATACACGTGAAATTTTAATAATCAAAACATGAAAATTACATTGTCATGGTTCATGAGTCACTTAATAGGCACCATGGTCTAATTTGGAATTTAACTACATACTTAACCCTAGTTATAAAGAAACACAAAGCCCTTAGAAGGTGATTTTGTTAATTTTTCATTTATATTGATGAGGCCCAATAACATTAAGAACATTCAAGTGTGCTTCTACAAAATTTATCATATACTAAGCAATGACATCAAACCATAGAGAAAAACCAATGCAACCATCTACGCATGGTTGATATCACTAATCAAATAATTTATGGTTTAGAATATAACACCTCTATATCAAGGGTTTTCTATTATAAAAAAGGCATTGTTTATCATAAAATTCATTCAAATTTAATAAGAATACCATTCAATTGTATAACCAAATTCAACTTAATGAAACATTTAGGGAATCTACCACATATTGAGATTCAACATATATATATTTAAAATGGCAGTTAGAAGGTGACATCCCCCCTTGAGAAAAATAATTCAATGGAAAATTCCATTTAATTTTCCAGTCGAACACTTATAAGGAAGTGCATTATTGTAATAACGTAATTATAAAAAGGAATAAAACTTTCCACATCCATTGGATTCCCATAAAAGGGACCATTAATCACTAATTAAGAAAATAGGGTTTAGTTTGAATGTATTAAGGTAAAAGGGTTAATTTAATATAAATTAACCAACTATAAATCAATGTGTGAGAAAAATTCGAGTTGCGTAACAATGAGGAAATTATTAAATTGATGAAAAAACAAGGAACATTTAATAGAACATGCACCACATACCTAGTGTACTTCACTCATCCAATATCGATGTCTGATTTGATCAGGATTGGAAATCATATAACCAACATACATTCTACCTTAAGATGGGGAAAATGATCTTTGACCAAAATAGCGCAAACTATAGGAGATTAAAAAAATAAATTTCTAAAAGGAATCAAGAGCTTAATAATAATGATTCATAGAGATCGACCATGATTTATTATTACTTCAGATGGTTGAGATCCATTGAAGCCTAGAATAGGCTTGAAGAGGAGAAAACCCACAAGTGTGGAGGGCTCACACACTGGGGGGAGAACATGAAAATAGGAAATTAATATTTTAACCTCATTAAGAGAAAATACCATAAATTCACCCTAAAATACAAGATCAAATTGTTTGGCTAAACCGTGAACCCTTCGTGTGTCACCCCATACATAAAGAATTCACCTCACACGGTTTCTCTGGCATTTTCATCCAATCCATGCACAAACAATGTGGTGAATATTTATTATAAACTAACTCAATAGATGTAAATGTGTAGTGTAGGTGAACGGTTTGGACATACCATGTGTATCCCCTGTTGGGAACATCTAATACTCAAAATATGCCACATGATTTATTGTAGAGGTACGCATGGTTTCAAAAATAATTTTACACCTATGAACGATCCTATGTGCTTTATATTTTCAAACCATGGAACTCCAGAAACTCAAAAAGTCACCGGAGGGTACTTTTGTTCCATTACCCAGGTCCAAAATGAACACATCAATGAGTTAAAACTCCCGAATTTACATTTTGATGCTCTCTTTTTGAACCAGACCATCTAGTAAATTATAATTCTCAAATTCTATTAAAATTTATATTGGGTAAAACCATTTTTCATTACAACCTCGACATCATAGAACATAATTTTCCCAAAAATCATTTATAAAAATGAAAACATCATCCAACCTATCAGGTTCTTGAGGCCTCATTCAAATGGTGCTTTTGTGTCTATAAACACCCAACACACATTCACGAATTTACTTTTATACATGACACATAGGCCACCAAAAAATGATCCAACACTCATTTTATAAAATAATCACCATGAAAGATCCCAGTTAGGATAATTGTATCACTACGACGGAGAGGGGTAAATGAGTGATTCTTTTTCTTTTATGTTCCCCAAATATTGAAACACCCATTACCTCCTATTAAATATTTTATTCCCTATTGAAAACTATTCAGCCACACATCATTATGAAGTAAAGTATATACAAGGTTCATTATTCAATATGAATAGTAATGTCCTTGGTATGGTTTGGTGATGATCCAATAAAAAAATACACATGAAAGAAATACTTGTATTAAAATGAGTAGGTCATTCTCTTTCACTCATGTAGTACTTTAATGACATTCCAAAAATACATGTGCACCATCTTAGAAAAAAATGTGGTAATATAAAGTTGGTGTGACAACTCATGATACGTGTGATTCATTTCCATTTCAACAAAAGTAATATTTGGAAACAATTATTCACATTTATAACAATAATATGATAAGAACTTTCGGGACTCTGTTAAGGAAAACATAGTCTAATTGTCCATTATGTTTTTTAGTAAGCTTTTTAATGGAATGATTCTTCCGGTCTGATTCTTCTAGGTATGATTCTCAATTTTTGTTCTTTTCGTGTCCAAAAAGATAAATTCAAAATATATAGAACTGGCTGAGTATGATTTGAGGCAATTCATAACTCCTTCTTCCTCGTTCCAGAAATCCCAATATGGAAATCCTGATCTAAATATCTATCCCGATATGATGATCACAAAAAATATGATTGAAATGATGAATATAGAAAATATGTGAATGTAATAATAAATAATTATGATGATCAGTTAAATTGAACATTATGACCTTTTCCACTTTTCTTTTACTTCTCCATCAAAACATGTCTAACAAAAGTGAATATGGAAATGTATTCTTCTCCCTAAAAACATGATGATTTTATCTATTCTGTATTGAATTGTACATCCATTACAAAAATAAAAATTATACTCAACATTATATAGGTGACCCATCGATGGGTTTTATGGGAATCCCAAATTCATTCCTTTTTAATCAAATTCCACCAAACCTTGATTTCACATAAATTTAGCATGAATTCATGACTTAGTTAAATCTTCTCAAATCTTCTCAATTCTTCATCGATCTTCATCTCTTATTCAGAAGTTCATTTCTATCACCAGTACAATTTCAATTACAGAAGCTAATTTTCTAAATACAAAGATCGATACCAAGTAAAGAAAAAAAGTATTTGAATTTCATTGTCCCCTTTGACATCACATTCTTCTCTTTTATTAAACCCTATTCTTGATTCTCTAGTAATAAATGAATTATTTCCCTAGACCCACATGATCGATAAAAATAATAATTCAACCACTTATAAATGGTTGAATAAATTCTTGATTATATTATTTTCTCTTATTTTCAATCATCGTTCCATAAAATTCCTCTTCATAATACAAATGAATACCAAGTATGGCCATCATTTTTTTATTCAGAATAAAATAAAACTTTTTGTCTTCTTTCTGTTTTCTCATCAACTTTATTATTTCACAATCATCATCTTGTATCATGACTTACTTTATGATTTTGAATATATTTAGAATTATCTTTACCATTTTCATATTTACAATGGAATGTTTCGTAACATTCCATTCTTTACATCATATTTTGTTTCATTCAAAGCATGAGTATGATTGTCCCTGAATACGATAAGGTTGAGTATGATTTTTCTGGACATGATCATTCAGAGAATGATTATACTAGATAAAATTTTCATCAACCATTTTATTTCCATTAATATCTAATTAATCCAAATAAAATACATTTCCACTATTTATTCACTTCCACCTATATATAATTAATCTGGGTACAATCTGGAACACCCATTTTCCCATTTTCTTACATCACACATACAACATAAGTTCTATAATAAACATAGGATTTATGTGAAAAAAATCACCTGAGTATCATCACTTTTTTATCATATCCATTATGAATCTGATTATAATCAATACCTTATAATTATCTTCTCCCATTCTGGACCAATGGTGAGTCCCATAAATACATTTTATTCCAAAAAACTTCTTCGTGATATTATTGAATTTCTTAAAAAAATTGATTCTTTTTTTTCTAAAAAACACATTGGGTGTCATATATTCAAACTAAATACATTGTGAGGTTATTTTTTCATAAAAAAAATTGTTGACAACAAATGAAAACACATAGAAACAATCACCTTAATCATCATCTTGGTCCTAATAATCTTCCACTTTGGATTTCCATGTTAAAAATGTTTTATAAATCACTGATGTCTGTATCCTCTTGTAATGGATCATTTGTTGACAATTATAAACCCATGCGACCTTACTCACCATATGAATAATTGATTATTGGTCAAAAAACCAATGTTTCCCAAATGTAGGGAATATAGAAACCTTCTTCATTCTTTATCTGCCTATTATCTTCCTTAGATATTCCTCATTTTTGGAGAAAATACAATTTGATTCATACAACCACTCCAAAAAAAATATAGAATAGTTCACTCATAATAGACTATTTAATACAAAACTTCCCCAAAATCCCTCTTTTTAGAAAGAATACATCCACTTATGAGAAATTCCCCTGAAAACGCAATCGATAGGTAAGATAGAATTGTGTATAAAAACAAATACCTCCACCATGATGAGAATGTTTTTTGACCCCCATGTTCAACCTCAATTTAGATAATGATTCCTTTTCTTAGGGTTTTCAAAAAATTTCAGCCACTTGTTCTGATGTTGGAACATATTCCAACTTCAATTCATTCTTGAACACATTCTCTTTGATGAAAGGATATTTGATATTAATATTTTTTGAATGATAATTTTGAACTATATTCCTGGTGATGTTTATTATATTTTTATTATAATATCCCAAGATAATGGTTAACTTTACTTCAACATGTAAATAATATAATTTTTTTCATCCTCATAAGCTGAGTAGTGGATTGAGTGGCAGAAACATACACATCCTCAGCCATACTGAGATTTACAGAGTTCTGATTCATTGAATTCCAACGAACCAAATTATTTCCTAGAATAAATACTCCCCCATATGTGGATATTCTATCATCAACATTTCCCACCAAATAATCATGTTAATACCATAAAAACCAATATTAGAAAAGATATTGTATTTGATTATAAATTATATCATTCCATTTTTTTCTTGATAATTGTATTTCTAGAAGATAAATGATATTCTTTTGGATCACTTTGAAATATTTCTTGTAATGTAACATCATAAACAATGTCGGGTCTTGATGAAGTCAAACACAAAAAACATCAAATCAGATTTTGAAATTCATTTTGATCAAATTATTTTACTTCTCTATATTTATCCAACATTGTTCCCATTGATATTGGTGTGGAAACATGTTTTATGTATTCTATGAAAACCATGTAAAGATGTTGCTTGCATATTTTTTCTAGAGAAATAAAATTATATTCTTTAATTTTTTGTATTTGTAACCCATGATATTATTTCATTTCCCCCAACATTGACATTTCAAATACCTTTTTAATTTCTTCTTCACTCCATCCACAACATCTTTCATCATTCCTAGGAAAGATAATGTCATCAATATAATTAATTATAATCAGGGAATACTCTTGACTTTCTCTAATGTAAAGATTTATATCCACTATTACTTTCTTAAAACTCATCTTCCTTAAGCTTGTATCCAATTAGGTATACCATGAACTCAAAGCATGTTTTAACACATAAAATATATTCTCAATCTGAAAACAAAAATTTTATATTTCTTAAGAATAAATCCACATGGTTGTCCAATATAAACTTCTTCATCAAGATCACCATTCATGAATGCTTATTTTACATCCATTTGAATGATCTTGTAACCTAGTCATGGAACAATAGAAAGAAATATTCTAATTATTTCTATGATTCATACTAGAGAAATAGTATCATCCAAATCTGTTTCCTAATTTTTTGAATACAATTTACAAGACAATATTTCATTACTTATTATTAATTCACCTTCTTTATTCACCTCCTTCCAGAAAACCCAATTTTTACTAATGTTGTTTTTGTTTTCTAGAATGGGATAAATTTACCATGCATCAGTCTTTTCAATTTTACACAAATCTTCATTCATGTATTGAACCCATTATATATTATCAAAACCTTCTTTTACATCATTCGATTTAACTTTTGAATACCAAAAATATGTGTAATGGAATTTTTTGTTCTTATTATTTCAAAATTATTATTTTGATCACCAAATATGTTTTGAGATTCCATGTTATTCCTTAGAGTAGGACAAGATATTTGAGTATCTTCCTCATCACTATAAATAGATTTGTCTGATTCTTCTTTATGATTAGGATTATATGTGTCTATATCTTTATCAAAACAGATTTAGAAAAAATATTTATCAGCCTTCTCATGTGCATGTGTATGTTTATCTTATTCAAACAATTCAATTACATTATCAATAGCTAAATCAACAATTTTTCCAATTTCTTTGTTGAAATATCTATATCCTCTTCGTTCCAAAGCATATCCATGAAGTATACCATCGTTACCCTTCTGAAAAAACATTACTTAGATTCCACCATTGTTCTTTAAAATACAAGTACTACCAAATAAATAAAGTGATTTAGACTTGGAAATATTCCAGAAAACAATTCACATGGATTCATATCCAAATGAGGCCTGTAGAAACAGTGGTTCTAATTATAAACTTTAATGCTCATGTCTAGCATCCAAAAGTAATGAAAATGTCTATTTTCAAGTAACATTGTTCTTCCCAATTCCATCAAACTTCAATTAATTCTTTACAAAACAACATTTTTTTAAGGTGTGTCTGGGGAACTATACTCCTAATAAATTATTTTCTTCTCAAGAAAAATTTAAAATTATTCACTTCTAAAATTACCACCATTTTATATTCTAAACTTCTTCACTCAATACGCACATTCTTTCTCATCTATCCTTATGAAACATTTATGAATTTTCAATGCATCTAATTTATGTTTCATATACATAATAGAAATAATGAGAGTAAAATAATCTATTATAGTAATGAAATAATTATATCCACTGGTTTATTTCTTTATCTTCGGCCTAAAAATATTTAAATGAACAAGATCCATGGGTAATGTTGGACGTATCTCAACATTATTATGCACTGAGTTTGTAATCAATCGTTTCTAAGAAATTGTGAAACACCAATCCTTTCTTCTTAGAATTTCAGGAATATCTTGGAATGTTTTTATTTTAAATATATTTCTCATGTTTTTTTGAACATTAATTCCCAGCCTTTTATGCCACAATTGATTCTATTCGACCACAATTATGTAATTAGAGTTTTCAATTTCACCACCCTGAAACAAGTTTCCATTTGAATGTAGGCCTCTTATAACAATCGACTATCTTCCTCACTCTTCATGACAAACCCTTATTTCTTGATGATAAAATTTTTACCCTCATCATCAAAATGTTAAGCACCTAGCTAATTTTGTTTTAGACCATAAACATTCATTGTTTTCGTGGATTGAATATTTTCATTACCAATGATAGTTGATTGAACATCGTCTATTTTCATGGATTCATCATCACCAAATGTCACAATTACATTTGTAAATTGTTTAATATTTGTGAAAAAAATTTAATATCATTCCATACGAGAATAACCCCCACTATAAAGTATCCAATTTAGTTCTCATTTCGATGATTTTAATGCAGTTTCAACAGTAAGAGATTTCTCTTCTTTCATTTCATTATTCACATACAAATTTTGATAATTTTTAAGAAACATCCATTTTACTAGTAAAATTAAAATACATCATTTTTCATGGTTTCTAGGTTGATCACAACTTTGAAAAGTGTTTTACAATGGATGGAACCTATTTTCAATATTGAATCAAATATTTTTTGGTTTCTTCAAAACGAACTTCTCAAATTATTTATCTATTGATATTGAATCCACCTTAATAGTTTAGATTCATAAACTATGGAACAATTGTAATGTTTTGTGGTTGAACCAACACATAATTTTTTATATAAGAATCTACCTCAATACTAGTAATATCCATAAAAATAATATTTTCTAATGAAATTTCCATACTTCCCAGAATTGTGAATACATCTATCGGTCAACTTCTTATCGTTTTTTTCTGATCCAACGGTATTTTTTTGGTCAATGAAAGTCTTCCTTTTTTTTCGGATTTATGGGAACCAAAAGTATTTTAAACTTTTCTAGTTTCAGATTTCATCAATTCTTTTTTTTGGGTTCTTTAAGAATTCATAATTCCCAACTTTTTTGTTCTTCTCTACACACATAACATTCCTAGATTCCTTCTTTTTAGAAACAATGTTATCCTTCTTATAAACTATTGAAGATATATTGTTTTGATCATTCATAGGTTCCTCTATTCATGAATATTAACAAACTATAGAGTTAATTTTTTTAATCTCTTATTTCTCTATTCATCTTTTGAATGTTTTTGTTGAACATGTTCCAACTCTTCTTCTTTTTTCCTTCTGCTTCACTTCCAGATACTCATTACGATTATTTCATTCTTCAAGAAATTTTATTAAACAATCAATATATTTTTCGAAAATTCCATTTTCATCAAAAAAACATTATTGGATTCCTGTTGAAGATTATTCTTGTTTTATATCTTTGTTTTTATTTTCAATCCTTATAATATTTCTCATACATTTTTTAACACTTCTTCTAAATGTTATTCAATTTTATTTTATTCTACATCATAGAAACATAATCATAACTCTTCATCATTATATTTTGAAAGAAAGGTATCTTGAACACCATACTCAACAGATCAACCATTTTCAATGCCACAGCCTGTGTTTTCTTCATCTTTAGATAAGACACTTCTTCATTTGGATTTGAAGAATTTTATATCATTCCATGTGGAATTCAAATGTCCTTTATCACCATGTTTCTTCCAAGATCTTCTTAGATTTCTTTCTTGTTCTTTGTAATATTTTTTTTCCATTCATTGAGGATAATTAGACACAAAGTGACCAATATAACCACATTCAGAACATTTTTGGGGATTTTCCCTATTATATTTCACTACACCTCTTCTCATATTTTAGTAAAACAACGATATTATTTCATCAAAAAAATTTCATAACTCATTCCTAAAATAGAATTCACCAGGTTAATATTCATTAAGAATATTCTCTGAATTTTATTTCTTTATATCATTGAAAGGCATATCCAAATCATCCTTTTTGTTTCTCTTCGTGGCTTTTTTCTTTGCAATTTATAAGTGATGAGAGGGATATGTAAGCCATAAAGGGATAATTTTTTCAGATATATGTACTCCAATGAAGAATCTTTTGCATCAAAATTTTTATGAAGGATTCTTAAAATATTTTCAACGACTGTAGAATCATCTAACTTTTCAACAAGACATTTGATAGTACATCCAATGTCATTTACCGTAGAGAAGAATTCCCTGAAATATTCATACTCATCCAGGTTCATGTCATTATACTAAAATATCTATATTTGATGTCCTTACCTTTTTTACTTTTTTATTTCCTTTATATATGTTTTTAAAATTATCCCACATACCATTGGCTATGGAAAAACCATTCATCCTTAGGAATCCAATTTCTGAAAGTTACGATAATATAGTATTATTGTCCCACACATAATTATATAGATTATAGTTATTAACAGATGTAATAGGTTCTTTAAAATCAATTTGTGGATATCCATCTATTTAATCTTCAAGAGTATAATATCGAATATACACAATGTTAGGAAACACCCTATCTTTTAAGAAATGACAATTTTTTCCTTTTAAGACCAGAATACCTTTACTCTCCACACTTTTAAAATTCTCTCTCAAAAAAGAATAATCAATGGAAACATTTACCTTAGATACCCATTGAAATAGACCGGTTAGGATAATTGTATCAATGAATTGGGGAGTGGGTGAAAAATTGATAATTTTTCTATTTTATTACCTAAAAATTGAGACAACCTTAACCTAATGTTAATGATTATATTCCATAATTTAAAATGATTAAGACACACATCCACAAGAATATAAGTATTTATAGTGTCCACTATTCAATATCAATGGTTATGTCCTTGGTATAGATCAGAGATAATAAAACACCACTCATCCAACTAGAAAACAATCCTTCAATTAAAATGAGTGGAATATTCCTTTTTCCACCTATAGTAAATTAATTAAAATCCATAAGTACATGTGCACCATCTTAGCACTCACATAGAAGTACAAATATTTTGTAACAACTCATGTTTATTGTGATTATTCTCAAAATCAACCTATGTATTCCATGGAAAAAAATTCTTCACCTTCTAACCCAGAAGATAATAAGAAATTCTTGAACTTTTTTATGGAATATGCCATCAGATTTTCTGAGTATGTTTCCCTATTTGATTCTTCCTGGCACTATTATTCCTAGTATAATTTTCATTGGAATTATTCTTCCAGCTCATTTTTTCCTAGTTTGATTCTCCATATATGATTCATTATGTGTATAAAATTCACAATTTAATAGATATAAAATTGGCTTAGTATGATTTAAGACAATTCTGAATTCATTATTTCACATTCCAATAATCTTTTTATAGAAATCACGACCGGATTATCCAGCCTAATATGATGATCAACCGAATGTGATTGATAAACCAAATATAAACAATACTTGAATACAATAATCACCATATACGATGATCATATAAATTCAATGCTGTGATCTTGACTCTTATCATTTTAATTATCCATCAAAACTACTTCATAAAAAGTGAATATGTGAATTTCTTTGTCTCTCTAAAAACTCAGAGCTTATATCTCTTATGTAGTGAACGATACATTTATCAGGAAAAGTACAATGTACATTAACATTTATATAGGTGACCCATAGATGGTTGTAGTGGGTATCCCAAAATAGATCCCACTTAGACACATTCCTTCAAATCTCAATTTCAGTTAGATTTTGTGTGAATTTATGACTAAGTAATCAATTCTCAAATCATCCTAATTATTCTACAATATTCATCTCATGAGAATATTTTTTTCCGTATTTGGTTTGATTTAAATTGATGAATCCAATTTTATCAATACAATGCACTATACAAAATGGAGAAAAAACAAAACTCTCTTGTAATTTCAACTCCCCCTAATCAAAATATTAATCTCTTTCCTTTATCTACTTTCTTGATCAAATTATAATATAAACCTACTTTCTCAAGAACCACTTGATTGATAAACAATGTAATTCATACTTTTTTAAATGGTTGAATATATTTTTGATTACATTATTTTCTCTCTTTTTTCATTCATTGGTCTCAAGATATTCCTCTTATGAATATGATTGAATCCCTAGTCCGATATGATGCTTCATATTATTCTGAATGTAATATAACTTATCATCTTCTTTCTATATTCTCCAAAAACTCATTCTTGCACTATATTCATATTGTATCATAACCTATTCCATGAATTTTATCACATTGAGAATCATTTTTATTACTGTATGATTTTAAATGGAATGTATTGTAACATTCCATTCTTTCAAGCTTCATTATTTCCATCACAACATATATTTGATGGTCACTGAATACAATCAGGATGAGTATGATTTTCTTGTATATGATCTGTTTGAAAATGATTATTCTAGATTCTATTTTCATCACCCTTTTTCCTTCAATCAATATCTGATTAATCCAAATATAATCATAAGCATCTCTTTATTCTCTTACTCCCGAATATAATTAATATAGATATGACCAGGAACACCTCATTTCCCCCCTTATTCTTCCATAATTCTTATAACATAAGTTATCCAATCATCTTATGATTTATTTGAAATAAAAATAGTTGAGCATCATCACATTTTTATCAAATCCATTCTGAATCTGATTATAGTAAATACTTAATTTTTATCTTCTCTCATTCCATATACAAGGTGATTTTGATTAAAACATTTTCTTCTAACAAGAATCTTGTTGATACGATGGAATTTCTTAAGCAATGTGAGTGTGATTATTCTGAAAACACTTTGTGTGTCAAGTTTTCAACTAAATAAAATATGGGGATATTTTCATTCTCAAATATAAAATTATTTAAAAAAATACCACACTTGAAAATAATCACCTTAATCATCATATTGGTCCTAACACTCTGAAAATAAGTTCAGCTGAGCCCGTTTATCTAAAGACCCTATCACATCGTCATCTCTTTTAACAAAATCCATGTGGTGTTCCCCACCATAGGTATTTCTTACATTTAAAGTCCAATTATGAACTATAAAATGCACTAGCATCAAAATTTTCTTACAAAGAAGGCCCTTTATTATTCTATTTGTGATAATGGAATGATTTACTAAACTGGGTGAACCCAATTACATTTGAGGCTATATTAGGGACCCCATAGGAATGAAATAGTTGAATCCCAATCGACCCAACCAAAATTGGCCACACAATCTTTACTTGAAAAACACTAATGGAATTTAAACAATACTCATCCTAACCTGGAAACATGTTTTAAAAATGTTCAATTCGATCAGACACATCCAACAAGAGTGAAAATTATGTAAAGTCACTCCAACTTACATTTCACAAAATTACATGGCTTAGATGGGAAACATAATTAAAACTAAACTATAATTACTTATACCAAGGAATCACACATTTAACATAAACATGATCACTGATGATCATTCATTACTTCTAGGGATGTTACCATATCAAACAACAACATGAAAATTTATTCCATCGCTTAATCATGAACAAGGATGTAATCTATATCCAACTCACTAGAAGAGTTACCCTTTTAAAACAACATCACTATGCCTGAAAAAAAAAGTTTGGGGCAGCCACTAATTCATTAAAATAAAGTCCAAGGGACTATTCCAATGTAGTTCAAACTCCAAAATTACAAGAGAGATGTCGGAAAAAATCCAAAATATCTACATGTGCACATTGAATGGACCCAATGAAGCATCCTCTTGGGGGCTAGGTAAAAAAATGGTCAATGTCCATGTGTATATCTAAGGAATTCTTACATGGGAAACCATGTACTAATTAATACTAACCATTCCTTGATAATAAAATAACACATCAAAATGTGACAATAATAAAACCACTTAAAAAATCCCAACATCTTTTTAACATAACATGGAATATAAGTTATTCTGTTATAGTTTATCAAGGGAAAATTCATGATTGGTGACTTTATCATCACTCAAATAGAAGGTACATTTTAGATTTCCTAGAAAAACCAAAAGAAGAGAAGTTGAACCACTTCTGGTCAACTTATTGATGGAAGCTCTCCTTCACCTACCGACACATCATAACCAACTGATCCCAAATAATTTACCACCAGAGGCATTCCATAATCAGTCATGATTTACCAATAAATATTATCCATAGAATTTTTTTTTCTCAATGGTTACATATAGATCCAACCATATGAAAATCATGCTTCCAAGAATGAACTCCCACTATTTAAAACTCTATATACCTAAAGGAATTTAAACATGACCAACAATTTACCAATGGTCCTACTTGGTTGTGTTCATTCTACATGGAAGGGAACACATTTACCATAACTGACGAGATAATCCCCACCATATGATTACCCTTTCCATCAAAATAAGATAAAATTATTATCAACTCACAATAAAGATAGGTTTTAACACCCTAAAAATACTTGTGATCGTCCTTCGAGAACCAATCATAATTTCAGAGCATTTGGAATTAAAACAAATACCAAATCGACTATCCTATCCAAAAACACGAGTCTCTAAAAAATATACCTAATAACTAGGGTGAACATGATTTCCATTAACCTGCATGTTACTCTACTAATGAGATGTCCCACAAATAAAACTAACATGTCAAGTCTCTAAAATTTAACCAAACTCAACTAGTTTGTTGCATCATTTAGAAACACAAAAGTATACATTTATATCAATGTATAATATCATTAGATTAAATGAGAAACTATAACATGAATAATGATATCAATACATATATTCCATATGCCTTCAATTAACATATGGATGACATAGAAAACTAGACAAACATACATTATGCCAAATAGCTGTAAAATAGACTAATGACATCATGAGTCACCCTATGAAAGAGAAAGGTTCATGAGACCATATAAGTGTCCAACAATGCCTCTATCATTTCTAAACTTCTAAAACAATGAATTACTCAATGGTCATTCTTAAAAAAAGTGTTAAGCATACAATGACCACCCATCCAAACAAAAAAGTAATTTAGAATATGAGCGTCCTATAATGGACGACATCACCAGAACGACACCAAACATCATAAAACTCCAATAATTTAGCATGGAATTGAAACTATAAGGGTGCTAAATACCATGTTATATTACCTCAAAAGAGTATATGAATCGACCCAACCATAATATCAAGTTAAAAAGAAGTCACTAAGCCAAAATCTTATCATTTTATATATTGTTAAAAATAAAAAGAACAATAAAAAATAATCACACTTCCATTCAAAGGAGACATAAAGATACATTTAAACTCCCCTTGCATTATGTTTTAAACTAATAAAACTACATAAGGCTCCATTTTCAAGTCATTTCATTGATTCATAATTAATGTTAAATCCATTAGATTATTCACACTATGCATCAATTACCAATTATAAAAAAATAATTTGGTACATAATTTAACTAACATATAGATGAAAGAACATAGAAGTATTATCAAACACACTTTTTAAACAATCAATTTTCATTAGAAATCCATTATTTTTAGGAAATTTATCATATAAATTCACGTTTAATAGATAAGGAGACCTAAAAGGGTCCCCATAAGTCAAAATAGGTTCATAATAATGAACCTCAATAATAGTTTCTTATTTATTACATTTAAATCATCCAAACGGTTCATCTAATAAGAAAAATATACCAACTGACCTACTTGGGTCAATATTTTCATTTAACAAGGTAACCAATTCATTTTAAAAAGAAACTAAACAAATATTACATTTAAATCATCTCAAAATATATTCCATGACCATTCATATAAATGATTATTCATATGGGTGGTCATATACCAATCCATAATGTTCCAATACACTTTAATGTTTTGAATTTTGATCACATTAATTAAAATAATTCCACTTTTACAGTAAAAATTAGAATCCATTTTTTTAATTTTAATAGTTTTTTGTAGTCATTATTACAAAATCAAAGTATGGTTCTCAAATATAGGTACATTTTGACAACTATTAGGCACCCAAACACCTTATAATTAAAAACTTGATCTGATTTAATCCATTCAAATATATCTATCCAAAGAAACCATTTAAATCAAAACAAAACAAGAATACAATCATTATTAGTGAATATAGAGAAGAATTTTTTAAAACCAATATAACGTAATATTGAAAAAGCCTTAAAAATACATCAAGCATCACGAAATATAATCAAGTAAGGTTTTCTAAGAAAAACAAAAGCATGGCCTAGAAATCAAGGCACATAATAAAAAGCAGAATAATCTCTTCTCATGAATCTAAAAAGGCAAGTTATATACATGAAAAATAAATTTTCTATTTTAATATGCTGATTCATGTTATTCTTCTCCATTTCCATACTAAGACAAGAGAAATATTCTACAATTTCATAATTTAGTAAGTAGTGGAATTTACAACAATCACACAAGATGAAATCATAATGAACTATAATATCGAACAATAAGAATATCAATCCTAGACTTAGATATTTTATCATTTCCTATGGGTCCTATGCTCATACCTAGAAACTTATATTTCATATGTGTTGAAGTATTTCTTATAAAATCTAAAATACTGAAATAGTAATACATGTGGGAAAAGGAACTCAAACCAATTTGAACTTTTAGGGTCATACTAACCAGTAATATGGTGTAAACAAGGATGGATCTCATGGACTCAAGCATGTCTCTCTATATGACAGAAGATGGAAACTAGTATCATGGGTTTATTTAGGTGATAGCAGAGAGACTATACCCTCATAATCGTTGTAGTGAAACAATAATAAAAAATTAATCCAAAGACAAAAGTGGGAGATATAAAAAAAAATGGAAGAAGAAGAATACATATATATACACTATCTACAAAATATGGCCCATTCCAATTTAAAATAGATGCATGCATGTCAGATGATGATTAATAAAAAAACAAAATATATATAACAGACATTGATACAATACAATACAATAATAAATAAAAGGAAAAAATACCAAGGGTGATCTCCAAGATCATCATAATATCTTGCACAGTCCTTTGCTCCAAACTCCCATTGACATTTTAAAAATCACAAGCAATCAACCATGGTCCTCCAAGCATAAGGTGTACCTATTAACCTCAAGGCAATGAAAAAATGATAAGGGTTTACATAATAATCCAAGTAGGTTAGCACCCACAGTATAAGACTTAATATAGTCCATGTATAAAGATAAACAAGTATAGGTATAAGGAATAATAAATAGTACTGAAATGAATAAAAATAGACAACTAAGGTTACTAATGGAACCTGGGGACTCTTCCTACTTTAGAGAATAGACAAAATAAGTTTTATATGAAGGAGATATATATAGTAATGATATAGATATATATATATAGTTTTGTAATATATTTCATCCACCAATATGAACCAAGACAGTTTGGAAACCTATTTTCTATATACATGGAATACCAGTTGCTAGATAGGCTAGGGCGTAACTCAGACATCAATAACTAGTCTAAAAGAGCCTTCATGCTCATGAAATAAGGTACATGGAAAACCCCCCAATAATTGGGTTAGATATCATGAATAAATACTCAGGATGATGAGTGAGATGTCAAGGAAATACTCTAATTGTGAAAGTATCTTGTGAATCCCCACATCCATATAGTATCACTGGTGCAAGATACTATACACCACACCTGATGTAAGGCTGTGTGATTTCCCTCCAAGATCAACATCCCTTACCAGGGTACACAACCACTATAAAGTCATATCATTTATAACAAATAGATAAGACATAATGCCTCTAATTCATTACATGTATCATTCCCATATAATGGAAAAACCGTATTTATAATAAAATAAATAAAGAAATAACTCTCATTTCCTTCATTAGATAAGTGCATTATATAACATAGGAGTTTAATTTATAACCATTCATTTAATTTGTTCTTATTAAATTTTAACAAGAAGCATGGTTGTACCATCCTATTAAATTTAACCTAAAATAATCCATTCAATTCACTTAATGATGACATGAAATCCTAAACATAAAAATCCATTAATACACACGAAATTCAATTAAATAAAACATGCTAATTCATTTATCAATGTTCAAGAGGAACATAATAGGTACCATGGTCTGACGTGGATATTGTCTATATAGGTCATCATATTTGTAAACCAAGCTAAATCACATTTAAATAGATAAGGATAATTTATAATTTATATGGAAGATTGGAAAATCCATTTAAGAACATTAAAGAGGACCTATACATGAAATCCAATATACAAAACCAATACATCAAATCGGAGATAAAAACCTATGAAACTATATAGGCATGGGTTACATCAGTAATAAAATTATTTTTTGGTTTAGAAGAAAGGGAACCTCCAAAGTCAAATTTTATTATGAAATAATGAAAAAGTTTATCAAAAAATTAATTAAACATTACCAAGAATCACATTTAAATATTATAAAAAAATTCCTTTTAAGGAAACATTTATTCAGGCTACCTCAAATATCAATTCAACATATAAATATTTACCATGTAAATTTGAGGGTGCCACCCCATCTTGGGAAAATATTATAAGAGACAACATAATTTAATTTTGAATATAAATTCTTATAAGGTGTTTATGAATTATAATCACTTAATTATAAGAAGGGTAAAATTTCTGGAACACCCATGGGGTGTCCCCAAAATAGATCAAAACACCTAATTAACTTAGGAAATTTTAATGGGAATTTACTAAGGTGCAATGATCAATATAATATGAAGGAACCTAAAATAAAAAAAAGTGTGAAAATGTTTGGCATGTGAAAAAATGGAGATATGTTTAAATTCATGGGAAAAATAGGAACATGTTTTGTACCCACTTCCTCATGATTAGGATGCTTCACTCATCAAATATGCAGGTTTGATTTGATTAAGTTTGGATGAAATTTACAAAACCGTCTTTTCACCTGAAAATGGGGACAATGTGCCCGAAATAAAACAGTTCAATTGATATGTGATTAAATGATGAATGATTCGAAAAAACCCCAGAGATAACCAACATAGATCTATAGAGACCAGAGATGATCGTTTCCAACATTGGATGTAGGAGATCTATCGAAACATAAAATATTCTTAAAGAGAAGAAAACCCATGGGAGAGCAGGGATCACAAAAGGGAGGGAGAAGATTAAAAGTGGAAAATAATTTTTTGACCTAATTAAGGGAAAACTATACTTTTACCATAAAAAACAAGGTATCATATTTTCGATTCATGGTTTGGAAAAACTGTGTGCCAATCGTGTGACACCACCTAATTAAAAAACACGTCTCACATGGTTTTTCCCACATGGTTAGCGAAACCAATGTGAAAAATTTGGGTTACCCATACATAGGAACTTTATAATTGGAAATAACCATGAATTCTAGAAAATTATTTAGGGAAAACAATGAGATTCCCATATGTTGCTAAAAATCTACCACATGGGTTTCTATAGATTGACACGTGGTTTCAAATAAAATGTGTTCCTCTAACAAACCCTCAAAACATTATATTTATGTACACTAGATCTCCTAAAACTCAATGAGATTCATGAGGTACCTTTAATTACTTTTCAAAAGCCTAAAAACAACACATTTATGTGTTCTAACTCTTTTCTTTACATTCTGAAGTTCAGATTAAAAAATGCCCCTCCCGGTAAATGAAAAATTTCAAATTCCATTTAAATTTACATTCGCATGAAACACATGTATTTGCATATTAATAACTACATGAATATGGGATAAAATATGATGGTATATGATTACATATTTTATAATTAATGTGTAACATTTAATCATGATAATGAAATAAAAGTGATGGGTGCACCCGAAATTATATATCCCTCCAATGCATTGTGTAATTTTTAGTATCATGAGATTTAATGTTGGTATAGGGAGTAAATTTGATTCCATTATGGGAAATTTTCAATTATTATGTATTATAAGTTATCCATGACCTATTTTTATCATGAAATGTTTATTATCCACATTTCCAACATTTCCTTTATGTTATCATGCCATATCAAACCTCATTGTTCATGTTATGAATTATCACTCCAATTATGCCCCATTGATATGATTGTTTTCTAACATGTATAATTATATATATGTTATTCCTTGTTTATTCAATTACCATACATTATATGTCCCCCCATTCCTATATATATCCCTAGACTATCCCATACAATTTTTAGTGTGATCATATAAGTTTATTGTATTTTTTTTACTATTTTAAATTGTTTTTTAATCTAACTACATCCAAAATACAATGACTTCTATATATTTTGGGTTGTATTATGTAATAAACCACGAAATGATGTTTAATAATGAAATGGATTTTCATATACGTAGTAAAATAATATTCATGATCATTGGACCCTCGGGTCCAGGAAAAAGCAAGAGTAATGGTTAGTCACATATCCATGCCACAATAACATGTTCACAAGACGGTGAGTCAATATTTAGGGTTTTCAAACCCTTCTTGAATATTTCATTTTTTATAAATCAAACATCATGATTTGAGAATATTGGGTAACCATGTGCCTTCCATAGCCCATGGAAATGAAAATAGATCTCTTTGTTTGACATTGATATCAATGAATTTCGGATCAGACCTAAAAAATGGTGATATCTTTGTCCTATATAAAGTGATTTCTGAATGTTTTGATTTTGATGTCCTCATGTTAGAACATTGCACCGGAGGTTGTTCTGAGGAATCCCTGAAATTATTTTCCCATATCATCATTATGAACCAAGAACTTTTGAACATTATTTACTATCCTCGTTAACAGACTATTCCTCTGGATTCAACATCCCTAGTGTTTAATAAATATGTTTGGTATCCTTCCTTTGAAATTATGAATGAAAAACTCCATTAAGAAACCTTTTTATGGCCCAAAACTCGTGACGCGAAATCACTTGGTGTAGGGATGAATTTTCACAATTACAAATGTAAATTGGCCTAGGGTTCTATAAAACTTAGAAGATTGCATTTTGTTAATACCCAATATCATAATTTTCACAATTACTTTTTCATAAATCTTTAATCTCCCTAATACAATTGTGGGGAAACCTTTGTTTGACCATGATATCAACACATAAGGGCTTTGACCTACCATCTTGAGATGTATCCTCATTATAGGAAGGTTAACCAATCCATGGTATCCTTGGAAACACTATGGTGGAACTAAAAACCTTAGGGTGTTATGGATCATCCTCAACATGTCTTCCAGAGCCAATATTCATTGGCTCAATCTTTCATGTTTTGACTTACATGACCCACATTCCAACTGTCTGGGAGGAACTAAAATCCCTATTTTTTCACCCTCAACCAACATTACCCACATAAATCATCCATGAACCTTTGAAATTAGTAAAGAATTATTTGTTTCACCATCCTACCATCACATATGGTATTTGAAATACTAATAAGAGGCATATACTCTTTATAAGTGTGGAACTATAATCCTCATGATCTGTGACAACACCATCGTGGAACTCAACACCCCATAGTGTTTTGGATCTTCCCTGTAATGTAAATCCAATATTCAATAATCATGTCTTTGTAGCAAGACTCTAAAAAATATCAATCCCTTATTACAAGCTAATAGACCACAAAATACAATGATATATGGTATAATCTCAAATAACTTAATCTGTATTGATATATGGAATGAGTTAAATGACCCTAAAGAATAGTGACAGATGTTCTGGACTAAAATACCATAAACTACAATGATAGAAGGAATGAGATAGAGGAACATAATATAATGTAATATAATATAAGATATAAAAGACCCAAAACAACATCAATAAAATTATTGAGCTAAAAGGCCATAAATTTTAGAGATATAAGGTTTGAGATAAATGGACTTATTGTATAGAGATAAAAAGTCCAATATAATAGACAAGAAAATACTATAAAAAATTATGAAATAAAATATCATAAATACAATAATATAAGGCGTGAGCCAAAATACGCTTCGTTACAATGATAGAAGGTCTAAGATAAATTACCAAAAAAATACAATTGATATAAGGTTCGATTAAAAAGACCAAAAAAACAATGATAAAAGGTATGAGCTAAAAAACATAAAATATAGTGGTAGAAGGTACAATACAAAATTCCCTAAACTATAGACATAGAATGACCAAGATAAAAGGCCTAAAATACAGTGATAGGAAGTCCAATCTAGAAGACCATAAACTACAACACAAAAAATATTTAGTCTGTATGAGTGGAAAAGATATAAATATTATGGGATCATCAATAAAATTAGAAGAAACCATTCTATTCCCTCCATGTCCGTTGAGTTTAGAAAAATATAGAGGACTCTTCCTCCTTACCATGTATTGTAACAATATTATCCTTTTGTAAATTATCTAATCTAATGAAAAATTGGCCACATAAATTATAAGTAAATCACATGATGGTGGGAATTAAAGAGAATTTATCGAGAAAAATATATTATGATTTAAATATTTAGATGAAAAAATTAATTTTCTAATAATATTAGACAAATTATAGGATTTATCGATGATTCATATCACATCAAATCACTAAAAGTTTAAGAAAATTAGAAATTAAAGATGAATGGAAAAACATATATGGTTTAGAGGATTCATTCATTGATTTCATACAAAATAGGGAGTTTCTCTGAATATTTGATATTGTAAAAATAAATATCAACAATTGAACTAAAATAATATTAGATATGATGAACATGAAAAGTATGAATTATTTTGGAAGGATGTGTTAATCGAATGATGAAGGAACACTCTTCCCTCTTCTTCTATATATCCCAAGTAAGAATGGTATTCATCAATGTTGACAACATCTACACAATTATAAGTGGTTCCTAGTCGGGATGATTATTCCGACAATAAATAATGTATGTTATATAATTTCACCCCATATATCTATATATAAATGGTGAATACATCCATTTGGGTGTGCATCTCTAAAGTAAACTAACAACTATATTCCAACACCTATGATGATCCCTTTGCCGATTTGGTTGATGAATTCCCATCCTTATGATCCTGAAAATACCTCTCACTGGTATTCAATTCATTATGAGACATTTTTATCCACCCAATCTAACCAAAGATTGAGGGGAAACCCTTTTTATATATCCAAAATGGATAGGAAAATATTAATGGGTATATGGATTATAGATGATCATCCCATACATCATGGATTCATGAACCTAGTTCTGAAGGAAAATATTGTACGAACATTCATCAATACAACCAATACCATTATAAAAAATTGACCCATTTTTGAAAAATATGGTTATAATATCAAGTCATAATATTTTACCCATATATCAGTAGCTACATCAAGGCCTAAAAACCAATACTAAAACCCAGAAGTTTCTCCAAACCTAGCGAGAAATAAGGTGCCACTAACCATGGTGGTGTTGTAGTATCGATAGTAGTGTAAATTCTCTCAAATCAATCAATATAAAAACTAGAAAGGAATAATTGTACTATATGGTATTCGACCCTACATAATGTGTCCCAGAAGAAGGTAAAGATGTTAAAGAGTTTTTATTTCCAGATTGAGAGGTTTCCCCTCTAATAATCAAGCTGCCTTCAATAGTGTGCTTACCTGGATTCCTAAGTGTGTGTCTCTAGACAGGAAATGTCAAATGTTCTGGAACATAGATGTTAGACATACTAGGATATGGCTCGATGATATATATTGAATCACTCAATATCTCATTATGTCTTGATAACTCGTTCTAAGATGGCCCAATATGAATCGACATTGTAACAAACCTTCCAAGAATGGAACTGGTGAGGGTGTATAACTGTCATCCGATCTCCCTTTTGATAATGGAAAATGTTGATCCAATACATGAATGAGATAAGTGAAGAAATAGTTATCAATATTCCTATATTTTCGATAAATATTTTTAGAATCTACCTTGATATTATAGGATTATGTGTAGGGTCATACAAGACATCCATGCGAGGATGAAAATCATGATTCAATTCCCCAAGGGGGGAAATCCTACCTAAATGATTCATATCTTAGAGGATGATTCCAAATTCCCCAAGGGATATAAGTAGGGATTTTTTCTTATGGAACATATAACTAAAAATATCAATAAGGATATATGAATGACCATAAATGATGAATTTCTATTCCCAAAAAACTTCATAAATATGGATAGCAAGATGTTGGTCTGCAAACTCTATCAAACTCTACTTCACTAAAAATGCTCATTCCCTTTCATCAGAAATACTTCCCCCAGATTAAAAATAACATTTTTAACTACATTTAAAACATGAGTAGTTAAAATATGTGAAAAATATGATCGAGTAGCTTTGAGTGTTGGGATGGATGGAAAATCACAACTTTTCAAACCCATATTGGTATTCGCTGGCGTATTGGACAATCACTAGGACCGTAAAATGATCAGACGTCCATCCTCAACAGTTGTTGCCCAAATGCAATAAAGAGATTCTAACACCCATAAATATGATCAATTGTAGTTAATATATGGGTATGAGTCATCATCTAGAATGAAAAATCTGTAAAGAGGTTTCATGTGTGATAGAGGGTAATCATAAAGTTTAGATGGATGAATCCTTTTTAGAACCACATTTTCAGATTAGAATTGATATCGAGGTTCGATATTTCAGTACCTAGAAATAATATCCCTTTAGTAAGATATATATAGAGATAAATTATGGAAAATGGAACCCATATTCTCAAAATAAATAATCATAGGATAGAAAACTGAATATCTTATCAAGTGAAATGTGAAACTCTAAAGGCCTCATGCCCATCACATGAATTATAATGGTATTCATGATTGCATAAAGGACTAACAAATAACCTATATTAGTAATATCTTTTAGACCACATAAATGCACAAAACATCATGAAACCACATAGTCAGTCATGAGTCTCACTACCACATTACCATGTATTAGTCACACAATCGGTGTAATAATCAAGCGTCTATGAGATCAAACGATCAGATCACATGAAACACTTAAAGAGATCATACATCCCCAAATAAAGGGTTTAATAAATTACCAATGATATATTAATTGATTATTAAAACATAATCTGTAGAGATAAGTATCCAAAAAGTGGTTCTTGCAATGCATCTTTGAGAAACATATCAAGCGAGTAGTTCTTAGGAAGAGGTCTTGCGGAAAAGTCACATGATCAATTTTGGAATACATTCAATAAGTTATGTGAAAGAGGTAAATCAAAATAGTTCTGAGATTTTGGTATTTTTTAGTGAACCTCCCTTCATTACTCAATTTATAGGGCCTCACATAGAATACCAAACGTCGCCTTGATTATTGTGAATTTCCCAAGACATTAATTTGTTATACCATCAAAGCCTTAGGAAACCATTTAAAATCCTCAGAACCATGCCCTCTTCCCCATGGATTTTACTCTTAAGGGTGGGGGGAGTGATGGATTTTTACTCACACAAACTATCAATCAACAAACCCACATGACAATAAATACATGAATATGGGCATCATTTTTCACTAAAAAAGCCAAGGAAGTGAATGTTGCTGAAATTTCATAGGTTACGTGAAATTCCAAGGAATGTTTTTTTTCATGGCCTTTAGAATGTCATGAGGAAGTGTAATGATTATCAATTTACCTATTTCAGATCTCATGATGACCCTTTAACTAGAAATTATATTCTCAAAAATCTGTATGAGACATTCGATAATCACACGAAACCTACGAGATGAGTTCCCCCCAGTCACGTGACTCGTCATCCAGAGGGTGTTAGAAAACCCTTCAAAAATACTTTTAAAATGAGGTGGAAAACATGTACATGATATGAGCCTCTCATGGTAGTCATAATTATGTGACAGAACCATGTGTTTTGTAAGAAACGATGAGAGAACCCTGGGGATATGTCATCCTTGTCACACAAGATCCCACTGGCATGTCACCCTCACAAAAAATGGGATTTATACATTTTCATGAGAATATCTTGTCCCCATTTGGAGAAAAATAACAAATAGATGTTTTTTTTCATTTTAAGTAGTCACATATCACCATAGGACCTTTTTCTTGGTCATGAAACACGTCACTGATGTGGGGATTGGGTTTCTTCGAAAACACTCATATGATGTCATGAGACTCCAACCATTGGGAAATATAAAACTGGAAATAAAAATTTAAATGATAGGAGATTATAATGAGGTGATGAATCATTGATATCATGTGAAAGGGGCTGTGCAGCATAGGAAATCACTATTGGTCCCATGGAGACCCCCTCGACATGTCATCATGATCCCATGTAATCCCTAGGTATGTCAACATAATCCCATAGAATCCTTCTTACACGTTGGCATGATATTGTTATAACCACCGAACATGCTACCTTTGTCTCAGATAAGGATATGAAAAAGCATCCAAGATCACTTGATAGCCTTTTAATATGTGTCTAGATCCCACAATGACCACTGAATATGTCACCCAATCTTTATGATGTCCCTGAAAAGTTTTACACGATTAGGAAATATCCACTTAATTGAAAAAAATCGAATAAACATGTCTATAATTGAATCGTCTTAAAGTTGTTGAAAATAATGGGACACCCCCAAGAAACCAATAGATGGATATCTTGAACTGACTAATTCAAGATACCTCCAATGACTCTATATTGGATCTATGATATTCAAACTACACAAGAAATTGTATAACCATGGTTGAGAGGCCTATAAATTCCTCCCTCCCATCAAAAAATTAATATTAGTATCTATGCACTGGTGCACTGAGGAAATTGATCTGATTTCATGGAGCACCCAATCTAAAAAACGCTAGGTACTACTCCATATAATGATATAGGAAATTACCCAAGGAATATTTAAGAATAAATTTGTATTTTTCACGATCACTTGATATATTTAGAAGGTCATATAGTGGATTAGATGAAGAGAATCATGAATATCTACTAAATCATGTGAAACCTAATAGAGATAAAAAAATTTACAAATATAAGGACCATATTAAATAAAATCTATAATTAAAGTCTAAAATAATTAAGGCTCGCATGAAGAATATATACATTGATCCTTGTGTTCCATTCACAACTCTTCTATATAATGAGAAAATTCTATGACACGTCACTTAAATAATGAAACACTCTGTTGGAAATCTCTGTGGATAAAACAACACCCCTTCAGAATCCCAAGGAAAGTGATATAGAGAACCTTAGACATTCCACCGAAGTCTTGTGAATCCCTCCAGGCATTCATTCAAGAACTGGATATTTCCTAAGACAGATTTTCCATTTTATGGGAAGACACAAGTGTGCCTCATCTAGGTCTCACAAACTCCACCATACGTACTAGCCGAATCATGCGACACTCTCCAACCATGTTATCTCAAATCATGTGATGTCCTCCTTGACAAGTCATCCAGATCCTTTGATTTCCCCAGAACAAGATTTTAATGATCATGCAATGAAATCCAAACATTCCATTCATATTATGCAATGTTAAATGTAAAATCCAATCGAATCATTTGAATGTATTTGTAATTGTCCATAATATTAGAAGTCATCATCCCAAATTTCAGTTGTACAGTCAAGGAATGTCATGTAGATAATCAAGTTTGTCATGAAGATAACTATTCTAGGTCAAGAATACTAATTATGAGATTATAATCCTATATAGTGGGCATATTTGGTAAACCTCGGTGTATAATACTTGATTATCAGCATCATATGATATCTCTCACAAATTTAGTAACCCTTAGTGTGTAATCCTTGATCAGTGGAATAATATGTTATTTCTCTCATGTTAGGGAAACATCATTGTGTAAGACTAGATCAACAGTTATATGTTGCATTTCAGGGAAAACATAGTGTGTAAACCTAGATTAGATGCATAATATGATATGTCTAGATAGTTAGGTTTAAAGTATATTATAATCCCATATCAGCAGTATAATATGATATGTCACGCATATTAGGGAAACCTATGTTTGTAAGACCCTATAAACTGTATAATATGACATGTCTTGCATGTTAGGGAATACTGAGTCTGTAATACATGATCAGAAACATAATATAAAATATATAACATATTAGGGAAACCTTAGTCTATAAACCCAAATTAGTGGAATAATATGATCTGTCTCACATATTAGTGAAACATATGTGTTTATTCCCAGATTAGCGGCATAATATGACATGTCTTGAAAATTTTGCAACCCTCAATGTGTGAGGCCCAATCATCAGAATAATATGATATTTCTTGCATATTATGGAAACCTCAGTGTGTAGTCCTAGATCAGTAGTAGAATATGATATATCCCACCTACTAGGAATACCCTAGTGTGTAAGCCACAATAAAGATGAACTATCAAAACTCTGATTCATACAATATATAAGATATATGAGAAAATTTTCAATGGCCTAAACTCAAATAGTAATACTACTTAGTGAATTTCTCTCAATATTTATGACATTTCAACAATCATGACCAAATCACCCCCCATGAATGATCATTCCACGTCATCCACTAATAGACTGAGTGGTCAACTAAAATATGATAACATTGATTCCTATCCAAACCATGTTACATATGATTCCTTCCTATAAAATGAGATCTATATTATGTATCTAAAGGAGATTTCCCATTATTTAATCCCCACATACCTATGATGTGTGATTCATTACATTATTTCCCTTGTTTCTCACACCAATCATGGATGATGTGGGATTAGGGTGTTGCAATAGTCATATCATTCGCATCATGAACCTCCACTATCCTTGGAATTCTCAGTGTGTATGCACTAATAAGTGGGATGAAACAACAAACTCTATATAAGGGTATCTACCTTGAGGAATTTTCTAAGGGAATGTCTAAATTTTAATGACATGAATTCCTATTATAATAAGGATACGTAGGATGCCAACTCAAGGAATGAGCTAAAAAACATGGTGGCTCTGTATCATCAAAAATGTAATTTTTCAAGATGTGAAAAATATATAGTTTAATAGACTTTGTGAGGTTTTATCCCTACCAAAAAAAGGGTATGTATGAAACCTCATAATGGAGAAATCCTATCCTTGACATGTGAATCACTACCATACGAAAAACTTTGTTTCAAGTGCCTGGATACTACGATTTAACAATTAATCTTCTAAAGATTGTAATAAATGAAAAAAAAACATTAGATACATATAGATGGAATCACTAAATGATTCCATTTGAATATGACAAGGTTGAACCTAAATTCATTTTATAGTAAAGGGTCCCGTATAAGGATTAAAAGAGACTAATAAATATAACTTAAATATATAAGAGATTCCTAGAGTCTGAAATAATTATACCCAAATGTGTTTTATGAGATCAACCTCCCATCATCTCGACCAATGTTATTTAATAAGTTTCATTGGTTCTAAAACCTCAAATACCTGCAAACCAATGTAATGTAGGTCTATAAAAAATTATGGATCCATGAACTATTGGTAGATTCCATTATGAACAATAATGGTGAACCTAACCTGAATGATTGAATAGACCATTGATCCCACTACATGAAATTTTTGGGATAATCCAAATGCACCTATGTTGTATGATTCATAATGAAACCAAAATTGTGTGATTAACATGAACCTAGTTAACCATTGAATAACATTTACATGATCAAAGGATAGAATACATTGTTTTTTAGACTTTTTTTTGGTTCCTCTAATGAGGGTCCCCTAAGGGTCATGTCTATTTTCAATCGAAATACTATCAATCATTACATTAATACTCATTATTCACCTTCTTGAAGTATCACATTAAAATTTTGAAATTAGTATGCTAAAAACCCTTGAATAAAAAATGGGACAGACTCATCATCTACAAAGTTATACTATTTTTTTCATCCTCAATGTGCCTTCTCAAAAAATATCACATAGAAGTGATCCATTATATAATAAAATAACACACATATATATAATGATACCATGGATCCACATTTCCATTGGGTTTTCACGATCATGCCCTCACAAAAATATATATTATAATCATTATTTTAAATTATCATTCCTCTAAAGAAATAATATCATAGTCATTACTATATATTATGTATTCTGACATGTCATTATCACTATATCATAGTATAATCCGTGTTAATTTCCAAAATCCACTAAAACCTAGGGAACATAATTAAATATTATACCATCATAACACAAACATTTATCGTAATTCCTTATCTTTAGTTACCCGGTGCTGGTGCATTATTTTAATAAATTGTCATGATTACAAGGAATAAAGTCTTTCATGACGTTTCTATTTACCAGTCTCATAAACTTGATTACATACATGAATGTTAAATTACACTTTATGAAAAACAATAGTTAATAAACAATCCTTTGAGAACACCATTATTCCCTTAGTATAACCATGAATATTAATCATAATTTACTTCTTGGAATCATGGGAAAATAAAAAATAAGAAAGGGGTTAGCTCAGATGCTCAGTAAGGAGAACAAAAAATAGGAAACTATCATAAATAAGAATAAACATTTACCGAAATGTCTAAGAAAAAAAAATATTATTTTAAAAATAATCTTCAGAATAATATGGAAAATATTAATCAACTAATGGTATTTACATATTGAAATGGATATTCTATTAGTTGAAAAATCTCATCTAATATCAATTGCTAATTTCATAATTATGTAATTCATAATGTCGGACTTCGTAACCAAATAGTCAATGCACTGTGCCAAGACTAGAAATAAATATTTTTTCAAGGCCATGTGCTAAGACACTAGTTTGTATCATGAGACCTACTGATGCATCGATAAGTTATAGTGGGATCCACCCATCACTTACTAAGTCAAATTCATTCCTCATATTAAAAGGTTGAAACTTAACATAAACAATCATATTAAAACTATCACATGAAATGTTATTAATTTAAACCTAAAAAATGAATGGTATAAAAATAGTACATCCCTAGTCTAACATATCATAACACATTCAATAAAATATTGAATTGTGTTTTATAGTAAATCATCCTCAATCATGAATAGTAACCAATAAAAGTTGTTGATATTGTTGTAAATAATCAGTAAAACTCTTGTAGAGAAATATGAATTTTCAAGAAATCATTTTAAAGTCACACAAATTATAAAATAAGTCATTTAAAAGATACTTTTGAATCAATTTTTTCCATACCACATTGATGATTTTGAAATAAATTAACACTTCTAAACAATCATGTCTACATAAATATATCCATAAAATCATTTTGAAAACATGGACTTCAATTAATAGATTAAGAAAAATAAATCTTTAAAAACATTGAAAATGATGGTCTTTTTCAAGAGTCGCTTACCTAAAAAATTAAAATATTCCTTTTTAAAAAAATTAATGAAACCTGTACATAGATGATATATATGTCCCAGTAGATACTTACATATAAATAATCTCGGATAATAATGAGATTGGGGAATTAACCCTTACCTTGTACATTCATTTGGTCGAGGGTAAGTTTAACCTCCTATATAATCACCATAATATGTTATTAAATTATACAAGAACCATATTCATATTTATGATATAATTTTTTTATTAATTTATCGCCTTATGCTAACAATTTAATAATAACTTCTATGTTAAATTAATATTTCGGGCAATAATCGCTTTCTCTTTCGTACATGTTTTAACTTGTTATTCTTGATCGTATAACTTATAACCTGATTTAATTTCATCTAGAATATAAAAAATTATTTATGTATCATATATATTCAGAATATAAATATGTATAATAGATATATATATATATGAAATTTAAAACACCGTTTATGGAGACGGTAGGTTGTACGTACGCAAAACGATGTATTTGTTTTCATACTGAATTGAACAGAAGTAAGTGAATGAGATATATGTAAATACATATATATATATATAGTATCATTATTAAGTCATATATTACATACTTAATAATAATATATATTCTTATAATCATCTTTGAATAGTGAACGTGGAAATGAATCTCATCACATCATAGAGACTGTAAGCCATACATATGCATGAGCAATGATACCATTATATTGATTATTAAATACTATTTAATTGGATGTTATATTATATATAAATAATAATTAACATGTAATATTTATTATTTAAATCAAATATAATCATTACTATACCCATCAAAATAATGAAGTGTTGAATAACAAATTTGACCACGACATGGAGACGGTAAGTCGTGCATATGCATGTGTGGTGACATTTTCATTAACAAGTTGGATAGAATAATGAATATGGTTGTACCATATCTATAATAACATAATATTTTTTATAAGTTACTTTATATATATTTTTGGTATGGAAACAATAAATCAAAAAGAAATAGAAGAAGAAAGGAACATTGAATGAGGTGATGAAATAATTACCTCTTTTTCGGGTTCTTTTTTTTATTAGATCAAAAAATGATCCTTTGGATGGATTTATGATCAATGTAATGACTCTAGGTTTAAGTTAGGGTTGTTTGGAGGATATTTTTGTGGGTTTAGGCCAAGAAAAATGGCACTGGGGGTGTTATTTTGAGAGAAGGGGAAGTACCCTTTTGTAAGAGAGGTGAGGGTCACTTTTAGAAAATCATGAAATATTATTTTATTATAAAACACTTTTCATTACATTATGGATTAAAATGGATTTATTCCATGGATAAGGTGGGTATGGGTCAAAATATTCTCATCTAATTGGTTTTAAAAAAGTTTTTATCACCATATTATCCATTTATTTAGTATTTAGTTCTTCTTTAAATAGTTTACCATTTACCATATATCATTGAATTTTATATTATAAACATAAAATAAAATAAAAATTGAACCTAAAGTGGTCCATTAATTACATATATAACTTTATATAACTCCCTTGGCCGAAAATTAGATTTTTGGGGATATTATAACTCTTAAAAATATATTATTTGTTCTAAAAACCAATTTATGTCAATATTGAAACTATTTAGTTTTTAGTTTTTGTGAATGTAATAAGAAGTATATTATTTAAAAAAATTAAATCAACCCTAACATGTCATATTCACCTATAATATTCTTGGATGGCATCAAAAGTCTCAATTTACATTTATTTTTATTTTTATAATAGAAGTTATTTTAATATTTCATTAATAACGCAATTACAACATCATCATTGTGTCAGAAATAAATCTAGTTAATTTTAGTCTAAAAATAATAAATAAAATTCTATGATGTAGGAAATAGTTTTATCTTTCTAATCAATATTTATAGTATAATTTATCATATGTGTAATACTATATTAAAAATGATTTAGTTTATAAAATTTGAATTTAACACTTTTAACACTTCTTTAACTAATATATAATAAATGTCATAATCTAATAAAAGTAAACCCAAATGATCATATATTATTAATATGGTTTATTTTGGTCAAAATCGACTTTTCCAAATGAATTAGTTCATGTGTTAAGGTTATTATAATATTATGTTTACCTTTAATTACCCTGTTTACTTTTAACTGTGGTAAATAAAAATTAATAGTTATTATTCACGAAAAATTATTTTCATCATATTGAACTACATTTTACTTACTGATTTAAACCATTTCTCTCAAATTTTTGAAATTCGATTCACGGAAGTGGTAAAATTATGTTTTATGCAAATTTTCAAATCTCCCTAGAAGGTTTGTGAAAGTTATTAAAAAATTTAATAAAATTTTATGCATATAATATTATTATAAAATGACTCTAATGAATTAAATTGAACTAATATAGGTATTATCTATATATTTTACTTTAAATTAAATTTTAATTAAAAATAATTATTGAAATAAAAAGTCGGTTTTTAACAATAACGCATTGTTTTCACTATTCACCAAGAATTGAGTGTTTTCAGAAAAATACCAAAAATTAACCCTAAGATAATTTTTCTATTCTTATTTCAAAAATTAAATCTATTTTATATAAATAAAAAAATTTCTGTAACATTAATTAATTTAAAATTAATTCTCGTTGTCAAAAACAAAAAGTGGGTTTTTAAGAAGTAAAAACTATGAAAAGATTTATATGTGTTTATGTCCAATTTAAATGTAAAATTACAACCAATGACCATAATTGGATTAAAAGATAAAAATATAATCTAATTATACTTAAAAACCATTCAAATGTGTATTTTAACAATATAAATTATTTGGATTAAAAAAAATTTTGATTTAAAATTTAGTATTTTTTAGCTATTCATCAAAAAAATAATGTTATCTGAAAAATAAAAAAAATAACCAAACTAATTTTTTTGTCCTTATTCTAAAGAAGATGTTTATTTTATCAAATTTATTATATATTAATGTTTCAAATAATTAATTTAAAAAGGGTTCTTCATTAAATGGCGGGAAAACTATAATTTTTGAAAAAAACTACTTTTATCTAAAAAATTGAATTTGTCCTCATATTATGTCTATGAATCACAGAATTTGAATTTTTATATTACATAAGATATATATAAAATTTAAAATGTAGTTAATACTATTCATAACCACTTTTAAACGGCTAGGTTGGAATGTTATGGTGCGCTCAAACTCAGTGTTGCGTGTAGCGCAAGCTATTGAATTACATGAATGAGATAACGTACTATGAAATCATTGGGGTTTTACATTCCCATATCCTTCAATAAATTAAATCCTCACAATTTTTAATTTTTCTTCGAAAATAAAATGTTTTAAATAGAAAATACCTTTGTGGAAAACCCACATCAAAAATATGGTTAATAAAATTTAATCTTAATAAAAGGGAAATGGAAATGAAAAAGTCACCACCAAATTTAGATCATGATTAAGGGAACATTGGTGGAATTTAAAGAAACATAATTGGAGGAAAATTTAAATATTTACAGGGAGTGATTGAGGTATTCAATCACAAACAAGGGTAAAATTAAGTTCCTCAAACCATCAATCTATAACAATTTAAAATATCATTGGTTCAATAAAACATAAGGTATTAGGTTAACACATTTTTGGTTTTAATATCCCTTCCAAAATGTTTAAGAATTGATTTTTTCAAAAAATAAGAAAAAAAGAATACATGCATATAGAGTTCCATACTTTAACTAATTTATACCACAAACGCATCTTTCAGTCCAAAAGATAATAGAACTCAAAAATATTATATTTAACCTAATCATATAGGGATACAAAAATAATGATTTTATAATTCGTCTTTCATACCATTTAAAAAACTACATTATACAGACCAAGACATCACATCAGCCAGTTGTAGGGGATGTACCCTTGTTTCCCTTTGGTGGTTGGTTCACATCTTGTGGGCTTGCCAAATTCGACTGGTTGTCGCCCATCCTTAGGGTTGTACTTTTTATAACAATCAAAAAATATTCTTATGAAATGTTTTAAACATAAACAATATTATCCAATCTCCAACTTAATCCATTCAAACCTTTATACTTATCCAAAATACCTCTATCCAAACTCACAGTCAAAACTTTATAAGGTAAATATAATGAAGATATCTTTTTTCCATATAATAACACGTGAATACCTTCATCATGTATTCTCATTAAACATGGTGACACCCTGAATTAACATAAAACCTTATTGAATAAATTCATTCTCCCTTGTTATGTATAGAATTCTCGATATACTCCTTAAATACAAGAGTTTTTAATACTCGAATAGTGATGGAATAAACAAACCAACTATCATTTTCATGCTAGGTTTTTTAGCTTCACTGTGTGGAAGGAGACGACTTTGATTGTGGTGGTGGTTCCCATAGTGATGACGTCTTCCTACTTCGGGCATTCAGTTCAGAAAGTGATCGTCTTCTTCGCGGCTACTCAGATCTGGTTCCTGTAGCGGCGACACCTTCATTCTTCGGGTATTCGGTTCGAATAGCGTTTGCTTATTCGTGGAGGCTCATATCTGGTTCTTATAGTGGTGGAGTATTCCGGCATAGAGAATTCAGTTTAGTTAGGAGGATCGGATCTAGTTTCCGTTGTGGTGGAGTCTCTCCTCTTGGGTTTCAGGTATCTTTTTTTAGAAGGTGGCATGCTTTGACCATAGCAGCGAGGGTCTTAAATGTCATGCATATCTTCATCAGCATCAGTCCCTGTTCTGTGTGAATCTTTTCTCTATTGCGACGGCCTTTTATGTGGCTATTTTATTTGGGCGTTTAGTTTCTTTTTCATTCATGTCGGTGTGTATGCTCTGGACACTTTTAATCAGGCGGGTTATAAGTTGTTCTTATTTGGCGTATTTAGTTCTGTTCCATTGGTGTTTTCTTTCTTCTCAAATCTCTATGCTTCTGTGGGGGTTCTATTTATTTTTTACATCTTGGGTTCTTCAGGCGTCAGCGTTTCAGCTTGCGCGACTATTGGTAGATGTGATGATTCTGGTCTTCGTGTTGCCTCTTTCACTTCATGTTTTTATTTTGGTCCTACAAATTTTGTAGCTGCTGGGATGATTGTGTGGTTTGTGTTTGTCATGTTTTGTTGATTGATGTCTTGTGTTGGTTTGATGTTGTTTTCTGGTGTTGGAGTGATGGAGAAGGTGATATGTTGGGGTTGTGACATGGTATTGCAGACAATTTTTCCTACCTCTATTTGCTTCGTTCTCTACTTTTGGTGGCAGTATTCCTCCATTATTTCCGAGTCGGAGTAGTCTTGTGGTCTTCTGGATCCTTTGGGATGTGTGTTCATGAGGAAAATTCATAGAGATCTTTGGTGATTATCGATTTACTGGTCTTTCGACATTCCTTTTTATTTGAAATTTGGTTCACTAGTGGCAGTTTTTGAAATCTGAAATGGGCAGGATTTGAAGCAGTTTTTTGGCTTTTGGTGTTTTTCTGTTGTATTTTGATGGTGGAATCAATCATAACTCTACAAGGTTCATCTCCAGATGAGGATGAAGGGTAGGAAAAATTTATCTGACATGACCTTTAGATATGGGTGAATGAGAGGGTATGGCTTTTCCATTAGTACCAGGCCCGTGCATCTATGCGGGATAGCTTGCTGAGCAGTCATATGTGGTGGAGGCTTGACATAATATTGTAATTTTTGGGGAGGGGTAGTTCATTGTAGTCTTGATCTAGGTTAACTTTTTTATGTTTTTCCCCAGTTTCCCACTTTTTCCACAAAAGTGCTTTTGAAATAAAAAATGTAATTTTCAGTAAAAATCACTACATTGGTATGAGAAAAATATTAATGTTTGTCTTTCTCTCAATCATAAATTTTACAAAATTTTTAACATAAAAATCTGTCACTTTACATGGTAGCATATATTCTAAAATCCGTAATGAAATAGTACTGCAGTACAATCCTTATATACTCTATAATTCTTCTAACTTGAACATAATTAATACAATACTAAAATTTCACAATTCTTTAATAATGACATGAGATCACTAATCATTTTTCTTCAACTACGTTAGTATCATAACTTCATTATAATCAAATTGTATCATTTGGGGGAATACTATGATGATTTGGACATTGATTCACGTAGTGTCCCAACTCATTGCAGATGAAGCATTATACATTTGAGACCTCTTTCATACCCTTACAATCACATACTTGGTGTCCTTTTTCAATACTTATAAAAAATCACATTCCCTTCAAGAGTTTTCCAAGGTGATTCTTAGCACAGTTATCACATGTGGGGAAATCCTTATTTCAATTCTTCCCATTATCAATCATTTTCTATGCCATCATATTCTTCTATTTATTCCCTACAATTCTATATGACTAAGAGAATTCATTAATTATCTTATTACCACATGATATTATTACTTCATATGATGAGAATATGTGGGAGACTATTTCACATATAAATTTTATCTTATGACCATAAATGATATGGGCCTTATTACTCTTTGTATCATGCTTATTGCTAGAGTTCTCGTTCATTATACTCTGCAGCATTTCTAAATGTCTAAATACTCTATGTTAGAACATATCATAATTTATAATCCAAAAACTAGAAAAATTATCAACAATAACTGAAAATTTTCACACATCTAGTCTCATATATTAAAAATAGTTTCTTTGCTGACATATTTACTCACAAATCCATCAAAATTGTTTGTAATGAAAATTTGAATTATCCTAAGAATATCCCCCAGGAGTGTCATAAAAAAGAGTACAACAAGCCCTGTTATCATCCACCGGTTCCCATTTGATTCTAGCTTAAAAAGGTGTTATCATGTTTTACCTCTAGATATATCTATTCAAGAGCCGCCTCTACCTACTTTTATCCCGACCAGGAGGTATTTCTTGGAAAATTAAAAAAATATCTACATTACCAAAATTCTAGGATGTTCTTATATTTTAATCCTCAATGTTTATCTTAGGTTAATGTTCTCTAATTAAAGTTTATCTAAATCTTTTATCAATGTTGTTTCTATACTTCCTCTAATCCCAAGTCTAATGCCCCAACCCCAGTTACCCAGTTCCAATGCATTATTTTAATACATTGGCATGATTAGAAGGAATATGGTCCTGAAAGGCCGATCCGTTTTGCAGTCTTGGAGAATATAACACATACATGAATGTTAGATTACACTTTCTAACATACAGTAGAGCATAAATAATATTTTCATAATTCCATTATTACCTAAGCATAGCCCTGAATATTAATCATTATATACTTCTTGGAATCCTGGGAAAATAAAATATAAGAAATGGGTGATCTCAGATGCTCAGTAATGATAACAATATAGAGAAAACTATCATAAATAAGCATAAACATTTAATGAAATGTATAATACTAACACAAAATCATTTTAAATTTAAACTTCAGAATAATATATATAATGTAAATCAAATAATTCAATTTACTTATTCACATGGATATTCAACTAGTCGAATAATAACATGTAATATCAATAGCTAATTTTATAATGATTTAATGCATATTACCGGACTTAATAACAATATATTCAAGGCCTCGTTTCAAGACTACAAATAAATATTTTGTTAAGGCCTCATTCCAAGACACTAGATTGTCTCATGAGACTTTTCGATGCATCGAAGAGCTATAGCGGTCTCCACCCATCACTAACTAAGTCCAATGCATTCCACATACAAAAAAGTAGAATCATAACCTAAACATTCGTATTAAAAATAGAATACGAAATTTTAATACATTAAATATAAACCATGAATGGTATAAAAATATCACATCCATGGTCAAACATATCATAACTCATTCAATATAAAATGGAAGATTTTATTATAGAAAATCATCCTCAATAAAGTATAATATCCAATAAAGCTTGTTGACATAGTTGAAATTAATCAATAAAACTTGTTGAGAGAAATTTCCCTTTTAAAGAAATCATTTAAATGTTGCAAAATTTATAAATGAAGTAATTTAAAAGATATTTTTGGATCAAACTGTCCCTTACCACGTTGAAAATGTTTATAGAAATTAACACTTTATAACAATCATGTCTACATAAAATTATTTTTTAAAATAATTTAGAAAACATGGACATTAATTAAAAGATTTAGAAATATAATTATTTAAAATAATTTAAAATGAATATCTAGTTCAAGAATCAATTCCATAAAAACATAAAATATTCAGTTTAAACATTTTAATGAACCATGGACACATATGATAAATATGTCGCAAAAGATTCTTACAGATAAACTATCTCGGATAATAATGAGATTGAGAAATTAACCCTTACCATGTACTTTCATTTGGTATAGGTTATGTCTAACCTCCTGTATAATGACCATAGTTTTTTATTAAATTATACCAGAACCATATTTATATTTATTATAACATACATTATTTATTTGTGGAATTATACTACACATTTAATAATAATTTCTATGTTAAAATAATATTTTGGCTAATAATCGCATTCTCTATCGTACATGTTTTAACTTGTTATTGTTGATCGTATCACTTATAACACGATTTAATTGCTTCTAGAATATAAAAAATTATTTATGTACCATATATATTCAGAATATAAATATTTATAATAGATAGATATTTGAAATGGAAGGCATAGTTTATCGAGACAGTAGGCCGTATATACATAGAAACATTGTTTCTGTTTTTATATCATAATGAACGGAAGTAAGTGAATGAGATGTATTTAAATACAAACACACACAAACACATATATTTAATTTATCATTATTATGTCATATATTACATAATTATTAATAATATATATATTTATAATCATAGTTGAATAGTGAACGTGGAAATGAATCTCATCACGTCGTGGAGACGGTAAACCGTAAGTACGCACGAGCGACGATATCATTCTATTGATAGTGAAATCATATAAAATTGGATAGAATATTATATATAAGGAATAGTTAACATGTTTTATTTATTATTTACATCAAATATATTTATTATTATACCCATCCAAATAATGAAGTGTTGAATAACAAACTTCACCACAACGTGGTGACGGTAATCCGTACGTACGCACGTATGGTGACTTTGTCATTCATTGGATAGATAGAATAATGATTATTATTGTGACATATTTATATTAACATCATAGTATGTATAATTTAATGGTTTTATTAATTTGGAATGAAAAAAACCATGAAAGATGAAGTGGATAAAGAAAAGAACCTTGGATGAGGCGTTGAAATAATTACCTATTTTTCAGGTGCTTTTGATTTGATAAAAAGGGATTCTTAGGTTGGATTTGTGATCAATGTAGGGCCTATAGGATGAATTTATAGTAGTTGTGAGGATATTAGTGTAGCGTTCGGCTGAGACAAATGGCATAGGAGGTGTGATTTTGAATGAAGAGGAAGTATCGTTTTATATGATAGGTGAGGGTCACTTCTGGAAAAGCATAAAATTTTATATTTGTATAAAGTGATTTTCATTTTATAATGGATCCAAATTGATTTATATGGAGGATATGGTCGGTATGGGTCGAAATATTATAAAAAAATAGGATTTAGGCAAGTTTAGGTCACCATATTAACCATATCTTTTAGATTTATCTACTGGTTAAATAGTTTAACATTTACCATGTCTCCTTGAATTTTTATATTTTAAAATTTCTATAAAATTCCAACAGAACCTGAAGTGGTTAATTAATTACATATCTAACCTTATCTATGTAACATGGCCTAATATTAAATTTTTTGGAATATTATAACATTTAATAATATATTATTTGTTTTAAAAACTCATTTATGTCAATTTTGACACTATTTAGTACATGGTTTATTTGAAAGAAATAAAAAGTTGATTACTTCAAAAAAAATACATTAAATAATCTCTAACATGTCATATTCACCAAGAATTTTTTTTATGGAATCAAAAGTCTCAATTTAAATTTATTTATATATTTATAATATCAATTATTTTAATCTTTTATTAATAAGGTAATTACTGCATCATTATTGTGTCATAAATAAATTTAATTATTTAATGTCTAAAATTTATAAATAAACTACCCTGATTTATTAAATCTTATTATTTTTCTTATTAATATTTACAGTCTAATTTTTCTTATGTGTAACTCAATATAAAAATGGTTTAGTTATTAAACATTGAAATTAAAACATTTAACTCTTTTTTAAATAAAATATAAAAAATTTCTTAATCTAATTCAAGTGGACCAAAAGGATTATATTTTATTCATAATAATTATTTTGGTTTAAATACACTTATCCAATATAATTAGGATTTTTTATGGTAATTATAATATCATTTTTACCGTTAATTACCATATTTACTTTTTACTGTGGTAAATAAAATTCATAAGTTACTATTCAAAAAAAATTATTTTCATCCAATTGAACCACATTTTACTTAATTATTTCAACCTTGTGTCTTAGATTTTTGAATTTCAATTCCGAGAAGTGGTAAAATTATGTTTTATGCAAATTTGTAGATGTGCCTAGAAGGTGGGTAAAAGATGTTAAAAAATTCAATAAAATAGTATACATCTAATATTATTATAAAATGACTCCAATGAATTTCATTGAAATAATATATGTATAATGTATATATTTTGACATTAAAATATATTTTAATGAAAATTAATTATTTAAGTAAAATGTTGGCTTTAAATAATAACGTAGTGTTTTCACTATTCATCAAAAATTGAACGTTTTCAGAAAAAAAACAAAAAAATTCATCCTAAGATAATTTTTATATTTTGAATTAAAAAATTAAATCTATTTAAAAAGATTAATAACAAAAAAGTTGCAGTAATTAATTTAAATTAATTCCCGTTGTTAGAACCAAAATGTATGTTTTTACAAAGTACAAACTATCAAAAGATTGATATGTGTTTATGTCCAATTTAAATTTAAAATTACTTCCAATGACCATCATTGGATTAAATGATAAAAATATAATCTAATTAAGCATATAAACCATTAAAATGTATAATTTACCACTATAAATTATTTTTTGAAAAAAATTTGTTTACATTTTAAATTTAGTATTTTTCACTATACATCAAAATATTAAAGTTTTCAGAAAAAACCAAAAAAATTATAGAAACTAAATTTTTATGTCCTAATTCTAAATAATATGTTTATTTTGACCAATTTAATATATAAAAGTGTCAAATATTATATTTAAAAAGGATTTTCCATTAGATGGTTGAAGAACTCCAATTTTTAAAAAATACTTCTTTTATCTGAAAAATTAATTTTTCCCTTATATTATGTTTGTGAATCAGAAAATTTGAATGTTAAAATTTTATAGGATATATGAAAAATTAAAAATCATGTTAATACTATTCGTAACCTTTTTTTTGAATGGATAGTTTAGTAATTCGTGGTGGACTCGAACTCAGTGTTGCGTGTAGTGCAAGATAATGAATTACATTAGAGATAACGTACTACGAAATCATGGGGTGTTACATGTATTCCCATGGGAAACTAAATCCAGTATAAATATATACGATAATTGTTTGTACCTCAATCCATTTTAACCCAAATATAAATTTATAGTAAACTATGAGCCACCACAACTGTAGTAGGAAAACACCCTATACCAAAATCCATTATAGAAAGGGATACACCTACTCATCTATGCACATATGGAGAGTGGGGAGAGGATGAATTCATCTATCCATTCCCTTTCTATCCTGGATTTTGGGGAAAAAATATCACCCCTTTGAACATTTTTTTGTTGCTTTACATATAAATATAGGTTTGGAAACATATGAAATAAAAACATAGAACAATACCATGCACAACCACACTATGGGAATGTACTTATATATTTACTCACATTACACTTGTGTCACAAAAGATATTTTTCTTACACTTCTAATGAAAAGGTATAAAAAATTCACGAACGTATCACATCTATTAATTAAAAAAATAAAATAAAATTAATAAATTTACATTATCTTTTTCCTTGAATTTAATTTTAATTTTTTTAATCTACGTGTCATGGAAACAATTAATTATCTTTATTATATTCCCAAGTTTGTCATTATATTTTTTTAACACCTTAATAAACACCATTTATTTTATTATTTTTTATTTATTAATCAGATGGGTACTCTAGGACTCAACATAATATACCACTTAAATGATACACTCATAGTACATAGAATCACCTGCATCATATAGTTAGATACTAATCAGGAAAAATTTATTAAGACATATGTGCATAAAAAATTAATTAGTTAAGAATAATAGAAGAATAAAGAAATATTAATTATTTATCAATGATCAAGCCCCACTCAATGGTAATCCAAATCACCCTAGTTTCCCATGGTATTATACATAGTATAACCATTCCTTTTGTCTTAAGAAATAACTATAATTGCATCTTTATCTACCTATACATTTCTCACACATAAATTTAATAATCAATCAACATATCCTTGGGCCTCTATCCCATTATATTTCATGGTTACAAACCACTATGAAATCATTAAGAAAAAAAACAAGTATCTAAATCCATCAAGAATAATAAAATTTCTAATGCATTTTCCATTCAAAAGATAGGGAAATGAGTCCATGAGGTTGAGGAAATTTGAAATACATTAAAAAGGAATGGAATCTTTCATCCCCAAAAAGTAATTATTAATTAACCATATATTATATTTTCATCACGAAATAACTGGTTAATTATTCACAGGCTTTCCAAATAAGGAAACCTATGGGGATTAGGTAACCATTTCATACCATAAAAATACCTTAAAAAATTATATCATAAAACCATAAATAATATGGGTATTTGAAAATATACTATTTCTCCTCCATTAATTAACATCATTTGACTTTATGTTGTTATAGTTGTAAGAAATTAACCATGCTAAATTAAAATAATAAAAATATTACCATACATATAACACACAATATTAGTAAACATAAATATGTAACATAAAAAGATGAACCATATGAGATATAAAAACAAAAACTTTAAATTAAATCCAGAAAAATAAGCAATAAGTATCATGAACATGTGAAAATTATATTTTCATTACATTAACATAAAAGATTCTAAATAATTATCTTTTAGTGAAAAAATTTGATAACACTGAAGCAAGTGAAAACCTCAATGGTTATTAAAAAAATTATAGATTTGAATAATGTCAATCCTTTAGCTATTAAATTTGATTAAATTTGTAAATAATGTTTTTAATTAATGAAAACATCATTATTCCATTGAATTAGAGTAATTACAATGAATATATTATTCATCAAAATGGAAAATAATTATTCCATATAATTTTTGGAATTTTATTTATAATGTAACATTAAATCCATAATCTATATTATTATGTTATTAACGAAAATTACACCCATTTATAAAACAATATAACGAAAGATTAATTAACACATTAACATAATAAAAATTTGGAGTGACATATCCCTTATGTCTATTAGAGTCACACTATTCTCTAAGTAGAAATTAGCAAGTGATAAACAACCACTATTAATGGAAAACCTATCAAAACCAATGGAAATTAAACTAGAACCTACAAATAATAAAATTAATCATTAGTAGCTCAAACAATAAGCCAAAAATGGAGTAGTCTTTCTAAAATAGTTTTCGAGAAGGAAATAAGAAAAGTGGAATGATAATGATTGAAGAATGAGGAATATACATATATAGGTGACATAAAACATTTTATACATGTGGTTTATACACCTCAAGGCATGAATAGAAGGTTGTTAGAGGTGTGTGGGTCATCTAGGGTTAAGGATGAGTAAAAATTCAAACCAAAAAATGGCTTATCTCTTAGATTAATAGATGAATACCAAAATATTTCACCATACTATGGAGAACTCCCCACACAATGATGGTACCCTAGGTCAATAAGAGATCCAAGTTTCATGTAGTTTGATTTATGAGGATCATGTTCCTCTAAAATTCATGACGAACTACTTTAAACATTACATTTACTACCACTATTTCATCAAACAAAAACCCAAAACATTTTACCTAGAACATGCACAACACTTTACTATTGTGATCATAACTATGCATGTGTTTGATTGTTTGACTCATTTATTTCCTTAGATAACCTACCTTACCAAGAATAGGCTATCAAGAATATTTTTTCCCTTGTGTCTTAAAAGTTAAAACCCAGGGATAAAATCATAAATAATAGAACAAGAATCCATTTTTATTGTTGTATTTCACACTAGTACCAAATATCCAATTCCATGACCAAAAATCATAAACCTAATACCAAAATGGCCAACCCCATGTTCAAGCCTCAAAAATGCTTCATAAAACCCTTATCCAATCCAAACACCATGGTATGGTGACCATTAAAATGGAAAAATAGTTTCTATCTATAAACAATCTTTCACACTTCTTCAAAACCCATTCAATCCGAGGGAAAATACTATGGTAATGACTTTAGAAACATGGGACCCTATAATTCATCAATTAGAAAGATAGGGTCGTTTTCCCCCCATAACCTATTCATGTATCCATTTTTATTCATCAATCATATAATTAATCTAAATATACATTAAATAAGTGACATACCGTATTAAATAATGAATGTTCTCTATGATCTATAATTATCACTAGATTTTACTCATAGGAAATATTCTTTTCCAACTAAATTACTCTAGGTATAAAAATATTATATTCATTAGTTAAATAATTAATTTATAATGAATAATGAAAAATATACTATACCTGATATATTTTTAGATATTTCTCTATTAAAGAGTAAAATTATACAACTGTGTCAATATTTTAAAACTGACTAATAAACTCTGGGCATAAATTTCCTTTTTAATCAAAAAACATAACATATTTCGGACCAGATATTATAAGAAAAACTTTATCTCCTTCTTGAAATGAAAAAACTTTCATCCTTTTATATACACAAATATTCTACATAATTTGATATTACCTCATGTATTTTTCATTCATCATTACCTTATCAACCATTTATTCTACCTATTATAGTCTCATTAACTTCCTCTCACCATCCGAATCACAACATGATGGGGTGCAAGTTCTTCATCCATATAATTCCTTATAATGGAAAATCTATATAGTGGGATGAAAATGTTGTCATATGAAATTTAAAATAATGAAATATTAAAATCCAAAGTTCACTAAAGATTTAATTTTGAGGCTCTAATAATATCTTATAAATTTCAACTTTTCAACATTAAATGTCCTTTATATAGAGGATGAAACGATGTAATAAAACTCATTTCAATAAAATATTAATTTTAATGTCTTCTCAAATTATTATATATGAATATTTGATGGAAAATATATATATTATTAATTAGGAATATATTTAATCTCACTAACCATTTATAATATTTTCTAGAATACTGATCCTAATATATATAATCATGAATAGGATGAAAATGTGTAGATTTAGTCAATCAATAAAAAATATTCCAAATAACAATATTACCTCAAAATACCATAACAATTTAAAATATAAAATCAATATATTTATCATCGCATTTCCAATAATGCACCATGAAATAAAAATGCATCCCATTTGGTAGTTTCCAATCATCTCAAACTTTTGACAATTCAAATATTTCATGGTAAAATCCAAAATAAAATGATTCTTTCAATTAAAAATATAATATTCCTAATATACAATATACATAAGATTATTTTAAAAAAAAAATAATGGAGTGTTATGAGCTTCACTCAATAATTCATTCTTCAAATGAGGATCACTTGGAATATACAATCTCTTTGCAAATATTATAACAAATTCTTTTACACTATGAAATCTAAGATAAATACGCGTCATCAAAAAATTATATTTCATAAAAAACATGATTATAATTTTATCAATTCTTAATTATATCCCAAAAATTTTACTATATTTAATCCTAAATATTAAGAGAGGGAGTATTTCAAAAATAATTTCTAGGAAAAAATTTAGTTAGTGGGAAAGATCAATGTGTAAAATTATCAACCAATAATTGGAAGTAACCAACTATTCCATGAAAACATTGAAGTAGGTTGACATTTATAGGTCATTTACATTCATTAACTGTCTTAGTTTTATAATTATGAATTGTAACACCATCTTTAAAAACCATATTCTCATGAAATTTAATCATCTATAACAAAAATATACATTCTCTATAATATCTATAAAACTTCATCTATTTTAATATATATAAAACAATACATATATGTTTTTAATGTTATTTATTAATTTTAGAATAATCATTAATGTAACTAATCAAAAAAACAAAAAACCCAATATTTAGGGAATAATCAATTCATAATATCGGTAAATAAATTTTATGAATTAATCATGAAAAATGGGATATCCCAAAAATCATAATGTCAATTTCTAGTATGAAAAACCCTATATAGAATATATTCATTCATTTATTTTGAAAGATGATATTCATAATTTTTTTTGAGAGATACTGAGATCCATAAAATTGATAATACAAATCATCAATATGAAGCATCATATACTTGTCCTCAGTAGTGATGTTATTATGTGAAAAAAATCAAAACATAGTATTATAAAAACAAATATTTATATATATATATATATATTGGATGATTAACAATGTGATGTTCAAGTGTAACATCCCTACCCCAGTTACCTAGAGTCGGTTCATTATTACATAACATGGGAATGATCACAATATACCATGTCTCGAAACACTGAGGTGTTTAGTAGCATTGGAATTACTGGATACATAAATAAGTTTTACCTTACATTATGAAATAAAAAATCAACCTTGTGTCTCCTTTGAACACACTCATATCTCTTATCCTATCCCTATAGTTTAATCATTATATAATTCTTCACATACTATAAAATATAAAACATAAGAAAGGGGTGAGATAATTTTCTTCGTAAGGATAATAATATAGTGGAAACTATCATAAATAGGCATAAACATTTAAGGAAAATTTTAAGACTATAAGGAAATCCTTTTAAACTTAAAATTCACCATTATATGGAAAATATAAATCAAATAGTTCCATTTAATTATTCACATGGATATTCTACAAGACAAATAATCCCTTGTAATATCTATTTCTAATCTCATAATGATGTAATGGATACTTCCGGACATCTTAACCACATAGTCAATGCCTCATGCAAAGACTAAAAATAAAATGTTTATCAAGGCCTTGTACCAAGACACTAGTTTGTCTCATGAGACCTAGTGATTAATTGTGGGGATATAACATACCCCTCCCATCACATACTTTGTTTAATGCATTCCCCATATGAAACGGGCGAAACATAACATAATAATTTGTGTTAAACATACATATGAAATGTTAATACTTTAACCATAAACCATGAAAGACATAATACTATCACATCCACAATCAATCATATCACAAAACTATTAATTTTATATGCAATATTGTATTATAATAAATCAACTTAAATTAAAGGTAAAATCCAACAATAGAAGTTGACATAGATTAAATCAATACAAAATCTATTTGAGTGAAATATCTCTTTCTACATTGATATCACTTAAATGTTATATAATTATAGAGGAAAAAATTTATTTTGAAAATATTAATATATTCTTTTAAGGGAATAATTAAAGGTGTCATAATGGTTGAAAATAGCCTCACCCTATGTAAAAGTTAAAAAACATTCTTTCCTTAAATTGTCGAAAAGGTCATAGGGAACCTTGTTTGGAAAACAACATAATTATTCCATTCAAAACATTTTATAAAAATTAAAACAAGGGTATAAATTCCATTAACCCATTGTATATTAAATAGTAAAAATGTTTTGAAAAACATTTTTAAGAAACACGGAAGTGGATGATAAAGAAGTCCCTGTATAAACTTACTTATAAACATCCTCATATTATAAAGAGATTGTAAAACTAACTGTTACCATATACTTTTACTTAGTCAAGGGTACATTAACCTTTTTTGTAATAGATATATCATTTTTATTAAATTATAAAAGTACAAAATACATAAATATGATATCATATATGATCCTCTAATATCTCTTTGTAAATAATATTCCAGTAGTATCATTGTTTTGGGAGTTAACAGATTAGTTTTCCATTATAGGTTTTGTTACATAAGGCATGTTTGTTATAAATAGGTTTCAATTGATTCATATCCTTATTGAAATTTATTTCTTAAAACTTATATATTAATCATCAAATGAATATTATTCATGAATGGTTACGATGGTGAATTAAATCTGCTCGCGTCTTGGAGATGGTAAGCCGTACGTATGCACGAGCGACAATATCATTATATTGATGGTGAAATAGTCTGTAATTGGATGGTATATTATATATAAATATTCATTAAGATGGTATAATTATTATTTAAATCAATTATACCCATTATTATACCCATTCAAATAATTAAGCATTTACTAACAAACTACACCACGACGTGGAGACGGTAATCCATATGTACTCACGTATGGTGACTTTGTCATTCGAAGGATGAAAAAAATAATGAATATGGTTTTAAAATATCTATAATAACATCAAAATATATATAAGTTACTAGAGATATTATTTTATTATAGAAAAAACATAGAAATATGAAGTAGGATACGAAAAAACATTGAAAAATGTTTTAAAATAGTTAGCTCTTCTTCGTGTAAAACTTACTTCTTTGATTGAAGGGGATCCGAAGGATAGCTTTTTGATCAAAGTAATTCCCTTTGATTAAACTGAGGGTATTTTGAAGGATATTTGGGAAGGTTTTTTCTGAGATAAATGTATTTGGAGGAATTAATTTAAGATAAGGGGAAGTAAACTTTTATAATAGAGGAGAAGGGAACTTTTGGAAAACATTGAAAGGTTAATTTATTTTAAATTTATTTTCGGTTTATTATATATAAAAATGGATTTATTTATAGGAAAAGGTGGTTATGGGTCTAAATCCTCTCATCCAATAGGTTTTATACATTTTTAGGTCTCCATATTAACATTATCTTTTAGACTTTACCGTTAGTTAAACAGTTTATCTTTTATGATTTCCTCTTGTATTTTACGATACATGATTAATATAATTATATTAAAATGTCAAGAGAATATCAAGTGGTTAATTAATGACATATCAAACATTATATAATTACTTTGTAAGAATCTGATTTTTTTAAGAATAATATATCATTTAATAAAATAGAATTTGTTTTAACTACTCATTTATGTCAATTTTGACATTAATTATTATTTGTTTTTTGTTAAATTTATAAAAACTTGATTACTTCAAATAATAATTAATCAATCCTAACTTGTCATATTCACCAATAAAATGTGTTTATGGCATCAAAAGTTTCAATTTAATTTTATTTTATTGTTTATAATATCAATTATTCAAATCATTCATTAATAAAGAAATTACGACATCATCATTGTGTCATATATAAATTTAATTTTTTAATGTCTCAATATTATAAATAAAATACTATTATTTAGAAAATATTTTTATCTTTATAATGAATATTTATAGTTCAATTTATCTTACCTATAACCATACATTAAAAATGGTGTAGTTATTAATATTTCAATTTAATACTTTTAACTCTTCATTAAATAAAATATAATAAATGTTCTAATCTAGCCCAAATTGATAAAAATTAGATTATTTTTTCTCAAAGGATTAATATGGTAGAAAAACAATAATCCAATATAATTAGGACATGTGTTGGGGTAATTTAATAATATTGTAATATTTTTTTTACATTTTTTTAACCGCGGTAAATAAAAATCAAGAGTTACTATTAAGAAAAAATTATTTTCATCATATTGAACCAAATTTTACACATTGATTAGAATTGTGTCTTTTAGATTTTTGAAATTCAATTCACAGAAGTGGTAAAATTATGGTTTAGGAAAATTTTTAAATGTGTCCAGAAGGTTGGTATAAGACATCAAAAATTTCAATAAAATTTTATATATCTAATATTATTATAAAATGACTCCAATGAATTATATTGGACTAATATAGGTATTATGTATCTATTTTGAATTTAAAATAAATTTAAAAAAAAGTAATTATTTAAATAAAATGTTGGTTTTAAACAATAATGATGTGTTTTCACTATTCATTAAAAATTGAATGTTTTCAGAAAAGTACATAAAATTCACCCTAGGATGATTTTTATATTCCAAATCCCAAAATGAAGTCCATTTTGAAAAATTAAATTTATAAAATTTCAAAAAGTCGGTATTACTATTCATAACTACATTTTTTTAAGTGGCTAGATTGATTGGTTGCGGTGTGCTAGAACTCAAAGTTGCATACTATAAAAGATAATGTATTATTAAATGAGAAGTGTACTGTGGATGCATGGAGTGTCACATTCTTCTCTCTTTCAAATAATTTCATTCTCAAAATTTATATAATATTACTACATAAAAATATTTGGTTGGTTCTTTATCATAAGTTACTCAGGTTCCCACATTTCCTCTTCCATTTTATGGTTTCTCCAAATAACGTTTACCAGTCGAGTTGTCCAGTTTCTCAAAACTTGTTCCATGGTATCAACAATTCTGATAGGCTCTTCACAATAAGATATATTGGGTTTTAGTTCTATTACTTCATAGGTGAGTACATGCGTTGGTTCAAGCCTGTATCTTTTCAAGAGTTATACGCGGAGCACATCATGATCATTGGAGTGACATGGTGGATTTTCCAAACGGTAAGATAAAACTCCAATTTATTATAGAATTTCAAAAGGTTCGATATACATGGGACATAATTTTCCTTTCTTACTGAGTCATATAACACCCTTACATGGAGATACCTTCATGTAAACATGATCACCGATACAAAATTCAAAATTGTTCCTTCAATTATAGACATAACTCATTTTCCTACATTGAGCTTCTCCGATCGAGGGTTTGGATAATTTTCACCCTTTCCATTATTTACTCAAAATGTTTTGGGCCTACCAGTTTTCATTCACCAACATCATCCCAACAAGTTGGTTTGTGACATCCCTTTCATTTTAACACTGTATATGGTTCCATCTGAATACTTGAATATAATATATTGTTATAGGGAAATTCTACCATAGGTAAATATTGATCCAATATACCATTAAAGTCAAGTGAAAAAGATCTCCCAATTTCTTCTATTGTTTGAATTTTCCATTCTAATTTTCCATCAAATTGAGTGTGGTAGGAAATGCTCAGACGAATTTCAGTATCTTTGGACTTCTGAATAATGTTCCTTAAACATGATGTAAAATTGGGGTCATGATTGGAAAAAATCGAGAGGGGTACACCATGAAGTCTAACATCATAATTAATATACAGTCTTGTGAAACGTTCAAGTGGATAATCTTCTCTAATAGGAATAAAATGTGCTAAATTGGTAAGAAGATCAACAAAGACCCATATTGCATCATTCTATATAAGAGTCTTTGGTAGCCATAGGAAAAAGTCTATTGTAATTTCATCCCATTTCCAGTCAGGTATGGGAAGAGGTTGAATGAATCCTCTAGGATATTTTTTTCCAAACTTCACCTATTGAAAAACTAAACATCTTGACTCATAATCATCAATTTCCATCATCATATTGTCCCACCAAAAATTTTCTTTCAAATCATTATACTTCATAGTTCTACCAGTATTTATAGATTAATTGGAGCTAAGAGCATCATTTAATAATTACCTTTTTTATACCAAGTATTTCAGGAACACATAGAATCTTCCCAAATTTCAACATTCCATCTACTTATATAAAGTCAATCATTCTCGTATCATTCACAATTTTAATTTTATTTTTAAACTCCTCATCATTAGGTGTAATTACTTTTTATACTTTTTAGTAAAGATGGTTTGGAAACCATTTGAAATAGTATTGATGTTTCACCTTCCAAGATTATTCCCATATCCATCTTTACTAGATTAATTAACATAGGATCCCTTTCAACTCTCATCTTGTTCAGAACTCAATGATACATTCTTCTCAAATAATCTTCCACCATATTTTCCTTCCCTGAGGGGTAGTGTATTGTGAAATCGTAATCCTTGAGAAGTTCAACCCATCACTGTTTCCTCATTTATAGTTATTTTTGTGAGAAAAAATACTTCAAACTCTTATGATTAGTATATATCTCACATTTTTCACCATAGAGACAGTGTATCTATATTGTCAGAGAAAATATTACAACTTCTAACTCAAGATCATGAGTAGGATTGTTTTGTTCTTGAATTTTTACTTTTTTTGAATCATATGAAATAAATCCATCAGTTTGTCTAAGGACACAACCAAGTAATTTCTATGATGATTTACAATAAATAAAAAACCCATCATTCCCCTATGGTAGAGTCAAGATAAAATCGTTGACTGATCTTATTTTTAATTCTTCAAAACATTATTCACACTCTTTTGTCCCAACAAATTTAAACCATTTACATGTAATCTTAGTTAATGGGTTAGACATTTAGGAAAAATTATGGAGGAAAAAACAATAGTAACTGAATGAACTAATAAAACAACATACCTATGTTATACTCATTGGGTCTGCCCATTCTTGTATTTTCCTTGTCTTTTATGGATCAACAGATATTCTATCCATAGAGATAATATGAAAAAAAAAGAAATCTCCTGAAGCTAGAATTCAAAGTTTCTAAACATCAAAAATAAATAATTTGTTCCAAGAGTATTTAGAATAGTTATCATGTTATATTCTTGATCTTCATAGGTTTTCTAGTATACCAAGATATCATCATTAAATACCACAAAAAATTCATTAAGATATTACTTGAATACACTATTCATTAGATCAATGAAAATAGAGGGTACAAGAGTCTATCCAAAAGGAATTAATGTAAACTCATATTTCCCGTACCTCGTTCAAAATGTAGTCTTTGTAATGTCTTCTTTCAACATGCACAACTGATGATATCCAGATCAAAGGACAATTTTTTTAAAATATTGAACTCCATGAAGTTGATCGAATAAATCATCAATGCATGGTAGATGATACTTTTTCTTTATTGTTAATACATTGATCTCCCTATAGTCAATACACACCCTCATAGATCTATATTTACTATTAACAAAAAGAACAGGGGATCCCCCTGGAGAAATAATAGAGAGAATAAATACATTATTACTCAATTTCTCTAGTTTTTTCATTAGATCCACTAATTTTACAGTGTCCATTCTATAAGGTGTCTTAGATATGGGCCATGAACCAATAATTAAGTCAATGGAAAACATAATTTCCCATTTTGGATGATGTCTTGGTAAATCTTCAGAAAACACATCAATATATTTTTTCACAATAAGTACATCCTCTATATGAACATCCCATTACTCACCTATAGTTATTTCACTCCTTTCGTCCCCAATAAATGAATTTAGTGGAGCTATAGAGGGTGGGTCTATGTGAGATTCAGATGGTGAAGTTTCTTCTCTAAAGATAAGGGATTCCATATCATCATCAATAATTGTAACCATCTTCTACTTAAAATAAATTTTTGTATCATGTTCTGAAATCCAGTCCATATCAATGATTATATCAAGTTCAATTGTGGGAATGACAATAAGATCCATAGATAAATCACGTTTATATGCAATAATGGCAACTGATTAAAAAAATTATTGCAATGATACTTCCCATAGGAGTATTTATTGAAAACTCACTTAATAAGTCAAATTGGAAATATATAATTTTCATGGAAAATGGGGATGATGTGAAGGAATGTGATGATCTAAAATAATATATATAATTGGATAATTTTGAGGAAACAATTAAAGTACTTTCCCCTAGATCATTCAGAACATCAACATCAGCAGTTGTGATTGCAGAATCTTGGCCTTTCACCCTTGGCCTTTTATGAGATATGTTTCCTTGACTCATGGGACATTCATTTGGATAATTCTTCATTTATTTACAATTTATCACTAAACATCGACAATCTCTTTCTTCCCCTTACAATCATGTTCTTGGTGACCTTTTTCTCCACACTTGGAAGAAACTCCAATCCTCTTTAGGCATGTAACATGGTGATTATTCAATAATTTATATAGGATGGAAATTCAAAATTTCCCATCTTCCCCTTATTTCATTTTCAATAGTGTTCAAAATATATCTTCTACTATAGATTCACTTTAAAGTAATAAGACATAGATAATTCCTTTTATATTTTGATAGCACATGAGACTATATCATTATACTATGATAAGGATTGTGAGACTAATGCTTGTTATTGAAATTATTTTAACCCTTCAATGAATCGAATAGTCTTATATATTGTGTTACATATATATTATCCATCATGACTTGATAAAATTGTAATGTTCACCTCATAGTTTTCGACATTCTCATCTTCTTCTTTTTTCAGACTCAAAAATTTCCCTTCCATATTTTCTCGATCTTCACAAGGAATGTTGTTTTCTAATATAATTTCTTTTTAATTACCACCATTTAATATTTGATAATTATTTATCATCCTTTGTGTTTTTAATTAATGACTACCATGGATTTTCGTCTCTATATAGGTGATAAACATCCATGAAAACTTTTCCCTTTCGTTACTCCCCAAATCATGAAAAAGTTTCTCTAAGGAACATATCCGTTGCTCATCTAAAAATGGATTTTTATTCACATTTAATGATGTTGGTTGTTTACTCATGAAGAGGTCTAAAAATTTCCCCCCACATTGTAGATCAGGTTGATCCATATGGGTAAGTATATTAATCATAACCTAAGTGAGTTGTCCAAGTATAGTTATAAGCTATTCAACACCAGTTCCATCACCAGTTCCACTATAATTATCTTGAATAGGAGAGAAATACTTATATAGACTACATGCATTGATAAGGTTTCCATTCCTTCCCATAGGAACCATTTATAAAAAATGTCATACACTAGATTAATTTATCAATCACAATTAATAATTCCAATCATGTAATATACTTAACATAAATTGAATAGTTTATAAATATAATCCATATTCATAAAAAATTATTTTGGGAAGTATTTAATGATAAATCTTTCATAGTGGTTTGTAAATAAAATAAGAATTATCCTATTCAAATCCCCAGGGAGTGTCAAACTAGGTGCGTAGTAAGGCATGTTGTTGTGTACTAGGATACCCTGGGTCAAGCCCAAAACTCCTTGTATTAGTTTTCACTCCCAGGTACATCTATTCCATAACCACGTCCACATATTATATCTAGAAAGGGATGTATTTCTTGGAAAATCCACATAATATCTATATTACCAAAAAATGAATGTTCTTCTATACTAATCCTCAAAGTTTATCTTTGGGTATTGTTCTCCAATCAGAGTTTTTGTAAGTCTAGTTTCCATGGTTTGTACTAAACTTTCTCTGATACCAAATGTAACACCCTGACCCCAGTTTCCCAAAGTCGGCACATTATTACATAACATTGGAATAATCTAAAGAGATCAGGTCCCAAAAGAAGGATCAGTTTAGCAGCCTTGAAAGTACTAGAAACATACATACGTTTTACACTACATTATGAAATGAAAAATCAACATTGTTTCTCCTTTAGAAACACTGATATCCCATAACCTATCCCTGTAGGTCAATAATAATATACTTCTTCGCATCCTAGGATAAATAAAACATATGAAATGGGTGACCTCAATTTATTAGAAAGGATAACAATATACTGGAATCAATTATAAATAAGGAAAAAAATAAAAGGCAATGTATAAGACTAAAACACAATACTTTTAAATTTGAACATCATCATAATATAGCTATGAAAAATAAAATTATTCCATTTACTTATTCACATGAATATTCTATAAGACGTATAATCACATGAAATATCAATAGATAATCTCATAATGATGGAATGTACAATGCCAGAAATCATAACCTCATAGTTATGTCCTCGTGCCAAGACTAATAATAGAATGTTTGTCATGGCCTTGTTCCAAGACACAAGTTTGTCTCATGTAAACTACCTATTAATCAAGTGGCTATAATGTGCCCCGCCCTTCATTTACTATGTTCAATTCATTCATCATATGAAAAGGGTGAAGCATAACATCAATATTCATATTAAACTAACATACTAAATGTTAATAATTTAACCATAAAATGTGAAGGACATCAAACTAGAACATCCACAGTCAATCATATCATAAAAATATCAATGCAATATGGAATATTGTATCATAATAAATCAGCTTCAATTAAAATTAAAATCCAACAATAGATATTGACATAGATGAAATCATTACAAAAACTAATTGTTAAAAATATCTATTTTTACATTGAATTAACTTAAAAGTCGCATAATTTTAAAAGAAAAAATTTATTTTGAAAATATTCATATAATCATGTAAGGGAAGTTTCAAAGGAGTCGCACCCACCGTATAAGTTAAAAAACATTCATTCCTTAATTTTTCATAAAGGTCATAAAGTACCTTTTTAGAAAATGATAGTAGGATTCCTTTCAGAAAATTATATAAAATGTATAACACGGGTATAAATGACATAAAACCATAGTCTAGGATAGTGTAAGAATGTTTTGAAATACATTTTTAAGAATCATGGATGTGGATGATAATGAAGTCCCAAAAGATATTTACATATAAAAAACTGTGGATAATAAAGAGATCGTAAAATTAACCCTTACCTTGTACTTTTCCTTAGTCAAGGGTAGGTTAAACTCTTATATAGTAGTTAAATCATTATTATTAAATTATTCAGGAACCACATAAATAAATATGATATCATATATTATCCTCTAACTTTTCTTTGTTTATAATATTTCAGTAGTATATTTGTTTTGTGAGTTAACTGATTTGTTTTCATTTATATGTTTTGTTACGAAAGTCATGTTAGTTATGGATATGATGTATTTGATTCATATACATAGTTATATTTTGTTCTTAAACAATATTTTTTAGTCATCAAATGAAAATTATTCTTGAATAGTTACGATTGGGAATGAAATCTTATCACGTCATGGAGACGGTAAGTTGTACGTACGCACGAGAGAAAATATCATTATATTGATGGTAAAATCATATGTAATGGGATGGTATATTATGTATAAAAAATAATTCAAATTTTATACTTATTATTTACACCAATTATACTACACCATGACATGGAGATGATATGCCTTACATACGCACATATGGTGACTTTTTCATTTATAGGATGGATAGAATAATGAATATGGTTGTTCCATATTTAAAATAACATATTAGTATGTATAAGTTAATGGGGTCATTATTTTAGTATGCAGGAAACATAGAAAGAAAATGTAGAAGATGAAATGAACACTGAAAGAGTTAATAAAATAAATACCTCTTTTCAGGGTCTTAATTTTATTTGATCAAAATGGATCCATATGTTGGATTTATGATCAATGTAAGTATTCTAGGATGAATTTAGCATAGTTTGTAGGATATTGGAGCAGGTTTTTCCCGATCTAAATGGCTTTGGTGGTATGAAAATAAGATAACGGTAAGTACCCTGTTACAAGATAGGTGATGTGACTTTTGGAAAAGCTTGAATTATTAATTTATATAAAAATCAGTTTCTAATATCCCCAATTGGATTTTTTTTATAGGATATGATGTTTAGGGGTCCAAATACACTCAACCAATAGGTTTTATACATTTTTAGGTCACTATATTAACCATATATTTTAGTCATAAACTTTAGTTAAATAGTTTAACTTTTACGATGTCTTCTTGTATTTCTATACTACATGGTTATTATAGTTAATAAAAATTGCCATTGGAAAACAAAGTGGTTCATTAATTATATATATAATATTATATAATTCATATTTAATAATCTTATATTTTCAAGAATATTATATCATTTTCTAAAATAGTATTTGTTTTAAAATCTAAATTATGTCAATTTTGACATTATTTAGTATTTGGTTTTTGTGAAAGTGATAAAAAATTGATTAATTTAGAAAAAATATATTGAATCTACCGTAACATGTTATATTCACCCTGAAAATTAGTGGATGGAATCCAAAAATTCAATTTACATTTATCATAATATTTATAATATCAATTATTTTAATCATTCATTAATTTGTAATTATTGCATCATCATTGTGTCAGAAATAAATTTAATTACATAATGTATCACAATAATAAATAAAATTATATGATGTAGGAAAACATTTTTAGATTTTTAATTAATATTTATAGTTTAATTTATCTTATAAATAACCCATTATTATAAATGGTTTAGATAGTAAAATTTGAATTCATAACTTTTAACTCTTCTTAAAATAAAATATACAAAATGTCCTAATCTAACCAGAATGGATCACAAATGATTTTATTTTTGTCCTAATGTATATTTTATTCAAAAAAAACTTATCCAATTAAATTAGGACATGTGTTGGGTTAATTTTATTATATAATAATATTATTTTTTCCTTTAATTACCCAATTCACTTTTAACCTTGGTAAATTAAAATCAAAAAGCTATTATTCACAAAAAATTATTTTCATCATATTGAACCACATTTTTCAATATAATGACAATTGTGTTTTTATGATTTTTAAACATCAATTTACAAAAATAGTAAAATTACCTTTCATGCAAATTTGAAAATGTGTCTAGATGGTGGTTAAAAGTCGTTAAAAAGTACAATTAAATTTTTAATATCTAATATTATTATAAAATTACTCCAATTAATTAAATTAGGAAAATATAGTTATTATGTATATATTTTTACTTTAAATTAAATTTAAATAAAAAACATTATTTAAATAAAAATTCGGTTATAAACAATAATGTAGTGTTTTTCAATCTTCAACAAAAAGTAAAAATTTCAAAAAAATACCAAAAAGACACCCTAAGGTAATTTTGATATTCCAAATCAAAAAATGAAGTCCATTTTGAAAAATAAAATTAATAAAATATAAAAAAAAATTTATATCAGTTTTCATAATTAATTTTTTGAAACATTTAATTTGATTGGTTGGGGTGTGCTAGAACACGAAGCTGTATAAAACGCAAGCTATTGTATTATTAAAATAAAAGCGTACGATGTAATCATAGGGTGTAAAATATTGGATTAATTAAAAACACTATAGAAACATTTTGAACTATGTTTTTCAATATCAATGACTCTAATAAAGCCATTAAAAAAGGGGGTTTTTCAAATTGGATTAGCTAATGAAACAATGTCAATTGTGAGGTCAACCTATGGATCTAGAGTAATAAAATAGACATATATAGTAAATAGATCCATATACTCCATCAATATAGGCGCATCACTAATCATTACAATTTAATTTCATTTGAAAATAGAATACAGATAACTCTCACAATAATAATTAATAAATTTATCCTCTTTTTGATAAGTTATCATTTGGGTGAAATCATTCCTATATAAAAATTAAAACTCACTCTAAAAATTAAATATAATATCCTTAGCTTTATAATCGATTATATCATGATTAAATAAGATCCAATCTATACTAATAATAACATCAAAATCAATTATTGTAATGACATGAAGAATTACAAGAAATAATATTACATTGATAACCATTGGAAGATTCACACAAATCATTGAGTATTTAATAAATACAACAAGAGTACATACCAAAAGATATATATCTATTTTAGGATGTGATATTTTGTATTTTCTAGAGAATTTTCAAAACTTAAAATTTATCCCCAAATCAAACAATAAAGAATCATAATTAGAGTAATAATTTAATACACCTTTCACCAATTCCTTATATATTCCTATATTTTCCAAGGTAGTCTTGAATGAATTCTCAACAGCTTCTTATATATGGTCATGATGAATTCAATATTTTTTTATCTCCAGACACACATTTTCATATTATCCCATTTCAATAAAATTATGATACCATAACTCATGATTATTATTATTTATATTAAAATTTCAATTAAAATTTTCTTTTTCGTGATGTGATATAAGCACCAACATTCCATGTTGAAATCACATCCAAATTTTCAAAAAAATTAACCCCTATTATTCACGACACACTTATCAGAAGAAGGTAATTTAATCTTCTTAACTTCATATTTTATTGATGATTCAACCCAATTAGTTTTCACATTGAATTATTTTTATAATTTTTATTATAAATGAGAAAAAAATTCCCATGTTGACCATATCATCACCCTAAAAAACACTCTTAGATTTTATATTAATTTGTGTCCAAATCCATTCACATACATGGTTTCAATATAATGGAAAACCAATCAAATTTAATACCATGTACCAAAATAAAATTTGAAATATATATATCTAATATATTATCTAAAATATAAATTTACATTCTCTTGAAATTAGTATTACTGGCCAAATATTATCATGAAAACTATCATAGTAAATAATGATGGTAAAATCATAATCATGTTTGTTTCATAAAAAAATTGCGAATCCATGAATTTTATTTCTTCAAGAGTATACATTTCACCCATAAAAGGTTCATAAACATACCTAAAACATATGGTTAACATCCCTTATATAGACACTCTATGATGGGGAAAGACATGTGGTTTACAGTACCTCATGAATGCCTCCTCATATTCGATAGTCTTCCGACTAGCAGTAGGGGTATAAAGAACATAGTGGGGAGTCATTACCACCTCGTATAGAATTATAATAACATCATAGATATTATTATAGTAACATTAATTGAATAAATTATACAAAAAAAAAAGATAAAACAAATAGTTAATGAAACTAAGGAGACCAATAATATAAAAAATAATGTAATTATTGGATAGAATGTAAATAAGATTCATGAAAAATGTTAAATGGTTAAACAAAAATCAACTTAAGTAATACACTAAAGACCACTGTCCTGATCCCCTTGTGAGTCCAATATCTATTTTCAAAACCATCATGTATGAAATAGAATATAAAAGGTCATTTTTAAAGTGAAAACTATCACCCATTTAATCTAATTGTATTCAAAGGGTGGCTCGATTAGGGTGTGATATTAACTCAGTTGGTCAACGAAACTATTTATGAACAAAACTAGTCTGATAGTATGTTAATGAAAAATGAGATAAATAAGGGTACAAGTTAATCAATTAATACAATATAACAGTCAACCTTCTTCAGAAACATGATGTAATATCTTTGATCATATAACATTACCATGCTAAAAGTATGAAAAAATATATGGAATAATTCCATAACCAGGGAAAGCCTTCTATATATGCATTTCAACATAATGAGGTCAAGTCCTCTATATAATAATTTCATCATAACATGGTCAAGACATATAATAATTATAGAACTACAAGGCCAAGAACTATAAGAACTATGGTATAATTGGACAAAGCCCTATATAGAATCATTATAACATATCCATGACAAGCCCTATAATCATTACAATCTAATTTGGACAATCCCTATAAGCATTAGAACAAAATAGAACCATGACATCTATATAATAAATTTAGCATAACCAGGAAAATCCCAATAAGAATCTTATCATAGGATATAATACAAGTCATAATGGAAATAATAACACAAAAATATGTCACAAACCAAAATGTTAATTCAAGAAATTACCTTTGTCTTTCAATTCCGTTTCATTCATCAACATTTGTTTTAAACTATTATCATGATTTCATAAGAAACTGTATCATATAAAAGTATATCCATTCATTTCAATAAATTATAAATCTATTTGTTTCAAAGTGGTCCTATCACAATCAATCTCCTATGGTATCATGTCATGATAGTTACTATTTGAAGACAATAACCAATACATTATTTTTCAAGGGTTGGATCACCCTAAGGGTGTCCACAAGAAAGGTCTCAAAACTGTTTGATCTAAAAGGATATAAAGAGAAGTCCAAATACATGATTAACATATCACTATTAATCCTTTACTCAATTTTCATATTTTTTGATATGATCACTAAACATTGTATAAAATTGAACAATTAGAAATACACCATAGGATTTTTTTCATTACTAACTAAAATTATTTGGAGATCAAATAAACACTCTCATTAAGGAATGATAATGACTAATAAAGGGGAACGAGATCAAATAGAAAATATATATCACAAAAACATCAAGACAAAATCCAATTAAAAAATAATTCTTGAGACCACACATCTATAATGGGGGATTATAAAATATAGGAGAAAAAAGATAAGGAACTCAAAAGAGATAAAAAATTATCCCTATATATATGTGGGGAATATAATTACCAAAAAACAACATGGAGTCATAGTAGGATTTGAGAGATGTGGTTTCTTGTTGAGTGAAAACCATTTACGCATCACTAAAAAGAACACTACACTTGAGTAATTCACGATGTGAATCTTTCATTCATAATGTGAAAGAACTATGTGTTGTATAAATTGGAAAATAGATAACCTCAGTTTAAAATAACCCTAATCAACTAATTCAAAAAAACTAGTATTATATTGTTTATACATTTCATGACATAATGCAGTTTATGGAATCTTCTTAACATCAGGTTAATGTTGTGTGAAATGTTCCTGGATTGAATGTGGTCAATAGATATCTCACTTCTGTGATTATATATAAAAAACATGAACCCCATATGAATACTTCCAAACCCACAGAGAACCCTAGACATCCTTTGAAACATTTATACATAAGTTTTATAAACTCAAACATACATACAACCCTAGATTTTATGTTATTTTCTCTAAAAAAGTTCTCCAACAGTAACAAAAATTATTTCCCCCCACAGTTTAAATAAGAAAAGGAAACCCAACATAAATGGGTTCAAAAAATTATAGAGATAAGTAGCTATATAATAATGGATCTTACAACATCCCATCCCTGTAATAGCTCATCCTAGAGAATCTTCGAGTTTCACTATTGTTACTAATTGAAAAAGTCTAGCCACTGTGTTCATAAATCAAATTCCATATCCAATTTATCCTATTAAAAATAACCCTTCAGCAACTACACTAGTACATGAGGTATGGTATTTCCCTGGAGATACTTCCCACTATGTTGCTAAATTCATATATATTCTCCTCAAATGATATATCTAGTCCCTGCTCAATGCCATCAATATATCTATCATATGAGGGTTCATGATTATATCACTGAAGTTGTGATACATGAAACATGTCATGGATGGTACTATGTCACTATATAATGTTCAATCAACACACTGCTAGACCAACTATCCCCACTATCTAAAAAGACATGAAAAATCTGGTCTCTTGATTTTATTTTTTCCTGGTATGTAATTTCCCCAACCTAGAAAACATCTAATAGAAAATATGGAAACCCATCTCAAAATCCAAAGGGATTCTCTTCTAAGAAATGTAATATTTTTGTTATCTCTACAAGGTCACCAACTGTATCCTGATGAACTAGACGAGCATAGTCATATCCTGAATGAGACTATGTCCAACAAGGTTTGACTCAACTTCCCCAAACCAACGAAGTGGTGAAAAAAACATTATGATATACAATTCCTCGAAGGGTTACACTTGTATTGATGCCTGGATGCTTTTATGATACAAAAAATTAAAAGTGATATATGTTGCTCCCAATAACCACCATAAACTAGTACACCAAATTAGACACAATAAGAATAATCCATTCATATAAGCAATAAATCATTGAATGAAAATCTCTACATAAAAGAACATGGGATATGATAGCCTTCTTATTTCCCTAGAAAAAACACAGATGTGAAATGAGGATATATTTTAGAAACAGTATCAGAACTCTATGTAGTCAAAATATCTCAAGCTTGTAGAGACTAACCAAATCATCAACAGTGTAGGTTTCTCTAATAGAAATGAAGTCAGATACCTTTTTCAAATGATCTATGATCATCCATACCCCATCATTTTTACGAGGTGTCTTGTGTAATCCAATTATAAAGTCCATTGTTAAATCCTACCATTTCCACATTGGAATGGGTATAGATTGAAATAGCCTAGTACACCACTAATGATCAACCTTCAGATACTGAATGGTGAAGAATTTCTCCATGAAGCCTAATATCTCATTATTCATTCCTTGAAAAAATTACCATCAATAATGATCATGGTACATAACTTTCATACCATGGTGAAATACCTATATAAAAGTGTAAACCTCCATCATCACATCCAAATGTAAGCCAATATGAACCAATACATTTCCATTGTAAACAAGATAATTTCTACATCCAAAATATTATCCTGACTATGGATCACCAACATATATGTTTTCCCTCATTTCAAATCCCTCTATAATAGATATCTTTTATGTATTTCTCTGTTCCAATATAATGTGTAAGATAGATGTGAATGTTAGTGACACTCAGCACTGAGACTCCATAACATCATGATACATAACTGGAAATAGTTCCACCATCATAAAATCATATAAATACTCCATAAATTCACTTATATACGACATCAAGGTATATTAAATCAAAATTATGTTCTCATTGAGTTGTGTATAAGCCTTCTTGAAGCTTGAATACTACAGAAACTTGACTTGCCTCCTTTTCTAAATATTTAAGTCATGCTGAGAAAAGATGTTCCTGAGGCTCTTGTGGTCTATGTACACCAAAAAACACAAAAAGAAAAAATATATTGACTCTAATATATGATGAAATATACCACCACCACTAATTCCATATCATTTGAAATATAGTTATTCTCACGCGGTGTTATCTATCTAGAGCAATAAGAAACCACTCAGTCCTCATATATTAGAACAAATCCATGTCAAAATCTTGATATTCCATAGTACACAGTATATACCTTATCTATAATTGGTTTGATCAATATAAATTATTTAATTAAACTTCACTTCATCTGCTAACTAGATCTTCTAAAGGAATCAGAACAATGATACTTCACCCCATCCTTGGTCACCTCATACAGCAGTGCTTCCATATGAGAAAATTCTAGGATAAAACATTGATAATAACAAAAAAACCTAAAATCTATGAATCTTGAATACATTTTTGGGCCGCTCCCATGATATCATTGCTGAAATGTTGTCTATTTCCTCATATAATCCATCATATGATAGGACATAACCAAAGAAGTACACATTACCAATCCAAAAAATACATTTGGTTGTCTTAGTATAAATTCAATTATCTCTCAATGTACTTAGGAATATTTCATATTGTTAAACATTATCTTTTGTTGATTGGGATTACACAATGAATTCATAATTAACATCCACCATGACCCAATCCAAAAGGTATGAAAGATCATATTCATCAAGGCCATGAATATCGTCAATGTGTTCATCAAACTGAATAAAATCACCCCAAACATGTATGGGACCTACCTACTCATAAATGATGTATATGGAATATATATTGGTCTCAATATAGACTGATTATACCCCGATCTCAAGTCATCCTTATAGATAATATGGGAACCTCTCATTTTACCTAATATAGTTTCAATTCACTAATAGTTTACTGGTTATTTATCATCATATGATTCAATCTCCAATAGTCCACAAAATGTGAATTGTCCTATCATCATTTTCTGAAAAATAGAACAGGAGAAACATATGTATTTTTATGTTTTCATATTGAACCCACATCTCCATTAAATTCTAACTAATATTTGAATTCCTAATGTTCCACTTGTGACATCCTATAAGCTGTGATTGAAATAGGATTTTATCCTTGTAGATGGCACACCATATCCTTCATTTTTTATTCATTTCCAATATTTGGAAATTAACATGATACCCAACAGTTTTTATGCTATTAAATTCTCCAATAAAACCTCTATATGTGTCCCAAGCTAATAAAAAACTTCACTCCATAGTTGGGTATGAACACTGAGGCTGACTGTGACAAAAAATTCCACAATAATAGCATTGCAACAAAACACGATCATTAGATGGAAGCTGACTAACCTAACTGATCTTCCTCCAGTTCCATTTGAGATAACTGTCATATAAGAACATATTTCCACCATAATATTGACTCCCAGTTTAAAATTTAGTAGGCCTTGTAGAAACAATGTAATGGAATTGTACCAAGCACTGTAGTAGTTACTATAGTAGTTATTGTTCATCACTGTAGTAGCCAATACTATTCACCTTCAGCCATTGTTTTCAGCTTGAAGTATTTAAGGAATTGGGTCCACATAGACATTCAGGTTAGTAATCAATTTGAGCCACCATTATGTCCTTTGGGCCACCTCATGTCCCTCAGACCACCACAAAGGCCTTTAAGGAAACCTGATATGCAGATGCCCAGACATATTCTACAAGGAACATACTACAGAGGAGGATTCAAGAGTAGGGAACATTCACTAGATTAGGGATAAACATATTTAGAAGAATGAGAGTGTATGAAATTGCCTCCAGTACCAAGCATGTCCTTCTCTACACACAACAACTAGATGAACAATCATGTAATGGTGGAGAGCATATCACGATGCAGATGCTGCAGATAAGTGGTTTTAAGTTTTCATTATATGTATGATTTCCTTAAGACCTATGGGCCATGTAATTTTTCCAAGCCTACGAGCAATGTAATATCTAGGTCTATGGGCCTTGTAAGGGTTCCCCCTTATCCCATGAAAGGGGGGTTATCAAAAATAAATTAAAAAGAAGGTGTTTGGTTTATTCAGGCTAATAGACTGGATACTATCTGGGCCCTATATCAGATTCCCTTCAATGCCTAGTCCCTAAAAAATTATAGTTGAAATTCTACTCTATTAAATAATGTTCACTTGTGACCTGATGTCATATTTAATCCCATCCTAGAAATATTTCTCTCTAGAAATCATGTCACCTACTAAAGAAGGTGACATGCACTTAAAGTCAGTTAATCCTTCACTATAGGACATCAATGAAATTCCCTCATTTGTTTGGTGCAAGAACATATGACCTTTCTCATCCCTAAATATTTCATAATATAAGTGGATCAAAAACCATTCCCATAATTCATTCAAGGATAACAACTCTCACAATCAAGATTTACGTTGAAATTGGTCACAAACGCTTGGTATTTTCATGAGTTATGTATGTGGTAATATTCATCCTCATATATTTGGGTTTCATTAGGTTCATGATGAACATATACACTGACTTGATCGATAACTCGAATGCTTGTGGCTTCCCTCCCTAGTAAAAATAGTAATATTATATAGTATAAAATATATAACAAGGTCCTAAATTGAAGTAATAGTGAAAAAATATCCCTTTCCAGGGATCACTTCACCAACACGAATCTATCGCGATGGTGAACATCCATCTAATCTTATAGATATATATAAAGCTATGGTACATCTCAGTTAGGATCATGATAATATCATATCTCCAGATGATCAATTTTTAGATGATGATGAATTTTCTCACTAAGATAAACACACTTCATAAAATATTGGTCAACATCAAGGATAACCTCGGGAATTAAAAACCATAATGAACAACTAGATCAAGTTATCTCTAAACATTGTTTAACATGTTAATTGTATGAGATAATAGTTATTTAATATCATTTATCAGTTATAATTGTGATTTCATTTCATAGTTTTTAAATTAAAATATATCACATGCAATAAAAAAGTATCTATCATGAATAATAGATGTTAATACATATCACTAAATTCCTGTCTTTGTAAATTTATACTCATCTCGGTCCATACCGACCCATGAGTATAAATCTCGAGAAAAATTAATAATAAACCACATGGAAATGACCAATGATTAAATAATGTCATCTACATCATGTGAAAAAAATGAAAATAAATCCTATCCCAATTAACTCAAACATTCCCCCAAATATGGTTTATCTACTCCCATGATCATGCTCATTGTCATGTCCAAACTAATTCCTAATCTCCTATAAGAACCATGTTTTTCTCTCAGGTATGGATCCTTTAAATTTTGGTCTAATTCCATATCATGAAATTTTTTGGGATGCCTACTATTTTAGAAATGGTCTCAGGGGTTTCCATGGAATGTTCAGATCCTAGAACCCTTCTTTATGGGGAAACTAGAGAAGTCACACGGTTGGTGCATGGTTGGTGTGCAATTCACCTAACCATGCAGATTGGGTTTTTTTAGAAAGAGCCACCTCACATGGTTGGCACATGGTATTAAAACCTACCTATGAAACTACCCCTTCTACCTAGGTAAATGTGCATGGTACATTAATGGTCTGTCAATCTGTGTGGAAAAACCTTGAACATGCCTTTTTTCTGTGTAATTTGACAATATTTCCCTTATTGATATAATTTGTACTCCTCATCTACCTTAATCCAAGAACCGGTGGGATTATCCACATTTCCAATATAATTAGAGATTTTTTAAGAAATATCTAGTGATTCAATGGTCTCCTTCATTTGAGATCTTATCAAGCACTCCTTCATCACCATGGATGGGCAACAGTAAGTAATTGAGTCTCCTTGAGTGGTTCTCTATCTCTATATCTCTCGACCGAGTTATCATGGTATGTGTGTTTTCCCATTTTTATAGATCAACTCCAATATAAGATAAATTCAATGGACAATACTAGAATAAGAGAGTCGTACAAGCCTACAGTGGGTGTTTTATAACTCATCCTTAATGTTTTTTGATTTTGGATTTGGTGTGTGGGGCCCACCTATTTCATTTTTTTCTATTTATTAAATAAATATTCCATGTTTGTAATCATTATAACTATATTTTTATCCTCTTCCAAAATATGTGATTAATGTTTGGTCATTAAGACCACAACTACATCATTTCCATGTCGAAGGTTATTCCATAATAGTTTTTTAGTGTTTTGACATGTCAGTGCCACCATTCAGGTGTGCCTTGGCTTAGCCATCCTAAGGGTAAGTTCTCATATATTAAATGGCTTGTTTATAATGATAATCGCATAGTAAAAAGTACCATTTCTAATCACCACTTTACCTTCCTATGTTATGCGATTCAATTATAAAATTAAATTTTAAATGTGAATAGGAATGTATATTAATTATATGACTTCGAGATAAATGTAAATGAATAGTAGGATTTGATATTTGTAATACCACATAAAACGATAATGGAATGTTGCATAAGGACCCTCGAATATAAAATATTCTTTAAATTTTTTAAATTAGTTGTTTCCGGCTACTTTTCCTTATCAAACTAATTAAATTAAAGGCTTGAACCAAATGACAAAATTAAAATGTTGCATGCTACTTGACCTGATCACTCTAATGAACGTGAAGGCTCAAACAAAATGACTTGATTAAAAAAATTTATTCTACTTGAACTTATATAACTAATTAAAGGAATGGATTAATCCAAATTATATATTACATGACTACATAATAAAAAACAAATGTCTTTACTTGAGCTCGCCTTGGATTCTGATAGAATAATTCCATGAGCACTCAGGAATTGTATTATGATTTATTGATATAGAATGCGTTGGCTGATACCCACATAAATCCTGATCCTTGTTTGTTCTTCGATACATGGTATGACACTGTAGGGTCCATTCATAATAGTACATGATGCCTTAGATACAGCCCTTGGTTCTAGCACTAACAAGTTGGTGACATGGTTACAACTCATACGACCCTATCTATGCTTAGCCCCATTTTACCTTTGAAGATCTCATTGGATTCTATAGGCACCTAATTATGGAATTACATAGACTATGATTCATGTATTACACTTGTACCCATTCGAGGTTATAGATACTATTGAGTTGGTGACCCTTGATGTTTATGTCCCCTTTGTTATTACCCAAGGACTTCACTATTATATATCATTATAGGTGTCCTTATCATATATTGGAGGCTTCAAATTTTTTAATATGTGATATGTAATAAACTAGTAACAATAAAATAATGTATTACTTATACGTTCGTACATGGGCTGAGGGACGAGGCATGTACATTGGTAATTAGTTACATTGTAATATTTTACAATATATATGCTTGATTTCACACTACTACATTTCCATTACATGGGAACAATGTTATAGAAATCGTAGGTGGTTACGCACATAATGTTATCTCACACCCCCCTAGGTGCCATTTTGTACTTGGGGAAGATTACATGGTTGCATCTATTGAAAAAGGGAAGCATACAACTTCGAAAACGTGACTACTTTCTGTTTATTATGGACCATGATAGAAAATAACCCAGTCAGATCTTGGGGAGTTCTGTTTAAGGCCATGTGGCCCACTAGGCTCGGAGCACCAATTAAGTGGAATCTCGGTCCATGATGTCTTAATGTGGTATCACATGAGGTTTCATTTCATGCTATACTATTTGTAGAAAATAGATTGTAGATTAGTAATTCTTGTGTCATGGTCATAATATGTGATTGGTTTTTGTGAACCAATGATTAGGATAAAATCCAAATTATAAAAAATTTAATTGTTCCTCTGTTTTTTCCTATTACAGTTGATATTATTTCACCACTGGGTTTTAAACATGTTGTATGGTGTTGATTATTATTACACTATTTTAGTTTATTCTTTCATCCTTGATCCAATGATATGAGGGAGCATATCATTGTTACATGCATCATTATAGGAACCTAGAAATCATATGTCATGCATCTTTAGATGCCATATAAGCTCATTTTACTTCTCTACATTTCATGATATGCCATTGATTGATGAATGATGTTGTGATAAACAGAATATGCTTGTATTACTCTAGGTTGTGATTGAGTTATTTACTGTCTCAATTCATGAGGCGTATGTGCCCTCATGGGATGGAATGAATAATTTATTAAGTTGAGCCATTACACTATAAATAAAAGAATGTTGTTCCAGTGATAGATGTCTGGGTACTAATTCAGATGAAATGGTCATCCATAATAAAGTTAAACCTGAAATCTAAAATTAATAGGTTTCACAACCTTATCCCGCCGTATCATGCTTATGAAATTTATTGGAATGAACCTAGTAATTAAATGTAAAATTAAATGAAACTAATACTTGATAAATTACCGATAATTGGATGTCTATGTGGGTAGTTTGGGTAGTATGCCTTCAGTAGTGACTTTTCTTATGTTCAGATTCCTCTAGTGATTCTATCATTCTACTTATTATTGTAATGAGGTATATTTCTAGAATTGTAGAGCAATGCGACAACGACATACCCATATCATGTGCTAAGAAGGTGGGGAAAACCAAGCTTCATATGTGGTAGGCCTTGAGCTGTTAGTCTTACCTTCATGAGTTCACCTTGAGGCGGTACCTACTGTACTAGATGTGGGAACTAACACCCATGTTCATGATATTTTCCTACATCTGAGGAATTCCATGCATTGTGCTCCAAGACTTGTACCTTCGATGGCTGGTTTGACTCATGACATCTAGCAGCGGCATCCTCCTACCTTTTTGGGGGATGTCGGTCTATAGGCTATTGTTTCTTGGCTAGAGTCTATATTATCTATCTTTGAGCATATGGAAATGAATCTATAGTAGAGATTCAAGCTTGAAACATATATGAATTTGGATTCGGCCAAGAATTGGTGGGATGTGATAACCTAGGACGATCATCACCAGGGCGTGTTATGGGATGATTTTCAAACTACCTTCTATGAATATTTATTTCCTTAGATGCTTAGAGATGATAGAGCTAGAGTGTTTATGCATCCTGAGTAGGGATATATGTTTGTTATGTAATATTCAGTGTGTTTCACAGAGTTAGAACTGGTTGGGAGATTTTTTGAGCTAGGAGTTTTGAGGATGAGCTCCAATACTCCATCTATAGAAAGGTGAATGTATTTTTTCTACATACCTTTTCATCAACAGTCAATCAATCTCTTATTAGTAAGTGCAACCTGAGAGACGATAATAGTACTGGATAGAGATGACTAATTCCATGTTAGGATAACATTTCTTCTGGATATTGGATACATTCCCTCAAAGTTTCTCATCATGGAAATGATAACCAAACATTAGATTTTAATAGCTCCTTGGTTTGTCATCATTGTTGATGATGGGTGGAACTAGAATACTAAATGTGATAGAGACCCAATGTAATTATGGTATTTTGGCTATATGGGGCATCACTATCACTTCTATAGGACTTTTCCACTAGCATCTATTGGAAAAGAATCTACACCAGCTCCACCTTCAAGAGCTAGTTACTTTACGTTGTGATAGTCAGGGAATTGGGATTTCACTTGTAGGTCTGACTGAGGAGGAGGTTGTGGCTATTTTAGCCAGACCTCAGATCACCAGCATCACCAGAAGAGGAGTTTTGATCATGGTAGTGCGTCTCTGGCACAATTTTGTGGATCAAGTCAATTGAAAATAAAAAATACAATACTATAGGATCAAGCTTTAAGACCATCTACAGTACGAGGTACTATTCTAGTATCCTCTAATATAGTGTCATTGTTTCTTGATATCGGTATCTCGAACTCATTTATCTCTATATTTATCATTAAAATTATCATAATTGACATACAATATCACTATGGGGTAATTACACCAAATACGCCATTATGGATATGAAAAATATGTATATTCCATTATTTGGATTGTCCCTATGAGGTAGGAGATTACCCTTTATTATAGATTGTTTTCATTATGGAGATGATATGCTTCTATTTCCTTCTCTTAATGGACTAGTTAGTCCAATATCATGCTTTTAAAATTGCTATCACTGTAGAGTATCATTTATATCACAATAGGGGAGTTTTTATCCACATAAGGGTTAGTGGGAAGCCCCATCTAGTAGAGATAGACCATAGAATCAAGGGATAGGTAGAGTTACTTCCCATGAAAAAAATATCTTAATGGAGGATTGGGGTTTACGACAAGCTAATTGTCCACCAATAGAGGATAATTTATGAGATTTCATTCCTAATGATTCTTGTAGATTATCTCCAATGAGCGAGGTTTGTTTTACAATACTGTTTGTTATAGGTGGATCTCCAGTGTCCATTCATCCATAAATGATTTCATCGATTGATCTTCAGGAGATCAAGCAGACGTTAGAGGATTTAGTGGCCAAAGGATTTATATGGCCCAATAAATCCTATTGGGGTTCTCACATACTATTATCCAAGAATCCATATGGATCCTTACATATATGCATGGATTATATCACATTGATATCTTAATGTTAAGAGTTGATATCCACTTCCTCGAGTAGATGATCTATTCTACTGACTCTAAAGAGAAAAGGTCTTCTCTATGATCAACCTGGGATTAGGTTATCTTAAGTTTCCAGTCAGATTGTCAGAAAGACCTCATACAACATTCCGTAGAAGGTACGGTTTGTATGATTACCATGTTATCTTGTTCAGTATTATAAATGCACAGTCCATTTTCATTGATCTAATGAATTGGTTTTTCCAGCCCTATTTGGACACTTTTTTTGTAGTCTTTATGGATTAAATCTTTGTGTATTCTCTCACTCATAGAGACCATACCAATGATCTTATGATTATTTTGGGTACCCTAAGAGAGAATCATATTCATTACCACCTTGCTATGTGCCACTTATGGATCGATAAAGTTCACTAATTGGGGCATATGATATCATAATCATGAGCATCTATTTACCTAGAAATGGTTAATGTTATAGTTTACTAGGAGAACCCCATGAATGTGTTTGATATACAAATTTTCTTTGCACTAGTTAGATATTACAACAATTTCATACAAGAGACCTCACACCTTTCCTCACATCTTACTGGTCTGAAAAATAAGGGTGTTATGTTTATATAGTCAGAATCATGTGATAAATCCTTTCAAGTTGTGAACGGGAGGATTGTATCGACACCTATTCTGACTCTTATGGAGCCATTTACAGGATATTCCATATTTTTTGAAGCATCATGCATCGTCCTTGGAGTAGTGATGATGTAGGAGGACAATGTCATTATGTTTGGATCTCATTAGTTGAGGAATCTTGAGACAAAATAGCCAACACATGACCTTGAGCTAGTAGAAGTTGTCCATGCCTTACATTTTTCGAGTCATTTTCTAATTGGTGATCACTTTGAGGTGTAAACGGACCACAAGAGGCTAAAATATCTCTTTTACAAGATCGAATTCAACCGTAGAAAACATAGATGCTGGAATATATACAATCCATTGATTTTGAGCTTGCCTATATGCCTGAGAAGGGAAATGTAGTTGTAGATGCACTGAATCAGAAAACTCAAGAATAGGTCGTACGAGTAGCCAGTGGTGAATGGATGTTAATGAAACACTTTTTCAAGATACATCGTTAGTTTTATGAAAATCAAGGGTAGTCTTAAGTCTTCCCCCCTTCTTCTGGTATCTGATCGAGCTTCTGTTCTCCACGTTTGATGTGCAACGGCAAGTACTCATGTCTTTTGGAGCTTCTCTACTTCTCTCTTGCTCTCGACTGATTTATGGGGGTATGAGTGTTTTTCTATTTTTCATAGAAACACTCCAATCCAAAACAAATTATGGGATAATACCAAAGGAGGATATTTGTACAATCCTAATGTGGGTATTCGATAACTCATCCCTAAAGTTTGCTGATTTTGGATATATCATTTGGGGCCCACCAATTTCATCGTCTTCTGTTTAAATAATATATATTCCATGATTATAATCATTAGAACTATATGGTTATTATATTTAAAAATATGTGATTAATTATTGGTGGTTTTGACCACAAATCCATCCATTCAATGTAGACAGTTATTCCATAAATGTTGTTTAGTGTATTGACACCTCTGCCCCACCATTCGGGTGTGTTGGGTACTAACCATCCTAAGGGAAAGTTTTCATATATTAAATCACTTTTTTAGAATGATAATTGAATAATTGAAAGTACCATGTATTCTCACCAGATGACCTGCCTAAGGTATGTGCTTCAATTTGACAATAAAATGTGCAATGTAATTTTACAAGTATATTAAGTGTATGACTTGTAATCATATGTAAATGAAGAGTATGTTCCATATCATTAGAACCCATTAAAACATTACTGGAAGGTAGTGTAATGATCCTATAATATGTAATATACATAAAATGGATTAAATGAATGGTTCCATGCTACTTGGCATGTTCACACTAATGAACAGAATTTCATGAACCAATTGACTTGATTAAAAGGTTATATGCTACATGACCTGATCACACAAATGAAAGGAAATACTTTAAGAGAAGTACTTGAATAAAATGTTTAATTATACTTTACCTTATCATACTAATGAAAGTAAATTCTTATACAAAATGAAATATTACATGACTTCATACTCAAATAATAGTGGCCTCACTCGAGCTCGCTATGGATTCGAATAGATGAATTCCATGAGAACTCGAGAACCCCATTCAGATTCAAGGATACAAATTTCATAGGTTGATACCCAACTAGATAAAGATCCTTATATATTCTTGGATTACACGTATGAAACTATAGGATCCCATCATATAATTACAGGATTACGTGGATACACACATTGGATCCAACACTAACGAGTACGTTCCATAGTTATAGACCACAGGGCATTGTCTCTACTTTGCCCCATTTTACATTGGATGATCACCTTGGATTTGGTAGGAACCTCATTTTGGAATTCCTCAGACTGAGCTTCATGGAATCCATAGATACCCATACTGTGCTATAGTTACTACTGACTTGGTGACCCATGTGGTCTATGTTTCTTTGGTTATTACCCTATGACTTCATTATTAAATATCATTATAGGATGACTTGTCATAGAATGGGGCCTTCACATTTGTTAACATGTGATATGTTATAAACTAGTAAATATAAAATATTGAATTGGTTACATGTTGAAACACTAGCTGAGGGATGAAGTAGGTACATGTGTATTTAGTTACATTATACTACATTACATTATATATTCATGCTTTCACACTGCTATATTTTTATTATAGTGTCCATATGTTATAGACATGGTTGCTGGTGGCCCACTAAGATGAATCTCTCACCCTCTCTGGGTGTCGTTAGGTACCTGAAGAAGATTACATGGTTTCAATTGTTGTCAAAGGGAAGCATACAAATTTAAAAACTTGACTGCTTGCTGCTAAGTATGGAGATTTATAGCATAAACCATTCCAGAACCTGGGGTTCTTGGGATAATATTTTTATTTGTTTATAATTTTTTGGAACATTCTATACCATATGTCTTGTATCCTTGTTTTCTAGTTTTCTAGTGATAATACATGTCATTAGTTATTGAATGTTATTCCAATTTGTTCTTTTATTATTATTGGTGTCTCTATTTTTCAGTTGGGCATTTGGATTACATATATTTCTTTCACTATTTACCTAGTTTACATTCATCTAATACATTACACTTTGGAAATGAGGGAATATTATCTTCAAGGTCACACCCTAGGCCCTCTCTACTAGTCGGCATCTTCAGGCATTCGGGGAGATGCTCTTGAGGCCATGTGGCCCACCAGGATTGGGAAACCTGTTAAGTGGTAGCTGGTTCTAGGATATCACATCTCCTTCATTGCTTGAGAAAAAAGTAATGCAACAAAAAATAAAAGCATAAGGTCTTCGGTACCACTTTTTAACAACCTCCAACCGCCATTCTATCACATGGGAAAACAATATTGGATACATGACCTCATGCATGCCTCTCCATACATTATAGTCTTTTTACATAGAATAGGGGAGAAAAAAAATATATGGAGACTATACCCCTAATATAGTATTATAATAATAGGTAAAATAGTACATAAATAATAGAAATTGAATCTATACAAAAAAACAATATAAACCAAATATTTATGGAAACTGATTAAACTAATAACAAGAAAAATAATGTAATGATAGGTAGGATTGTAGCTATCTGCCAAGATGAATAAAAAACCAATAAATAAATAAAATCCAAGATGACACCAAATATCCAAGTACCAATCCTCATGTTTGTCTCATCTATATGATTCAACCCATCCTATAAGAAAAAATCAACATCAAGGCCCTATGGAATATTACAAACATGCATCCATGTAATCTTCTCAAGTATCAAATGATGTTAGAAATAAGGTTTGAGGATTACTCAACAGGTTTAAACCCTTGCGTCTTAAAACACCTAGTCTCATAATAAGTACATGAAATAATGTACAAAACATTAGTATTAATTATTCAATTAATACTATATAATAATCATCCTATATTGGAACCATAACATAATATCAATGACAATGTACCATTACCATTCAAACCATTACCAAAAGTCCATGGAAGAATCAAATTATAGATAAAATACCACTATATAAGAATTTTTACATAACCGGGACAATAAATCTATATAATAATATTAGTATAACTATTACATTCCCAATAATAATTTCAATATAACTGGTCGATGGCCTTTAATCATTATATCCTAACCAGGTGAAGCCATATATTTTCTACTTTCATCAAAACTGGGAAAATAACTTTAATCTTTAATACATATCCTTTACAAAATGGTTGACAAGAATCCTTAGAGAATGTCTACTAGATTCAAAGTGGATGAGACTGACATGAATAAGAAAAGTTGTTTAAGCCCATGTAGAATATGATAGCTTTTGAATATTGATTCTCTATGAGAGAATATATAGTTTTAATGATGACACAATTTAATGGAATGCCTATAGATATTTTGGAACATATAGATAAAAATATTATGATTTATGTTAAACCATTTCACTCATTTTTAATTACATAAGGTTGGAATTATGGGGGATATTCTTAGGTTGTTGGATCTATATACCATAATAGAAGACATAAGAAAATTCTTACTCAATTTCCAATCATTTCAAAAATATTTCAGATGGATTTGTTGATATTTTATAATGGGGTGAAAAGAAAGGACACTATCTCAATGAGTATTTATATGCTGATCTATGTTAATAACAAAAAAATTAATGAAATAAACACTGAACAAATTTGTAAGATTAAAAAATTTATTTCGGAGGAATATTTTAATGATAGTAAGAGGATGAATACCCTAAATTGTTGACAGTTTATTCTCATCATACATTTTTAAGAAATAATAAACTATTAAAAAATACAGAGGATAATGTTATTGAGTTTTGAGATGTGGAAATGGATGTACAATGAAAATTGTTGGAATCAACTATTCTAAAATTTTCCCACAAAACATAATTCAAATAATAGTTTCTTAATGATGGACTCAAGAATATTTTGTTCTTTGTTATCCCGATTTATTATATATAAATGATATATTCATAAATAAATTATAATTTCCTTATTTTATTAATAAGAGATATTATATTAATTTTTATGATAGAAATATATAGTTGGAATATTTTTCTGATTGAAGATCCAAAATATTCTTATTATGGAATATCCACGGAGGAAATAAATATTTTGAATAGATGAATTGGTTATGTTGGATTTATAATATAAATATGATTTCTAAAATAAATTGAGGTATATACACTAGTAAAAGTGATATATATACTAGGTTTCTATAATCCATTAAAAATGGAAAAGTGTTCCTAGAAAGAACGATAGAGTTGAGGCACTATAAATAAGGCCTCCTGAATAAATTCACCAAGACTTATAGGGGCCGATGATTCATAAATATATAAAAGGTGAAATGAATTTTTACATGTAAATTGATTATTTCACAATAATGAAAATTTTTTATTTCTAATTCATATTACATTTTTATTGGATATAATCACGGTCTAATAACGTGAAGTTTAATGAGATAACAATATCCATATAATGAAATTATTACACGAAAATAAAAAAAAGTACAAGGAGTGAATTATTTAATCATATATTGTAATTTATTAGATATAATATCAATATAAAACCTGTTAAACATTACTATAGAATGAGGATTCTAAATTTATGAATATAATTATAGAATAAAGGTGGAGATCAATGATTTCTGAGCAGGGAAGATGGAAATTCATTTGGAGGTAAGAAATTTTTAATTCTGTGAATATTTAAAAATGATACCATTTGAGGAAAAAATGAAAAAACACATCATAATAAATTTTATATACATGGAATAAAAATGGAATAATGTGAGATCTATGGTAATTCTTTTCATCATTAAAATAAATGTCTCAAATCTAGAGATATAGTATTGTGAAATGTGAGGGTGCTATTTTTCATGGGCACCCATCTAATGGGAAATGATATTGGTTCTCGATTAAGAGAATTAAAATGGAGTTATATTCTTATGATGATAGAATCATTGAAAACTAATCCATATATTAGGATCCCCGTTTAATTGATTTGGAATAATATAGTGAAAAAGTAGGAATAATTTAAGATATGATAGTAAGTTACACAATCATGTTGAACTTAGTATCTCAAATGATTAATTTGATTAAATAAATGATTAATATAATTTTATTTGATGTGGAAAATATAGATATAAAAACATGATGAAGCATGAAAAATAGGTGAATATTATTGAAAATCTATTATCACTAATAAAATCATGACTTAATGGATGTTCTGAACATTAATAATTCCATTTGGATTATATATTATCTTTTATTTTACAAAATTTAATTTATTTGTTATTCATTTAATTATTCTATATTATATTCCAAACATTTATACCTAACATATATTTCGTTTCGTTTTTGGGTATAATACAAGATCTATAAGTCCCCTTATCAATTCCTTATTTTAATTAAACATAATAAAAAGCGAACATGTCAAATTCTTATCTATTTTCACATAACAATTAATCTAATATTTCAATCCATATATTGATATTAAAAATAATAAATTATTTCATAAAAAAAAATTGTTGTACTCTATAGTATTATAGTAATAATATTCTGGTACATTCTATAATGTCACTCTACCATTTTATTAAAACCTACCTTAGCTGGTTGATTTCCAAAAATCCATATACACATTTTTTATATATTCAATTCAGATGAACTTCTATTTCATGAAATATGAAAATAATTTAATTTAGGAATATCCATGAATGACTTAATTACTTATTTTTTTTGAATATTTAGGATATTTCATTTGGTTATTCAATAAGAATAAAATATGAAACCTATTTCCTTTTTATTGTTTTCACATAGTATTATAACTTATTAGAAAACCTAACGATGAATAAATATGCATGAAAATTTAATTAAAATTTAAGTTGGATTAGAATTTTATAACCACAAAATGCAATGATAAATTGTTTCATTTATTGACATATCACATATGGTGCACAAAAAGTTATCCTAACACATTATGTTATGTTTTATTAACATCATTCCTTAACATATTCTTATTCTTCAAGGATTTCTGTTGTTCATATCTATCTATTATTACATGATATTATGATATATTCTTATTATTAAATTATTATATGTTATTATACATTATTTTCATTGCTTATATTATCATTATATTCCCCTTTTCAGAAATGTCTAACTAGAAATAAATCATTACCCTAATTATTCATTTACAAGGATTTATATATCACCATTTTCATTATTATTGTCCCTAAATTTTTAAATGAAGTATTAAAATATCAATGGATTATAGGATAAGATTAAATAGATTTATATATAGATAATTCAACTTACATTTATGTTGATGTTTTCCAGATCATGTATCCAAGAGACACTAGCCTGCTATATCACTTTCCTTGTGTTTTGTGTATTTTTCTATTTTAAAAAATGAAATAATATTTAGAAAAGAATTGGGATTATATAAATAAAACTGGGTTTCAATATGTTTTGTAGGTCAAAAACTGAGAAAAAGTTCGTTCCACATGATTACATCTAGGATCAACTCACTTTTTTCATCAAATTTTCTATGATTTTGTTGACTTCACATATATATAATTTTACTACACATTGACTGTGTTTTTTATTATTTTCATTTGGTTATCAATACAAACACATTATATTGTAGTTTATATCCAATTAAGGTTTTATTTATGTATATCCATTGATTTAACATTACTCAATGTTATCTTCCATTAATATACATAAAACATTGTTAGAAAACTGCTAAGTAACTTATTTTTAATGTTCCATGGTCATGATTATTTTTACATATGATTCCTTACATAGTAATTTCATGGTTTAGGAAAACATTTAAAAAATTTGTCAAGTGATTACATTGGTAAATATTTGAAATAGGACATGTGATAAATTATTCTATGTCTCAATTAATGAACAATTCATGTTTTAAAATGGTTTTGAACCATATTTATAATTTTCATAGTTAATATATATATATGAATTTACGTATAAACTGTATGTTAGAAAATAATTTGTTGAATATTTTTAGATATTAAAATCATGCACTAATTCGTGAAATGCTACTAGGAAATATTTCTCACACCCTACTTATGTGTCTCGATGTTGGTAGACATGGTGTTTTTTAGGTTCAAGTTTACGTTCATTTGAATTTATTTCTTATAGATTATTTTTATCAAAATTTTAATGAATTGGGATTGATGATGAGGCTATATGATGACCTTAGGTGTGATGTCCCAGACCCAGATGCCATATAACCGGTGCCCCGAACCCAATGGTCCACACAGTCTCAAGTTCACCTTCCCCAATTCCAAAGGCTAACGACTAGTAGCGAGGGCCTAGGGTGTGTCTGTGGGAAGACTATTCCCTCATTAGGATAGTGCATCCTATAAAAAGATATATAAATGAATAGTAAATATAATATGCAATGTGAATAATGAGAGGGATAAAACTGACGAAATAGGTAAAAAAGAATAACAATAACTATATCAACTGGAACATTGATATTGTAATGTCATGTCACTAGAAAACTGGAAATAATGGATACAAGAAAATAGGCATAACATGTTCCATAAGTTAAGACAAAACAAAGTCTACTCCATGAATCATAATATCATACTCAGCCATCTGCTATCATGGTCCATCCTATCAACACACAATCAAGTATTGTAAGCTGCATGTTTCCCTTTTTCAATACCTGCAACCATGTAATCTACTCTGGGTACCAAATGGCGCTGAGAGAGGGTGTGAGATAAATCTCAATGGTCCACCACCAATGGTGTCTATGAAATTTGGCCCGTAAAATGGAAAATATCAGTCTGTAGGCATATATGTAAATTAAGAAAGCAGAACAAAATAACTAAATAACTATGTACCTGCTTCATCCCTCAGCTAGTGTATGAACATGTAACTAGTTCATTAATTAATCAATTTCCATTTAATGTTAATAGGTCACATGAGGTATATTCAGCATTGACATCACCTCATTATAGTATAAGTAGGGAAGGTCTCATGACGTAACATGGAAACCAGAGAATGATATCCAATGAGGGAGTTACAGGGTAAAAAATCAAGGTAATGTAAACTCATGAAAAGCTAACTCAGTATTATCTAAGTCTAGAAAAGTGGTATGAGTGTAATATAAAGTGTGTAATCCAAGTAATTACACAATAAGGTTTCTATCGATTCCAAGGTGATCAACCTAAGTAAAATGAGGCTAACCAAAGATAGGTCCCTATGAGGTTTAACCAAGGCACGTACTAGTCAATTCTGTTTCATTGGAGTGTATCCTAGGAGTATTTTAGTAGATGAAGGGACCATACAGTAGTATATCAGGCATCCAAGTAATAGAAAAGAACCAAAGTCTAGGTGGTTTTCATCCTAAGTTACTCTTATTCTCAAATCGGAAGGGGGTTCCTCAGACACATGGTATTCTACACTCACAATCCAAGGTGATCATGAGTCAGTCCATTCCTATTTGATATTATAATCATGTAATAAATAATTTGGTTCAAGTATTTCCTTCAATTTGGGTGGATATGTCCTGTAGAGTTGAAACCATTTATTCATTAGTTCAAGAATTTCCTTTTGTTAGTGTTGATTATCCAAGTAGTGTTGCAACCATTTAATCAAGGCTTAGTTAGACATTAATGAATATTCAATTATTGAGTGTTAATCTAATACCTTCTATCAATATGGAAAGGCCTGCTACAAACATGTAAGCTTTATTAAATCTCTTTTGATAGGGAAAAGTTATATACCTTGTATACATCCCATTAAAATTTTATATTTCACATTTAATAAACATTTGTAAACACTTACCATAGGTGGGTCATGTGGTGAGCATAAATTGTAAATTTATTATGCAATTCTCATTAATAATAATCCATTTATGATTATAAGTCTCACATTTAAGAAGGTCATGTAAATGCACACCTGAACGGTGGCTGAAAAGTGTCAAAACACTAAACACCCCATTATGGTATAACCTTTGAAATGAGGAGCATTGAGTTGTGGGTGGAAACACTAAAAACTAATCACATATTTCGAAAGATAATTGTCATATGACTCTAACAAGTATAATCATGGAATATTAATTTAAGATATAGTATCTAACGAAATCGGTGGACCCTACAAAAACATTTCAAAAACAAAAAACATTAAGGATGAGTTATAGAACACCCACTGTAGGGTTTTATGAGCGTTATTATCTAGATCAGCCATTGATTTGACTTGAATTAGATTAGATCTAAGAAAATGTGAAAAACACTCACATGGTGATATCTAGGTTGGGAGTGGAAGATAAGAAGAATGACTAAAGAGGACTTGTGTACTTACCGTTGCACATCCTACATGATGAATGGAAGATCGATCAGATGATGGATGAAGGCGATCTCTCGATCCATATCGTTGGCCTTCCAAAATTTCCAAAAGTACGAAATTGGAGGAAAATACCATAGGTTCTCATATTAGGTGGAAGGAGGAGGATTAATAGATCATAAAAAACATTTTGGTCATTTTACATAGATTTTTAGCCTGCATACGATTTATCTGCATGGTTTGTCAAACCGTGTGCAAACCGATCGAGATATTTCTACAAAAACTTGGGAAAAAGGGGTGTTCGCACGGTCTGGATTCACAACCTTGCGTCAACCATGCAATGTGCCACTATCCTAAAAAACAAACTCGGCATGGTTAGGATAACAAAGAGCAAACCGTGCAACCTGGCCTGTTTTTTCCAAAAAGAGGTGTTTTGAACTCCAACCAAGACCTGGACACCCACCGAACCTTTTCAAACTCATTTGGGATCTATATTATTGTCCAAAGTAAATATTTATAACTAAAATTAATTCATCCATATCTAAGTGAAAAACTAGGTTCTTAGGGTCTTCCCCCTTAAAAAACCTCACCCCCACGTTATCCTTCCTAGGGTATGGAAACATTGTCTAAGAAAAACACTGGACATTTTTCTTGTATATTAGCTTCCCTATCCCATGTATTATCCTATACTCAGTCATTCTTCCATATCACCTATATGATAGTGACAAACTTTCATCGAAGAGCCTTAGTGCATCGATCAATGATACATACTGGATCCTCCTCAAAGGTAGAATCAACATCTAACTCAACTTCCACAAGATCAAATGTATGAGTCATATGAGAATGATATTGGTCAAGCAATGAGACATTAAAGACATTGTGCATGGCATCGTACCTTTGAGGTTGGAGCAACCCATAAGCTACTGGGCTGACTCTCTCTAGAATCTCAAATGGCCTCACATAACAAGGCGATAGCTTCCCCTTATTTCTTAACCGTTTATTCCCTAGCCTGGGTTATACCCAAAAAAAACATTCACCAACATCAAACTCAAGAGGTCGTCGATGGCGATCAACATAACAGTTTTCTATATTGAGCTATAGTTATACACATCCTGATAAGTTGGACCTGTTCTGAAGTCTCATGAATGAGACAAGGACCTAATAGGGATGCCTCACCTACCTCTAGCCAACACAATGGTGAGCGGAAGGGCCTACCATATAATTCCTCAAAAAGATCCATCTGAATAGTAACATTAAAACTCTTATTTTATGAGAACTCTATGGGACGTATATGCTTCACCCAAGACCTCCAAAATCAGTGATGCATGTTCACATCATATCCTCCAAAACATGTACTATCTTTTTTGATTTTCCATCAGTCTAAGGGTGAAAACCTGTTCCTAAAGCACATGAGTTCCCATATCTTTCTACAAACCCATCCTGAATTGTGAATTGAAATGAGCATCCCTATATGAATTGATAGTACATAGAACCCTGTGTAGTCATATGATCTCACGAACATACATTATTCCTATCTCATAAACTAAGAATGTCTCTCATATAGGATTGAAGTGGGATGATTTCATTCCTCAGTCAATAACTACCCAGATAGAATCAATTCCCCTTGGTGACCTAGGTAAGCCGACTGAAAAATCCATATCTACTTCTTCCCATTTCCACTCTCAGACTAGATGTGGGTGTAACGAACATTCACGTCTCCGGTGCACCGCCTTCACCTACTGACAGGTGGAAAACCTAGCGACGAAGCATGAAATTTGACATTTCATTCTAGTCCACTAATACTAACGTATCATATTTCGATACATCTTTGAGATTCCTAGATGAACTGCCCACGGGGAAGAATGGGACTCTTTCATCAAACCTTCTCTCACATCTTCAGGAATCCAGATACTTCCACATACATGCAGGACGTCATCTCCATCTAAAGACCAATGAAAAGGTGGGTTATCTCCTAATATACTTTCACAGAGATGCAAAAAGTTTAGGATCTGAAAACTACTTACACTTCTCCATCTCAAGGAGGGAAGAGGAAACCATTATGACTAAGAGTTATGAATTCTTGTGACTATCATGAAACTCTAGACAAAGCTTCGAAATGTGAACCGTTAACTTCCACTCATCACTAGATTCGTGTACGGTCTGCATTTGAGTTTCTTTGACTCAGTGAATTTGCAACCACATTGCCTTTTACAGGATATAAGCAATCTCAAAATCAGAGGATTATAGATATTTAACCCATCTTCACTATTAGAGGATCATGTCAAACTAAGAAAAGATATACTTGAGGCTTGTGTGATCCTTATAAAACACATATCTCTCACCCAACAGATAGTGTCTCCATCAACGTAATGCCCAGAAAACTATTGCTAGATCGAGGTCATGTGTTGGGTAATTTCTCTCATGAGTCCTCAACTGCCACGTTCTGTAAAAAATGAATTTGTATTACTGCATCAATAGTGCTCCATGTCCAATTCCTAATGCATCACAGAAGACGATATAACCTTTTTCATGTTCTGGAAGATTCCAAATCATTGTTGAGATAAGCCTCCCTTTCAGCTCCTAAAAGGATTTCTCACATTCTTATGACCATGTGAACTTAACACCCATATTTTTAAGACCATTAAGAGGTGAATATTTATAGGAAACATATTCTATGAAATTTATGTAATATCTAGAGACCCATAAAAACATTTGATATGAAAAAAATTATTAGTATAATATCAAGAGACTACAACAATAAACTTTTTAGGGTCTACTGATACACCTGGTATTGAAATTATATGGCATAAGAATTAGACTTTTTTTATCCAGAAGTTTTATTTAGAAATCTTAGAAAAAATATGATAGTTTCTCAGTGTACTCAGAACGATCTCAAGATGTTTGGCACGGTTGTTATGAGTATGGGAATACAACATGATGTCATCCACAAAGACAATTAAAAAATAGTCCAAATAGGGATGGAATACCATATTCATCAAATCCATGAAAATGGAAGGCAAGTTAGTGACACTGAATGACTTAAAAATATAATCATACAAACAATACCTTCTACAAAATGTTTGTACAAGGTATGTCTGATGGTCTGACTCGCACCTGATGATTACCAAATTTCATGTTGATCTTAGATAACACATTTCCTCCTCAGAGCTGGTCAAATAGATCATCTTGTTTGGGAAGTGTATATTGGTTCTTGACTGTAAGCTGGTTCAACCATCTATAATCCACTAATAATTGGATATTTTCACCCGCCTTCTTAGAAAATAGTATGGGTGAACCCCAATAGGATGTATTAGGCTGTATAAGTCCATTGGACTCCATATCATCTACATGTCTCTTGGGCTCCTGAAGCTCAATAGGTTCCAGATTCTATGGAGGAATGGACACTAAGCTTCTCCTAGAACAATATTTATTGAAAATGATACCTATCTCTCAGGAGGTAATCCATAAATATCATCAGGAAAGGCTTCCCTAAAAAATCATCATCTCGAGGGAAATTTATTTGAAGCAAACCGTGATCCTCCCTGAAACTATTAGAAATTTGGGTGGTCACTCTGCCTAACACATGATTCTTCTGTCCCACTCTCTAATAAGGTAAATACCACTCGCCTTTGAAAATATAACTTCTACCTTCTGGTGATGTAAAAAAAACCATTTAGTGATAATTGTCTACAAAGGTGTGATAGTGTACCAACTAGTCCATCCCAAGATGAAATTGAATCCCATAATCTCAAGAACAATGAGAGTACACAAGAATGGGTAACTTCAAACCTCAAGGGGACAATCCTTGCACTGGTGTACGCCCTCCGTCTATATTCCCAATGGTGTATTAAGGGTCATTAAAACATTGTGATACTCTATCTATAGCCCATGAAATTACATGATAGATACAGAACTAAAAGATTTTCAAGCACCTATATAAGGCAAAGAAGAGGCAATAGTATAGGATACTAGAAGAGTATCTCATACTATAGATGGTCCTATAGCCAGATCCTCACATGTCTGATGTAAGGCATGCAACTGACATGATCCACTGCCCTGTGAAATAGATAGACCTACACGATCATGACTGTTCTGCTGGCACTGCTAGTGATCAGTGATCAGAAAACCATGGCCACAGCCTCCTCTTCGACAAGGACTTTTTTTGCTACTCCAAAATCCCACAAGATGTGGAAAAATTGAACTTTATCTTGAAGGTGGAGATGTATCTGATCCATTTCCACTGGAAGCTAGTGAAACGGTCTTGCAAAAGAGTTGAAGATGCCCCATACGACAACAAGCTCAACACTCCATAGGGTCTCTATCAGACTAGGGATTCTTATTCCTTATCATTCCACACGGATGACAAACAAAAGAGCTATAAAACTAGATACTATGGCTTCCACTTCCCTAACGATAAACCTCTAGGGAATGTTTCATTCCACAAGAATATCAAAAAGACTGACGCGAAACTAATCCTTTAAACCCAAAAATTTCTCCACCCCTTAGGTTACGATTAGTGATAAAGGCCTAATCAACTATTCAATAAAAATTAGGAAGGTGAACAACATTCACATGTGTTCAGATGGAATATTGGATCCCATACTCAAAATTTATACCATACAAAAATCATCACCAACTAGAAGTGGTGAAAAGTGCGGTAAATTAGTGAAATGTGATGAATAGTAAATAACTGACATAGAACCCTACTCGAGTTTCATGAACTCTCTCACTATATAAGCTATCAGTGACTAAGGAATGAACTGATTATTGATGGAATTCTAGAATTCAAACCACAACATGCCCTGTTGACGTCTGTCCTTTATAACGACATCACACCAATGCTTATCCATATCCGGAAGCATGTGTATATAAATCATGAAACTATAATATGTAGGTGTTTACAGATGCTCATTGATAGACAACATGGAATCTATCCAACAATCAGTAGCCTAAGATATCTTATCCTTTGAAAATGTAGGAGGATGCTCTTGCTGGAAATCGCAGGTCAGATCAACCATCTTTGGTGCAACCAGTGTAACACCAATCATGTACTAACTCGTACTTGAGAAACTATCACTAATTTGGGCATCAATGCTGGGATAAGGTATAGAAGGCAGTGCCTCATGTGGAAGTATTGGAACTAATACTGGCGGCTCAGGGCCCACCATGTCTGGAGCATGGTCGTCACCACCCTCCTATCGAACGACAGAAGGATGTCATGGCGACATTAAGATAAAAATTCCAAGAACACACCTTAAAACAATCAAAAATGAAAGAATATAGCATCACTAATGGAAGCTTAATGTAAGAAAACTCCTTACCCAAGATATACTACCCTAACAACCTGCTTATACAGGTATGTATTGTTATGTTCTCCAGTTCATGTTTCATGTTACTTTGAAAATGATTTAATGTTTTAATATGTTACCTTTCATAAACATGACGAGGTGGGATAAGGATATGGAACCAATTCATTTTTGATATCATGATTCACTTTATAATGGATAATCTGTCCCAAATAATCTGTTCCCATACAACTATCACAAAAAATGACACCCATTTACTTATAGCATAATGGCTTGACTATGTAAATTACTCATCCCAATCCAAGAGGACCCATATACCTCATGAATTGAGAAAAAAATGACTCATTCGAATCCAATGTAATACAAGTACAAGGAACCATCACAACAAAATTCAACAATAGTAGGCATATCAAGCAATGTAAAGTAGTGAAATGAACCTATTTGGAATGGAAATATGCATGAAATGTGAATTATAGGTGCCTATAATGATTCATGTATAAATAATCATTTCCCTCATATCATCGATCCATGGATGAAATAAATTCTGAAAGGTTAATAATCAACAACACCACACAACATGTGAGTTACCCAATAGTGAAATATTATAAACTGCAATAGGAAAAATTGGAAAAAAATTATATTATGGGTAACATGGATTTTACACTGATCATGGGTTCGCGATGCCCAAGCATGGCTTATGACCATGTAAAATGGGTTACTATTATACAATCTATTGTCTCCTAATAATCAATAAAGAAAAGAAACTACCTATGATATCACATTGTGACAACCCAAACCCGGATGCCACATAACGGGTTCCCCGAGCTCGGTGGGCCACAAAGCATTAACAACATCTTCCCGAACGCCAGATGATACCAACTAGAAACAAGGTCCTAGGTTGTGTCCATGGGAAGACGATTCCATCATTAAAATATTGTATCATGGAGGAAGAGATAAAAATTAATTGTAAACAGTGGAATCAATATGAATATATAGTGGATGAAAAATCACGAAATAGATATACATGAATAACAATAATTGTATCAACTAGAACATGGATGATGTAATATCATGTCACTAGAAAACTAGAAAGCATGGATACAAGAAAGTAGGAATAACATGTTCCATAAGGAAAAATAAAATAACGTCTACTCCAAGAATCCCGAGATCCTACTCGATCATCTGCTATCATGCTCTATCCTATCCGCACACAATCATGTATTGGAAGCTGCATGCTACCCTTTGTCAATACCTGCAACCATGTAATCTACTCCAAGTACCAAACGACACCCAGAGAGGGTGTGAGATAAATCTGAATTGGAAAACACCAATGATGTATATATCATCCAGCCTATGAAATGGAATTTAGATGTGTGAAGGCATATATGTAATGTAAGAAAGAAGTGAAAAATAAATAAATAACCATGTACCTGCTTCATCCCTCGGCTGGTGGCTGAACATCTAACTAGTTAACTAATTAATCAATTACCATTCAATGTTAATAGGTCATGTGAGGCATATCCAACACTGACATCACCTCATGATAGTATAATTAGTTAATCTCACAAGATGGAATAAGGAAACCATACAATGATATCAAGAAAGGGAGTTCCAGGGTAAAATCCAAGGTAATGTAAACACATGGAAAGTTAACTCAGTAGTATATGAGTCCGGATTAGGGGTAAGAGTGAAATCCAAGGTGCATAATCCAGGGAATTCCACAATTAGGAACCTACCAAGTCCGAAGTGATCAACCAAGGTAAAACAGGGATCAGTAAAAATAGGGCCCTTTGAGGTTTAACAAGGGAACCAACTAGTCGATGCTAGATCCAAGGAGTGTATCTCAGGTATACTTTAATATAGAAAGGGACCCTACAGTAGTATACCGACCATCCAATGAATCGACATGAACTGAAGTCTAGGTGGGTATCAACCTATGAAAACTATATCCTTGAATCAGAATGGGGTTCCTAAGACCCTACTATTTTCAACTCAGAATCCAAGGTGATCTCAAGTTAGTCCATTCCTATTTGATATTGTAATTAGGCAATAATTCATTTGTTTGAAGTCTTGGCTTCCATTAGTGTGGATTGGTCAAGTACTGTTGAAACTATTTATTCATTTCTTCCAGCCTTTCCATCCATTAGTGTCGATCGACCATGTAGTTTTGTAACCATTTAATCTTGTAATAGTTAGACATTAATGAATATTAAATTATTGAGGTTCACTCCACTACTTTCCATCAAAATGGAAATGGGTTCTATGGATATGTAAACTTTATTCAATATATTTTTTATAATTCCTTGTATTATTGTAATGACCCAAAATTTACATGTATTTTTTTACTAATATATTATAATTTTAACAGTCTACTAAAATTGACGACATGTGATTCTGAGGCATGGTGTGCCCAGAATGAATTTTCTGAACATTTTTCGGGTACGTTCCGTAAACGTGTGAGTATTTTTTTATAACTTCTGAACCGGTGCTTGGAATTGAAATCTGAGGGGATCATGGAACTCACAGTGCTAACATTCTCTTATGGTGACATCGCCTCAATCGATGTAGGTTGAGGGTGGAAGTTAGTTTTTTCACTTATTCGTGAAAGATTAGACTAATATAAAATGGTGTAACATTTCAATTTTATTTTTCTTTTGAATCTTTCATGTGGATGATTCATAGGTGGGGACCCTCTGAACTAAACCTCCCATGAGATGTTATAGTGGATGGGACCACCTGAACTAACTTCCAATGAGTTGTTATGGTGGCGGGGACCACCTGAGGCTAACACCCCCTTGATTTCCCTCATAAGTGTGGGGTAGCCTCTTAGAATTACCTCACATTAATGGTACCAACCCCTTAAATTTATTATTCCAACCTCAATATATTTAATTAAACCATTTTTAAAATTGAGCCCACAATTAAATTGGGGGAACACAACATATTCGCTACTTTGCATCTTTGGTGGAATTGGGTAACAGAGAACTATTGGGAGGATTAAACTTCTCTAATGAAGAACTTCTTCCACGAAGAACACTTCTCCAATGAATAATTACAATGAGGATCATCTCCAATGATGAATGAACCCACGATCGAGGAAACACCGACGTCACCAATGTTCGTTTATCCCCAATGACATCGTCTCCTTCCTCAAGACCTCCGTCAACAAACATATGAGGTATGGGATGTTATTGAATTCATGAATTTTCATGGTGAAATTCCTCATTCATGGAAATCATGGTGAACACTGATCAAGAAAAATGAGTTGATCCACGATTTGTACAAAATTGTAGATTTTTTCGTTCTTGATTCGTATTTTGTTGAGTTGCTTGCTACCGCTCTAACGTGGAGCGTGCATGCCAAAAAAAACATGGCCCAACTCCTCTGTCGTTCTTCATTTTATCTGTGAGATCATTGTGATGGTGACAGGGACTGGTGCTCGTGTTTGGCACCGATGTAACACGAGAACAGCGACACACACCATGACCAGCCACAAGGAGATGAAGAAGGGCGACCAGTCAAGCCTACCACCGATGAAGGCATGACACCCCATCGATTCACATAATTCCGCCACTCGTGCACTCGAAACCGCACGACGCTCCACCGCCCAATGACCCTCTATTCCCCACGGCCCTCCGTTGCCCATGGCCTCTGCACCCCACAATGCTCCACCGCTCACAAACTCTGTGCCCCACGGCGCTCTGCCACCCGTGGCCCCGCCGGCCTGTAGCCCCTCCTCGGACCTCATGGCCCCTCATGGACCTCGTGGGATGGGCGGCTTGTCTTGGGCAAGGCTGCGCAGCGCGGGTCGGGCCGGGTCGACCTGAACCGGGTTAGCCCAGGCCGGGTCGGGCCGGGTCGATCCAACGGGGTCAGACCAGACCCAGACCCACATCAACCCATTTACTCTCTTTCGGCCATATCATTGGCACCAGACGTCCATTTCATGATACTTTAGCAGCACTAGAAACCATGGAGTGAGGAATTCCCTTTGGTATACCCCACTAGAGTTTTGGATAGAGTTGGGGAACAGCAAGGTTAGATCGAGCACAAATCCAACCAGGCCGTTAGGACTAAAATGCTAAAAACTCACATAATAGGTGTATGACTGAAGCACCATCTATTATATTGATACCCCTATGACATGGCGGTCCTTTGAGATACTTCCTTGTGGGACTTCTTAGAAGTTGGAGTATAAGCTAGTGACTTGTGGAGCAGATCCTCCCGGAGACGACCATTATTAGTGTGGGGATCCAGTAGTGGGTTGTGACATGATTAATGATGTGTGATCATGTTTGGGTCTGCACCGAGCGATCATGTGTGGTTCATCATCGAGCCATCCTGTGTGGGTCAGCACCCAGCGATCATGTGTGGGTCAACACCGAGTGATCTTGTGTGGGTCAGCACCTAGCGATCTAGTGTGGGTCAGCACCGAGCGATCCCGTGTGGGTCAGCAACGAGCAATCCTATCTAGGTCTGCCTCTTAACTAAGTAAGATGATTCAGTAGTTACATCTAATCATATCTACTATTTTACTTATATTATACCTAGTGTTAGATGAGTCTGTACCTGTGTGGCACATTCCTCCATGGTAATACATTGGTGGTATTCTTCTGTATGGAGTAACTATGTGGTACTTTCCATCATGGAATTTCTTCCTTTGTGGAATAGTTGATCTTGGTGATTCGATGTTGTAATCAGTGTTTTCCTCGTGATTGATATGTGTTTACATGATAACATAGTTATATGTAAGGTCATATACCTATGTAGGGTTATCAGTTGTTTTTCTTACTTTGTGGTTTATCCTTGGTGAAATTTGCGAGACCTTGAGGGTTTCGAAGTCCCTACTAAGTATCATTATACTCACCCCTACACAGCTATGCCTACACTTCATTGTGTTTGGTGCATATGACAGATAGCACTGACCGAGGACGACAGTACTAGGACTAGAGGTAGCTCTGAGGTGGACGTTAGATGAGGTAAACCTCAGAGACGACCGTTCATGAGCTGTACCTACTCTTCAGGTAGGAATCGAGGTGGATGATCCAAGAGATCCTTTTCACCTATCAGTCATCTTGCACTTTCCAGTGTTCCTTGTACTTTCCATTTGGGCTTGTACTCTGGCTCGTTTTACTTACTACACTCACTCTATTTTCTATTCAGTTTACTTCAGTTCGTATCTTTCTGTTTTCTTGGTTGCATGTGCTTATAGGTTGTAAAGGCAATGACTTCCTAGTTTTATGGAATACGCCTTTGGTTCTAGTTTTCATCCCCTAGCCTAGGGAAGGCGGGCTTTGGGTAGACACCCCATGGGAACCGAGGGACGGGTCGTGAAAAATTTATATCAGAGAAGTCAGTTCTACTGTAGAGCATAGGCCTCTAATCTTTTTAATGACAATAGTGTTTAGTGTAATGAGTGTGGTTATCAGTTTTGGGAATCCAGTGTTGGTGCAGCGGCGGACGTATCCAAAAACTAGGGCCTTGACATCTGATTTTCGACTCATTGCACGAAAACACTGATTGTGTGTCTGTTTCCAAGAGTTTTTTTTGTGATCTCTTAAGTCAGCTCACCAGGTATAACTTATTGACTCTGGTGCACCTGTTTCTTTTTAAGATGCATCCATGAAGACAGCTAGCTAGGGTACCGAGAATAGTACACACTGATATCCCACTGAGCAACGAGGCCTCGTTGTAGGGCCCTCATCCAGTAGAGGCACCAGCAGAGGCACTGGAAGTACCACTAGTCATTGGGCCACCGATGCCACAATCCCTAGCCGAAAAGAGTGAATACCTCTTGAGCACATTGCAAGAGTTCCAGTGCTAGAGGCCACCCAGGTTCAAGGGAGAGATGGACCCACAGGCGGATGAGGATTCATTGGAGGTTGTAGTGAGAGTCTTACGACTAGCATGGACACCAGCTGATTTCATGGTGATTCTTACTGCCAGCCTTCTATAGGTAGCAGCAGGCAGATGGTGGAGCTAGATGCTCCAGGTTCACGAAGAGGTGACACTTCTATTGGAAGACTTCGAGAGCCTGTTTCATGCAGAGTTCATCCCAATGACTCTTCATACAGTGCGCATACATGAGATTCTTGATCTGTAACAGTGACGCATGATAGTGGATTAATACTCAGCGAGGTTCACTATCCTCTCACGCTACTCCACAGGTATGATTCGGGACCCATTCTTCAGTTCCCGGACCTTCGAGTAGGGGATCGGGATAGAGATCAAGGCTTCAATGATCTCACTTAGCATCCCGAAGCAGGTGGGGGTGTTAGAGAGAGCCCTCTTAGTAGAGAGTTTCTATGCTGAGTAGTCACCAGCAGCGAGACCCACCACCAGTGGTCATGTAACGGAGTCAACAGTAGCTTATCGCATACAGAGGTCACATAGGTCCTAGAGGACCAGAACTACAGGTGGACGACCGCATGACTCAGGGTCGGCTGTGTGGAGCACCCGAGGCAGATACAGTCATGCCATGAGCGGGAAATGTTATGCATGCGGCAGGCATGGTCACATGGCTCGTGACTATCTGACCCTCCATATAGATGATCACTAGATGTTTGAGGGATTGCCCAGTGAGAGATAGTGGTTTGACCGAGGAGGTCCGCAGGGAGCAGGCGGGCATGGCAGAGCAGCTGGCAATGCAGCTGGTAGTGGGAAACGATTCGAGATGTTACCACCACCACTAACAGGAGGTCCACCCTTACCGCATGGAGCATGTGGACAGGGGAGAGCTCATCTCCATGAAGCTGAGGCTTACAATCATGGCGCTCCGAGGATGATACGAGGTATAATATGTGTGTACTCCAACTTAGAAGCAGTACTTATAGACACATGTTCCAGTCATTCTTTTATTTTCACTGCCCTCATTCGGAGATCAGAGATTCCAACAAAGATGTTGGGTAGATCCTTAAGGCTTGAGACTTCTACGGGAGCAGATTCAATGATTACGCACTGGTGCCAATGGTGTGATATTACTCTTGGGGGTGGGATATTTGGATGGGATCTCCTAGTAGCAGCTTCGAGGCCTTACAACGTCATCTTGGGTATGGACTGGTTATCTACAGTCTATGCTCAGATAGTCTCTATAAAAAGAAATGTGCAGTTTGTCTGCACTTATGGGACTAGGTGTACCTTAAATATTGAGAAGTGAGACTTTGCAGCACAGGATGGACTTATCTAGAGGAGGGTGCATCCGATCACTCATCAGTTGTCTAGCCTTACCCTCTTAGCAGATGATCTAGAGAGTCTGTGTTATCCTGTAGTGGTGGACTAGTACGTGGATGTTTTCCCTGATGATGTCATGGGTCTACCTCCTTATAGAGAGGTGGACTTTTACATTGACTTGTACCTTAGGACAACACCAATATCTACACCCACATATCAGATATCTCCCTTGGAGCTTCGTGAGATGCATGTATAGCTAGAGGATTTGCAGTGGAATGGATTCATTTGGCCCAGTGTTTCTCCATGGGCAACCCTGATTTTGTTCTCCAAGAGGGCGGATGAGAGCATGAGACTTTGTGTCAACTATTGGTGCCTCATCCAGGTGGTCGTGAATACAAGTACCCACTCTCGAGGATTGAAGACCTCTTTGATTAGATGAAGGGAGCACAATGGTTCTCAAAGATAAACCTCAGATCAGGAAATCACTAACTCAGAGTATGATATGAGGATGCGAAGAAGATGGATTTCAGATGTTAGTACGACCATTAAGTGTTCTTGGTTATTCTATTCGGTGTAACCCAAGCTCTAGTAGTGTTCATTAGACTAATTAACAGGATCATTGAGCCATACCTTGATCGCTTTGTAGTAGTCTTCATCGACGACATTCTGATCAACCCGAGTACTGAGGAGGAGCATGCTTATCATTTGCAGGTAGTACTGGACACACTTTGAGAGCACCAACTATATGGTATGCTATTGATGTCCAAGTTTTTTATCAGAGATGTTCAGTTTCTGGGACATGTCATATCGAAGGCTGGAGTAATAGTGGATCCAGCAAAGATCGATGTGGTACTTCCTTGGGAGCCAACCAGGAGTGTGAAGGAGATACGATGTTTCCTGGGTTTGGCAGGATACTACTGGAGATTTTTTCCAGATTTCTCCAGAGATGCAGTAACACTATCATCGTTGATGAAGAAGGGACAACCATTCATGTGGAAGGAGAGATGCTAGTAGGGTTTTTAGGAGCTAAGGCATAGGCTGACTAGTGCCCCCATCTTGTGGCTACCAGAGGAGGGCGTAGGGTATTTAGTCGACTGCGACACATCAGGGACCAGACTCGGATGTGTACTGAAGCCGGAGCCAGCAGTGATCACATTTGGTTCTTGACATATGAGACAACATGAGCAGAACTATGCTACCCATGACCAGGAGTTAGCAGTAGTGGTCTCCGACTTGAAGATTTGGTTACACTATCTGATGGGTGAATGTTTTACAGTCTACTGTGATCACAAGAGTATCAGTTATATCTTCTCTCAGATGAACATGAACTTGAGACAACGATGTTGGCTTGAGTTCCTCCAAGACAATGACTTTGTGATTATCTATAATCTTGTTAAGGGTAACTTTTTAGTAGATGCACTCAGCAGGAGGTCTGGTATATAGCTTCTAGGCAAGGTGACAGAGCAGAAATCCACATTGTAGATAACCTTTGTGGACAGAGATAGAGAAGATTTTATAAAATATCTTACAGTCACTCCCACACTTATTCAGCGAGTCTGGGAGGTGCAATGTAGGGACACTGATAGCGAGCCTCGATGGGCTCAAATATCTACAGGGCAGGCACCTTATGGATTTTATGAAGGTGGGGAGAATGTCATTATTTTCAGAAGACATAGAATGGTACCAGTGTCACCTTAGGAGGAAGTGTTGTGGGTGTTCCACACATCCCCTCTAGCGATACATCTAGGAGTTGCGAATATTTACTAGGATCTCTAATGATAGAACTGGTGGTCGGGAAAGAATAATGAAGTGGAAAAGTTTTTCTCTTGGAGCCTCACTAGTCAACAAGTGAAGGTAGAGCATTAGGTACCAACTATCTTGATCCTCCTTTGGAGGTCCTAGAGTGGTAGTGGGACAGGATATCCATGGACTTCATGACATGACTTCCACGTACATCCAGGGGTCATGACTCGATTTGGGTGATCGTCGACCAACTCAACAAGTTGGCCCACTTCCTACCGATCAGAGAGCATGGTTTATTAGAGAGTATGGGACGCCTCTTTGTGGATGTGATTGTGTGGTTACATGGAGTACCCTCGACAATTGCCTTTGATCATGATTCATGTTTTACTTCCTTGCTATGGAAGGGGTTGCAGGAGGCTTTCGGGACGTAGCTTCATTTGAGCACCGCCATCCATCCTCATACGGATGTCCAGACTATGCAGACCATTCAGAATCTCGATGACATGCTGCCTGCTTGCATCCTCTACTTCGGTCATAGCTGGGAGGATCATTTTCCCTTGGTATATATTTCATAAAACAACACCTATCACTCCACTATTAGGATGGAACCATTCGAGGTGTTGTACGGGCGACCTTGAAAATCACCTTTATGCTGGATTGACCCCGAGGAGTCAGCACTAGAGGGACTAGAGATGGTACATGCTACCACAGAGAAGGTGCAGAACATCCAGGAGCGGATGAAGACAGCACAGAGCAGGAAGAAGTCAAATGCCGAAAACTGATGGAGACCTCTGGTGTTCGAGGATGGCAAGCATGTCATTCTACGGGTCTCACCCCGACAAGGATTATAGAGATTTCGCTGAGGCAGAAAGTTATCTTCAAGATTAATCGGACCATTTCAGGTTCTCAATAGAGTTGGCGATGTGGCTTACCACTTAGCTCTTCCACCTCAGTTGCACCGGGTGCTTTACGTCTTCCACATATCCCAGCTGAGGAGATATGTGCATGACCCATCCCACATCATTGAACATGTAGAGTTGGACATCGACGATGGGGAGACTTTTATGGAGGTTCTAGGGGAGATTGTGGATCGATTAGAGTGGGTCCTTCATGTATTGTCGATACATCTAGTGCGCGTTTGTTGGAAGCACTGGAACCTCTAGGAGAGCACTTGGGAGAAGGAGGCCCATATGCGTGCCCAGTACCCCCCCTTGTTTACCTAGTTTTGAGTTGAGGCATACGGGGACGTAAAGACTTTAGGTGGGAATAATGTAAAGACCCATAATTTCCATGTATTTTTTTAAATATATTGCAAATTTAAAAGTCTGTGAAAATTAACAGTGTGAGATTCTACGGCCCGGTGTGCCCAGAATGAATTTCTAAACAATTTGTTTAGATACGTTCAGTAAACGTGCGAGTGGGTTTTTCTATCTTTTGAGTTATTGCTCAGAATTAAAATATGAGTGTACCATTGAACTCACAATGCTGGTATTTGGATAACGAGACCTTCAACTCAACCGCATTAGGTCGAGGGAGGAAGTTAATTTTTCACTTATTCATGAATGATTAAAATAAAATAAAATGTTGTAACAATTTTTTTTAAACCACATGTTGATGTTTCATAGGTGGGGACCACCTGAACTAAACCTCAAATAAGAGTTTATGGTTGTGGGGACCACCTGAACTAACCTCCCATGAGAGGATACGGTGGTGGGGACCACCCGAGGCTAAAACCCCCCTGATCACCCTCTTATATGTGGGGAAGACTCTTAAACATCCCCCACATTAAGGGCGCCACTCCCATTAAATTATTAATCCAACCACAATTTAATTAATAAAACAATCTGAAATTGTGCCATAAATTAAATTGTGGAAACACAACATATTGGATACTTTTCATTTTTTGTGGAATTGGGGGGAGGAGAACTATTGAGAGGATTACACTTCTCCAACGAAGAACTTCTTCCACAATGAAATTCTTCCACGAAGAACGCTCCTCCAATGAGGAACACCAACAAGGAACAACTAAAATGAAGAATGAACCAACAATCAAGGAAATTCCGATGTCATCGACGTCCATCTATCCTCAATGATATCGTCTCCTTCCTTGTAGCCTCCATCCACAAAAAAACGAGGTATGGGTCCTTATGGAATTCATGATTTTTTTTGGTTAAATTCCTCGTTCATGGAAATCATGGAAAACACAGATAAACCAAATTGAGTTGATCCACAATTATTATTAAATTGATGAGTTTTTAATTCTAGATTCCTATTTTGTTTAGCCACTTCCTACTGCTCTAACGCAGAGGTTGCGGGCTAAAAAACATGGCCCGACCCCTCCATCATTTTTCATTTTATTTGTGTGTTCATCGCGATGGTGACGGTGACCAGCGCCGATGTTTGGAATAGGTGGAACATGAGAACTGTGGCCGGAACCATGGTTTTCCATGAAGAAGGTGACAGCAAAGGGTGACTGGTCAAGTTGGCCGTTAGTGAAGGCATGATGCCCCGTCGCTTCATGTCGCTCCGCCCCCATGACGTACCTGCCCCGCGGCCTTCACGCCACATGGCACTCCACTACCCGCCGCCTCTATTCCATGTTTTTTCCACCACCCATGAACTGTCATGCCGCCCCACGGCCCCACTGACCCACGGCCAGCCGCATTGCCCGGCGGCCCTACGGGGCCCCGCGGCCTGCCGCGCCACCCACTGGCCCTCCGCAGCCCCGTTGCCTCGCCGCCTAGCGGCCCTTTGTGGCCCCCATAGGCTAGGCCACCCAGTGCGGGCCGGGCCGGACCCCACAGGTCGGGCTGAGTCGACTTGAACCGAGTAGGCCGAGGCCTGGTCCGGCTGGGTCAGTCGTGCTGGGTCAGACCGGACCTAGACTGACTTCAACCCATTTACAATCTTTTGGCCATATCTTTGGCACCAGATGTCTGTTTGATGAACCGTCAATTGCACTGAAAACCTTGGAGTGAGATGGTCCCTTTTGTATACCCCACATATGTTTTTGGATAATTTTGGGGAATGGTCAGGTTGGATCGTGCACGAATCCAACTGGGCCCTCAGGACTAAAAGGCTAATATCTCACATACCGGGTGTCAAACTGACGTGCCCTCTGTTGCGTTGAGACCCCTTTGACATGGCGGTCCTTTGGGAAACACTCTCATGGGACTTTGTAGCAGTTGGAGTATAGAATAGTGACTTGGGGAGTGGATCCTCCTTGAGATGATAATGCTTAGTGGGGGAACCAAGTAGTTGTCTGTGACGTCAAGATTGAAGAGTGATCCTATATGGGTCAATAGCGAGCGATCCTGTGTGGGTGAGCACCTAGAGATCATGTGTGGTTCAGCACAATGAGATCCTATGTGGGTTAGCACCAAGTGATATTGTGTTGGTCAGCACCTAGAAATCTTGTGTGGGTCAGCACCGAGCGATCCCATGTGTGGTAGCACCGAGCAATCCTATGTGGGTCAGCCTCTTAACAGAGTAAGATGATTCAATAGTTACATATAATCCTCTCGACTACTGTTCTAAAGTTATACCTACTGTGATATGCATGTGTATCTATGTGGTACTTTCCTTCGTGGCAATAACTCATTGGTATTCTTTTGTATGGCATACCTGTGTGGTATTTGACTTCATGGTATTTCATCCTTTGTGGAAAAGTTAAGCTTGGGGCTTGGGATTCGGACTATGTGTTTTCCTCATGATTGAGATAAGTTTACATGATAACTTTGGTTTATGTATTGGAATAAACCTATGTAGAGTTATTAGTTGTCTTTTTATACGTTTTGTTTTATCCTGGGATGATTTTGTGAGAACTTGAGGGTCTCGGGGTCCCTATTGAGTATCATTATACTGACCCTTGCACTGGCTATGCCCACACTTCGTTGTGTTTGGTGTAGAAAACAGACATTGCTGACTGAGGACAAGGGTACCATGACTAGAGGTAGCTCGAAGGTGAATTTTAGATGAGCCAATCCACAGATACCGCCATTAGTGAGTTGTACCTACCCTTCATGTAGGAATCGTGGTGGATGATCCAGGAGTTTCTTTTCACCTATCAGTCGTCTTGTACTTTCCATTTTTCTATAGAGACCCACACTTGACGTACATAGACATTACATTACATTTTTGGAATACTTAATACATGACAAAAACAGATGCCCAAAGACCGTATTAGTTTAGTGTCTTTGGAAACTCGGAACATAATCTTTTAATCATGGTGAAGGATCTTCATCATCTCCCATAAAGATCGTCACCTTTGGTTTTCTAACATAAAACCATTCTTTATATGCTGGGGAAAAGAAAACACAAAAAGGGTGAGCTCGTATGCTCATTAAGGGTAACCATGGAGAACATAAAACAATCCCTAAACATTTGAACGTAAGAACATGATCATAAAACATCAAAATCGTGAGTAATGACATAAATCTTGGCAGTTCATAAGGCATAGATCATAAAGGAACATTAACAATGATAAAATAGCATGGGAATAAAACATGAAATTGTGGCAACCATTAGTCACATGTTATGGCTTCCATATTATCCAAGGCATTGCTGCCAAGACCATCATAGTGGACAAATTCCATTACATAATCGGGTTTACTTCTCATTCCATCCCTGTCTTAATGAACCGGATTCACATGTCGTTCCATCCATGTCTATCTCATGAGATATAAATCTTTACCCAATGAATTGGAGGGAAATATTGGTCCCACCCATCTCATAATGGAATAATTCTTTCGTGTGCCACAAAATTAACATAAATCATTCATCATAACCCAATGAATAATATGGGTTTCATAAACACCATCCCATCGTAACATAATCCATATAAAATAAATGGATATCATTTCATCATAAGAAAATTGAAACCATTTAAATAATGGAGACATTATACTTGAAATATAAACATATTAAATAATGTCATCATAGATGGAAAAATTGATTTGATAAAAAACATGAAATTAATTCTTGAGGAAAGTATCCTTTCTTCTTAAAAATCATATTATTTTCACGAAATTTCATGCAATTTTAAAAGAAAAGGATTTTTTTGAAATTAATCATGACATCTTATAGAGTATGCTTCCTAAAAAATAAGGCATTATGAAACTGTAAAAATCCATTCATGTCGTATAAGTTAAAAAAACCCTCTCCTCTTACTTTTACCAGAAATGTCAAAAAGTACCACATATGGTAAACAAAAGAAAGATTCCTTCCAGAACACTAAGTAAAAGTCAAAGAGGGGTAAACATGACATTAAACACACATGGAAGAATATTAAACACTTTATGAAAAACATTTTTGGTCATGGATGAAAAATATAACCCTAGTAGATACTTACGTATAAGAAATAATGGGTAAAAATGAGATTTGAAATATTATCCCACACCTTATGTACAATTTCTTATGTATGTGTCCGAGACTCCTCTTCTTCGTGTTCTTCATTTTGATTTGATCAAAATGGATACTTACGTTGGATTTATGACTAAAGGATGGCCTCTAGGATGAAGGGAGGACAATTGAGATGATATTTTTGCAGGGGTTAGCCGATCCAAATGGCTTTGGAGGTGTGAATTCGAGAGAAGGGGGTTCCCTTTTATAAGAGGGGTGAGGGGAACCTTAGAAAAAACATAAATTATTATTTTATAATAAATTCATATTCAATTTATAATGGGTCAAAAGTTACTTATTTCGAGGATATGGTAGGGATGGGTTGAAATCATCTAAACCAATAGGTTTTAGACAAGTTTAGGTTACCATTTTAGCCTTATAATTTAGATTTAACTCTATGTTAAATAATTTAACTTTTACCGTGTCTTCATGTATTCTTACACTATATGGTTAATAATCTTACTATAAACTGCCAATAGAACCCCAATTAAATAAATAATGTCATATATATTATTATATAAGTATTTTTTCAGAATCATATATTTTTTTAACCATTATATCAATTAATAATGTAAAATTTGTTTTAAAAACACTTTTATGTTAATTTTGACACTATTTGGTATTTTGTTTTTTCTAAATTTATAATAGCATTATTACTTCAAAAATAATTCATCTAACCAACCATAATATGTTATATTAACCTATAAAATTAGTCTAATTAAAAAAAATCTCAAATTAAATTTATTTGGGTATTTATAACATCAATTATGCTAATATTTCAGTAATAAGGTAATTACTGCATCATCGTTGTGTCATAAATAAATTAAATTATTTAATGTCAAAAAATTATAAATAAAATACTATTATGTATGAAATATTTTTTCCTTTAAATTTTTATATGTATAGTGAAATTCATCTTATTTATAACCATAATTTAAAAATGTTTTAGTTATTAAACTCTGATTTTAACTATTTTAACTCTTCTTTAAATAAAATAATAGTAAATGACCTAATCAAATCCCAATGGACCTAAAGGGTAATGTTTTATTCCTAAGGTTGTTTTTGGGCGAATTACACTTATCTAATAGAATTAGGACATCTGTTAGGGTAATAATAATATCATTTTTACCCTTAATTACCCTGATTACTTTTAATTATGGTAAATAAAATTTAAAAGTTACTATTCAACAAAAAATATTTTCATCTCATTGAACCACATTTTACTTACTGATATCAACTATGTCTCTTAGATTTTTGAAATTCAACTCACAGAAGCGGTAAAATTAATTTTTATGTAAATTTGCAAATGCTCTTAGGAGTTGAGTAAAAGATGGTAAAAAGTTCAATAATATCTTTATATATCTAAATTTTTTATAAAATGAATCCAATTAATTATATTGAACTTTTATATGTATTTTCAATCTATTTTGACTTAAAATAAATTTAAATAAAATAAATTATTTTTTAAATAAAAAGTCAGTTTTAACCAATAACTCAGTGTTTTCACTATTCATCAAAAATTGAAAGTTTTCAGAAAAATACCACAAATTAACCCTATGCTAATTTCGTATTCCAAATCCAAAAATGAAGACGATTTTGAAAGATAAAATTTATAAAATTTAAAAAAGTGGGTATTATTATTCATAACGGCTAGTTTATATATTATTTTAATAACATATCGTTGTTTATTAAAACTTGATACTGCGCAAGCTATCAAGGACGATTGCTCTTGCGTGTAACGCAAGCCAAGAATATTTTTTCATATACTACAAGCTAATACGTGTTGCATAAATTGCAAGATAATCTTGGTATAGAATACAACACAAGACATCAAAGAAATTAAAAATAATATTTCCCATAAAATCTCGGGGTGTTACATTCTACCCCTCTTAAAATGAATTTCTCCATAGAAATTCTTCGAGGTTATAAATAGTTTACTATTTGAAGGTTTCATTCATAGAAACCCACATCATAAAAAAGGAATTATATACTTAATTTCTAAAAAATAAACGTAACAGTTACCCAAATTAACTCATCACTGGGTTTCAACATAGAAGAACATATGTGAAAATATGGATATGGAAGAGAAATCTAACCATAAAGTTCTAATGGAGAGTGGTAGAGAACATGGATATTAAAAATCCAACAATCAAAAAGCCATAAATTTGAGATGATCTACAGTACCATCTAGGACAACATATTTGGTTTTCAATATCATTTCCCTAAAGTTGAAAAAATATTGGTATTATAAGAAATACTTAATTGATTTTGGTACAATCTCACCATTGGTAGTTCAGTGAACAATTTACACTTCATATCATAAAGAAATTATGTTGAATTTGAAGTTCGTAAAGTGTTAGCAGATCATGCGATAGAATGATAGGTCATTCCATATGTCTCAAACAAAAGGTTAGAAAAATTTATTAAATATACATAAATCCATATATGGTGAGATGAATCGTATATGGTTCCTAAAACGGACTTATACATCATCTATCAAACTGCTTAGTAAAATAAAACTAAATTCTAAAAAATAGGGACTTCTTGTAGTCATGTGGTAGGAGATAAAGACATGTCGTACTTTGGTTTTGGGTTCGATTCCCACAACCATGTCTGATGTGATGGGCTGTCACATGTCCTGCAGGTTGTCCTTTTTTATAAAACTAAACGATTATAACATTCCAGCAATAATATTGAAAATGATTTAGCATTAAAAAAAAATATCTAATGTCGAAATTAATCCATTCCAACCATTAGGTGAATAAAAAATACATCTATCCAATCTCATAGTATAAAGAAAATGACTACTATAAAGGTAATTTAACAAGCATTTAATACCATCATTTATCCACGAATATATCCTAAGATATATCTTGTTGGTCACATACAAAATACGTGAATTCCTTAATCATGTATCCTCTTGAAACATGAATTACCAAATAATCTTAGTGAAAACACGAATGCTGTCAAAACATAACTCTTTCCACTTACCAAATGCCCAAAATTTCTATATACTCAAACCATGATATCTCATTGTCCTTATATCAGTCATGACCTCATTAATACCACCAAAAATCTCATTATATCCTTATCCCTTAATTATGCGCATATCATCTACTTTCTAAAAATAGATGAATAACCTTTCATGGTTACCGGAACCATTCAACATATACTTTCAAATACATTATGAAAAACAATTGTGTAACAATCCTTAGATGTTTCTTTATTCCATAGTACCATTAAATAACCCGGAAAACATAACACTTGATAAACATACAATCATTCCACTACCTTCTTAAAACATTGACCGAGCTTCATCATTTTATTCCTCAACACTTCTTTCATCTCATATATAATTTTTAGTCTCATAATCATCATCAACACAAATACTACTCATACGACCATGCTCATTCTCATCAAGATATTTTCCCTTAGGGCATTGGTTTCCATAATGCCCAAACATTCCACATTTAAAACAATTTATCATTGTTGATGTCTTAATAATACCATTATCCGTGTCCATGGTATTAACTAAACCACTTCCATTGCACTTTCTGGATTTGTGTCCTTCTTTTCCACACCCAAGGCATCTTCCAGTTCCTTTGAAACTTTCTCCCTGATGCCTCTTCCCACATGATTTAAATGAGAGAAATTGAACTTTCTTTCCTATATGATCATCATAAAACACCATATTTCTCTTATTAGCTGAGTCATAAAACATACCAAAGGTAAGATTATTGGTCATATTATGATATTGATGATTAGGCATAATAAAGATATGTGGACTTCTAGATCCAATTTAATTTTTTCCAATGATGAATATCATTCCACTGTCCATCATATTCTCCATAATCGTGAATCTTCATGTTTCTAGCCATTTTTCTAAAACCCAAAAAGAATAGTTTGAGAGTAAAAAACCATGCTAGGAAAACAAAATAATAAATTGGGATTACCTTCAATATATAACATCTTATGTTTAATTATAACATCGTTATCATAATTCTAGGACTATAACTTATACGCATACTTAACCTTAGAGACATCCCTAGACATACCTTAGAAATATCTCTAGGGATTTCACTAATGTTTTCGCATCCTAGTTTCCAAATGTTAACTAAAACTTTACTCTGATACCAACTGTAGATACCCACATGTGACGTATATATAAATTACATTAATTTTACAGAATACTTAATACATGACAAAAATAGATTCCCAAATACATTATTAGTTTAGTGTCTTTGGAAACTCAGAACATAATCTTCTAATCATGGTGAATGATCTTCAACATCTCTCATAAAGATATTCCCCTTTGGTTTTCTTACCTAAAACCTTTCTTTATATCCTAGGGAAAAGAAAACATAAAAAGGGTGAGCTAAAAGTATCAGTAAGGGTAAACATGGAGAACATAAAACAATCCCTAATCATTTTAACATAAGAACATGAACATAAAACATCAAAATCATGAGTAATGACATAAATCATGGTTGTGCATAAGGGATAGATCATAAACTAACATTAACCATGATAAAATAAATTGGGAATTAAACATGTAATTGTGGAAACCATTTAGCACATGATATGATTTCCATATTAGCAAAGGCATTGCTGCCAAGACCATCATAGTGGACAAATTCCATTATAGAATCAGGTTTACCTGTTGTTCTAGTCCTGTATTACTGAACGAGATTCACTTGTCATTCTAGCCATGACTATGTCATGAGATATAAATATTTACCCAATGCATTGGTGGGAGATACAGATCCGACACATCTCATAATTAAACCATTTTTTTGTGTGCCAAAAAATAAACATAAATCATTTATCATAACCCAAAGAATAATATGGGTTTCTTAAACACCATCCTGTCATAACATAATCCATATAAAATAAATGGATATCATTTCATCATAAGAAAAATGAAACCATGTAAATAATAGAGATATTATACTTGAAATATAATCATATTATATAATGTAATCTTAGATGGAAAAATGGTTTTGATAAAACACTTAAAATGAACTCTTGAGGAAAATATCCTTTCTTCTTAAAAATCATTTTCTTTTCAAAAAATTCCCAACATTTTTAAAATAATTGTATTATTTTGAAATTAATAATGAAATATTATAGAGTAATCTTCACAAAAATAAGGCATTTAGAAACAGTAAAAATCCATTCATTCTGTATAAGTTAAAAAAATTCTCCTCATACTTTTAATAGAAAAGTCAAAAAGTACCACGTATGGTGACAAAAGAAGGATTCCTTCAATAACACAAAGCAAAAGTAAAAGTGGGGTAAACATGAAATTAAACATTCATATATGAATATTAAACACTTTATAGAAAACATTTTATTGGCATGGATGAAAAATACAACCCTAGTAAATACTTACATATAAGCAATCATTGATAAAAATGAGATCTGCAAAAGTATCCCTTAGCTAATGTCCAATTACTTCTGTATGTGTTCGAGACTCCTCTTCATCGGTTTCATCCTTTTGATTTGATCAAAAGGGATCCTTATATTGGCTTTATGGAAAAAGTAAGGCCTCTAGGATGAATGGAGGACAATTGAGAGGGTATTTGGGTAGGGTTTGGCCGAGCCAAATGGCTTTGGAGTTGTGAATTAGAGTGAAGGGGGAGTGCCCTTTTATAAGAGGGGTGAGGGGCACCTTAAGAAAAACATAAAATATTATTTTATAATAAATTCATATTTGGTTTATAATGGAAACGAAGTGGCTTATTTCGAGGTAAGGGTGGTGATGGGTCAAAATCCCCTCAGACAATAGGTTTTAGACATGTTTAGGTTACCATTTTAACCTTATCATTTAGATTTAATTCTAAGTTAAATAATTTATCTTTTACCGTGTGTTCTTGTATTCTTACAGTATATGGTTAAAAACCTTACTATAATCTGCAAATCAAACCACAATTGGATAATTAATTTCATATATATTATTATATATGTATTTTTTTCTAAAACATATATTTTTAGGACCATTATATCAATTAATAATATATTATTTATTTTAAAAACTCTTTTATGTCAATTTTGACACTATTTGGTATTTTGTGATTTCTAAATTCATATCATCATTATTACTTCGAAACAAATTAATCTAACCAACACTAATATGTCATATTAACCTATAAAATTAGTGTAATTCATAAAAAGTCTCATATTTAATTTATTTGGGTATTTATAATATCATTTATGTTAATATCTCATTAATAAGGTAATTAGTTCATCATAATTGTGTCCTAAATAAATTATATTATTTAATGTCTAAAAAATATAAATAAAATACCATTATGTTGGAAATATTTTTATCTTTATATAGATTATTTATAGTCGAATTTATCTTATGTATAACCCTATATTAAAAAAGTTTTGGATATAAAACATTGATTTTAACTATTTTAACTCTTATTTAAATAAAATAATAATTAATGCCCTAATCATATACATGTGGACATAAAGGGTAATATTTTATTCCTATGTTTGTTTTTTGTCTAATTACACTCATCTAATAGAATTAGGACATGTTTTAGGTTATAAGAATATAATTTTCCTTTTAATTCCCATATTTACTTTTAAATGTGGTCAATAAAAGTTAAAAGTTACTATTCACCAAAAAAAATTCATCTCATTGAACCAAATTTTACATACTGATATCAACCATGTATCTAGGTTTTTTTAAATTCAACTCACAGAAGCAAGAAAATTATGCTTTATTTGAATATGAAATTGCTCCAAAGAGGTGGGTAAAAGACGGTAGAAAGATCAATAAATTTTATATATATATATAATTATTATAAAATGACTTCAATGAATTTGTAACACCCCAAGCTTTCACGATACGCTTTTCTTTCAATAATGCAATAGCTTGCATTGTACGCAAGTTCGAGATTCTAACACACCGCGACCAATAAAAGTAGTAGTTATGAATAGCAATACCCACTTTTTTGAAATTATATATTTCAAAATGGACTTCATTTTTGTATTCGGAATATCGAAATTATCCTCAGTGGAATTTTTTGTAATTTTCTGAGAACTTCCAATTTTCTATGAATAGCGAAAAATACATAAAAACAACTTTTTTAATCAAAATAATTTATAGTGATAAATTATAATATTGATTGGTTTTAAAGTATAATTAGAATATATTTTTACCATTTTATCTAGTGGTGGTCATTAGAATTAATTTCACTTTGAAATTGGACATAAACAATTGTCAATCTTTTGATATATATTGTTTCTTAAAAACACGCTATTTGTTGTGAAAGTGGGAATTAATTTTAAAATTAATTAATGAAACTTATATGTTTGGAATTTTGTAAAATTTAAATCATTTTTCAATTCGTAATATCAATTATAGCTTAGGGTGAAATTATGGCATTGTTCTGAAAAACTTTATTTTTTTATGAATAGTGAAACCACTAAGTGGTAGTTAAATAACTGATTTTTCATTTAAATGAAATATTACCACTTCTGTGATTTCATTTTCAAAAATAAAACATAAATTGTTTTCATTAGGAAGTAAAATGTGTTTCAATGGGTTTAAAATAATTTTTTGGTGAATAGTAACTTTTAAGTTTCTTTAATCGCGATTAAAGGTAATTAATGAAATTTAAGGTAAAAATGATATTACAAAAATATGAAAATACCTTTAAACTTGTCCTACACCTATTGGATGTGTCTTGGGAGACCGAGAAAATCCATGGGTCAACTTGGGGACCCCATGGAGCCACTTTGGTAGGAAAATGACATAAATAACGTTTTATTTAATGTTAAAAAAAATGTCACAAACAAGAGTTGTTTTACTAAAATAATTTTTAAATGGGGTTATACAAGTCATTATTTTGACTATAAATATTAATTAGGAAGATAAAAATATTTCCTACATCATTATATTTTATTTATAATTTTTATACATTAAATAAATTAAATTATATATGACACCATGATGATGCAGCGATTACCTCATTAATTAACAATTTAAATAAAATGAAAAGATAATGTAAAATCTAAGACATAAACTTGTAAAAAACCTATTGGATGAGTATATTTCGGACCCTTATCACCTTATCCTCGAAATATATAACATTGGGTCCTTTAGAATCCAAAAAAGCATTTCATAATAAAGCAACATTTCAATCTTTCCAAGAGTTCCACTTCTCTCCTCTTATAAAAGGCCCCCACCACTACCACCTTAATCAAAGATTCAAAGCATTTTGGCTCAGACAACCTCTGCCCAAATACTCTCTCAACATCCCTCCCTTACTCTTAGAAGCCGCACTTTGGGCAGAAGTCTTCCCAAGGAAGCCTTTGGCTCAAATCAAAAAGAGTTACCCGATTTTAAGGTAATGTCTTTTCTAATGTTGTTTTGTTTTATTTTTCTTCTCCAACCCCTTAAACTCTTATTATTCCTTTCTTTTGTAACAACACCAGTATCTAAAATATACTAGGATTTTGTTATGATAAGTATTTGGTTTACACTTACACACACCTTCATCTAATGGTTAAATAACATATTGTTTCTGTGGGTGGCGAAATACTGCCTCACGAAACGATGATTGTTCAAAATTCTTTTAACACCACTAATGGTGGCCATTTTGATGAAAATATTTTAATATATGATATATATATTATTTTTATGTTTTCCTTATGCTTATTTATTTCTCATTTATGTCATACTTTATGATTTCCATTATGGGTAAATGCGATGATTTCATTTTAGGAAGTGCGGACTACCGCCCCCTCAAAGTGATTTGAATCGTTAATGCCATATGTGGGATGTATAAAGGATGGATTAAATGGAATTATACATTATATTATACTGGAATTATATTATACCTTTATATAATTATAACTTCATTCGATTAAATACGAAATCGAAATGAAAGTAGCGTTCATGCGTACGTATGACTTACCGTCTCCATGAACGGTGCATTTCATTTCTTACCTCTAAATGTTATGTAATATTATAAATGAATGTATATACTAGATATATATTATGTATATGATATATAAATCATGAATATAATTATGTATATAATGTATATATTACCACATGAAAAAAGTGTAATTATAAGACTTTTATTTTTGACTCAAGTACCTAAGATCGTCAAAACAACCGTTATTAACATAAATAATTACATAATGTTCATAACATGGTAATAAGTGATATAAAATGAATAATAAACTTGAAAATGGTTCTTAATAAATTATAAATTAACTACAGTTTATTATTCAGGATATCAAAGAACAGTCGAGTGAATTCGGACATGAGGTAAGGGAACTTCTTAACCCAATTTTCGTTCTTTGGGTTAATCTCCTACTTTCAAATTATGTCATGATATTATTATGTCCTATCTTGTATTTGTACTTTATTAATGTGTAATTATAGTAAATACACATAATAGATCTATTTTATTTAAAAAATGATCTTTGTAAAGACTTCTTCTCAATCTCCTTTCATTGAGGCATATTTTGTTTTATACACAACATTCCATTATACGGTGTATAATCCCCATTGACTTTTACTTTTATTCAAAAAGAATATTTTTATACGAAGCGTTTTTACTAAACGAAAAAGGAATGTTTTTTCTTACGTATGCAGCGACAACGACTTCTCCGCCGCCATGACTATTATTTGAGTTTCGGCTTCGTCTATAAGCCATAACTTTTTTTTAAAAGAAAAATAAATACCATGTTTTACTTTTATTTTATTTTGGTATTGAAAATGGTTTTGATAAAGTTTTTATTATATCAATGTGTTGTATTGATATCTTGTGATTGATGTGTGGGAATCTTATGTTTCCTTTATACATGTTTTATGTGATACAATTAAGTTATTGTTTATTATATGTTTAAACATGTTCATACGAAGAATGCATTGGACTTAATAAGTGACGGGTGGAGCCTGCTATAGCTCCTTGATGAATCGGTAGGGCTCATGAGACAAACTAGTGTCTTGGAATGAGGACTTGACAAAATCTTATTGTATACTTGGCTACGTGGTTATGATAGTCTGGCATCATTCATTCCATCATTATGAAAGTGGTTATTGATATTTCATGTGATTATTCGACTAGTAGAATATCCATGTGAGTAAGTAAATGGCATTATTTCATTTTAATTTTTCCATATTATGATAAAGTTCATGTTTAAAAGGATTTTGTTTTAGTTATACATTGCCTTAAATGATAATGTTTATTTATGAAAGCTTCCACTATATTGTTATCCTTACTGAGCATCTGAGCTCACCCCTTTAAATGTTTTAATTTTTCCAGGATGTGAAGAAGTATATTATGAATAACCTACAGGGATAATATAAGGGGATATGAAGAGAAGATGTTGTACTTTTGTTTTAATTTATGATGTAATGTAAGACTTATGAATGTATCTAGTGTTTTCAAGGCTACTAAACTAATCGGTCTTTAGAGACTTGATCTTTTGTGATCATTCCAATGTTACGAAGTAATGCACCAACTCTGGGTAACTGGGTCAGGGCATTATAGTTGGTATTAGAGGTAGTTTAGTACTAACCTTGGAAGCTAGATTTAGATAAACTCTGATTAGAGCACATAGCCCAAAGATAGACTTTAAGGATTAGTATATAAGAACTTCCTAAATTTTGGTATTATAGAGATTTTGTGAGTTTTCTGAGCAATACATCCCTGTCTGGATACGAGAAGGTAGAGGTGGCTCTGGCATAGATGTACCTAGGGGTAAAACCCGAAAACACCACTTTGAGCTAGACTCGAACGGGAACTGGTGCACGACAATGGGCCTTGCTGCACTCTTGGTTACGACACTCCCGGGGGATATGCTCAGGATAATTCAAATTTTCTTTACAAACCACTATGAAGGGTTAGGAGTATATACTTCCTCAAAGAAAACATTTTTATGATTATGTATTATATCCATAAATAGTTAAATTTATGTTAAGTATTTTATAAGTATGTAATTAGGTATTTTGATTCACAAACTAATCTAGTTTATGCCATTGTTTAGAAATGGCGCCTAGTGGAAGTAATGGAAACCGTATCAATGCACGCACTCCGTGTAGGAATTGACCTCCTGCTCAAGATAATTATTATGGAGATGGAGATACAACTCGTGCTGATCAACTTATTACCATACTGGGACAACTCACTCAGGTTATGAATAATAACCTTACTCGTATGGAGCACCCTGATCTGCAATGTGGAGGATCAATGTTATACCGCTTCATGATGCAACAACCACCAACATTTAATGGGGGTACAAATCCATTAGTAGCTGAGTAATGGATAAACTCCTTAGAGAAAATATTTCACGCCTTGGGGAGTAGCGAAAGGGAGAAGGTTGTCATGGAATTTTACCGCCTCACTGGAGATGCTGATCAGTGGTGGTCACTGATTCAAAACACAAAGGAAGATGATGAGGTATCAAATATGGAATAGAGGGAGTTCAAAGAGCTTTTCCTAGAAAAATACTTTCCGCATGACCATCGAGCAGATATGGAATGACAATTTCTGAGTCTGAGGCAGAAGGAGGATGAGAATGTCGCAAAGTATGAGGCCAACTTTACAAGGTTAGTGAGGCATACTGCAGATTATATACGTAACCCAAGAAGTAAGATTGATCATTTCTTTGATGGGTTAAAACCATTTCTTCGTCGAGCATTATTCCCACAAACCTTCTCGTCATACGAAGACATTGTCTCATGTGCTATCAAGACAGAAAAGGAATTCTCAAAGTCTTATTACAATAAAGTAAAGCAATAGAAGAAGAGAACAATGGAACAAGAGACATATAAAGGGAAAAAGGTAAAGAAGGATTTTCCATTATGCGATAATTGTGGGAAAAATCACCCTGGTACATGCCTAAAAGGAATGGGAGTTTGTTATAATTGTGGATGAAAAGGTCACCAGGCGCGTGATTGCAAGGGAAAGAAAGAGGCTATCAATGTTGAATGCAACAATTGTAGAGAAATGGGGCATTATGCAAATGATTGTCTTAAGCGTCAGGAAAACTTACCTCAGAAAAGGCCAAGGGATCAAGGAAAATTTTATGTTGTGAATACAATTGAAGCGGAATAATTAATGTATTGGTGCTTTTGGACTCAAGGATTATATTCTGGTTATAAGAATAATGTGATATATATAAGGATTGTACTGCAGTACTTGATGTTTTCAATAAGGTTTTTATATGATGAAGGTAATCATATTTTTGTATGTGACAATAAGAGAAACATTACCTTATTTGAGGAATCTGCTGATACAATTGATTTTGGAATTTAGAGACCTTTTAGAGAAAGTCTGGACTGAGATATTTTGGATAACTATAAAGGTTGGAATGAATTAAGTTGAACTTTGGATAGTATTGTTTAAGGTTAAAACTTTCTAAAGATTATTTTTGGAATATTATAATAATATAGTTTTATGAAAAGGACAACCTGCAGGTTGGGGGATAACCCGTCGCGTCGGACAAAGTTGCAGGAATCGAACCCACAACCATAGTGCGACATGCCTTTATTACCTACCACTAGCCTACAAGAAGTCCCTGGTTATTACAAAATAGTTTTACTAATCTAAATTGTATGTGTTAATATTTGGAACCTTATACAATTAGGATAAATATAATATTTTTGAGTTCTATTACCTTTTAGAGTGAAAGATGGGTTTATGGTAAAAAATTTATTAAAGAATGAAAGTCTACATGAAAAGTATGTATATTCTTTTACGTTGTTAGTAAATCTCCTAAATAAATTCCTAAACATTATAAAAGGTAACTTAAAACAAAAACGTTGCTGGTTAACTTTTCCTACTGGGGATTCAATGACCGTTTAACCAGTCACAAGTTTGTGATTTTTCGTATGGTTATCTTTATCCTAATCTAGTTTTGTACAACTCTCCATCAGACCTTGATTGTTTGTTTTTCTTCCATATCCATATTTTCATATAATCCTAGTATGGGCTATCTCAGGTGACCTTTGTACTTATCTTTCTTTCTTTTAATGTTATATTCTTATTAACCCTATTTATGATGTGGGTTTTCCACAAAGGTATTTTCTATTTTCATTCTTTTATTTTCAAAGAACATTTTCAAATTGCTAGGATGCAATTTATTGAAGGAGGGTAGAATGTAACACCCCAATCTTTCATGATACACTTCTCTTTCAATAATGCAATAGCTTGCATTGTACGCAAGTTCGAGATTCTAACACACCACAACCAATCAAAGTAGTAGTTATGAATAGTAATACCCACTTTTTTGAAATTATATATTTCAAAATGGACTTCATTTTTGTATTCGGAATATCGAATTTATCCTAAGATGAATTTTTTGTAATTTTCTGAGAACTTCCAATTTTCTATGAATAGTGACAAATACATAAAAACAACTTTTTTAATCAAAATAATTTATAGTGATAATTTATAATATTGAGTGGTTTTAAAGTATAATTAGAATATATTTTTACCATTTTATCTAATGGTGGTCATTAGAATTAATTTCACTTTGAAATTGGATATACACAATTGTCAATCTTTTGATATATATTGTTTCTTAAAAACACGCTATTTGTTATGAAAACGGGAATTAATTATGAAATTAATTAATTAAACTTATATGTTTGGAATGTTTTAAAATAGACATCGTTTTTGAATTCAGAATATCAATTATATCTTAGGGTGAAATTTTGGAATTGTTCTGAAAAACTTCAATTTTTGATGAATAGTGAAATCACTAAGTTGTAGTTAAATAACTGATTTTTCATTTAAATGAAATATTACCACTTCTATGATTTTATTTTCAAAAATCTGACATACATTGTTTTCATTAGAAGTAAAATGTGATTCAATGGGATTAAAATAATTCTTTGGTGAATAGTAACTTTTAAGTTTAATTAATCGCGATTAAAGGTAATTAATGAAATTTAAGGTAAAAATGAAATTATAAAAATATGAAAATACCTTTACACTTGTCCTAACCCTATTGGATGTGTCATGTCCGACCAAGAAAATCCATGGGTCAACTTGGGGACCCCATGGAGCCACTTTGGTAGGAAAATGACATAAATAACGTTTTATTTAATGTTAAAATAAAAATGTCACAAACAAGAGTTGTTTTACTAAAACAATTTTTAAGTGGGGTTATACAAGTCATATTTTTGACTATAAAAATTAATTAGAAAGCTAATAATATTTCCTACATCATGATATTTTTTTTATAATTTTTATACATTAAATAAATTACATTATTTATGACACCATGATGTTGCAGCGATTACCTCATTAATTAACGTTTTAAGTAAAATGAAAAGATAATGTAAAATATAAGAATTACACTTGTCAAAAACCTATTGTATGAGTCGATTTCGAAACGTTATCACCCTATCCAATAAATATATAAGTGTGGGTCATTTATAACCCGAATAAGCATTTCATAATAAAGAAACATTTCAATCTTTCCCAAAGTTCCCCTTCTCTACTCTTATAAAAGGCACCCACCACTACCACCTTACTCACACCTTCAAAGCCTTTTGGTTCGGCCAAACTCTGCCCGAATACTGTATCAACTTCCCTCACTTACCCTTAGAAGCCTCACTTTTGGTAGAAGTCTTCTCAAAGAAACCTTTGGCTCAAATCAAAAAGAGTTACCCGATTTTAATGTAATGTCTTCTCTAATGTTGTTTTGTTTTATTTTGCTTCTCCATCCCCTTAAACAATTTTTATTCCTTTATTTTGCAACAAAACCAGTGTCTAAAATATACTAGGATGTTGTTATCATATGTATTTGGTTTACACTTACACACACCTTCGTCTAATGGTTAAATAACATACTGTTTCTGTGGGTGGAGAAATACTGCCTCACGAAACGATGATTGTTCAATATTCTTTTAGCACCTCTAATGGTGGACATTTTGATGAAACTATTTTCATATATGATATATATATTATGTTTATTTTTTCCTTATGCTTATGTATTTATCATTTATGGCATACTTTATGATTTCCATTATGGGTAAACGCGATAATTTCATTTTAGGAAGTGCGGACTACCGCCCCCTCAAAGTGATTTGAATCGTTAATGCCATATGTGGGATGTATAAAGGATGGAGTAAATGGTATTATACATTATATTATACTGGAATTATATTATACCTTTATATAATTATAACTTCATTCCATTAAATACAAAATAGAAATGAAATTAGCGTTCATGCGTACGTACGGCTTACCGTCTCCATGAACTGTGCATTTAATTTCTTACCTCTAAATGTTATATAATATTATAAATGAATGTATATACTGGATATATATGATTTATATGATATATACATCATGAATATAATTATGGATATAATGGATATATTACCACATGAACTTAGTGTAATTATATGAAGTTTATATTTGACTCAAGTACCTAAGATCGTCAAAACGACCATTATTAACATTAATTATTACATAATGTTCATAACATGGTAATAAGTGATATAAAATGAATAATAAACTTGAAAATGGTTCTTAATAAATTATGAATTAACTCTAGTTTATTATTCAGGAGATCAAAGAACGGTCGAGTGAATTTGGACACGAGGTAAGGGAACTTCTTAACCCAATTTTCGTTCTTTGGGTTAATCTCCTACATTCAAATTATGTCATGATATTATTATGTCCTATCTTGTATTTGTACTTTATTTATGTGTACTTATAGTAAATACACATAATAGATCTATTTTATTTAAAAAAATGATCTTTGTAAAGACTTCATCTCAATCTCCTTTCATTGAGGCATATTTTGTTTTATACACAACTTTCCATTATATGGTGTATAAACCCCTTTGACTTTTACTTTTATTCAAAAGGAATATTTTTATACGAAGTGTTTTTACTAAACGAAAAAAGGAATGTTTTTTCTTAGGTATGCGGCGACAACGACTTCTCCGCCGCCATGACTATTATTTGAGTTTCGGTTTCCCCTATAAGCCATAACTTTTTTAAAAGAAAAATAAATACCATGTTTTACTTTTCTTTTATTTTGGTATTTAAAATGGGTTTGATAATGTTTTTATTATATCAGTGTGTTGTATTGATATCTTGTGATTGAAGTGTGGGAATATTATGTTTCCTTTATGAATGTTTTATGTGATACAATTATGTTATGGTTTATGATATGTTTAAACCTGTTCATATGAGGAATGAATTGGACTTAATAAGTGACGGGTGGAGCCCTCTATAGCTCCTCGATGAATCGGTAGGACTCACGAGACAAACTAGTGTCTTGGCATGAGGCCTTGACAAAATCTTATTGTAGACTTGGCACGAGCCCTTGGCTACGTGGTTATGATAGTCTGGCATTATGCATTTCATCATTATGAAAGTGGTTATTGATATTTAATGTGATTATTCGACTAGTAGAATATCCATGTGAGTAAGTAAATGGAATTATTTCATTATAATTTTTCCATACTATGTTAAAGTTCAAGTTTAAAAGGCTTTTTTTAGTTATACATTTCCTTAAATGTTAATGTTTATTTATGAAAGCTTCCGCTATATTGTTATCTTTACTGAGCATCTGAGCTCACCCATTTTAATGTTTTAATTTTTCCAGGATGTGAATAAGTATATTATGAATGACCTGCAGGGATAATATAAGGGGATATGAAGAGAATATGTTGTAGTTTTGTTTTAAATTACGATGTAAAGAAAGACTTATGAATGTATCTAGTGTTTCCAAGGCTACTAAACTAATCGGTCTTTCGAGACTTGATCTTTTGTGATCATGCCAATGTTACGAAGTAATGCACCGACTCTGGGTAACTGAGTTCGGGGCGTTAAAAATTACATTGAACTTATATAAGGTATTATGTATCTATTCTGACCTAAAATAAATTTAAATAAAATAAATGATTATTTAAATAAAAATTCGGTTTTAAACAATAACTCAGTGTTTTCACTATTCATCAAAAAATTGAATGTTTTCAGAAAAATACAAAAAATTCAAACTAGGAAAATTTCGATATTCTGAATCCAAAAATGAAGTCCATTTTGAAAGATAAAATTTATAATTTTTGAAAAAGTGGTTTTTACTATTCATAACGGCTAGTTTCTATAATATTTTAATAACATATCATTGTGTAGTGAAGATCGGTATTGCGTAAAACACAAGCTATCAAGGAAGGTTGATCTTGTATGTAACGCAAGCATAGAATAGTGTTGCATATACTACAAGCTAATATGGTGTTGTGTATAGCATAAGATAACCTTGGTGTAGCGTACAACACAAGACATCAATGAAATTAAAAATAATATTTCGCATAAAATCTCTTGGTGTTACATTTTCCCTTTATTTTTTAGTTGGGATTGTATTATAGACCATTTACATACTCCACTCACCCTGTTTTCTATTCATTTTTCCTGATTTCGTATCTTGTTGTGTGCTTGGTTGCGTGTGCTTATAGGTTATAAAGGCAATGCCTTCCCAGTTTTAGTCAATATGACTTTGGTTCTAGTCTCTATCCCCAAGCCTATGGAAGGCGGGCTTGGGGTAGTCACGACACGGGCCTCGGGGGATGGGTTGTGACATATATACTTAGTATTATTGCCATTTTAGATTTCATATTTCTCATTTAATAAACATTTTTAATCACTTGCCTTAGGCGGGTCAGGTGGTGAGTATACTTGTTACCATCCATTATACAATTCTCAGTAATAAAAACCCATTTATGATAATAAGTCTCACCTTTAGGAAAGTCATGTAAAGTCACATTTGAACAACATCTTAAAGGTGCCAAGACACTAAAAACTGAATTAAGGAGTAACCTTTGTCATGAGGTGGATCGAGTTGTGGGTTGAACCACCAATAACTAATCACATTTTTGGAAATAGCATAATCATACGATTATAATATGTACAATCATGGAATATTAATTTATGAAATGATTTATAATGAAACCTATGGGCCCCACACGAACATTAGAAAACAAAAAACTTTTTGGATGAGTTATAGACCACCCACCTTAGGGATGTACAAACCTTATCCTCGAGTATCAGCCCTTGATTTTCCTCGGATCAGTGTATATATACGAAATGGGGAAAAATAATCACATGGTGATATCTAGGTGGATATTGGAAGAGAAGAAGATCGGATAAAGAGGACTTGAGTACCTACTGTTGTGCATACCATGCGATGAGAAGATGCTCGATCAGATGATGGATGAAAGAGATATCATGATCCCTAGATTAAGACTACAAAAAGATCCAAAGTGAAGAAAATGGTAGAAAATCTCATAGGATCTCAGATTAGGAGGAAAGAGGGGGATAATTGATTGGTAAGGGCGTTTTGGTCATTTTACATAGGTTTTTATCCTATGCATGGTTTGTTTGCATGGTTTGAATTCCGTATGAAAATTGTGTGACATGGTTCGGCCCAAACTTGGGGAAAAGGGGTATTCGCACAGTTTGGCTGCACAACCTTGCGTTAACCATAAAAGGTACCACTTTCTGAAAAACCATAATCCACATGGTTAGGCAAATCATGTAGTAACGTGCGCAAACTGTGCGACTTGTCCTGTTTTTTTTCCCAAAAAGTGGTGTACCGAGCTCCATACAAGCCCCGAGCGGCCTCTAAACAATTTATCACTCATTAGGAATCTATATTTGGTCCAAATTAAATATTTAGAGAAAAAAATTAATGGATCCATTTCTGAGTGAAAAACAAGGTTCTTAGATCAAGGTCACCGGGATTTCTTTCGTCAGATATATTGGGGTCCTTTGTTTATTTTCATATCATATATTTTTTCACCATTATAGAATCTATTTTTTTTCTATAAAATTATTATTATTTATTTATATTTTCATGGGGTTTTTATAATATAGTATAATATATATATATATATATATATATTTATAAAATGTTTTGATGTCATCATTTTTTCAATTATTTTTTGAATTTTCAATGATTTTAAACTTATGAATACAACCTGGTGGATGCCCAACTAGTTTCTATATAATTTTTATTTATATATTCTAGGAGAAACCATTCCCTAGTTTCTATTCCATGGGGATCAAAAACTCTCATTGTGGCTCCTCTCATAGCAAATTAGGTACCCAGATTAGGTGTAACTTGGATTTGTTTGTGGTAGTAAAATAGTTAATTTCATAAATAAATCATAAATATTTAAAAATGATATATTATTTATATTCTAAACACCGCTATGTTTGTATTTTTATTATTAGTAATTATGGTCTTAAATTTTTATTGTATGAAATTTATCTTCCATATAAAAAATAAATTTTAATAAATTTTAATTATATATTTATATCCAAATTAACTATGTATTTTTCATTTCATTTTAAAATAGTTTTATGTGTAGAAAATTGATAATTATTATAATTCATCTGTGTAATAGTTTGTATTTTAAATAAAATTAAAAATGGAAAACTTATCTTGGAAATCCATTATATATGTTTTTAAAACTCCACACTTATTCCATCCCTTTACTCATTTACAATCCTCTATGGATATTTAATGGATATGAAAATTCAATTAATAACTAATTATATAGATTACTTATATAACATATATTTCTTATCATTATAATAATAAAATACATATTTACAATAAAAATATTGATCTCAGAAAAATTACCCACTTTATACATTATGATTCCTTTTATTTAAGAGTATACTCTTATATATAACATGTTAATCCATGGATACTAGTGTCTTTGGATTAATGATTCATTTTTATAGTATTAACCTAAATTTGAAAATTTGAATTCATTTTTAATTTTCATCATGGTCATATAAAATATTATATTATGATATATTAATATAATATCTTATATGTCATATTGAATAATATTTATTTAGGCTCTGTTACCAATAATTAATGTTTTCAATATAGAATGAAATCTATGTTCGGTTATAAATAATTATTCTTATATTGAAAAATTATTTTGATAAATTATTTTATATTTTAATTGTTACTATTATAAATTGCTTTTGAATGTTTTTGACACAATAGGTTAGACTCAAAACACCATTACAATTTTATTTCCTTCACCCCAATCTATGAATGTGATGGGATAGTTTTTCCAGAAATTGATTATTCACAATCCATATTTCATGAAATGGGGGTTTCCCAAAAATTCAATATCATCTAGAAATACTAAAATCATAATTTGATACGATTAGAATAATGTTTTCAAAAATTTGGTTATAGAGGAATCAGATTAGTATAATTTAATTTTATATATACCAGTATTTATCCCCTTTAATGATGTTGAAGATAAATGTAGGGTTACTAAGAGGTGTATGGGTGAATAAATGAAAAATATTTATTTTATAATAACATTTCTTATCATTGTTAGAAAACATTGGCCGACATATGAATCATTTTAGAGTTATGATCTAGTAGAATATAAATCTAAAAACCACCATTCATATATAAAAAATATGAATATAAATCAACACATAATATTTAAATTTATTAAGAAAAATATCGACTCATTTCCATGTTTTTTACTTAACCCAACATTGATTATATTACTAACTTATTTCAGAATTAGAATAGAACATACATGAACTTGTTATACAACCTACTAATTATTCTTACGGAAAATCGTGGTTCCACCCCATAATAATTATCTCTACTACCCATTGTTTATTATAACCCTATATTATCCTAATTGTATCCACTTTCCTCATTGCTAGTTATTCACCCATCCATAGGCCTTTTTAGAAACTAGTTATACCACGGTATCTATAAGTTGTTTACTTATACTATACTAATCCAATTTATAAATATATTATCTTTCTACACAATAATGTTGAATCACCTTTACCTTTATACAATCTTCAAAATCATAAAGAACTACCTAATAATTTCTAAGGAATTGAAACATAGTCCTTATCATAGGAAGGCATGTACATTATCAATCTAAAAATTTATATAACTTATATGAAAGAAATTCATTATCTATGTTTATCCAATCAACACTATCTAATATACCCTTCATTATATGGGTCTCAATATGACAATCCTCTCCATGATTCAGAATAGTGTTATATATATGAAATATCTCAGGATAATATTATAAATCTCATGTATGTCTATGTAACAAAAAATAATGGTATATTTCATGTTGTTCTTAGATAGGTTATTCATTAATTGGATCACTGTTTGAATCTCCTCCACACGATGTACACTTTTTCAACCGAGTAGGAGCTTAGTTGGCTTCTCTCATTATATCTACTTAGTCGGGTGGATCTCAGTCCAATGAATCTTCTTCACCATTTGATGAAACTCTTTCATATGGAATTCTTCATCAAATAGATAGGAATTATTTTTTATCCTCATAGCATAAATCATTCCAATTTTAGCTCCTCTACATATGGATAGTTCTACACACACAATATTTACAGTACAAATACTCAATATTTTTTAGTTTAATTATAGTATGTTGGCAGGGAACTCAAATTTGTTTCCCACATAATGAAACTATTAACATTAAATGTTCCCACACATTTTAATTTCATTTTTACATGTCTAATATTTTTTAGATAATTATTGAATAAAATTGAGGATTTATAAAATATATCCCTTCCTTCAAAAATACTAAACTAAATATTATGGAACAAAGTAATCTTCTTTAATACTAGTAATATGGTAATCATCTAACAAAAATACTTAGAATCTTCATTGTTATGGAATTAATATATTTTTTGTAAATCTATATAGAACTTCTATTTCTAGAGTATGTATCTTTATTACATTATTAAGAAGTCTCTCTCAAATGGTACAACTTCCCCATTATCCAAATGATCTGAATAGAAACTTTCATTAATTTATTAACCTTCATTTACTTCACTTTATTAGAAAACCATTTTTAATGAACTCGGCAAATGTTCATCCAATGAAATATCATATCTAATTCTAGTGGATATTTATTCAAGTAATTGATTCATGGTCTTCATATGAAACCACCAACTGATGACTTGGTAAGCCTCTATCCATTCATCTTTCATTATAAACTCCAGATAATAAATCTTTATTGGATTTTCTATTTGAGTACATAAAATAACTCAATCTAGTGTACATTTATCCAATTCCACTCAAGTTCATCTCAAAAATTTAATTCTATTATTTTCTTTGAGAACCTTTAAATTTCATTTTCCATTGACATCAAAAATCATTAATTTTTGGATCATTTATGTACCTAATTGATGAACATACATTCATTGAAATTTCCTTGATATCACCATCCAGTTGTCTTCTTGGATATCCTTTACCTTGTATCTTATTCAAGACATCATACATTTGGAAAACTTCAAACTATCAAATTAATGTTCTAATGATGTTTTAAAAAGTTCCTTCATCTTATAATAACATCATGAACTTATCTTTCAAATAATTTTGCATATGGTCCCTAAAATATCAACCATTAAACAATCTCATTATTATAATATTTTAATGTGAATATCATACATTACACCATAAAATTATATTTTCATACGATCCTCTATTTTATCATAAATCATACAACCACATCATTAACATTGTACAACCAAAACTCAAACATCATAACTCAATCCTTCATCTAATAATAACACTTTTATCAGGTCCTTCTGGTAACATTGGTTTTGTTACTCGGAATCCCACATCATTAATTTTTTTTCATATCCCAGTTTTTACTTATTACCTTGTATAAATTAATACAAAATAATATTTTATTATGATATACTTCATAGTTTTATGAACATGGATAATAGTGTAACATGACATGATTTAATAAGAAAAAATTCTTAGACTCCATAATAATGATTCGTACACCACATAAGGAAGCATCATATAGCATTATAATGAAATTAACTTACGAAAATATAGAAATATCTTCTCTCATGTTTCTATAAAAACACATATTGATATATTAACATAAAACATAACCATGTACATTATCATATAATAATATCCCCATCTTTTTTCATTTTCAATATCAATATTAAAATTGAAAAAGCATCAAAGGAAATACTTGTTTACAACAAATTCACCCCATATCATGCTCACATTTTATTTCCCCTTTATTTTAATTCCCCATTTATTCATAATAAAATGATAAGGTTACTAAAGGATAATCTCTTTTTATATTATTTTATCTTGGATACGTGAAATTTTTTCGAGAGAAATATTGTATAACAATGGTTTCTTAACAAAGTGCATTTATCATAAAATCTAAAAGTCTACATGGGAAATCCTGATGTATAAAACCATATTATATAATCAAGGTGGTAAAAAATTTCTATAAAATTTAGTTAATTTAATAACTTCTATAATATTATTTAAATAACTTCAATTTTTGTAAAATCAAAGAAATATTTTAATGGAAAAATCTACACTCATGTTAACAAACATATCCAAATAGTTCAATCATAAAAAAAATTCCCCAACATATAATCTTTATTGTCATCCAATATTATTATTTTACGAAAATTGTGATTCTCATACCTCATCATGTTCTATTATCCCCCAAAAGTGAAACAGAGATTTCCTCATTATGGTGGTAACGTTGTTCAATATTTTTTTACCATCATCATATAAAACACATTCAATACTCATCCTGATCCATTAGATACTCTATATCTGTTACTAAAAAGATCATAAAAAAGGTATGTATATTGGGATCAAGGAGTCACCTTAATTTCCTTTACAATTAATGATCAAATTGGAAATCCAATATCAGTCTTATATTTTTCTTATTTTTCTTATATTTTTCATGGGATGTAATTTCATTCTTCCAATCTGCATTATATTCATGTGAAGATATCATATTCTCTTAATCATTATTAATATTTACATTACCTATAGTATGTAACATTTTATTAAAACACTCCACTTATTTTCATAATATTTTAATTAATGTTTTAATGATATTCAAATATTTCTAAAATCTATTTTATTTCATCTGAATGTTTACCTTTTTCTTTGTTACTAACATGATATCAAATTTTTTCCAATTTATTAATCCTATTTATTTCTTTTCTCTTTATTATTATTTTTTCATCATCCTTAATTCTATCCCTAGACATTTTATCAATAAAATTAACTAAGTGCAATTTCATCCCTTACTCACCTTTCTTACACTTCTCAAAAATATTATACTATTTTCTTTTCTCAATATTCTTAATATTTTTATTTTCCTCTCTTAAAGATTTTATATTATCCACATTTTGAACTATATTTCCATCGTTTCTTGGAATTTTTTTCTTCTACAAACATTATTGAACCCACTTATTTATATCTATCATGGTAGACACATTTTATTACATCATGTGTAATCCGTGTGACTAAGAACTCCACATAAAACAACAAACACATCATTATGATTTTTTTTCATCTTAATTATAGCATTGCATTAATGTTTTTTTGGTTATTTCATTACATGTTGTGGTAGATTTGGTATTGAGATATATTATCTTCATAAATTTCACTATTTCATAGTTGATGATGATTCATAAAATATCTTAACTTTTGAACTTGAATTTTTAGTAGAACAATATATATATTTAGATTGTTTGGGTAAAAAGAGAAACTTATTTTTTGGAACCTTTTTCTCTATATTGAGATCATTTTCATTCATAATCGACTTCATTGGTGAATTCTTCCCATATTTTTATTAACTAATATTTTTTGTATGAAACATTGATTTTTATTATAAATACTGTTCTCTATTTTTAATTATAAATTCTATAAATAAATTACCATCATCTAAACTGTTTACATGACTAACCTATTATTTCAATCATTAATCAACACATTCTATTTCTACCTTTTCATGTTTCTCAATATATATTGATGTTTTTAATAAATATTGTGTTATCTCTCAGGATCCAAAAAAAATTATTTTTTTGATGTCTAATAAAATTATGGATTATCTCCTCTATCAAATTATATTTTCTCTTTATAAAAAATTACAATATTTTAATGAATATTTTAATTTCTAAGAAGTAGGTTAACATGGGATTTTAGAGCCTCGTGAACATCATTATTGATATAAATATGTTATTAAATATATTATACCACGAATATATTAATTTTATGAAATAATGAAATAAATAACATACTATGACTCTAATGGAAATTATGAGACCAACACTATATATTAAATATTGGTTTAAACCTAATCATTATAAAATATTTTTCAGAGTCAGGTGGTTCATTTAAGTGGAATAGTGAGTTAAAATAACACAATAAGTAAATAAATTTAAATTATTTTTTTATTTATGGACTATGAACTAACAATGTAATATAAAATATTAGTTGTATCAAAATCCCAGGGTTATATGCATAACCCTAACACTCTTGTTAGGTCCATGAAGGAGATATGTGTAGCATCTTGTAATCATGGGCCAATGATAAGTACCACAAGGATATTCTGTGTTAATGACGTTCCTGGATCTAATAAATTATGATATTATAGAAAAATTATTCATCAAAAATCAATACAAACTCAAAAGGGGATTTTTTTTAATTCTATACCATTTCACCCATGTAGAACAAGAATTAATTTCCTAAAAAATGAAATCATGGGCCAACTATTGCTTATGATTGATGAATTTTTCATCCTGTAATAATGAATTGATATTATTTTTTTGTCCACATTCGTTCACCATCATTATTTTTCTTTCATGATAGTGTAATGAGGCAACTTTTAACACTATCCAATGTTTATTCTAGAAATATATGTTTGTTTATTTCTACCCATTTTCATTAACAGATAATTTTTTGTATTCCAGTTGGATAGTGGTTAATAACATACTTGGTGAACGATCATTTCATAATAATTTTTTTCCAATGTACATTATAATGTATTTGATTTTGGCATCGATTAAATGGTTATAGTGCATGATGAAGAAGAAGGGTTGGGATGAGATCATGAATTCATATTTCATGGGTTTTGGGAATACTGTTAATGTGTCATGATAATGTATGTTTCCTTAGTTAATGGTGTTGCGGGAATCCAAACACCAATGATGATTGGTGTTCGATAAAACTGATTTTGAGTTCAAGGGTATGTTTTATTGATATATCATTGGATGCAGTGGCTTGGGGTGAAAAATCATGAATTATTAGGGATTATATAAATTTCTGATATATGGTGTATTATCCAAAGAAAAAACAACATGTAGTTTAATATTAATGGGGGATTGGGTTTCCTGAATAATAAATTAGAAATGTTTTTATACCTTATATATTTCATGTGACCTATGTACAATGTCTCAGTGTATACCCTTGAGGTGAATGGGGATAGAAAAACACATGGTTCATGGGATCATCCATTTTACAAATGCATGACTAGGTACCTAGACATTGAAAGGGAACCCTGAAATGGATAGAGTACATGGGAATGACGATATAATATAGGTAGGAGCTGAAGTACACCAATAAGGGATGGTGTACAAGGGAACGAGATAGAGTACTCATGTTTTCATAGGGTAGACAAAACACCCCACGTATACCCAATACATTTGGTTTACATTATCAAGGGTAGGTTGAGGCCCTATTTCTATTCTATGTGGGCCAATTCCTATAGGGTTTGATCACATGTTTCATCCTGATAAGGGTATACAGAGTCAACGCATCCTTAAAATAAAATGTGATCCTCTCTATTTAATAATTCTTTAATAGACATGCAAATCCCTGTAGGATGCCATATGTGTGATCCCTAATAATGTATATGTTCCCTAGTATGTGTTTTGATTCGTTTTTCTGAACATTCGTAAATGTGACACCCATCTGAGTGGGTTTACCAAATTAGGGTCATATATACCACTTATTTCCTATGTGGGATCTCCGGTCTATGAATCAAAATCATTTGAGTTGTTTTAATTACAAATTTTTGGTGACACCTGATGATCAAAACCTCTTGGATGAGCGCCATCCATGATAATAAGGCACATGGAGGGAGTTCTCTTGGATGTGAGTTACGCTGAACCCATATGTAGAATCCTTAGGTGCAAGTATGGTAATGAAATTCCATTGATACATAGTGTTTGTCTTTATTATATCTTGGTTATTGCCATTACCTCTTATAATATAATTGATATAGATTAAAAATTATGAGATTAAATCTCTATTTGGATTCATTATGATTGGTGATTTCATGGTGTCATGATGAGTATTTTTTTACTCACCCTTGTATTGGATCTACCAATACATGTCTTTTATTAGGAATACATTTTCCTTATGATAAAATCTTAAGAGTATGAGGAGAAATAAGAGAATATATGAGCAGGAAAAATCATGGTTAGTTTATTGTGTTGAATTTGAGAACAGTCCTCTCCCTTCTATAAGTATAGAGTATTTAATAGTTTTGTGCTATTATATTTGGCCATTTATACTTTACCATTATTTTTCCATACTCGGATTTTAAATTGTGATCTATAAATTAATTTTTTCATCATTTATATTTTTTAACCATTGGAATTTTGTTGGTGGTTGGAGACATGTGTGTGTGTGTAGTACCTCAGTAAAATGCCTCCAATTAGAATTTTCTACCTTCTCAACCCAACTGACTATACCTAGGGTTGTTGGAGGTTTCCAGACTATGGGAGGTGTCCTTTGGTTGTCACACTCAACTCATCAATGACCATATGTGCCTGAATTGTTTGATTAATGATATATTTTTATAATAGGTTTTAGACTTTGATCCAATGATTATAGATTTTTTAAATTTGAGGATTGGTTTGGGAATAAAGAAAAATAGTGTTCATGTGACATGAGTTTTTCTCTATATCCATGTAATGTAGTGTTGGTGCAGCATTTGAAATATCCATTTACCCATTATATAAAATATTTCTTATTGACATGATACATATCGGAACTAGTCAAAGAGAAAATATTGGTACTTGCATCATATTGGAATCGATTTTGGTTTTGGTATCCTTCATGAAAAAACTCATCCGATATACACATTAGCCAAGGTGAATCATGAGATATTTTTTGAATCTTTACTAAATATATTTTATGAGGTTATTATAGTTGAATAACGAGGATATTTCACCCCTTGATGAGGATTTAGAACAACGACCTATTCAGGAGGTGGTATCTCTATGTGGGTTTTTAGTCATTCCACCACCCCTTGAGTGCCATGTTATTTAAATAGAAACAACGGATGATGTGGGAAGGATGATTCCCCATCAGATGTTCTAGAGATAGATTCCTCTCATGTTTTAGGGGGATCTAGTCCCCCTTGTACCATGTGGCTAGAATGATTAAATTCTATCAGTTTTCATCCGTATTATAACCAATATTGACAAAATGTCTATTCAAGAACTAAGGATTCTACATGGATTCACATAGAGAATATGTATTTCAGTGACATAAAGTAATTATAATGCATCTCACCCATGGGAAAAAAATTTGAGCCGATTTAGATAAGAGTTTAATATTTCCACATTTTGAGTAGTACATATCTAGTGGCTTCAAGATCTATAAAATGGTATCATGATATTTTTAGTGTATTCATCATGTTCCACAAAACATAGAAGATAAATTATTAATATGATTCAATATGTGATATTTCAATAACTTTTTTTGGGAATATCATTCTACCAAATATCAATGATTGAATGATTTCTCTTGACATTCATACTTATGATGGAATAATCGAGTGAGCCTTGGTAGTGGATATATTCATAGTGGATAATTTACCATAACATGGTGCAAGTATTGAGAACCTTGTATTTTATAGTTTATTACTTAGTGAAAAATTACCCAATTTTGGGGTTTCATATTTCTAGGTGCTTCTAATGATTGTATATAGGTAGAGGTTTTAATGTTTAGGGATCCTAAGATTGTTATAGTGAATTGTGGTTGATGTGAATCTTCTCCTATGTTGGGTATATACATCACACAGGGGATTTCCTAACCCAATACACTATATATTGGGAGATGGTCACTATACTACCTAGTCAGTGTAAATTACTAAAGGAGGGATGTATGAAAGGTCTAAGACAGAGAATAAAAAATGAGAGAGTAGTATGACGAAGATAACAATTTGATTTGTTAGCAGCACCACCAGGTGGTCCACACCAAGCATCGAAAGTGAGTGTTCAGGAACATGGGTAGCTATAGGCATTGGATGATTATGAACCAGATTTTATAGGGATGATTTCAGTTATGATATGTTTCTTATCTAATTTATATATAGAACTTCTAGACATAGGGAAAATTCATTTGTTCAATTCCAAATCTCTCTTTAGAGAAATATATATTCTAGTTGATCCTTTGTCTCAAACCTTGCATTTAGAGACTTATGCTAGAGGAGATTCATCAATCACACACATCTGATGATTGTGTCACCTAAATATTAGATGATATATATTATTTTGGGATATATTTGTATCTATTATGAATCCTTATGGTTCCATTTTATATTTGGACTAGCTATCCAATTCTCATACACATTATGACATTTTCAGGTAGAGTATGTGCTGTGTCCAGGTAGATGGGACAACATTTTCAATCATTAGTGATAGGAAATTCTATATAAAATGTGAGGTACTTGTGTATATGAGGATAAATTTTAAAAAAAATCTCTTTCCTAGTTTGACCACTAGAGAAGCGGATGTTACAAGTTAGGAGTCCCATATAGTGATAGAGGACTATGAGGGCATCTTCCCTTGTGATGTGACCGGTTTACATCCCCAGCAAGAGATTTTTTTCTAGATAAACATTCAACGTGAGGATGACAAAATATCTATGGTAGGGTTCTATAAGTATATCCTATAGCTTTGAGTGTTGAAGGTATATTTTTAGGACTTATAGTGGAAGGGATTTTTCAGACCTAGTGTTTTTCCAGGGAGACACATGTTTTTTAATAAGAACATTGAAATGATTTGAAGGTTCTGTGTACCTTATCAATATCTGAACATGATGAACATCAAGAATAAGTGTCCACTACCTAGAATTGATGGCCACCTCAACCAGTTGGGAGGGGTGTGATGGTTCTCAGTGACTAACCATAGTTCAGGTTATCACCAACTCCATGTTTGGGATAAGGATATACTAATAAAGACAATATGATTTCACTATTGTCACTATGGGAACATGGGGATTCCCTTAAGAATGAGAAAATATCTAAATGTGCTCATGAGACTCAATAATATGATCATTAAAACCTTCTTATACAGGTTCATGTTGTTCATCATTGATGATATCCTTATGTACATATGGTTCAAGATGGAGAATACAAGAAAAATGATTACGGTAATGGACATACTTGAAGAGAATTTGCATTATTAGAATCTCATGAAGAATTTGTTATATATTTATGATGTACAATCCATGCTACATTTTATGTCAAAATAGTTAGTAGATGTGTACCTAGGTAAGGAGAGGTGGTTCTATCATGGGAGCCACTAAGGATCGTGATTGAGGTGAGAAGCTTCCATGGGTTGGAAGTTTATTTTAGAGTGTCATGCCTAGTTTCTCTTTTATATTATCACCCTTGACATATTAACCCAAATTAATAACAATTAATTTGTACGGAGAGGTTTTATTAGTTCTTTTATTAGTTGAGGCTCATGTTAAGGGGACCCTCCATCTTGATACCTCCAAAGGAGTGTGTCAAGTATGTGGTGTTTTGTGATGTCTCCAAAATTGTGTTGGGATGCATTGTTATACATGGAAATTTAGTGATATCTTATGCATCCAAGATGCTAATTCCCCATGAGAACAAATTTGAAGGCCATGAACTAGAGCTAGAAGTAGTGGTCTTCACTCAAAATTCCTAGCGACACTAACTTGTGGGTTAGTGGATTATTGTATATTAAATCAAAAATAATATCATGTATATATTTTCATATAAATATTATAACATGATATAGAGGATGCACATAGAGTTATTATATTGTAACACCCCAAGCTTCTAAGGTACGCTTCTCTTTGAATAATACAATAGCGTGTGTTGTACGCAAATCCGAGTCCTAACACACACCACAACCAATCAAACTAGTCCTTATTAATAGTAATACCCAATTTTTGAAATTTTATAAATTTTATCTTTCAAAATGTACTTCATATTTCGATTTGGAATATCGAAATTATCCTAGGGTGAATTTTTGGTATTCTGAAAACATTCAATTTTTGATGAATAGTGAAAAAACACCGAGTTATAGTTTAAAAACGATTTTTTATTGAAATAATTATTTATTTTATTTAAATTTAATTAAGGTCAAAAAATATACATAATACCTATATATGTTCAATTTAATTCATTGAAGTTAGTTTAGAATAATTTTATATATTTAAAAATTTTATTGAGCATTTCACCGTCTTTTACCCACCTCCGTGGAGAATTAAGAAATTCACGTAAAACTTAATTTTACCACTTCTGTGAGTGGAATTTCCAAAATCTGAGAAACATGGTTAATATCAAAGAGTAAAATGTGGTTCAATAATATAAAAATAATTTTTGGTGATTAGTAACTTTTTGCTTTTATTTACCACGGTTAAAAGTAAATAGGGTAATTAAGGGTAAAAATGATATTAATATTACCCTAACAAATGTCCTAGTTATATTGGAAAAGAGTATCTCTACCAAAAACAACCTTAGTAATAAAATATTATCATTTTGGTCCACATGGATTATATTAGGACATTTATTATTATTTAATTCAAAGAAGAGTTAAAAGAGTTAAAATCAAAGTTTAATAACTAAGACATTTTTAATATATGGTTATACATAAGATAAATTTAATTGTAAATATTAATTATAAATATTACGAGATTTCCAAAATAATGGTATTTTATTTATAATTTTTAGACTTCATATAATTTAATTTATTTATGACACAATGGTGATGAAATAATTACCTAACTAATGAAATATTATGATAATTGATATTATAAATACCCAAATAAATGTAATTTTAAACATTTTATGAATTAAATGAATTTTCTAGATTAATATAAAATATTAGGATTGGTTATATGATTTTTTTGAAGTAATAATTCTGTTATGAATTTATCAAAAACAAAATACCCAATGGTGTCAAAATTGACATAAAAGAGTTTTTAAAACAAATATTATATTATTAATTGATATTCTATTCATAAAAATATAAGGATCAGCCAAAAGACTTATATCAAGATAGGTGTATCATTAATGGACCACTTGGGGGTCTTTTGGGAGTTTATAGTAAATTTATTAACCATATAATATAAAAATACAAAGAGACATGGTAAGTGTCAAACTAATTAACTAAGAGTTAAACTAAACAATAAGGTTAATAATGTGACACAAACCTGTATAAAACCTATTGGTTGAGTTGTTTTCGACCTATCCCTACCTTAAACGTTATATAATCCACTTTGGAGCCATTAGAAACCGAATATGTATTTATTATAGAATAATATTTCTAGCTTTTCCAAAGGAGCCCCTCACCCCTCTTATAAAAGGGCGCTCCCCCTTCTCACTAATTCACACCTTAAATGCCATTTTTTCTCGACCGAAATCTGACCAAATATCATCCCAACTTCCCTCAATTTATCCTATATGACTTAGTTTTATCAGAAATCCAACCTATGGATCCCTTTTGATCAAATAAAAAGGAAGAACCCGAAGAAGAGGTATGTTTTCCCCACCCTTTTTCAAGTTCATTTCTTCTTCAACTTCTTCTTTATTTTTTTTCCATTATAAAATAATATATCCTATATATTATATATACTATGATGTTATGATAAATATAGTACAACCATATTCAGTATTATATCCATCCATTTAATGACATGTCACCAAACGTGCGTACGTACGGCTTATCGTCTCCACGTCGTGGTATAATTGTTATTCAAATACATCATTATTTGGATGAGTATGATAATGATATGTAATAGATGTAAATAATAAATATAACATGATAATTATTCTTTATATATGATATACCATCAAATTATATATTATTTTAATCTCAAAATAATGATATTGTCGCTTGTGCGTACGTACGGACTACCGTCTCCACGAATGCGATGAGATTCATTTTCCATCGTTTCCATTCCAGTATAATTATTATTTGATGATTAAAAATAATGTTTAAGGACTTGATATATTTCTATATATGAATAAGAAACAACCTATCCCTAACCGTCATGACTTATGTAACAAAACATATAATAGAAAATGAGTATGTAAACACCTGAAACGACGATAATAATATGATATTATTAACAAAGCAATGTTAAAAGATCATATATGATATCATATTAATGTATATGATTATTGTATTGTTTAAAAACAACTATTTCACCATTATATAGGAGGTTAAACTACCCTCAACCAAGGAAAATTACAATTTAAGGGTTTATTTCACAATCTCTTCCTTATCTGAGGTTGTGTATACCTAATTATCTATTGGGACCTCTTTATCATCAACATCCATGTTTCTTAAAAATGTATTTAAAAACATTCATACTATTTTACAGAATATAGGTTAACGTCATTTATACCACTGTTGACTTTTTATATGATGTTTATAAAGTAATCTATCTGTTGTCTTCCAAACAATGTCCTTTTTAACCTTTTCGACAGAATTAAGGTAAAATGTTTTTTAACTTATACGGCAGGTGTAGCTATTTTCTGCCTTTATAAAATAGACGAAGCTTCCCTTACAAGCATACAAGAATATTTTCAATGTAAATATTTTCATTTATACTTATGTGGCTTATAAATGATTTAAAAAAAAGAGATATTTCTCTCAAACAGTTTTGATTTCATCTATGTCAACATCCTTTGATGGATTTTAAGATTATTTGATGTTGATTTATTATGATACATAACATCAATATTGTATTGATGGTTTTGTGATGTGTTTGACTATGGATGTGTTATTTTTATACCATTCATGGTTTATGGAGAAAGTATTGACATTTCATATTCTAGTTTTAATATGAATGTTTATGTTATGTTTAAACCTGTTCATATGAGAAACGCATTGGACTTAATAACTGACGGGTGGAGCCCTCTATAGCTCCTCGATGCATCATTAGGTCTCACGAGACAAACTAGTGTCTTGGAATGAGTCCTTGAAAAAATCTTATTTGTAGTCTTGGCACGAGGCATTGTATATGTAGTTATGATAGTCTGGCATTTTGCATTCCATCATTATGAAAGTGGTTATTGATATTGAATGTGATTATTCGACTAGTAGAATATTCATGTGAATATGTAAATGGAATTATTTCATTTTATATTTTCCATATTATGCTGAAGTTCATGTTTAAAAGGATTTTGTTTTAGTTATACATTGCCTTAAATGTTTATGTTTACTAATGAATGTTTCCGCTATATTGTTATCCTTACTGAGCATCAGAGCTCACTCCTTTCAATGTTTTAATTTTTCCTAGGTTGTGAAGAAGTATTTTATGAATGAACTTCTGGGATAGTATGAGGGGACATTAATACAAGTTGTTTTTTTAGTTTCCTTTCACTTTATGATTTAATGTAAGAATTATGAATATATCTAGTGATTCCAAGGATACTAAACTAATCAGTCTTTCAAGACGTGATCTTTTTTGATCATTCCAATGTTATGTAATAATGCACCGAATCTGGGTAACGGGGGTCAGGGAGTTACAGTTAGTATCAGATGAAGTTTAGTACAAACCTTGGAAGCTATATTTAGATAAACTCTAACTAGTGCACATAGACCTAAGATGGACTTCGAGGATTAGTATAGAAGAACATCCTAGAATTTTGGTATTGTAGAGATTTTGTGTGTTTTCTGAGCCATAGATCCCTATCTGTATACGAGCAGGTAGAGGCAGCTCTGGCATAGATGTACCTAGGGGTAAAACCTGAAAACACCGCTTTGAGCAAGACACGAATGGGAACTAGTGCACGAAAATGGGCCTTACTACACTCTTGGTTACGACACTCTCGGTGGATATGATTAGGACAATTCTCATTTTCTTTACAATCCATTATAAAGGTTTTATGAGTATATACTTCCTCAAAGAAAACATGTTTTTATGATTATGGATTATATCCATAAACTGTTCAATTTTTGTTAAGTGTATTACAAGTATGGAATTATATATTTTGATTTATAAACCGATCTAGTTTATGACATTGTTTAGAAATGGCGCCTAGTGGAAGGAATAGAAACCGTATCAATGCACACACTCCTTGTAGGGATTTACCTCCTGCTCAAGATAATTATAGTGGAGCTGGTGATGAAACTGGTGCTGCTCAGCTAATCACCATACTAGGACAACTCACTCAGGTTATGAATAATAACCTTACCCGTATGGACCACTTGGATCCGCAGCGTGGAGGATCAATGTATGATCGCTTCAGGAGGTAGAAACCACCAACGTTCAATGCGAGTAAAAATCCATTCGTATCTGATAAATGGATAAGTTCCCTAGAGAAAATATTTTAGGCTTTGGGGAGAAGTGAAATGGAAAAAATTTTCATTGAATTTTATTGCATCACTGGAGATGCTGATCAATGGTGGTCATTGATACAAAACACGAAGGAAGATTATGAATTAACAAATATGAAATGGAGGGAGTTAAAAGATATTTTCTTAGAAAAATACATTCATCATGACTATAAAGCATATGTGGAAAGGAAATTTCTGAGTCTGAGGCAGAAGGAGGATGAGAGTGTCACAATGTATGAGGCCAAATTTAAAAGGTTAGCGAGGCATGCAGTAGATTATATACGTAACCCAATAAGTAAGATTGATCATTTCTTCGATATGATAAAATTGTTTCTCTGTCGAGCATTTGTCTCACAATCTTTCACTTCATATGAAGATATTGTCTCATGTGCTATCAAGACAAAAAAAGAATTCTCTAAGTCTTACAACTTTAAGGAAAAGCAAGAGAAGAAGAGATCTGCTGACCACTCTGGAAATGGAAATCATGGGAAGAATGTAAAAGTTGATTATCCATCCTGCAGTAAATGTGAGAAGAAACACCTCGGTAATTTTTTGAAGGGAATGGGAGTCTGTTACAAGTGTGGTGAAAAAGGCCACCGAGCTCATGACTGGAAGGGAATGAGAGTTTTTGTCAACGTGGAATGCTATAATTATAGAGACATGGGACATTATGAAAATGAATGTCCTAAATGTCAGGGGAACTTACCTCAAAAATGGCCAAGGGATCAAGGCCAAGATTCTGCTATCACTACTGCGGGTTAGAAGCTATGAAAGAGGTGGTGGCAGGTAATTTAATGATTTCCTAAAGTTTATCAAATGCTTTCTTTGATTTTGGATCATCACATTGTTTCATATATTCTCAGTTTTCTATGAAAATTAGATATTTCCCATTTGATTTAACAAGGGAGTTGTCAGTTAAAACTCCTAAGGGATGTATCATTACAACAATGTTTTGTGAATCAGTCCCCATTAGAGAACATAAATGTTCTTTATCTTCTGATCTCATCGTCGTACCTATGATTGAGTTTGATATAATCCTCGGTATGTATTTGCTTTCGGACCATGATGTGAAGATTTGTTGTAAGAAGAAGGAGGTTATGATTTTTTTTGATAATGATTATAAGAAACACCTTATCATTAGAGAAGAATCTTCACCACCTAATTCTTATCTAGATCCACCCCTAGTAGTTAAACCAAATTCAATTATTGGGGAGGAAGAGAAATAAATGATTGTGGGTAGGGAAAGGAATGTTCAAATATAGGATGTACCTATTGTGAAAGAATATGTAGATGTGTTTCTGGAAGATTTACTTGGACATCCTCAAGAACGAGAAGTTGAGTTTTCCATTGATTTAATTCCTGGATCAAGGCCTATATCGAGACCCCTTATAGAATTCCCATTATGGAATTAGTGGAACTAAATAAAAAACTATTGGAATTGAGTAATATAGGATTTATTTTCCCTAGTACTTCTCCATGGGGAGCCCCTGTCCTTTTTATTAAGAAGAATGATGGATCTATGAGGTTTTGTATCGACTACAATGAAATCAATTCAATAACAATAAAGAACAAGTATCTCCTACCTCGCATTGATGATTTATTCGACCAACTTCATGGAGCTCAATATTTTTCAAAGATTTACCTTCAATATGGATACCATCCGTTTCGTGTGAAGAAGGAAGAAATTCTGACGACAGCATTTCGAACAAGGTACGAGCACTACGAGTTTACAGTAATGCCTTTTGGATTGACTAATGCACCCTCTGTTTTCATGGATCTAATGAATAGAGTTTTCAAGGAATATCTCGATGATTTTGTGGTGGTATTTATTGATGATATCTTGGTATACTCAAAAATCTATGATGATCATGAAAATCACTTACGACTTGTCCTGAAGACCCTTAGAAGACATGAATTATATGTAATTTTTAGAAAGTGTGAATTCTGGATTCAGGAGATTTCTTTTCATGGCCATATTGTCTCCAAATATGGAATCTCTTTTGATCCTTCTAAGACAAGAGCAATCCAATAATGGCTAGAACCTATGATAATGATTGAGGTATGTAGTTTTATTGTTTAGGCACATTATTATCGATGTTTCGTCTAGAATTTTTCCCGATTAGCTAACCCATTAACAACGCTCATGCCTAAAGGGGTTAAATATGTTTGGAAAAAGAGTGTGAAGAATTTTATGAAGAACTGAAGAGAAAATTAGTCAGTGCTCCTATATTGACTCTTCTATCATGGAATGATGGGTTCATTATTTATAGTTATGCATCAAATAAAGAACGTGGTTTTGTCCTTATGCAGAATGATAGAGTTATTTCCTATGCATCACGAGGGCTGAAAATTAATGAGAAAAACTATCCTACTCATGATCTCGAGTTAGCTGTTGTAATATTTTCTTTGATGATATGGAGACATTATCTCCATAGTGAAAAATTTGATATTTATAATGATCACAAGAGTTTGAAGTATATTTTCTCTTAGAAAGAACTCATCATGAGGCAAAGGAGATGGATTGAACTACTCAAGGATTCTGATTACACAATACACTACCACCCGGGGAAGGAAAATAAGGTGGTAGATGCTTTGAGTAGAAATGGTCATGGAGTTTTTAACAAGATGAGATTTGAAAAGGATCTTATACACATGGATCTAGTAAAGATTGATATGGGACTAACCATGGAAGGAGAAACATCAATAATTTTTCAAATGGATTCCAAACCATCTTTACTAAAAAGGATAAAGAGTTCTCAGACCTTTGAAGAAGAGTTTCAAAAGAAGATTAAAGCTGTGAATGATGGGAGATTGAGTGACTTTGTGTATGAAGATGTAATTTTGATGTTTGGGAAGAGACTTTGTGTTCCCAATATACCAGATCATAAAAGAGAATTGTTGGATGATGCTCAAAGTTCCAATTTCTCTATACGCCATGGGAGCACCAAAATGTATAGAGATTTAAAGGAACAGTTTTTGTGGGACAACATGAAGAGGGAGATTCCTTATTTTGTGTCAATATGTATGGTTTGTCAACGAGTGAAAGCTGGAAGGCAATAGCCTGGAGGAGTATTGCATCCTCTTCCCATACCTGAGTGGAAATGGGATAATATCATGATGGGCTTTGTCATGGGACTACCATATACCCCTAGAAGGAACGATGCTATATGGTTCATTGTTTATCGTCTTACCGGGTCATCACATTTTCTTGCTATAAGGGACGATTTACCACTTGAATGTCTAGGAATACTATATATTAATGATGTTTTGAGACTTCATGCAGTACCCCTATCGATTGTTTCAGATTGTGATCCCCATTTTACATCATGATTCTGGAAAAGTCTTCTGAAATCCCTAGATACTAAACATCGTTTGAGCTCTGCTTACCACCCTCAAACAGATGGACAATCAGAAACAAATATTCAAACATTAGAAGACATGTTGATATCATGCTCACTTGACTTTATGGTATGTGGGACAAATATTTACCTATGGTGGAATTTTCCTATAAATGTATCTTCCATTAAATTATTCATATGGAACCATATGAAGCGTTATATGGAAAGATATGTCGCACACCAACCTTTTGGGATGACGATGGTGATAGAAAACTTGTAGGCCCAGAACTGATGAAAGAAATGATGGAAAAGGTGAAGGTAATCCGTACCCACATCAAAGCAGCTCAATGTAGGCAGAAGAGCTATGCTGATAACCGAAGTAAGGATTTGGAATATAAGGTGGGAGATCATGTTTTCTTAAAGGTATCTCCATGGAAGGGAGTTATATATTTTGGTAAGAAGGGTAAATTGAGTCCCAGGTACATTGGACATTTTGAAATTCTAGAACGAATTGTAGCTCCAACTTACCGTTTGACAATGCCGCCAAGTCTCTCCAAAGTTCACGATGTGTTCCACGTATCACTGTTGAGAAAATACATGCCTGACCCAACGCATGTACTCACCTATGAGGAATTAGAACTAGAACATGATCTGTCTTAATGCGAAGAGCCTATCAAGATTCTTGATACAAGAGAATAAGTGCTGAGAAACCGTATGACTCGTCTGGTAAAAGTTTTATGGAGAAACCATAAGATGGAAGATGCAACATGGGAACCCAAGGAACATATGACAAAAAATCACCCGAGTCTTTTCTTGTGGTAATATTCTAGAAATTTCGAGGATGAGATTATTTAAAGTAGGGGAGAATGTAACACCCCAAGCTTCTACGGCACGCTTCTCATTGAATAATACAATAGCGTGTGTTGTACGCAACTTCGAGTTCTAACACACACCACAACCAATCAAACAAGCCGTTATGAATAGTAATACCCACTCTTTGAAATTTTATAAATTTTTTCTTTCAAAATGGACTTCATATTTTGATTCGGAATATCAAAATTACCCTAGTGTGAATTTTTGGTATTTTTCTAAAAACATTCAATTTTTGATAAATAGTGAAAAAACATTGAGTTATAGTTTAAAAATGAATTTTTATTGAAATAATTATTTATTTTATTTAAATTTAATTAAGGTCACAATATATACATAATAACTATATAAGTTCAATGTAATTAATTGGAGTTAGTTTAGAATAATTTTAGATATGTATGAATTTTATTGAACTTTTCACCTCCTTTTACTCACCTCCTAGGAGAATTTGGAAATTCATGTAAAACATAATTTTACCGCTTCTGTGAGTGGAATTTCGAAAATCCAAGACACGGTTAATATCATGGAGTAAAATGTGGTTGAATAAGATAAAAATAATTTTTGGTGAATAGTAACTTGTTATTTTTATTTACCACGGTTAAAAGTAAATAGGGTAATTACGGGTAACAATGATATTAATATTACCATAACACATGTCCTAATTCTATTGGACAAGTGTATCTAGACCAAAAACAACCTTAGGAATAAAATATTTTCATTTAGGTCCACTTGGATTAGATTATGACAGTTATTATTATTTAATTCAAGGACGAGTTAAAAGAGTTAAAATCAATGTTTAATAATTAAAACATTTATAATATAGGGTTATACATATGATAAATTCGATTGTAAATATTAATTAGAAAGATAAAACGATTTCCTATATAATGGTATTTTATTTGTAAATTTTAGACATAAAATATTTTAATTTATTTATGACATAATGGCGATGCAGTAATTACCTTATTAATGAAATATTATGATAATTGATATTATAAATACCGAAATAAATGTAATTTGAAACTTTTAATGAATTAAATTAATTTTATAGGATAATGTGACAATTTGGATTGGTTTTAAGAATTTTTTTCTAGGTAATAATTCTTTTATAAATTTATCATAAACAAAATTCCCAATAGTGTCAAAATTGACATAAAAGAGTTTTTAAAACAAATATTATATTATTAATTGATATCCTATTCTTAAAAATCTAGGGTTCATCAAAACGACTTATATCATGATATTTTTATCATTAATGGACCACTTGAGGGTCGCTCGAATGTTTATAGAAAGTTTATTAACCATATAATATAAAAATAACAAGAGACATCATAAGTGTCAAACTAATTAACTAAGACTTAAAACTAAAAGATAAGGTTAATAATGTGAAAAAAAGCTTGCCTAAACCCTATTGGATGAGTTTTTTTCTAACTATACCTACCTTTAACTTTAAATAATCCACTTTGGAGCCATTATAAACCAAATATAGATTTATTACAAAATAATATTTCTATCTTTTCCAAAGGAGACCCTCACCCCTCTTTTAAAAGGGCACTCGCCCTTCTCACCAATTTACACCTTCGAAGCCATTTGGCTCGGCCAACCTCTGCCCAAATATCCTCTCAAAATCCCTCAATTCATCCTCAAGGCCTTATTTTGATCCTAAAGCCAACCTAAGGAGCCCTTTTGATCAAATAAAAATGAAGAAACCGAAGAAGAGGTAATGTTTTCACCACCCTTTTTCAAGTTCCTTTCTTCTTCAACTTCTTCTTTATTTGTTTTTTCCTTTATAAAATAATATATCCAGTATATCTATATACTATGATGTTATTATAAATATGGTACAACCATATTCAGTATTCTATCCATCCTTTGAATGACATGTCACCATACGTGCGTACGTATGGCTTACCGTATCCACGTCGTGGTGTAATTGTTATTCAAAAACATTATTATTTGGATGGGTATGATAATGATATAAAATAGATGTATATAATAAATATAACATGAAAATTATTCTTTATATATGATATACCATCCAATTTTATATTATTTTAATAAAAAAAGAATGATACTGTCACTCGTGCGTACGTACGGACTACCGTCTCCACGAACACGATGACATTCATTCTCCATCGTATCCATTCAAGTATAATTCTCATTTGATGATTACAAATAATTTTCAAGGACTTTATATAATTATGTATATGAATAATATACAACATATCCCTAAGAACCATGGCATATGTAACAAAACATATAAAAGAAAATGACTAAGTTATCACCCGAAACGACGATAATAATAAGATATTATTAACAAAGCAATGTTAAAAGATCATATATGATATCATATTAATGTATATAATTCTTTTAAATTTTAATAACAACTATTTCACCATTATACATGAGGTTAAACTACCCTTATCCAAGTAAAAGTACAAGGTAAGGGTTTATTTCACAATCTCTTCCTTATCCAAGGTTGTTTATATATAATTATCTACTAGGACCTCTCTATCATCCACATCCATGTTACTTAGAAATGTATTTCAAAACATTCTTACTATTTTATAGAATATAGGTTAAATTCATTTATTCCCTTGTTGAATTTTTATAAGATGTTTATAAAGGAATCTTTCCGCCATTTTCCAAACAATGTCTTTTTTAATCTTTTCGACAGAATTAAGGTAATAATGTCCTATTTAACTTATACGGCGGGTGCAACTATTTTCCGCCGTTATAAAATCAACGATGCATGCCTTACAATATTACAAGGATATTTTCAAATTAAGTATTTTCTTTTATAGTTCTGTGTCTTTTAAATGATTTCAAAGAAAAGAGGTATTTCTCTCAAATAGTTTTGATTTCATCTATGTCAACATCCCTTCATGGATTTTAGGATTAGTTGATATTGATTTATTATGATTCCAAACTTCCATATTGTATTGATGGTTTTGTGATATGTTTGACTGTGGATGTGTTATTTTTATACCATTCATGGTTTATGGAGAATGTATTGACATTTTTTATGCGAGTTTTAATACGGATGTTTATGTTATGTTTAAACCTATTCATATGAGGAATGCATTGGACTTAATAAGTGACGGGCAGAGCCCACTATAGTAACTCGATGCATCGGTAGGTCTCATTAGACAAAATAGTGTCTTGGAATGAGGCCTTGACATAATCTTATTTTTTGTCATGGCACGAGGCCTTGGCTACGTGGTTATGATAGTCTGGCATTATGCATTCCATCATTATGAAAGTGGTTATTGAGATTGAATGTGATTATTCGACTAGTAAAATATCCATGTGAATAAGTAAATGGTATTATTTCATTTTATATTTTCCATATTATGCGTAAGTTCAAGTTTAAAAGGATTTTGTTTTAGTTATACATTTCCTTAAAGGTTTATTTTAGTTATGAATGTTTCTGCTATATTTTTATCCCTACTGAGGATCAGAGCTCACTCCCTTCAATGTTTTAATTTTTCCCAGGATGTGAAGAAGTATTTTTTGAATGACCTACAGGGATAGTATGAGGGGACATGAAGACAATATGTTTTTGTATTTTTTTTACATTATGATGTAATGTAAGACTTATGAGTATATCTAGTGATTCCAAGGCTACTAAACTAATTGTTATTTAGAGAATTGATCTTTTGTGATCATGCTAATGTTATCTAATAATGCACCGAATCTGGGTAACTGGGGTCGGGTCGTTACATATATTATTTTGATTTCAAGAGATTATATATTTATGGTTAGGTGAAAGTAGTTTCGTATACTCTATGTAGGCGATTGTTTTTGGGTATTAATCATATTTTCTCAATAGTTTTCCTCATTTTAGTTTTCCTTAGCAGATGAGGATGGAGTGAATTACCTTCAATCAATGTTTTTTACCACTCAACTTATTTTACATGTTAGGGAGGCTATGACTATAGATATATTAGGATAGAAATTGTGTGTTCAAATATCCATGAGACTAACTCCAAATGTATTTTATAAATTGTGGGGGTGGAATTATCCATTTTTAAGGGAGGATGTTGTTAATTATGTTATTGTGATAGTCTGTATTGGAGGAGTTTAATACATCCCATTTAGTGGTACTTCTATGTTTGGGAAAAAATAGGATCTTTGACATTAGTAAAACAAGGCCAGGACAAAGAGTTGTGTAGCTGACTATGTCTCTTGAATGCCCACTTTTAGAAGGTAAAGTCCATGAAACTGGTTCTAGTGATTTTAGATCAACCTATTTAGGTTTTATGGTAAAATTGGGGTGGAATATCTATAGTTTTTGTGAAGGATATTCAAGTATTATCTAGAGGAAATGATTCTATCTGGGTGATAATAGACATACTCACCATGTCATCCAACTTCACAGCCATATTAGATCAACGTTTAGTAGAGATATTGGGGTTCTAATTTGTGTAAGAGATATATCTACATGACAAAGTTACCTTGATGATCATTTTATAATGTTATAATATCATAATACCATGATTATAGAGAGTATTGGTTGAGGAAATTTGGAATCAGTTTTGTTTGAGAATGGTGTTTCACCCCCATATAGATGAATAAACTGAGAAGATAATTCATGTTCTATAGAATATGATATAGGATTTTATGATTGGACTTTATATAGAATTGGGAGGATGTTTCTAAAAATTGTAACAACTCCACTACTAGTATGGAACTATTCAAGGCCTTGTAGTAGAGACGTTGATGGCCACCACATTGCTAGATTTATCCAAGGGATCCATAACTCATGGTCCTAGAGTTGGTTCGACTGAAAAAAGACAATGTGTATATCATCCATCAGTGGATGAGGACTACCGAGTTCCATCTGAAGTATTTTAATTATAAATAATATAGGTCTTCAAGGTTCAATTAGATAGTCTTTGTGTTCATTAAAGTCTCACCTCAGTTAGGATTTCATAGATTTTTTCAGTGATGGGAAGATATCTTTTAGATTCATTGGACATTTACAGATACTACAAATATTTGGTGATGTGGCATGTGGATTATTTATATAATCACTATTATATAGGTTACACAATGTATTCCATGTGTTGCAGTTGAGAATATATGCATAGGACCTATCCAATTTTATCAAAAATGAATATATGAAAATTAAATATTGAACTATAATTATAGATTACCAGATAGATATCAATAACCATTAGGAAAATAACCTTTGTGGGAGGGTGATTCCTTTAGTGTGCGTCTCGTAGAAACACGACAGTCATTGGGGAGAACATGGGAGTGGTAGAACCATATTTGATCTTATTACCTTCACATATTATTTTAGGTTTTTCCCTTTCATGATCAAAATCCTTGATATGGGAGAATTTAATAACTCTTTATTTACTTGTAATGAATTGTTAAGGATTAAACATTATATTTAGAGCTAATAACTGAGTCAACACAGGATTATGGGGCACAAGGAGACACAATATTGATATAATAAAAATATTAAATATATTATATCACAAACAAAAATTAAAATTCCGTAAAAAAAATGTAATAAATCTCAAATGGGGTGTTGTATAAAAAAATTTAGACCACCATCAGAAAATAAATAAATATATATATTATTTAATATAAATCACTATTAAGGAAAAAGTGGAATACCAATCCATAAACCATCAGACAATCTACCAACACTATATGTAATAGTTGTATCATTGAATTGAAATTTGATACTTTTTAAAACCTGATCTATGTGGAGACTCTATTAAAGTTTGGTAACCTTTTCATATGAATCATCATTGAGGAGTTCAAAAATGTTATATTACATATTGTCCCATGTTTGGCTATGTTCTTTCACATTCATATTCTTATCATAGATTCCTCATGCCAATATGACATGTTTTTTTGGACCCAGTATCCCTGCTCCTTGTTATGGTTTACCTGATTACACATCCCTACCAAATTTCTAAGTCAACATATGTAGTATAGACCACTAGTTTTATTGAGAGATCCATACATGAGATATTTGTAGTTTTGACAGATCATGAGCCAATAATCAGTTCCACTAGGTTAATATATGTTAATAAATTTCATGGATCTCAAAATCAACAATGTCCCAGAACCATTCTTCATCAATACTAAATCAAAACATGTGGTATGATGTTATTTACTATTGGGATATTATAATTTTATACCCATTTCTATAGTGAATTTATTCCATAAAAAATAAATTCATTGATGAATTATTTCATTACAGTTTTTGAATTTATCTCATTGAATTGCGAATTATTATTATTTTATTATAGTTGTCCATTACACTTTGTTCTTGACCTTGGGAATAGTTAATTTATGCCAAACATAATAATAGATAATATTTATTCCTAAAATTTATGTTTTTTCTCCCCACTTTCTTTGAATGATTATAGTCAATATTCAATTTGGTAATAGGTTAAATTAATAATCAGTAAACGATCATTAAAAAGTTTTTATTTTTCAAAAATTATTGGTACTTGATATTCTGGTTTAGGATCGAAGGATTTTTTGGGGTTCTAGATGATTTAAATGGATATAAATCATATTGTGAGTTCTAATTTCATGGGTTTCAGGCATTCCATTAATGTGGCACGATGGAAAACTCTTCTCAAGTGTAAGGGGTGACATAAATCAATCATATGGTGTTCTACACAGTCATTTAATTATTCCCTATATTTGGTTAGGCATCCAATTACAAACTATTATGTCACGTGATCCCCATCCCCCTACGCTATCCTAGTTAAGGTCATGTTTCCCCCATTGTCCCATAGTGAGATCCATTATCTGTGTATTAATATCATTGGAGTCCAATTTTTTATTCTTCATGGAAAGGCCCAAGGGGATGACATCTTGGTTGAGCACCATTTGTGACACCAAGGCTCATGGAGTGAGTTCTCTAAAAAGAGAATTATATTGAATCCTCAAAAAAATCATTGGATTGTAGCATGGTGGTTCCTTTACATTGTGTCGTGGTGTAAATAATATTTATATCTAGGTTATATTATTATGTGTAAAATTATCCTTGAAATACCTTCATGATGAAGATCTGACCATTATATCTGGTTGATTTAGGTTTTTGGATTTCTGGTTGTCATACATGGTACTATTATAGTCAACCCTTCCTGGGATCTACCTACACATGTAATGTATTCCATAAAATTCAGTCCTTATGACATAGTCATAGATTATTTGGAGCAAATAAGAGAATAGTTTAGCTAGACACACTGTGGTTTGTTCTAGGTGATATATTTGACATTAGTTCTATCACTTCTATCATTCCATACTATAATATAGTTTCGTGGACTTTTATTTAGACCTTTATTGTCCCCCAATATTTTTCATACTCTCATATAGGATATATATGTATTAATTCATTTTTCAGAATCATTTTTATATTTTTCCAATCACCGCTTTGTTAGTGTTTTGAAACATTCCAATGTGTACATGTACCTTAGGAAAAGGCGTCTGATTTTCGTTTTATTCTTATGCAGCAATTGTCTCCATACTCTATCCTATTAAATGCGGTATTAGGTTGTTTCATTTGGAATAAATTATCTAGGTTGGCCTCAATTGGTTGGGTCATGACATCCTCCTTTTTTATTTTCCCACGATTCTCAAATTTTTTCTCATGAAATTAATTCTTCATCTTCTTCCATTCCTTATTGAATTATGTACATTACTTAAGATAATGTTCGAAATTTTATTTATGAATCAACTAAAGGTATATTATCTCTTAACCATAATCTATCCTATCAGATGAATCATGTTTTCTTCTTACATAAAAATGAATTTTATGTTATAATTAAATTTATTACTACATGAATATTCATCATTATGTCTTATATTTTACAGCCTTACAATAATTTTTCTGGACCATTTTAATAATTTTTCTTTCATCCCAGGGTTTTAGAAATATTATATTCTTTTTATAACATAGAATCACTTAACATATTCTTTGTAAAATCTCATTAAAATTGAATGTTTTGTTACTATTTCAAAAATTGAAAGAATTTTTACATTTCCACTATCCCTATTATATCTCCTAGAATGAAGTGTAATGGAAATATTGAAGTGATCATTATTTTCCTCTACATATTAATCTTATTTTTATTCTAAAACATCATTACTTCTCATCTTACCATTTAATAAGGTTTGAAAATATATTTTTTCGTTGACTTTCTTCTTAAATATTTTTTTCCTCATCTTACATGCCATGATAATATTATTATGTTCATATAGAGAAACATATTATTGAACATGATAAGGTTAATTTTTTTAAGAATATATATCTAGATAATTTGTTATTAGAATCATTGAGATACCATAATATTCCATATTAACACTAAAAATTTGATAGTACTAAAAAAATATTTTACTATTGTAAATAATTCAATAATATCCTCCTCAACATTAATAATAACTTATTCAAACATGATCCCCCAAATTCGTATCTTAGATTCCTTAAAATTACCAGTTTCTTCATAAATAATGCTTATGTTTTAAAAAATTTCATAATCCATTAGAAATCACTTAATCATTTTATTACGTCATTATGAGAGCCACCAAAATTTATTTTTGATATTTTCCATAATCATCCAAATTTTCATCTCAAGAGATATAAAAAAACATATTCAACAAAAATAAATTTCATGGTTAAGAAGTCCATAACATCATATAAATGATATATAATACATCCTATCATCCTATTATTCCAATTATGATAGTTTATTCCATCAAAAATAGGAACACCCCTACTTTTCAATGAATTAAAAATATCCATATTCAATGGAAGGATAATTTAGGGAAAACATTCTATGGTACTAATTAATGTTCCTTGATCGATGAAGGATCACTGAGAGGGGAGGTTATAAATCAGTTATAATTTTTTCTTGTATATGAAATTTTATCAGATTGGTATGGACCATTTTATTATCATCTAAAACCTGTTATAGTTATAGTCCATTAAAATATAAACATGAAACTCACCATTCATATGCATCAAATATAAATAGAGATTAACAGATGATATTTAATAGGTTAGGTATAATGACCAAATCATTGTAATGTGGGATACCCTCCATCATCATGGATAATTTTACTAACATTTTTAATAATTACAATGAAAATGTTTAAATTGCTTATACATACAAATAATTGTTTCTCAAGATAACCCTTGTTCGACCCCCAAAAAAATAATCTCATCTAATATAATTACTTATACCCCTATACTCTTATAACTGTATCAACTTTATTAATATTTTTTTATATCACAATGCAACAAAAATTCTCAGTAATTGGTTTTACACACTGGATACAAGTTTCTTCAATATTATTTTTGTGTCCACTATTAAATGATATTCTCTTCATCCAAATGTATGTTCAAACACTTTTACCTATGTAAAATCTTCAAGATCATCAACAACTCGCTCAAGAGTCAATTGGATTTGAATCTTACTCTTAGTCGTAGGAATACCTAGATATACTCAACATCATCATTCAAAAAAAAGTTTGAAAAATAATCTGTATAATTTTTTATCTGATCAACTCCATTTTGTATACCCTTCATCATATGGATCTTATTATAATAATCCTAACTAGAATTTAGTCCAAAATGATCTCTTTGATGTTCCTCCATCAGATATTCTTGATCTGATGCTTCTCTATCAAATGATGAAATCTTATTTTAATTACCCCTACATTGACCAATGAATCATTTGTATGATATCTATTCAAATATATTCCTTCGAATGAATTGTAATTCAATTGTGTAGGATCTATGTTTTTTCCTTTCACTTTTTCTTCATTACCAAGAATATAATTTTCTAACAAAAAATATACTTATTTAATGAAACTCAGTATAATGGAAGTCTTCTTAAATAATGTATTAATCTGGGTTAGATAACCAAAACAAATATTTTATTACATTAACTTCTCAATCCATGAATAATGTTCCTCATAGAACTCATAGAGTAATTTCACACAATATTTTTTGTATATACATACAAAATGTTGGTTGGGAGCTCAAATGTAATTTACTGGTCAGTGAAACATTTAATTTTGAGTCTCCCATCTCATTTTAATATCACTAGAGTGATTATCAATCCCTTTGAAAAATTCTCTAACACGCCTGTTTTTTCTTGAAAGGAAAACCATTATTCACACATCCTTTTTCTCAGTGCTAATGAACATCTAAAAAATCAATTGATCTAAATATGATAGTAGGTGTTGAATGTACATCTTAAAATCATCATTGATAAGGAACTTACATAGTTTTTTATAGAGCTAAATAGAACTCCTCTATAAGGTGTATGTATATCGATTTTCTTCATTATACCTTATTAGTCTGATGGTACTCCTTCAATATTTTCTAGAAAATAGTCCCTAACATTCAATATCCAATAAAACATTATTTAATTTACACGTGTCAATAAAACATATTCATTTATACTCCATATATATTCATTTTATGATATCTCACATCTTTTTCCAGTGGATCTCTATTATACTCTTTTAATGGTTCTTTTCATATACAACCTAATAATGATAACTTAGTAAACCTCCATCCATTAATTGTTTAGTAGAAATTTAGGAAACTATATTATCATAGGATATTCTATCTGATTACATTGTGTAACTCAATATTAGGTTCATCCATATTATGCCACTCAAATTAAAAAAAACATTGTAGAAACATATCTCAATGGATCAACTTTATATTTCTTCATCCATTAGAAGTAAAATATCAACATATATGGATATTTTATGTGTTTATCTATTAGACCTACTTCTGTTATGGCCACACTCACATATCTATCCCAAGGTATAATCAGATTTATGTGGGCCAATATAACAGAACAGTTATCATGTATTCATTGAACTTTATACTCTCTCACTCATTGTATGATGAAACATGATAACATTCATTCAACTGAATAGAACCTCTAATATGTTTTTATCTAATCATTGTACATATAGCATCTCGAATGATCAAGCATTATACAAATATATTCTTACAAATTTATTATTTATTTTATATATTAATCTATGTAATAAAAATTTCAGGCTATCCTATATCCAATCATGTTGTGTCGAATAAAATGATTAATAGACACAAAATTATCTCCATACGATGATAACACAAACCATGTAACTTAGACCATTGTCCAGTGACATCTTTTTCATCTATTCAAAGAAGTAAAATTATTCGTGTGACCCAAAATCCAAATTACTTCTATGTTTGAAATCTCCAAATTTGTACATCTCTTTTTGAACAAATCTGTAACAAATCTTCCTGGATGATGATAATATTCACGATGTATGGATTATAAAACATAATGTATAATCTTATGAATTTTTAATAAAACATTCATAAACTTCAATAGTAATTCTTCATGTACGTCATATTGAAATTTCCTTAACCTAAACCTGGAATGATCCTTCATAACTCCAAACCCATATCTCTCAACCTTCTCTACAAAATGACATTTCAACATTGATAACAAGTGTATTCAAATACACATTGAAACAAAACTAGTATATTTTTTTTTGTATATAATTAAGTAAATTTTCAATATTATTTTTTCTGTTAATATTTTATTTTTCCTATGAATTCAAATTAAGCTATATTCTAACATGAACATGTAAAATTGAAAATAAAACACCCATGGTTATTCATTATTATTTTATGGAGCATTGGTCAAACCCTAATAAGTATTTTTATTCTCTTAATATACATGGAATCACTAGTGGATATGAAAATTCAATTATTATGTTTGGGAATGATAGTCATATTTGTCATGATTTAATGACGTACTAAATTTATAGGTTCTAGTGATGGTTTATATCGTCAAGTCCATGGGGAATTAGAGTTAAGGGAGATGTTTAGAAATAGTAATTTTTGAACATCACTTATTCAACCCAGTTATGTTAGATTTAATTTCAATATGAAAAATCTATATGTATACTTACATAGAGGCCATTTTTATAGTCAGTCGACATTCTTATAGGGCCTAATTTATTTCTATTTTATTATTTATTGTTTTTTATTGTGTTTGGGACATTTTTTTGTAACATTAAATATAGGGAAGATCCATTTTGGGTTTTTAGTGGAAATAAATCCCCATTTATTATTTCACAATTAGTGGATAAATTTTTTGCCTATAAAATTTTAAGACATGAAACTATATTTGTTAGCCTCTGGTTATTAAAAAAACCATGTGATCATTGATATCTCTATTTAGTTATTCATTAATTATCTAGTTTAAGAGTAAAATAAAATGGTATTAGAGATGTTTTTTATATATATTTAATTTTAAAATTTTTATAAAGGGGATAGAATGTTTGTTGTTAGGGGGAACAGATTTTACATACCCATCCGGAATGGATACAATCAAAATGATATTCACATGGGGTGTCTAGGTCTTCCACCTATTCCACATAGGCATGAATGAGGTATTGATTAATGTATCATATGATTTAATTTAGGAAAAAATAGAGTCATGTGTATAAGGATATACCAAAATAAAAATTCATTATGGAGTCATGAATCATATGGTCTAGTGGGATAATAATGTATGAAAATTATAATTATTTTATAATTGTCATCATATATTATTGAATTTAATTAGATAAAAAATATCTATCAATTTAATAACTTCCTTTTTTAATATATTTTTTGGTGTTATCTGATTAATTAATTTTTTTTGAACATGTTACACTTTTGGATACAAAATTTTCTTTTTTCATATTATTATCTTTATTGGGGATTTTAGTTGTCGTCTACCATGAAATGTAATGTAACTGTTTTTGAAATTTATAATACTATATATTTTATATATTGAATCTACATTATGTTTATTAAAACTATGGAGTGTCTCGATAGGGATGTTCGTGTTTTTGTAGTATGTAAAATGGATATAAAACATAAAAAATTTCATTACAAAATTATTGTTTACATTGGTTCTTGTAAAATTGCACAGATAAATCATTAATTTTGTCATGGAAAATGAGGTAAATTTATGAAATTATATTTTTTCCAAAATATTATGGATTTTTCTGGAATTTTTTCCCTTCCAAAAAACTTTTTATAGGTGGTTTTTCCATAAAATGGATTTCTTCCACAAGTTAACCATATGCATAATATTGGATATTAATTTCATATGGGGCTATATAAGAGTGTTAATATATTATTTGAAGATAATTTAATGAAATTAGACATCATATGAGGTATTTATATGTATCATTTTTTGGATATTTTGGGTTTTCTCATGGATGAATATTTAGAAGGTGTATTTGATATTACAGGATATTATCCATTTTTGATATTATAAACTCATCATATTTGTATATTTTTTTAGGCCCTGCTGTTTTACAATGGATATATCATTTCATTTAGGGTATGATTATTAATGAGTAATTTTTTAGTTTACCATTTGCACATGAGACTTTTATAGCTTTGGGTTATTTGAGTATAATTTATGAGTCAAATGTTAATAGAATAATGTGAGATTTAGTTTATACACCATCGAAATATCTAGGAACAAATTGTTATGTAAGGTGGGGAATTTTTTATTGAATGGACTATTTAGATATTTGAATATGAAATAGTTTTTTATGGGAATGATGTAATGAAACATATACTTATTGATATAATTGGTGATGAATATTGATTAATTTATATAATTTGGATATAATAGCATTTTTATTTTTTATTTAACCATTTTGGATGCGGGGTTAATTAAACTTTTTGGTATAAGTCAAAGATTTCGTAGTTTAATGATGAAATATTACATGTTCTAGTTCAATTTTAGAGGTTCATTAAGGGATTGTGGTGTTTGATAATGGGAATGTATTGAACCCACCCACATTTAAGAACCATAGGGCGAACCAAGAACTCAATTAGAAAAACTAGGTACCTTGTCAGAGGTTCTCAGTTCCCAGAGTGTTATGTAATGATGGGGATTTGTTGGAGATATAATAGTTACGATATGGATATGTAATGGGTTCCATGTAAGACAAAGTTGATTTTTTTCATATTAAAGGGTATTTTTTACTTTACATTCCACTATTTGAACACTAAAAAGTGGTTCACTAAAAAAATCTTCTCTTAGTTGGCCAAGATCCCCCATATGGATCTACCTCACTTCTATTCTCCACCAGAATATTATATCTTATTAATAGTGTATTAGAGGGTTATTTTCCATTATAAATGCTTGGTAATCCCTACTTTATAATATATTAATCTATTTTTTATGTAAAATATTTTATTTCATTTTGTTTCAGGATTTGTATTTTTATTTCTGCAAAGTTCTGAGGGAATCAAACTTTTCTTTGGATTTCCTCTTCAATGGGTTGGAAGAATATTTTCACGGTTTATTTCCTTTTATTATTCACTATTTTGAGATGATGTGATAGGTACGTTGAATAATATTTGGTTTTGGATGAAATAAGAGGATTTTTATCTTCTGTTAATTAGATCTTTGTTTTATTATTCATTGGGATGATTTTCTTTATTACTTTACTATGTTTAATTGACTATTAGTATTCTTTTAATTATTTATTTAAAATATTTTCATTTTCATATTTCTAGAAATATTTCTAATGGTTAGTAGGGGACACATAATTCATTTATGGATATTCATGGGTTATTAATGGATAGATTACGACAGCTAATTATTAATTTAGTGGGTAGAAAAAAATTTATTGTATTTATTTGCTATACCTAGGGTATGATTCAACAAATTTTTAAAAATTATATAAGAGTATAATTAATTAATAATAATTTATTTAATTATTAGTGAATTTTTTTAAAAAAGTAATAATTTAAAATGATAATTATTATGAAAATCCATATACATTACAAATTTTGGGGTTTTCACCTAAAAAGTATCATCAAACCATATGGGATTATTTTTTGTAAAATAATTGTTTTTATAAAAAAACATATAAAATAAAATTTATATTAATTAAAATTCTTTTTTTCTTGGGTATTATCTCATTTTCATTCCTTTTTTATTGTGGAAAAATTATTCTTGATAACACATTATTTATCAGAAGTGAATTTTTAATCATATGATCACTATTGGTTATGTTGGAAAATAAATTAAGAAGAAAACATTTTTATATTTTCATTTATGTGATGAGACCATTAATCAAAATGTTTTATGTTGTATCCTTTCTTTATTAGGTATAAAAATCCTTTTCGAATTTACAAATATTACAAATAAATATCTTTTGTTTCCATTGTATCTTGAATTATTTATAAAAAACATTACTAACGAAACTATATTTAAGAGTTACATCAACAAAGACAAAATGAATGGGTTTTTAGAATGATTGGAGATGATATGATAATATATATATATATTCTAAAATATGTATTTACTATTACAAAAAATAATAACAAATGAAAAGAAGTATCTTTTTTCTAAACGTTGAATATTTGTTTTGGGATTTTAAATTTTATACTATATTTTTTAATGATATCATATATAATATTAAAATATAAAATTTAATAAAATTAAAAAAATTATTGATTTAAACATGGATTTCATATATTTCATTTCATAAATAACATTTATATGTAGAATCATTTATCAATTATGATCATTTTTTCATTAAATATATTTCTATATGTAATGATATCATTTTATAAATAATTTTTATATATAAAAATATTTCTAAAAAATAAATATAAAGTTAATTTGTTTTCAATTAAACACTGATGAATTTATTTTTTTCTTTTATGGGCTAGTATATTTTTTTAACCAATTCTATTAAGGGCATCTTAACTACTTCATTACTAAGAAAAACAATTATTTTCTATTTAGTATTATGATCCTTATTTGAGAGGTTCTTAATATACCTGTAATCATTTTTCACACTAAAACATATTATTTCAATGATATGCGTCAATAATAAAATGGAATAATGTTATTTTACAACTAGTTTTATGTTTGGATTAATGATTGTTTACATTGGAATTGTCATAATTCTGACCCCAGGTATTCAATTTTTATTTATTTCATGGTTATAAAAATTAATATTAGAAATATTTATATGTTATCTTTTGTAGATATAGAATAATATTTATTCATTCTATTATATCATGAATTTTGGTTTACATTATTGAAAATAATCATTTGTGGTTACCAAGTAAATATATCCTGAATGTCATCATTGTGTTGTTTTTTATAGTGTGATATATTATGTATTGTTATATATCATGTACATTGGTATATAATGTAATGATACATTCTTGACATTTCCCTAACTATTATATATACTTTAAACGTATCATCTTATTCGATGGCTTGGTAGTGTGCTGACTCACGTATTCACCTTACCCTTTCAATGAGATAGATTTTATTAACTATACGTCGATTTTGGAGTAAATTTAATAATCATAATTTTATGGGATAAGAACTATAATTTCCATTACATGGTCATCCTATATTCTGTGTAATAGGACTAATGTAAAACCATATCAGAATAGATCTTGATAGATTTTAAATTTGAATATATAACATTATCTTCAATTATCTATTACATTTATCTCATAATAATATGATTTACAAGATTTATGATATTAAATATTTTAATATATGTATATATGAAGACAAGGTATTGTTTTATTAGAAAATTTCATTACTAATTTTTAATTGGGTATTGTTGGTGATGTCTTAGGGAGTATTTATATGTTCAAACCCTATATAGGAACTCTAATTGACTTGCACAATCACTTGGTGTACTGATATTATAACATGTATATAATCCATGATCAAATTATGATCTAGTCTTTTTAATTATATTTTTTTCCACATGTTTGGGATCCATGGGGAGTTAGATCTAAGGGTCATGTCCAGATAGAGAATTATTGGAACATCGTATATTTCTCCTAGTAAGTGAAGATAATGACTGGATGTACATATGTAATTAGAATATTTAGTTTTTGATTGATTTTTCTATGTAAATATATTCATATAGATATGTGAGTACTTATCATATATTATTTTTCATGTTTCAAATTTGTTTTGTTTATCCATTCCAAATATTCAATATATCATTGGTCTATTCCAATTTCTTTGGGGAAACTAAAGACAATGTATTTTTCCTTACATATATGGTAAATTGGACCCCCTATAAAATATTTTAATTCATGTGCCTAGTCTATATCCCATAGAGATTAATGAAATCCTTTAGAAATTTTGAAGGCCTAATTTTTGTAATTATTTGATATAAGGTTCCAAAAAATTAAAATATCGTATCAGGGAAGTGTTTTCAGATATTTCCTTTTTCAGATAAACGATATGATGTCGAGGAATATGGGGTATATGTGGAGTTTTGGAACATCATGGATAATGTGGGAAAAAAATTAGTATGGGATTGCAAGTGTTTGGTCTTATAACAATATGTAAGATTGGGATATTTAATATGGTTTCACTGGATAAATTTTCTGAATAACCAATGTCCAGTGAATAATTTTTCAATACCCAAATGTTTGTCATGGAAAATCACAAGATAATTTCACCAGTATAATGGGTCTATATTATTATTTATAGAAGGGTTTAATCAGTGAAAATGGAAAACAATATTTACTATTACATAATTAATAAAATAATTGGTATGTTTAAAAACATAATTCTACATGAATATTTTGAATCTAAAATGCATAACTCAATGGAAGTTCTTGAATATAGTGGAGGAGAGACTCTCATAGCTTCAGAGGGTTCTTCTAAAATCTAGGGAGGCGTCTCTTAAGAAAATGGAATCATAATATTCAGGATCGTGAGAGGGATATGTCTAGTAAATGAGATCCTAATAGGTTTTTATATATTATTATTTTGAGTTATGTTGGTTCTTTTAATGTATAAAGGTGAAAATTATTTATTAATTTCTAACTATAGGTTTTTCACTCAATAAGATAAAATAATCACAAATAGAAATCCACCAATTATTTTTCCCTTGATTTTATCAAAGTGGTGTATAATTAAATATTTAATATGGACAATAACCTAATATATTAATATAATACAATTTTTGATGTGGAAGTGTATCCGTATTAAATTAAATTGATTATGGAACCTTAAAATATAATATATGTTTTGGAGGAATCATTAACGATTTAAAATATTAATCAAATAAAATTTCAAAAATTTATATTAAATTTATAATATATATTTTTTCATGGATTTCATTTATATTATTTATTTCATATTTTTTGGGATATAATTATGTCATAATTGAGGCCACAAATATAAATCAAATTTTATTTTTAACTAAAAGTTCCATATCTTATTTTTTTTTAAAAATAACTATTCTCTATTTTAGAAATTATTAATTAAGAAATAATTTGTATATTTAAAAATATTTTTATAAAAAATATTATTTTTTCATTTAAATAATAAAACATATTTTTATGATAATACTAGTTGATACAAAACAAACATCTTTTATACCCTTATATTAATTATATTTGACTTTGTTAAATCATATTATCATTTGTATAGAAGTAAACAATTATTATTAATATTGTTTTAATAAAATAAATTTTATTTCAAAAAAATTGAATCTATCAATATGTATGACTCAATAGAAACTATATATTTCGGAAAAAAATTGATTTTTATCGGCTGAAAAAATAAGTTTTACGATCATATATATTTAATCACATATATATTCGATGTATTAATGAAAAACGAATTAATATAATCATTATTTTATTAAAAATAAATTATAAAAATACATACTACTCGTTTTTAGATAAATTACCACTTATTACAATATTATACGCCCTAAGGTTAAGTTGTGCAATCGTGGGAATATTTTGGGGTGGATTTGTCCATATGGTTAGGGTTGTGATCTCGATTATCTTGACCTAATACCGTAATTGGTTTTATACATGTTTCATTCATTTAATATGTTATTGGTCTCTTTCAATGTTAAATCCAATAAATTCCAACCATATCAAAATATCTATTATGTGGGATTTATTTAGTATGATCCTACTAGTCGAGAAAATAATGTATTTTTTACTTATCACGTGGATTTTATAATAACCCTTAATATTTTTTATACATAATTTTTACTATTCAAAAAATATGTTATCTATGATTATGATTCTTAATGGTATTTGAAATCATATATGATATATTTTTTAATGGTCCAAAAAACTCAATGTAGTGAATGTGGTTTCTACAACTACATTACATAAAAAGTTATTTATTCCTTTAGAAGGGAATGTACTTTATCATTGATTAGATCATTATAGTTTCCACATTAGGCCTACAATAAAGGATCAAAGGCAACGATCCATATGTTTTATCTCCGATATGACACTATTTTATGTGAATTATCAAGGGTATGTTTAACACGTGAATATAAGGCATAACTCTATTAAAAATGTTTAGGATGAAAGGATTAGGCAGGTCCCCAAAAACATCACCACATAATAATGAAAATATACAATCATATGAATGTAATTTCATAAAAATGGAAACAAATAAACAGAAAAAGTACGTGTTTCTGAATGAAATCCTTATAAGAAACTATGAATTCCACGAATCTCTTAAATAGATCCATTAGATATAACATCTAAACTAATCACCAACCAACAATAGAATAACTTAAAAATGTTTATATAAATATGGTAGATCATAATATTATACTAGGTATGATTCACTTGGAATAATCTATTGCAACTGTGAAGAAAACAAACTAAATCCCAGTGGGTAAAGAATGATTCTATTTATTCACCAAATCATGAATGGTGAATATCCAACCCCACTATTGATGTCTCACTATTTAACAAATACATGTATTAATATAATATCAGATATACATATATAATTGACAGTACGTCTATAAAAATTCCCCACATGTTTTTATCTCTCTCCACAACATCACATGTCCAGATCCATCTCTCTTCAATTTGACACATGAATCAAGTAATATTTAAAATATAATATGAACCCCATGAATAAAAAATATCATCATAAACACCTCCATCTATATATAGTAACCAAGTAGTTTTTTTTGGACTCTAGCACACCCAGTATGTCATGTACTATAGATCAATCCATATAATGTTGTACATAGTAAACCAATAAAAATCCATATTATATTATATTAGGTTATATGTATGTTTGAAATAACATAATTACATAATATCCATCAACACATATATATTGTAATTTTGGCACCATCCATACCAAAATGAAATACTACACAGAAAGAAGAGAGTGGGGAATGCAGTGCAATCAGCTATCTACCCTCTTTAACCCAGATATTGGGGAAAACACACCCAGATTCCACTTTGTGTTGGACTCCTTAATGGAATAGATTGGGATATAATATGTAATCACATAATATATATATATATTTATATATTTATATATTTAAACCACACTATGGGAAACTACCGATCAGTAATCTCACCCAAACTTATCATGTCTCATAATACAAGGCTCCCACCACTATGGACTAGATAACATATATGCCTAAAAACAGGCAAAATGGATTTTTCAACATCACATTTCTTATTTCATAATTACTATCTAATTCTCCCAAGTGAACTATAGAATCAAAAAACCCATGAGTTAATCATTTAATATTCGTTAACATTCTACAATTACATATACTCATGGATAAATCTCTAGTCACCGTTACGAGTTTATAGATTAAAAAATCAATGTCATCAAGCTATGGGGAAAGGTGTGTATAAATAAAAACAATTAGCCATCTAATCGTTAATTTGACAAATTAATTTATATAAAATCAATAAATATTTCAATTCATCAGTCAATGAGGAATCCCAACATTATACCACCTTATTAATACCATCTCATTAACATATATATATATATATATATATTATCCATCACACCATCGCCAACATCAAAAAATACCAAAATATAGGGAAACCGTTCCCATTCATCACTAATCTACTAAACAAAAAAGGCACACATGATGTCTCACAATAAGGGTACAGATATATCTAAATTATATAAGGAAATAATAGAATGATATCCATTTAATCAGGAATATTTTCCGAAGAATCATGGTATTAATCCTTCATAAGAAAATTAAATTTCATATCCCAAAACATTTATATTTTACAACCATTCAATTTGTTACAATTTTTTGTAACTAATTCATTCATCAATATATATGAATATGTGAAACCTAAATAATAAAAAATAAATGGTGAATGATTTACTTAAACACCCTTTAATCATAACATCGATTTTTTTAATGATATTAAGGATGTATAGTAACAATATAACATTCTTTCATAATTATGATGAAAATTTACTAATTTCACTATCATGTTCTGAATTCAAAGAATAACCAGAATTTTAATCCATTACATGAATAATATATATCACACAATCTTGTAAACAAAGGACAAAACCCCTCATTAGGGGACCAATACTTGTAATCACAATACCTGAAATAAATTTTCATTCATTGTTCATGTTCAATTTAAATTATTCATACCTCTCATATTTCCTATTGGTTTGAATAATGGTAATTTCATTTCTATACATATGATTATAGAATAAATCAATCCCCTAACTCAAGGAATTAAATAAACATCAATGAATAATGTAATATTTAACATTAATCAAGAATCACCTCTCCTAAAGGAATTGATGGTCCCTTTATATGAAACATTATGAACTCACCATCAAATATTAAAATATCCTCATGGTAATTGAAGGGGATAATCCACCATAGCATCAACAAGATTATTGGAAGTGAAGAAAACCAATCATATAAGAACCAAATATAGATAAATGCAGAAATATCCTTGAATAACCACATATAAGTATCATGAGTTTGGGAAGAGATTCCAATAAAATGGGATTTGAGACACTATGAAAAAGAACCATGGGCACCAGTGGTTTGTTAGAGTTTAGATGAATTGGAGAGATATTACGGATGGCATTGAATTTGTAATAATTATTAAAAAATTCCATATATGATGTGATAATTTCCTTCACATCCTGAATTGATAACATTTAACCTTGTCCAAAAAATATCACCTTGATCCTATAACCCCACGATTTTTTTATATCAAGGAGAAAAACATCACATCATGAATTTTACATGGGACTATTAATAAGGACAGACTCATCACCCATTTCCACTAGGAGCCATTTATTATTTTTTTGAATCAGGACATTGAAACTACCAATACTAAGGACTTGAATAAACATTATTGTTATGATCTAATTCCTGTTATAATTAACATTAGTTGATTATATGAAATGATCCAATAATAATATTCCATATTCCATACTCCACAAATCCTACTAAAAGATTCCTCAAATTACCATATTCATTAGAATCATGAAATAAAATTTGATAAATAGTTTTGATCCCAAACATATGATATTACTCAAATCAATTATCATTTTCATTAATTAATACCTGACACACAAGAAAGAAAAATAGGTTTTCTATATGACCACCTAGAGATATACATTTGAAGGCATCTAATGCATAAGATATAATATATAGACCATGATAAACTATCAGCCATCCTAAAATATATCTTCTAAAATATACCCTAGAAAAAAATATAAGTCTCAATCATGATTAATATTAATGGAAAACAAATAATAATAATAAAAAAGGGTTATAAATATCAAAAAATTCATTTACTAATGAATAATTCATAAAAACATGGGATAATGAGCATACATCTATGACATTCATTCCCATTTTATATCCTTTTTTCCACTATGTCCCTATATGAAAATTACTAAGGGAATAACATGCTTGGAAAATAGTATATGCATGTGTTCCTTGATCTCTATTGGTTTCTACTCGAAGTTCACATCATCAAAAATATCATTATCATCCCAATAGATGATGTTAGAATCCTCATAAAGGTAGACAATAATTTGTGATAGATTATATTTATCATGAATCCATCTCATCAAGGGATAATTTCTATCATTTATATGATGGATTCTATGTATTTAGACTACTCAGACAACCTAATGAACAAGGGTAAATATTTAATCACTTGAAATAAATATTCACTACCATATTGAGTATCCACCTACAAGAAAATATGATCTCCAACGTCAAACTGAAATAGCCTCCACCTTTGATTGTCATATGAATTATGATGATCTTGTTCCATCATTATACAATAAAAAACCCAAAAAATCATCAATGTTGTGACTTCCACTACATTCATCCTATCCACTTTTGACTATCCACGCACAAACCAAGAAAACAAAAAATAGAAAACACAGTAATAAAATGCTAAAATATATTACACTCCAATGGTGGAGTGGTAAAATTTGACTTCATAAAAGTTCAAAAAAGGGTTAAAACCTCACCCATGAACCACTAAAATCTATCAGACATGTGCACATAATTAATTATATAGATTGAAAGTTTTTATCTATCTAATATTTATTTCATGGAGGGAAAAAATTAATGAATCAAAACTAAGAGTAAAACTAATATATAGTAAATATAGTAAACATAGTTGTCAAAATAGGATCACTACTAGAAATGGAAAGTTTTAATGATCCATTAAGACTAATTAATTCTTCTAGTAATTTCGGTGAAAATACAATCATTGTCCATAACTCTCTGATTTCTATAATGTGATTTAATTCCATAAAATAGAATACAATTACCCATATGAAATCATGACATCTATAATTTTTATGTAATCTAGTTATTATGTCTCATTAATATTTCCTCCCTATGAAACTAAATAACATATAATGGATGTAGAAAACCACTCGAAACATAGTTGTCAACATTTAATTTCTTGGAGAGTAAACATCAAGACTGAACTCTATAGATGAAGACATTATCCCAAGACACTATAACATACATCTAAGAGAACGGTTCATATTTTTCATGATAGGATATACCACTATGTGTGACATTGGGAACATTTAGTGAAAAAACTCTCACATAAATGAAGATAGGAAGATAATCTCATAATATAACACATAATATTATCATCCTTAGATCAATCATTTGGAGAGTCATTATATACAGGACATTAACTCTCAAAAAAACTACATAATCCCAAATCCTGGACTCTTCTAACTACTAATCTATGGAAAACTAAATATTATTTGGATAAATTTATCTACTATTACAAAAATATCCTATATAATGATACATCCTAGAGATAACATACATCACTCTCCATGAATTTCAAATATCTTTCATGTCACATTTGAGTGACTTTCTACATACAAAATAAATGATTTTGTTACCCATTAAAAATTTATAAGACACTATACATTCATTTTCCTATAATTATTCCATCTACTGATTTCTTAAAATGTTGAGTTCATACATAGAAAATATGTACTACAATCTTTTGTGATATTTCAAAACCAAAAATCAATTACTGATAAGGTTGTTATAGAAAAACCTCATGAGAAAATGCCCTAACTAAATCTATTTCATTGTTGGTTTGGTTACACACATGGGGTCATAACTATCGATACTAATAAGAAACTACTACTCTATATAGTATTAGGACACTATACATAAAAAGAAGAGATGTGTCAATATAATCTGGAAACTGAACTCCATCCTCTGATTGATGATGAAATTGACAACAAAACATATTTTTATTTAGATACTAAAAAACCGAGCACTATCCGGTTTATAATAATTCATGGTCAATTTGGGTTATGTCTATTATAGGAGTCATAATATTATATAATATAGGCATCAACAACATACAAAATCCATTAAGACTAAAGAAAATATGTTCCTCCAAAAAATTACTCACCAAAAATGGATACCCGAAAACATGGATGGATATATGAATGAAATAATTTGGGAAATTTAATTCCCCGTGAAATAGTCTTCATGATCCCAGAATTCAAGAATTGATAGATTCCTAAACAATTGACGAAAATGAATATATATCAAAAGGGAAAATATATTATTAACATGATCTACCATAGATGTGGATTACAAAAGTATATAATTTTTAAAACTACCACCCAACATTATTTAAAATATAGTTAAGCGATATTTATAAATCTTGTGAATATGAATGTATAATTCATCACATTGAATGAAATTACAAAAGAATCATATTTCCCATAACAAAATAAGACTAATGAATTTAGAATATCATTTTCCATTACCCTCTTATGATGATACCATGATCATAGATCAATCAACTACATCAAAAACAATCCCACGTAATGTAATAAACACAATCATAAATCCATTCAATGTAATAGTTTTGTGTCAATTTTACCTGATTCAGGGTATGATAATCCATAAATAGACATAAATTTAAACCATTCTTCTATAGATATTGAACTGGAGAACCCCATGGAGGTAATTTTGGCTAACTAAATCCTCTATAAATGATATCATTTTTCTATATCTATAAATATCATGAATAAATAGGTACCATATTTTAAAAATATATCAAATAAAAGAAGATGATCGATTAAAACTATCCCAATCTTGATCACCTGTTGAGGTGGTAGCACCACAACATATTTAAAAATGGTTTACCTATGTCTATAATTGTGTTTTTAAGATAAAAAACAAACTCTTATGAATATATAATATTAAAATTAATTTATTTTATTGTTTTTAATGAATTTAATGTGAATAAATTCTTTGAATTTCAATTTTCTATTAATTACATGTTAGTGCCCTCAAAATTTTCCATTCCACTCATCATTATTTTTTAATAAATTTAGAATCTCAGTATATTTCCATGGAATTATGTGGATATGGAATATATTGAAGAATATGGCGTGTATACTACACTGGATACCCATTTCCCTGAATCAAAATGTCATTTCTATGTTTCTTGAATCTTTATTGCAACAACAAGACCAACAGATGCCCCATAAAAGAGCACATGTTAGCCAGTTTGTCATAAATTGTGGGTGGATTATACCTTCAGTCCAACAGATATCTAATGACTAGTAGAACCCTTCCAATCGAAATATTCTAGTAGCACTTAGCCGCATTCAATCCATTGACATCTTAGTGGTGGCTACCGAGTACCAAGTGTTATCAATCAAGCTCCAGCAAAGATACATTAAATGTGGTCAAAATAACATTAATTATGTATGAGATAACTTCAAGGAACTCAATTAATATCCAACATTTCCTTATATTTTTGGTAGATACAAAATTCCCCTTCTATACTTAAAGGTTCAACTTTCTTATAATGTGATTATTTATTCCAATGAAGAACTCTCAATTTTTTTTTTAAATCTCACGATTTAAAATATCTTTCATGGATCCATCAATGTTAATATTATCTCATGGATCTCTATGATTTTGAAAAATTCTCTCATTACCTATTATAATTCATCCATTAAATGAGATTTTTTAGAACATTTAATGAGTCTTCATAAAATAATCTTCAATATCTTCAACCGCTACTGAAAAACAGTTCATACTCCATAAAATTGACTGATGGGTTACACAACTACAGGAAAATATCAAGGGTGATTTCAAAAACCATATTTATGACACAATGGTTTCTTAATCAGTATTAATCTCAATGAATTTATATGACTAGACTTTAGAGTTGATTGGTGGATATGTAGTGACATACATTGTTCCTTAGTCAATCTCCTAATCAATATTTTTCTTCCAAGATTTACATTTTCATATTGCATCATTTTATATCATCTTAAATATTGTAATAAATTTGGATCAATCATTTATATGTTTAAATTACCTTGATATTATCATTATAAACTAATGCCATTTTATTATTATCACACATATGATTTATACAATCAATTTTTTTATTTACCGATTTAGATTAAAACTATTCATTTATTACCCTTTATATTTTAAATATTGAATTCTACCCCTTATTCCATATCTTATGCAAATTAATTTCCATTAGGACTATTTATTGTCTTTTTTATAAAACCGCATAATTTCCAAATTATATCTCATGCTTTTTCAAATAATTACTAACTTTAGATATATATTTTATTATGAAATATAACTCCCATTCACATTATCCGTTGTTTTGACAACACCAATTACTACAATTAGAATAATTAGTTCTGAATGTTTATTTTATGTATTTATTATCATATTGGGAAAATTTAAATGGAGGACTTTTTTCCCACAGAAAAATCTGAAGAAAATTAATCTCTCATATATATTACGAAATTTGAATTTAATGTTAAATCTATAAATACCTTGCACTATGTTATTGTTATAAATTTATTCAATCATATATTTTATGAAATTGTTTTATGGGATCTAAAAAACTGTTAAACATCACACATGATGGATGTATACAGTTCAATCAATTAGATGTGTACCGTCATTATTTTAGGGGGTTCATTGCACATTCTAACAAATCTATTACATTGATGATTAATATAATTAATATCATGTGTAATGGTAGAATGTTATATGGTGATTATTTTTCAAAAAAAATTCTCCAAAAAATTATTATGTTTACTTAGAACCAATACTTCTAATGTAATATATATTCAGGATGAAAATGATGTAAAATATATGGTGGTTGAGGAACTCATCGTCTCCAATATGACATATGAAATAATGGAAATATTATAATTGGAGATGATGAATAATAAGTCCAAGATAGTAATTTAGAAAATTCCCTTCAAATATAATAATAGTGAATCATATATAAGAGAGTTAATTGAGTAATATTTATGTGACAAATAAATGTTCAATTACAATAAATATAAGAACATCAACACAAAATTTCAAAATTAAATAAATATAGTTTACGTACAAGGTAAATTTAATGAATGAAAAAATTAAAGGTCACATAAAAAATGAGTTCCACATGTAAAAGAAAATGATCAATGAAAATAATCATGGTGAAAGGGTTTTAAAATCCCTATGTAGATTAATTCTTTTGACTCTATAGATTTCACATAATCATCCAATTTAGTTGACAAAAGCCTAAGATGACTTATAGAACATTTTGAAGAATATATCGAAGTTATTACACCTTATCTAATTCAATAATTTATTATTCTTATCCGTATTATCATTTTTATTCTTACTATTTATCTTCAAATAATTTGAATTATAATGAAATGAATATTCCTTAAATAATCAACATAACTATTATCATCCTTTAAATTCTGTATATTTCTAACTCAAAAATAAATATAATCAGGAGACATGTGAAAAAGATGTTATTAGGAAATAAAAAAATCTTCCCTTAAATTGAAATGATGACCTTCCCATAAAATTCAAAAACCAACTGGGTGTTGATCAAAATGAATCCAACATTATGGTCTTTAAAATTATATTTAAAATTTAACACAAGGTTAAGAATATTAAAAAAAAAATTAAGGGTTTACCAAAATGTTGAAATGATATTTTCATATTTGGTTATTTAAAAAAATCATGATCCCCTATAAATCTATTTAGAACTGCATTTGTAATGCATATTTGAATGATAAAATTTATTATTATTCATATAGGCCTAGATATCTAATCTTTGAACATAATTGATGAACCTAATAACAAGGAAGATAAATGTAAATCCATATTACATATTATATATCAAATTTAATGTCTATGAATAAAATCATGATTCTGAAATCACTATTGGAAAACATAAGAAGACCCATATTTTATGGCTACCAAACCCATCCAATATTTAATATTTTAGGAAATGTGTCTTCTGATCAAAACTGATGAATCAATTTTTTAATTAGATTCTTATTTCTGGACTCTCATTTTACGAGACTAATATAAATTCAATAAAATTGATAAAAATGAATCTTCTCATTTCAGATTGGGTAATAATTATATGAGAATGATAAGTGGTGAAGCTAAAATTTGGTTTTATAACTCATCCTTAAATAATAATATGTTAATAATAAAACAAATCAATCATAATATACTATGTATTAACCAATTGTGTGAAATATGTTTCAAAAAATATTTTCATAATTATATTTTCTACGTTCTTATTCTAATAAGACACAATTATTTACCACATCATCATTTCAGAAATATTTATAAAATTATTTCTAAATATTTTCATAGCCAAAATTTTAAATTATTATGTTTACATGTGAGTGAATTATAGAATTATTATAGACTCAAAAATTAATTACACAGTCCTAACATTAAAATCAATAATTATAAACTAGTACGAGAACATGCCAAATCAACATTCAGTAATGAAACTGTCCCTATGGCCTGCCAATATAGTAAAAAACGAAAAATCTCATCTAAATCCAAAAACAATTCATCTTTAAAATCAAAAAAAATTTATTCATCTTGATTTTTTTTCCTTTTGAAATATAATATTATGAGAAAAATCTTATACATTTGTAACTAATGATTACATTTAAAGATTCACATTGTATTATATAATAACTCATAAATGTGAAGCTAGCACAATTTTCATCATGTTTTAGAAAATGGTTGAAAATAATAAAGGTTAAAAAAATACTTCCAATCATAGTGATCATGGTGGAGAATTTGATAATGTGAAATTTATTAATTTTTTTTCTAAAGGATATAAGAATGATTATTTCACTACTTGATTTCCTAAATAAATTGATGTGGTAGAGTGGTGAAATAAAAAATATAATAAATCGGTCACACTCCCTTAAAACATTTATATCTTCTAATATATTTTCCCTAAGAATGTGAATATTAAAAGATACATCATTAATATAAATTTTATTATGAAGTGTTTTGAGAAAAAATGAATTATTAACATTAGAGAAATAATAAACTATAGTGGGATATTATAATTTGTATATTTTTACATGTTTATCTATAAGAACTAAATATAGACATAAAAAATTCGATTATAAATACGATGATTATATATTTCTTGGTTTTTTAACTCATAAAATTAAAACCATTCCTTTTGAAAATAAGTAATATGGTTTATGAATCAATCCATGTTGTTATTTTTGAAATTTTTAGAAAATATCCATTACATAATGACATTAAAATAAATTTTTTTAAATGAACCTTTTTCAAATAAATATGTTGAATGAAAATAAGGACCCCCTTAATAATTATTTAATAATTTTAAAAAATAATAAAAATACCATCTCATTGAGAATAATATTGAGTATTTACAAGTAAGATCACATAATCATAGATAGCCCATAAATGAGGTAGATTACCAGGACATTTTATCCCACCTTGCACCCTAATTCCTTAACGATGACCTTAATGATGAAAATTACACACATTTCACGAAAGAGAAGATAATAAATTCACTCTAATGGATGTATCGACTATTTCAGATGGAACTCAGGTTCATCAAAATATAGGATCTAAAAGGATTATCCAAAATAATGTATACAAATATGGTAATATCAATAAAAAAAATTTCCATCATAATTCATATAACTAAGAAGAAGGAATCAAATATGGTGAATTTTTTTTAATGTTATCTTAGTTAGATTTATTATTATCATTTGAAAATTCATTCCTTATATTATGTTTTTTTTCATGTGGATGTTAAATGCACTTTTCTGAATGGATTTATTTTTGAAAATGAATTTTCAGAAGACCCACCTAGTTTTGAAAATACTATTTTCAAATTTCCATTTTCAATCATTCAAATTGGTTTTATTTTTTAAAATTTCCCTCTAAATATTACTATATAACATTTACAATTATGACCCTTCAATTGGTTTTAAAATTTTAAAATCATATTAAACTATATTTTCAAAAAAATGTCAAATTATTTATTAATTTTTTAAATTTACATTGATGATGTAATATTTAGAGTTATAAATGTAAATAATTTTTTTAAATTTTCTGACTTAATAAATGATGAATTTTATATGATAATAATATGTTAACTCAAATTCATTCTAGGGTGGGAAAATTCATAATGATATAAGGGAATATTTTTAAACACGGGAAAATAGGCACATACATTATTAAAATTATTTGGAATTGATTAAAATAAGTATATTTTAACATCAATGAAAAAAATATTAATGTTTTATAAAACTAGTAAAATGTTAAATAAAAAATCTATTGATGTATATCTAAACATATAATTTTCATTTTTATATGTAAAAACATAACAATTTATTCGGGGAACATAAAATTTAGTGTAATGTATGATATGAAACACGATGATTATAAGAGAATGTATCACCATCATACCATATTATATATTCATTTTTAAAAAAAAATCAATCTTTTTGATAGGTTATGATGCACACAATATCATGCTTCAATGAGACATGATAATCAATTAAAAGTTTATTATTTAAACATTACCATTACAACCTACATATTAAATTAGTGGATAAATACAGTACTAATGAAATTAAAAAATAAATATGGTTTGAACAGATATAAAATAAATTCTATAGTTATATATATTTTAGAAATAAAATACTAACCATTTTAATTAAAAGTATATATTTTCTAAAAAATTAATTTTTTCTAAAAGGAATTTCAGTTGATCTTTTCAAAAAAATATTATAAGAAATTATTAAAAATTGATGAATTTTTTTAAATAGATAAATAATTTTTATCATATAAAATAAAAAAATATTTTTTTTATTCTATTTTATTTTCTACAAAAATTAATTTTTCAATGAATACTGAAAGCAATAGTTTTTTTTAAACATGTTATTCTTCTTAAATTATTTAAAATGTAAAAATATATTTTAAATTATTTTTTTAATAAAATTACTTCACTTATATTATAATAAATACAAATTATATAAGTGGGATCAATTTAATTTTGAATATATATGTTAAAACATTTTATACTTATGTGGGTTTCGGTTTGGAAACCATGTTTTTCATCACGAATTCTTTATATTATTAAATAAGGTGATTGTAATTTGTTACCATAATTAATATTGAAAATATTATAACATAACGACCATATTTAGGGTAAAAATATTCTTACTATGCCAGTAAATTAATAATATAAGGGACAAAATATCCTTGAAACATGTACACAACAAATTTTAAAGAACTAGTTCAACCTTATAACCTATATTGTTTGATAATTAACCATTCTTGGAGATTTTTATCAGGATAAAAATGTTTGTCTAATTGATGTTTTTTCAGAAATACAAGGTACGTAGTCTCCTCTAGTTATAAAAAGGGAATAACTCTCCCCTAAAGGTAACAAATAAAAAACAATTTTGTTCTTCCAATTATAGATGAAAAAAATTTATAAAACCCTCCCCATATATTAGATTCAGTTTATAGATCTTAAATATATTGTATGATGGATTTAGGTTAGGCCTAAAGTGGTTTCCCAAAGAAGAGGTACTATTTTTTACTATGAATTTTCATTTTAGTTCATATTAACACAAATTATAATATTATTATTTTATGATAAAATAATAAATGAATTATATGTTATATGATGAGATTTATTTTTTTAATTTAATAGCCCATATCTATATCCACTTCCAGAAATTGGGAAAAGAAACTGTTGATAGTGTGTACGGTGGAATACCACCCCACAAACTGAGGTATTAAATTTCTAATCACATTCATTAAAGGATGCATATAATTATGGATTTACAATATTTACAATATATTTATTACATTATAATACTTATTGAATTATCATATCCGGAATACCTTATCAGATTCCATTCTTTGGGGGATATGATAATGCCACTCGGGTGTTTGTTGTACTACAACCTTAAAAAGTGACGTGATTCATTTTTATCTTATGCATTAAATTGAAGGTATTAAAGATAAAATTAATAAATATATGTTTTATTTATGAACTAAATAGAAATATAGGAATATAATACTACATATAACTTTTTTCCTCCATATCTATAGGGAAACAAGAACGTCTCTCATGAATATGTTCCGACTACAGCCTCCACGTAGCAATGTAATTTTTTTTATACATGGGTGGTAACAAGGATATATTTGATTAATATAAATTATATACTAGAAATAATAATAATAAATCATTAGTTTTTAATTAATAATTATTTACCTTTCATTCTATGTTTCATGGAAAATGAAAAAAAATGTTCATGTGTACGTATGACCTACCATCTCCCTGAAAATCTAGATCTATCTTCCACCCATAAATTTAATAGATTACTATAAATACATATATAATTAATATATTATATATTTATATAAATTTAAATATTTTTTATATGATTTAAAATTAATCATATTAAACAGACTAGAATTTCTGAACTACTGTAGACATGAAAAACGATGCACTTATCCTCCAAAATAGTAATTTTAACAAATAATTGATAATAAAGGGGTGATAAAAGTCAAAAATTAAATCATATATTTTATAAATATTTTTTATTATTATATGATTTATTTATAATAATAATATATTTAATATATATGGATTTAATATGAATATTATCATATTGAAAATGAGGTATGTGTTTCTAGTCACACTTTGGCATCTATGAGACACATGCCATATTCAATGCTTATTTATTTCTATGGTATATATAATTCCCATTTTTGAATGTTTCATTGTTAAAATATTTATATTAATGGTAATAAAAATTTAATTTTATGTTTTTTCTTTAAAAAGTATTATGAATCAAAATTTACTATTTTATTAAGGGTTTATTTTACAATCTCTTCATTAATCGAGACCATTTTTGTTTAAGCCTTCCTTAGGGGAATTACTTTATATTTTTACCATAAACACAGTATATTTTATCCTATATTATTTTAATGAAAATTTCTATGTTATAGTTCCTTTTTACAGACTTTCTTATTAAAATTTATTGAGAATGTTTTTTCTTTAAAATCCGACTTTTTTCTCTCAGTGGTTAATTTTTTTTCAAAAAAACCATTTTTTGGTAAAATTGATTTCAATAATGTGTTGAAAAATTAAAAACTATTTATCAAATAAATTTTAACCCATTTTAACGTTATACAAATTTTTTTAATGATTCTCTTTTTTATTTTCGAGTAATTCCCATTTCTATTTTACTAAAAATATGAATTGAATAATTGTTTAAACATGTACAGCATGATATGATTCCACTTCCATAATTAACACTAATTTTTTGAATATTATTTTATATTATTTATAAGTTTATCTAAAAATAAAACAATTTTTAAAATATTTTTTGTATCGTTTTTTATTAATTTTTTTTTTCAATTTGAAATTGTTTTTTTCCTCGAACATGTTTTTAATGAACATTCTATTGTATTTCTATTCATCAGTAACATGATCCCATTTTTTAACTTATGATACATCATTGATTAATATTATTGATATCATATGTACTCATTACAAGGATGGTTTGTGATCTATTTTAATGAGCATAAATTTTTTTATTACCATTTTCATATTGCTATTTATGGTTTATGATTATTTTTGGGGTACGTACTAACATTTTGCATGATAGTTTTTCAAAATGTATGTTTTTTATTAATATTAACCAAATTTTTATGATTAATTAATTGTAGATAGTATGTTATGGGTGGGAAATTGTTATATATATCACCTATATGTAACGACCGATATCATGAAACTAATATATTGGATAAATTAAATGGGTTTCTAAAAAAATATTTAAATTATACAGGGAATGTTATTGAAAACATGTTTCAAATGTATGGAATTTACCATTCCCCCATTATTATGTCATTTATAACCATGTGATTATAGTTCTAGTTAGAATATCTATTTATATGTTTTAAAATTGTGTGTTCTTTTTTATAGATTTATTTCACATCATATATTTCTTCCATATTATGCTATGATTATTTAGTAAATGATTGATGATTACTTAATTTAACTTGACATATCCATTATATTATTTTCTATTGATATATTATCTTTTTTTACCCATATTGTGCGTCTGATTAAACCCCTTACATATGTTTTATTTTTTCCAGGATACCATAATTTTTTATGTGATTAATATGAATGGACACAGTTTGTGGATGAATGAAGTGCTCAAAGAAAACACATTAAGAATGTTATTATTTCAATTTTAATGTGAATTAAAATTTGATATATAGTTTAGGAAAAGTACTAAAATATTTTATCCTATTAGATATGATTCTTGATATCTTATTCCATGGAAATAATGTATGCATCATATTTGGATTATTGAAATAAACAATCAGGTACAAACTTTTAAGGGAATGGATGTTTTATTCGTGTTTGGGGACAAATGAAATTAGGTTCACGAATATGTTGTTATTAATGAAACCTTTATTTTTTAGTGTTTTAACTATAATGATATGTGGAAATACTCAAATAAATACCCCAAGCATCAAGAGAATATACCTCATTTGAACTTAAGGGATCAAGGTGAAATATATTCTATTACTATAGATGAACTAGAATTATTAATATTCTTGTGTTTGGAATTAATAATTATGTTATAGTAGTATTTTATCAAAAATATTATATTTATAAGAATCATTAAATGTGTAATAATTGAATTTCAATACTATTTTATAGAGGATTTCATAGCATATGTTGAATGTTTCTGATGACTAGAAAAATGAAATATTGTAATGATAGACTTCTAGGAAAATACATTATAATTTTAGGTAACCCATAATATGTGAATGATGTTGAGAGAATAATAATATGTTTATGACACAATATTTATTATATTAAAATGGATTAGTTATTATATGGTTTGTGTTATCTTTGATGGAGTTTATTACATGTTTGGATTAGTGTAATATATTAAAAAATTATATGATTTAATTTTCAGAGGAATTAGTGTTTTCATTAAGGTTTTATACTAATCAATGTATTCATATATTTGAAATATAACATTAGGATATGGATTTTATTTTACGGAGAATATAATAAAATTTTAGTGACTTTACTTTTAAATATTTTGATGTTGTGTTTAGTAAGAAATATTTTGGATGAGTCTTAAAATTATATATTTATGGTATGTATTTTGTTGAACTTTGGGGATTATTGGAAAACATATACCATCCATTTTAGTTCTAGTAAATATTGACGTAAAAACATGATACTCATCGATATGTCATTTGATCTATTAAAAGTTAACTTTTGATCCTTATGAAAAAAAATTCTTCTCAGATACAAATTTCAAGGAGAAACAAATGATGTAAAATAAATGGATGGAATTGTATGTGTATTTTTTCTACATCATTATTGTAAAATAATACCTTGACATTAGGAAAAATATTGAGAGAAACATATTATCAAATTACATTCATTTCAATTTAATTAGTGATATTTTATCAAATTAATTATTTATGACTTTTTGGTAGTTAATGTTCTCAGGAACATTTTATCTATCACGCTCTACTAATCAATAGTCATTAGTATTATCTTTTACATTCATGCTTTCATTACCAACCAATTTTATCCTACTTGGAATCCAAGTAATGTATTATTTTAGATTATCTTTATACATACCTTTGTCTCTTAAAAATAGGATTTTTAATTACAACTTTTATTTTTTGGGTATACAATGATGGTATTTTAAAATTTAAGACCCTTTATTATCTGGATCATGATTAAATTGTGAGGAACCCATTAATTGAAGGCAATATGATGTATCACCCTAACATCATAAAAGAGGAACATAATGAATGATATAATATATGAAAAAAACACAAATATTAGTAGATAATTTATCTCCCTTATACCTTTTGATATATTTATTCTTACATACATTCAATCTCTCTAACAGCGTGTGACACACACAACACCGGGATTAAATGAAACAAGATACTCTACTGAAATATATTTATTTAGACATGGACATTATAACTAAGATGTTAAATTAGTGGGTATGAATTGTAGTAAACAAATTAGTAAGACTATATGGATTACACATGTATAAAATAAATTTTATGGGTATATTTTTATTATAAATAAAAAAGAACCATTTGATTGAAAATAAATGTGTTTCTGAAAAATTATAATTCCCAAAAATGTTGTTTTGTCATGATTTCTGCAAATAATATATCACTAAATTGTATACATTTAAGAGAACATATGTGAAAATCTAATAATAAATTTTTAAATAAACACATAAAACTTATCATTGGGTGTTTTTTGATAATTTTATGAAAATATTATTATTTGATGAATATATTATTAAAAATACATATTTCTATCTAAAACAACCATTTCATTCAAATTATTTACGAAGATAAAGTATATTTTATTTTTTAAAACTAAAAATAGTCATATTATACTATATTAAAAATAAATAATATAATTTCAATAAATTTCAAAATTAATTTTGATATTATTACCTTTTATATTAACGAGAATTTTCTCTTTGGATATCCTTGATTTTGTTGTGTTTGTGGGTATAATTTTAAATTGGACCCTACCAATTTTGTTAATTTTATTTCAAAAAATCGATTTCATATTTTGAATAATAATTATTTATATTATATAATAATTTATACATAATTATTAACCATAATGAATAGTGAAAATAGAAAAAATGAATTACATTTGTTAAGGTAAAAATGGGTTTACCGTGGGTTTAAGTTAAAATATAAGGGATAAATCTATCGACCAACTTTTTGAAAACCCAATTTATCAAAATATTTGGACATTAAAAATACTAAATTCTGATAATTAACAATTTTTAGGGTTCTATAATGACAAAATATTAGGTGAAATTGAATGTTTTTAAAAAATAACAAGTTCGTCCTCTCACCCACTTAAAAAATATCACACCCATTCTCCATTATAATAACATAAAAAGATATTTTTTCATATAAAATCAATCAATTACCTTCCTAGGATCCATCACTAAATCCTATCTACATTATAGATAAAAAATGCAACTTAGTATTGCATTCGGTTAAACCTAAAAAAGTTTCTCAAATAATAGGTAGTGTTTTATCTACACAATTTCATTTTACTTCTTCTTATAGGTCCAAATAGTATTTACCTATAATAATATAATGACTACATTATCCTATATATTCTGATGTTTTATTATTTAAATTCCATAACACATATTTATCTCCATTTCCATCAAATGAGAACCAAAATCATTGATTTTGTGTACGATGGACTACCACCTCGTAAAATGATGTAATTCGTTTTCCATAAACACCTTTCAAGGATGGATAAAATTATAGATTTATCATATTTATATTTTATTTATGAAATTTTAGAACTAATATATTTATGATATCATATATAACATATTACTTTTCATTTTTTGTGGGATATAACAACGTCATTAGTGTTTATAGTGGACTACCACCTCATGAAGCGGTGTGATTATTTTTTTCACTTATGAATTAATGTTAATGTATTTATGTTATTATTAATAAATATATGTGATATTTATGATATATAACTATTTATATTAATTTCATATCACCTAAATCTTCTTATATTCAAACCCATTGAAACAAAATAATGTCCCTTGTGCGAAAATTTGGACTACTGCCTCTACATAGCCATGTGAAATTTTGTCCATTTTATTATTACAGATATCTAAATTAGTATATATTTGATTAAAATACCTTATATATATGAAAATAATGGTTTCCAAAATTATGAATTAATTGTTATTTTACTTTCATTTAATCTATTGAGAAAAATGTTAATATTTTTCATGTGTATGTACTGCCTACCGTCTCTATGAATGATGTAATCGTTTTTATTCTTATAAAATTAATAGATCATCCCAATTACATATATAATTAATATATACGATATTTATATCATGGTAAAAAATATTTATATGATGTAAACATCATAATATAATAAGTAACAAAATTACTGAATTAAAACATGATGAAAAAATGAAGCAATTATTGCCTAAAATTTGATTTTAACAAATAAATATATAAAAGTCATAAAATAATATAAGTAAATAAATAATTTTTTAAATATATGTGTATGGTTATTTAATATATTTATAATAATAAATTATTTATTACATAATAGGTTTATACACATATTATGGAAGTCAATTCTTAGGTAATGGGTTCTTATCTCACTTTTACTTCTATGAGACATATTCCATATTGACAACTTATTCCATTATATGGTGTATATACTACCTCTTTTGATATTTTATATTGTGACTCTTTTTCCCTTATTTTTATTTAATGTATCATTTGATTTTATTTCTTTCATGGATATTATGAGTCAAAAGTTACAAATTTAGTAATATTTTATTTAACAATCTTATCATAATTAAGATTAATTTTTTAAAACTACCTTCAGGTTATTATTTTAGACTTCATTTTAAAATCAATATATTATGTTCTCCTATTCTTATTACATATCATTTTCATGTAATAGAAAATTTTCATACTATTTTTCAATTAAAATGAATGAGAAAATATTTTTATGAAAATAAAACATTAATTCACTCTTCAGTTCAAAATCCCACTCCAAAGAAATAAATGATATCTATAGATGTTATAAAAAATGTCTTCAACCAATTACGAATAATTTATGAACGCAAATTTTACCCATTTATACTTGTAAATTTATTAAAGGAATCGTGATGATTTTTTCTAATGAATGCTTATTCGTATTTTATTGAAAATGCTAATTGTAATTACCCGCCAATTTAGATTGGCTTGAGAGTACAATGAGTCATTACGAGGCCTTAAGTGTCATCCGCAAGATGCCAAAGGCGGTAAATAAATTCCAAAGGGTTTCAAATAAAAGTTGGGGGACGATTTACCCTTTATGGAAGACACATAAACCAACCAATCATAACCAACATTCACTATATGATGCATGAACAAATGAATGAGAACTAAACAACTTCATTTATGTCAAACCACATCAATGTACACAACTGCGGAAGACAAAACCAAACTTCAAAGTACATAGTGGATGAACAACTCAAGACTCACAAAAGACACTACAACTCCATGCACCACAAGCTCAATGCTCCACAACATCTCCCAAGCATCACCAAGAGCCACTAGAAATAAGATTATTTTCCTTTACCTGTGTTCCGGAACATGACATCTGCAAAAGAACCATTGTGCCAAAGCATTGGTGAGTATAAAACTTAGTATATTTTCCCCAATGACTTCTCTACTCATTCCAATAGGATAGAAGAGTTAGAAAGAATTATATAAAAACATTTTATATAAAACATTTTATCAAAAGCAATTTATTACTAAATATAAAAAAGTTTCCAAAACCATTCGTGACCAAAAGCATCCAAGAGAAATTGAAACCAGTTTTCCAAAAAGTCATTTTTCTAGAAAAATAACAAATCAAGCTCTAGAACCATTTCAAAAAACATTCCTTTTTTGCATAGCCAACCATTTCCACAAACCCATGCAACTAACCATGCATTCTACCTGGAAGAGGGGAGAATCCCTAACCCTTATCTATCCAAACCATAATGGGGGAGACTTCTAACCCTTATCCAGCCCAAATGCACATGAATGATTAATGTGGGAGCAACCTAAGCCTTATCCATCCCAACAATGATTGGGGAGACTCATAACCCTTATCAGTCCCGAATGCCATATGAATGTTTGACGGGGGAGATAACTACCCCTTATCCATCCCAACACTAATGGGTGAGGCTCATAACCCTTGTCCGTCCTGAATGAAATATGAACACACAACACATCTTCCCATCAATCTTGCCAAAACACCCTTTCAATAAAAACACCTTTTTATTGAAAACCATTTCCATCAAAACCATTTCAATACAAACCATTTCAATTCAGAATTATTTCAATAAAACACCCTTTTTATTGAAAACCAATTCCATCAAATTCATTTCAATCTAAAATCATTTCAATAAAACACCCTTTTTATTAAAAACCCATTTTTCATCAAACCATTAACAATTTCAGAAAATCAATAATTTAAAAGAAACATTTTAAATTCAATATGACAAATCACTTTGCACAACAATTCACCATGATTTCACAATCTCATCAAAACCATAAATCATCACTAAAGAAGATTAATTCTATTATTTTCACAATAAAATCCATTCAAATAAACCAATTTTAATCTATGGAAATCAATTCTAACAAGAGGAGTAGAGAGTGATTCCACCTAACTCAATGGTTTTGACGAAAACCCTAACAAACGGAGAACACAAAAGACAACTCAGCCGATTCAACAAGGATCATCCTTATATATCTTCTCCTAACACAACCAAGACCCAATGTCAATATGTTTGGAATATATAGACTTAGATATACCCATAACGGGCATATATATAGGAAATAGAGAGAAAAGGAGAAGTATATTTAAGTAGATCTGAGAAACCAAACAAGAATGATCACATACCTCAAGAATCCGGCTTTGATTCTCCAAGAGAAGCCTTCAGATCACCTCCGGAATGATGGGAGAACCCTCTTTGAACTTATGAGAACAAAATTCACGAGTTAAGGCCACTTACGAGGAAAACCGATCCACATAGAGGCAAAATGCGTGAGATCCACCTTTATAGGATCTCGTTTAAGTGCTCGCACGTTTAGTTCGCACGGTTTGAGAAACCGTGTGCTAACCGTTTGTTAGCCACTGCCTCGGCCACCCTTCTAGCACGGTTTGGCCACATGGTTAGACTAACTGTGTGCCTCCCATGTGGAAGATACTACCTCCGAGACCAAATACTCATGGTTTGTCCACAATGTTTAGAAAAACCGTGCACAGCCTGTTCGACTTCTTTTTTTTCCTCAAAACTTCATTCCATCTTCTCCCAAATATCCCACACACCACCCTTGACTTTATAACCATTAAAATCATTATGAAAGGGTTACATACTAGAAACTGGGGGTACTAAATTCTTCTGACCATTGGTCTTTCCATCCTCAGAATGCAGAAAACAATCACCCAATAGAAAGTGTTTCAGCCACTCCTCTTTCATTTCCTATTACTTTCCCAAGTCTCTTCTTGAATATAACCATGCTACCATAAAACCCACACTAGACCAATTATTTTTCCACGCAAGACATTATATTGCCTATCCACAATCCGTACTGGGATATGTATCAACGAAGCATCCGGCTCTAGCTCAACATGCTCTCATCTGATCACATGGTCAGGATCAGGCTGATACTTTTTCATCTGAGATACATAGAACACATTATGCCCCAAAATTTACCATGGTGGTAATTCCAACTGATATGCCACCTCTCCAACCCATTCTAGAATCTCAAAAGGACCAATGTATCTAGGAGATAGATTACCTGATTCCCAAAACGATGATGTCCGAGTCTTGGAGAGATCCTCAAGAAGACATGATCACCCACAACGAATGACAACAGTCTTCGACAGTGATCTGCATAATATTTCTGACAACTATGAGCCGTCTCAATCCTCTTTCTAATATACTGGATCTTCTCTATTGTCTCTTGGACAAGTCTTGGACCGAATAATGATGTTTCACTCATTTCCACCCAGCATAGTGGAGAACGGCAAGGACACCTATACAATGCTTCAAACGGAGCCATGTGTATTGAGGTTTGATATCTGTTATTGTATGAGAACTCCACTAAAGGTATATAAACCTCACATGAGCCACCAAAATCCATTACACAATCCCTCAACATGTCTTCCAATTTTTGTATCATTCGCTCAGATTTCCCATCCGTCTGAGGATGATACGCCGTGCTCATAGTCAATTGAGTCCCAAGGGCTTGCTGTAATGATTTCCAGAAATGAGATGTGAACCTCGGATCTCTGTCTGAGACTATAGACAGTAGTACACAGTACCTCTTTACCACTTCTCAGATATAGATTTTTGAAAGATCTTGCACCGTACGGGTTTCACGAATAGGGATGAAATGGGCCGACTTGGTTAGATGATCTAGTATCACCCAAATGACATCGTGTTTCCGAACCATTCTTGGAAGACGTGTAAAAAAATCCATTGCTATCTAATCCCATTTTTACACTTGGATAGGAAAATATTGTAACATACCAGCTAGTCTCTAATTCCCTACTTTAACCTGCTAACATGTTATGAACCGCTAGACGAACTCGGCCACATTGCTTTTCATGCCGATCCACCAAAACTGCGCCATCAATGCCCTACACATCTTCTATGTACTGGGGTCTACATCCCATCTTGAATGGTGATAAGAATGAAGGAGTTGTTCTTGAAAAACCATATGTACAACCATCCGATCTCTGAAACAAAAAACTAAACACCCATCAAGTTTCAAGCCATCAATGGTCTCCCCACCATTGAGTTTTGAACGTAAAACCAGACATTCTGCATCAAATTTTTGTGCTTCTTTGATCATCTTTACTAAATCACGAACAATTTTCGCTGAAAATAAAATGGAAACATCCCCTCGGTCTTCACATTCCACATGCATGTCGGCCAAGTCCAATATCAACTGTTATTCATCTGAATATACTTTCGCTAAATGAGCGTATGACTTTCTACTCAATGCATCCGCCCCTAAATTCCCTTTTCATGGTTTGTACATAAAATCAAAGTCAAATATCTAGAGATACTACATCCACCTCCTTTGCATCAGATTTAAATATCACTTTGAGAAAATGTGTTTCAAGATTTTTTGATCCGTAAACACAGTAAATTTCTCCCAAAAGAGATAATGTCTCCATGTTTTCCAAGCATGGATGACTACAACTAACTCCATATCATGTGTTGGGTAATTTTTCTCATGCACCCTCAACTGCCTTTTTCCATAAGCAACCACATGGTATCCTTGTATGAGAACATAACCCAACCCTATTCTCGAAGCATCACAATACACCACATACCCATGTCCTGATTCAAGAAAGATCAAGATGGCTGCTGATGTAAGACAAACATTCATTTCCTGGAAAGACTTCTGACATTCTTATGTCCATTGGAAAGGAGAATTTTTCTTTTTGATAGATGTCATTGGTGACAGTAGTCATGATAAATCACACACAAAGTGTCGGTAGTAACTAGATAGAGCATGAAAAATGTATATCTCAATCACATTCTTCGGTGGTTTCCACATGATAATAGCGTATAACTTTTTAGGATCAACTGGAAGACCTTTCTCAGAAACGACATGTCCAAGGAAACGTACATTCTTTATCCAAAAATCATAGTTTGACAATATGTCATACAAACTATTACCTCTCAAAATTTGTAACACTATTTTTAGGTGCACCTCATGATCAGCCCTTCTCTTTAAATACACCAAGATATCATCCACAAACACCACAAAAATAGAACCCAGATATCGCTAAAATATCTGATTCATTAAATCAATAAAGACCGCTGGTGCACTCATTATAATTAAAGGCATGACTACATATTCGTAGTGGACATATCTACATCTGAAAGCTTTCTTTGGAATATCATCCTTCTGAACTCGCAATTGGTGATATCCTGGTCGTAAGTCAATCTTGGAGAACCACTGAGCTCCCCTTAATTTATTAAATAGATCATCAATGCGTGGAAGTGGATATCTATTCTTTATCGTAACTTTTTTAAGATTATGATAATCAACACACATCCAAATAGTTCCATCATCCTTTTTCAAAAACAATAGTAGTGCTGCCCATGGAGATGTTCTTGGTTGAATGAAACCCTTGCTTTCTAGCTCCTCTTACTGTATTTTCAATTCCTGTATCTCTGTTGGTGACATTCTATATGATGGAAGGGAAATAGGATTGGTCCCTGGAAGGAGATCAATTGAAATCTCCACATCCCTTAGAGGTGGTAACCCTGAGATGTTATTGGGAAAGACATCTGGAAATTGATCCACAACAGCTGGAAAACTGTTTTCCTCAATCCTTTCAATTGATGCTAAAGTCAACGCTTCCATCTGGTAAGAGATCATTCCCACTATTGGTTCTAACAAGCTCTTTGCATCTTTCTATACTATCCTCCCTCCACTGAAGAGATTTTTGATTCCATCCTCAGTCATGAAACTACCCATTCTCCTATAACAATTGATGTGAGCCTTAACCATTGTCAACCAATCCATACCCTAGATTACATCATAGACAACAATGTCCAACATCGAGAAGTCCCATTTTAACTCAGCTCCATCAAATGTTACAGCACATGCATTACACATAATGTCTTAACGTTATCTTTTACCAAGATAAGTTTTTAGTTTCAAAACTGAAGGCATCACTTCCAATTTTAACCATAGAAAGTCAAAAGTATGAGAAGAAATGAACGAATGCAATACACCAGTATCAAAGACCACTTTCACAAGGTTGGAATTCAAAAGGATAGTACCTCTCACCATAGATGGTCAATCCTAATCATTGATCCTAATCTAATCAGCTCCATATAATGTCTTCGTCACATCATTATTCTCCTTGTTTCCTTACTGTGATTTCCCTGGTTGAGGATTCATGGTATTTCGAGAATCACCGTGTCAAGCTCTGTTATACTGACGAGATGGATTCTATTGTCCATGTCCAGTTGAAGCGATGCTTTCAATGCCTAAGGAGTGTCACATGCCCCTGACCTCGGTGCATTCATATAATAGCTATATAGATTCCCCATCTTCTTGAAATTGTGACATTCACTAGGTTGCGCCGTACAATCTCTCATTATGTGGTCAAGCTAACCACATTGAAAAAAACCTACTTTTTTCTGGGGTCATGGAGGAAGGTTCACTGATCCCACTGCCTGGTTCTAATTTACACTTGTACCATGGAAATAGGTGTCCCTTTTCTTCTTGTTCCCAATGGTTGAGTTCCCACAGTTTTCTATAGGTATCAACACACCTCCTCCTATCATTCCAGTGATATCAGGTTGAGAAACAGTAACTCTGTTCACCATCTCAGTATTATCAGTAATACACAGCACCACAATCATTGATCGAATCTCCTGCCTTATCCTAGATTCAAAGATGTGTGCCTTCAACGACGCACTTGCCGAAACCTCTGGGGAAAATAGACTAAATACATGAATTTATCCAAATACTCTGTGATAGAGAGACTATCTTGTTTGAGGATGAATAAGTTAGTTGTTTTGTAGATCTTTAACGTGTGAGGATAGAATTGTTTGTTGAATAATTCATCAAAATACTCCCATGTAAGGCCTTCATCCAATTTATCATGCACCGCTAAATCCATGCATTGACATGAACGATCCTTGAGCATATACATCACCATCTTGACCATGAGATCTGATGGTGTGCCGATGAAATCGAAGATATGATTCATCTTATTTTCCACACCTCCACTTTTTTGAGTTCAGCATCACCCTGAAAGTTCAGTGGATTCTGCTTCATGAACTGGATGATATGATCCACATGACTTGGTTCATTCCTCCGGTTCCCCGTATCCACAACATGAAAAGCATGGATAATACTCTGAACCAGCTCTTGGTTAACACATGGTTCTGGTGAAGCCACATTTTCCGCAGCTTCTTTGGGTTGGTTTCGACGATGCCTACCAGGTGCCATTTTCTAAACCAACAACAAAATCCGTCAATTTCACTCTCTAGAAACTAATGGCTTAGCATTCAAATTCTATCACACCATCTATCACAATATTGTTTTTCCAAAAATAACCTTTTCCATCTTCAACAATGTTTTAAAACATTCAACATTCTTTTTGAAAATCAACCCATTTTCAAAATACACCAAATACACTATTTTCAAAGTCTTTTCCTTGAAAACAATTTCTGCAATTTAAAAAAAATTACACCATGAACAAAATCGTCACTCATTCCTCACAATGAGATATGCAGTCCTAGTGGGATGTCATTCCTCTACAATGCATGCCATGCTCCTCTCATTGGCTAAACCCACGACAATGAGATTTCCAACATTCTAGAAGTGTATCCAAAACACTTATGTACCCAACACCCTGGCAACTTGAAGTTCAACATAAACGGGTTAGCTACGTCCTTTTATGATATACATTTCCTATTCTGACAATCCTACTCCAGTCTACGATTTTGATCCAATGAATAGAAAAGAATAAATTTCTACTCCAGGACCAAGAACATCGACGGACACTTGTTAGGAAATGACCAAACAAGCTGATACCATTTGTAATGACCCACCAATTCTCATTGGCTTGAGAGTACAACGAGTCATTAATAGGCCTTAAGTGACATCCCCGAGACACCAAAGGCTGGAAATAAATGCCAAAGGGTTTCAAATACATGTTTTGGGATGATTTACTCATTAAGAAAAACCCATAAACCAACCAAGCATAATTAGCATTCACTATATGATGTATGAACAAATGAATGACAACTAAAAAACTTCATTTATATAAAACCACATAAAAGTACACAACAACGAAATACCAAACCAAACATGAAAGTACACAGTAGATGAACAACTCAAGACTCTCCAAAGACACTATAACTCCATGCACCACAAGCTCCAAGCTCCCCAACATATCCCAAGCATCACCATGAGCTACTAGTAATAAGATGATTTACCTTTACATATGTCCTGGAATATAACATCTGAAAAAGCACCAACGTGCCAAAGTAGGGGTGAGTACAAAACTCAGTAGGTTTTCTCCCAAGGACTTCCCTACTCACGACACTATGATAGAAGAATTAGAAACAATTATATAAAAAAATATTATATAATTTTTTTTCTCAAAATCATTTTATAACTAAATATAAACAAGTTTCCAAAACAATTCATGAACAAAATCATCAAAGAGCATTCAAACCAGTTTCCAACAAGTCATTTTTATATAAAAAAACCAATCAAGCTTTATAAACATTTTACAAAACATTCCTTTTTGTCATACCCAACAATTTCCATAAACCCATTCAACCAACCATTCATGCTACCAGGAAGACGGGAGAATCCCTAACCCTTATCCATCCCAATCATGATGGGGGAGACTTCTTACCCTTATCTGACCCAAATTCACATGAATTCTTGACGGGGAGAGCCCTAACCCTTATCCTTCCCAACACTGATGGGGGATACTCCTAACCCTTTCCGTCCTGAATGCAATATGAATGTTTGATGGGGGGAGCCCTAACCCTTATCCATTCCAACATTAGTAAGGGAGACTCCTTACCCTTGTCCATCTCGAATGAAATATGAAAACACACCACATCTGCCCATCAATCATGCCAAAAAACCCTTTCAATAAAAAAACCTTTTTATTGAAAACAATATCCATCAATACCATTTCAAGCCAAACCATTTCAATTCTCAACCATTTCAATAAAACTCCATTTTTATTGAAATCTAATTACCTTAAAGTCATTTCAAATTGAAAAAATTTCAATAAACCACCCTTTTTATTGAAAACCTATTTTTGATCAAACCATTTCCCATTTCAGAAAATCCATAATTTAAAATCAACATTTTAAATTCAACAAGCCAAATCTCTTTCCATAATAATTCAAGAAGATTTCAAAATCTCATCAAAACCATAAATCATCACTAAACAAGATTTATTCAATGCTTTTCACAATCAAATACATTAAAATACACCAATTTTAACATATGAGAATCAATTCTAACAATATGAGTCGAGAGTGAAGCCACCTACCTCAAAGGTTTTGATGAAAACATTAAAAAACTGAGAACACACAAGAAAACCTGGTCGATTCACCATGGATCATCCTTATATCTCTTCTCCTAACACAACCAAGACCAAATCTCATCATTTTTGGAATCCACACATGTAGATCTACCCATAATGGTCATAGATCTAAGAGACTGAGAGAAGAGGAGATGTAGATCTAAGTAGATCTGAGAAACCAAACAAAAATGATCACATACCTCAAGAATCCGACTTCGATTCACAAAGAGAAGCCATCGGATTTCCTCTAGAATGATGGGAGAACCCTCTCTAAACTTAAGAGAACAAAAAACCTGAGTTTTTTCCACTTAGTAGTAAAAACGAGCCACTTAGAGGAAAAAACACGTGAGATCCACCTTTATACGATCTTGTTTAAGTGACCGCACGATTATTTTGCACGTTTTGAAAAAACGCGCTCTAACCATGCGTTAGCCACTACCTCGGCCACCCTTATCGCACGGTTTGGCTGCATGGTTAGACACACCGTCTGCCTCCCGTGCCGAAGCTAATGCCTCCAAGACCAACTACGCACAGTTTGGCCGCACGGTTTAGACAAACCATGTGCATCCCATGTGACTGCCCTTTTTGCCTCAAGACATCAATCCACGTTCTCACGACTCTCCCATACGTCACCCTTATATTTATAACAATTAAAAGAACCAAGAAAGGGTTACATACTAGAAACTGGGGGTACTACATTAATGGATATTTTTTAATTAGTAAGGCATGAACAATAATTCCATAATAATTACCACATAATGTTTAATATATTATTTTACTTGTATTAAAAGGTTATTTTCAGTGAAAAAATATCTTAAAAATCTTTCCTAAACAATTTTTTTGGATGATTTTCAATGTCGAAGGGTTATTTCCTGAAAAAAAATGTTATTAAATATTTTTTATTATATTTAAATTTATCAATTTCATAACCCATTTTTTGTACATATGATATTCTTGGGATATGTTTATTAATATAATATCTATTGTTTCTATTGATGGTTAAAAACTAGTTTAACTGAGAAAATGAAATTTTATTACCATTCAACATATTATTGTGTGTTGTTTATGATTAGGTTTTGGGTAGGAATTTATAAATATTATTTTAGTTTTTAAATAATAATATTTTTGTTGATTTTGTTTCACACATTTCATACATGTATTCTATTGAAAATATTAAGAGATGAGTGGGGACACATTATAGATAGATCTTAAATGGATCACTATGTATCGCAGGACAAATAATTTGAGGAAATTAGACTTATTTCTTCCCAATTATGTAAAATATATTATAAAGTGTCTTCAATATATGTCTTAGATGTATAAAATTATTCATTCACTAATTAATATATCATTTGTATCTAGGATATTACTTGATTAGTTATACTATCAATGTATTTTTTAATGGTTTTGTGGTTATTTATTTGGATTTATTTGATCATTAATTATTTTTTCCACATTATGATATGTTTTTTGATTAAATGGAATTTGTTTTAATTATTAATCTTTACATATTAATTATTATAATATATTAATGATTTTTTATAATAAAATTACCATAATTGAGAATCAGAACTCACCCATTTCTTATTTTTTATTTCCCCTGGATACCGGGAATTATTTTGTGATTGATATGTCAGGATACACATTGACGAATAATAGTGCTCTCAATGAAAACATAATGTTTATTTTATATATTCAATTTTAATTTTAATATCATGTATATATCTATATTAACTTGACTACTAATATGTTCTATCATACCTGATGCAATTACTTCTATCTAATGCCCATGTAATAAATTAGACAACTAATTTGGTTTACTAGAGTCAGGGACTTTGTACTATGACCCAACATGATATCATGTTTATAATTTTTTTATCATTTTTAATGAAATAAATAAATTTCATTTCAAATCATTCAATGTACGTTACCATTATTTAAGTGGAACAAAAAAAATTGTGTTTTTATATGAAATGATCCTATTTTAATTAACATTTTTAATATTTTGATTCTAAAAGATTCCATGTGTATAGGAAATGTAATAGTGAAACATTCCAGATACTAGGAAAATATATTTTATAATGGTGTAGTGTAATGTAGAATTTTGTTTCACATTCTAGATCTAATGCTGAATACCTAACCAATGGTATTTGTTTCACCAAGATTCTTTTGATATAACAAAATCATTTTAATTTTTGGATAACATTTGACAATATACATTTCATGTGAGATAATTATAGTTCACTATTTTTCTCAAAAAACAATATACAACCCCCTATCACCAAAAATATGGATCTTATACACCATTTCCAAATAGATCGCTTCAAAAATGGAGATATCTTTATTGAATATTTCCAAATGTAATATCAACTAACTTATATTTTCCCAATTACTTTAAAAAAGGATTTATTTTAATTCATTAAATATATATAGTATTAATTTACTTTTACATTTATATTTTCTATGATTATTATCATCAATTAATATATGAATATTTTTAAAATATATTGTATAAATGGAAAAGAAAAATGATTATTATATATTGAATTTGTTATTTTATTATTTTGATTTATGAATATTATGATCCCACTATAGAGCCCAATTTATCTTTTGAGGGGGGAGAGTTAATTATTTTAATGGTTAAAATATAAAAATGAGTGTTCATCTTATTTCAAAATTAAATAATTATTTATTTAAAAAAAATTTCTCTTACTATCAAAATTTTAAGGTTTTATTTGATAATGAATAAGTACTTTTCATAATATTAGTAATTCTTTTAAATTTATCATTTAATACATATTATTTTAAAATATAATTTTATAATTATTGTTAAAAAATCAAAAAATTATTTGTTATTATACATTTTTTAAACCATAATGGTGCATTTGTATCTGTCTAAATGATGATTAAGGATGAGTATAATATATATATTCTAATTTTTTATCTGAAAGTATTCTTTGGATAACGTTGATATAAATAAAGGGGTTTTCTTCAAATTATTCTTTCATAATATGTAGTAATTTCATTCATAAATATCATTCAAATAATAAATTACGCAAAAAAGTAAAATCAATCTTTGAGGAAATGTTTTTTCACTCATAATATGTAAACAATAATTATCATTTTCTTAATTAGATCTATGATTTTTATTCCTATTTATCTTTATATCATCTTATATTCATAAATAATTATATTTTACATTTATCTATTATTTCTTACTCTATATCCTTTAATCATTATAATCACCCTCTATAATGATTATAATTTTTTCGGTATTTATGAAGTTATGTGATGTTTTAAATATTTTTCTATTTTCTCTTATTTTCCCTCTTATCTTCTTCATTCCTCTTTCACTTAATATCCCCCTCTATATATAATAATTAATATGTATAGGGAATTTTTTAAATTAAAATGTGCATTATATTAATTTTTTAAATGTCAAAATAAATTTCCATGTTTTCTTCATTTTTAAAATTATATTTGTTTCAAAAAATATCCATAAATTTATGTGATCCAAATTTTTCAAAACAATATATTTCATTTTTTTAATTTTCCATTTTAATTATTTTTCATTTTTGAAAATTAAAAATATGGAGAAATTTCATAAAAATTGGTGGAGTAAATTTATTACAAAATTGGGGAAGATTCTTATAATTGTTTCGAAAATATTTCTCACAATGAGGTAGTGGTTCTTAAAATTATCATTATATTTTTACTCATTTATAGTGATAAATTATTTTTATAAAGTGGGATTTTGTACAAATATTTTTTGTATTTTTAATAGTATATTTGAAATGATTAATATCGATCCTATTAAATACATTATATTGATATCTTGAAATTTTATTGATACTGGGAATCTCTTCTACTTACTCCTAGTTTTCCTTTTTATACCAAGATATTTTGATCATTAAAATTTTAAGGATTATTGTAATATTTTATCTCATGTTATTTTCATGATAAAAAATATTCTCTTATTTTTCTAACATTTTCAATTATTTTAATTTAGGTGTTTTTATTAAATATAATGTGATGAAATACTTGGAGTCTAAAAAATATTTTTAATCCCTATTGATGTATTTAAAATTTCTCTTCCCACAAATCAAGACATTGGAATCAAGTTAAATGGTAATTTTAACACATTCAATGGATTGGGATGATAAATTAGTTAATGATGTTTGTTTGAAGACTCTACGAGCTACCCAGTGTAGGGAACCAGCTATTTGGTGAATTGTTTCATAAATTATAGTGGTAGGGGAAATAGAATTGAATACCCAGGGGAAGAGAAAACACTATTAGGTGGCTCATCCAGTGAGAATTTTTTTTATTGTGATCCCTAGGTATTCACAAGCTTATATTGTCTTTAATATATATGTCGTCCAGAATTACCCTTCTTTATGAATCTCATTGGTTACCTGGTGGATGCTACATAGTACCCAGTAGAAACAAGAATGCTCTATCATGGAATCATTATATAAAGCCGAAATTAAATAAAAATGTTATTCTAGTTCATAAATGTACATGGTAAAATCTATATGCATATTAGTCACTATAGAGGATATAAAAGGTTACCCTTGAAAACTTAATTATTGTGCTTATAACCTTTTTATCCTTTCTCCCAATGAATTTATCTCAATGATCAAATTACCAAAGAAACTGTGGAATTTTATTCTCTCTCCTGGTTTTCAATGTTCCAATTCACTCTAGGAACTCGTCCCTTTAAAACAAATCTATCATTGTCTATTATAATTACTAAATATAAACATATTTTTTGTTTTATTTTAATTTATTTCCCAAAATAAAACCTATCCCTTATCCAAAAGCAGTCATGAATGATTCACAAAATGAAGAAGTATGTGGTATATTACATTGATACCTACCAAGTTCAAGAGGGTGATCATAAACCACAATTGTGATGAGATGGTTTCTTGAAAATTGTTAAGATAAATGGATTTGTAAAATAGGCCTCTCATGTTGAGGTGTGGAGACATAGGGGAACAAATCATAATTTACCAAAATATTATTTCAATTTTGTTTATCCTCTATTTAGTTTTCCATATTAAAACATTTTTCATCATGTTACATACATTCATAAATTTGGTTCATTCATTTCTTTGGTTAAATTACATTTATAATTTCATTATATATGAGTAATGAATTTATCAACTATAACACATTTTTTTATTTTTTTTTATTTACATATAACATTATTTTCAAAAAAAAACATTATTCTATTTTAAATTATTAAATGGAAAATCAGTCCCTCCCCAATTCATTCCATGATGTATGAACACCTGTATAAACATCAAGGTACTCTTATGTAACACGCTGAAAACATAGCTGGTTGAACTTATGATGATCCCAATATCATCTTTTCAATCTGGGAATACAATGGTTTCACCTTCATACTGATGATCATACAGTCTCAATCACTAATAAAACATCAATTTTTCTATATGGAACATAAAACCGAATATTCCACCGCATGTAATCCACAACATACTTTAATGAATTTAAATACTCTATGATAAAGATAATTCCATATAGATATTTCTAAAAACAAATGAAGTCCCCATTTGAGTGGTTCAAACCATGACTAATCACACTGCCTCAACACACATTACAAAACTACCCAAAAATAAAACATTCATATTTTATTCCAATGGAAATCTTTGTCTCTCCAACTGATATCCCATGGAATGGGACCAATAAGGTTAAATTAAACAGTGTATGACTAATTAATTAAAAAAATCATACACCAAATTGGAAAACAAGAATATTTATCTTAGAAATTCACACAACCCACATGGAATATGAAACAATATAGAATTAATCTATCACTGAAAAGCTCCAAAGACCCTCTATCACAAATAGAGAGTTACATTATGGAAACCTTGTACTCACAGAGGATGAGCAGAATCATGATGTTTTACTATTACTGCATTGTCTCCATTCAAATTATCATATGTCCGAGAAAACTACATTGGGTTGTTCTTATCATTTATTTTAATATTGCAACAGTGAATCGTGATGCAGAACAGTAGTTGTACACTTTTTTAAAAGAATGACTTCCACCCCTTCAACTAATGATCATAACATCCATAAGGAAATAATATTTAATATATTGATCAGGGCCTAATATCTACTAAACCCAGTTAAATTTGATAGATCGGTATGTTAAATACCATCATTAGTAAAAAACACTTCATTCCAAGAAAATATATAAGTCCCCAACCTTAAAGATTACTTAATCTTGAGATATTTCAAGAATACACATTAAGGATCTTTTCAGGTTTAGAGTTTTAGAGAATTAGATCATAAAACATGCATTACATCCCACATTTAAACAAGGTGGTTACAATAAAAAGATAGTATTCATTTTTCCCATCAACGGAAACATATATAAAATAAAACATGGATTATTTCTTGAAACTTATTTGACACTATCATCATATCATATACCTTTTCCTTGACCTGTGAAAAACATTTCAAAAACATGGGATGAGCATAAAAAGCTCAGTAAGGGATATAAAAATATAGAAAGGAATCATGAGTACATGTATACATAAGAATCAATGAAATCAGAATTTACTCATAAAACCTAAGCACGTTAACATACCTCATCAAATCATGAATACATCATATAAATCATAAGGCATAAAGGTAACTTGAGGCATTCATAACATTTTTATGTAGGGAGTAACCCTCTTGGTTACATTTGGAATACCCATCACGGTATATTCCCTAAATCTCTTCGGAGAATCATTAACATTTCATCCCTTTGTGTTAACCAATGAATTGGAGAGCTATGTCAGGATCACCCACCCTTAGTTTATCACAGAACCACCCGTCTTCATAAACATTTACCAAGAACCATAACATAATCGTATCAAATAAAACATGCATAAAGGAAACATAACATTTCCACATTTCAATCACAATATATCAAGACAACACATCGATATAAAAACAATATGAAACCATTTTCAATAAAAAAAATAAATGAAAATTAATGCATGGTATTTATTTTTCATTTTTTAAAAAATGTTATGGCTTGTAGAGGAAGCCAGAACTCAAATAATGGTCACGGCGGCGGAGAAGTCGTTGTCGCCGCATACGCATGAAACAAAACATTCACTTTTTTTGTTTAGTAAACTCTTTGTATAAAAAAGATTCTTTTTAGTAAACATACAATTCCAAGGTTTTTATACACCGTATAAAATAATGTTGTGTATAAATCAAAATATGCCTCAATGAATGGAGATTGAGACGAAGTCTCATACCTCAGGTCCGACTTGACTTGATTGTTCTTTAACCTCCTAAATAATAAACCTGAGTTAATTTCCACTTGCATACGAACCTTTTTAAAGTTCATTATTCCTTTTATATCACTAATTACCATGTTATGAACACTATGTTATTATTTATGTTAATAATGGTCGTTTTGGCTATCATTGGTATTTGAGTCAAAAATAAAATCTTTATAATTACAAGTTGTTAATGGGGTAAAATAATCATTATATCTGGAATTATATTCAGGATGTATATATCATATATATATTATATATACAGTATATACATGCATTTATAATATTACATAACATTTAGAGGTATGAAATGAAATGCACCGTTAATGGAGACGGTAAGCCGTACGTATGCATGAACGCTCCTTCCATTTCTATTTCATATTTAATGAAATTAAAACATAATGATACATAATTGTATTATAACTTCTGAATGGTATCATATATAATATAATTAAATATACCCTCTATACTTACCACATATGGTATTAACGAATCGAATCACTTTGAGGGGGCAGTAGTCCGTACTTCCTAAAATGAAGATACCGTGTTTACCCATAATGGAAACCTTAAAGGTATGACCTAAATGAAAAATACAGAAGCTTAATTAAAATTTAAACATATTATATATGATATATAAATATAGTTACATCTTAATGGCCACCTTTGAAGGTGTTAAAATAATATTGAACAATCATCGTTTCGTGAGGCAGAAATTCGCCATCCACAGAAACAGTACGTTCTTTAATCATTAGATGAAGGTGTGTGTAAGATTAGCTCGAATACTTATTATAAAAACATCCTAGTATATTTAATATACTGGTTCTGTTACCAATGAAATGAATAAAAAGAGTTTAGGGGTTTGGAGATGCAAAATAAAACAAAAGAACACAAGTGAAGACATTACCTTTAAAATGGGTAACTCCCTTTGGTTTAAACCAAAAGGGTTTCTTAAAGAGCTTCCTGCCTAAGGTAAGGCTTCTAGGATGAGGATAGGGATGTGGAGAGAAAAATGAGTAGATATTTTCCAAGAAAAATTCTTGATTGGTTTGGGTAAGGAGGTAGAGGTGAAGGCCTTTTATAAGACGAGAGGATGGGAACTCTTGGAAAGGTATAAAATGTTACTTTATTTTCAAATGAGTTTCGGATTTTAAAGGTCCAAAATTGATGTATTTTGAGGATAAGATGATATGAGTTCAAAATACACCCATACAATAGGTTTTTTGACATGTTTAGGTCTTATATATGACATTATCTTTTCATTTTATTTAAATCGTTAAATAATTAGGTAATCAGTGCATCATCATGGTGTCATATATAATTTAATTTATTTAAAGTCTAAAAATTTAAAAAAAATACTATGATGTAGGAAATATTTTTATCTTTCCAGTTATTATTTATATTCCAAGAGATCATTTATGTAGAGAAAATTAAAAATGTTTTACTCAGGTGGTACATTCTTTGTTATATTTACTTTCTCTAAAAAATAAAAAAATAGAATGTAATTATCACAAAAAATTGATTCCATGGGGTCCCCAAGTTTGGCACAAGGCACCCCATGGTTGTATCTGACACAACCAGCAGTATTGGGACACATGTTGGTGTCATTAATTATTATTATGATATTATTTTATTGTCCTTAACTACCCGACTACTAATTAATCAAGATAATTAATGATAATTACCGTAGTTACTATTCAAAAAGTCCAAAAAGAAAAGAGTCTTAATTACATAATTTGTACCTTTTGATTCCAAATATTGAAACCGTTTTACCAAATTCCAAACACAGAAATTTCAATAAATAATTTAAAAATAATTTCCGTTGTCAAAACAAATAGCGGGTTTTTTGAAACAATATCTATGAAAAGTTTGGCATTAGTTTATTCCCAATTCCAAAGTGAAATTAATTATAATGACCACTATTGGATTAAATGGTAAAAATATAATCTAAAGAAACTTTAAAACCAATTAAAAATATAATCTATCCATATAATTAAATCAGATGAAAAATCATTTTTGATGTAAAATGCAGTATTTTTCACTATTCATTAAAAAATGAACATTGTCAGAAAAATACCAAAATTTATCCAAAGTAAATTTCAATGTATCAATCCTAAAGAATAATTTTATTTTGAAAAATAGATCTTATAAATATGTCAAAAGTTAGATTTAAAAATGGTTCTCCATCAAAAGGCTGTAAAACAATCTTTTAAAAATATTTGTGTATTTCATTCTTATGATTGGATTTATTCTCATTTTAAGCATCTAAAACACTATCTAATTCATAAATAGACATAGATATGAATATCTATTATTAATTACTTACTTGGGATGTTAAATCCTTCCCCCCTTTAGAAAATTGTGTCTCCAAAATTTATTTACTTATTGAATAAGTGGGGGAATTTATCCCTCATTGCATTTTCATATTCCCATGTTGCCTCTTCACTCATGTGGTTTTTCCACAAAACCTTTACTTGAAGAATCACCTTATTCCGTAACACTTGCTCCCTTTGGTCAAGAATAAGGATAGGTTGTTCTTAATAAGATAGATTCTCTTCCAGCTGAACTACCTCTGGACTCAAAACATGAGATGGATCTGATATGTACTTTCATAACATTGAAACATGAAAAACATTGTGTACCTGAGATAAACTAGGAGGTAAAGCCACTCGGTAAACAACTGATCCAACTCTCTCCAAGATTTCATATGGTCCAATGAACCTTGGACTCAGCTTTCATTTCTTACCAAATTGCATCACCCTTTTCCATGGTGATACTCTGAAAAAAACATGATCACCTACCTCAAAAGAGAGATCCTTCCTCCTGTTGTCTACATAACTCTTCTGCCTGCTCTGAGCTGTTCTCACGTGTCTTTGTATCAGCTGAACTTTTTTTGCCAACTCTTCTACCAATTCCGGTCCCATCAACTTCCTTTCACCTACTTCATCCCTGAAAACTGGAGTTCGACACCACTTCCCATAAAATGCCTCAAATGGTACCATCTGTATACTAGAATGAAAACTGTTATTATAAGAAAACTCAACCAAAGAAAGATGTTGGTCCTAAATTCCGTGAAAATATATCGAACAAGAACGTAGCATATCCTCCAATGTTTGAATCATTCGTTCTGACTACCCATCTGATTGACGATGAAAAGCTGTACTAAAATTAAATTCAGTACCCAACGAATTCTGAAGGCCTTTACAAAAGTTATAAGTAAACCTGGGATCACGATCAGATACAATGGAGAGGGGAACTTCATGTAACCTGACTATATCTGTAAGATAAAAATGAGAAAGTTGATCTAGGGAAAACATATCTCATATAACATGGAAATGAGCAGATTTAGTCAAGCGATCAACAATAACCCAGATTTCATTATTACATCGAGGTGTCTTCGGCAATTCCACAATGAAGTCCATGGATATATTTTGCCATTTCCACTCTGGCACTGGTAATGGATGAAGCATCCCTTTCGGTAAATGCCTCTCTACTTTAACCTGTTGACAAGTCAAACACTTCACAGTAAAATCAGCAATATCTCTTTTCATTCCGTCCCACAAGTAATACTCCCAAAGATCTCTATACATCTTAGTACTTCCAGGATGAACTGAAAACAAAGAACTATGAGCATCACATAATAACTACCACTTCAACTTTTAATCACAAGGCACACACAATCTCTTCCCAAATCTCAAAACTCAATCATTATCAATGTTGAATTCAGGCAACATACCTTTCTGAACCAGCTCTACCTTTTTCTGCAACTCTCTGTCTTGCATCTGTTCTTTCTTAATTCTATCTGATAGAGAAGATTTCACTGATACCTGAAACAAAACTGAAGGACATCCTGCACCAACAACTTCTATGCTAAATTTCATCAAATCCTTAACCAAAGGATCACGTTCCAAATGAAACATTTTTAATGAAGCATTACTTTTTCGACTCAAAGCATCAGCCACTTTATTTTCTTTTCCCGGATGGTAATGAATTGTACAATCATAATCATTGATTAATTCTAGCCATCTCCTCTGTCTCATGTTCAATTCTTTCTGATTGAATATATAATTTAAACTTTTTTGATCGGTATATATTTCACAATTTACTCCATAAAAATGATGCCTCCATATTTTTAAAGCCAAAACAACAGTAGCTAATTCCAAATCTTGTGTAGGGTAATTTACCTCATTAGTTTTCAACTAAGGTGAACCATAATAAATTACCTGATCATTCTGCATTAGGATGCAACCACGTCCTTTCAATGAAGCATCATTGTAAATAACAAACTCCCCATTCCTGGAAGGTAGTGCCAAAACTGGAGCATTCACCAATCTTCTTTTCAGTTCCTGAAAACAATCTTTACATTCTTTTTTCCAGATAAACTTAACACCCTTCCGAGTTAGCTTAGTCATTGGACTAGATAGCTGTGAAAAATTTCTAACAAACCTTCGGTAATAGCCTACCAAACCAAGAAAAATACGAATCTTGGTTACATTTGTGGGTCTTGGCCATTCTTCAATAACCTTTGTTTTTGCAGGATCAACAGTTATCCCAACGTTAGAAACAATGTGACCAAGGAAAGAAATTTTTTGCAACCAAAACTCACACTTTCTGAATTTCCCATAAAATTTATTTTCTTTTATGGTTTGAAAAATGACCCTTAAATGACTTTCATGCTATTCTTTACTTTTAGAAAACACCAAAATATCATCAATGAAAACCACCAAAAATATATCCAAGAACTCATGGAAAATTCAATTCATAAGGTCCATGAATACAACAGGTGCATTGGTTATCCCAAAAGGCATAACTACAAATTCATAATGGCCATATCTTGCATGAAAAGCGGTCTTCAGAATATCTGCTTCTATTACCTTCAACTGATGGTACCCCCATCTCAGGTCAATCTTTGAAAAAAACTAAGCTCCCTGGAGCTGATCAAACAAATCATCGATATGAGGAAAATGAAATTTGTTCTTAATAGTGATGTTATTCGAGGATCTATAATCAATGAAAATTCTCATAGAACCATCTTTATTTTTAACAAATAAAATAGAAGAACCCCATGGTGATGTGCTAGATCGAATGATACCTTTCACTAATAAATATTGGAATTGCTCCTTCAACTCAAAAAGATCAATTTGAGCCATTCGATAAGGGGGTTTTGAAATTGGCTTAGTATTAGGAACTAAGTCAACAGTAAACTCAACTTTCCGATCTGGTATTAGTCTAGGAAACTCATTAGGAAAAACATCAGGATAATCATTTACCACTGGCACTTCATAAATATGAATATTTCCTTTGTTTTTAACAATATGTGAAAGGTAACATTCATTTCTATCTTTGAAAAGTTTCTTAGCCTCTTGATATGTTATCAACAGTAAGGGTTCATTCTTGTACACAAACTGAAATTCTTTCTAAAAAGAAACTTCTTTAGCTCTACATTCAATCTAAGCATGGTAAATAGAGAGACAATCCATACCTAGGATAACATCAAACTCTAATAGAGTAAAACAATAAGGGTTGCAAGTAGGTTCTTTCCACGGATAATGATAGGAAAATTATTATAAATTCTTTTTGATTCAACATTTCCCCCAGGTGTTTTTACCACATGTTCAGGAGTCATTTCTTTAGATGGTATTCCCATTTTACTAGAAAAGTTTTCGGAGATGAAAGAATGTGTAGATCCTGAATCAAACAACACACTGGCATAATCTGAAAAAACAAACAAATTACCTGATACCACTTCATTTGATGGCCCAACATCTACTGATGTAGTTGCAAAGAATTTAACCACTCCTTTTTTCTTGTAGTCTGGCTGCTTCCCATCACCCGAGCTCTTTGTCGGACACTCATTTTCATAGTGACACATCTCATTGCACTTAAAACATTTCACTAACTGTTAATAAAATTTGGTCTTACCATCACCTTGAACTTTTTCAATGCAATCACGATCCTTATGTCCCATCATACCACCTCGGTAGCACTTTCCAGAATTTAGAAGACATTCCCCAGTATGCCTTTTACCACATTTATCACAAACTAGAAACTTAATTTTCATACCATCAGACCTTTTGGAAGAATTCTTCCCTTTCTCCTGCCACCTCAGTATATTCTTCTGTTGGTTGTTATAGAACACTTGATCATTGGGAAACTCCATTTCCACCTTCTCATCACATAAAACAAGATTTTCATAACTCTTGAACTCGCGAGAGGCTAAAGACCTTCGATATTTTGGCTTTAATCATGAGTAAAAACAATTGATTTTACTATCAAGGTCTCGGATAAAATTTTGAGCATACCTTGACAATCGAGTGAACCGTTAATCATAAGCAGCCACTGAGTCTTCCTCTTGCCTCAATTCCAAGAATTATTTTTCCATCCTATGTCGAACAGCCTTAGGAAAATATTTCTCAAGAAACATACCTTTGAATTCATCCCAGTCGAGAGCATCAATCTCATCAGTATCCCTGATATTTTTTACCATCGACCACCACTGATCTGCTTCACCCTCCAAATGGTAAGTATCAAGACTAACCTTTTGATTTTCTGAACACCCCATGACATCGAAAATCTTCTCTAGTGCTTTAATCCACCCTTCAGCTAGCACAGGGTCAGATGATCTTCTAAATGATGGGGGGATGTTGCCTCATGAAAATTTCCACCACTGACATGTTACTCTGCGGTTGATCTGGCCGATCTCGTGCATGGATAGCACCACCATTTATCGCTTCAGTCAACTGCGCCATTACTGTAACAAAATATTCAGTTCCAATTCTGACCATCTCAAGATGCTGATTCGGAAGGTTATTTCCTTTTGTATGCCTTACTTGCAAAACATTCTTGTTTCCAATGTAGAAAATCATTCTGAAAAAACATGACATAGATGAAGCAACATGGTAATCATCAAATTCTATATCATTTCAATTTGACCATAAAAAAATATTTATGGATAATCATTTCATAGAATTATAACTCCTAAAGTTATCTAAACTGACCTCTGATACCAAATATAAGGCCCCATATTTAAACATTACTTAATCTTGAGATATTTCAAGAATACACATTGAGGATATTTTCAGGTATAGAGTTTTAGAGAATTAGATCATAAAACATGCATTGCATCCCACATTTAAAAAAAAATTGTTACAGTAAAAGATAGTATTCATTTTTCCCATCAATAGAAACATATTTAAAATAAAACATGGAATCTTACTTGACACTTTCTTGACACTATCATCGTATCATGTATCATTCCCTTGACCTGTGAAAAACATTTCAAAAACATGGTATGAGCATAAAAAGCACAGTAAGGGATATAAAAATATGGAATGAAAATATGAGTACATGTATACATACGAATCAATGAAATCATACTTTACTCAGAAAACATAATCATGTTCACATACCTCATGAAATCATGAATAAATCATAGAAATCATAAGACATAAAGTTAACATGAGGCATTCGTAACATTGTTACGTAGAGAGTAACCCTCTTGGTTACATTTGGAATACCCCTCACAATATATTCCCTAAATCGCTTCAGAGAAACCTTAATGTTTATCCCCTTTGCGTTACCCAATGCATTGGAGAGCAATATCGGGCTCACCCGCCCTTAGATTATCCCGGAACCACCCGTCTTCATGAACAATGCCCAAGAACCATAACATAATCGCATCACATAAAACATGCATAAAAGAAACATAACATTTCCACATTTCAATCATAATATATCAATACAAAACATAGATATAAAAACATTATGAAAACCATTTTCAATACCTAAATAAACTAAAAAAAATATGGCATTTATTTTTCATTTTTAAAAAAATTATGGCTTGTAGAGTAAGCCGGAACTCAAATAATGGTCATGGCGGCGGAGAAGTCGTTGTCGCTGCATACGTACGAAAAAAAACATTCCCTTTTGTCATTTAGTAAAATCTTCATATAAAAAAGATTCCTTTTGAGTAAATGTAAAATTCAAAGGTGTTTATACACCTTATAAAAGAAATTTGTGTATAAAACAAAATATGCCTCAATGAAAGGAGATTGAGACGAAGTCCCATACCTCGGGTCCGACTTGACTCGATCGTTCTTTAACCTCATGAATAATAAACATGAGTTAATTTATACTTTTTTTAGAACCTTTTTCAAGTTCATTATTCCTTTTATATCACTTAATACCATGTTATGATCACTATGAAATTATTTATGTTAATAATGGTCGTTTTGTCGATTATTGGTACTTGATTCAATAATAAACTCTTTATAATTACAAGTTGATCTTGGGGTAAAATATCCATTATATCCAGAATTATATTCATGATTTAGATATCATATATATCATATATATCAAGTATATGCATGCATTTATAATATTACATAACATTTAGAGGTTAGAAATGAAATGCACCATTCATGGAGACGGTAAGTCGTACGTACGCATGAACGCTACTTCCATTTATATTTTATATTTAATGGAATTAAAACATAATGATATATAATTGTATTATAAAATCAGTATGGTATCATATATAATATCATTAAATATATCCTTTATACGTACCACATATGGTATTATCGAATCACATCACTTTGAGGGGGTGGTAGTCCGCACTTCCTAAAATGAAGATATCGCGTTTACCCATAATGGAAACCATAATGGTATGCCATAAATGAAAAATACAGAAGATTAAGTAAATCATAAAGATATTATATATCATATATAAATATATTGACATCATAATGGAGACCTTTGAGGGTGTAAAAAGAATATTGAACAATCATCGTTTCGTGAGGCAAAAATTCTCCATCCACAGAAACAGTATGTTCTTTAACCATTAGATGAAGGTGTGTGTAAGTGTAGCTAGAATCCTTTTTATAAAAACATCTTATAATATTTAATATACTGGTTTTGTTACAAAAGAAATTAATAAAAAGAGTTTAGGGGGTTGGAGAAGCAAAATAAAAAAAAAGAACACAAGTGAAGACATTACCTTTAAATCAGGTAATTCCCTTTGGTTTGAACAAAAATGGTTTCTTGATGAGCTTCCTGCCTAAGGTAAGGCTTCTAAGATGAGGATAGGGATGTTGAGAGAAAAATATAGCAGAGCTTGGCCGAGCCAAAGGCTTGAGAGTTGTGGGTAAAGAGGTAGAGGTGAGGCCTTTTTATAAGAGGAGAGGAGGGTCATTCTTGGAAAGGTATAAAATGTTACTTTATTTTCAAATTAATTTTGGATTTTAAAGGTCCCACATTGATGTATTTCGAGGATAAATTGATAAGAGTTCGAAATAAGCCCATAAAATAGGTTCTTGACATGTGTAGGTCTTAGAATATACATTATCATTTCATTTCATTTAAATCGTTAAATAACGAGGTAATCGATGCATCATCATGGTGTCATATATAATTTAATTTATATAATATCTAAAAATTATAAAAAAATACTATGATGTAGGAAATATTTTTAGATTTCCAATGACTATTTATAGTATAAGATATCATTTATGTAGTCAAAATAAAAAATGTCTTACTCAGGTGATACATTCTTTATTATATTTCCTTTCTTTAAAAAATAAAAAGATAAAAAGTCATTATCACACAAAAGTGATTCCATGGGGTCCCCATGTTTGGCACAAGGCATCCCATGCTTGACAATGACACAACCTGTAGTATTAGGACACATGTTGGTGTCATTTTATATTTTTATGATATTATTTTATTATCCTTAACTACCCGATTACTAATTAATCAAGATAATTAACGATAATTACCGTCATTACTATTCACAAAGTCCAAAAATAAAAGAGTATTAATTAAATAATTTGGACATTCTGATTCCAAAAATGGAATACATTTTACCATATTCCAATCACATAAATAGAAATAATTAATTTAAAAATAATTCCCTGTTGTCAAAATAAATAGCTGTGTTTTTTGAAACAGTATCTATGAAAAGTTTGGCATTAGTTTATGCCCAATTAGAAAGAAAAATTAATTCTAATGACCAATATTGGATTAAATTTTAAAACTATATTATAAATACACTTTAAAACCAAATAAAAATATAATATATCTATATAATTAAATTAGATGAAAAATCATTTTTGATGTTAAATGCAGTGTTTTTCATTATTCATTAAAAAATGAACATTGTCAGAAAAATACCAAAATTTATCCAAAGTAAATTTAAATGTCCCAATCATAAAGAGTATGTTTACTTTGAAAAATAGATCTTATAAAACTGTCAAATTATTTATTTAAAAATGGTTTTCCATCAAAAGGCAGTAAAACGATCTTTTAAAAAATATTAGTGTATTCCAGGCATAATATTGGAATTATTCTCATTTTAAGAATATAAAACACTATATAATTCATAAATAGACATAGATAAGAATATCTATTATTCATTACTTAATTTGGATGTTACAAACTAGGAAACGAAAACCATAGTTATTCTATATATATAACCCTAACTATTCCACTACCATGATGATCCCATTAGGGATAGAATTATCTCATCAAAATTTTATATCACTACTACGTTATGATATGTTTGAATCATAAATGGTGTAACCAAATGATGGAAATATCAACACAAGGCCAACTAAAAATTCCATTCCCTAGAATTTTCATTTAGAATTGTGTCTGAATAATATAAGAGAAGGTTACAAAAATGAATCATGAGATCAATCATTCCAGAACATCAATATCAAATGGTAAGCACCTCATGTAGAAAAATTTCGTGATAGAAGATAAAATGAACATGAATATGAACTAATCACTCAACTTAAACCCTGAAACAGTTGAATCCTCACTATCCTCATGGAACATGAACTAAAATAGACTCCTCATACTTCTATAGGATATGATAATAAAAACGGTCTAGAGTCCTCCATCACAGGTCATTATTTTTAAACTCAACTCTATAATGATCTAATGGATGGGCCTTCTAAATATATTCATTATGAACTTGAGGATGATATCAATTTGGATGCATTCCTACAAAATAATAAATTTTTACGTACTACAAAACTAGAAATATATAATTTTCAAGCTACTTAATGAATGTTTAACAAATCCCAGGGGCCAAAATAATTCAAACACATCATACAACAGTATTGAAGCTTGATATTCTCATATGAAGATTCTAAAAAATCCTTATACCTTGGATTTATATGTTCAACAGACATTATATTTCTTAAATTTTATCACAAGGTTCCTGTAACATCTCTATTCCGGAAGCCACCCAGAGGCACCCCGTACCCGGTTGGTCACATGGCCTCAAGAGCATTTCCCCAAATTACAGAGGCTGCTGACTAGCAATGATGCGCCTTGGGTGAAATAGTGGGGAAACTATGCCCTCATTGGCAGAGTGCACAGTTGAAGAAAAACAAATAGATAACAGCAAAAACCATAACCATCCATACAAGAGTAAACGATAAAAACTGGAAGACTAACAATAAACAACTGGAGCACACACACAAGTATATAAGATGATGCATGATACATATGTCTAGTAAATCAGCCAAACAAGCCACAATGATGAATGTAATACTAAACTATAGTCCAAAATAAAATAGGTAAACTCATCAGCATCGCAAGCCATAGCTTGGTCCCATGCTCTCCAGCTCCACAGCAAGTCAAGTACCTGAAGTAGAAGGGTGCTTGACCTTATCTATACCTGAAACAATATAATCTCTTGGGGCCCAAAAGCATGGCCCAAATAGGGCGTGAGACAAGGTCCCAGTAGGAAAAAACCTAAAGATCTATTCTTAAAATTCAGTGAATACATGGCAGTATAAATACAGGAAGCAGGAAACAGGAAAGCACACAGCAGCTAAAATCCACAGTCTAGCCTATAAAGTCCACAAGTAACAGCCAATCAACAAGAATAACAACAGGTAACCCAATTGGTTGTTCTCACATCCTATGTAATGCCCCGACCGCAGATACCTAGAGTCGGTGCATTATTACATAACATTGGCATGATCACATGAAAGATCAAATCTCGAAAGACCGATTGGTTTAGTAGCCTTGGAAACATTAGATATATTTATAATGTTTTACATTACATCATAAAGTAAAAAAATAATATAAAAACATATTGTCTCCATATTCCACACACATATCCCCACATAATATCCCTGCAGGTCATTCATAATTTACTTCTTCACTTCCTGGGAAAAATAAAACATAGAAAAGGGGTGAGATCAAATACCGAGTAAGGATAACAATATAGTGGAAACTATCATAATTAAGAATAAACATTTAAGGAAATGTAGAACTTAAAACAAAATCCTTTTAAACATTAACTTCAACATAGTATGGAAAAAATAAAATGAAATATTTCCATTTACTTATTCACATGGATATTCTAGTAAACGAATAATCACATGCAATATCAATAACCACTTTCGTAATGATGTAATGCATAATGCCAGACTATCATAACCACATATCCAAGGCCTCGTGCCAAGACTACAAATAAGATTTTGTCGAGGCCTTGTGCCAAGACACTAGTTTGTCTCATGAGACCTACCGATGCATCGAGGAGCTATAGCAGGCTCCACCTGTCACATATTAAGTCCAATTCATTCCCATACGAAAAGGTTTAAACATAACATACACATTCGTATTAAAAATAGCATACGAAATGTCAATACTTTCACCATAAACCATGAATGGTATAAAAATATCACATCCACAGTCAAACATATCACAAAACCGTCAATACAATATAGAAGGTTTGTATCATAATAAATCAACTTCAAATAAGCGTAAAATCCATCAAAGGATATTGACATAGATGAAATCAAAACTCTTTTTAGAGAAATATCTCTTTCTATTTTGAAATCATTTAAGAGTCATATATTTATAAAATAAAACATTTTCTTTGAAAATATTCTTATAAGCTTGTAAGGGAAGTTTCGACGTTTTTGTAATGGCGGAAAATAACTGCACCCGCCGTATAAGTTAAAAAAACATTCTTACCTTAATTCTGTCGAAAAGGTTAAAAGCACCTTGTTTGGAAAACGACGGAAATATTCCTTTATAAACCTCTTATAAAAAGTCAAACAAGGGTATAAATTACTTTAAATCATATTATTTTAAATAGTAAACTCATTTTGAAATACATTTCGAAGAAACATGGATATGGATGATAAAGAAATCCCAGTAGATAATTACGTATAAACAACCTCGGATAATGAAGAGATTGTAAAATAACCCTTACCTTGTTCTTTTCCTTGGTCGGGGTAGTTTAACCTCCTGTATAATGGTGAAATAATTGTTATTAAATTATACAAGAATCATATACATTAATATGATATAATATATGATCTTTTAACATTTATTTGATAATAATAACTTAGTGTTATCGTTGTTTCGGTTGTTAACTTACTCATTTTATTTTATAAGATTTGTTACGTAAGACATGTTTGTAATGGACAGGATTTATATTATTCATATCCAGAATGATATCAAGTCCTTAAACATCATTTTTAAATCATCAAAATATAATTATACTTGAATGGATACGATGGAGAATGAATCTCATCGCGTTCGTGGAGACGGTAGTCCGTACGTACGCATGAGCGACAATATCATTCTTTTGATATTAAAATAATATATAAATGGTTGTTATATCATATATACAGAATCACTAACATGTTATATTTATTATTTACATGAGTTACCCATCATTATTATACCCATCCAAATAATAATATATTGAATAACAATTACACCACGACGTGGAGACGGTAAGTCGTACGTACGCACATATGGTGACATGTTATTCAAAGGGTGGATAGAATACTGAATATGGTTGTACCATATTTATAATAACATCATAGTATATATATGATACTGGAGTTATTATTTTAGATTGGAAACAACAAAGGAAGAAGAAGTGGAAGAAGAAAGGAACTTGGAAAAGGGTGGTGAAATCATTACCTCTTCTTCGGGTTCTTCCTTTTGATTTGATAAAAAGGGCTCCATAGGTTGGATTTCTGATCAAACTAAGGCCTCTAGGTTGTAGTGAGGGATGTTGGGAGAGTATTTGGGCAGATTTTGTCCGATTAAAAAGGCTTTTAAGTAGTGAAGAAATGAGAAGGAGGAGTGCCAATATATAAGAGGGGTGAGGGGCACCTTTGGAAAATATAGAAATATTAATTTATAATAAATTTATATTCGGTTTTTAATGGCTTCAAAGTGGATTATTCAAATTTTAAGGTGGTAATGGGTCGAAAACCACTCAACCAATAGATATTAGACATGTTTTGGTACTTATATTAACCTTATATTTAAGTATTAACTCTAAGTTAATTAATTTCACTTTTACAATGTCTCTTTTTATTTTTATATTATATGGTTAATAAACTTACTATATACATCCAAGATACTGCCAAGAAGTCCATTAATGATACACCTATTATGAGATAAGTCTCTTGGACGAACCTTAGATTTTTAGGAATTTAATATCAATTAATAATATAATATTTGTTTTAAAAACGTTTTTATGTCAATTTTGACTCTATTCAATATTTGATTTTTGGAAACTCATAACAGAATTAATACTTCAAACAAAGTTAATTAAATCAATCCTAATATGTCATATTATCCTAGAAAATTATTTTAATTCCTTAAAAGTCTCAAATTTTTTGTATTTGGGTATTTATAATATCAATTATTTTTAATTTTCACTATTATGGTAATTACTCCATCATCGTTGTGTCATAAATAAATTAAATTATTTAAAGTCTAAAAATTAGAAATAAAATATAATTATGTAGTAAATCTTATTATCTGTCTAATGAATATTTACAAGGGAATTTATCTTATTTATTACCCTATATTAAAAATGTTTTAGTAAATAAACATTGATTTTAACTCTTTTAACACTTCTTTGAATTAAATAATAATAAATGTCTTAATCTAATCCAAGTGGACCTAAATGATAATATTTTATTCCTAAGGTTGTGTTTGGTCGAGATACACTTTTCCAATAGAATTATAACATGTGTTAGGGTAATATTAATATCATTTTTACCCTTAATTACCCTATTTACTTTTAACCGTGGTATATAAAATTAAAAAGTTACTATTCACCAAAAATTATTTTATCTCATTGAACCAAATTTTACTTCTTGATATTAACCATGTCTCTCGGTTTTTCGAAATTCCATTCACAGAAGCGGTAAAATTATGTTTTATGAATGAATTAAGTTTTTTAACTACCACTTAGTAGTTTCACTATTCATCAAAAATTGAATTTTTTCAAAACAATGCCAAAATTTCACCCTAAGCTATAATTGATTTTTAAAATTCAAAAATGATGTCTATAATAAAAAATTCTAAACATATAAGTTACATTAATTAATTTTATAATTAATTTCTGATGTTACAACAAATTGCGTGTTTTTAAGAAACAATATATACCAAATGATTGACAATTGTTTAGGTCCAATTTCAAAGTGAAATTAATTATAATGAACACCATTGGATAAAATGGTGAAAATATATTCTATATATAATTTAAAACCACTCAAATTCATAATTTATCAATATAAATTATTTCAATTAAAAAAGTTGTTTTTAATTAAAATTTAGTAATTTTCACTATTCATCAAAATATTAAAGTTATCCGAAAAGTACGAAAATTTCTCTTAGGATAAATTCGATATTCCGAATCCAAAAATGAAGTCCATTTTGAAATATAAAATATATATAATTTCAAAAAGTAGGTATTACTATTCATAACGGTTAATTTGATTGGTTATGGTGTGTTAGAACTCGGTGTTGCGTACAACACACGCTATCACATTATTCAAAGAGAATCGTACCGTAGAAGCTTGGGGTGTTACATTCTCCCCTCCTTCAAATAATTTCATCCTCGAAATTTCTAGAATACTTATCAAATGAAAAGACTCGGGTGGTTCTTCATTATAAGTTCCTCGGGTTCCCTCGTTGCCTCTTCCATCTTATGGTTTCTCCACAAAACATTTACCAAACGCATCGTCCGGTTTCTCAGTACTTGTTCTCTCATATCAAGAATCCTGACGGGCTCTTCTCAATAAGACAGATCGGGTTCCAGTTCTAACTCCTCATAGGTGAGTACATGCGTTGGGTCAGGCATGTATTTCCTCAATAGAGATACGTGGAACACATCGTGAACTTTGGAGAGACTTGGCGGAATTTCCAATTAGTAAGCTACCGCCCCAATTCATTCTAGAATTTCGAAAGGTCTGATGTACCTAGGACTCAATTTACCTTTCATAAAAAAATGTATGACTTCTTTCCATGGAGATACCTTTAGGAAAACATGATCACCGACTTGAAATACCAAATCCTTCCTTCGATTATCGGCATAGTTCATTTTCCTACTTTGAGCTGCTTTGATGTGATTTTGGATTACCTTCAACTTTCCCATCGTTTCCTCCACCAGTTCTGGACATACATGTTTTCTTTCACCAACATCATCTCAACAGGTTGGTGTACGACATCTATTTCCGTATAACGCTTCATATGGTGCCATCTGAATACTCGAATGGAAGCTATTGATAAAGGAAAATTCTACCAAAGGAAAATATTGATCCCACATACCCTGAAAGTCAAGTGAACACGATCTCAAAATGTCTTCTAAGGTTTGAATAGTCCGTTCTGATTGTTCGTATGTCTGAGGGTGGTAGGCAGTGCTCAAATAAATTTCAATATCTAGGGATTTCTGAATACTCTTCCAGAATCATGAAGTAAAACAGGGATCACGATCAGAAATAATAGATAGGGGTACTCCATGAAGTCTCACAACCTCATTAATATATAGTCTTGCTAGACGTTCTAGTGGTAGATCTTCTCTTATAGAAAGAAAATGTGCTGACTTGGTAAGACGATCAACAATAACCCATATTGCATCGTTTCTTCTAGGAGTATTTGGTAGTCCCATGACAAAGTCCATCGTAATATTTTCCCATTTCCACTCAGGTATGGGAAGGGGTTGCATGACTCCTCCAGGCTGTTGCCTTCCAGCTTTCACTTGTTTACAAACCATAAATCTTGACACAAAATCAGCAATCTCCCTCTTCTTGTTGTCCCACAAAAAATGTTCCTTCAAATATCTATACATTTTGGTTCTCCCAGGGTGTATAGTGAAATTGAAACTGTGAGAATCATCCAGCAATTCCCTTTTTAGATCAGGTATATCGGGAACACAAAGTCTCTTCCCAAATTTCAAAATTCCTTCTTCATACACAAAGTCTCTCAATCTCCCATCATTCACAGGTTTAATATTCTTTTGAAATTCTTCATCATCGGTCTGAGAACTCTTAATAATTTATAGTAATGATGTTTTGGCAACCATTTGAAAAATCATTGATGTTTCACCTTCCCTGGTTATTCCCATGTCCGTCTTCACTAGATCCATGAAAATTGGATCCCTTTCAATTCTCATATTGTTCAAAACTCCATGATCTTTTCTTTTCAAAGCATCTGCCACCTTGTTTGCCTTCCTCGGATGGTATTGTATCGTACAATCATAATCCTTGAGCAATTCAAGCCATCTCCTTTTCCTCATGTTGAGTTCTTTTTGTGAGAAAATATACTTCAAACTCTTGTGATCAGTATAAATCTCACATTTTTCTCCATAGAGGTAGTGCCTCCATATCTTCATATAAAAGATCACAACTTCTAACTGGAGATCATGAGTATGATAGTTTTGTTCATGAATTATCAACTGTCGTGATGCATAGGCAATAACTCTATCATTCTGCATAAGGACACAACCAAGTCCTTTCTTTGATTCATCACTATAAATAACGAACCCATCATTCCCCGATGGCAGAGTCAATATAGGAGCATTGACTAATCTTCTCTTTAGTTCTTCAAAACATTATTCACACTCTTTTGTCCAAACAAATTTATCCCCATTACGTGTGAGCTTCATTAATGGGTTAGCCAATCAGACAAAATTCTGGAGAAAACGTCGATAATAACCTGCCAAACCAATAAAACTACGTACCTCAGTTATACTCGTAGGTGCTAGCCATTATTGGATTGACTTGGTCTTAGAAGGATCAACAGAGATTCCATCTTTAGAGACAATATTGCCAAGAAAAGAAATCTCTTGAAGCAAGAATTCACACTTTCTAAACTTCCCATATAATTCATTCCTTCTCAGAGTCTTCAAGATAATGGGCAAGTGATTTTCATGATCTTCGTAGCTTTTTGAGTATACTAAGATATCATCAATAAATACCACCACAATATCATCGAGATACTCCTTGAAAACTCAATTCATCAGATCCATGAATACATAGGGTGAATTAGTCAATCCAAAAGGCATTACAGTAAACTCGTAATGCCCATACCTGGTTCGAAATGCTGTCTTCAGAATGTCTTCCTTTTTCACACACAACTGATGGTATCTAGATCGAAGGTCAATCTTTGAAAAGTATCGAGCTCCATGCAGTTGGTCAAATAAATCATCAATGTGTGATTGGGGATACATGTTCTTTATTGTTATAGCATTGATCTCTCTATAGTCGATACACAACCTCATAGATCCGTCTTTCTTTTTAACAAAAAGAATAGGGGCTCCCTATGGAGAAACACTAGGGAGAATAAATCTCTTATTACTCAATTCCTATAGTTTTTTCTTTAGTTCGACTAATTCTACAGTGGCCATTCTATAAGGGGTCTTTGATATAGGCCTTGATCCAGGAATTAAATCAATGGAAAACTCAACTTCTCGTTCTGGAGGATGTCCAGGTAAATCTTCCAGAAATACACCTAGAAATTCATTCACAACAGGTACATCCTCTATTTGAACATTCCTTTCCTCACCCACAGTTATTTCATTCTCTTCCTCACCAATAATTGAATTTAGTGGAGCTACTAGGGGTGGATCTAAATAAGAATTAGGCGGTGACGATTCTGCTCTAATGATAAGGTGTTCCTTATCATCATCATCAAGAATCATATCCTCTTTCTTCTTACAATAAATCTTCGCATCATAGTCTGAAAGCCAGTCCATATCGGGGATTATATCAAACTAAATCATAGGTATGACAATGTGATCAGCAGATAAGAAAAATTTATGTGCTCTAATTGGGACTGATTCACAAAACATTGTTGCAATGATACTTCCCTTAGGAGTTTTAACTGAAAACTCTCATGTTAAATCAAATTGGAAATATCTACTTTTCTTAGCAAAATGGGAAGATATGAAACAATGCGATGATCCAGAATCAAATAATGCATTTTCTAAACTTGAGGAAACCATTAAATTACCTGCCACCACGTCTTTCGGATCTTCTACATCAGCAGTAGTGATAACATAAGCTTGGCCTTGATCCCATGGCCTTTTCTGAGGTATTTTCTCCTGACGCTTAGGAAATTCATTTTCATAATGTCCCATCTCCCTAAAATTGTTGCACTGAACATTGGTAGCTTCCTTCTTCCCCTTAAAATCATGAGCTTGGTGGCCTTTTTCACCACACTTGTAAGAGACACACATTCCCTTCAATCAAGTACCGGGGTATTTCATCCCACATTTACCACAGGATGGATATTCAACCTTTCCCTTCTTCCCCTTATTTTCATTCCCAGATTGATCACCAGGTCTCTTCTTCTCTTTATTTGCTTTAAAGTCATAAGAAATAGATAATTCCTTTTCTGTTTTGATAGCACATGAGACAATGTCTTCGTACGATGAGAAGGATTGTGAGAGTAATGCTCGACGGAGAAATGGTTTTAACCCATCAAAGAAACGATCAATCTTACTTCTTGGGTTACGTATATAATATCCATCATACCTTGCTATCCTTGTAAAGTTAGACTCATACTTTGTGACATTCTCATCCTCCTTTTGTCTTAGACTCATAAATTGCCTTTCCATATCTGCTCGATGGTCGCGAGGAAAGTATTTTTCTAAAAATAGATCTTTGAACTCCCTCCATTTCATATTTGATACTTTATCATCTTCCTTCGTATTTTGAATCAATGACCACCATTGATCATCATCTCCAGTGAGTCGGTAAACTACCATGATTACTTTTTCCCTTTCACTACTCCCCAAAGCCTAAAATATTTTCTCTAGGGAATTTATCCATTGCTCAGCTACTAAGGGATTTGTAATCCCATTTAAAGTTGGTGGTTGTTGCCTCATGAATCGATCAAACATTGATCCTCCATGTTGCGGATCAGGGTGCTCCATACGGGTAAGGTTATTATTCATAACCTGAGTGAGTTGTCCCAGTATGGTGATTAGCTGATCGGCACCAGTTGCATCCCCAGCTCCATTATAATTATCTTGAACAGGAGGAAAATCCCTACATGGAGTGCGTGCGTTGATACGGTTTCCATTCCTTCCACTAGGCGCCTTTTCTAAACAATGGCATAAACTAGATCAGTTTGTGAATCAAAATATATAATCCCATATTTATAAAACACTTAACATAAATTGAACTATTTATGGATATAATCCATAATCATAAGAATGTTTTCTTTGAGGATGTATATACTCATAAACCCTTCATAATGATTTGTAAGGAGAATGAGAGTTATCCTAAGAATATCCCCCGGGAGTGTCGTAACCAAGAGTGCAGCAAGGCCCGTTGTCGTGCACCAGTTCCCGTTCGAGTCTAGCTCAAAGAGTTGTTTTCAGGTTTTACCCCTAGGTACATCTGTGCCAGATCTGCCTCTACCTGCTTGTATCCAGATAGGGATGTATTGCTCGGAAAACTCACAAAATCTCTACAATACCAAAATTCTCGGAAGTTCTTCTATACAAATCCTCAAAGTTCATCTTAGGTCTACATGCTCAAATCAGAGTTTATCTAAATCTAGCTTCCACGGTTTGTACTAAACTTCCTCTGATACCAACTGTAACGCCCCAAACCCAGTTACCTAGAGTCGGTGCATTATTACCTAACATTGGAATGATCACAAGAAAGATCACATCTCGAAAGACAGTTTGGTTTAGTAGCCTTGGAAACACTAGATATATTCATAAAGTTTTACATTACATCATAAAGTGAAAAACTACTACAAAAACATATTGTCTCCATATTCCACACACATATCCCCACATAATATCCCTGCAGGTCATTCATAATTTACTTCTTCACTTCCTGGGAAAAATAAAACATAGAAAAGGGGTGAGCTCAAATGCCCAGTAAGGATAACAATATAGTGGAAACTTTCATAATTAATAATAAACATTAAAGGCAATGTTGAACTTAAAAAAATCCTTTTAAACTTGAACATCAACATATTATGGAAAAAATAAAATGAAATAATTCCATTTACTTATTCACATGGATATTCAACTAATCGAATAATCACATGCAATATCAATAACCACTTTCATAATGATGGAATGCATAATGCCAGACTATCATAACCACATAGCCAAGGCCTCATGCCAAGACTACAAATAAGATTTTGTCAAGGCCTTGTGCCAAGACACTAGTTTGTCTCATGAGACCTACCGATGCATCGAGGAGATATAGCGGGCTCCACCCGTCACATATTAAGTCCAATGCATTCCGATATGAAAAGGTTTAAACATAACAAACACATTTGTATTAAACCTAGTATACGAAATGTCAATACTTTACCCATAAACCATAAATGGTATAAAAATAGCACATCCCCAGTCAAACATATCACAAAACCTTCAATACAATATAGAAGTTTTGTATCATAATAAATCAACTTCAAATAAGCTTAAAATCCATCAAAGGATATTGACATAGATGAGATCAAAACTCTTTTTAGAGAAATATCTCTTTCTTTTTTGAAATCAATTAAGAGTCATATATTTATAAAATAAAACATTTTATTTGAAAATATTCTTATAATATTGTAAGGGAAGCTTCGACGATATTGTAACGGCGGAAAATAACCGCACCCACCGTATAAGTAAAAAATAACATTCTTACCTTAATTCTGTCGAAAAGGTTAAAAACACCTTGTTTGGAAAACGACGGAAAGATTCCTTTACAAACCTCTTATAAAAAGTCAAACAAGGGTATAAATGACTTTAAATCATATTATATTAAATATTAAAATCATTTTGAAATACATTTCAAAGAAACATGATTGTGGATGATAAAGAAATCCCAGTAGATAATTACGTATAAACAACCTCAGATAATGAAGAGATTGCGAAATAACCATAACCTTGTACTTTTACTGGGTTGAGGTAGGTTAACATCCTGTATAATGGTGAAATAATTGTTATTCAATTATATAAGAATCATATTCATTAATATGATATCTTATATGATCTTTTAACATTGATTTGTTAATAATATCTTAGTGTTATCATTGTTTCGGGTGTTAACTTACTCGTTTTCTTTTATATGTTTTGTTACGTAAGCCATGTTTGTAATGGATAGGTTGTATATTATTCATATCCATAATGATATCAAGTCCTTAAACATCATTTTTAAATCATCAAATGATAATTATACTTGAATGGATACGATGGAGAATGAATTTCATCGCGTTCGTGGAGACGGTAGTCCGTACGAACACACGAGCGACAAAATCATTATTTTGATACTAAAATAATATATAAATGGATGGTATATCATATATAAAGAATCAATAAATGTTATATTTATTATTTACAAGATTTACCCATCATTATTATACCCATCCAAATAATAATATATTGAATAACAATTACACCACGACGTGGAGACGGTAAGCCGTACGTACGCACGTATGGTGATATGTTATTAAAAGGGTGGATAGAATACTGAATATGGTTGTACCATATTTATAATAACATCACAATATATATATGAAAGTGTATTTATTATTTTAGAATGGTAAAAACAAAGGAAGAATAAGTGGAAGAAGAAAGGAACTTGGAAAAGGGTGGTGAAATCATTACCTCTTCTTCGGGTTCTTCCTTTTTATTTGATCAAATGGGCTCCTTAGGTTGGCTTTCTGATCAAAATAAGGCCTCTAGGTAGTAGTGAGGGATTTTGGGAGAGTATTTGGGTAGAGTTTGGCCGAACCAAAATGCTTTGAATGTGTGATGAAATGAGATGGAGGAGTGCCCTTTTATAAGAGGGGTGAGGGGAACCTTTGGAAAATCTAGAAATATTAATTTATAATAAATTCATATTCGGTTTATAATGGCTCCAAAGTGGATTATTTAAATTTTAAGGTGGGTATGGGTCTAAAACCACTCAACCAATAGAATTTACATAGGTTTGGGTACCTATATTAACCTTATCTTTAAGTATTAACTCTAAGTTAATTAGTTTCACTTTTACAATGTCTCTTTGTATTTTTATATTATATTGTTAATAAACTTACTATATACATCTACGAGACCCCCAATTTGTCCATTAATGATACACCTATTATGAGAAAAGTCTCTTGGCCGAACCTTAGATTTTTAGTAATTTAATATCAATTAATAATATAATATTTGATTTAAAAACTCTTTTATGTCAATTTTGACACTATTCAATAGTTGATTTTTGTGAAACACATAAAAGACTTATTACTTCGCACAAAGTTATTTAAATCAATTCTAATATGTCATATTATCCTGGAAAATTATTTTAATTCATTAAAAGTCTCAAATTATATTTATTTGGGTATTTATAATATCAATTATTTTAAATTTTCATTATTATGGTAATTATTGCATCATCATTGTGTCATAAATAAATTAAATTATTTAAAGTATAAAAATTATAAATAAAATATAATTATGTTGTAAATCGTATTATCTTTGTAATGAATATTTACAATCGAATTTATCTTATGTATAACCCTATATTAAAAATGTTTTAGTAAATCAACATTGATTTTAACTCTTTTAACTCTTCTTTAAATTAAATAATAGTAAATGTCCTAATCTAATCCAAGTGGACCCAAATGATAATATTTTATTCCTAAGGTTGTTTTTGGTCAAGATACACTTGTCCAATAGAATTAGGACATGTTTTAGGGTAATATTAATATCATTTTTACCCTTAATTACCCTATTTACTTTTAACCGTGGTAAATAAAAGTAAAAAATTACTATTCACCAAAAATTATTATCATCTCATTGAACCACATTTTACTTCTTGATATTACCCGTGTCTCTCGGATTTTCGAAATTCCATTCGCAGAAGCGGTAAAATTATTTTTTATGAAAAAATTCAGTTTTTTAACTACCACTTAGTAGTTTCCCTAATCATCAAAAATTGAGGTTTTTCAGAACAATGCCAAAATATCACCCTAAGCTATAATTGATATTTCGAATTCAAAAATGATGTCTATTTTACGAAATTACAAACATATAAGTCTCATTAATTAATTTTCTAATTAATTCTTGCTGTTACAACAAATTGCGTGTTTTTAAGAAACAATTTATACCAAAAGATTGACAATTGTTTAGGTCCAATTTAAAAGTGAAATTAATTCTAATGAACACCATTGGATAAAATGGTAAAAATATATTCTAAATATACTTTAAAACCACTCAAATTCATAATTTATCAATATAAATTATTTCTATTAAAAAATTTGTTTTTAATTAAAATTTAGTAATTTTCACTATTCATCAAAATATTAAAGTTATCCAAAAAGTACCAAAATTTTACCTCAGGTTAAATTCGATATTCCAAATCCAAAAATGAAGTCCATTTTGAAATATTAAATATATATAATTTCAAAAAGTAGGTATTACTATTCATAACGGCTAGTTTGATTGGTTATGGTGTGTTAGAACTCAGTGTTGCGTACAACACTCACTATCACATTATTCAAAGATAAGCGTACCGTAGAAGCTTGGGGTTTTACATTCTCCCCTCCTTCAAATAATTTCATCCTCGAAATTTCTAGAATACTTATCACATGAAAAGACTCCGGTGGTTCTTCATCATAAGTTCCTCGGGTTCCCACGTTGCCTCTTCCATCTTATGGTTTCTCCACAAAACTTTTACCAAACACATCGTCCGGTTTCTCAGTTTTTGTTCTCTCGTATCCAGAATCCTGACGGGCTCTTCGCAATAAGACAGATCGAGTTCCAGTTCTAACTCCTCATAGGTGAGTACATGCGTTGGTTCAGGCATGTATTTCCTCAACAGAGATACGTGGAACACATCGTGAACTTTGGAGAGACTTGGCGACATTGCCAATTGGTAAGCTAGAGCCCCAATTCGTTCTAGAATTTCGAAAGGTCCGATGTACCTGGGACTCAATTTACCTTTCATACCAAAATGTATGACTCTCTTCCATGGAGATACCTTTAGGAAAACATGATCACCGACATGAAATACCAAATCCTTCCTTCGATTATCGGCATACCTCTTTTTCCTACTTTGAGCTGCTTTGATGTGATTTTGGATTACCTTCACCTTTTCCATCGTTTCCTCCACCAGTTCTGGACCAAAAAGTTTTCTTTCACCAACATCATCTCAATAGGTTGGTGTGCGACATCTATTTCCGTATAACGCTTCATATGGTGCCATATGAATACTCGAATGGAAGCTATTGTTATAGGAAAATTCAACCAAAGTTAAATATTGATCCCACATACCCTGAAAGTCAAGTGAACACGATCTCAGCATGTCCTCTACGGTTTGAATAGTCCGTTCTGATTGTCCGTCTGTCTGAGGGTGGTAGGCAGTGCTCAAATGATGTTCAGTATCCAGGGATTTCTGAAGACTCTTCCAGAATCTTGAAGTAAAACGGTGATCACGATCTGAAATAATCGATAGAGGTACTTCATGAAGTCTCACAACCTCATTAATATATAGTCTTGCTAGACGTTCCAGTGGTAGATTTTCTCTTATAGCACGAAAATGTGCTGACTTGGTAAGACGATCAACAATAACCCATATTGAATCGTTTCTTCTAGGAGTATTTGGTAGTCCCGTGACAAAGTCCATTGTAATATTTTCCCATTTCAACTCAGGTATGGGAAGAGGTTGCATGACTCCTCCAGGCTATTGCCTTCCAGATTTCACTTGTTGACAAACCATACATGTTGACACAAAATCAGCAATCTCTCTCTTCATGTTGTCCCACCAAAAACGTTCCTTCAAATCTCTAAACATTTTGGTGCTCCCAGGGTGTATAGAGAAATTGGAACTATGAGCATCATCCTGCAATTCCCTTTTTAGATCAGGTATATCGGGAACACAATGCCTCTTCCCGAATTTCAAAATTCCTTCTTCATACACAAAGTCTCTCAATCTCCCATCATTCACAGCATTAATATTCTTTTGAAATTCTTCATCATCGGTCTGAGAAATCTTAATCCTTTCTAGTAAATATAGTTTGGAAACCATTTGAAAAAACATTGATGTTTCACCTTCCCTGGTTATTCCCATGTCCATCTTCACTAGATCCATGAAAATTGGATCCCTTTCAATTCTCATATTGTTCAAAACTCCATGATCATTTTTTCTCAAAGCATCTTCCACCTTGTTTTCCTTCTCTGGGTGGTAGTGTATCGTCCAATCATAATCCTTGAGCAATTCAAGCCTTCTCCATTGCCTCATGTTGAGTTCTTTTTGTGAGAAAATATACTTCAAACTCTTGTGATCAGTATAAATCTCACATTATTCACCATAGTGGTAGTTCCTCCATATATTCAGCGCAAATATCGCAACTGCTAACTTGAGATCATGAGTAGGATAGTTTTGTTCATGAATTTTCAACTGTCGTGATGCATAGTAAATAACTCTATCATTCTGTATAAGGACACAACCAAGTCCTTTCTTCGATGCATCACCATAAATAACGAACCCATCATTCACCGATGGCAGAGTCAATATAGGAGCATTGACTAATCTTCTCTTCAGTTCTTCAAAACATTCTTTACACTCTTTTTTCCAAACAAATTTAACCCCTTTACGTGTGAGATTCATTAATGGGTTAGCCAATCGGGCAAAATTCTGGACGAAACATCGATAATAACCTTCCAAACCAATAAAACTACGTACCTCAGTTATACTCGTAGGTGCTGGCCATTCTTGGATTGAATTGGTCTTAGAAGGATCAACAGAGATTCCATCTTTAGAGAAAATATGGCCAAGAAAATAAATCTCCTGAAGCCAGAATTCACATTTGCTAAACTTCCCATATAATTCATTCCTTCTCAGAGTCTTCAAGATAATGTGCAAGTGATTTTCATGATCTTCGTAGCTTTTGGAGTATACTAATATATCATCAATAAATACCACCACAAATTCATCGAGATACTCCTTGAAAACTCTATTCATCAGATCCATGAATACAGAGGGTGTATTTGTCAATCCAAAAGGCATTACAGTAAACTCGTAATGCCCGTACCTGGTTCGAAATGCTGTATTCAGAATGTCTTCCTTCTTCACACACAACTGATGGTATCCAGATCGAAGTTCAATCTTTGAAAAGTATTGAGCTTCATGATGTTGGTCAAATAAATCATCAATGCGTGGTAGGGGATACATTTTCTTTATTGTTATAGCATTGATCTCCCTGTAGTTGATACATAACCTCATAGATCCATCTTTCTTTTTAACAAAAAGAACATGGGCTCCCCATGGAGGAACACTAGGGCGAATAAATCCCTTATTACTCAATTACTCTAGTTGTTTATTTAGTTCGACTAATTCTATAGTGGCCATTATATAAGGGTTATTTGATATAGGCCTTGATCCAGGAATTAAATCAATGGAAAACTCAACTTCTCATTCTGGAGGATGTCTAGGTAATTCTTCCAGAAATACATCTACAAATTCATTCACAATAGGTACATCCTCTATTTGAACATTCCTTTCCTCACCCATAGTTATTTCATTCTGTTCCTCCCCAATAATTGAATTTAGTTGAGCTACTGGGGGTGGATCTAAATAAGAATTAGGCGGTGATGATTCTGTTCTAAACATAAGGTGTTCCTTATCATCATCATCAAGAATCGTAACCTCTTTCTTCTTACAATAAATCTTCACATCATAGTCTGAATGCCAGTCCATACCGAGGATTATATCAAACTAAATCATAGGTATGTCGATGAGATCAGCAGATAAAGAAAATTTATGTGCTCTAATGGGGACTGATTCACAAAACATTGTTGCAATGATACTTCCCTGAGGAGTTTTAACTGAAAACTCCCTTGTTAAATCAAATTGGAAATATCTAATTTTCTTAGCAAACTGGGATGATATGAAACAATGCGATGATCCAGAATCAAATAATGCATTTGCTAAACTTGAGGAAACCATTAAATTACCTACCACCACATCTTTCGGAGCTTCTACCTCAGCAGTAGTGATAACATAAGCTTGGCCTTGATCCCTTGGCCTTTTCTGAGGTAAGTTCCCCTGACGCATAGGACATTCATTTTCATAATGTCCCATATCCCTGCAATTATAGCACTGAACATTGATAGCATCTTTCTTCCCCTTGCAATCATGTGCTTGGTGGCCTTTTTCACCAAACTTGTAACAGACACCCATTCCCTTCAAGAAAGTACCGGGGTATTTCTTCCCACATTTACCACAGGATGGAAATTCAAACTTTCCCTTCTTCCCTTTACTTCCATTCCCCGACTGATCAGCATATCTCTTCATCTCTTTCTTTGCTTTAAAATCATAAGACTTAGAGAATTCCTTTTTTTGTTTTGATAGCACATGAGACAATGTCTTCGTACGATGAGAAGGATTTTGAGACTAATGCTCGACGGAGAAATGGTTTTAAACCATCAATGAAATGATCAATCTTACTTCTTGGGTTACGTATATAATCTCCAGTATACCTTGCTAACCTTGTAAAGTTAGCCTCATTCTTTGTGACATTCTCATCCTCCTTTTGTCTCAGACTCAGAAATTACCTTTCCATATCTGCTCGATGGTCGCGAGAAAGTATTTTTCTAAAAACAGATCTTTGAACTCCCTCCATTCCATATTTGATACTTCATCATCTTCTTTCGTATTTTGAATCATTGACCACCATTGATCAGCATCTCCAATGAGTCGGTAAACTGCCATGATAAATTTCTCCCTTTCAATACTCCCCAATGCCTGAAATATTATCTGTAGGGAATTTATCCATTGCTCAGCTACTAAGGGATTTGTACACCCATTGAAAGTTGGTTGTTGTTGCCTCATGAATCGATCTAACTTTGATCCTCCACGCTGGGGATCAGGGTGCTCAATACGGGTAAGGTTATTATTCATAACGTGAGTGAGTTTTCCTAGTATGGTGATTAGTTGATCGGCACTAGTTGGATCACCATCTCCATTATAATTAACTTTTATAGGAGGGAAATCCCTACATGGAGTGCGTGCATTGATACGGTTTCCATTTCTTCCACTAGGCGCCATTTCTAAACAATGGCATAAACTAGATCAGTTTGTGAATCAAAATACATAATCCCATACTTATAAAACACTTAACATAAATTGAACTATTTATGGATATAATCCATAATCATAAGAATGTTTTCTTTGAGGAAGTATATACTCATAAACCCTTCATAATGATTTGTAAAGAGAATGAGAGCTATCCTAAGCATATCCCCTGGGAGTGTCGTAACCAAGAGTGCAGCAAGGCCCGTTGTCGTGCACCAGTTCTCGTTCGAGTCTAGCTCAAAGCGGTGTTTTCAGGTTTTACCCCTAGGTACATCTGTGCCAGAGCCGCCTCTACCTGCTCGTATCTAGATAGGGATGTATTGCTCGGAAAACTCAAAAAATATCTACAATACCAAAATTTTCGGAAGTTCTTCTATACTAATCCTCAATGTTCATCTTAGGTCTACGTGTTCTAATCAGAGTTTATCTAAATCTAGCTTCCACGGTTTGTACTAAACTTTCTCTGATACCAACTGTAACGCCCTGACACCAGTTACCTAGAGTCGGTGCATTATTACATAACATTGGAATGATCACAAGAAATATCAAATCTCGAAAGACCGATTCGTTTAGTATCCTTGGAAACACTAAATATATTCATAAAGTTTTACATTACATAATAAAGTGAAAAACTAATAGAAAAACATATTGTCTCCATATTCCACACACATGTCCCCATATAATATCCCTACAGGTCATTCATAATTTACTTCTTCACTTCCTGGGAAAAATAAAACATAGAAAAGGGGTGAGCTCAAATTCCTAGTAAGGATAACAATATAGCGGAAAATTTCATAATTAAGAATAAACATTTAAGGAAATGTAGAACGTAAAACAATGGCCTTTTAAGCTTGAAAAAATCTACATAGTAAGGCAAAAATAAAATTAAATAATTCCATTTACTTATTCACATTGATATTCTACTAATCGAATAATCACATGCAATATCAATAACCACTTTCATAATGATGGAATGCATAATGCCAGACTATCATAACCACATAGCCAAGGCCTCATGCCAAGACTAAAAATAAGATTTTGTCAAGGCCTTGTGCCAAGACACTAGTTTGTCTCAGGAGACCTACCGATGCATCGAGGAGATATAGCGGGCTCCACCCGTCACATATTAAGTCCAATGCATTCCCATATGAAAATGTTTAAACATAACATACACATTCGTATTAAAACTAGCATAAGAAATGTCAATACTTTCACCATAAACCATGAATGGTATAAAAATAGCACATCCACAGTCAAACATATCAAAAAACCTTCAATACAATATAGAAGTTTTGTATCATAATAAATCAACTTCAAATAAGCGTAAAATCCATCAAAGGATATTGACATAGATGAAATCAAAACACTTTTTAGAGAAATATCTCTTTCTATTTTGAAATCATTTAAGAGTCATATATTTATAAAATAAAACATTTTCTTTGAAAATATTCTTATAAGCTTGTAAGGTAAGCTTCTACGATTTTGTAACGGCGGAAAATAACCGTACTCGCCGTATATGTTAAAAAAACATTCTTACCTTAATTCTGTCGAAAAGGTTAAAAGCACCTTGTTTGGAAAACGACGGAAAGATTCCTTTATAAACCTCTTATAAAAAGTCAAACAAGGGTATAAATTACACTAACTCATATTATTTTAAATAGTAAAATCTTTTTGAAATACATTTCGACGAAACATGGATGTGGATGATAATGAAATCCCAGTAGATAATTACGTATAAACAACCTCAGATAATGAAAAGGTTGCGAAATAAACCTTACCTTGTACTTTTCCTTGGTTGGGATAGGTTAACCTCCGGTATAATGGTGAAATAAATTTTATTAAATTATACAATAATCATATACATTAATATGATATCATATATGATCTTTTAACATTGATTTGTAAATAATATCATAGTGTTATCGTTGTTTCGGTTGTTAACTTACTCGTTTTCTTTTATATGTTTTGTTACGTAAGCCATGTTTGTAATGGATAGGTTGTATATTATTCATATCCAGAATGATATAAAGTCCTCAAACATCATTTTTAAATCATCAAATGATAATTATACTTGAATGGATACGATGGAGAATGAATCTCATCGCGTTCGTGGAGACGGTAGTCCGTACGTACGCACGAGCGACTATATCAATCTTTTGATATTAAAATAATATATAAATGGATGGTATATAATATATACATAATCATTAACATGTTATATTTATTATTTACATGAGTTAGCCATCATTATTATACCCATCCAAATAATAATATATTGAATAACAATTACACCACGACGTGGAGACGGTAAGCCGTACGTACGCACGTATGGTGACATGTTATTCAAAGGGTGGATAGAATACTGAATATGGTTGTACCATATTTATAATAACATCATAGTATATATATGATACTGGAGTTATTATTTTAGAATGGTAACAACAAAGGAAGAAAAAGTGTAAGAAAAAAGGAACTTGGAAAAGGGTGGTGAAATCATTACCTCTTCTTCAGGTTCTTCCATTTGATTTGATCAAAAGGGATCCTTAGGATAGCTTTCTGATCAAACAATGGCCTCTAGGTTGTGGTGAGGGATTTTGGGAGAGTATTTGGGCAGATTTTGGCCAATCCAAAAGGCTTTGAAGGTGTGAAGAAATGAGAATGAGGAGTGCCCTTTTATAAGAGGGGTGAGGGGCACCTTTGGAAAATCTAGAAATATTAATTTATAATAAATTCATATTCGGTTTTTAATGTCTCCATAGTGGATTATTTAAATGTTAAGGTGGGAATGGGTCGAAATCCACTCAACGAATAGAATTTAGACAGGTTTGGATACTTATATTAACCTTATCTTTAAGTATTAACTCTAAATTAATTAGTTTCACTTTTACAATGTCTCTTTGTATTTTTATATAATATGGTTAATAAACTAACTATATACATCCAAGCGATGCCCAAGTGGTCCATTAATGATTCACCTATTATGAGATAAGTCTCTTGGCCGAACCTTAGATTTTTAGAAATTTAATATCAATTAATAATATAATATTTGTTTTAAAAACTCTTTTATTTCAATTTTGACACTATTCAATAGTTGATTTTTTGTAAAACTCATAACAGAATTATTACTTAGAACAAAGTTAATTAAATCAATCCTAATATATCATATTATCCTAGAAAATTATTTTAATTCATTAAAGGTCAAAAATTATATTTATTTGGGTATTTATAATATCAATTATTATAAATTTTCACTATTATGGTAATTACTGCATCATCATTGTGTCATAAATAAATTAAATTATTTAAAGTCTAAAAAGTAGAAATAAAATATCATTATGTATTAAATCTTATTATATTTCTAATTAATATTTACAAGCGAATTTATATTATGTATAAACCTATATTAAAAATGTTTTAGTAAATAAACATTGATTTTAACTCTTTTAACTCTTCTTTGAATTAAATAATAATAATTGTCCTAATCGAATCCAAGTGGACCTAAATGATAATATTTTATTCCTATGGTAGTTTTTGGTCGAGACACACTTTTTCAATAGAATTAGGACATGTGTTAGGGTAATATTAATATCATTTTTACCCTTAATTACCCTATTTAGTTTAACCGTGGTAAATAAAAGTAAAAAGTTACTATTCACAAAAAAAATTATTTTCATCTCATTGAACCACATTATACTTCTTTATATTAACTGTGTCTCTCGGATTTTCAAAATTCCATTCACCGAAGTAGTAAAATTAAGTTTTATTAAAAAATTCAGTTTTTAACTACCACTTAGTAGTTTCACTATTCATCAAAAATTGATGTTTTTCAGAACTGTGCCAAAATTTCACCCTAAGCTATAATTGATATTCCGAATTCAAAAACGATGTCTGTTTTAAAAAATATCAAACATATAAGTTTCATTAATTAATTTTATAATTAATTCCCGCTGTTACAACAAAAAGCTTATTTTTAAGAAACAATATATACCAAAAGATTGACAATTGTTTAGGTCCAATTTCAAAGTGAAATTAATTCTAATGAACACCATTGAATAAAATGGTAAAAATATATTCTAAATATACTTTAAAACCACTTAAATTCATAATTTATCAATATAAATTATTTCAATTAAAAAAGTTGTTTTTAATTAAAATATAGAAATTTTCACTATTCATCAAAATATTAAAGTTATCCGAAAAGTAGCAAAATTTGACCTTAGGCTAAATTCGATATTCCGAATTCAAAAATGAAGTCCATTTTGAAATAAAAATCATATATAATTTCAAAAAGTAGGTATTACTATTCATAACGGCTAGTTTGATTGGTTATGGTGTGTTAGAACTCGGTGTTGCGTACAACACACGCTATCACATTATTCAAAGAGAAGCGTACTGTAGAAGCTTGTGGTGTTACAGCCTAACCCTTATGTTTCAACCTACAAGTACTAGAAACCCTCTGGGAGGCACACACAATATCTCTCCTCTGGTTCAGCTAAATAATAGACTCTATGAGGAAGCACTCACCGTCAATTTTCCTTATAGTCTCGTATCGTACTAAAGGCTCTCTGGGGAAGCACTCAAGGACTCATTCCCCCAGTGGCCCGTGTCGAGGAACTACAGACTCTATGAGGAAGAACTCAACATCAATTCTCTATGTGGTCTCACATCGAAAAATTAAATACACTCTGGAGAAGCCCTTACGTAAATTCTAACTATGGTCCACTACACTAGGTTCTCACAGACCTATATAAAAAAACATGCATAGTGCGTGTATCGCCCCAAGTAAACCTCAAGAACTACTTGGCTATCATTCTAAGGCACAACAACATAACATTACAATAGTTCCACTATCCTACAACTAGGCATGGAAACTAGAAAAACGCATAACAAGAAAAACATGCATGGAGAAACATCTAGAGCATAGTAAAAATTACCATATTCACAAGAATTAACCTATACTCAAGAAATAAACCAATACAGGCAACAACAGGGAAAAAATATGAGACACACACACAAGACCCCATTCAAGGGAATTGGTGGAATTTCAAAAAATATTCAAAGAATTCCTACAGAAAGGCAGAAACCACCAACCTTGATGCTAGGAGATCGATATACATGAACCACGATGATTGATTCTCCTTATAATGTCTAAGGTCTAAGAACAACTTTTAAAATGATCAACCCACGATAACTTAATAACAAGGGGGAATTGGAAAACAAGGCTCTAGGAGAAGAAAGAATTCACCGCTGCAATTACAACGCACTCTCCGGTGTTCGAATTGGAGGATGGACGGAGGCTAGAGAATTTTGAGAAGTTTTGTGGTTGCACAGGTTATCTCGGACAAAGAACCTGTAGAAGAAGAGTGTTCTGTTCGTCAGGTGTGTCCCTGGTCCGTTTAATGAAAAAAAATTACACGGTGTGTGCTTCTTGAGGACACAACATGTACTCCATTTTCACGTACTCCTCATAAAGCGGTCTTCACTTAACTCCTACACATCGTGTGTGTGGCCTAGACACGGCCATCACACTGCCCGGTGCGGTAAGGGAGTACACAGTGTGTACTTCAAAAATTTCCAGAGACCCCTCTTCTCTCAAAAACTCCAGGAAAAGAAAGACATACCTGAAAAAGAAGATCTGGGTTCTTAGAGACTTCCCCCCTTAAAGAAATTCATCCCCAAATTCCCCTAGCGTGGTGTAGTAGAAGAAACCCCTAATAGCTCTGGCCACTGCGATCAAACATCGACCTCTCTCTCCCAAGTCTCGTCCTACACTCGCCCGTGCTGCCATAACACTAATAATAGAGGAACAGACCGGCCACAGAGAACCTTCATACTGTGATCAGCAATCCGGATGGGATGCTCCTCAAACGACGCATCGGATTCAAGCTCAAACTCCTCAGGTTGAAAGACATGAGACAGTTCTAAAAAGTAACGTCGGAGCTGAGAGATTTGGAAGACGTCGTGCATGGCCTGGTACCTCTGAGGAAACTACAACCGATAGACAACCGACCCAACTCTCTCCAATTCCTCAAACAGACTGACGTAGCTTGGTGAAAGCTTACCCTCTCTTCGAATCCTCTTCTGTCCCAATCTCGGTGCGACAAGCAGGAAAACCTGATCCCCGACCTCGAACTCCAGAGGTCATCTCCGTTGATCAGCATAAGACTTATGTCGAGACTGTGTTGTAGCCATCCTCTTCTGAATCAACTCCATCTATTTTGAGGTCTCCTTAACCATAAGAGGTCCCAATGAAGCTGCCTCTCTTGCTTCCAGCCAGTATAAAGGTGATCGGCATGGCCTACCGTACAAAGTCTCGTAAGGTGCTATCTAAATAGTCGCATGAAAATAATTGTTGTAGGCAAACTCCACCAGAGGGATATGCTTCTCCCAAGAACCTCCAATTTCTAAAATGCAAGCTCAGAGCATATCCTCAAGAACCTGGATCATACGATCGGACTGGCCATCTTTCTAGGGATCGTATGCTATACTCAAAATGTACCTATGTACCCAAAGCCCTCTGAAGCCCCTATCATAACTGAGAAGTAAATCGTGCTTCCATGTATGAAAAAATGGAGTGTGGAACTCCATGTAGACGTAAAATCTCTCAGATGTAAAGTCGTCCCAAATCATTAACACTAAAGGTCTTCTTGATCGGTAAGAATTGAGCCACCTTCGTAAGCCTTTCGACGACAACCCAAACTGCATTGTTCCCTCAAGGCGACCTCGGCAATCTGGTCATGAAGTCCATCGCGACATCGTTCCACTTCCACTCCGGAATGAGTAAATGCTGCAAAAGGTCTGCTGGTTGCTGATGCTCTGCCTTCACCTAATGACAAGTAGAACATCTCTTGACAGAACTAGCAATATCTCTCTTCATACATGGCCACCAGTACTGGTAATGAAGATCTATATACATCTTAGTGATGCTTGGATGAACTACCCAAACTGAGGAATGAAAATCCCACATCTGCTCCTCGCATATGTCTGATGGCACCCATACACTTCCCTAGAAACACAAGATCTCATCCTCACCCACTATCCATCCAGGAAGAGGGTCCTCTCTTGACATACTCTCCCGTAGGAAAATGCCTTCTGAGTCTGATAGATCCCTCATTTTACCCGATCAAGTAGAGTAGAGGTAACAACTATAGAAGATAGGAAAGTTTTTCTCTGTCTGTCATGCACCTCCAGATGCATCTCAGAGAATAGAGCCATAAGCTTCCACTCACTGCTGGCCTCCTGAACTGCCTGAATCTGAGTTATCTTTCTCAACACATCTGCTACTGCGTTTCCCTTTCTCAGTGTATAGGCATGCTCAAAATCGAAAGACTGAAGATACTCGACCCACCTACGATGTCTCAGATTCAGATCACGTAGAGAGAATATTTACTTGAGACTCTTGTGGTCGGTGAAAACCACAAAGTGCTCTCCCAGATGGTAATGTCTCCAATAGCATAAGGAATGAACAACAACTTCCAAATCTAGATCGTGTGTCGAGTAGTTCCTCACATGTGGCCTCAACTGTCGAGACCCATATGCAATGAATCCATCTCCCTGAATAAGCACACCGCCTAGTTTGATACCTGAAGCATCACAATAAATAGTATAGCCTTTTCCTGGCTCTGGCAAGACTAGTATAGGTGCTGACATCAACCTTTCCTTCAGCTCCTGAAAGGCTGACTCACAAGAATTTGACCACAAGAACTTCTCCCCCTTCATGGTCACACCTGTCAAAGGTGCTTCTAGGCGAGAAAAGTCTTGAATGAAGCATCTGTAGTATCCATCCAGCCCTGAGAAACTCTGTACCTCAAAAACATTCTTCGGCTGCCCCCAGGAAACTACATCTCTCACTTTATCTAGGTCCACGGATACTCCTTCCTCTGAGATGACATGACCCAAGAAGTGAATTTTATCCATCCAAAAGTGGAACTTTGAGAGTTTAGCATAAAATGATGCTCTCTATGTATAATAAGAACGATCTCAAGATGGGTAGCGTGGTCATGTAGAGTGTGAGAGTACACCAAGATATCATCCACGAAGACCATGAAGAAGGAATCTATGTAAGGATGGAACACTGATTTCATCAGTTCCATGAAAACTGTTGGCGCATTCATGAGACCGAACAGCATAACCGTATACTCGTAGAGACCATACCTACTCCTAAAGGATGTCAAAGGTATATCTGATGGTCTAACGCGCAAATGATGATACCCAAACCTCAAATTGATCTTTGGGAACACCTGGGATCCTCAAAGATGATTTAAATGATCATCAATCCTTGGAAAGGGATATCGGTTCTTGACTGTCAACTGGTTCAGCTTCCGATAATCCACACAGAGCCTCAGGGTACCATTTGCCTTCTTCGCAAACATGACAGGTGAACCCCTAGAAGGAGTACTGGGTCGGATGAAACCCTTTACTAGCAACTCTTCCAACTGCTTCTTGACCTCCTGAAACTCAGGTGTAGCCATATTATAGGGAGGAATGGACACTAGTGATGCACTTGGAACACGATCAATAGAGAATTCCACCTCATGCTCTAGAGGAAAACCTGAATAGTCTTATAGTAAGACATCCCTAAAACGCACCACCACAGGAGGAAAGTCTAACTGTGAAGTCCCCTGGTCATCCAGATAAAGACTAGAAATCTGGGTCGTAACCCCTCATAGACCGAGTCCTTCTCAACTCGCCTGAACATCCCATTCACCTCTATGAAGAAAAGATTCACCGAATGATGAAATGAAACTCACCCAATGGCCATAACAGTCGACAACATTTTGGAGGGGAACCAACCAGTCCATCTTGAGAATGACATCAATGCCTGTCATAACTAGGACATAGTGATCCCATAAGAAACAATACCCTACAACCTCAAGAGGGCACTCTCTACACTGACGTACACTAGATTTTCTTGTCCCCAAAGGTGTGTCTAGGGTCAAAAAGACCGCAGAAGAAAGGATACATATCCCAAGGATCTCCACAACAGCAACAAAGATAAAGCTTTGCGTAGCACCTGTATCGAAAAAGGTTAAAGATAAAACTGAGGCTACTGAAATCATACCTCGAACTGGAGAAGATCGGGGATCCTTATCCTGATAGGTCTGATCCATAAAAAATGTATGGCCTGCCCTGCGGCCCTCTGACACTACCTGACCACTCTAAGCTGATCTTCCCTACTAACGCTGAAGGACTGGTGACTGAATATCACGGCCTCAACCTCCACCTCGGCCCAAACGGTGGAAGAACTCTAGTTCCCCGACTGGTGAGAAACCGGTGGTGCTGCTCTTGAACGAGGAGTCATGGAAGAACCACCGTCACCAGCTACTAGTGAGAAAACCTGGCCAAAACGTTGATGGTGACCCATCTTGCCACATGATCGGCACTCCAATGTGTCTCTCTGGCACTGCGGCCTCGTGTGCCCTGCGCTTCCACACTGGTAGCATACTACCTGGATAACTGAAGATGTATCTCGCCTCCTCGGATCACCGCGCGTGGACTACCTACAGCGCTTCCGGCCGTCAACTGGAGGTACACTAGCTCTGGAAGCAAAACCGCACTGGATCGTAAATCCAGTGTCTCTCAGATTGCACTCCACAATCAGTGCCTGGTTTATGATGGAAGTGATAGAAGTCAACTGGAAGATATTCACCTGTGAGAGGATGTCCTTTCTAAGACCACCCTCAAACTTCCTTTCTAAGAACACCACATATGTACCCCGGAGGGGTGTGAAATGCTGCAACTCGGTGGAACAATAGGAATACTCCATGAAAGAAGGAGTACCCTAATCTAGACTCATGAAATCCCAGGATCGATCGGCCCTCAGGGTCTTTGGGTAGAATTAGTCGTAAAACACGTGCTGGAACTCCTCCAAAGCCATAACCTGCTGATTACCCGCCGGTGAGATCACATCCCAGCACCTCTTGGAGGAGTCTCGTAGCATATATGTAGAAAGATTGACCCGCCTCTCTGGAGGTGCCTCCAGATGCTCAAAGATTTTCAGCATGGCTTCCATGCATGACTCTGCAACCTGTGGTCCTCCTTCCTCCATGAAAGTAGGATGATGCTACTGCTGGAAAACCCGCGTCAAGTATAACATAGTCGTGGAAGGAGAAGGTGCTCTCTGAAATGTTTGCATCATTCTCATAAAGCCTTCCCTGAACTACGCATCAACTCCTGCAACTGGTAAGACAGCCGGTGCCAAGGCTGGGCCAACTGGAGGATCATCAAGAAGTCCCTGATCAGCCATATCTAGGGACTGATCACCATCTGTCAACTGACATACAACCGAAGGACGTCTCGGTGGAATAGCTTTGAAAGATCAAAATCATACATTAGATCAGGAAAACAAGGACATAGAACAAAGGAGTACAAAATGAAAACAAGAGAAAGAAACACTCAAGTTTTACAAGACAAGACTATATGGTGTGTATAACCCCAACATGACGTGTACTTAACTTTATTCCCTTGCATGTGTCTCATTGCACAGCTAACCCACACGGTCCTCTTAAACTGAGACTACACGGCATGTTCCTGTTGGACACGAAATATTGTAGACAAGGTTTCAATGACCCATGTTTTTAGTTGCACGGCTGGTTACACAGTAGATACTACACGGCGTGTTCCGAACAAACACAATGTGTACTTGAACATTTTTCCCGACCCGTGTTCTTGGCGGCACAGCCGGGTACACGGCTGAAACTACACGGTGTGTACTTCTAGATTTTTCCCGAACCGTGTTCATGGCGACACGGATGGGTTCAAGGCAGGCCCTTAAACGATGTGTTCCGAACAAACACGGCATGTATAGGAGAAGATAACACCGGCCAGTGTTGTTCGTGATACGGCTGGGTACCTGGAACAAGACTACACGACATGTTCGTTACCAACATGGCGTGTTTTACTCGAGCTTCCCCGGCACGTGTTGTTAGGGACATGGCCGAGTACACGGATATATACTACACGGCATGCACCTACCGTACACGGCGTGTTCCTAGAGGCATTTCCTCAACACCGTGTTCCTGCTCACATAGTCAGTGAAACTGTCTGAAACTACACGACATGTAGTCATAAAGTACACGTTGTGTATTATGGGATTTTCCGGACAGTAGCTCAGAAACTGCACCAAAGCCCAGAAACACATAAAACAAGGCATGCATGTGCCAAATTATGATCCATGAGGGCCCATACTCCCCACGAACCAAAGTTTGGCATCCAAAACAATCTTATATAAAGGAAAACAGGTCAATGATTCACAAATTTCTGATTCAACAGGGCCCATAACACCTCAAGAACCAAAACATGGGATTCATATAAGCAAGGTAAAATACAAAACAGTCCTATATCAACATCAGAGATTCTATCAAGGATCTATCACAACAACATTCATAATCTACCAAAAGTCAATCACAACAACATGAAATTGGTAATACACCCTAGATGGATTGGAAAGAATGCATGACATCTGATTTCTAACAAGTGCCTATATGATGTGTTAGATGGAATACCCTCATATCATCAGGTTGCGATAGAAATTAAACCTGAATAGCAACAACAGTAACAACAGAGGTCATGTGAATCAGTCTAGGTGAAATCATAACAACTATAAAATCTCAAAACTATAAAATCCAATAAATGAGGTAGTATGGCTTATACTGGTTAGCTACTCTCAGGCATAGCTTATTACCAATTACCAAATCCATCCTATCACTGGCTAGAGGCTCCAAATAGTAAATCTAGAGAATGAAAACCCCTCTGATACCACATTGTAACATCCCTATTCCGGAAGCCAACCAGAGGCGCCCCGTACTCGGTTGGTCACATTGCCTCAAATGCATTTCCCCAAATTCCAAAGCCTGTCGACTAGTAGTGAGGGTCTTGGGTGTGATAGTGGGGAAACTATTCCTTCATTGGAAGAGTACACAGAGGACGAAAAAAATATAACAGTAGAAACCATAACCATCCATAAAAGAGTAAAAGGTAAACAACGGAAGACTAATAGTAAACAACATGAGCACACACATATGTATATAAGATGATGCATGAGACATATGTCTAGGAAAGAATCCAAACAAGTCACAATGCTAAATACAATACTATACCAAAGTGAAAAAGAAAACATGTAAACTTCTCATCATTGCATGCCATAGCTTGGTCCCATGCTCTCTAGCTTCAAAAAAAGTCAAGTACCTGATTTATAAGGGAGATTTACCTTATCAATACTTGAAAAAATATAATCTTTTTGGGCCCAAAATCATTTCCCAAACAGGGTGTGAGACAAGGTCCCTGTAGGCAACCAACCAAAGATCTGTGCCTAACAGTCATCGAATAAATGAATATAAAAATACAAGAAGCAACAAATAGGAAAGAACACAGCAGCTACAATCCACAGTCTAGCATATAAAGTAAACATGTAACATCCAATCAACGAGATGAAAAATAGTTAACCCCCTTGGTAGTTCTCAAAACATAACCCTTACGGTTCAACCTACAAATACTGGAAACAATCTAGGAGGCACACATAGTCTCGCCCCTCTGGTTCCGCTAAAGAATGGAATCTCTGAGGAAGCACTCACCGTCATTTCCCCCTATAGTCTCGTATCGTACTAAAGTCTCTCTTGGGAAGCACTCAACGTTTCATTCCCCTTGTGGCCTGCGTCGAGGAACTACAGACTCTGTGAGGAAGCACTCAACATCAATTCCCCCTATGGCCTCGCATCATAAAATTGAAGACACTCTGAAGAATCCCTTACGTCCATTATCCCTACGGTCCACTACACTAAGTTCCCACATCCCTGTGTAAAACAACATGCATAGCACGCATATCGCCCCAAGTAAACCTCAAGAAATAATTGGCTATCATTTCGAGTCACACCAACATAACATTACAACATTTACACTATCCTACAACTAGGCATGGGAACTGAAAAACACCTAACAAGAAAAACATGCATGGAAAAACATCCAGAGGACAATAAAAATTACCCTATTCCCAAGCATTTACCACTACTCAAGCAATCAAGCAATGAAGGCAACAACAGGGAAAAAATAGGAAACACACACACAAGACCCCATTGAAGGGAATTGGTGGAATTGAACAAAATATTCAATGACATCATAAAGAAAGGCCCAAACCACCTACCGTGATTCTAGGATATCGATATACTTGAACCATGATGGTTGATTCTTTTTAGAATGTTGATTATTTGAGAAAACGTCCAAAACGATCACCCCACGAAAACTTATGAACGATGGGGAAATGGAAAACAAGGCTCTAGGAGAAGAGATAACTCATCGCTGTGATTCCAACGCACTCACCAGTGTTTGAATCGGTGGACAGACGGAGGTTTGGGAATCTGGAAATTTTTGCGGCCGCACTGGTTCTCTCAGATGAAGAACCTGGAGAAGAAGAGTGTCATGTCTGTCAGGCATGACCTCGGTCCGTTTAATGAAAAAAAGAAAATACACAGTGAGTACTTCTTGGGTACACAACCTCTACTCCATTTTTTCATACTCTGCTTTAAGCGGCCTACACTTCACCCCTACACACCATATGTGTGGCCCAGACATGGCCAACACACGGCCTAACACGACAAGGGAGTACATGACATGTACTCAAAAAGTACCCGGCATGAAATTCATAAATTTCCAGAAGCCCATCTATTCTAAAAAAATCTAGGAAAAGAAACACATACCTGATAATGAAGATCCAGGCTCTTACAGTTCCCTAAATATGCATGTCCCAATTTGCCTACCTTTTTTACATCACATTTTATGTTGTAAATAAAACCATTTATCTTCAAACCTATTTTCCTCACTAGATAATAGATCTAAAATATATTTTACCCATCAACCTAAATCTAATTAAAATATATAATGACCCCAGACCACCAATGGTACCTATATCGGGAGGGTAATAAATGAAATAAGATAATTATTCCTGAATAACACATATGAAATCCCATATGTTGTTTACTATACATGAGTGTATATCAATCACATAAATTGGATGGGTTACCCTCTTATTGGAAGATATAGAATGGGGTATATGATAATACATCAGAACAAATCATACCAATAATAAATAAATGTACCCGAACAAAGAATGTAATGTTATACAAAAAATTAGTAACTTTAAATGGAAAGTAAAAGTATCCAAAATATATCATCTATAATTTCCTCCAATCCTAAACATAACATAAACAACTACGAAAGTCATTATTATCAGGCATGAAGACCAATTGGATCATCCTATGGGAATGGAGAAAATTTTTAAACTGATAAGTGTGAGCATAAAATGTATGCAAAGTGTTATCCTACAAGAAACATCTAATTAGAATATTATTAAAATCATACTAATAGCCATTGGATAAATTATGAAATTAACTCATTAATAAATAAGGTATTCAATATTACCAACCACATAATTTATCCTTTACCATATATCACATATAAGTAATAATATAATTTAAAAATATATATATATAAGTAAAGACAACATACTACCCCTTCCGCTCTAGTTTTCCATGCTCACCCAACAGTTTCATGTCTTGATCCAGATATTTATAACAATCTATATTCATCAAAAGAATATATATTATATAATATTCATCATATAAATAAAAAAATACAATCACCAATATCCTCATGTCTAAATGGTAACAAAGTAATTTTTCTATATTCCACCATAACTTCTACAATTTATACAACACCTTAATCCATCACATCTAAAATATAAAATATGTATAATAATACTTAGGATACAATATAAATAGATCCATTTGTGTAAAATAACCTGAAGAAACAATAACTCTATACATATATATATATAGAAATGTAACACATGTGAATTCTAGTACATAATATTGTACTCATATAAGAGAAAAAGATGGAGAGGGTAGTCAATAATCTCCCCTAGATAACCTATATATTGTTGAAAACACCCTAGTGTTGTCTAGGTGTCGATCTCTCAAAATAATTTGTGGGGTAGCACATAAAATAATTAAAAATAATTAACATATATATATATATATAATTCATACTAAATAGATGGAATCTATTAAGACATAATATAAAATAAAACTATCTTCTATTAAGACACATGGCTTGATGTGCTAAATCATAGACAAAAAATATAAAAATAAGGGAGACAACTTTATCTTCATATATTAATATAATATTTGATAAATACCAAAAAATTGTCCAATGTAAACCATATGACGCAAAATCCCATTTGTTAATTAATTTTGTAATAATTATGATTACGTAATTTTTGATACTCTATGAAACATCCAAAGATAAAAATATATAAATTGACTATGAAAAACCGAATGTGTTATGTAATGGTGACATGAATGTTGAAATAACATATCCTCACCATCCAACCATCCATGTGATAAATTAATTAATATATAAAAAATCTAGATTTTAATTCATCAAAAAATCACAAATCCCAACTTAAATCCACCATCATTCTTGTCAACATCCCTAATTCCTCAATGCATGTCATAATATATCTAAGAATCACTTTTTCCAAATGGTTTCACAAAAAAAGTAAAACCCACTCATTTCATAGAAATAAACCATATATCATAGGATATCATAATTTTGAATACCGAGTCTCAACATCCATATTAATAACAAAAGGAAACAAGAATGTTTGACATAAGACATATATAATATATCGTGTAAATCAAACCATCATAATGTAATTAGATCACTAATACCCAAATCATTATCATTAAAAATAAGTAAATTTTTTAAAATTAGGGATTTACCAATTAATTCAATGCATGTAGCAACCACTCTCAACCTATAAAAATATCTATCGATGGATAAATAATATAAACAATAATTATGAATAAATTAAAAAATTCGACTAAAATATGGATATACTATAAATATATGAAACAATTCTATCATTTTTCCATAAAAAATTAATATGTTAGAATTATTCCTCTTATTTATAAAAACAAAAATTCTAATCCAAAATATAAATTAGTGATAGTAAACTATCTATGAAAAAATTTGAAAACCTTAAACATGGCACACAAATAAGTAACCCAATACCTTAAAATAATGTTCATTTAATATTACAATAAAATATTCTTTATTTTTATTTCCACTCTTACCCAATGAACGAAATCATAATAATTTAATTTTTCACAAAAAAAATATTTAATGAAATTAATCCCATACCATGATATTTTCAACTTTCTTCAAACCTAAATTGAAAACAAAAGATAAGATCCACAATTAACTACAATGTAATGAATCAAAAATACATAATAAAGATTCAACATGAATGCGCTAACAAACCTCAAATGAACTCCATGTGAACTGATGGATAGAATCCTTAATAGCATGGAAATATAGAATTGGATAAAACAAAACTAAATTGATAATAAAATTACGGGGATTGAAAACTCACATCCTATCACACTAATTAATTTTTATGTTACTCCTGTTAAATCCTAATAAAATTTTCATTGAAATTCTATAGAAGAATAAATATTTACAAATGTATTAGAGGCTTCTTTTTTGTACTTTGGCCTAGTTTTATAGACCAATTAAATTTAAATACATTCTAATAGAAAAACATTCTTCTCGTAAACAAGTCATTTATGTCATGAATAGTTCATGTTTAAGACCCACTAAAAATAGAATATCCATGATCCTATAATAAAATGATAAATTCAAGTCATGGAATGCATGTAAATTCGATGAATTCATTTGGGAAAATTTCACAAGGCCTGGCCCATCACTCATTTTCACTATAAACCAATTTTTAAAATTATGAATAGTAGTAAAGACACTAACCCATGATGATTGGATGCGATAGTAACATAAGAAATCACTTCCTGAAATAACAAATAGTTATAATGTTCTTGATGAACTATATACATATATAAAATTTACATTACCATTTAAAAAATAAAATAATTTTTTTTATTTTAGAATTCCATTATTCCTTATATCATATCCCTAGATATCAATCACAAAATGAAAAATTTTATTTTCAGATAAATAAAACATAAGAAAGGGGGAGAATGGATGATGAGTAATAATAATTATTCAATGGAAGGTACCATGAATAAATAGTCATAATAAATATTCAATGGTACATAATGATAACAAAATTCGATATAAACAATAAACAGATCCACAAATGGAAAAACTAAATCATGAAACAATTAAGCCATAAAAATAATCTCATAATCCTAAAACTAGTTGAAGTATTTTATAAAAAAATTAATAATATCATAGAAAAAAAATTAATTTTCTCATAGTTATAGAATTCATAATTATATACTTCTGAAACAAAATCTAAATACATTTCAACGAATATTTTGAATCTGTTCGTAAAAAATCATATAATTTAGCAAACTGATTTGACTCTTGACACCCATTGATTCATCAACGGGAAATTTATAATCATGAACCATCCATGAGTTAATAATTTTGATAAAATTATCATTTTAATGATGAAAATCATTCTCTATATAAACATTCTTATATAAATAATAACATATAGAATGTAAATAATTACATGAAATCAAATAAAATTAATCATAAACCACATAGGGACATATGTTTAATTACGATAAAATGGTACATCCAAAGAAAAATTGACAATAAAACATAAAAATATGGAGTAAGGGTGATTTAATTTTTAAAAAATCTTAAGTGATTCCTATTTAAAATAAAGGGATTATATCATTGAATAATAGAAATACAATAACAAGTAGATCAGTTTTTTGGAGGAAAATATTCATTTATATTTAAAAATAAAATTAAAAAAATGTTAAAAAAATAATTTGAAAATACATTTACTTTAAAATAAAATCTAATAAAAATTTTAATAAACTATAGGAAATTAATTTATCTTAACTGTGGAAAATTTTGTTCATGACATATAGGATAAACCAATGTTTTATTTCAAATTTTCAATAAAATCCATACAGGACATTTCATGAAAAATACAAGAATATTCCTTTAAAAACATTTTATAAAAACTCAAAATGAGTAATTTATTTAAAAACCTAATATCTAAAATGATAAAAGTTTTAAATTTTTCAGAAAACATGGATTTTAAGGGAAATGGATATCTGACAAAAGAGAGAAATAAAGTCCAATTCTATTATAAATTTTTCCAAAATCATTTTTTGAACTAATGAGAATAAAAATAGTACTATTAGCTATAAAAGATCATAAATAATCATATGATAATAAATTTTATTATTAATATGATATTAACATCAAATAATTCTCTTAAGGGGTATGTAAAGAAAAAGAATCCTCAATAATGATGAGATTGTGAAATAAACCCTAACCAATTTAGTGACATTTGAATCATATGCCCCGTGAATGAAGTAAATAAAAATTTTAATTTAATAACTATGAATATTAATATTTTTATTATATAAAATATCAACTTTATTAGTATATAAAACTCACAAAAGAATAATTTGTGAATATGGAGTTAGTCTTATATAAGTAAAAGTGAGACAAGAAGTCTTTACGTTTTGTTTGACATCCGTCATATGTGTTCAAAACTCATCTATAATACATATAGGTTTATTATAAATATATTATATAACTGAAATAATATATCTAATAGAATATATTACTTAATTATTTATTTATATAACTAAATTATAAAAAATTCATTTTCAAAATAACTTTTTCAGGAGATAATTGATTCGCTTTCATATATTATTTATTTCAGACACTGGTATTTTTATTTTTATCAGATTTAAATAGTCTACATATTTTTATCCATGATATAAATATCAAACATATTAATTGTATATGTATTTATAATTTTATATTAAAGATATATATAAAAATGGATTACACTATTAATAGAGATCTTAGGCCGTACAAACACATGAAAAATGATTCCATTTTTATCATCATATGTAATGAATGGAAAATAAATTTAAATATTTCATTAAAAATTAATTATTATTTAAAATATGTAGATTTTATGTTTATAAAATTAATCCTTATTACAAACAATGTAAATATAAACTGAAAATCAGTTCATATCACTACATGGAGGAGGTAGTCTACACATACACATGAGTGTTGTTATTTATTTCAAACAGATTAGAATGTAAGAATTTATATGTGAAATTATATTTTAAGAATAATTTTTCATCCATGAATATCAGAAACATTCATTTTTTTAAATATACTGCACCCTAGTAATGATTAAGAGAATACGAAATCACATCGCTTAATGAGGCAGTAGTCTGCTGTACACACAAGCCACATTATTGTATCCCCCAAAGAATGTAAAAGATAATGTTATATGTACTATAATTTTTTCATAAGTTTAATATTGACATAAATATCATATTAATTTTATCAATACATAATTTTATAAATCCTTTAAATGTGGACGTGGACAATGAATTAAATAGGTTTGCGAGATGGTAGTCTGTTGAACACACGATCCTTCCTTTTATTTCCCATTTGATAGAAGTAGAGATTGGTAGGTATTATTATACCAAAATAAATATTTATAAGTATATATTAGATATATTTATTAATATATTATAATATTTTAAAATTTTGTAATGAGGATGAAGAATAAATAAAACAAATATACATGTAAAATAAATTTAACTCCTCTAAAGATACCATCTTTAGGATTATAACTAATGCCTTCATAGTAGGTATTACTAATAAAAATAAGTACTATAATAGTGGGGAGGGAGATATTGAATGTCATTTAGAAGTTCTTTTAAATAATTTGTTTTTAATGGTGAGGAGAAGAGGAGAGTGGGTGGACTTTCATTAGCAGGGGAGAGGAAACACATAGAATTTTGGAGATGTTAATGTAATACCCAAATTTTTCTGATGAAATGGACTAAAAAATGGTTATTATAAACAATAATAGTTTATATGGTATATATATATCCATAAAATTTAATTTTATTACTTTTATATGTTCATTTGAAACCATTATTATATTAGCACAACCCTTGATAAACAAATTTTTACTATAATCGCAGTAAATAATTTTTAATATTCTTAGAAATAATTACATACAAAAACTAATTTGAACTTTATACATATTTTATATAATTATGATTCCAAATTTGGAAGTAATTTAAAAACCTCAATTCAGTTAACTGTGATGATTAAAATAATGTTAAACTTTTGATACGAGGAATGAGTGGGTTTCCAAAGTGAAAAATCTAATTATTTAAGAATGGTTTGTTAGAATCAATCAATGTAATATTTATTTTATTGAACAAAATTAGTTAAATTTAGTTATCATTGAACTAATTTTTCATTCAAATATATGATAAAATATTATAATAATTTTTAAATAATTTAAATTATAAGTATGTTTTTGATAAAAATCATTATTTTCACTATTCATCAAAAAAGTAATCTTTAAAAAAAATAATCCAAAATTTATTTTTACATATTGAATTAAAAAATTAATGATTAATTATTCAAATAATGTTTCTATATGTGGTAAAAATTAATTTTAAATTACGTACGCAATGTTTAACTAATCTTCTTTTTTAAAAAAACTGCATTTCATCAAACATTTATTTATCATTACTGTGGTTATTATTATATTTCAAACTAATATATATCCTTTTATTTTTAAAAAAAAATTTATAAACCATATTAGATACTTAATTTAAATATGACCATTCATAATTTTCACCTTATTTTAAAAATTTTAAAAATTGTGTTTAAATAAAAATATTGCAATATATTATCATGTTTTGTTTGAACTCCGCATTGTGTGCACCACAAGCTATCAAAGAGATTGAATATAAAGAAATATATCACATTGTTTTGGGGTGTTATATGATAGTATATTCTTGGTTTTCTATTTCAAACACACTATCAAACATGATGATTTTCTTTTATAATATTGGTGTTTCGCATTAACCCAAATCATAAAAAGTGTAAATAAAACATCCAAATTATTATAGAGAATGAAATATGTGAAGGTTATCCAAAATAACCCATTACTTCTTGTCAAACAAAGATGACATTAGTGGGAAATTTAAACATAGACCTGGGAGATGATAATATCATCACTTAATTATTATAGAATGATAGAGAACACAGTCCTAATAAATCTAACAACAAAAAAACAAAAATATGTAATGACTTAAAAGTACATTAATTCAATAGAAATTAAATTAATAAAAATTTATTTTGTCTTGGGATCTTTTCCCAAAATTTGAGTGATTTTTTAAAATTATGATACATAACACAAAATAATATACTTACAATTTCATCCATCGATTGTGATTCTTCCAATTCCAACTTGACCTCTTAGTCCATGAAATAATTATCCAATTTGAATTTTTATTCGGGATGAAATAAATAAATTTTTATCACATCATTTTCTTAATAAAATAATGAAAATACATTCATCTTGTATGTAGATTTTTTTGAAAACCAAAACATTTAGAAAATGAAATCCAACCACCCCTAGAGTTCAACATAATCCATTAGATAAATAGGTATCCTTATGACTCATACAAAACATTTCTGACCAAATTCCATATCCAAAAATTTAAAATGTATGATACTAAATCAATATTATATTACTTAGATAATATAAATATGTTCCTAATGTCACATTAATAATATATGAAAACCTTGATGAACATAACACTTTAATGAAACCATGTATGATTCTAAAAATAATATCATGGGTTGTGGAACATATTCCCTAAATCAAAACCCACAATAAACTCTAAAAATGATAATAAAATCACTAACAATTATCTTGGATTCCAATATTTTCCCAAAAACATATCACAATAATTATTATTTCAACATAAACCATATATATATGGATACAATACCTCAATAATGTGTTTTAAAAAATGGATAGATTCCCACATAATCACAATTTATGGTTATCGATGCTATTTATCCTATAACTTCATAAATATAATTAAAATTTACTACAATATAATCATTATGCATTTTCGGATACATATAATTGTAATATGATTGATAAAATAATTCTGAAAAATATTTCATGAATGAAAACTCATGCACATTAATCATCCCCCCTAGGCTACATTAATAGCATAATATAGACCATAATATCTTAGTTTCATTTGGGTTAAATTCATTTAATGCTTGGGACATTTGATTTTACCGTACTCAATATTCCTATAGGTGATGTATTGAACACTGAATAAATATTTCATTCCCATGAAATCTTTAGAATGATTTTCTTTTCCCCCTACATGCATAGAAAACTATTGTTCCATTAATGAAATTACAAAGGTGTTTCTTTCCACAATTATCACATATGGTAAAATCATTCATTCCCTTATTCTCTTTATCCATAGTTTACTCTTTCATCCTATTATTCTATTGTTTTTATTCAAATAAATAAGACTTGGATAATTATTTCTTTTTCTTGATAAAACGAGATATTATAACCTTAAATGATGGGAATGTTTTTGAGGTCAATTCACATTGAAGGACTAGCATAAACAATCCAATTAAATGGACATTAGTAAACATTGTATTACATTAATTGTCCTTAGAATTCCATATTAAAATTTTAAACGTATATCTATACAATTAATAATATTTATCTTAATTTTATTGTAGAATCATTAATTTTCTTTCAATATACTCTTGTTTCTCTTGAGAATAATTATTTTCCAATATATGTACCTTAAAATCCTTCCAATCCATGTTTTTCATTTATTATTTATCCTTGGTATTTTTAATCAATGAAAACTATTTTTCTAAATATCCTGTGAGATGTTAATATTACATGATATTTTTTTACCATTAATTACTTCCAAAAGAGATATATATCTTTTCTAAGAAACATTTCTATTTCTTAGCTACACATTGATTTGTAGTATTATTAAATGATGGAGTTTTGTGACATAAAGATAGCTATAAATTTTTTAATACTATGGTGGATTAGTAGCCAACTCTATCCAATATTGGTTATTTCACACAACCTAATTCATCTTCCCCAACATGGTTTTAATTTTTGAGTTCTAACTACATCTCTATCTCTTTCATCATTATCTTTCCCATGAGGGAAAGCACTACATGGGGTAAATTTATTAATATGTTTCCCATTCTATCAAAAATAAATCACTTCCAAAAAAGAGTACAATAGGTTAGATATTAACATTAGGAAACATAATGTATAATACCAATTATACTGAAAGGATTAATACATATAGAAAAACTTATGCATGGTTAATCTCATAATAATAAATATTTTTTCACTAGAAATTTACAAAAATAAAAAAAACATTTTAAATAATTTATAATCAGATTAAAAAAATATGAATTATCTTTATAATATAACCTAGGAGATTCAAATAGGGTGCTTACAGAGTCCCATTGTTATATACCAAGAAATTTTCAAGTTAAGACTGTCCCACCTTTTTTAGAGTTATTACCCTTGGGAAACTATATTTATAAACAATGTAAAATTTAAGTATCCATCGATGGATTTATTTTTATGAAATTCCACATAATATATTACATACTAAAACATTAAAATATTCAGATATATGTATCCTTAATTTTAATTATCGGGTCACATTAATTAAACAATGTTTTCTGAAACATAGTACCAATGTTTTATACTAAAAGTATTCTCATACCAATTCAAATGATTCTGAACCTAGTAGACCGAAGTGAGTGGTCACATTTATTATATTTGCTGAAGATAAATTAAATAAAATCCTAAATGACCTTATAGTTTTGAATTCTTGGAAAACTAGATACAGACATGAAAATTAAACGTTAAATTTAAAAAAAAGTATACAAAAATTTTATTATTTTAGAACCCCATCATTCATCATATCATATTTTTTCATATTAATCATAAATCACTTCCCGACGTTCTAGGAATAATAAAACATAAGAAATGAGTGTGCCAAAATGCTCAGTAAGGGTATGAAAATTGTGTAATATATCATGAATAATTATTTATTATAAATATGGAATTAAAATTAACTAAATCATTTTCTATTTATTAAATACAATTATCATACTATGTCCTAAATAAATGACTACCAAATTAATGTATATAAATAGTCACTTAAGCCTGAATCATATCCCTGGATATTATATGTAATAAAATAATAACACAGACATTAATAACTGATCTCATAATTATGGAATTCATATATTACCATCAATATTAGATTTAATATTAATTCCTTTAATAGGATTCTTCAAATCGTCGGGTAGAAGACCATATAATTTAGACAACTAATTTGTCTCATGAGACCCATTGATTCATCAATGAGATATCTATTATCGAGATAAACCCATAAATTACTAAGTCCAATTCATTCCTCATTGAAAATGTTTTAAAAATTAATGACATAAACATTAATATTGAAAAACTAACAATCTCAATGTTAATACTTATACCAATCAAATAAAAATTATCATAAAATATCATTGGTAATATGGAGAATTTTAATAAAATTTTATGTCATAAATCCAAAGATCCTAAATTATCTAAATAATTAATAAGTATGATATAGAAACAATATACACCTAACTGATCATAAATAAAATAAATGTTCCAGGTCATCATTGATTTGAAATGCTATAATAATATTATAAAAAACTCAATTCAGGTAGATAACCATTTCATATTGAATATATATTAAATAAACTTTTCAATATATTTTGAAAATAATTTTCATTTAAATTATACTTTGTGGAAAATTATAATAATCATTAAAACAATGATAGGTCATGAGAATGGAAAATTCTGTTTATTCTATACACATTAATAAAATGGATCCTTCCACATTTTCAACAAAAGTCAAATAATACATGAATTGAAAAAATGAATATTCCTTCATAATTTTTTTTAAAAAATTACATTCTCTAACAAATTATTCAAAAAATATGTATATGGTTAAAAAATTAAAACAGTTTTAGAAAAAAAAAATTGAGGAAAAATTTTTTTCGACCAAACTGCGATAAATCGTTATATTTTCCTAAAACTTGTTTCACAATAATTTTATGTACCAAAGAGGGTGAAGATAATAAAATTACTATAATGTTCTGGAATAACTATTTTAGATGGAAATATATTGTGTTTAACATATAAATATCAAATAATTCAACCAAGAGAGACTTAAACAGAAACAATCTCGAATAATGATGAGATTTTGAAATAAACTCATACCACAATGTAAATTTTGAATGATAATACAAGTGAAATAAAAATAATAAAATGAAATAATATATAAAATTTAGTCAAATAGGTTCACAATAATATATATAAAATGATTTATATACAACACACTGGAAAATAAGTTGTTGATATGTCATATGTCTCATCGAAGTAAAAGTAATAGTAGAAACACATACCTCATGTTTGACTTCATTATTATGTGTCAAAACATACCATATAATAAATACATGACATTTATAAATCATTTAAATAACAACTCAAATATAAATCATAACATATATGACTTATTAATAGTCTTTTATCCCTGTTTATTAACAATTCTTTGTTAAAATCTCTATTTCAGGTAATAATTGTTTGTTTTTCCTATTTGTTTTAGTTCATTATTTTTTGTAATTTTAATTTGATCATGCATATGGAATACACCTAATTTTAACCATTATATAAATATCATATATATATTTTCTATATATGTATTTATGTTAATTTATTAATGTGGTTGATTAAAAATTGATTACTCCATTCAAGGAGATGGTAGGGTGTATGTAAGCATGAACATTGTTTCCATATTTCATGATATATGGAGAATATAGAAAAAATATTAATTCAAAATTATATATAAACTATTATTCCATATCTATAATTTATATTAACTAAATATATCATTTTTGAGATCTATGTAAAAAAATGAAAAACATTTTACATCAATACATGGAGGTGGTAGACCACACATACGCAAGAGAGACATTATGATTTTCCAAAGGATTGTAAGGTATGAATCTATATGTTATTTTATATTTCTAGAAGTATATTTAGGTCATAAATATATGAAATTTTAATTAATTTAGACCTTACTATAATCCAACTAAAGTATAAGGAGAAAATGAATCACATGACATCAAGAGAGGGTAGTTTGTCTTACAAATGAGTGACGTAATCGTATCCCACATGGAATCTGAATGAAGAAGATATATGTGATATTCTAATAATAAAGTTCAAAATATTCATAACTATCATATAAATATTTTAAATACATCACTATAACCATCCTTGAATCATGGTTGTGGAAAACAAATTATATTGGTTTGAGAGGCGGTAGCCCACGATACACATGATCAATAGTTTAGTTTCTAATTTGATAGAAGTGAAGTAAGATGTGTGTTATTTAATTAAAATAATAACATATAAGTATATTAGATAATAAAATTTATATATCATCAAAGTTTTATATGGATTGAATGATGCGGAAGAATAAATAAAAACACACATTAATGTGTTTACCTGTACTTTGAAAAGCCTCTTTAATTTTAAAACTAAATCCTAAATATAAGGGATTCCTTATAAAAATAAGGACTCTAGGATGTTTTCTATAAAATTTGGAAGGAATTTTGGTAGGCCTTGAAAAATTGGGTTTTGAAATATGATGATTGGAGGAGAGTGGGCGGCAGTTTATAAGAGGGTTAAAGGAATCACAAGGAAGTTTTGATAAGATAATGTTACAAACAGATTTTTCTCATATAAAAAACATCCATATGGTGTAATTATAAAAAATTAGGGTTTATATGGTTGAAATATTCCCTTAAATTTTTTTTACTATTGGATTATTTTAACCATTAACTTCTTGGTTTAACCAACCCGGTAAACCCATTTTTACCTTTTCTATAGAAAATAATTTTCACCATATTAACTTTTCATTACTGTAAAAAATTAGGTTTAACTTATTAGATAAAATAAATTTTTATTAATGAAAATATAAAATCCATTTTACCTAATTTTATTTATATAAGTGGAATAATTCAATATAAAAATAAACCTCAGATGCAACTTAACAATGGTTTTCGAAATAAAAAACTCCCATAAGTATAGAATTGTTAATATAAATATTTAATATGAATAACATTTTAATGAACTAAATTTGTTATCATTTTATATAATATAACTAATTTTTACATCACGACAATTTTTAAAAATAATTGAAGTTTGCAAATATTTTAAATGCAAAGTTGATTTTCGATAAAATTTAGTATTTTCAATATTCATAAAAAATTAATCCATTTATAAATTTTAAAATTATTCATCCCTAAATAATGTTTACATGTTAATTATAAAAAAATAGTTTATTTAGTAAAATAATGTTTATTAATGTGGTAGAAATAATATTAAATTATGTTCATAATGATTTACTAATCAATCGTTTATGAAAACAACATTTTCTCAAAAAACATTTCTATCTCTTTAAAATGATTTGTATTTTATTTCTAATCAATAGAAAATCACTAAATTTATATTATAAACATGTAAAACATATAATAATAAAAAGTTAGTTATAAATGGCAATACACTCTATTTTACATATATGTTTATAATGGCTATGGTCAAATAATGATATTTTTATATTGTAACACATTTTTTTAAAACATGTGTTTAAAGCATTATATGATATAAATGTGAGTGAATTTAATGAAATATATTTTAAACTATCATGTTGTAATATTATATTCTGAAATTTGGATTTTGTTCCATAAATTCTATCTAACATATTGTTTCTCTATTAAAATATCGGGCTGTTATAATCAAACCGTGTGTACTACACTTACTCAGGCCATGAATAAACATTCCTAGGGAAAATAACTCTCTCAAACTATTATCATTAATTCATTCTATTAATTGATTCTGAAACCATAGTTTTTCTCCCAAACTTCACCAAATGTACACAAAACTTTCTTAAATAACTTTGTACATTTGAAACGTGAAATAGAACATGATAAAATGGAATGTGACCTTAGAAATTGTTTCTCAAGATCTACACTGGTGGTGGTCATATCACAATTCCTTACTAAATATTTTTTGAATTTTAGTTTTCCATTTCATATTATTAAAAATACACCTATTTTATTATTATTCATAATATCAATGATTTATGTAGCTGAATAATTGGATCCTTATGGGCAAAATTCATATATTTTCTTTATCTTTCATTAAATCTAATGGATTATTTCTATCCCTCCAAATTTAATTACATATACTCTATTCCTTTGGATACTTGAATCATTTAAATTTCACAATGAGGATCATTATTGGGTTCTTATTCCAACAAAATTTGTATGAATTTCAATATTCATTATAATATGTGGATTTTTTTATGCACTACAAGTGTTAATATCTTTTATTCCCTTATTATCTCATTCTCAATAGAACCATCTAGACTCATTCTTCTCTATCTCAATAAAAAAGTAACATAGTAATACATAAATTTATCTATCAAAACATGTCTCACTGTAATTTTTTGGAATCATTGTTTTGGACCCTAATGATGTGATAAATCCTATATTTAGGGTACATTGAAGAGAAAGAGGCATACCCCATAAGCATTGAGAGGAGAATTTCATAAGGCCCATTAGACTAATAATACCATTTCTTGAATCTGTGGACTTATCTATCAACGTTAATATAGAGTTTGAGATGAATAATTGTTATCAAAGTTAAATTCTTGAATTCATTCCCTTCAATGAAATATATATCTATGTCATGGGAATGGTATTCATAATTGCTACCCAATATTCATATGATTCAATTTATATGTGTGATAGAAATAAAATCTTTATCCCTTTATATGATATTAAAATCAAATAAGTATATTATAAATTAATATTAATGATATATCCAAATTGAATAGATTATTTAATCTCATTAAAAAGTATTCTTGTAGATTCATAAAGAACTCATTCAAAAAATAAATCCAACTCCCACTCATAGCACTATAAGTTTTTATTTACGGTAATAAAAATATTTCCCACCAAAATGGTTGTTTTATTTGTACTATCTATGGAAATATACTATGAATTTCGATTGTTTTATTTAGGAATACATGAATCAATGATCTTATAATTAATATAAATGTGAAAATATAAAATTCCATCCTAATTTACATGTGATCCAAAAATTTATTTCATCTTAGGTCACATGCTCTGTTTTATGTTATGTATATCCTGTTAATATCTACACCCCAGTCCCCCTAAATAACTATTCCCTAATTAGATATCAAATGTACTATCCCACATCTCACATATGAAATATCAAATTATTGTACATATAATTATCCATAAACACTCGAATATATTGGTATATTTTCATTGATAAATTAACAACATAATAGAATTTTTATTTAAAAAAAGAATAATATTTAATTTAATATTCATATCATGATTATATATATCACCATATTACTATAATGTCAGTGTAAATATTGGGGAGATATAGAAAAGAAGGGGAATCCAAAAAACCGATTAACGGTGTAAAATTTGATATTTATATTGTTTCATAAAAATACATTCAACAGACATATAAAATTGAAATGGAAAGGGAATGATAATAACCCATTATAGATAAATTTGATGGAATAATGATTTTTTTAAGATAATATTAACACTAATAATCATATGAATCACTAAAAATATAAATCATACCATACATAAATTCTCGATATAGGGAAACTATAACATAACATTATAGGCATACCATACAAGCATTTTATATAGTATTACATTATAAAATAGCATTAAAAAATATTTTTCATTTAATTTAAAATTCTAAAACCACATTTGAAACCATAATAAATCCTGAATATGTGTTCGACATATAATATACATTCACCTTAAGAATAAACATGGAGTAAATCTATGAGAATAAAATGACATGAGTAATTATGTCTATTGGATTAGTACAATAGTTATTAAGGTTCACCACAAAAATAATAAATTAATTTAAAATACATGATATTGAAATTATAAATAAAAATATAAAAATTTATTTAAGATATGAATTAAAAAATGTTTCAGAAAATATATATGATAAATTTAAAAAAAAGAGGAGGAAACTATAAATGAGTCCTTTATACAAATTTAAGGGTTTTATTCAATGAAATAATAAAAAAAACTGAATTGTATGTATATGCCCATAAAATGTAATATATTCCATCAATATGGGATATAATGTAATCATATTATAATTATTATATGTTTAAGATAAAAAGGTTCTTATAGAGAATATATAAACATGAAAGAGAAAGAGTGGGAAGAAACCAACACCCCAAGTCTATAAATTACTAAAATCCCCTCTAAATTCCATAATATTAATTTTAATTTCATTAATTTCACAATTCATAATATTCTAAAATAATCATCCTTTCCAATAAATTTTATCATGTTTTCATTAATATTTACATTAATATATTATATAATTATTGTTTTTAGGTTGTTCAATTTATAGTTCAAAAACTGAATTAATATATATATAATTTGAAATATACATTACAATGGTTCTACAATATCCATTAGTTTCTTGTTATATTGTCCAATATAATATAAAAATTTTGTAGTTTAATAGAACAATAAATATTTTCAAATTCCATGATTCTTCCTTGGTAATAATGTTTTTTAGAAATAAAATCCACTATGATTAGTAAATTTTAATATCAATATACAATTCTAGTATTATCATTTGAGATCCATAAAAATTATTTAGTTTTATTCATGTTATCTATCAAATCCTAAAGAAATTTTTTTTGAATATCTAATAATTTTATAACTGAAACATATTCCATCATTAGTCCAATAGGTTATATAACACAACCATAGATGAAACATTGTTTTAACAAATGTTTTAACTTAAAAGAGCAATTATTATCAGTAGCTAGGATTTATAAAAACATAATATTATATTATTAATATTCATTAAATGAAAATTTTATTAATTAATTTGTGTAGTAGAATAAATAAGTTCATAATGGAGATGAAAATACGAGGTTTCAATACCAAACCATGCACCTTATGTCGGTTCAGTTGGATCAAGATGAAAGACAAAGGGGGATTTAATTTTTGTCAGAAAATGGAATTGGAAAAAATTCTTGAATATATTAGTGGAGGATCTGGGAAAGTAATTATCAAGTGAAAGATATTTAAATATAGATATAAAGTATCTAAAGAGGGAGATTTTTTATGAAATAGGGTGGTGTATTTCAAAATAAATTACTCATTATTTTATAACATATTCCAATGGAAATAAATAGTTTTGATTACAAATAATTTTATTGTTCTATGGAAATAATGGGGGATTTATTAATATTAATACTCATTCAAAACGAAATAGTTTCTCAAAAATAAATTTTAATGTTAAAGAAACAATATTTGTTTTTTATTTTAATAAAAAAATTGAGAATTTAAAATATAATTATAGGTTAATAATTTCAAATTAATATTTGTAAATCAACTAATATATTCATCAAGTATAGTTTAAATTGAACAAAGTGTATTAAAAAATAAATCATAATTATTATCATGTATTTATAAAACATAATGTTTTTGCAATTTTTTTATATTTTCCAACAAAACTTAAAATCATATATTTTAAAAAATGTTAAAAAACTGACCATATGAAAATTTGGTTGTGATGATTCAAAAAATAAAACTTTGTTTATATTATTCATATTATAAATATATTAAACGTAAACTTTTAACAAAATTAAATAAATGATTAAAAATAATATTATTTCGAAAAAATACAATTCTATTTCTAATTAACCGTTTAATTTCTATTTTTCATCCTTCCAAATTATTAAATGATTGATATTTATTTTTACTATATATTTTAAAGGTAATTGTTTTGAAAATAAATTGATAATTATAAAATCAATTTTTATATTTTATTCAATTTGTTAAAACATGCATTTTTAATATATATTATTATTAAATACTAAAGTTATATGATTTATGAAATAATTTATTGATTTATAATAATTTATTCAATTATTTTTATACACTATAAATACAGTTTTATATATATATATATATTTTAAGGTTCCCAATGGTTTGGTTTCTATTTCAATAGTTAGATAACATTAATAAGTGAAACACCCCAATATTTTATGGTATGTACCTTTTTAAATTTAATCTCTTTAATCGCTTCTGTTTAACACAACACTGAGTTCGAGTGCAAAATGATCTGTTAAAGAAACCATTTTAATAGATTTCATGTATACTATTAACCACAATATGAAATTTATGTATATTGTATATAATTTTAAAATTATTATCATAATGGATCAGACCTCCCTGGTTTGTTATTTTGTCAAATTTATGTGTTTGATGTGTTCTTGGGAGACAGGGTGAACCATTTGTTGATTTTTCCAAAATCTAGTTTTCCAATGGTAGTTGATGTCGGTAGGTGGAATCAGTAGGTGGAGTCATTGAGTGGCATTGGGGACCCATGCTGGTGACTTGCAATCCATGTGTCCTGTTAGTGACTCACCATTGGTAGATCGCTACACTGACTCTCTATTGGTAGCTCACATTGGTGGGTCGCGTCGGTGGCTGGTTGTCTATTGGTCATGTCAGTGACTCTCTATCAGTGAGTGGCATCCATGATTGGTGTTAGTGAGTAGTGTCAGTTAGTGGTGTTAGTGAGTGGTGTTGGTGAGTTGCATCGATATATGGCATCGGTGAGTGGCATTAGTTAGTGGCATCGGTCGATAGTATCAGTGAGTGGCATCAGTGAGGGGAGTCAGTGAGTCGTGTCGATAACTCACCCAACAGTGAGTCATTTCCCGATTTCCTTAGTTTTTTTTGTTTCTCCTCCAATATGATTTTTTGATGTAAATCAATTTTAAAACCATTTTTTCCTGGGACCAATTTGAATAGAGAAGTAAGAAGAGTATGATATTACATAGTGTTGTCATTTTTTTTCAAAGAAGATAAATCAATTCACTTTGTAAGGGTATTGAAAAAAATAGGATGCTTTTAAGATTTTAATTTCAAAAATTTCATAATTTTGGAGAAAAGGAAGAACAAAAATCTCTTTTTGTCAAAACTGCTTTGAAATCTAAAAAAGGAAAACCACAAAGGATTCTTGATTGTGGTTGTTCCTCTCATATGACATGAGAGGTAAAGCTGATGAATAGTGTGAAGGACTTCAATTAAAGAACATTTGATTTTGGTAATGATGAATCTTTGAGGATTAAAGGTGTTGGATCAGCCATCCATGGAAAAGAAAAGATGAATTTCACAAAAACCCTATATATTGATATGCTGAAACAAAACCTTATAATTGCGTCACAACTATGTAATGAGGGAAACAAATATATTTAAAAAAATATGTTTTTTTGAAAGGTGAAAATGATGTAGATATAGTTTCAATAGGCCAATGTACAAGAGGGAATGTGTTCCAAGATTGTGAAGTACAGACCTCTTGTTACATGGGTGTGGTGGATGAAAATTAGTTATGGCATAAATGGCGAGGACATATGTGTCATAGATATATGTCTATGTTATTAATGTGAGATAGTGTCAAATATATGGCTGATTTATCAAGAATAAGAGATTGGTGTTTCACTATTTGTGAGAAAGGGACGATTAAAACACTATGCATAAGAGAGTTTAAATTCATTCAAAAAGACCCTTTGAAATCATACACTATAATATATGTGGAATAATGAGTAAGAAATATAAAATAGAGATAATTACATCATTAATTTCACTTATGACTTTACTTGCACTACTTATGTTATGTACACGAGACATAATTCATATGCTCTGATAGTGTTTAAAATTTTTAGGCGGAAAGAAGAGAAGGAATGTGAGTATTCAGTGAAGAAGTTGAGAACTAATAATAGTTATGAGTATAAGAATGAAGAGTTTTATATTTATATTGAGAAGCATGGAATTCTAAATGAGTTCAGTTCACCATACACACCTGAACACAATGGATTTATAGAAAGAAAGAATTGAAGTCTGGTTGATATGGGGAGAATTATGTTACAAGAACATATTCGTTCTCATTATTATTGGATGCAAGCCATTCGCACTGCTGTTTATATTTAGAACCTATTTTATATAGGAAAAACACAGATATGACTCCATACGTAATTTTCGATGGAAAAAATCCATGTCTGAAACGCATAAGAGTTATTGGTAGTCCATTAATTACAAAGAAGAATGGTTGAATCCAAGGAAAGGTTGAGAAAAAAAGGAGAAGATGGAATTTTTAATGGCTATGCTTCCTAAGGAAGAGTATATATATGTATCAAAAAATAAATAGTAAGAATTATTTATTATTCATATGTAAAAGTTGTTGAAAATTTTAAGAATGAAAACAATTCATATGCAGATGTGTAAGTTGATAAGGATAGAGAGGGTTTTGTATATGATTCTGATAATGCTGCATACTTTATTAATCCTACTCTACAAGAGGAATCTAACTCATCAATATCATGTGATGAGGATGAATTTAGAACAACTCTCCCTAGGCTAAGGAAATAAGTGGAGGCTAAGAACATTATTGGAGATCAACATTAGAGGGTTCAATCAAGAAGAACAACGAATGTTATAACACATACTTGTATTTATTCGAATGTTAAAACGTATGATGTAAATGAAGCATTTGAGCATCCAGAATGGGTTGATACTATCATTGAAGAGCTTGATCAGATAGAGAAGAATTATAGAAGGGAAATTGTACCCAAGCTAGAAAACAATAAAATTATATGGACAAAGTGGGTTTTCTGGAAGAAGCTGAATAAATAAGGTAAAGTAATAAGAAGAAAAGTATGATTGGTTTGAAAGGGTATTGAAAAATTAATGGAATGGATTTTGATGAAACCTTTTCTCCAGTGGAATGATTATAAACAATCAGATTTTTTCTTCTTATTCATGCACTACGAGGTTACAAAATATTTCAAATGGATGTAAAATCTGTATTCTTGAATGGTGACCATGAAGAGGAAGTTTATATTGATTAACCTTGTGTATTTTTTATGGGGAACGATGAATGTTATGTGTGAAGGTTAAAGAAGGATTTATACGGACTGAAATAGGCTCCAAGAGTATGGTATTCTAAATTAGAAACTTGCTTGTGGATGTAAAATTTCAAGAAAGGTAGAATTGATAGTTATCTTTACATCGAAGAGTGTTATATGTTTTCACTGACCGTAATTTTTTATGTTGATAAAATTATCTTTTATGGGAAGGAGGAATGTTAATATGAGAGATTTTCTAAAGAGATGAAGAAGATATTTGAGATTTCTATTCTAGGAGAAATGAAATACTATCTTAGGCACCAAATTTTACAGAATAATAATCACGTTTTTCTATCTCAAAAAAAATGTATGCTAAGGAACTTCTAAAGAAGATTGTCATGGGAAATTTGAAACTAATTTCCTCAGTAATTTCAGTGGGAACCAAGTGTTCTATAGAAGGACAATGCAAGGAGGTGGATCATAAAATGTTTTTAAATCTGGTTGGAAGTCTGTTATATTTTATTGCCTCAAGACCTGACATTGTCTATGATGTTACAATATGGAAAAAATTTTAGAGCGCTCTTAATGAATCTCATTTTATTATTGGAAAAACAATTCTTAGATATATCAAAGGCACAAATTTTTTTTGAATCAGGTATGATGGCTCAATAAATATTGATCTATTCGGGTATTCAGATACTGATTGGGAAGGAAATGTTGATGATCAAAGATCCACATCTGGTGGAGTTTTCTTTCTGGGGAAAATTTATGTTCATTGGCATAATATGAATAGAGTTATGTAAATCTTAGAATAGATGAAACTGAGTATGTTACTGCTATTCATGTTGGAACTCATCTAATGTGGATGTAGACTAAGTAGGATGATATACTTGTTGAGGTAAAGCTACCCTTGCTCTTGATATGTGTTAATCAGAGTGAAATATATATTACAAAGAATACAGTACAACATTCTCATTCAAAACAAAATTACATAAAGGAACACTTCATCAGAGAGCTTGTGGAGAAGAATGAATTGATTCTAGGGTACATTCCTAATGTTGAGTCATTTTCTGGGGGGGCGTCTATGAGGAGTGTCAGTGATGGGAGTTAGTGATTCGTGTCGATAACTCACCCAACGGTGTGTCATTTCATAATTTTCCTAGATTATTCTATTTCCCTTCCCTTATTATTATTTGATTTAAATCAATTTTGGAAATTTTTTGGACTAATTTGGATGGGTATGGAAGTAAGAAGAGTTTTCTCTTACAGAGTGTTTTCTTTTGTTGACAAAGAAGATAAATCAATTCACTTTTTAAATGTATTGAATATCAGATGATGATTTGATGATTTGATGATTTGAATTTCACAAATATCATAAGGTGAGAGAAATTGTTAAAAAATTGATGATGCTAAAGGTGTTAGATCATAGACTATGTATCATGATAGATATGTTCCATGATGAAACTAGTTGTTTGTTGAATACGTTAGATGATAATGATGTAGAATTGGTCTTCTTGCTGAAACAAAATTTATGGTGGCGCTGTTTTCCAGTGTTTGCCAAATTTTTTGGGCTGTAAATCAGGAGATGGAGAAATGTTATTTTGGAAACAGTTGACACACACACTATTTAATATTTTTTTCCATGTTACACCCAAGTGGAGTTCCATGATCTGAACATCAAAACATAGAAAATCATAGGCTGGTGTGAATCATTTGTTTTTGCACAGAATATTGAAATGAGTTTTTAATTTTGCGTGCAAGGCATTATTCAAAGTTAAAAAATCATAAAATTGATAAGGAATGATGTGAGAGAAATATTAAAAAAGTGTATTAAAGATGATTTTGTTGCGAAACAGACATACACGCCTAATGTGACGTCAAATGTGATTTTTCACAACGCATCAAGTTCTTTCACGAAAAATTGGGGTTTTTGCGCGCAGGGGTTGATGAGGCCTATAAATAAAAGGTGACCCCCTCACATTTTTAATACTTGAAACTTTGAGAAATAATGATCTCTGAGACATGAATGAATTCTATGTAAAGGGGAGTGTAGGAATAAAATATAGTTTCGCGCAAGAAAAGAGTTGTGTGAAAGACTAAAGTTGAGCCCTAGAGGCATTTCGTGACAAAAGGAAATTATTATGCATGAGGAACTAATGCTGTGAGTAAGACACCTAAAATCAGCGTAAAAGATTTGGGTTCTTTTCACATATTCAGTTGTGCATAATATAGTTCTTACTAGCTTCTAGATAAGATAGTGAAGATTTTTACTTCCAATAATACACATGTTCAATTGTAAAGAAGCACTAAAATACTATAATTCCCTATTTGTGCTAATAGGGTACACACAATTGTGGATTATTCTCCAAGTGTTACATGAGTGTAAGGGTATATCATAATCATTGTATTCCACATTAATGGATTTTTTTCTAGTGGAATGTGTGGAACTGGATTATTTCATTACCATACTAAGGATGTAGTTACTCTTGTTGAGTAGTGATCCATGTAAATCATGTGTTCATGTGGTTTTGTGTGTTCATATGGGAAATAACTCTTTAAAAGGAGGAAAATGTTATTTTAAGAAGGGGAAACATAAAATTAAAAGTTATCACTAATTCAACCCTCCCCCTCTCAGTGATAGTTAGATCCAAACTAGGAAACATAAATTGGTATCAGAGCCAAGTTCCATTCATTTGTTCTATGCTGATGTTTTGGAGAGAAGTTATCATGGTGAATCTAAACTGTTTGAATAGTAAGGGGATTCCAATATAGTATGGAAAAAAATATCATATCTAGAAAGATAGAATGATGCCTTATCTTCTGTCTATTAGATATTACATTATAGAAACTAGAACAGATGGATTTCCTGCTATTGATGAAAAGGTTTCTCTTACTCATGAAGATAAAATGGATATTGAGATTTATGGAAGAGATAAAAATGAACTACTATCATCTCTTTCTGAGAGTGAATTTTTAAGCGTGAAAGGTGTTCCTATAACCAATGAAATCTAGGACAAACTAAAACCCAGCTATCAAGGAAATACAAAAGTGAAGAAGGAAAAACATCAAATATGGATGCTGAAGTATGCAGACTTATTGATTGGTGAGAATGAATCAGTTAGGGATTTTTTCACCAGGATAAATGAAATTATCAGTATAATCATATGTCTTGGTTAAAATATGGATGATGCTACAATTTTTGAAAAGATATTGAGAATTATTCTTGAAAAATTGGATGCCAAAGTTTCATCACTAGAACACAGAGATCCAAAAATATTATCATTGGATAATTTACATAACACTCTCTTCAATTATGAAATGAGATGGGAGAATAATATGAATAGAAAATGAATATCTAATAACAAAATGTCTTTCAGGGCTACAAAGAAAGATAAGAAAAGAAAATTATTATTGAAGATGAAGATGGGGAATTTGAGTTTGAAAATGTGTTATGTCAAAATTTTGATGAAATATTTTCCTTGTTTTCAAAAAATGTTAAAAGATTCGTAATAAAATAAAAAGGTAAACTCTCTTTGAAATGTTTTAAATGTGGAACTATTGGCCAATTCTCAGTTAATTACCCTCAGAAAGGGAAAGATGAATATAGTGATGATTAAGAGAGAAGTTCAAGAAGGTCATTGATGAAACAGGGTAACAATGATAAATATTTTGGAAAATGTATGGATATAAAATTCCTCAAATCAAAAAGAATAATATTTTTGTCAAAAAAATGAATAAGTTGATGATAGCGAGACTAAATATGAAAAATATGTTGTCGAGAAACCTAGAGTGTGTATATTTTTGCAACACTAAATAATGATGATTATGAAATCATTCATACTGAAGAAGAAGAAATTAAACTTCAAAAGTATCTAAATGAAGAGTTGAAGGAATGTTTGAGAAATATTAGAAGTATTGAGAAGGAAAACACGAAATTGAAAACTAATAACTCTTTATAAAATGACCGAGAATGATTTCCTAAAAAGAATGAAATATTTGAAAGGGAGATTGATGATCTAAAAAAATATATTGAGAGGGAAAAGAATCATAATGATCATCTAGAAGTAAAGAAGAAAGAAAAAAGAATCTGAGTTGGAACCTTCCAATCATAAACCTAGTAATGCTGAAATAAAACAAAAGGTTAAAAAACTATGTTATAGATGTTGGTGAATGTTATTCTAAGAATGAACATAATAAGGATCAAAAAAATATTCATTCAATGGTTGAAAAGAAATATGGAATGGGTAGTGATAATAGAAAAGATGGAAATGATATATATGTGGTCAAAGTTAGAAATACTGGAAAATCAGAATCTTCTAAAAATCTTGAGTCCAGAAAGAAGTCTACCACTTCTAGTTATAGTAAGACTGAACATAAATCTAAGCTGAAGAAGAAAGTTACAGTTGAAAATAGGAAGGCTGAAAGACATCATAATTTTAGTAAGAAGATTGTTGGGAACAGTGTTCCCAACTCCGGTCAGTATAGAAGTTTCCAGGGAAAATATTCATTCTTTGGTTATTGCTAGTATTGTGGTGGATTTCGATAGATTAAAAATATGTTTTCCTTCAACCAACAAAATTACAACTATTCCACAGGATTAGAAAGATAAGGATTGATGGTGTGTCAAACCAATCAAATGAGAAAATATATAAATAAATTTCATAAGACATCTGAGAAGGTTGGTGTGAATGTTTATAATAGGTTACAACCATTGAAAACTATTTGTGAAAGATATGATCTACCTGGACATATTCTTAAGGGATGCCATATTATGTTACCAGAGAAGAAAATTTTTCTTTATAATCCTCATAAGCCAGAGTTTTTAAAATATAAAAGGGAATGTTCTGTTATGACCAAAAAGAAAGAGTTCATGGTTGTTTGGCCAGAACACATTGACTTGGCTAAAAAATTAGAGGAAGAAAAACAAAAAGATGAATAAAAGGATGAACAAAAAGCTATTCCTATAAAAAATGCATTGAATTCTACAAAAGGATAGCTTCCACAGATTCTTGATAGTGGGTGTTCCTGTCATATGACAGGAGAAATAATTCTGGTGATGAATGTTAATGGATTACAATAAGGAATAGTGACATTTGGTAATGATGAATCTTTGTGTATTAAAGGTGTTGGATCAACCATCATTTGAAAATAAAAGAAAAAATCTATGAAAAAACTCTATGTTTATGGGATAAAACAAAACCTACTAGTGTGTGACAACTCTGTGATGAGGACAAAAAAGTCATATTAATAAAATATTGATTTCTTGCGATAAGTGAAAATGATAAAAATATAGTTACAAGAGGCCAACATACAATAGTGAATTTGTTCCATGTTTGTGATGTGTGGAAATCTTGTTACATGGGTGTGGTGGATGAAAATCCATTATGGCATAAAATTAAGGTACATATGAGTCAAAAAAATATGTAAAAGTTATCAAAGCAAGATAGTGTCTTAGATATTATTCATTTATCAAGAATAAGTGATTGGTGTTGAACTATAGGTGATAAATGTATGATTACAAATTCTATGCATAAGAGAGTTGGAATTCACTCAAAAGACCTTTGGAACTCATACACCTTGATTTATGTGGACCAATGAGAAATAAATCTACAAATAGAGATAAGTAATTCATTACTTACATTGATGACTTTACTCACATTACATGTGAAATGTACTTGAGAAAAAGTTAAATGCTTCGACAATGTTCAAGTGTTTTTTGGATAAAAGAAGAGAAGAATGGATACTGGTGGTGAGTATAAGAATAAAGAGTTTTAAAGTTATCTTGATAATCTTGGAATATGGCATGATTTCAGTTCACCATACACACATCATAAAAATTGAGTTGTTGAACCAAATAATCAATGTCTGGTTGAAATGGGGAGAACTATGTTACTTGAACATAGACTTTCCCATTATTATTGGAGACAAGCCATGAGCATTGTTGTGTATATTCAAAAATGATGTTTCTATAGGAAAAACTCAAGTATGACTCCATATAAAATGTTCTCTGAAAAAGTTCAAAATGTGAAACACTTAAGAGTTTTTCGTAGTCCATCCATTATAAATTAGAAAGGTGAAAACCTTGGAAATATTGAGCAAAGAGGAGATGATGGAATTTTTCTTGGCTGTGCTCTATAATGAAGTGGATATAGATGTCTCAACAGGGATACAAGACGAATTATTGAATCTTCAAATGAAAAAGTTGTTGAAAATGTTTAGAATAAAAATAAGTCATTTGATGATTTGTATGTTGATGTGGATATAGAAGATTTTTTTAACAATTCTAATAATGTTACAGATTGTGTTAATCCTACTCAAGAAGAGGAATCTAACTCAAAAATCTCTAGTGATGAGGATGAACCTCGAACAACTCATCCTGGGATGAGGAAACATGTGGAGGGTGAGAACATTATTGGAGACCAACATCAGATGGTTCAAATATGAAGAAAAAATAATGTTATAACACAAAATTCTATTTATTCAAATGTTGAACCGAATGATGTAAATGATGCATTTGAGAATATAGAATGAGTTCAATATATGAATGAAGATATTGATCAGATAGAGAAGAATGATTATTTGGAACTTGTACCCATGCCAATAAATAAGAACATTATTGTTCAAAATGGGATTTCCAATATTAGCTGAATGAAGTAGGTAAAGTAATAAGAAAAAAAAGAAAGATTGGTTTAAAAAGGGTATTCAAAAATTGAAGGCATTGTTTTTGATGAAACCATTTCTCTGGTAGAAATATTATAATCAATAATAATCTTTCCTGCTATTTTTGCACAATGAGGTTACAAAATCATTTAAATGGATGTAAAATCCGCATTCTTGATTGGTGATATTGACAATGAAGTTTACATTGATCAACATTTTGGATTTGTTATTTGGAAGGATGAATGTTATGTGTTCATGTTGAAGAAGGATTTGTATGGGCTAAAATGGGCTCTATGGTGATGGTATTCTAAATTAGATACTTTCTTGAGGAAGATGAATTTTATGAAAGGTAGAGGTGACAATAATCTTTACATCATTGAGTGTCACGAGTTTTCACTGATCGTAATTGTTTATGTCCATGACATTATCTTTTCTAGGAATGATGATAGATCATGTGAATGATTTTCTGAGTGGAAGAACAAGTTATTTGAGATGTCCATGATTGGAGAAATGAAATACATTCTTGGGATAAAAATTTCACAGAAGAAGTATCACGTTTTTTTTGTATCATGAAAAGTATGCTAAGGAACATCTAAATATGTTTGGAATGTAAAATTAGAAACCTCTATCCACACCAATTTTAGTGGCTACTATGTTGTCTAAATATGGAGAAGGCAAGGAAGCAGATCAGAAATCGTTTTGAAAGATGATTGAAAGTTTGTTATATATTACTACTTCAATACCCGAAATCATATATAGTGTAACTTTATGTGTATGATTTAAGAGATCTCCCAAAGAATCTCATTTGATTTCTGGAAAAATAATTCTCAGATATATCAAAGGCACAAAAAATTTTGGAATCAGGTATGATGTCTCAGTAAATATTGATCTTTTCAGGTATTCAGATTTTTATTTGGAAGGAAATGTTGATGATCAATGATACACATCTATTGGAGTATTCTTTCAAGGGGAAAGTTTTGTTAGTTGGAATACTAATAAATATAATTAAGTAACTCTTAGTATAGTTGAAGCTGAGTATGTTTCTACTACTCAAGCTGTAACTCAACTAATGTGAATGAAGACTCCATTGGAAGACATACTTGTGGATGTAAAGTTACCCTTGCTCTTGGGTTGTGATAATTAGAGTGAAATAAATCATAAATGGATTCCAGTACAAAATTCTCATTCAAAAAACATGGAAATAAAGTACCACATCATCATAGAGTGGGTGGAAAAGAATTAATTAGGGTTGGTGTATGTTCCTACAGATGAAAAATTTGCTGAAATATTCACAAAACCTTTACTGAAGGAACCATTTTCAAAATCGAGGTTGAACATGGGTGTCTAACGTACTTCCCACCAAGGTTGAGGTACATGCTTCTATCCCCACTCTCATCTTACATTTGGATAGTGTTGTCATGGGGGTTAATTGTATCATAAATATATACTTATGAAAGCATGATTAAAGGTCTAATTGTGGGTATGATGTGAATCTAACATGTATTTGTGTGAACTATTCTAACTGTTTGTTGGAGTGGTTGTAGGAAACAATGTTTTTGTGTTCCAAAAATTTGAACAAGTGAATAATTTTGAAGATAAATCTTGAAATATTTTCTAAATAAGGCTGATGATATATTATCACGAAATTTTATAGTCACTACTTTTGGACAGCATGGTTTTGGTTGAAAAAAATTCTTGTTTCTCTAATAATGAGTTAGCTCATGTATGCTTTTAATTAATGATAAGTAATCCATTTCATCTGGTTACAATGTTCTGTAAATTATGAATATTGGTTGACAAAAAAATCCTAAGGGGATATTGTTGGGATGATGTTGGATAGAGAAGGAGTTAACAAGAGTATTCTATTACAGAGTGTTTACTCTTTTTGTCAATGAAGATAAATCAATTCACATTATAAAGGTCTTGAAAATTATACGATGGTTTTCTGATTTTTATTTCACGAATATCATATATAGGAAGAAATTGTGATGCAAGCCTCAAGAATAAAATAGGGAAATGGTGATGCAAGTAATATGAAGTTTTGATAGGAAAGAATAATGTTGGTGGATGTTTGTAATCTTATAGTACTTCCTATTTAAAACCCAACGATGCTAAAGGTGATAGATCAAGCACTATATATAACAATAGATATGGTTCGTGATGAAAGATGTTTCCTTTTCAATTCAAAAAATGATAATGAATATGTCTTTTTATGTTGCGCGCATGTGGAGTTCCATGATCCAAACATCAAAATATGGAAAAGGAGAGGCTTGTGCAAATGATTGGTTTTTTGCACACAAGATCGAATGGATTTTGGAATGTTGTGTGCAAGGCAAGATTCAAAGATAAAACAATGAAAAATGTGAAAGTCATGGAGTGAACTAAAGATTCAAAAAGTGCACAAAAGATGAGGTTGTTGCAAAAGTGATGTATGCACTCATTGCGATGTAAAATGGTGTTTTGTGTGACAAGTTAGGATCTTGCGGGACATGTTGTGGTTTTTTTGTGTAGGGGTTGATGAGGTCTATAAATATGAATTGACCCCCTCACATTTTTAATGATTGACACTTAGATAAATCCAGATCTCTGATATGTGAAATATATTTATATAAAGGGGAGAGCGCAAAAGAAATAGAGTTGAAAGAAAGAAGAGGGTTTCACACTAGATTGAAAATCCATGCAAGTAGTGTTTCACAATAAAAGTAAAATCTTTCGTGAGAGGAATTAATGTTAAGCGCAAGAAACATAAATGGGTGCACAAAAAATTGGGGTTAATCAAACAAATTCAGTTGTGTGTAAGATAGATCCCACCTACTGCTGGGTAAGAATGTGATGACTTCTACCCCAAATAATACACATGTTCAATGGTATGAATCAATAAAATACATTAATTTTATATTTGTGCGTAGAGGGTGAACACATTTTCTGATTTTTTTCCAAGTGCTACATGAGTGTAAGGGTATATCCTACTCATTGTATTCCCCAACAAAGGACTGTTTCCTAGTGGACTGTGTGTTACTAGATATTTTTCATACCATACCAAGGACGTAACTACTATTGTTCAGTAGTGAACCGTTTAAATCTTGTGTTCATGTGGTTTTATTTTTTTATCAAGGAAATAACTCTTCAATACGAGAAGAATATTATATCCAACAGGGGGATCATGAAAATAAAATATAGCACTAATTCACCCCTCCCCATCTCAGTTACTTGGATCCTAACTGGGTAACTTTATTTTTGACAATTTATAATGTTTTTTCGAAGGATATTAATTATATATTTATGATCCAAACGCCCCAATGGCATTGAAACAGCTTGGTCAGGTGGTCTTTCCCATGACCCAACTTTTATGTACATTCAAATTGTCTCCCTTCTAGTGTTATAGGATTTAGATATTTTCCAAAATCCAAGATCCTCTATTCCTTGAAGCATTCTATTTTCTCTTTGTGCCCCCGAAGCCTTTCTTCCCCCTAGATTCATGTGTTGTGATGGGGAATTCGAGTCTGGTTCTCCCTTGGTGTCTTTCTTGGTGCTCACACACACTCCAATTTTATTGTAAGGAGGAGTTATTGATCAGTTGTTTTTCTTTGTAGGCATTCAATTGTCTAATTTTATTTGTGTATCATGCAGGTTGGGCATACTGATTTCTACATTTGAATGCGGTTGGATCAATTTTTAAACAATGTAACAAGTGTGTGCCAGACAATGATGATATAATATATAATAGAACATGTTACATTAGTAATAAATTAGTGGATAGGAATATGGTGATTATTTTTTTTGTTTCATTTATTATCATTTATCTATGATGTGAATTATTTAGTTGTAGGCCTTCAAAAATTGTGGTCGTTCGGGGTTTATGTTTATCAAACTGACTCATGAAGAGTTGTTGTTAGACTTATATTGAATGTTTGTGAATACAAATACTTGATTAATCACATATATTCAGTTAATTGAATGGATTACATATGATGAAACTTGTTATATGTTATCCCATAAATTATCAATGTCGAATTAGTGAACAAGTGTTTTAAATATAAATAGTACTTGTCTTGTTTGGTGTGGGTGTGAGCTGTGTGTGGATATTTTCTCTCTTGTACATTATACGGTTTGTGCGGTGATTCTATTGAGAGCATGATGGTGTGTGTGTGTGGTTTGATGGCGTAATTGGATCTCAGGTTGAGATATTATTTGATTTTGGAAAGGGTGAATGTTTTTTGTAGTGGGACTAAAACCTAGTTGTGTTTTTTTTCTAGACATAGTGTGGATATATAGTGGGGATACCGAATATGGTTGTTACATCACATGTTGGGGGGTTTTGTTGTCATTTGGGATTTTCCCCTAGTTTTGGATGCATTACATTGAAGAATGATAATGTATGTGGTTGTTTTTGGATTCTATATGCAAAGGATGTGTGAAGTGCGGTGTTTTATGAGAGTTTATTTCATGTGCTTGGCTTGGTTGTGAGGATAGTTCTATTATGTGGTTGTTATTTGCCTAGGTATGGATAGAATAACTATTAAATTATTAATAACATCAAAATTATGGGGTGTTATGTGGATTTATTTTATCAAATATGGAAGTGATTGTCATTCATCAATATACATGATTTTAGTGGTAGCAACAAAGGTAGTTATATGGGATTATTGTTGTTTGGAACCCCATAGTTTTTGTAGTGTTTTTCTATATATATATATATAGAAATTTAGTTCCTTGGGATTTCTATATGCACCCCACCATAGTCAAGATTTATGTACTGAACACCCCCATTGTTAAGGAAGAGGGTTTCATTTCCAAACATCTTGGTGGGAGGATGGATGGATGGATGGATGGACACCTTATTTTCTATTCTCCTTATTCAATGTACTTATTGGCAATTAATTTTCTGGTAGGTTGTGGTTTTTGGGTCCCAAGTGTGTGCATGCGAGTTTTTCATCCCATGTTTCTTTGGGATAAGATGTGTTACGCTTCCTAGGTGTATTTGGGATGTGGTGTGGTTTGTGGCCCAAGTGTCTGCGGGCAAGAGAAGATGTATTTGTGAGGCATATGTGTGTGTAGTTGGGATGCGATGTTGTATTTTCCCTATATGTGTGTTGGAGGGTTGTGACGTGGTTCATTTGAAATAGGTGGGGGCACCAGGATGTTTTTAATTAGAGTGTGAAAGAGGATAATCAGTGGGGATGTTGTGTAGGGTAACCTATCATTTCATAGCTTACAATATTACATTGCTTAAAATGTGTTGTTTATTGAGAAAGTCATTTGTGAGGTTGGGGTGGATAGTATAACTTGTTAGGTTCCTTTGGTTTCTATAGTTTCTCAAGGGTGAATTAGTATGCTTCTCCACTTGTGCATGAGAGACTAATATTTTACCTACTATGTATACTTGTATTATCACTCTGTGTATGTAAAAATAATTTTAGCTTTCTAGTAGGACTACATGGATCGTGCTATGTATTACTATCTCAGACGATGGGATAAATATTGTGTCACTACTTAACATTGTTCTTTTTGTATTTACATTACAGTGTTTCACTTTTTTCTAGTAGTTTTACATTAAACATGCTTGTGGGATAGAATTTTTCCTAATTTATATATAAATATTGGAGTGTTTTTTTGTTTGATACATATTATCTCATGACCGTGGTTAATATAAAAAGAGAAATTCCTATCATTTGGTCAAATAGGTTTACCATTAGTGTTGGTCTCCACCCCAGGGCTACTGGAGGCGGAAGTCATGGGCATTAGATTTCATTCTCCATTGTATGCTTATGAGGGGAATCTATTGGGAGAGGGGGTCAGGATAGAATTTTATCAGAGTGACGGTTCTGAGATAGGATGTAGTTTGCTGTTAAGAAAAATTTTTATTACATGGTTTTGTAGGGAAAACATTTTACTTAACAATGGTGTATGATATAGACTAGGGAAGACCGACTTGGACATGATAATTCTGGGACCCCATGATCCGACTCAAGGAAATTGAGCCTACCAAAATACGATGTGCGGATACACCTTTTGTAGAGTACATTGCATAGGAATGGTACATGAATCATAATGACTTTTTTTTCTTTTTTGAATTTGTTTATTGGTTAAATTTGGAATGGATAACAATAAAATGGGTTAAGATGGACTTTAAACAATATTCCTTAACACTATGGATTATGAGTTCCTTGTATTATTTTCATCCACAAATCTTGGTCATCTTCCATGTGTAGCTCAGGTAGTGGAGGCTCAGCAGGCCGGTCCAACTGACCGAAAGTGGGTTGATCTAGAGATGGAGGACAACCAGTGGCAGAGAACTTTACCTTCATTCGAGAGGCATACCTTGGGAATGTATGAGGGTAGTGTCTTGGAACCGGATATATAGATCTAGATTGACGAACATGAGATCACCATCAACATGATTCAGGATCTGATAGTGTACTAGGTTCTATTTATAGCCAGATGAGGGGATCTGCGCATCAGTGGTGGACGTTGTACCTGATAGAGAGAAGGGAGGCTGATTTTCTATTGGTCGATTTTGAGATGGAATTCTGGGTAGAATTCCTCTCATTTAACACGAATGTTGTGATGAAAAAATAAGATAAACTACATCTAGCAATGGAATACGTCGGTATGGGAGTTTGGGATCAAGTTCAAGGAACGTCTTTTCATTTCTCTATATTTCTTTCTAGATTAAGAGTCTTGAGCGAGACACTTCTAGGAGACACTTCGTCCTTCCATCCAATATGTAGTTAAACTTTCACCTTGCTAACATACCTATTGTTATAGAAAAATGAGAAGGTAGTTGATAAAATTTACTCGTCATGAGGTATAACATGAGAGGGGATCTGGTAGGGTTCTTTGAAAGGATAATTCAACCCAAGGAAAGTCTCGGGCACCAGATCTATTGGGGTTTTGAGAATTAGGGAGTCATCCTCTGCATTTTGTGTTTCAACCATCTAGTCCTCATACCCATCCTCTTGGAATGGGCTAGTATTTTTTTTACCTTGTAGTTCGTTAGATCCTTTAGAGTCGGTGCCTAACAGATTTTGGACCTCCGTATAGTGGTGGTGAGTAGGTTCAGCGACTACCATATAATGAGTTTCTTATCAGGATGTTTTAGGTGGAGGGATAGCACACTCCTTCTCTACAAAGGAAAGATAGAGTAGGTGAAGGTTGACATCAGAGTGTTCCATAAGGACCTTGAACTAGGCATGGTCGAGGAGGCAGTCATGATCATAGGGGTAGATGATCATGGAATGTTGAATTAAATTCCATAGAGGTTGCAGTTCCATAACATCCAGAGATTGTTCGAGGTACAATTAGTTTGTTCATTACTCTTTATTGTGAATTTTTTTTGTTAGCGATATTTTCACTCCATCATTTCATCTGCACTTTCACCATGCTCTGGGAGTAGACACAGGGACTCTTTTCGTGACCCTAGTGTTGAGTACCCTTTTCAGAGGCTAGACAATCATGTTGAATGTTTTCCGAGGATGTAAATAGATGATGGGGCTACATCAATATCATGTGGATCTCTTACGATTATAGATTAAACCATATGTTATCGTCCATGGAATCAAATTTTTTTACTCAATGCATTATTTTATCAAAATATTCAAGAAGCGATTTTTGTTTTTAGGTGTGGATGGTTATCATTTGGCTTTTGGTGGTGATGATAGTTATAAGAAATGAAGTCGGTGTGTTGGGACCCATATTTAATTATTGCCCATGTGGTCAATGAGATTTTTGGATGCTGATATGGATGAGGTACCCATAATATTTGTGGAGTTATTATATATATTCCCTGAGGAATTTGTTACTATATCCCCTCAAGGTAACATTGAGTTTTAGAGATACTTACAACCCAGTTCTTGTCAGATTACAATGGATCCATATTAGATGGAACATTTAGAGATTTGGTATTTGAGTATTTTAATTTAAGACATGATGATTAAGAGTTTTATCTAGCATAGTGTGTCATCGTGGGGGTGCTCCAGTCTTGTTTACAGTGATGTTAGATTGTGGTATGATGAAATGCATGGACTATCATATATTGAACCAGGTAATGGTGAAGAACTATTATCCTCTCTTGAGAATATGTGACTTTTTTTACCATCAGAGTGGCGAAATTTGGCTCTCTATGACCGATCTACAGTATATGATTCACCAACTGATGTTGAAGGAATGTGATATCCTAAATACAACCATCATCTGAAGTTATGGGTAATTTATGTTTGTAGTTATGTCATTCTGTGTTACAAACTAACATGACATTTCATGGGACATATATACTCTTTATTTCTTGAGTTACTCGATCGGTTCATCATTATATTCATCGATGACATTTTGATCTACACAAATTCAAAAGGAGGAGCATACTGAGAATATCAGGGTTGTCTTGTAGATTCTTTGATGCCACCAGCTCTATGGTAAGTTGTAAAATTTCATGTTCTGGAAGAGATTGGTGTACATACATGGGAACATGGTGTCCCCTTAGGGAGTATAAGTGGATCTATCAAAGGTCAAGGATGATTTTTTTGGTGGATGTTTGCATCCTACTCAGACTAGCATGATATTACTTGTGATTTGTACCTGATTTCTCTCTTGTAGTAGATATTTGACAAACCGGACCAGAATAGACCAGGACGTTGTGTGGATTGCGCAATGTTAGGTATATTATATCTACGTAATGTGGATGTTGAAAAATGCTCTAGCGCTCTAGTTTCTAGAGGAAGGTGTGAAGTTTGAAGTATTTTTGGATTCTTCCCCACTAGGATTCGGTTGTGTGTTGATTAAGCAAATGGGAGTGATCTCTTATAGTTATAGACATGTACATCCCCATGAAAAAAACAATATTACCCATTTTTTAGATCTAGTGGAGGCTGTGTTTTACTGATGTTTTGGAAACATTACCTCAAATTGAAACACATTGTAGACTTTACATATCACAAGAACATGAGGTACATCTTTTCCCAGTGATATCTAAAAATGAGACTATAGAGGTGGATGGATTTTATCTAGGACTATGACATATAAATATCTTACATCTCATGAAAGGAAACTTTTGGGATTGATTCTATGAGTAGAAAGTCACAAAAGGTCATAGTTCAAGAATCTGTGGATGCTTCGAAGGATATAGAGGATTTAGTCGCCTTGGACATAGATGCAGGAATTGATGGTGGCAGAGGATTTCTATTTCATATGATGGTATAGTCAACTCTAATATAGAATTTGTACAAGTCTTAATGTGGAAACTCGTAGGAATAGGTAATGTGTGATCGCATTGACCATGGTGATGCTCAAGAAGGATGGTCATAGGATGGTCGAAAATTGATGTTGTTTAGTTGGATGTAGTTTTACCTAGTGGAAATAAGTTAGGGAGTTCATTATGAAATGCATATATTACCTTTTGTGGTACACACATGAGTTTCTATGATGTACAATGACTTGACGATGCAGTTTTGGTGGTCGGACAATAAACAAGAAGTGGTAGAGTTTGTGGAAAAGTAATTATTGTGCTAGTAGGCAAAGCCTGAGAACCATGAATCTATTGGTTTGTTATAGCCCTTAATGCCCCTAAGTGGAAGTGGGGAGACATATTGATGTATTTGGTCACAGGATAACATAGGTATCATGGAGTATGTGATGCAATTTTTATCATGGTGGGTCTGCTGATGAAATCGGATCACTTCTTAGCGATTAAGGAGTCGAGCATAGTAGATTACACAAAGTTGATGTACATAGATGACGTGTTGTTTTTTCAAGAAGTTATGAGATACATGGTCTCATATTGGTATACATAGTTTACCATATGCTCTTAGAGAGGATATCAACATGATTTTAGATCTTAATTACAACATTGCACTGCTTTCCACCCTCAAACATATGGGTATACAGAGCGGACTAACTAGACGTTGGAGGACATGTTGTGAGCATGGGTCATAGAATTTGGTGGTTATTGGGTGAGACACTTTCCCATGGTTGAGTTCTCTAATGTTAATCACTATCGCAATTCTATTATCATTGCTCTGATTAATGATTTCTTTAAACGGTCATGTCTTTCATCTTTTTACTAGATAGAGGATGGGGGACTGCTATTCACTGTCCTGAGGTGGTGAAAACCATGACTGAGAATGTTCTTCCTTTCCAAGATAGGATAAAGGATGAAAAATATTGCATAAGCAATATTTCAATCATGGAAGGAGGACCTTAGAGTTTAGGGTTGGGGACCTTGTGTTCAAGAAGGTTTCCCTCGACCTGAGATGTGATGCTTCGATTGAGGGAGAAATATTTCTCACTAGTTCATTAGACCCTTTGAGGTGTTGGGACATTTTGGTAAGGTTTAATTCTAGTTGGAACAACCACCATGGTTGGAGAAGGTCCAAAACATATTTCATGTCTCCCATATTCATCATTAACTTAACGATTACACCCACGACATTGACTGAGGAGACTTGGATATCTATGACGTTCCCGGTACCTAGAGTTTACCTGAGTTTTTCCTTGTCTATTTCCCCCTTGTAATGAAATCAATGAACCTTGTTTGATATCATACGAGTTTTTTCCTTGTTCAATGATGTGTGGGGAAGTCCTGACAAGTGGAAAATGAAGGACCAAATTCCAAATCAAGACACATTAATTGAGATGTAATTAATATTGTTCGGGTGAATTAGTGCCTCCTAGAGAGGATATTTTCACAACCTGGAAAAAGGAATTACCTTATTCATGTGTCCACACACTATATTTTTAGTGCTCCTGTGTTTTCTCTTCTAGTCAGTTAGTGTAGTTGATGTCGGAGGAGGTGTTTTTGGATTTTGAGGATTCACTCCTGCCTTTAAACGACACAGAGCAGTTTATCGTCAAAATTTGATGGCGATAATGGTGTTTCAAGATCTGAAAGATCCTTAATATGTATCTCACAAGGTGGTTTTTCAGACCAATATTCCTTATGGGTTTCTCTTTGTATTATCAAGAGAATTAATAGTTTGATATGTATTTTATTTAACGGATTGGACATCCTCGATCCATTACATTGTAAGAATTCATTATTTGAGGTGTTATAGGGAGTCAAATTGACCAATTCAAGAGTTTTTTAATAATATATTTTTCCAATGGTAGGTGTTGTTAGTATGTGGCATCGGTTTGTTGAATTGGAAGGATTTATCAATGATTCACGTCATTGATTTGCTTCAGTTACTCATCCAATAGTGATTAATTTCTATCTTTTGCATGTTTTCTCAGTTTTACCCCACATATGTTTTATTCCACATTAATTGAGTTTCAAATACTGTATGACCATTTGGGAAGAAATTTCAAAGGATATTAACTATATCATAAATATACTAACACCCATGAGACTTTGAAATGGCCATGCCATGTGGTCTTGGCCCCGAATCGAATTTTAAGTACTTTGAAATTGTCTCCCTTCCATTCATATAGGATTTATTGTTTTTCCCAAAGAAATGATGTTATCTTCCTTGAACCATTCTGTTTTCTCATGGGGAACCAGGAGACTTTCTTCCCCATGGATTGATGGGTTATTATATGGCCATCCAATCCAATTTTCCCTTGGAGTCATTCATATAGCTCATGCACCCCCTGTTTTATCACAAGTGTTGTTGGTCGACTGTTCTTCTAGGTATAGATTCCTGCATCTATTTTTATTTGGGTATCATGAGGGTTAGTTATTCTGATGTCTTCTTATGAATTCGGTGGGATCCAATTCTTTAAAATATTTAATAAATGAGGTGAAAAGGATGATTATAACAAAGATAATCATACCTATTACTATAGTAATAAATGAGTGGTAGGGAAGTTGATGATGATTCTTGTTTTGTTTTATATGTTATCTTTGATCCATGTTGTGAATTATGTTGTCTGTATGCATTCGGAAAATCATGGTTGTTGGTGGTCTCTATTTATGCACCTGACTCATGAATACTTATTGTTAATCTTCTATTGAAAGGCTGTGAACATGAAAACATGATTAATCACCTCTTTTTGGTTAATTTTGTAGCACCCCATGATTTCATAGTATGTTATCTATTCAACATAATTCAATGACTTGTGCTACACGCAACACTGTGTTCGAGCTCACCACAACATACCAAACTAGCCGTTCAAAAAGCGGTTATGAATAGTATTCACTGAATTTTGAATTCTACATTCTCCATAAAATTTTATAATATGTATTATGGGGTTCATAGACCTAATTTAAGAACAAAATCATTTTTTCATATAAAAGAAGTATTTTTCAAAAAATTCAATTTTATTGTCTTTTAATGGAGAGCCAGTTTTTAAAACCAATATGTGGAAATTTTATGTATTCAATTTATTGAAATTAAATTCTTCTTTAGAAATGGGGCAAAAAAAAAATTTTTGGATAAATTTCTGATAAATTTCTGATAACATTCATATTATGATGAATAGTGAAAATACTAAATTTTAATTGAAAACAACCTTTTCAATCAAAATTATTTACAGTGTTGAATAATGGATTGTAATGGTTTGGAAGTATAATTAGATGGTATTTTTATCATTTAATACAATTTTGGCCATTATATGTAATTTCACATTTAATTTTGATATAAACACATGTCAATCTTTTGATAGTTATTACTTTTTAGAAATCTGCCTTTTGGTTTTGGCACAGGGAATTAATTTTAACTTAATTAATGAAAATTATATGTTTTAAAATTGGTAAACTAGAATTCATTTTTGAATTTAGAATTTCAAAATTTTCTTACGGTGATTTTTTTGTAGTTTTTCTAAAAACATTCAATTTTTGATGAATAGTGAAAAACACTACGTTATTGATTAAAACCAAATTTTTATTTAAAAATTTATTTATTCTATATAAATTTATTTTAATATAAATTATATATATAATAACTATATAAGTTCAATGTAATTCATTTGAGTGATTTTAAAAAAAATAGATATCTAAAATTTTATTGAACCTTTAAACATCTTTTAACCACCTTCTAGGCACATTTGCAAATTTTCATAAAACATAGATTTACCATTTCTTTGAATTGAATTTCAAAAATAATAGAGATGTAGTTCATATCAGTATGTAAAATTTATTTCAATATATTGAAAATAATATTTGGTGAATAGTTACTTTTGACTTTTATTTACCATGGTTAAACGTAAATATGGTAATTAAAGGTAAAAATGATATTATAGTTATCCAAACACATGTCCTAATTCTATAGGATAAGTGTATTTAGACCAAAAACAACATTAGGAATAACATATGATCATTTTTGTCCACTTATATTAGATTAGGAAAGTTATTATTATTTTACTTAAAGAACAATTAAAAGTGTTAAATTTAAAGCTTAACAACTAATCCATTTTTAATATAGGGTTGTACATAAGATAAATTGGACTATAAATATTAACTAGAAATCCAAAAATATTTCATATAAAATTTTATTTTATTTATAATTTCTAGAGATTAAATAATAAAATTTATTTATGACAAAATGATGATGTAGTAATTACATTATCAATTAATCATTTAGATAACTGATATTATAAATGTCAACATAAATGTAAATTGGAAATTTTTAGTCAATCCATGAATTTTAATTGTTAATATGAAATTTAATGGTTTATTAAATAATTTCTTTTGGAGTTATGAAGTTTTTATGACTTTAGCAGAAACAAAATACCGTATAGTGTCAAAATGGACATAAATGAGTTTTTAAAACAAATACTATATAATTAATTAATATAATATTTATAAAAATATATGGTTCAGACAAAGTACATTGATAAGTTTCTATATATCCATAATTAACCACTTGTTTTTCTATTGGATTTTTATAGTATTCTTATTAACAATTTATTATAATAATAAAAGAGGACATGGTAAAAGTTAAACTATTTAAAAAATAGTTAAATCTAAAATATAGGGTTAATATTGTTAGATACTATTTTTTAAAACCTAATAATTTAGAGGATATATGCCCAAAACAACATTATCTTGAAAATAAATCAGTTTTGAGCCATTAGAAACCAAAAATGAATTTATAATAAAATAATATTTTAAACTTTTCATAAAGTGGCCTTCACATATAATATAAAAGAGTACTTACCCTACTCTCAAAATCAAACCTCCAAATCCATTTAGCTCTGCCAAAACCTACCCAAATCTCCTCTCAACTTCCCTCACATCACCCTAGATGAATTCCCTTGAGAATAAAGAAAACCTATGGATCCATTTAGTTCAAATCAAAAGAAAACACCCAAAGAAGTGTTAATTATTTTATCATCTCGTTCAAAGTTATTTTCTTTTCCACTTTCTTTTTCATTATTATTTCCATTCCAAAATAATAAATCCAGTACATTATACATACTTTGATTTTCTTATAAATATTTCACAACCATATTCATTATTATACAGATGATATGAATGAAAAATTCCCCATATGTGCGTACATACGACTTACCATTTCCACGTCGTGGTGTAGTTTATTATTCGACACTTCATTATTTGGATTGGTATAATAATGAGTATAATTGATGTAAATAAAAAATATTAGATTTTAGTTTGTTTTATATATTATATACCACCCTATTAAATATGATTTCACCATCAGTAGAATTATTTTGTCCCTCATGCGTACGTATGGAATACCATCTCCACGGCGCGATGAGATTCATTTCCACGTTCACCATTCTACTATGATTATATATATATATATATTAAGTATGTAATATATAAAATAATAATTCTACTATATATATACATATTTCTCATTCACTTACTTCCATTCAATATGATATGAAAAAGGATATGGCGTTTATGGGTACGTACGACCTACCGTCTCCATAAATGGTGTTTCCATTTAAAAAATATATCTATTATAAATTTTTATATTCTGAATATATATGATATATAAATCATGTTACATATTCTGTAATTATGAAAATCAAGATCTATGTGATATAATCAAGAATAACAGGTTAAAACACGTACGATAAAGAAATTGATTATTACCCGAAATGTTACTTTAACATTGAAATTATTATTAAACGGGTAGTATAAAGTCATAAATGAATCATTTATGATATCATAAATGTTAATATGGTTATGGTATAATTTAATAACATTCTTTGGTCTTTATATGTGAGTCTAAACATACCCCCTGCTAAAGAAATGTTCAAGGTATGGGTTAATTACCCAATCTCATTATTATCTGAGATTATTTAAGTTTAAGAATTTTATGGGATATATTTATTATCCATGTCCACGTTTGATTATATAAATTTCAAAATGATTACATTAAGATAATATTTAACTAATTTTTTTAAATGTTTTAAATATTTATTCTTCTAACTCTTTCTCATTAATTTTCATGTTTTCAAAATGGGTTTTAATGATTTATTTATATGGACATGATTGTTTTCAAATGATAATTCCTTTCAAAAGTTTCAATGTGATATGCGACAATTTGATTCAAAAATATCATTTAATTTACTTCCTTTATAAATATGTACCTTTAAAATTATTTCACAAAAAGTGATATTTATCTCAATATGATTTACTGATCATTTTTAACTATGTCAACATTCTTTACTAGATATTATTCTTGGTTAAGGTTGATTTTTTATAATAAAATCATTCATATTGTATTGAATGAGTTATTATATGTTTGACTTTTTATGGGTTATTTTTATACCCTCCATATTTTTGGGTTGAAATATTTACATTTTGTATTCTAGTTTTAATGTGAATGTTTATATTATGTTTCAGTATTTTCATATGAGGAATACAGTGGACATAGTAACTGGTGGGGCCTGCTGTAGGCCCTCAATGTATTGGTAGGTCTCACGAGACAAATTTTCATCTTGGCACAAGGGTTTGTCAAAAATTTTATTTTTAGTCTTCGCACGAGTCCCTGGCTATGTGGTAATGATGTCCGGTTTTAGGCATTCCGTCATTATGGAATTAATTATCACATGTAATTATTTGACAAGTAGAATATCCATGTGCATGTTTATATGGTAGTGTTTGATTTATTTTCACAATATTATGTTCCAGTATATGTTTAAAAGGATGTTTATTTTTTTACACATCTTCCCATAAATGTTTATAGCTTCCAATACATTATTTACCGTTATTGAGCATCTAAGCTCACCACTTTCTTTTGTTTTATTTTCCCAGGATTCCATGAAGTGTATTATGTTTGATATACAGGATTATTCTAGGAGAATAATGATGTTATAAATGGATTATTTATGTTCTGTTTTATGTTTCAATGTGTAATTTAACATTTATGTATGTAATCTATTTTCCAAGACTACAAAACTAGTCGTTCTATCAGGACATTAATCCTTGTAATCATGGAAATGTATTAAAATAATGCAAGGGCTCCAGGTATTTGGGGACGGGGTCTTACAGTTGGTATTAGAAGAAGTTTAGTAAAATCCTTGGAATCTTGATTTTCAAAAACTCTGATTAGAGAATAATACCCTCAGATAGACTTTGAGGATATCTATATAAGTACTTCTAAGAAAATTGGTAATATAGATATTTTGTATATTTTCTTAGAAAAACTTCCTTGTTTGGATATGAGCTGGTAGAGGCAGCTCTGGAACAGATGTACTTAGGAGTGAAAACTCTGAAAATGAGTATCAGTCTTGACCCAAGGTATTGTGGGACACAACAACGGGCCATGTATCACTCTTTTTTATGACACTACCAATAGATATAATTTAGATAAATCCCATTTTCATTAAAATCCATTATAAAGGATTTATGAGTAAATAATTCCTCAAATAAAACATTTTTTCATGATTAAATATTATGTGCATAATTTATTTAATTTACCTTTGGTATTTTACAATTTTGGAAGTATGCATTACGATTCATAAACTAACCTAGTAGATTCTATTTTTTAGAAATGGTGCCCAGTAGAAGGAATGAGAAATCTAGAAATACGCATGATCCTAGAGTAAAAATGATCATATATTTCATGGTATTAAGCCAACATTTAGAAGGGAAATAGTCTCCCATATATTCTCATCATATGATGAAATAGTATCATGTGTTAATAAGATATGTAAATAATTCTCTGAGTCCTATGGATTTGAAGGTACGCTAGATAAGAAAAGAATGTTATAGAGAAAAATGGATAATGGGAAGAGGGGAAAGAAGGATTTTCCCATTTGTGATAACTGTGGAAATAATCACCTTGGTTAATTCTTGAATGGAATGTGAGTTTGTTTTAAGTTTGGAGAAAAAGGACACCAAGTACGTGATTTCAATGGAATAAAAACGGTTTAAAATGTACAATGCCTCATCTACAAGTAGTTGGGACACAACATGAATCAATGTCTAAGTCATCAATGTATACCCCAAATTATGTAATTGGAAAATAATCTAATTTTGGTACTACCATATATGAATAGGAATGTCTAGTGTTCTGATGTTTTTATTAAATAATTATTTTATGTGGGTGTTTTATCAATGATGTACTGGGTATATTAATTATGGAAACAAATACATATTTTACTGAAATACTATTTCATTGTTGATTTTTTATTATATGGTCCTATGAAAAGTTAGTCAATATCATGTTAAACCTTTTGGAAAATACATGGTTGAAGGAAAGAGAAATATTAATATGGTTTTGATACGGAGGTAGTGATTTAGGAATATGATATGATTGGTTTGAAAAAATTATATTCGATATTCTCGACTACATTGAAACTAATTAAATGTTTTTTATTTCATTATTGTCGGAGTTTACAAAACTTTTTGAATAGAAGGAGTATATCCAGTATTCTATATAGAATAAGGGATTATAAATGTAATAAATATGGTTTTAGGGTAATTTAGGGTGGTAATTATTTTTAAAAGAATACATTATGAATGTATTCACATGTTATTACATTGAAAAATGATCCTCATTGTGTTTAACTTCCTTATAAATTTTTGAATGTGATTTTGGACAAAAGTGTGATGGAAAGGTATAAATGTTAGAATAGATTATGTATGACATTTTTAAGAACCCCTATTTTTGGCTACAATGGACTTTGAAATATTCTTGACATTATTCCAGAGCAGCCCCTTCAGACGGTGTGCAATTCCGAGCCCCGGAGTGGCCGGAATTAAACTTTCAGTGCGTTCATACTAGACATGCCAAATAAATGGGATAACTCCTAAATGGTGTTTCAGATCAGAGATCTGAGTGTAATGATGGGTCCAGAATGGGGTGTTTACCCTAGGAATGACATAAAACTTGTCGGCGCGGGATGTTTGGACCACTCGCTCGCTTTCAGAATGTTAAATGGATAATATAAATTAATTAATTTATTCGTTCAATGGTGAAACTCACGTTTCTCTTAAATGGTGGCTCGGATTGGAAAACTGAGGGCACCGTTGAGTTTGGAACTTGCCATTTACCCAAGGAGGGATGTAAGTTTTGCGGGAGTGGCCTCTTTATGAAAAATGGCCACAGGGGTGTTTTCATAATATGGCGGCTTGGGGCGTTCAGCTTTATAACTATTAAACAGATGCTCAGAATCAAATTTTGAGACCACTGTTGTGCTCGGGAGGTGGTTTTTAACCTAGGGGAGGCTTAACCTCGACCACGTTGGGAGTTTCGGATGCGGGAAATTTTTGAGGTTTTAAATTAATTAAAATTTTATTAATTAATTTTCTTTAAATAATCCCTCACCCCCACTCCACCCCTTTTCCCAATTCCCTGGAGGAAGGAACACACCAATGGAGCCCAAACATTTCCTCCCATCTCCAACCTCTTCACGGTGTGGCGGTCGGCGGATCGTCGCGAAGCATCGGGTGAAGCCCCACGAGGCAGGATTTGTCGTTTTCATTTTGTTTTCCCGCACCTACTTTGAGCCCATTTGATCATGTACAATTTTTTTGTATTTTCGAACAAATCCCATGAATGCATAGTAGAGTTTTTCCCTTTCCAAAACATCTTTTAGAATTGAAATCCGAGTTCAGAGGAGGTCGAGGTTGATCGTCGAAGTTTACGGGTTTTCCGGCGGTCCGGAGAGCCCTGGCATGGCGGCTGCTTGGTTCCAGAGTGTTGGCTGCACGGCGGACCCAGGTGCAAGGGGTGGGGACTCCTCGGAATGCGGCGCGGGTGGCTGGTGGAGCGGCCAGGCAAGGCCGGGGCGCGACAAGCCTTCAGCAGAAGGCGATGCTGGGGCCCGACGGAGCGCTTCTGCGCGGCGGCGGGTCACCAGGGAGTAGTCGCGGCGCGCGACCCCCATGCGGCGACAAAGACCCACGCCGCACGGGTCATCAGGCTGCTGTCACGACCAGCCCTCGTGGCCGGTCTGCGCACAGGCCAGCCCAGGTCGGGCGGACCGGCCGATCCAGGCCGGTCCAGCCCAAGGGGCCTTGCCCGCTCAGTTTTCGAACGCCCGTATTTTCCGCTACAGGTGTCCGTTTTGAGTGCCGTATGCGGTAGTGAAACAGTATCGACAAGACAGACCTTTTGAGATGGATTCAGGAATTTTTAATTCCCGAAACAAGGGGTCTCGGAGGCGCGACGTTTCATTACGCTTTTTGATGTTTTTCCAGGGGAACTTGTTTTGGACGGCACAGACGTGTCTGAATTCTGTTTTGAAGGCCATCAGCAGCGTTGGGACCCTAACGTCGGGGCGATGCTTTCTAGGGTGGTTTCGAGAATTGAGGCCGAAGTTGAGGCATGGGCCCCATGGCCCGTCTTTTGAGTTGCGTGTAGCGTTTGACGAATGTTTCATTAGACATCCATTCGGGGCGTGCGAGCAGTCATTTATGGATGTTTTTCTGAGGGGATTGCAGTGGTGCAATCCGCCCGCCCTAATTCTGCATGATGGTGCGGGCCCCGCGAGGGCCATTTCGGGGGTTGATAGTGATTTCTAGCTTTATCACTGGGTGTCTTGTTTTGCGCAAGTGATTAGTCGAACTTCTGTACTTTGTCTAGAGGATCGCAATGGTGCAATCCGTTCGTTGTGTTTTAGGAACGAGTTACGGGTCCCACGAAGCACCGCTCGTGTGCGGTGTGCCGGAATGCACCTTTTTCTCCGGATATCCATTGCACTCAAGTGAGTAGTGTTTTTGTGTGTTTTCCCGAGGGGATCACAATGGTGCGATACGCTCGACTATTTTCGGGTTCGAGGCTTGGGATCACGGGACGCCGTTCGGGCGTGAGGCGGTGTTGGTTCCATTTTCGTCGGATATCCGTTTGAGGTGAGTAAGTAGTCCATCTTTCATGTTTTTTCATGAGGATTACAACTGTATAATCTGTTTGGCTATGCAGAGACTCCTGCACAATCTTATTAAATGTGGAATGTGAAGGTGCCCTAGTGGTGGTTCTTCATACAGTGTTTCCAGATAACCCTTGGTGTGTGATCGTGTTCACTCTTGGGAGAGTTAAGTGAATTCTTGATGAGATGTGGATGGTTGTGCCGGAGCCATTAAGGTGGAAAGTTAGATTTGTTATGTTATTCCTTCACGTTGACATTGGGTGCCATGTGCACGTTAGCCTTTGGGTTGGAGATGGGGTATACTCAGGGAGTATACAGGAGCTCTAGGAGCTACATGTGGATGTTGGTACTTGAGAATGTTTGTGTGCTTGTTCGGGGTTGACTTAGGGCCACACGTCGTGTGGGCCCCATGTGTGTTCCATGTTTTGCTTTACGTACTTTGACCTCTCGCGACGTAGAGGGTCCCTCTGTGCTCGTTTGTTTGACCAGCAGGGTGATGTTTTCCCCTGGCTCTGTGATCATTTGTTTGACCAGCAGGTTTGAGTTTTCCCCCTGGTTCTATTCTAGTTTGGCCGGAAGATATGGTTTGATTCCTCTGTTTCTTCAGTTGTGAGGGGTTTCAGTACTGTTCCCCTTCCATCGGACTGCGGCTCCGTTGGCGACTACGGGTGTTCATACAGTGTGGGTGTTTTCCCCACTTTCTGGGATGAGTTGTCTCAGTCCGCTTCGATAGTGACTCAACGGCTTGGATCATGATCACCTTGGGAGGCCTGGGGAGTTTCTCCCATTTCTCTGTGTTCCCTGGTAATGTTCTTGTGGATTCGGTGTGACAAAAACTTTACGCGGGCAATGAACCTCTACCCAAGAGTTTGTTACCAGGAGGGATGAGGATGTTTCCAGCAGGGATGAGGTTGTTTCCAGCAGGGATGAGGGTGTTTCCAGCTGGGCTAAGGTTGTTTCCAGCAGGGCTAATGTTGTTTCCAACAGGGCTGAGGTTGTTTCCAGCATGGCTGAAGTTGTTACCAGCATTCATTGGGTTGTTTCGAGCAGGGCTGGCCAATGCATTACCATCTAGCAGGGATGGCCAGTACAGCAGTGTTCACCTCGCAGTACCATCCAGTAGGGATGACCAGAGCAGTTTTGGGCTTACCTCCAGCTGGGTTGGTCATCGGTCCCCGATGCTGGGCTTACCTCCAGCTGGGCTCGGCAATGGTCCCCGATGTCGGGTTACCTCCAGCTGGGCTGGGCAGTGGTCATGTCGCCGACTTTAGCCGGGTCGCCCTCCAATGGATTACCCTATTACGGGACTGGGCAGTGTGGCACCTGTTGAATCTTGCCGGAACTCCCTGTAGTGGGATCCCGTTGACTTCCAGGGACCCTCCAGTGGGGCTGGGCAGGGGGTCGCCTGTCGACTCTGAGCAGACCTCTCAACTGTAGTGTAGTGGCAAGTTGTGGTTTGACATTCCCCCAGGACTCTCATGTACAAGGAGCGCTTTCCCCATCGAGACGTGTCTTTGCGACGTGACCTAAAACTGTGCGAGCGATTCAGTGCATCCCAAAGCGGATAGTGTCGAGGTGCGGTGATTGATCCCTTGACTTTAATTCGGGGCAGACGTACGAGATGCTGGGCATCGATGGTGTTTTACCCTGGCACTGTTGGCGACTCACTTTTCTTGGGATGAGCTACGGGATGGAGATCCCCTTACGATCTTGTTTGGGCATCTCGATTGAGCATATAGACAAGTATATACCTTGTTCTAGTGCCCGCTTCTTGGGTTTGTTTACTCTCCTTCCATGAGAGGCGAAGACGCGCAGGTTATGCCATGTGCTTTCTAGGTATAGCTTCTCGTGGTTGGACGAGTCCACTCTCATGCTATAGGTAGAAAATACTCGACGAGAAGTTCATCTTCTCATCATTTCCAGCTCATTTTTTCTGGACAAGTCTACCTTCTTTTCTCTTGTTGGGTTGATCTGGACTCTCTACTGTTACTCTTTACTGCACTCTTGCTTGTACTTCTCTACTTTTCCTGTTCGCTCTACTGCTCACCCTTCGGTACCTCCTTTTTTGCTCCCTCGAGCCTTCGGGGTATCCTATTGAGTATTTTTATACTCACCCCTGCTTGGGCTTTTCCACACTTGGTGTACCCTTGCCGAAGACAGACAGGTTGGTCGTGACTTTAGAGGAGCTTAGGAGCCGGGAGCTAGGATCGCGTGCGGTGGTCGTAGTCGGGTTCCAGGTGGGGAACTCCTCCAGTTGTTTATTTTGTTTTACATGCTTCCGGTTTGTGGCCCTTTTGGTTGGGAGTGTGTTTTGCCCCTTTTATTTTCATTTTACCTTCACATTTTACTTTGTAATGTTTAGAGGTCGATGAACATCTGTGGTTTATATATATATGGCGGTTTCTCTTTTACTCTATTCATTCTATCTTTTACTCTGCACTTTTCCATCGAGTGTGTCGTGTGTGTTTGTACAGGTACTTAGGAAAAGGCCTCCCCGAGTTGTTGTGCCTTCAGCGCTAGTCACCTGCCCCTGACCTATGGAGGCGGGCTTGGGGTAGTTGCGCCTCGAGCCCGGGTAGGGTCGGGTCATGAAAAATTGGTATCATAGGTGGTTCATACCATGGGATATTGTTCGGACGTCCCTAAAATAAAAGGAATTGGTTGGGAGTTAGGGAAACAATGTCAACGTGTCTCGAGGGCGGCTCTCAGGCCAGGGATTCCAGTGATGGTGCGATGGCCGACGTATCGATTTAGCCGGACCTTGACAACCCACATGTCGACTCAGTATGCTGAGACACTTGTTTCTGGGAAAACTTTGTTTGGGCATCACATAGGATTGAGTCTTTGACAGTCCTTTTTGAGTCAGCTCCCCAACGTTGCTATTGGTATATACATATATGCTCATCTGACCGTGGCACTCCTAAATAATGTTTAGGATGTCTCCGCGAGGATATCCAGCTAGGATACCATATTTGGTTCATGACGACGACCCTGTGATCTATGAGGCCTCAGTACATGACCCATCATGTGAGCCCCTTTCTCCGGGTGGGCCGGTAGCAGCACCCCCACCTGTTGAGTAGTAAGCAATTTCAGTAGAGCAGGTTGAGCATGAGCGCATGTTGAGAACGCTCCGTCAGTTCAGTGGTAGAGACCGCTGGGGTTCAGTGGTGAGCCAGATCCTCAGGTAGCAGAGTTTTGGCTAGAGGTAGTGGATCACCTTTTCAGGCTTCTACAGACGCCGACAGATCAGAGAGTGGCTTTGGTAGCAAACCTTTTTTGTGGAGCAGATCAACGTTGGTGGAGTCTGGTGACTCAGTTTTTTGAAAAGTCATTTCTTTCGTGGGACAACTTTCAGTTGTTGTTTCGTGAGGAGTTTTTCCTCTCCTGCTTACGCTTCATTCAGATTCAAGAGCTCCTACAGTTTCAGTAGGGAGGGATGATGGTGGCCGAGTACGCTGCTAGTTTTGCAGACCGTGAACGCTTTTACTCGGACTCGGTCCATGAGGACAACCTCCGAGCGTGGAAGTTTGAGCAGGGTCTCTGCCGAGAGATTCGTGCTACCGTAGTACCCTTGGGCATTTCCACATATGCTAGGGTGATAGAGGAAGCACTGGTGACAGAGGGATTCCTGTCACATTCTGGAGTTGGTGGTGGCAGCAGGAACGTTGGAGCCGAGACATCTGACGCACCTAGTGGGCGCCGGCAAGAAGAACCTCGAAACATGTGGCATTCTGACAACCAGACTCATGGGCGTGGTCGTATACCACAGTGTCAGTAGAGGGCACAAGTGAAGCCCAAAGAGAGTGGGTGCTATGCTTCGACGAGCGAGGTCACCTGGCATGGGACTACCCGACTAGGCATGCAGAGAGATTCAGGCAGGCAGCAGGTGCGCCAACATGACAGTGGCAGCACCGTGATCAGAGTAGTACCCAGAGAGGTGGTTCTAGCAGAGGAGCGAGAGGAGCTGGTAGTGGGGGACAACTTTACAAGATCTTCCCATCACTACTAGGTGGTCCACGTCAGGCTCCAGGATCTGACAGTTGGGACCACAGACAACCACAAGCTTTGGATGTCTATGATCCTACAGAGCATGAGGTGATAACAGGTACGCTCTACAACTCTTCTACTTCTTCCAGTAGAATTGTTAGGCTCTGTGTGTGGGATGCTTTCCTCCCTGCTCCTTGTTTTTTATGTTACCAGGGTAGCGCGGGGCGTCGGTGTAACCCTATGATGGTAAGGTAAAAGGTGTAGGACCTTGTCTTTAAGCAATGGTGTTGACTCCTTCGCTTCCAAGCATGAAAGAGGGTCATGGTTGTGGGACATCTACTGCGGAATCTTGCATGACTAGATATCCTTGGGTGTTTCACCATATGGATATTCTGAAGGAGGGAATCATCGGGCCTTGTTCCAGGTGCTGGTGGTAATTCCAGTTGTGTCGTGTGACGTAGAGGTTCGAACGTGGAGGTGAGTTACCCCCGAGGGCCTTCGGGTCATTTGAGACTGGGCAATGGGATGGCGAGGTACCCTACCGCCTTTCCCTAACCCCAAAGTCTGGAGTGGGTGCATGATGTCTCCCGCATGGTTTACCCAAAGATATGTGTGCGTGCTTCTATGCACGTCATCAGTGAGGGTAAACCTCACATGAATAGATCAAATATTTTGGTCTGTGTGCTATGGCATAGACCTGTGAAAGAGTTCTTCTGGGTACGGAGGATCTAGGTGTGGGCTTAGTACCATGAGTTGTTCCCGGGTTTATCCTTTCGGGGATGAAAATCGGGAAGGAGGGAATGATGTAAAAACCCTGTTTTTGGATACAATGGACTTCAGAATATTTTTGACATTATTCCAGAGCAGCGCCTTCAGGCCGCGTGAAATTCCGAGCCCCGGAGTGGCTCGAATTAAATTTTCAGTGCATTCACAATGGAAACGCCAAATAAATGGGATAACTCCTAAATGGTGTTTCAGATTAGATATCTGAGTGTACGGATGGGTTAGGAAGTGGGGTTTTAGCCTAGGAACGACATAAAACTTGTCGGCGCGGGACGTTTGGACCCCTCACTCTCTTTCGAAATTTTAAACGGATAAAATTAATTAATTTATTTATTCGTTTAATGGTGAAACTGATGTATCTCGTAAACGGTGGCTCGAATTAAAAAACCAAGGGAACCTTTGAGTTCAGAACGTGCCTTTTACCCTAGTAGGGGTGTATGTTTTGCTGGCACGACCCATCTGTGAAAAATGGCCCTAGGGGCATTTTCATAATTTGGTAGCTTGGGGCGTTCAGCTTTATAACTTTAAACGGGAGATCGGAATCAAATTCTAAGACAACCGTTGTGCTCTAGAGGTGGTGTTTACCCTAGGGGCGACTTAACCTCGTCCCCATCGAGAGTTTCAGATGCTGGCAAATTTTGAGGTTTTAAATTAATTAAGAATTTAATTAATTAATTTTCATTAAATAAGCCCTTACCCCCACTCCACCCCTTTTACCAATTCCCTAGTGGAAGGAACACACCAAGTAAGCTCAACACCCTCCTCCAATCTCCATCCTCTCTATGGCGTGGTGGCTGGCGGATCGTCGTGACGCTTCGGGCGAAGCCCCACGAGGTACGATTTGTCGTTTTCATTTTATTTTCACGCACCTATTATGAGCCCATTTAATTATGTATAATTGCTATTTAATTTTTGAACAAAGCCCGTGAATGTGTAGTAGAGTATTTTTACCTTCCAACGCATCTTTTGGAATCGAAATCCGAGTTCGGAGGAGGCCGGGGTTGATCGTCGAAGTTTGTGGGTTTTCCGGCGGTCCGGTGAGCCCTGGCGCGGCGGCGGCTCGGTTCCAGGGTGCCGGCGGCACGGTGGACCCGGGTGGAGGCGACGAGGGATCCTCGGAAGGCGGCATAGGTGTCTGGTGGAGCGGCCACGCAAGGCCGGGGTGTAGCGAGCATTGAGCAGAAGGCGAGGCCATGGAAAGGCGGAGCGCCTCGGCACGGCAGCGGGCCGCCAGGGAGCAGCAACCGCGGGGTCACGATGCGCGATGCCCGTGCGGCGACAAGGACCCGCGCCCTGTGGGTCTTTACGCGACTTCCGCGATCGGCCCTCATGGATGGCCTGCGCGGCTAAGCCGCGGGCCGGCCCTGGCCAGGCGGACCGGCCGGTCCAGGCTGGTCCTGCCCAAGGGGCCTTGCCCCCTCGGTTTTTGGACGCCCGTATGTTCCGCTACGAGTGTCCGTTTTGAGTGCCATCTAAGAAGTTGAACCTTATTGATGAGATGGACATTTTGAGATGGTTTTGGGAATTTTTTAATTCCCAAAATGAGGGGTCTCAGAGGCGCGGCACGTATTTAAGTGTTTTGACGTTTTTCTGGGGGATCTTGTTTTGGACGGCGCAGACACGTCTGACATCCGTTTTGAACACCGTCAGAAGCGTTGGGACCCTGGTGCCGGGGAAAATCTTTCCAGGGTGGTTTCGGGTGTTGAGGCTGATGTTGAGGCGCGAGCTCCATGGCCCGTCATTTGAGCTACGTGCATCGTTTCCTGACTTTTCCATCGGATGTCCGTTCGGGGAGTGCGAGCAGTCATTCCTGGATGTTTTTCCGAGGGGGTTGTAATGGTGCACCCCCCCCCCCGCCCTAATTATGCATGATGGTATGGGCCCCGTGAGGGTGATTTTGGGGGTTGACGGTGATTTCCATCTTTATCATTAGGTGTCCTTTTTGCACAAGTGATTAGTCGAACTTGTGTACTTTTTCGAGAGGATCGAAACAGTGCAATCCGTTCATTGTGTTTTGGGACCAGGTTGCGGGTACCACGAAGCAAAGCTCGTGTGCGGTGTGCCAGAAGGCACCTTTTTCTCCCGATATCCGTTTCACTCAAGTGAGTAGTGCTTTTGAGGTGTATTCCCAAGTGGATCGCAATGGTGTGATGCGCCCGACTGTTTTCGGGGCCTAGGCTCGGGATCACAAGACGCCATTTAAGCGTGAGGTGGTGTTGGTGCCTTTTTCGTTGGATAACCATTTGAGGCAAGTAAGTAGTCCATCTCACATGTTTTTCCATGAGGATGTCAACGGTACGATCCATTTGGCTGTGCGTTGCCACTTGCATGATCTCATTAAATGTGGAATGTGATGGTGCCCTGGTGGTGGTTCTTCCTGCGTTTTTTGCAGAGAACCCTTCGTGTGTGAACGCGTTCACTCTTGGGAGAGTGAAGTGAATTCTTGAGGAGATGTGGATGGTAGTGCTTGATCCATTAATGTGGAAAGTTGGATTTGTTATGTTACGCCTTTGCGTTGACATTGGGTGTCATGTGCACATTATCCTTTGGGATGGAAACGGGGTATACTCTGGTAGTATACAGGAGTGCTGGGAGGTACATGTGGATATTGGTGCCTGAGAATGTTTGTGCGCTTGTTCGGGGTTGACTTGAGGCCACACATCGTGTGGGCCCCATGTGCGTTTCGTGTTCTTCTTTACGTACTTTGACCTGTCGCGATGTAGAGGGTCCCTCTGTGCTCATTTGTTTGAACAGCAGGGTAGAGTTTTCCCTTGGCTATGTGCTCGTTTGTTTGAACAGCAGGGTTGAGTTTTCCCCTGGATCTGTTCTCGTTTGGCCGGAAGAGATGGTTTGATTCCTCTGTTTCTTCGGTTGTGAGGGGGTTCAGTACAATGCCCCTTCCACCGGACTGTGGCACCGTTTTCGACTACAGGTGTTCGTACAGTGTGGCTATTTTCCACACTTTCTGGGATGAGTTGTCTCATTCCTCTTTGATAGTGAATCAGCGGCTTGGAGCATGATCACCTTTAGAGTCCTGGGGAGTTTCTCCTGTTTCATCGTGTTCCCTGGTAGAGTTCTTGTGTATTCGGTGTGACCAACACCTTACGCGGGCACCGAACCTCTACCCAAAAGGTTGTTACCAGGAGGGCTGAGGTTTCTTTTAGGAGGGATGAGGTTGTTTCCAATAGGGCTGAGGTTCTTTCCAGGAGGGCTGAGGTAGTTTCCAGTAGGGCTCAGGTTGTTTCCAGCAGGGCTGAGGTTGTTTCCAGAAGGGCTGAGGTTGTTACCAGCAGGGCTGGGGTTATTTTTGAGCAAGCCTCGCCAGTGGGTAACCATCCAGCAAGGATGGCCAGTACATTAGTCTTCACCTCACAGTACCATCCAGCAGGGATGACCAGAGCAGTTTTGGGATTACCTCCAGCTGGGCTGGGCAGTGATCCCCGAGGTCGGGCATACCTCCAGCTGGGATGGGAAGTGTTCCCCGATGCCAGGTTACCTCCAGCTGGGCTGGGCAGTGGTCTCATCGCCGGATTTAGCCGGGTCTCCCTCTAGTGGATTACCCTGTTACGGGACTGGGAAGTGTGTCACCCGTCGACTGTTGCGGGGTCTCCCTGTAGTGGGAATCCGTTGACTTCCAAGGACCCTCCAGCGGGGCTGGGCAAGGGGTATCCAGTTGACTTTGAGCAGACCTCTTGACTGCGGGGTAGTGACGAGTTGTGGTTTGATGTTCTCCCAGGACTCTCAAATACGAGGAGCACTTTCCCCACTGAGACGCATCCTTGTGACGTGACCTAAAACAATGCGGGTGAGTCAGTGCTGCCCAAAGAGGATAGTGTCGAGGTGCAGTGATTGAGCCCCTGACTTGTAGTTCGGGGAAGACGTGCGGGATGCTAGGCATCGATGGTGTTTTCTTCTGGGACTGTTGGAGACTCACTTTTCTTGGGCAGAGCTACGGGATGGAGATCCCCTTACGGTCTTCTTTGGCCTTCTTGATTGAGCATATGGACTTGTATATACCTTGTTCTAGTACCCACTTCTTGGGTTTGGTTACTCTCCTTCCAGGAGAGGTGAAGACGGACGGGGTATGCCACGTGCTTTTTGTGTCCAGCTTCTCGTGGTTGGATGAGTCCACTCTCCTACTATAGGCAGTGAAGACTCGACGAGAAGTTCATCTTCTCACTGTTTCCATCTCCTTGTGTCTGGATGAGTCTACCTTCTTTCCTCTTGTTGGGTTGAGCTGGACTCTCTACTGTAACTCTTTACTGCACTCTTGGTTATACACCTTTACTTTTCCTTTTCTCTCTACTGCTCACCCTTCAGTACCTCCTTTGTTGCTCCCTAGAGCCTTTGGGGTATCCTATTGAGTATTTTTATACCCACCCCTACCTGGGCTTTGCCCACACATGGTGTGCCCTTGCAGACGACAGACAGGTTGGTCGTGACATCAGAGGATCTTAGGTACCGGGAGCTTGGACCACATGCGGTGGTCGTAGTCGGGTTCCAAGTGGGGAACCCTTCCAGTTGTTTCTTTTGTTTTACATGTTGTCGGGTTGTGGCACTTTTGGTTGGGCATGTGTTTTCCCCTTTTCTTTTTAGTTTACCTTCATCTTGTACATTGTACTGTTTAGAGGTTGATGCACATCTATGGTTTATATATATATGGATGTTGATCTTTTATTCTGTTTGTTATTTCTTTTAATCTACACTTTTGCATCGATTGTTCCACGTTTGTGCATATAGGTACTTAGGAAAAGTCCTCCCCGAGTTGTTGTGACTTCGGCGCTGGTCGCCAGCCCCTGGCCTATGGAGGCGGGCTTGGGGTAATTGCGGCTCGAGCCCGGGTAGGGTCAGGTCGTGACAACATTGGATACACTTGATAAGGTTAAACAATTTCTTATGAAATATTTATTCTATTTTATAAAAAGGGCAACCCGGAGGTCGTTTGAGAACCCGTCACATCCTGCAAGGTCGTGAGACTTGAACCCACAATCGAAGGGCGACAAGGGTGCATCACCTACCACTGGCCTATGTGATGTCCTAGTTTGTATAATGTTTTTTAAATAGTCTGACAAATGAATTATATATTAGTTATTTTCAGAACCCTATTTGATTATGATAAATATAATATTTTTGAATTCTGTTATCATTTGGAGTGAAAGATGTGTTTGTGGTTGGAATTAGTTGAATAGTGAAACTCTACATGTCAAGTATATTTTTTTCCTCTTATTATATAAATTAATTAATTATTAAACATTAGGAAACATAACAATAAGATAGAATTTGAGGATAAGTATAGAATTACATCATAAAATTTTGGTAATTTATAAATTATGAGGTCAATCATAGAAATACGTGGATGTCTTTATGATAAATGTGGACAAGGTTTTTACACAAATGTACTGAGGATTAACAACTCTAATAAGGTTTTTTGGTCCTTACTATGTGAAAACAAGTACATGAAAACTGAGGTTACTACACACCTAGTTTAACAATCTCTGGGAATATTCTTAGGATAATTCACATTTTCTCCAAAAACCATTTTGATGGATTTAAAAATAAATATATCCAAAAATATAACATTTTTAGGATTATGGGATTATCTTTCTCTTTTTGTTTATGTTAGTTATTTTAATATTATTAGGATTATAAATTATGATATGGTGTATCCTATTATACGTAGTCATTTAGAAATAGTGCATAGTAGAATGAATGTGAACCTCACCAATGCACATGATCCAAAGAGTAATAAGGATCATATCATTCGTGGTATTAAGATTGTTTTTATAAGTGAAATATTTTCTTAATAATTGTACTAATTTGAGGACATAGTATCATTTGATAATGGGACATGTGAACAATACTCTATATATTATTTCTTCTGAGAGAATTTTGAGAATAAGAGGAAAACATGAAAAAATATGTATAAAGGGATGAATGGAAGGACATATTTTCACACATATAAAAATTAATGAAATTTTCACCTTGGTACACGATTAAAAGGAATGTGAGTTTTTTATATCTATGTGGTGAAAGGCCATCGTGCATTGGATTGAAAGGGTAAGAAAATGTTTTCTAATGAACCATTCTTCAACTGAAAAGAAATGTGACACTACGCCAATCAATGTCTCATGCGTGAAATGAATACACCCCAAAATACACTAGTGGATCAGTATAATGATTATTATACAACCACGAATATAGATAAATGATTATTGTGATTGTACTTGGATTTAAGAATTATGTAATTTGAGAATTTTATCTAAGATTTTCTTGTTATAAGAATTATATAATATATAATTATTTCATTTCAATACTAATTCATTAAGTACTTATAATAATAGATGTTTTAGTTAAGGTTTTAATGGTGATCTAGATATTCATATTGTTTTTGTGATAATTTGACCTACATGATGTTGTTTTGGGAGTATACTATTATGTTGATTTTTGAAATTTAGTGACCATCATCATAAAATGATAGTATTTGAATTTAGAATATGTATTTATGATGATTAGCAAGGAATCTTCATACGTAATGGATTTTTATGAACATTGTATATTATTTTTTGAGGTTATAGTATGATTTATCATAAAGGATAACATATTTTATCCACTTTTGTTTTAGTAAAAACTTAAGAGTAGATGGAATGACTTGTGGATATTAAGATTCATAAAAGTTCTTCATGTGTGAGAAATTAATCATTAAGAAATGAAGTAAAAAATAGATCCAATCAATACCAATGGATGATATTTTGACATGGAATATAATTAAGGATGATTATTTTCTAATGTTTCTATCTTGATAATAACAGATTCTCTCTAACTCTAGGAAAGGGATTTCTAAAAAAACATTATCAATTTAATTTTTAGTATGAGAAATCAATGAGCTCTTTATCCTATGTCATATATATGGGTTTTATGGATTCCTTTATAATGAGGATATTCATTGTCATTCTACATCCGAACATAATGGTTTTCTTTCTCTTAAATGTCTAAATTTTCACTTCATAGTACTGATATCCTATTAAAAGTCATATTGTTGTGTTGAACTTCATATTTCCTTTTCCCTCTAATTAAGGGAATGTTTTATTAACCCAATATCCAAAGTGGGTTTACCCCCAAAGTAATTTTTGAGTATCAAAATTTGATTTTTGAAGTAAAATTTCAAATTTGAAGGGAACAATTTATTAAAGTAGTGGAGAATGTAACACCCAAAGATATTATGATATATATCCTTTTAAATTTAACGTCTTCGATATATAGTGTTGCACACAACACAAAGTTCGAGTGCACCATGATATATTAAACTAGATGATCAAATACCAGTTATGAATAATCTTAACCACATTGTGTATTTTATGTATATTCCAAATAATTTTATAATTCATCTGATGTTTCTTCTATATAATTATATATGACAAAATCCAATTTTATGCATAAAAGCAATATTCCTCAAAAAAGTAATTTTACCAACTTTTAATGGGGATTCTATTTTGAAACTAATTTTTTGAAATTTTATAAAATTTATTTTTCAAAATAAAAATAATTTTTTAATTCCTAATATCCTAATTTTCAAAGGTTTAATTTTTGGCCTTCATTAGAGAAGATTAATTTTTTTAAATAGTAAAAAAACTGCATTATAGATAAAAACCTAAATTATCATTTAGATAATTATTATTATAATTTAAATTGATTTAATAAAGTCAAAATAGATCAATTTTACATATATCAATCCAATGTACATCATTGGGGATATATTTTATATCTAAATTTGATATAAAATCTGATTGAACATTTGAACATCCCTTTTACTCGCCTTCAGGCCACATCTATGTGATTATTATTAAAAATAATTTAGCCACTTATGTGAATGTAATGTGAAAAATGGACATAAATGGATGAAATTATTATGATATTATATTATAATATGATAAAATTAATATTGTGGGAGATTATTAATACTATCTTTAGTAAATTTTTATTTTTCATGATTAATGATAAATCTTATAATTATGGGTAAAAATGATATTATAATATATATAAATTACCCTAAAACATATCATAATTTAATTGGATGAGTATTTTTAGACAAAAATAAACATTAGGGATAAATTATAACGATTTTATACTGATTGTGTAAGATTATTACATATATTATATTTTATTTGTAGATAAGTGAAAAATGTCATACTCGTATATTCAATAACTAAAAAATTTTTAATACAGGGTTTTGTAGAAGAAAAAATAAACTATAAATAGTATATAGAAAGGTTATTAGTATATATTAACCATGAAAATATATTTTTATTTTTTATAACAGAATCAGTTTTAATTAAAGGAATTTATACTGATGATGCATTAATTTTTCAATCAACAGAAATATCTAATATATAATATTAAAAATATTAAAATAAATATAATTTATCATAATTAATGAAAAAATGTTTTTTATAGACAACATAGACATGTTATTGATATATTAAAAGAGTTTTTTATATTATCATGTTGTTTTGTTGTTTTTTTAAAAAGTATTGAATAATGTCAAAATTAAAATAATTGATACTTGAAAATAAATACAGACACTTTTCTACCGGCGAGCTCTTTCTGCTCAGATTTCAGAAGGAGATGCGAGGCCCTGGACATCAATTTGGAAGCTTAATTTTCCCCCTAATGTTCTCTTTTTCTGGTGGCAGGTGTGTACTGGTATCCTCCCAACTAAGAGCCTCCTTGTCTACAGACACATTTCAAACGACAACTCTTGCCCTTTCTGCCCTTCTGAGACTGAATCCCCTGTCCATGCTCTTGTTCAATGTCCCGGGGCTCAGGAGGTTTGGAATGGCTGGGGATCAAATTTAGAGCTGTTTCTGGACACCGCCTCAGATCTTACATCTCTCCTGATGCGATGGTGCTCCTCCTTTTCGCCGGCCAAAGCAGGCGCCCTGTGCATTTTGGCTTGGATTATCTGGAATAGGCGGAACGAGGCCATTTTCAATCATTTCCGGAGGCCCCCCAGATTTTGGATTGACCGGGCATTGTCATGGATTGCGGTTTGGCAGAACCGCTCTGAACAACAAAGACTTTCCACCCACCCTCCTCTTCCCCAAAATTGGTGCCCCCCACCGGAAGGGATTTTTAAGATCAATGTGGATGCCTCTCTCCCTAAGGATGGCCCAGTTGGACTAGGTTTACTGGCCCGAGACAACCTGGGAAATCTTATCGCTGCCAAATACGAAGCACATTATGCACTTTAGGAGCCCTCAGTCGCGGAGGCCGCCGCCATCCTTGCTGGATTAAACTTCGCAAAAGATTGCGGTTGGGATTCCATTCACATCGAATCCGACTGTCTCACTGTAATCAATGCCATCAATCTCACTGACGACGGGCTTCAACCTTGCGGTCCCATTATCCGGTGTATTCACTCGCGAAGACAAGGCTTCAATTCCTGCAATTTCTCATTTATTAGAAGGGAAGCGAATGAAGCCGCTCACAAGATGGCAGGCATTGGCCCTCCCTACGAGGATTTGCTTTGGCTCAATCATTTTCCATCGTGGTTATGCTCCTGTATTTCTGCTGATCTCCATCATTAATGGATCCGTCTTATTTTGTTGTCAAAAAATAAATATTACTTTATTGAATGATCAAAATTCATAAATATATATAATTTTCACAACTAATTATAATAAGTTTAACATGTAGAAAATATAAATTTGGGGTTTTTTAGGAATCTTATAAAAATTATATTAACCCTAATGAGTAAAAAATTCATTTTTTCATTGTTAGAGTTAAAAGGTTTAACTATGTGTTAAATCCAAAATAAAAGGTTAATAATGCGATCAAAACTATTATAAAAATCCTTCTTTAGTTTTATTTTCACCCATACTCATACTAGATTCTAGATAACTCACTTATGATCCGTTTTTAAAATAAAATTAATTTATATTAATTTAATATTTTATTCGATTCCTAAAAGTGCACTCACGTTTCTAATAAAAAGAATCCTCCTACATCACTTCCTCAAACAAATTTGATCATTCAATATCAACAGATCCCTACCCATTTATCCTCCCTGAATTATTATCTATATTCTGAAGGATACATTTTTATAAAAATTACCAACATTAGTTTTCCAAAGAGGAGATCCATAGGAAGTCCATCGAAGAAGAGGTAACTGTTTTTCCATCTCATTCACGTTTTTTTCTTCTTCTACGTCCGCTTCCTAATTTGTTTCCATAATAATGTAATAAATACTATATGTTCTATATTATGATGTGTTATTATGATTATGGGATAACCATATTAACCCATTTATTCATCATATGAAAAAGAATATCACCATGAATGCGTACTTATAACTCACCGTCTCCACGTTGTGGTGTAACTTTTTTTTTATAACCACTTTATTTGGATAGGTATAATTATTATTATAATGAATATAAATAATAAATGTGAAATTATATTGAATATTTATAATTAATATACTATCCAATTCCTTTCCACTTTACTATTAAGTGATTTGTACCATCGCTCGTGCATACGTATGTCCTATTGTCTCCACAACGCGATGAGATTCATTATCCCCCTTAACCATTCAAAATTGTTATAAAAAATTTTATAATGAGTAAATATAAAATTAGAGAACATAATATAATTATTCAGATATTGAATCAATATCCTATTCATAATAATTGAAACATTCTAGACAGAACAATCATATGAAATGAATAAATTAACACTCGAAACAAAAATAATAACAAAATATTAGTATTGAACGGGTGGTATGATAATATAATAAGACCATATATTGTGTTATTTATGTTTTTATATTCCATTTATAGGTTTATTACATGTATAATACCATTATACAAGAGGATAAAATACTTTCACCCAAAAAGAAATGCAAGGAAAGAGACTTCATTTCAATATTCACTCATTGATGCATGGATTGATGTTATACACCCTACTCCTTTTATGTGGTGTATATAGACACTCTTTGACTTATCATATAATTAATTTGTTTTTAATCAGGTCATTTAATGTTATTATAACTTTTATTCTTTCATTTTTTTTATGATTTAGATTTTTGAAGTGGTAGGAGACACATTTCATGTTTAATGAATTAAACATTTATCCATATCATTTTTCTTAATATTATTTTACATATTTATTTATATGGATATAAAAGAATTATAATAATTATTTTAATTTATTTTTATGTTCATTAAAGTTTGTTTGAATGGAATAGTTTTTTTGTTTTCTGTTAGGGTCTCTTTAAAAAAATTCATAATATATTTTTTATGATTTATTCTTATAAATCATTCTTATTCATATCTAGGTTTTCAAAAATGGATTTTATGAAATTATATTTAAGGACTAGAATGTTTTAAATTTATAATTTTCAAATTTATATCAAATGTTTCAATTTTTCTTGGGAAATATAGACTCACAAATCTCCCTCATTTTTTAAATATATCATTCATAAATGCATGGCTTATAAATAAATGCTTCTAATTATGAAAGGTGAATATCTCAAAAGAAATTTTAAATGATTTTATTTGATTATTTTCATCTATGTAAATATCCAAAGATGGATTTCATACATAAATGAACTTGATTTCTTATGATAAAATAAAAAATATTTTATATAAGGGATTGCGATATTATTTACTATGCATGTGTCATTTTAATACAATTTAAAGTTTATGGTTTACATATTATAATGTTTTATTACATATTTAATATGAATTTTTATGTTTGTTATGTTTCACCTTATTCATATATGGAATTTAATAGACTTAGTATGTAAATTCTGGGCCCTTTGTTCCCCTCAATGCATCATTAGTTCTCATGACACAATAATTTTTGGGTTTTTTCCAATTTATGTGCGGTGTCTTGGTTGTAGAAATGATGGTATTCTTATGATGACTAAATTTATGCATTCCATGATTATGATTTTTTTATTGACATTACATGATATCATTTTACATGTATTATATTATTTTCATTATAAATATTTCATTATCTAATTTATTTTTTCAATAGTATGCTCAAAATTTTGTTTAGAATCCTTGTGTTTATGTTATACAACTTTCCTTAAATGTTTGTTTAGGATTGATACCATTGTTTTATTTATAGTTACCAAGCATATGAGCTCACTCCTTTATTATGTTTTATTTTCCTAAGATGCCAAGATGTGTATTATTATATATACTAAGGGATATTATAGCAGAATAATGGAATTATAAAAGGATTATATAAGTTGTATTTTATGTTTTGAAATGTAATTTATGGTTCATTATGTAATCTCTTTTCCAAGAAAACTAAAATGATTGATCCTTTTGGATTAGACACTTCTATTTTTTCCAATTTAATAATGTGAGGCCCTAGCACTGAGAAACTAGGGTTGGGGTTGTTACACCAATGTACATATACAATTCTAGTAATCATATAAGCACTTTAAAAATTATAATTGCCTATCATTATTTTTTTAATATATAGAATTCCATGGTATTTATATATAGTTTTAAAATTCCATTCTCTCACAAATTATTTATTTTATTTTATATTATTATGAGGTATTTTTATGAGGAGATAACACACTAATATAGAATGTATTATTTTTATTATTTATAAGTATTTATTTTCTGATTGTATTTTATTAAATAGAATAATAATATTTACACTTAATATGTAATGTATCATATCTATGAAATAATATTATGTCTTTATTATTATATCATGTTTAATATTTATATAATACATTATATTATTAATTTCTTTAGAGTTAATTTTTATCAAATTTGAATATTCAGGATTATTAAAATTCATTAAAATCATTAAATTACTAGTAATAAATTTTTAAAGGAAAATATATAAATCCATACACTAATGTAAAAGTGTTCATTTTAAATATATAAAATTAAATGCCCAACAATTTAACTTAATCAGATTATAAGTCATCCATGATAGTAAACAATGTTATTGATATATATACATATGACTCCCAGTGAAACTCACATAAATCATTCATCATTTGACATGGAATATAGAAGAAATTTCACACAATTGGACGCATACTATACACATGCTAACTGGAGTGAACCTAAAGTAAAAAAAATGTATACATTGGGAAAATAAAGATGAATTATTTGGACACTCCTTTCCAAAACCATCATAATTTAAAAACAACCAGTACTCTGCCCGTGTGATGCACGACACTATAAAATAATTTTTATTATTATCTATAGATTCCCATTTATAAAACACAATTGTTTATATCAATTATGAAGAAGTAATATAAACAGTGAAATAATGAAACTGAAACAATAATTGTTTCAAAGTTTATTTTCAATGGAACACATGGAAACAAAAACTGATTGTTTGGACATGTTGTTTATTAAGAAAAGTGTTCGGTGAAAAATATTACAATAACAAAATAATGTAATAGAATATGGTGTCCCCTTTGGAATGAAACTAAATTCCAAAAATTGTGGTAGTAAAAAAACATCCAAAATTGGGTTCTTGTGGCACTGTAGTAGACAAGTATTGGTGGTTTCTGGTCGGTAGTAATCTACTACCTGCATATGTTTGTAGAAACAAGGTACAAATGCGGAAAACATTTTTAGATATCATACATACACAATAGCACCACTTTATGCCTATACTTTGATTGAAAAATCACACGACCATGCAAAAAGAGATAGGGAAAATGATCCTGAAAATTTAACAAACCAAACCATTCTTCCATTTGAATCTCACCATAATTTCAACTGGCCTCGTTTCGAATAAATCCTGAAAAATATAAAATCTTACTGAATTAGTTTTAATTGTAGGAGCACAAAAACACCAAAAAAATACGTAATACACAAATCTATCAATGAGTAAAAATGAAGGCAATGGCAACCCGGATTAACCAAAATTACCCATCCATCCATTAAATCTCTTCAGTTGCAATCTAGTGGAATCCTTCAGAAACTACTGAAAAGTTTATAACTTGTTACCTTTTAATAACAATAACACACTACAATGAATTATTTCAATTATCAAATATTCACTAGAGAATACCACCAATAACCTTATAGGATTTTTTGTAGTCATAAAATCATAAGTATAAGATTGCCAATCTTCATGTGGTGTGTAATGTCATTCACATAAACCATCAATTGAGTCAATACAAATGTAATGCATAACATTAAATAAGAACATAATTTGAATATCTGTATGGAGTTCCTTGCAATACACCCCCACCCCAGGTTGATATTGAACCTGCACAAAGAAGTTAAAATTAGGGAATTGTAAAATTAATGGTTATATAATTAAATTTTACTAACAATGATCAAAAAAACTGTATATAACAATCTCCGGATGCATATGCAGGTAGATTATTCTTATATTTCTGTCACCAACTTAATATCCAAAAATTTGATTAAAAAACATTACACATGACTAAATCGTAATGTCAACATAATAACATTCTAATAAGAATTATAACCACATTCTAGTTTAAAAAAATTCATTTTTGGTCTGAATTGATAATGGATGAACGTCTGAATTCCCTCAATATAGGTGTGGAAAAAAACAAAACTAACCAAAGACATCAGCCCCTCCGCCACCCCTCCCCCATGCCCAACACCATCCCCCACTAGGACCCTCTCCCCTACCCATCCACATCCCCACCAGGACCATCTCCCCTTCCCAGCCACATCCCCACCAGCACCCTCCCCACTTCTCTGCATGCCCTGCCTTCTCCCCCACCCCTCCCCGCCCCCATGCCTAGTTGATCACCTCCCCTTTACACCCCCATTCCAAGCCCCTCCCCTCCCCCTAACCAGAATAATGTCCCAATATTTCCCAGAACCTCTCCCTCCCCTCTCCCCTCCCTCATGCCCACCTTGTCCCCTCCCCTGTTTCTCCTCCCACCCCTTCCCAGCACCTCCCCCTCCCACCTCCTCCACCCCCCTGCCCTGCCACATCCCCCACTAGCCCCATCCCCCATGCCTAGACCCTTCCCCCCAGCATTAAAAAACATAAATTGACAATTGATATGTAATAAAAGAAGAAGAATCTAATGTCATAAATAGTGAGACAATAGTTACAATATAAAAACAATGACATTATATAGAAACAATCTCAAAGGTGTTCATATTATTAAAGGAAAAGAATTAATATTAATTAGAAACATGTTAAAGGAGTATGCATACATTTAGTTTTTTATAATAATAATGTACTGTATGCATTTAAAGAAATATAATTAAAATAAAATGAATAGTATATCAATATAGTAAAAAAACTTACCTAAAGGATTGTTCATGAGATAAATCTACATAGGGTTTCCAAACACATAATCAATTTACATGCTTGTTCTTGATGCTTGAAAAATAAAAGGTCATGAAACAGGACCCCCACAATAGGTTCAAGCATAATCGATTCCACCAGGCTATAGATTACCCTACAACCAAACTTAAACAGTTAAAGCTTTATGTCATAATTTTATGTTAAAAGTATTGAAAATATAGGATCATCCAACTATAAAATAAAAATTTAAATTTTATATGGATTTCTATGAACTGTAGTTTTCAATAAACAATTAATGGTTCAAAAAAATTACAGATTACATGATACACATGATTGTCACGAATTACAATAATCAGCATATTTCATGACAGATATGTTAAACATGTTTGAAAAAATACATATTTTGTGATAAAATGTTTATAAAAATTGTCGGAAAATGATAAAAATGTTAAGAATGTACAGCTTATAGATTGCATAATTCTTAACCGTGTTTGTCAATAATATTTATGCATTTTAGACAGCAGAACGCCGTGGGTAATTGATTTTTAATCTATAAAAATTACCTACCTACTCAAGAATGTTAAACATGTATGTCAAAAAACACACTAATTAGCTGAAATATTAACCATTTTTAGATGATTGTATTTTCAAAAAAGTTTGTCAAAAAAATGTATATATTAAAGATAGTAGAAATCACACTAATCAGAAGATTACATGAAAAACTTGTTTTTCATCATATTTAAGTACTTTAGGTTCTTAAACCAATAGCACAAATTCTAAAAATGTACATATTACATGATAAAGAGGTTTGTCGACAATGGTTACCAGAGAAGGTGTTAGATCCATCACTGTGGTTCATTGTCATGATAAAAAAGATGGAAAAAATTGAAATATTTATGACAAAGCTAATATTTAAATGTACACACTCCTGTAACTATAGACAATTATGAGATGGAAAGAACAGTTTGTTTGACAGACTTAGAATACACTTTCTATATTGAATTAATACACATGTGTTTATGTTAATGAAATTAAATTAGTAGTCATTAAATATAACTATTGAATACTTGAGCAGTGGAAATATTCATGGTTGTAGTACAAATCATGTGCCAATGCTTGATGTCTCGGTAGAAGACGTAATATTTTGATGCTCCAATCAGGAATTTTTAAAATTAACATAACAGTAATAATAAATTCAATTGTTAATAAAACAAATTAAAGACCAAAGAAATTTTACCTGGATATATTCGATGCCACTACATACTTATGAAGATGAATTACATTGATCTCCCTATTCAATAATGTGGAAGAAATTGGTATTATGTTTATTTTGTTTTATAATATAAATAGAAATTTTTATACACTCTTACCTGGATGTCTTGAAAGCATTCAGTAAATCTACCGATGTAGTTATCATTATTATTGGTGAAAATTACATTATAGATATTTTACTCAATATAAGCATTCAGAATCACGTCATAGAAGATGAGTTCAAGTTCATATAGTAGACCACATGCTGATGTATTGATGCTCTCCAACAATTGTAAAATGATACACACTGAATTAAATGTCCATTAAACTTTGATGTAGCCTACGCTTGCATTGAAAAATAATTAAACAAAAGCACTATAAATATAAATATATTATATTATGAGAATATTAAAAAAAATAATGTTTAAATCTAGTAGAATTATAAGAATATCCCAAAATGGAAAGAGTAAAACTATTTAAAAAGGACGAAGAAACATAAAAGAATAAAAATATCAAAGATAGTTGGACCTCTAACTTGAATAGTATGCATTGTGACCAGAAAACGGAAATCTATACTAGTTTTTTCAAGGATGTTCATACTTCAGTAACAATAAATTTTGATTTCCAGGCTTTAAAAAATCTGTCAATTGCTCAATGGACATGTTTTCTTTTCAGAATTCAGTTCAATAAAACTGATGCATATAATAGATATGTGCATTCATAAAAAGTATTCATAGGTATGAATGTGATCATACAAAAAAGAAAATAGTACAACTAATTAAAATGGAAGAAGAAACATAAAAGAATCAAAATTTCAAAGATACTTGGTCTCCTAACTTGAATAGTATGCATTGTGACCAGAAAAACAAAATCTATAGCAGTTGTTTCAAGGATATTCATACTCCAGTAATAGTAATATTTGATTTCTAGGATTTACAAAATCCATCAATTGCTCAATGGACGTGATTTTATTCACAATGTAGTTCAATCAAATGGATGCATATAATATATGTGTGCATTCATAAAAATAATTTCTAGGTATTAATGTGATCATAAAAAAATATCTATGGAAGGCAGTCCTTTATACCCCAAGGTGATTGGGAAACCACAAATAAATTGCAAATTGAAACATAATATCATCTTCAAGACAACCAGATTCATTTCGTAAACACATTTCAACTCATACTATGTGCTTGTGTTTGTAATATTTATCTGTAGCACACACAAACACCTAGCTAGAATCACGAATATAAATTTGATAACACATATTTTATATTTTAACATATACCTTACAGCTGCTCAAATTGAATTCAAGTATATGCTTGCAACTCATAAACAAATTTTCTATTCCGAGTTCTTTCACCCTGAATTAGAATTCGGATTCAGAGACCCATCAGCCATGGCAAAGAATACAGATTAATCATCTAATAAAATCACCATAAAAAATAAAATACATTAAGACATGATGATCTTTGACTATGGTTTATACATTTGACATAGGTTTATAAAGCAGGCTCCAAGTTTTAGTGGGTTGGGGTCTTAGTATGTTAAATGGGAAAAATAATATTGTTTGGAATTAGTAGTGAATCAATGGATAAAATAGGTCTCCTGGCCATCCTAGTTTAACAAAAATATAGTTACTGCATCGAACTAGAGCAATTTTCTAGGTCATCTTTGGAACCGGACAAGATTGAGATCATGGCACGAAGTATTTCATCAAATGACGATCCTTCAGAAAACCTGAGCACCTTGAAACCATTCTCCACCAACATCTTGAAAGTCATAGAGTTGTCCTATTTGGAGCCAGTGAGGTTCGCGGTGGTTTGGAATAATGTTCGACTTGAAAGGAGAGGGGAGTCGAGGAAGGGGGCGAGGAGTCACACGGTGTGAAGTGGGGTTGAGGGATTCGAGTATGGAGGCGATGCCGAGATGGGGAGCCGTGGATTAAGGGAGGCAGGGAGGAGGAGGGAAATCGAGGCGGAGGGAGTGCAGAGCTGTGGGATAGAGGAAGTGGCCAGAGAGGCGACTCGGGGAGGGAGATGAGGCGTAACCCAAGGTGCATCGGTGGAAGGTGACCAAGAATGGGATGTAGGAGATGAAGGAAGGAAACCCTAATAGGGAGGGAATAGTCGATGAAGCGCGGGGGGAATGGGACCGCGTAGGAGTAAAATCACGATTTTGGAGGGAGGAGAAATATGTTTTTGGTGACGTGGAGAAATGTGGAGGTGACACATAGGCTTGGAGGAAGCCGAGTTTAGTATAGATAATATATAATAGATAATAGACAATAGATTACTATTAAAAATGTATAGACATTTTTAACAAATATAAACCGATATATTCCAGTTTACAAATTTGAATAGAGATGAACAGAGAAGTAGAATATGAATTTGTATATTAAATAAATTTGAAAAAATTGATCCCTAAAATAAATTCAATAAAATTACAGAATTTTGTAACAGATACCATTGCATTACTGCTCAAATATGTCACTTAATGTGAGACATTTGATCCAATGATTTTCGATTGAGGAAAACATATGTATTATAATGACATAAGAAAATTTATTAAGTGATGAACTATGATGTATAATATATAAATATGTTTTTATTTTCAGTAATCTTTAAATCCAGTGCACATATATGGATGGTTTTCAAGCATTAACATGGTTAATACATCTTATAAAAATCAATTCATGTATCTGAACTTTTACACTATATAATATTTTAATTTTGTATATATAAAATATACATTGAATTGATACAATACAAATAACATAATTCATAGTTCAAAAAACATAATTCTCTTAGTTGAAAAATAATTTAAAACATATGAAACACATAACACTATGTTTTTTCATTGATTGAAATCATGTAGTCATTGAATGGATCACCGTAGTAGCTCCCCTGCACAACACTTCAGTCTCTAGTTGAGCTATATTCACATTATATGTCATCTCTCTAATATGTATATTTTAACTGTTTTAGGAAGACAAGTATTCAGCAGCCCGGAAAGGAATATCCCCTCCTCTTTCATTATACCTTTCAACAAAAGGAAGAGGTGGGATAGGATCATGGGAAAAGAAATTATGGAAGAAACTAAAGAAAATAATTTATATTAATATTTCCCCTACTCAATAATTTTAGGAAAATTAATGTACCTACAACTCAAGCCTTAAATCCAGAGATTATGGTTGTAACCATATCCTAAAATCAAGAGTGTCCATACATCAGTTACCACAAATAACCAAATCCCAGTAAGTAGACATGTTAGAGAAATCAAATCAAAAAATCCAGAATGCATTGGAATATATAACCAAGTACAAAGAGAAGAGAGGTTTATACCAGAAATAATATCAAAATAATATTCATCTTTGAATACTGAAGGAGAATACATAAGAAGCCGTGATGGTAGCAACTGAATTGCTAGGTACCGATCTCATTTTGAATCGATACCTTCCCATAAAAATACATCTTTTTTTATGAAAACCCAACTACTAAAATCCAAAAATGTTAATAAAATGTGACATGTCTCCTATTAACAACATTGTACACTGTACAACTCTACTCCTGAAAGTCATCTGGATTATATTGTCACAAAAGTGAAAGAAGAAATGTATGTTTGAGAAGATAAATCAGTAATCATGCCATTCATAGGGATACAAATCTACCATATTTTTTAAAGGAACTTCAATTTGTCTTTTTTTGATTCCATAAAAGGGAAAAAATAGCAGTGCATCCATTTTTATATTTATATAGAGATATTTGTGGAAGTGTGGTGTAATGAAAATCATCATCATTTAGCAAGACCATAATAACAATCCAAATTTATATTGTCATTATTCAAATGAAAAAGAAAACATAAAGGTCTCTTATAGTTGAACAACCGGTAATTAGAAGGCGAAAGTTTAAGATCCCATGAATCCCTCATAAAAATAGTGTTCTATAAGTCACTAACCCCATGAAAACTAGGTTTATTTTTATTTTCAGTGTTTTTCCATTCGTGATAATATATAAGTTAGACAATTTAATGCAATTCACAAGGAGAGACCTACCTCATTGTTTCCTAACCTAGAGAAAAAAGAATCTCCAGGATATGAAAGGATGTTCAAATTATAGAATTTACAAAGATTGACCTACACATATCTAGTGTCAGCCTAATATGTGCATATATGGGGGCTTTGGAGTCATGAACATATACTGTTTACACATCCATTATGTGTAACCTTGTAAAAATGTTAATGCACATAGAAGCGGTAAAGAGATAGATAATAAATGACACAAGGAAACGATGACATGACAATGATATATTTTAGAATGAAATGTAAATAAAGAAAATGTGAATTGATCAAAACAATAGGTACCATGCATAACCGAGTTCTAATATCCTCCATTCTTCTCATCTTCGTCATATTTATCAATTTCACTTCCATCAGTACCAATTTCAGATTCATTAGCAAACGATTTATTTTTCACCACATCTCACCATTTCCCAGAAATGTTTGACAGCTTAAATATCACAACTGAGTTCCAATAGGCTATTTATTCCTATCATATAGTGGATGTAACGCTATGGATGAAAAAAAATCATGCACCCACGGATTTGGAATCAGGAAATACATATCCTAGATATTGCAAATCGGAGGATGGAAATAGGGAAAAAACATACCTTGCATGACACTCAGATAAAGTTGTGGAATTATACAACAGCCTGGTAAAAAATCTAAATGAAGTAATATTGGGAAAAAAAATTACATGGTGTAATATTCAACCAAAAATAATATTCAACCGAAATTATTAAATCTTGGACCGAATGGTAAAAATTTCCAGAAATTGAGAATAACATGAATTTTTCTTACCTTTGGATTTGCAGTGTCTTTGAAGACTCATAGCCCTATAAAACTGGTGGAAGACTTAACATCATGGATCCCTATTTCCTGAGTTGTGAATGAAATTGTATTATATATCAATATGTATATTTTAGTATGAATAGAGTGAAATTTAAAACATTAAAATAGAATAAAATGTTACAGATATTTTATCAAAGAAAAATTACAGTATGTGGGATATGTATTTAACACTTAGAATTACCATTTAGAGAAAATATCCACCAGTCAGTGAGATTTGAAAAGAAAAACGAAGGTTGATTATTTCCAAGATATTATGAGAACATACATGATTCATAAATCTGGATCTATAGGTTATCTGAAGAATGTATGTGGGGTTCACGAAGAGGTTGAAGGGTATCCTGGATGACGGTTGATGGTATAACCAAACCAAATGGTCTTGCAGCACGGGGACCGAAGGAGAAGGCATGGAAACCAACGAGCTTAGAAGATAGAGTAGAGCAGTAAGAATTCTAAAGGTAAAGATAATAGGTGAAGGTAGTCGACGACAAAGGAGTCGTGGGAGGCGATCACGAAGGAGTAGAAACCCTAGATTGGGGAGACCGAACAGAGAAGATGGTTTCGGGAGTCCAAATGCAGAAGATTAGGAAACCCTAGTTTTGGGAGGAGGAAAAAGAAGGAGGTGTAGGCGAGGTTTATACATAGGCGTGGTATAAGAGTAGAGTTGGAGAGGGAGACAGTATCGATAAAGGAGTCGGTGATGCAGGGATACAGAAATCGTGGCGCAGGCGCGGTGGGAGAGGTGAGTAGTGGGGATGGAGTCGACAATATTCTGCTGAAAACCTAATACGACCTAAGCAGAATAGTGAGCGGGAGGAGAAGTAGGTAGGTCGCATCGAGCGGGATTTTACGGATTGAATGGAGGAATGTTATTTTTTTGGTGACATGGCATCATATGTAAGTGACACATCAGCTTGGAGGAAGCCAAGTTTAGTATATATAGTTGATGTCCACAACTTTAATGAGTCTCATCAATAAAAAAATGCTTTTTGAAAACATGGAATTAATGTTTCATCCAACAAAACACTTTTTAAATTAAAATCGACTTTCGTCCATTCAAACAAATAAATAAATTTTATTTTAGAATAATAATTTATTGAATACAAATGATGATACTTTTTTTTGTATTGAAAAGAAACTCTATAACGATGTATTAAAATGATATTGTAAAAAAGGAAATTAAATTAGTTTTTTAATATATAACAAACACAATATTTGAAATAAGAATATTGAAAACAATTGATAAATAATCAAAACTAAATACCATTTAATCCAATCCAAATTAAAAATCATTAATAGTGATTTAAAATTCAAATCAATTTATTATTAATCAAATAACCAAAATTGTTAAAGAAATTAATTTAAAACGGACTGAATGTGATTTTGTTCTTCATAATTTAATTAAATCACCTTTTATCACATCCATAAAAATAACCAGACACTCCCTTTTCAAAAAATTACACTAATAATGTTATAAATGTTGATTCAAGTATTTTAAATTTTCACATCTCAAAAAGAATTATTTAATAGTAACATTATATTTTGTTATGATAAAACTTTCTAGATAAATAAAAATTAAGGAACTACATATATAATCATTTGAATTAGTCCGCTATAAAAAAGAATGTGTATCATGAATAAATTAATGAAAATTTTATATTTTACAATAAGAAACTCTAGAATAAATAAATTATAACCAATTACCAAAAAATAATTAAATTATATTGATGATAGAAACCACTAAATTTCTACTCTACAAAATCTTTCCAATTTATTTAAATAAATAACATGATTTAAAAAATGGTAGTAGAAATTAAATATTGTTAATTAAAATAATTATTCATCAATTTGTTTAAAATGTAATTCACCTAAATGAAATACTATGTAAAATTCTAAAACATCATTACATTAGAAAACATGATTTCAAATTTTGGTCAATTTTATTATTGAAACCATTTATTCATATTTCAAAATTAACTAACATTATAAAAAATAATGTGCATTTATATAAAATGTATATAATTTTACATATATTTGTTCCAAGAAATAATATCTAATTAGATATATAAATTCAATAATTATCCACATTTTTTGATTCAACGAATCTTTCAAAAAAATTTACATTAACCTAAAGTTAAATTTCAATTAATAAAAAATTAATTTATAATAATTTAAATTCATTAGTACAATATAAATTAAAAATAAAAAATCTCATTCACCCAATCATATTAAAAACTATTATATAATAACTACATTAATATTGAAATAATATTATAATCGATTATTAATTTTCTATCCAAAAAAATAATTAACCTTCCATTACATATATAACATTTTATTTGGATTTTTAATTTTATTTGGACACATTCCACTTTTTGGAATTAAAGAGACATAATACAAGGATCTATAATAATCATTATAAATTGAAAAAATGAAACGACTATATATCTAAATACAAAATCACAATAATTTCAAACATCACTAAATAATAATGAAATCATTCAAGAACACATAAGTCCAATATTAATAGTACATAAATAAAATAAAATAATGATATTGAGAATTTTTTAATATATTCCATTTGAAACCTATTTATAGGAAAAAATTACATCTAATATCAATCCAATAATTTTTTTTAATTTTAATATAAATAAAATATCAGTACGTCATTATTTAAAAAAAATTAAACTAGATGTATTCCAACAATCTAATCAAAATCATTTCATCATGTGAAAACCAAAAATCCTATATTTCAATTCCAATATTAAAACATCTAATTTTTCATGAAGTATATATATAACAATGAATATATACAATACAATAACCATATCAATAATTGAATTATATATTTAAAGTATTACATAATCATGTTTCAAGAAGATATTTAAATAAACATTCTAGGAAAATATTTTCCAAAAAATTCCATATAAAATCAATACATGATTATTCAAGAGATAACAATAACCAATTTCAAAAAAAAAACTAAATAAATACATATATATTACATAATAAACACATATTTTAATCAATACAATTCCATTAATTAATTACACGTCGATTTGATTATACACTCTAGTTTATGACAATAAATATATCAAGTATCACACAAGGTACAAAATAGACACTCATCGATATTATATGTTTTAATTATCATTATTATGAACAAAAATAATTTTAAAAATTAATAATCATTATATGGATCGTCTTAATTAATGGAACTCATGATGCTAGAGATTCATTATAACATTAATTTCCATGATCATAAAATTTTGACATACCAAACCATGATATAATATTTTAATCTAAAACCCCATAATGATTTTCTTACACAATATAGTCTCATATTTACCTAATAACTAGCTTATACAATAAATTCGAAGGTTATAATCATTTGTGGATTATTTAGGATATTAAATGGCCCCACCACAACCTAAAACTACCCTAAATTCCAGAACAAAAAAATTATTCAAATTTCTATCATTTTAAATAAATTAATCTAATGAAATACAGAAAAATTTCATTGCAATATCATAAGAAGGTATTTTAATCAAAAAATATTATAAATATTACCAAGGGTATCAAATTTATATGATATGATTAATAAAACTTTTAAAAATATATTATTATAAATCTAAAAATTTTACATGATTATTCAATGCAATATATATATATATATATATTCGAAACATAACATTTTTTAAATGAAATGATTCTAAAACCCGAACAATTAAATATATAAAAAATATTTTAAATATGTATCCGACCATTTACCTGAACACTTACAATACCAGTACATATTAAACAGATATATAAATATTTCATGAGTGATATATGTGAACATTTTACATCAATAGGTTTTCAGTTTTTTGTTGGATTAATGATGAATATGATAATATATAAGTTGGATTTACCATGGTGTAATCTTTTCATTCAATAGGTAAATCATTGTGAAATTGAAGGAAGAGTTTATCAAAATGAAGACAAAAAAATGTGTTATTATAATGTCAAATATCATGATATTGTTTATCGGTATTCAATCATTAAGTGTTTGGATCATTTTTCTTAAGATTGAATATTATTTCATTGTCAATAAGATGATGCATGTGATATGTTTGGTGATGTTCTGATTAAAATATATGAATAACTATATAAGTGCTTTCCTGAAAAAATGAATATTATTAGTCAAATTTTATACAACATAACCAACATCATGTGGAGGTAGATCATCAGGTATGATAAATTTGGATATGTGAATGATCACTAATAATAAGTCGTTAGGTAGATGAATATTCATATAACAATTTATCCAATTAGTAAAATGGACTCATATGAATATTATTGTAACTAAATACCATATTGAATATTTGAATTCATATGAATACATGATTGAATATGAGTATGAAAATGACTCCACATTGGTGAAATATTTATTTAAGTCAATTTCAAGATGAAAAATCTTATATATAAACATTGATACATTAAATTTATGACATAAAATCAAATTTCCATAGGTGTGAATTGGATTCATTTGGGAATGTGAAAACAGAAAAACAACTCAATATATTGGGACACATATGAGAATTTTCCCACATATAAAAATGAGTTTTGTATAAGATTTGGTTACGTTAGGAAGACCATAATGATATAATCATTCACAAAATAATGTATGAAATTAAACGCTAAACTATTTACTAAAAATCATGGATATTGTGATATTAACCCCTCATATCAAACATGTATAGGTGAAAAATAATATATTGTATAATTTGAAGTGTTTGATGTTATTTATGTGGAAAAAATAACAAATGTAGTTACCATGATTGAAAAGGAGATGTTCATTTTTCTTGTTATTTAATGTTGATGAAATGGATGTTAATAGAATATCGAGTGTAGTATTTTTTTCTATCAGTATTAATTATATTTAAATTAGTTACAAATATTTTATCATCTATATTTTATTTAATAAATACTAGAAAAATGATTTAATTTTATTTTAAATTATATGTATTTAAATGGTTATGTAAATATTTTATTAATGAAGAAAGACATGAATATGTTACCAATATTATTTGATATATTATATTTTGTTTTTATTATCATGTTTATATTTATATTTAGGAATAACTAAAGAGAGGGAAAAGGAATAGGAAGAATTTATTGTTTAGAGTGATTCCAGAGCATACCATCAACTGACTACTCTTACTGCATAGTTATCATTGTAAATTCATATGGTCATGTGGGGTTCATGGTGTGTTTTATAAAGTTATTATCAGATTATGATACTGATATATTGTACATGAGGCCAATATTATATCGTAATGTTAATGAGAATTTGAAAAAGTAAGTATAATTATAAAATTAGATTATATTTTTCTAATTAAAGTTATCATGAAGGTGGATTCATTATATATTCAAAAGAGGAAAGTTATTTGATGTAAAAACTAAGAAAACATTCCATATGGAATGTAAAATGTTTCCATATGATGTACCGAGAGAGATGATTATTTTTTCACTGGATATTTTTGGAATATTTCCTTATGAATTTTGAGAATATTCCTTCAAGATTACTGAGAATTCTTGATTATAAAATTCCATATATGTTGTGACATCTTCCAATGTTTCTAACATCATGAATACATTCATGACCAATGATTGATATTTCATGACTTGGATAAATTGGATAAGTAACTAGATTATGGTCACCATGAAGAATTTATTAAATTATGAAGCATTTTCATTATGTCCTCTCTACTATGTTTTTATGACTTTGTATAATGTGATAAAAATAGAAATAGTTAGAAGTAAACATTGATATATAGTAAACATTTCTAAATATAATGATAGATATACAGTGACATGCTCTTATCATACATAGATATGAAATTATTTTTATAAATACCCATTATTATAATTTAACATATGATTAAGGACTATTCTAGTATAGTGTCTTAGGGAACATGGAAACAAAAATAACTAGTCCATAGGTAACCTAAATCATCTCCCCCTATGATATTTATAACTAACACAATTCATAGAAATATCAAAAGTAATAAATTTAATTATAACCTAGGGAAAGGGAACTTATTAATGTGTGATATGAGATTCTCAATTAGGGTAAAAAAGGGAGATACATAATCATATGATGAACATAAGGGTATAGGAATATGAGTATAACAATTGAGAACCATACCCTCTATAATAAATACCATAATATTGAGTCATTGATTAATTATTGAGAGTTCATGACACATAAATCAAAATGGAAACAAATAACACAATCCATTTGAGCATAAAATTGACATACAACATAGAATTTTGGAATAAAAATTATCATCTAAAATCATTTCCATATTAATCATAGAATACTAATAAGGATATCACAGTGTATTGGGTTCACGTACCAAACAATTAAATTAGTCGAAGTTTCCTCCCAAGACCATCATACCTGAAAATGTCTCTTAATGAAATGGGTCCCATCCTCAAACCATTACAGTATTCAAGGATCACTCCTTAGACCATAATCGCGGGCAATGCTCCATATTGAAATGGGTTCACTCTATGTTTCATTCCACTCTATCACATACGATATAAATCATTATCCAATGCATTATTGAAGATATTGGTCCCCCAATCACATAATAAAATATAACATATTTATTCCACGAAATCAAAATACATTCATCATATCAAAACACATGAAATGAAATGGGCTTCATAATAATTTTACCAACATTAACTTATAGAAAACGGATGTGTTTCATAATCCTTTGATTATTGTACGAATTATTAATAAAGAAGTAGATTTCATTATAATTTTAACACATTATAACTCTTGGAAGTGAAAAAGGATACACAAACATCATGAAATCACAGAAAAACCATTAATATAATGAATAATAATGGAATCCAAGGTTCAAAATCCCTGAAATCTGAAGTGATTTAAAAAAATTTCATCATAGGAAAAAATTGATTCTTGAAGATAAGTCCTTTGCGAAATTTCATGGGGATGATATGTTTTTAAGAGAATTATTAAAATATATTTTTTTTTAAAAAATTCATTTCTTTGAAAATAACCATTAAATATTATAAAGTAATATTTAATGAAAATAATGGCCTTGACAATGGGAAATTTTATTATTCCATGATGATAAAATTAAGATTCATTTCACAATTTATGAAAAATTTAAATGAGAATTTGTTTGAAAAAAACTAAATATTCAATTCAATTTTATTTAAAGATTATATAAATGTTTAACATTTTTAAAAAAATAATTGGATAATAATAAAATAGTTTTATGAATTGTTTTGACAAAACATTTCTTTATAATAAAATAGATTTTCGATCTAACATAGAATTATAGAATGGATTTATTAAAATTATTTTATTAATTATTAAAAAAAATAGTGTAAAATGGTTATTTTACATGATAATTTCATGAATAACCACAGGAGAATGAAATTAATGATTTTTTGACATACAGATCCGTATATTTTTTCATCAGAAACATAATTATAAATAATCTTGATAATATATTATATCATAACCTAAAATATTTACCACATTGGTAACCTTAAAGCGTATGAACACTGAAGGAATAATATAAAATGAAAAAAAATATGGTTAGTTTAAATATATTCATTATATTACATGATATATTGTATTCATATACACAACGTGAATGAATATAGGTTTATAATATTATATATGTATGAAGGAAGGAAAACTTAAAAAATAAATTACCTTTATCTTAATTTCTATTGTACCTAATAAAACCTATTATCTAATAATAATGAGATTGTTATACATATACTAAAAAACATATTCATATATATTTTACCATATATTATTTAATAATGACCATTTATTTCCCTTTTATTAATAATAACATATTAATGTCGTACTTCATGTAATAACAACATTGTTTTTCATGTATGTTTTTATTTATATTTTTTTCACACTTCAATAATAGTTTTATTATATAAAGAATGATATAAATAATATAAATATCATATATATTCAATTTATATTTATTCAATGTAATTCATAAAATTTATTGATGAAAAATGAAATGCGCCATTCAAGGATATGGTAAGAAGAATATACACATGAATGTTGTTTCCATTTTCATTTTGTATTGTAATAAAGAAACCCAAATGATATATATTATTATCATTATATAATGGTACTCAAAAAATGAACTAATTTAGTGAAGACCATTACACCAATATTCTAAATGGTACTCCCTTCATCTAGATTTTTTTGTAACATGCGTATAGATTTATATCACAACTATATCATGTGATCACATTAAGATATTATCCCCCTTACAACCATTTAAATGTTTTAATAAGGATATATATGTGATAACATTAACTTTAAACCATGAATAAAATATTGTTTTATGCTCATTCATCATCCACTTTTCATTTCTTTTCTGATATTGTAACATTAATTGAGAAATATGTGATGATATATATGATTGAACCAAGTATGTGTTATTCAAAATGTATCAATATGCCTGCATCACTTATTCACATGGAATGAACATTACATTTAAGCCTCGAATCCCTCTACATTAAATATCAACTATCATATGTTGAGATATATAGAGACTAGTATTATATAATTCAAACAAATAATTAGTAACAAACAAAGTAACCTCTTCCAATGCGCATTTTGGATTAAGAGAGGCCACATTTTGATAAGTATTTTTACAATATTCATTGGAAATATTCTTATTTCATTAAAAAGGAGAAACCAATCACAAATTAATAGGAAATATATTCTTATCTCATGCACAAAATGGATTAGTTGTTCAACCATTATATCTAAACCCATAGGTGGGAAATAACATTATAGTTGACAAGTAATAAGAGATTATTCATTATCAAATGTATCTAAAAATGTTTTATCAATGACTTTTAATCAAATGGATTTAAAAAAAAATTACACAGCCTGATGATAGTCTTTCTTACAGATTTCAGAAATATACTATGCATTGCGACTCGTAGAAGTTGTTGCTTCAATACATGATAATCATTAGATTGCATACCTATTAATTTACAAACAATCAAGTTAAAAAAATTATTCATAGTTAAATAATAACTATTGGGTCGATTAATAATATGAATAGACTAAGAAAATTATTCTTTTCAATCATCAATAATGTGTGTGAGTCAGGACGTAAAAATGTTATATTTTCTTTCATAGTGGGAGCTTACTCCAATAGATTTCCCATTCATATCATGTCTATTCTATCATAAAATAAATATTTTGTCTTTCCTTTTATATATAAAAAAGTTCCAATCAAACTGTGACATATGTTTTTCTCACCATTCATTACATCAATGATATGTTTTATCTCTAAAAATACCCAATAAGATAGTTCAAAAAATAGAAAGTTTCTTACAGATATTTTTAGAAGACCAGAACTTATTTTTTATCCCAATGTCGAATCACTATTTTCACTATATCATAATATTCTTCAATTAAAATGGTTAAGGGGGAAGGTTGTATTCTTGTAAACCATTGTGTTTTTCTTCAATATATAATAAGGATGATCAATTCAGAAAAAATATTTGTTGTACCATGTACACTATCATTATTCCATTATGCAATTGACAATATGAAGTCTCTTATTAACAAATTTGAAATTATATAAGTCCCTTAACACTATAACCAAATAAGTTTCCATTTTCAAGAACGATATTTAGAGTAAACATTATCATAGCACACAAAAGAAAATACTCTTTATTGTATGTATCAGATTCATTACAACTTGTATCCAATAATAGTTTCAAATCATCAATAAATGATGAAAGATACACATGAATATAATTTTCCAGTTGTTTTGGTCTCGAAGTCATCTGGATCGTAATTAATATTTTTCTTCATGCATTGAATTGGGTATATGTTTAAAAAAATAGAAAACTTTCCAGGAAATATGTTGGCTACAGAGGACTCAATATATATTTATTCCATTAATTTACAATCCCATTCTTAGATTTATAAATTCAACCCCAAAATCAAAAAATTATTTATCAAATATATTCCACTATGGTGAATCAATGGGGTGATATAAGTTAACATTAGATATGCACTTATATAAAATCCATCATAACCTTTTTTTGTCAATTTTATTTCTAAATAGACTGTTGAAATGATGAATTATTTGAAGGTTCCAAATTTCCTAAGTAGGATCCTAGATTTTGGTACCTATGAATGAATCAAAGTTGAATAATCTGTATTGTATGATAAAATTATTGGATGATATCATTATAAAGTACAGAATTTATTTTTCATGAAGCTAGATGGTAGTAATAGAGAATGAATCCTAGTTGACTTTCATATCAATCTTATATTGTGAATTCCCACAAGTAGGAATGTTTGATATATATTCATATTATTTCCTATATAGTACACAATCATTGGGGAAAGAATATATTTTTTTATAACTCATTAGCACTATATATATTATTTTCCTCACCTCATAATTAGAATTTGGAATCTAATTTCCTTATGGAAGTAGTTATTTTGAAGGCTCAATTATGTTGGAGAAATTTTTATCACTCCACCCATTTCTAGCATCCCAATAATTTCAAAAATACTTATAACACTATACACATACTACAACAAGGGAATAATGGTTTCTTGGAATCTCTATACCATAATTATATTGTTTTTTTATTGTTTCACCACCTAAATCATGAATTAATTCTTCAATATGATCCTCTAACTCATTATGAATTTTTTCATTAGCATTGGATGTTTAGTTTTCCGTTCATTCACTATGATATATCCAATGTGTATAAATAAGGGTAAAACCATAGAAAATGATATGATCCTTTATTTATTTGGAGTTTAACTTTCTCATATTCAAACAGATAACACATGGATGAAAAACCAAATCAATTTTCTAATGATTTATTTTAGAAAATTCCAAGAATTCATCATCTAATTTTTTATACTCGGTAGTGGTTATTTGTCAATTTATCCAATTATGATCCATTAAATACCTGATATCCTAACAAAATTGTTGAATATATTCAAACATATAAAAATTCACACACATATATATATATAAATAGAATCACATTTAATAAAAAATATTGATAACCAGATAGGAAACATCAGATATGAAACACATTTAGAAATAGTAGACTTATTTTGTTTATATTATATACATGTGTTTTATTGATATTTTAATTTAATTATTTTCAATCATATATCATTTATTAGTTAAATTTACATTGTTCTCCCATTATTTTGGTGTTGTGTGTTAAATGTATTTACATCGCATTAATTTAACAAATAAAAAATACGGAGTCGTTATATGCGATGAAGATTTTATTAATAAATGATGAAACCTTATATCATTTTTCGTTTTAGGATATCATCAATTCTACTTGATAATTTCAACCAATAACTTTTTCATAATAAACCAAATTTATCACACAATTTATAAATCACAATAAACTAAAAACAAAAAATTTAAAAAACTGAAAAATACAATTAAATGATAAATAATTTTTCATCAAAATATAAAAAAGTTACAAAATTTCGGAGTTCAATAAAGAAAATGGACCCATAATCTAAGTATCACTCCCTTGAATGTGTTGGAGGAAAAAACACTAAAATATCTATTAAAAAATGAGTGTAAAAATAGAAAACTAATATGAAAAAATAAAACCACGATTGAATATCTACCCAAAATTGGTTTCTTAGGAAAAAATAATTTGGTGGAAGATGAAAAAATTGTGGATGTAGAAGAATGGGGAATGGATACTGGGAAAATCAATGAAAATAAACAAAAATGGTAATTGGGGATCCCCAAATCGACTTCAGAGTCATTGTGAGTCAGGAGGATATCATCACCAGTTAAAAGAGAAGATTCACATATCCAAAAACAATTAGGGGTTCTTGATCCCATATAATTTTAAAAGGTTTTTGGGAATTTTTTACTAAAAACCTGACGTTGAAGAGTCCAAAAACTGGTGACTTCCCACAAACACCAAATTTTTTCTTATTTTTTGCACCATTTTTTAAAATAAATTTCTCCATAATGTGATTTATCAATAGTTTTTCGATTTAGGTTTTTGTAAAAACAGTGCAAAAACCAATAATAAAAAGATTTCAATGTTGGTATTTAGTAAACCTGATGCCAAAAACATCCCACTTATAAATTTTTCATCATTTAAAACAATGACATCATTTCTAGGATGTTAAACCGACTATTTCCAATAGTTAGAGTGGTGATCCAGTATAGCTCAATGAACCACTTTCGTAGTTATTAACCCTATTTTTCTCCACGAAATTGGAAAATCCACTTGTACTATGTAGACCAAGATGTAATTTCATGGAAAACACTTTCTCTATCCTTTATGAAAATTTGAATATATTTTCTTATACATTGGCTCATCCTTAGAATTATATTTATACATTTACATAGGGATATCACTAAGATTCTATCATCATAGTTTTTAAATCATTAATAATTATATTTTTTTATTCCAATTATTGAAACCCATGCTTATCATACATAGTTATTATATCATTTTTATGAATATTTATTACACTTTCAAAAGATACGTCTGGGTCCATAGTTTTTTAGTGTCCGTGAAAACATATAAACAAACAAATTGGTCTATTTGTAAACTACATCATCTACCATTGTGATCTTCATAACAAGAAATATTCATAGGCATGTCTCACATAATAAATTACTTTATCGCCTAAGGAAAATAAACATTAAAAATGGTTGTCTATGTTGATCAGTATGGGTAAAAAAGAGAGATACGTAGGCATAAAATGAAGATAAGGGAATAAGAACATGAGAATTAAGTTTGAAAAATATACCCCACATAACAATTATAATAATATTGATTGATATAATAAATATTGGATGTACAAAACACATTAATCATAAGGGAATCAAATAACATAATACATGAGTGCCTAAAATGGGATGAGACATATATTTTTTGAATAAATGTAATCCTAGAATGTTATCTCCATATTAGTAAGGGTTAACTTACAAGTCTATCATTATGTAATGAATTCACTCTGAAAACAATAATATTATACAAGCTTCACAGCCAATACAATCAAAGAGAAAAAATTCCCTTTCTGAAATGTGTCCACTCCCCATTCTAGTCATATATATCTCAACAGATATAAATCTTTACCCAATGCATTGGAAGGAGATATGTTTCCCAATAATATCATAAAGAAAACCACACATATTCCTACAATAAAATTATTAAAAAATTACTCATATCATAACCTATGAAATCAAACTAGATTCATAAACATTTCATCATATCATAACATTTCGAAAAGAGAAATTTCACACAATTATTTCCCCATTTCATGATTGTATTATCGCATGACCCATGGATAAATAAGTGGGTTTAATTTTAATTTTATTAAGGTATAACTTGGGGAGGAGAAATGGGATTCATAGAAAACATTCCAACATAATCATAAACCATTTAGATAAAGAAAATTAATGGTATCCTTGGTTCATATTCCCAGAAATGAATAAGTTACTTCAAAGGATTTCATCTTAAATGGAGACTGTTTTTTAAAGAAGAATCCTTTAAATAATTCCATGAGGAAGATAAGTATTAGTTGAAATTTTTTGTTAAAATAGAAATAAATTATAATCCATTTCTACAAAGGTAAACATTAATTATTGTAAATGATATTTAAATAAAACAATGATCATGATGAATGAAAGTTTAATACCTATTCTACAAGTTAAAACAATGATTCCTTTCATATTTTCTGAAAAAGTCAAATTGGAATTGTTTTGAAAACCAATTAAATATTAATTTAGTATATATAAATATATATATTTAAATATAGTAAAAAATAAATTTTAAAAATAATTTTTATATAATAAATTTTTTTTGAAAACTTTTTTAGAAAATATTCGTTTGAATTTAAAATATTTTCAGTCATAATGAATAAATAATGTTGTATTTTCATAAAACCAATTTCAAAATTATTATATATATATATATATGTGAGTTGAAACATAGGAATTTTACATAATAATATCTTCAAATTCCCAATGTATAATGAAATTAATTTGTTTATTGAGATATGGATCATATGATTTTATCGTCAAAACATAATCATAAACAATCCCAATAATCAATGAAATTGCAACAAAAAATCATAACAGCCCTTGAAACATTGAATCATTAGCTCCGCAAAGGGATAACATAAAATGAAAAATAAAATAACATGATAAAAAATAAACTAATGATATTACATGTTATAATGTCTATATATACACCTTTTGAATGAATATATGTCCATAACCGAACATATATATCAAAGAAATAAAATTTATGAAAAAATATCTTGCATTAAATTTTGACTTCTAATGTACTTGTTAAAACCTCCATTATAAATAATTTTAATCATTTATTTACATATTATATAAAAATATTCAAACATAACATACTATATATTATTTTCTTATTTTTTTATTACCCATTAATTAACAGTTTCATGTTAAAGTCACATTTCAGGAAACAAATACACATTTTTTATTTGTATGAACATGTTTTTTATTCATGCATAGATGATGGATAAAACATATACAAAATTTTATCCATGATATAAATATTATATATATTTAGTAAATATATTTTTACATTAATTCGTAAATTTTATTTTAAAAAAATGAAATATACTGTTCAATGTGACAGTAGGGGTACATATGCATGAATGATGTTACCATTTTCTTCTCAAATTGAATAATAAATGGTAAATAGTATATATGATATCATTAAGGAATAATTTTATTCCTTTTTTATAGTATATTTTTTAATTATTTTCATCTTTAATTAATTCCATGATAATCATCAATGGATCACATCACTTCGTGAGGTTGTAGTCTTCCGTTCACAAAAGAATCATTATCTAATTCCCAAAAAATTGGATGAATGAAGGTATGTGTGATATAATAATTAAATAAATATAATAATATCATAAATATCATATGTATACATTTAATCCATCAATATACATATCATTTATTGTTGGTATTGTAAAACTGAATGATATCGTTTCGTGAGGCAGTAGTCCACCATAAACACGAATGATGATTTCGTAACCCATTTGATGTAAGTAGAGATAGTTGTAGGTCATTAAATTCGAATAAAAACATCCTAGTATCTATTAGATAATGATATAATTGTATCATCATGATATAATAATAATTTCATAAGGTGGAGAAATAAATAAAGAAAAAATTCTCATTGATGAAAGTTACCACTTATATGGGTATCCCCCATACATTTTCAAAAAAATGAATTAACATATAGGATTTATTTAAAACAAATATTGTAGTATGCGGTTAGGGAATTCAGTAAGTGATTTTTTTAGATATTGATTGAAACAAAGGTATTTTAAGTTGTAAATAAGAGGAGATATTGTGTTGAATTTTAGAAATTCGGCGGGGCGTACCCATTTAATTTGTTTGAATGAAACAATTCCACCCATGTTTGTTTCATTTCACAATGCTCTAATAATGGTCCAAACTAAAAAAATAACATATGTGGTCAATATATGTGAGGAAATAAGTTTTTTACGTGGTATTGGTTTTCTTTAACCAATATCTTTTTAGATTAACCCCTTGGTAATCCAATTTTTTCCCTAGTTGTGATAAATAATATTTACTACTTTAGTATTAATTTTGGTAAAACATTAAGAAAAACTTATTAGATAATAAATATAATTATGATTCTATATAAGGAATCCATTTTTACAAATTATATAAAAATAATTTTGAAAATGAAATTATTATTAATCATGCATACGTGATGAGAAATCAGGGTTTTAAAGAGAGAATGATGAAATGTTTACGATGTTTTTACATCAAAATTAATAATTCTATTTATTAAAATTATAATAAATTAATTTAATTTATTTATATTACATTTTATTTATAGAAAAATCAATTAAAATTAAAATTTATTTTTATAAATAAAAAGATTAAGAGGCAGTTTTCAATTGATTATTATTATTTTACATTATTTATACAAAATTGAAACATTTCAAGAACCCCAATTAATGAAAACTAAGATAACATTATTATATTGAATAAAAATAAATTTTATGTTCTAAAATTCATTTCAAAACATTTTGAAAAATTATTTATATTTTTTTCACCAAAATAAAAAGAAAATAGATTAGTATTTCATGAAATTGTGTTTTTTTGAATCATATAAAGTATTTATTGAAAAACCAAGTATTTTTTATCAATATTATATATATATATATATATATAACCATTATACATAATATTTATAAATTAGTTATTTTTATTCATATATCTAAGTTCAAAAGTTAGGTTATGAAAATCATGTTTATAAATATGTAATAATAATAGATTCATTTTTTTTAAAACTCAATGTTTTGTGTAATTAATTCTACCAAAATGTAGTATGCAGTGAAAGAAAAAAATAGTGTTAAATGTATGAAAAGATATCAATGAAATTTAATGTATTCAAAAAAATCAACAAAAATCAGGGAGTTACAAGACACACTGCGAAGATTGAGTGTACCTGACATGGATCACCAGACAGATGTGATTGAAATGAAATACGTACTATATAAAATTATGTCAACAAATACACAAGGGAACATGAAATGTATCTAACAATGAGTAAGGGTACATTAATAATAAGGTAGATCACAAAATATTAAATCTCATCCTTCCTTATATAGGGACATTATTCTAAATTTATAATGGTAAATAACGTGTAGTGACACAAAAAACAAGATGAATCAAGTATAGTGTTACTATATGAATAATTGTAAGAAGTAGATGTTTCTATGTTTTGATACACTTGTAAAAACTGTATGATGTCTATGGGGCGAATAAATATTAAGGTATGAAGAATATATTTTCTATAATATCAGATAGAGGAAATTAATGCAGTTATCTAGACAATAAAATTTTTTTTGATAGTTTACGTATAAGTTCCTCCAATGTTTTAGAAATTTCAATGACTCGAGTATATTGTATAATTGAAGTATTGTCTATCAGATAAATTTTTTTAAAAAATATATGTTGTAAATATTATGTTACATGATGTATAAATTTCAAATCTATGAAGATCCAAAGTCATTTAAAAGAGAAAGACATGTTTGTGTAATCGAATCGAGGGAGTTATGTAACTGTAGTCTGCATAAATGTTTTTCATATAATGGTCATTTGTAATTCAAAAAACTAAAAAAGTTACATAATATATCTTATCAAATATACATAATGGGGGAAGTATGATAAGTACACTAAATAGATAAATCTTTATTGTTTCAATGGTTCATGTTATATAATGACATAAGAATGATATTAATGATATTACGAGTTAGTGGAATATGAATGAATCAATAAAATGGTAAATATAGATGATTAGAAAATGAGTAATTAGATAGAAATACATTGGGTAGAACAATTCGATTTCATTTTTCATAATGATTATATGGTTTTGAATTGTAATGAACCATTTAATCCAATACCAATATGATTTTAGAGATGAGGTAAGATGCAATGGAAAGAGGTATTTTGTCTCATCAGATAGATCATATCTTCAAAACATTTTTCAGTTCATCGCATAGAGAAATAAAGGTTATTTAATAATTTAATTATTTATAAATATATTATACAGGGTAATCATAGATTTGTAATCAGTGAAATTATATTTTATTTAACACACTGTTCTAATTAATGATGAGGATCCAATATAAGAGTTATAGAGTAGATATTAATCAAATATTGTTGATTAATTCATCACAAAAACATATAATCGATGGAGTTTTTGAATGATTTATGAATTTTTTTTTATTAATTTATCATTATGATGATGAGATTATGATTCAATGTTTATTATCATGCTTTGATAAGTAATTTCTATGTAGTCCCTTAATATTTTGGTTATGGAAATTTGACAAAGGTCACATATGCAGGTGGGTTTATAATGATTCAAAAACATTCCAGAGAGATAATTAGTGTCCATAAATGTTGATATGGATGAGAATATGGAGTTTATAAATTGGGATTTAGTATAAAAACCAATTTAGATAAAAACATTCTCGTATAAATAACCCTTATATAATGGATATGAATAAGTATAGGAAATAATTGTGGAAGTTGTACTGTTTACAAATCTGTCAATATGTGAGTTACTGAAGAATTCATACTATCAATAATTTCCATCCAAGTTAGAATATAGATTAATGAAAATTATTTCCTGGAGTTCTAATTCGAGTAAACTTATAGTGTTTTTTTGAAGATATATCATTTAGAGGCTTTGGTATTTAAAAACATACAGTGAACTGTTCAGAGAGAATGAGTGTTTGTGAGAACTAGAGTTTGGAATAAAATACATAGGTTTAGGTGAAGAGTTTTCAGGTGTAGTGTTCAGAGCATAATAAATTGTGGGTGAGGCACATTGGATATAGTGACACTGGATGAAGGCAGAGGCTAATAGAAAAAGCACACTCTTCTGAGTTAGCAGGGATATATTTTCTAGATAAATTTTTATAGAGATTCATATATTTGAATTTGTGTTTTTTTAAGTTATAAGGATGTATTTTTCTAACATGAGTTACTATAATTTATTATCAAGATACTGTTCTATATTTTATTAAGATGTCTCAAACTAACCATAGATAATATAATAATAAATATCAGATGATGGGGTGAGTATAACAAGAGTTGGATCACTATATTTTAGTTTCTATTATATTGAATTCTATATACTAAAGGGAGTATACATATAAAGGACAATGTTTATCCCTATAACATAAAACATTATGAAAATACATGTGTAATGTTATAGAAATATCATATCCATAGAATAATGGCAATATAGTGTAGAAATGTTTCTAAATATCCAAAAAATTTAACCGATAACAAATGTTTGATCCAAATAATGTAAGAAAGTGATTATGTTAAATATAATACATTAATAATGTAAAATAGTTATTTCAAACCCCCCCCATTAGAGTGACTTCATTATCAACTAAATGTTATCAATGTATAGGTTCCATCCGTTTGGATCTACCAATATTTTTCCCGGATGATCGTTTCTACTCTATATGAAGTACTTCTTTCCAGAAGTTGAATACTATTTTTCTATAGAAGTTATAAAATATTATCTTATAAATACAAAGATAGAATTTCTATTTCACAATACCAACATGGATTTTTCATCTAATACCGTGAAAAATAAGAAGATGAAAGAATGTTAAAAGTAAAGGAAGATTGGCTCTTAAAACTAGTAAATAGATAATTCAATACAATCCATTATTATGGATTCCAGTAAGAACACTTGTTAACATATTAATTTTTATCCTTTTAATTAATATTTATCATTATGTGTCATAGTGGAGAATATATAATTTTTTATTTTGAAATTATATCTTACACCACAAGTGTTCTTATTAAAGTTACTATATATACCATCAAATACCAGGGGATAACATGTATAAATATCATAGGTTCAAATCATAACTTGAGAGCACATATAAAGAAATAGGAATGCATATATGTTATTTTAATAATATTAATTATATTAATGATGTAAAGGAAGAATATTTACAACATTTTAAAGAAATGTTCATCCCTATACATGAAATGTTTTATAGATGTTTTTGTGCGAATTTCATATTAACGGATATACATAAGGAATGTTTCAATTAATTATAATTATATATTAAAGATAATAAATATTAGATGTATGTTAAATATGAAAGAATATATGAACATGAATGATTTTTAAAAAGTAAGAGTAATGTTCATAAATAGATTGTCTAGATGACGCACATTTGTGGAACATTTACTAGATCGAACAAGGCTATATAAAAACCAATATGAATCTATGAAGAATAGTTTATCCTTATAGAAGAAGCATTACTGGTGAAATGTCGTGATAAATATGTGATGATAAATTTTTTCAAATTAAATATCAATGCACTATATATAACTCACAATGTTGTTTTTGAGGTAATGAATTCCCAACTATGATCATAGTTTATTTAGTAGTGGAACAACATCTTTTTTTAAAATCTAATTGTGAGGATCAACAGGAAAATATATAATATGTGTATTCTATATGAGAATATAATGTGGGGACTCTAGAAAATAGAATGATAACATTTAATATAAATTATCTTTAACAGGAGCTATGATTGAGAATCATTGAATGTACCCAAGATGAATATTTAGATATTACTTTGAAAACAAGATCTTCCAAGGATTAAAATTATGTATTACAGAAATAAATATGTTATCTAGTGGTAAGAAGATTTGAACGTGTTGAATCCATCATTATTAGATTAGATCAAAAAAATTAACCCACCATATTGATGAATCCTTTATCACAAGATCATATAATCTTTTTAAAGGTCATAATTATGGAAATAATTGGTGATAAAATTTTAGAAACACAACTTTTCAAAGATAGAAGAATTAGGATAATAAAAGATAAATATTTCCCCGCAAGATTTCCCAAAAAATATAATATAAAAAAAAAATGTTTCAAATGATGTTCTTACAAAAAATATTTACACAAAAAATGAAAAAAAGGTTCATTTTTAAATATAAGTGTTATCAAAATTTTTAATGCTTGAATATTGATGGATTACACAGTATTCTATTGTGTAAATAATAAATAAAGCAAAATATTAGTGTATAAAAATAAAGAACACATGGAATATTTGTAATATATATGAAAATTGCAAAAAAGAATTAATATTTTATGTCATACAACAAATTTATATATCATGAGTATTTTGGAAAGAGTTGGGGGGGATAAGCCTAATGAAAAATGATCTGGAATACTTTAACAAAGTAAAAATATAATTATTACTTAAAAAATATTCTATATAATATAAAATAAAATATATGAAATAAGTATTTTTAATATACCATGAGTAGTAATCAAATATAAGTGAAGATGAAGCCTATACCAAATATGATATTTTAAGAATATTTCATACCCAAAAGATGATATTAATTTTGATAAAGAAAAATCAAAATCATTGATAGTTGAAATATAACCATGAGTTTTCAAGAAAAAAAATTAATCTTAAGAACAAAGATATTGAATAGGTGAAAATCATCAGTGGACTTGAATAGTGGGAATTTTCTTTAAATAAAAAGTTGAAATTCACTAAAATAATTCCCAAAAGAGTAAAATTCTGGATGATAAGATGTTTTATGTTGCCTGTTAACTAGCTTAACACACTTATCAAATTCTATGATAATATTACCATGTCAATAATATTATATATATATATATATGAATGGGAATCATTTAGATGTCAATAGTGGTGTATTTATGATATTTTTATACTGGAACAATTTAAATGATTTGTGAAGTTATTCACTGATTTCGTTCAATAAATATTTGTAAAGTTATTAATCATTTACATAATAGAATATAAGAAAAATTTCAATCTTTTTTAAAAGTGAATAAAACTCTCGAAAACAATTTTGGAATAAACAATGAGGTGAAGGAACCCTCGACACCTATAAAGCGTACACTTTGGAATGATGACGGAGGAAACATAAATAAAACTGAAGTAATCAAAAGGAGGGTCTTCAAGTTGTGAATAAAATATCATTCATGTCACTCTATTTGATGAAGATAGTAACTATCCCCCATATTACATATATTTTTTAATGATATTACATTTTGAATGTTTATTGAATGTTTTGATGTTTTTGGGCAGTCCAGAAAGAGAATGATGAATTTGGTTTTCTGATATCTTTTTATAATTTTGTAGAGGTAATTCCTTTCAACCATGATATTACTAAAAAAATTATAAAATCTATTTGACGAATAAAACTGAAATATACTATCATTCACAAACTATATTTTTATACTATTATGTTTTATAACAATAACTAGTGTACAAATAAAAAACATTTTTTATGAAAAAGAACAATATATCTTGTAAAGGGGGGGGGAACAAGCTCATTATTATCTTATAATATTTTTCATACCTCTTGATATTAATGTTTTAATTCTATTTGAATTAAAAACTGATTATTTTTTCCATTAAAGATTAATTTGAAAAATTTACTCTCAATGGTAAAAATTTCATCAATAAAATTGATGTTTCTGTAAATCACTATTGTTATCTACACCAATCATTCCACACATAGGAATATTGCTGGTTGATTTTTGTTATGATTTATTAATAAAAGTGATACATTTGTAATTTTATGAAATATATAGTTTATACACATATGTGAAGAAGAAAATGTGTGAATAAATTTCCTCCCTAAAATAACCATGTAATAAAATGGGAATTTAAATTCTGATCCTTAAAGGGTAGAAATTTTTTTTTATTCAAATAATTTATTTAGAGTAGAAGGATAAATTAAATTAATTCTAATCACTAGTTAAAAAATATTCCATTAATTTTAAAGATAATACATTATGATAAAAAAATGTGAAGGGTTGATATTGGTAATAACCTGAATTTCTAATGTATGAACATTGTATTTGATAACGTCTTTGATACGCAACACGAATCTCATAAGGGAATATAATATCCTGAGAATTTAAAATATATTTTCAATTTTAAATTAATTATATCTATGTTATATCTTGTGATGCACACCATAATGATTTAGCTTATGTTACACTCATGGAAGACTTTCTTCGATAGATTTCTTTACATGCACAAGACTGAGTTTTACATTAATAAAATATATTTCTAAAATATTATTTTTTATTATAAAAAGATATAACATATATATTATGTTATGGGTTATGAATAGGATTAACTAAAATATTAAAATATGTGGTCTAAAAAAAAAATTTAATTAATTGATTACCAATTTATTAGATATCAATACAAACATCAATTTAATATAAAAAATGTTTATTTTCTAAAAAGGTATTTTATCATAATAAATTAAATTATTTAATATTATTTAAATATATTAATTAAATTTATATATAATATATTCATTAATTTTTTTTAATATAAATCTAATATGTTTGATAGGTATAGGATAAGAACAAATCGAGTAGTACAAATAAAAAACATATTTTTTTATAAAGGAATTTAACATCCTTCTAATGGAGAAAAATTTTAAATCCACGTGTTGGTATTTTTAGTAAATTTTATAGTTAAAAAATAACATCATTTTTTGAAAAAGTAATAAAAAAATTGCATAAGGAGAAGTTTTTTTATTTTTTAGATGTTTCAATTTTTGATTAAGAGTGAAAAGTGCTTAATTATAATTCCAAACTAAAACATATTTATAAATAAAAACTAAATTTTTGAGTTGTTATAATGTTTGTATAGATCAATTCATTATAAATTATTCAAATTTCACTAATTTTAAGAAATTTCTCATTGAAATTGTATATAAACACATCTCAAATGCTTGATTATTTTAAAGTTAAAAACAATTTTTTTATCCCATATGTGGGGTTATATTTAAATTAATTTATTCCTCTTCTATTATTTTAAATTGGACAAAATGATTTCATATTTTTAATAAGAAGAATTTTTAATTTATAATAATTTGATAATTCTCTTTTGAAAACAATATTAGTAAAAGTTCTCAAAGTTAATTAGAGTGATTAAGACGAAAATTATCTTAACAAGGGACTAAACATTAAACATAAGCAACAAAATGATATAGAAACCTAATAAAATTCATTAGAACTAAATATGTATACCCTATAATCCCTTGGATATAATTTTGATTTTTATTTAAGATATATTATAGGGATAATATTTTGGTGTAATTTCCTTTTATGAAATTCAAATAAATGCCACTCCCCTCAAATATAAAAAGACACTCACACCCCCACCTATTTAAACCTTTCAAGACCATTAGCTCACCAAACCTCTTCCCCAAATATTATAATAACATCCATACCCTCATCTTTGAATCATAAATTTTGGCATAAGAGAATCCAAGGAATTATTTGGTTTAAAACTACATACTGTTACCAAAATAATAGGTAACAATATTTAAATATCCTTATAGTTATATTTTTTTTCCATTCATTCACTTATTATTATACAATTCTTGTATATCAAAATATGTATCCTCAATATATGGATATTTTTTTATCTTAGGGTTCATAACTACACCTAAACACAGATACACTTATTGGGAAACGAACATACCATTTCAATATTATAGACTACTACTTCACGAAATGATGACTGTTAATTTTTTCCTTTACCACCTCTCAAGAATGGTAATTATGATAGAAATGATGGTTATATATGATATTTATTATATTTATAATAACATTAATCTTATTTAGTTTTTATATAATACATAATTTTTTTATTTCCATATCATGGGAATATGATATCATCGTTTGTGGATGTGAGGAAAACTGTCTCCTCAAAGAAATGTGATTCATTCACACTATATGTTTAATTTATTAAGGATTATCATAGGAAATATATTTGAAATATATGAAATACATATTATACTAGATTAATAATACACACAAACATTCACACACAGGTATATATTATTTACTTTCCATTCATTTGAATATAAATTATAAATTGAAGTTATATTCATGTGTACGTACGACCTACCATCTCTATGAATAGTAAATTTTACTTATTATATCAAAGAAATAAAAACTTATATAATTACATATATAATAAAAATATATTATAATTAAATAATTTTTTAAATTCAATATATGATTAAATCATGTAGGATTAATTAATAATCGAAAACCTATGCAATTCACACCCGAGATAGTAAAAATAATGAATGATTATGACAAAATTGGTAATAATATACTATATAAAGTTAGTATTTGATATAATATATATAATTATATTTCTGGTATAAGTTAGGGAAACGTGTAAACCCATTGTACATGAGGTTAATGGACTTTCCCCCAAAAGGAAATCCATGGAAAGGGAATCATTTATCACATTTCTTTCCTTAAGGAATACATTATTTTCACCACCAAATTAATTATTTTTGGGTTTATATGATACAAATAATTCATTTTTTATCATGAATAAATTTATCATCATGTAATTTTTATTATAATTTTAAATTATTTATTTCATACGGATTATAATTCAAATGAAACAACATAGTAAGGGACTTCACCTTAATTTCCATTCTTTGAGGCATACATTAAATATATGAAAAAAAATTATTATTTATGATGTGCATACTACAAATTTAATAAATTGTATTAGGACTCACTAATTATTCATTATATTTTGAGTTTCAATTTTACTCATTTAATATAATGGTTTTTTAATTGAGTGTTACCTTGTGGAATAGAATTTTATTACCCAATTTATTTCTGTGAGTTATATTACTTTCACACATTCATTAATATTCTATGGTTATATGTGTAATCACATTTCAATATCTTATTCTCTATTTCCAATATTTTTATATGTATTATCCTTTGACACACGGAATATATTTCATGATTTCTTCTCACATTATTCTTATGGGAATTTCAAGGGTTTACCTCACAGTCTTTATATGTTTGGGTTTGATAACATATGAATTTTATTATAGAAAAATATTTTATAATTATTTATGAAACCATTTCATTTTAATTGTCACATGTAATTCAAGACCCTTTACATGTAATGGTACGATTTCCACTCTTGGGTACAGAAAATGTCATTCAATGATTTTTGAAGAAACCAAACATCATTTCTCTTATTAATTAAAGAACTTGTTTTCTTTTAAAAAACCCCATTTATTAAAAAAAATTTAAAAAAATAACCACTACATAATTATTTATCTTTAATTTATTTCTTTATAGTTTTAATCACATAATATGTTTTTTTGTACATGTGGATTCTTTTTTTTCAAGTGGGGGTTATTTTTCTAGCATTATGAATTCTTCTCTCCTAAAACTTTTACACCCTACAGTGTTTCATTTATTACTTTTGATCAAATTAAATCTACTGCCATTTCCAGAAGAGCAATAATTCCACCTCTTGTCAATCAATGTGGTAATAATGATGTTTTCATAGTAAAATCATTATCCTTATAATAATATATTGTATCATATTTATGATTAATTTATGTCATTTTAATATAACTCATATTATAATTGTTTCATAAATAGGTGGATTCTTTTTTTGGTTTTGGGGTTCTATATCCAATGTTCATGCAACTTATCCCATTAAACTTTTTCAACATTTAAATGGTTCATTTGTCACTTTCTTTCCAATTACCTATGATTCCTTTGATGGTATAGAAATTATACAACCTCTTCTAAATTGTGGAGGTAGTATATGTGTTTACTTTTAAAATAATTGTCCATATAATTAATTTATGCTTTTATATTTAGGATTAATTTATTTCTTTCTTGTATTAATCATATAATAATTATTTTCATAAATAGGTGTGTTCAATATTTAGAGTTGTGGTGCTCTGTCCAATACTCATGCTTCTTCTCCCCAAAAATATTTTCACCCATATAGTGGTTCATTTACCACATTATTCCAAATTACCTCCACTATAGTAGCAGGAAGTGCAACATCACAACATTTGCTCAAAAAAAGGCAATCTTTATGTTTTCAATATAACATAATTTTCCATAGAATTAAGGTATTGTTTCAACATTATGATTAATTTATTTTTTTATTGTATTAGTCAGATAATAATTTAGTTCTCATATAAGTGGATTCTTGTGTTTGAGTTGGGGTGCTTTGTCTATCTATCATCCCTTTCTGCACCAAAATATCCATATACTTATTCTCCCTCAAAAAATATCACCCCTGTAGAGTTGACATTTATCACATTCATTTAGGTTCCCTCCGCTGGTAAAACACATGGGTAATATTAATATTTTCATAGTAAAATATTGGGACAAATAATTAATTTATTATTTATTATTTATCATTAATTTATTTATTATTTGTATTACTCATAATAATTTATTTCATTTACAGGTGGATTATTTTTTCGAGTTGATTTGGTTTGGTCAAATCTACTCTTGTAGTGATAGAAGATCGATAAATAATATCAATTGAAATCCTTGTTACATTGATGGTTAATATTGTTCAGAGACATTGGAAGGTGTAGAAATCATTAGTACCTTAATCTAACACATGATGTGAATGTTATGACTCAAATTACATATTTCTATTTTAAATTGACATTAATTTTATTGAAAAAGTCAAATGACTCAATGTGTTCATTACCAGTTTAAAATTGACATTTGAAGTGAAAAATATTAACTCACTAAAAACCAGTAAAACATACTCATATTTTCATGATAATTTATTGAATTGATTCAGAAATATTTTTTGATGTGTATGAATTGGCCTCACATCAATCCAATAGACGATGTGATCTATATGAGTCCAAGTTCATGTTTCATTTTTAAAATGATATTTTAGTGAAAAATAAAAATGATGTACCCAAAAAATTGAAAACCCATTTAGATTATTTTTATAATTTAGTAAAAATCCATTAGTGATATAGAACATGTAAGAATCATCTGCATCTCAATCCGATACATGAATTGACTGGAATTACTCTATGTGAGTCCTTATATGAAATTGGCACAAATTTTAGTAAAAAACAAATCAAACTAATTGAAACTGACAAAAAAAAATTCATATTGTTTTGATACATTAGGACGACGATCTATAATTTATTTTAGACATGAATGAATCATCTGAACCCCAATCTGAGGCATGGTGCGATAGATATGACTCAATGTGTGTGTCATTATTTAAAATTTGCATAAATTTTACTAAAAATTACAACTGGAATTCTCAAAAATAAAAAACACCATTCAAATTGATTAAATACATTATTAAAATTACTTATAAGTCATTTGTGATGTGTATAAATCGGCCACAACTAAATCCCAAACATAATTTAATATGTTTGATTCGAAGTTCATGTTTGAATTTTAAATGAAATTTTAGTAAAAAAAGACAAATGATGTACACCAAAATGAGAAAACACATTCATATTGTTGTTATACTTTATAAAAATGGTCAATAATTCATTTGGGCATGTAGGAATCATATAAACCTACATCACATGAACAGTATGGACATTATGACTCAAAATATGTCTTTGAATTTCAAATGATCATCAATTTTAGTAAAATGGACAAAAATCCAACTCAAACCAGGGAAAAACATTTATATTATTTATATTCGTTAAAAAATGATACATAATTCAATAGTGATTTTTAGGAATTAGTCACACCTCAATTTGATACTTGATGTGCCTAGTATGACTCAAAGTGTCTGTTATCAGTTTTAAATAAACAAAATATCTCAAAACTTGTTGCTCACTAAAAACTGATTAATGGAATCATATTTTCCTGATAATTTTGATGAATGATTCATAATTCATTTATGACATTTTGGAATCTATTTCATGTTAAATTGATACATAATATGATAAAAATGAGTAAAAAATATGTGCTTCTAGTTTAAAATGAAATTTAATTACAAAAGACAACTGATGTACTAAAAATTGAGAAAACACATTAAGATTACTATTATAGGTTAGGGAAATGATACAAATGTCAATTAAGACATATTGGAATTAGTCTCACCTCAATCTGATGGAGGGTTTTACTGAAATGACTCAGAGTACATCATCATATTTAAAATTGAAATAAATTTAAGTAAAATTAATAATTTAGTTTAATTTATTTATTTATATTAATACTAACATATCAATATTTTTGTTATATAGGTTCTTTCATTTTCTCAAGATCGGTTATTTTTTAAAAGTAGAATTTATTCGGGTAATGATTAAAATATAATGAAAAATTGACGGATTTGATGGTTTGTAATAACGTTTAATTATGTAATTTTATGAACTAATTTTTTAATTTTATATGATATTTTTTTAATTCTTGTGCTTTTGTTTTAAATTTTGTCTCATTTATATGTTGTATTGGGACTTGTTTTTGTTGATATCTGGTGTCTTTCTGGTGTTGCAGTGTGTTGTAACAACACATGGCAGTGGGGCTGCATTGTGTTGTCATAACACATTATAGTGTGGAACTTTATCAGAGCTTTTAGAAGAATTGATAGAGGCCAAAATTATTAGATCCTTTAAAATCACTGATAAATGAATACTTTTCCAGTGCTCTTAGAAGCACTAATAAATGTTCATTTTATTAGCACTAAAAAATAAGAGATAAATTGTTACTTTATCAGTGCTAAATTAATGCATTGCTAATTTATTCCATTACCAGTGCTTTTAAATTGGCTGATAAAGGTCCCATTAAAATGTTCCTTCATTCGCACCTATAATGGACCCTTTTATTTTCACTTTTATCAGCACTAATGAATGACTTGGTCCTCTAACCTCTCTTATTTTTTCAGTGCTTTTCAAGAGATAATAAAGGCCCTTTATGGAACTATTAAAGGATGGTTTTGTAGTTGTGACTTATGGTTTTCCCTATATATGGAGTTTTTTTACCAATAATGGTTACACTATTCTTAAAATGCTTTTTTATAAATTTATCATGATATATATAGATGAAATTTATTGTTTTCGTATGATTATGGAAACCACTCAATTAACAAATATTTCAATTTTTTTTTGGAATTTCTTATATATGGTTTGGTCATGTATGATTATGAATAGAATATTATATTATTATCTAATTATTATGAATGAGCATTAAAATTTAACACTGATTTACCTAGAATATTATAAGTTTTTTAATTTCATTTTATATCAAGATACATGTATTAGGATTGTGATGGTGTATTTCCGGTTGAAATGATATTTGATTTGGGATATTAAAATGTTATATCATATTTAGGTTTGGTATTACATTGATTTTATAGATTATTGATATGATTTTTTTATAATTTTGTTTAAATCCATAAATAGAGTTAATGGAACTAATTTTTGTAGATTCACATGATACTATATATTTATTGGTATTTATTGTATACAAGATTGGATTGAAAAATATTTTTATTTGATTATCTTGAGTAATTAATTAATAAATCATGGTATGAAAAATAACTATATGCAATGATTCAATGTATTTATTTTTCCATGAATCATTAGTTTAGTGGATCATAGTAATTTTCTATTTTCATAATAATTATTATTATATATATAATTTCACATTCATTTTTAAAGATAAAATTACATGATTTAATTGACATAAATATCAAACGAGTACCACATGAAGTATGTGAGGTTGATTATATTTTAGATAATAGGTTCACAATACATGAAAATGAATCTAAAACAGTAACACATTATTTTATTCAATGTAATGATATCCTAAATTAATTTGGGATCCTAAAACTATATAGGATTAGCTGAGTAATACATAAAAGATGGGGTGAGCGAAAAATCCATATAACAGAATAAACATGAAATGTAAATGTAACATAGGAGGTGAATGTATAAAATAATATCATTATAGAGAAGGATTTGATGTAATCACATAAATATATATATATATATAGTAATGTAGGATCCTAGAAATAAATTAAATGTGGAAGAAACATATAACATGAAATCAACATGAGTCAAGGATAACAACTTAGACAATATCACAAAGTGGAAACTATCCCTTAATGAATTTGGATTACTCCCTTATCCCATACATAGCATATAATGAAACAAAATATTTACAAAATTAATGGGAATGAAATCTAGAAGAAAATATTATAACATGTACAAGATTTTGTGTTCTAAAAAATTAAATCAATATTTAATCATAAACAAAAAAATTTCTTAATTAAATAAATCAGTTCTAGTTGATAAAATTAATTATAACAATTATTATCCTTTTAATGGAAGGGAGAATAAGCTTGGTATATATGTGAGAGAAATATATAGAAAATATAAATTCATTAATTTACATTACATATATATTAGGTTTTTTGTGAAGATAATTATGATAACCCAAAAAAAGTGTTGTTTAGAGGGATCCCTTTCCTTGAGTATGACTTGTCACATATGTTCTATATCTTCCTCTTCATCGAACAAAATTTTTATGTTTTCACAAATATCATACCACGTAGGATGTTCTACAAATAAATGTCTTTTAAAATGATAGAATGTTATTATGGAAGGGATTTAGGTATGGATTTTCTAAAATTGGAGAGTATTTAACTCTTATGATAATAGTATTTGTGGTTCAATTTTATAAAATAAGGGAGTGACACACTTGTAAATTTTCAATGTCTTAAAATAAATTAACACAATTTTCTTAGAAAGAATACTCCAAAATAGATCATATTTAATGGTGATTAGGGTATGGTAGAAATAAAGCCAACAATTTTGGTTTTATCAATTGTTTAGTAATTTTTAACCAATAGAATTATCAAATAACCCCAAGATATTCCTATTTTGACCATAACATTATTAATTATTTTTTAAGAGGTTTAAAGTAAATTATGAAAACTAATTAATTTGACCATATTAAAAATTATGAACTACACTAATTAAAAATATGGAATCCATTTTTATGGATTCAATTAATATGAGTTGAATAATTTAATATAATATATATCTCAATTAAGATGAAGAAGAGAGGGTTTTCTTGAAATATTCATATTTGAAGTAATAGATGACCATATATTAATTATATGACTAGTAATATTCCTTATATAAATATAAATTCACAGATATATATATATATTATAAATTTATTATTAATATTTCTAAATTATATTGTATTTTAATAAATTATAATGGAGAAACTTTATGTACATCAATACAGTATTTAGAAAACCGTGTTTTATGTAAATAATAAACTTATAAAAATTCACCAAAAGTACAAAACACAATGATAATATTTATATTTTTATAAAAAAAATGGTGCATATTTATCTTTAATACCATATCAAAAATAAATTTAGACATTTATATTTCATTATTTAATTTAGAAATTTTAGTATTTGGAAAATAAAAAATTTATTACTATTCACTAAAAAATTAACCATTTTTGAAAGATCACAATATTACACCCTAAGTGAATTTTATGATGATGAAGTAAAAAATTATGTTATTTTTATCACTTATATTTTATAATAGTTATATATTTTAATTAATATATTTTCCCCAAAAAATTAAAATTATTTTCAAAGAAAACATATTTTATTTAAAACATATTGTTTTAAATTGAAATATTATTTAAATAGAATTTATCAATGAATATATATTTAGAAGGAACATTATATATATTTCATAAATTTGTTAATAATTTTAATACCCACTAATATAATGGCTAGGTGATTATGGTTACATTTAATTAATAATAGTTCAATTAGTTTTGGTGTTGCATGTCGTATACACCATCGAACAATGTTTGGAATTTTAAAAGATCATATTGTTACAGTGTTCCATTATAAAGTAATTTCACCATTTAATTTTTTATTATATTGTAATTCTATAATAGGGGTGGGTATTCTACATGATGGATTCCTCTAGTTCGCAGGTTACCTCTTTGAATTTATTGTTCCCCCATAGTACTTTGACAATGTGATTGTCATGATGTAAATAAATTTATCTCTATGGTCCAATATTATCACCAGATACATATCATTGTATAGATATCTTTTTGGATATACACCTCAAAATTCAATACATGTTTGGGATCTTAAATAAACTTATTAAAGATAGACAGATAAAAAATATCATGGACTTATGAATGGTTTAGTGTGGGAGATAGTCAATATGATAAAACTATGATGTAATTGATAAAATTGAAAGTGTTTTTATACCAAAGGTATATATTTCCTTTCATGGAAAATATCATAAATATATTCCATAGAGACAGATAGGGAGACACTATATCCCCTACCTCAAACTCCAGGTCTCTTCGATGATTATTAACACAACTCTTATATCAAATCTAAATAGTACTTTTGTGTTGTTCAATAATCTTGAATATTTATACCATAATATATAGAATTTATTTCACATAATATTTCTTCCACCAACACCATCCCATAATTTTTTTGGTGATAAAATTCACTGAAGTTGAACTCAATATTTATTGAATGTTATATGTTCTTCCAAATAAAGTTTTTAAATCATGCATCTATGTTAATATTTTCAATACGTGTGTTCCTAGAAACCTCAAAACTAAATTCATGTATATCCTTTCATGTTTATCAAGTGATAAGTCTTCAAAAATATCAATTAAGTGGGGTATATTTTCATGAATTTCCCCTACAACCAATATATAATTATTTTTTTCTTGAGGACATTAGGAGATATTTAACAAAGGCTATAGTGATGTTTTTCCATTTAAAAATTAGTAAGGGTAATGGTCTGATCATCCCCTTAAAATGTTTTCCTTTCATCCATCACTTATCAAAAATTATGTTTATTTTTCTATCACCATTTTCATAATGTCCCGCTAAAATTTCTCTTGGATATCTTGATATATCATTATGGTCCCTTAGTGGATGGATAAGTTCAAGCTATGTTCATAATTGATAAGCTATTTATTTATCTTAGGATTTGATGGTAGAAAATTTAATGGTAAAAATATTAAAAACCATCATAAATTTTAAATTATATTTATTATGTGTTTCTTACAATTTCTATATTCTTCTCAATTTCCACATCATCTACTTGAGAATAAATTAAAATATACATATGGGATGGTTGAAAAATAATATGAGAAAGTAATGATGATGTTCCTATCTATTAATCCCATGTACATCCTTTTATAGCTTAAGAGAATTTATTCCTTCTAAATTCTTATTAGTGATAAGGTTGATAAATTCATTCTACATTGAGAATTTCCCACTTTTTTCTATCCCAGTATGGTAATGCACAAAGCTTCCTTTTTCATTGATCATATTTAAACATATATTTGTGCGAATAATTATCTCACTCTATGTGAATATATTTTTCTCACAATTATGATTTTTATATACATCATATTTCAACCAATAGATCTAATGTATATATACTTTCAATGAAAATATCACAATGACGAACAAAATATCATTTGTTGGATAGTTATTTCCAAAAAATTTCAATTACCATAAAGTGTGTGTTACAATGTTATTATTATTCATTAGTACATATCCTAAGGAATTCATTTAAACATCTCTATATACCATAAAAGATACCATATTAAGGAAATAGTGAGAACTATTTTCGTGATAAGCCATCTTTTCAACACATTAATGATATATTCACATTCATTGTTCCATAAAAATGTTTATGGCAGTTATGTTAGCATGGTTAGTGGGTTTTAAAATAATCATTAATATATAGTTATACCAAAGGAAATAGTGATATTTGATATACATGTTTCTCTATGACACTACTCAGTTGTATTTTTCATAGAATGGACTACATATATCCCATTACTCGTTATAATAATTAAAAATAATGACTCATACTACATCCACAAATCACATTATATTACATTTCATATAGATTATCTTTTAGAAAAATCTTCTTAAATGTAATAAAATACATATCTTGCACTTCTTAGTTTTTGATGTATATCATTATATAATCTATAAAGACTACCATATATTATTGGAGGTAATATCTAAAAAATATATCTATTAATTCCATTAATATTTACGGACTATTAGTCATCCTGAACAACATAACTATAAACTCATAGTGTCTATAAATTATTAAAATGGATGTTTTTTTAATATCTTCCCTCATTACAATTAATTGTTATATCCCTACTAAAGGTCCACCATAGAGAACTATTGTTCCCACATAGTTGATCGAAAAAATCATCTAGCTATGGTAGGATACACTTGTTAATTTTCACGATTTTGGATATTGTGATAATGCATAAAGAGGAGAATTGAAATATCCTTATTCCTAATAAAGAGGCACAGTTCACAACATGATGAATAAATATAACATATAATACCATTTTTCAATGTCCCCCATAATTACATTTATAAATATTCAAAATATGTTGTGGATATCTTATAATATATATTACATACAATTAAAGATCTTATTAGGAATATGAATGAGAAATCAATATATAAATCCATAGGAGGACCAGATAACTCTATGAGTAATTCTTTAGTATAATCACTTAAAATTTACATGCCTTAATTCATGATTATTTCCATTTTATCAATAATTTATTCTAGATATTATTTATTATATTGGAAAAAAATTTCATACATGAATATAATATATTAGGGGAGATTTATACCCCTCCGTAAATTTTTAGAGAATCATATGATGACTTCTGATGTGAATTGTTATCTCACATCCTTGAAACTTGTATTTGAAATTATATAATGACAAAAAATACATGAAAAAATATTTAATGAAACTTTTGTAAATAATATAGGACAATATTTTCTTATTGATTAAATCCACAATAATTAACCGAGTGGATTTATATATATGAAGTACACTAAGTACTCCTTGTTTATTCTCATAGACAACTCAAAATTATTTTCTTGAGGTGGTGTTAGAGTACTTCTACAAAAAATTCCAGATATAAAAGGATATATATAGCCATAATTAAAATGTTCAATTTTTATTATTCATTGATTAAATAGAATACCAATAACCAAATCATTTTTTGGAACCACCATAATAGTATAGATAACACATGGACTTATTTTCTCTCAAGGCCTTGGAGGTTTTTTTCAATTATTGACCCCAATATCCCAATGGATTATTGAAATGGATTGAAAAATTCAAATATTTATGATATTTGAAACACATAAATACAAGTTGTGTGATTATCATATAATTATAATATTTTTCAAACTAATGGGATTCTTAATTTCTCATTATTAGTAATAAGATAGACACCAGATCTTCTTCATTTGAAACATTATCTAACTCCCCTGAGATAGTTTCTATGGTGTTTCATCCCACAACTTTGGCATGTAGGATTTTGTGTTTTCTATCCCGTATGGGATTAATATATTGAAACTTTTGTAGATAACTACATTTTATACTTTTTATCATCACTCCCATGCGACCAATGAGAGTCACCGATCTCCATCTCAATATTGAGGGAACAACAAAAAATATATTCATTTTAGTAAAATACCCAAATGTCTAATTCTATACATAGCCTTACATTTATCCCACTAATGAAATTTTTCACCTTATATTTGGTGTCAACATATACGATGGAGGTGTACCATGAATGCCTTTTTATTTTCTCTATACACAACATAATAGAAATCTCTTCTTTTTTCATTTGTCTATGGAACACCCTCTCAGTTTTATAATGGGGATCTAAGGGAAAATATTCAATGAAAAATACTTTCAATAAATATTCCAATTCTATGGAATTAATATCATAGTTTGATTTTTTTACTAGATAATCTTCTATCTATGATCGGATTCACCCTAAAATAAATAAACATTCATTATGACTTTCTCTTTTTCTAACATTTATAGAATATAGAATATCTTTTTAGTGGAGTCAATCCACTATTTCGTGTTATGGGGATTATAGTATTCACAAAATGAATGATGACTTTTTCATATAAAGTACATAACTATAACTTTCACTTTGTTTAGAGGAGTTGGATGATCAAAATTATTAATTATATTACTCAAAACATGATATAGTTGATTCAATAATTCAATGATATTCCAAAGACACACTCCAATATTTCCAGACATATAATTAGGATAATACTCACAGGGACTATCATGTTGGTTGTTAGATTATTTCTCTGATTTCCATCCATTAACTAGAAATATTAAAAAAACAATATGTCAAAACAATAACATACACAAGGCAATAATAATAACATTGATGTAATAACCTATAATATTTTTATAGTACTAAACATATGAATCACTATGTTTCAATATATGTTAACAAATGGTATTGTTCATTAGTAGGTTATTTTACATAATAATGTTTTTCATGTATTTTACAATATTTCATAATGAGTTTGTGAATTACTAAAAAATATCCACCATTAGTGTCAAACTAGGTTTGTATACATGAATATTTTTCAAGATCCAAATAATGATTAAATGAAAACACTATGACCCATTTTAAGAATAATTAACCCTAGGTAGAACTGTTTCACAACCACATCCACTTTTATTATCTTGATCAGGATGTAATCAACCAGAAACCACTCACTCTAAACATCACTAAAACACTAGGATATTTTCCAATATTTATAATCATCCCAAGGATAATCAGTAAAGTATTCATGTCCCACTAATTAATAATATATAGACATTAATCTTATATCAAATATTATATCAAAATAATTCTAAACAAATTATAGAATATTTATTAACATAAATTTCAAAAACTGCAAATCAATGATCAGAAGGCCTTGTGTATTTTTAAGAATGATATCATAATACGTCGAAATAAATATATGAAAATAATTCTTTTTTTATTACCAATAATTATTTTCTAAATACATTTGAGATGAAATTTTTTTTGAAGGAATCCTTGTAAATATGTAAAATAATGGGGAGACATAAAAATGCAAATAAGAGAATAAAGAAGATTAGGAAACAAAAGACATGTGTCAGAGGTATTATATGTTATCAATAAAAGGGAAGGATAGTGGGAAATAATATGGTAGTAAAACATAAATACATTGTATAATAAGATTATAAGAAATAAAAAGTGATAAAGAACTATATAACATGGAATAAACATGATTCTAGGCTATCTATCTATATAATATCAACTGGAAAAAAAACTCACATAATTTATTAGGTTTACTCACAAATATCATACAAAACATCTCTTGAGACAAAAAATTACACTATACATTTCATTGCTATTTATCCACACCCATCATAACATGCACATGTTTATATTTACCAAAAAAGGAAACCAATCATAAGGAATAGATAAAACTACCCATATAATCAAATGAGACAAATATAGGAAAATAAAATATGACTTGTTTCACCTAATCAACGAAATGGGGAATAACATAGGAATATATATCGTAGAAAAATATATTAGTATATAATTGTATAATTCCATAAAATAAAAGAACTAATGAATCTGATTTAGGGAGATAATGGTAATAATCCTAAGAAAATTAAAGTTCATATTGATCCCTTACCTTGAGCATGACCCATCATGCATGTACATTATCAACTTATTTTTTGTATAACCTATTAATATAATATCCAAAACCATTCGTTGGAGGGTCTTATAAGAGAAATATATCTTCCAAGACATGGTAATGTAATTATTTAATTGATTACTTTATGCCATTTATAAACCAAGAAGATTTTTTATTTCTAAATAAAAGGATGTATGAAGTACCCTATTATAAGTGAGGAGTGTAGTCCACTTTTCATGTTTCAATGTATTAAAAAAATTCAATTTTTTTAAATAATTGCTCCAAAATTGGTCATATTCAAATGTGATTTGTTTAAAGTAAAAATATTACAAAAAAATGGCGTTTAGTATTTATTTAGGTTATTTTAACACTTATATTTATAGATTATCCCCCGGTAGAACTATTTTGACATAAACTACAGTTGTTAACGTTTTATATTTATAGTATTACTAATTAAAATATTAATTTAACCATGTTATATAATACCAATTTTTGTAATTTAAATTTTGTAATAAATTTTATAATTTTTAATTCACATGAGTTAAGGAACTTAATTTAAAATTAAACCTATAAAACATGATGAAAATATTCATTTTATAATATTTCATTTTTTAAGAAATGGATATATTATATTAATATTGTGATTTGAAATAATAATTATATTAATTGAAACTAAAAAATAGGAATATAATATATAGAATTAATTTATATATTTCTTCATTAGTTATTATTTTAATTAATAGAAATTTATACACTTTAGGAACATAAAAATACATTTCCAAATTTAGTGATTTTAAGCTTAAAAATAAAATTATAATAAAAGTTTCTAATTTTCTAATTATAATTAAATTAATAATATTATTGTAAATAAAAAGGTTGATATTTCACTTTAATACCAAATAATAATATAATGGGACATTTAATTTAATTAATTTAATGAAATGAAATGATAATATTTAAAAAATTGGTAATTTAACTAATTAGGGATAATCAACCATTTTAGAAAAACAATTCTCCATAATATAATATTTTTAATTTTTTTTTAAATATTTTCCTTTTATCAATTTTTTTTTTAATTTTCAAAAATTACATATAATACATTCTCACAAAAATTAAAAAAATATTTTCCAAGAATGATTTTTTTTCTTAAAGAATACAGTGAATTAATAAAAAATTGAGTTCTTATTTTATTTTAAAGCATCAATACATTTATATTTGTTATAAAATTTATATATTTTTCACATATTATTTATTCCTAAAAATAAATATCATATTAATTGTTGGTGTATAATGACAATATTTAGATAATCACTGGTTGTTTATGGATGATGTTTCATGACATATATGTTATCGAGAATTGTCTTGTTTATAAAAACTAAGTGTGTTACAGTATATATATGAATATAATTAATTAGAAATTGGTAATATAATTGTCATTATCCAACATAATACCATTTTAAGGGAAACATTTTACATAAAGCGACCCACATATATATCAATTATTTATATTACTGATTTATGTTATATTTAGTGTTGAAAAAATAGTTATGTTAATATTTCAATGATATTATAATTATTAGTAAAATATTTGGTTTCATTAAATTGAATAATAAATAGTTTTATATCCTTATAATTCAAAATATATGATTTCTTGAATTATATTTATAATTATTAATCAATGTTTTTTTTAAAAATAAACTATTAACTTTTTCTCTAAAATATTATTTAAAATTTATATTTTCTATTGAGAAAATAGTGTCCCCAAATGTGATAATTTTGTTTTATACTAAAATTATTTTTAATGGTTTAAATATGAAAATATATTTTTTTATCATTCTTAGAGGTTAATGTTTTTTAATATCATTATTTTATTTTATTTCAGATGATTGATATATGAAATTCGTAGTTTTAAAGATGAATCATTGCTATAATTTATTGTACCTAACCCTAGAACGTGGATCCTGTGCCATACATAACTACATTGGCATATATAAAATACTTAAATTCCAATGTATTGATCATTTTAGCATTTTTGGATGCCAGATTACTTATATGAAATTTACATTACATTTTAAATCATAAAATACAAAAAATAATAACCTTTGAGAACATTATCATTATCCAAGATCAAAAATAAATATTAGTCATAATATACTTCTTAACATCCTGGGGAAAATAAAACATAAGAATGGGGTCTCCTTAGATTCATAGTAAGTGTATGTAATACAGTAGAAGAAATCATAAAAAAGAATAAATAATTTGGGAAAGGTGATTAACTGAAACACACGCCATTGAATCAGTATCCTAATCATAATATGGTACAAATAAAAACCGATTGAATGATCCCACATAAATAATCATATGAGAATAAAACATAAACATGGATGTTGGACGAGTCTAATAATAACATGATTTTTGAATTAAGAATATCATAATGATGGAATTCATAATAACAGAAATTATAAAAATACCATTAGTCCATCGACCAAAAACTATAATTATATGGGTTAGGACACATCCAAGACCCGGTCTTGTTTGTCTCATGAGACATACTAATTAATTGAGGAACTATAAAAGGCCCCACAAATCACTCACTAAGGAAAATTAATTCCTCATATATAAAATATAAAGATATATTGAAATAAAATTTCCAAATAACACTTCAAAAAATTCTAATCATAATCAAATATTAAAGTACTATAATAAAATAATTCTGAAATCTGTGAAATAAATACCATTTTCTTTGAAAACAATAGTAAATTTGAAAAATAATATGTATTTTTCATAAAATAATTTTTTGAAAAACAATATCCTATAAAATAAAATTAAAGGACAATGATATTATCTTTGAGGATTAAATTATGTCCAACTGAATTCAAATCCTATAAAAATAGTTCTTATGAAACATTAAAAATGGGCCACTCAGGTGCGGTTTAAGAGAAAATATAAGTGTATGTAAAGAAATAAAAGGCAAAATTTTTTACATAAAACCATTAATATAATACAACATCATTTAATGACAAATAATTATTTTTAAAAAATATTTGTTTCTTAAAACAGATTATGCATTTTACATGAAAATGGGTAAAAATTGGGAATTTCCCTTTAAGTGGGCATGCTTATCATGGGGAATTGAACAGGAAAACCATATAAAAAATTAGTATCCACATAAAATAAAGATAGAATTATATGGGTACAAGTGTTTTGAAAATATATAAATAATGATATATAGTAATAAAAAATAAATAATAATTACATTAGTGTTAAGAGATTTAAAGCTTAACTCGAAGAAAAAAATTGGAGATTCAAGTAGAATCCCTTACCACAATGAAAATAGTGGAACAATATGACCCATAAAGTTAATGACAATAAAATGAAAAAATAAATAACATGAATATAAATATACTAATGATATTATACATTATATTTTTGTATACATACATAATAGTTAAAAAATTTTGGTCAATAGAGAATATCTCATAGAAATACAGGTGAGATTAGGTAACCATTACAATATATCTAAAAACATTCTGCATAGGTACCAAGTAACATATATAATGAAGTTAGATTCATTATAAATTTAATTCTAAATCCATTCACCATGTATTTTATTTAGTATAATTTGATTAAGTTCATTTATTATCTTTTTATGAGTTAAAATATTTAATTGTTTCATTCTTTAGGGTTTTTCCCTTGGATATCACAATTTGTTCACTTTTGAACAAGTACTAAAGATCATGTGAGATTATAAGATTTATATAGAATTAAATTAATATTTAATTAATCAACATCCATATTATTATATAGTTGTAAAAAAATTATTATTTTTTGGTGAGAATGAATCATTAGATATGATTATAATCACAATCATTTAGAATAATTTGTCATTTTTTCGATCACCACGAACAATTTTTGTATTGTGAATTAATATTATGTATGTATAATATTTAAACAAAGTTAAATAATTATTTTTATATATATTAATTATTTTTTTACAATAAAAATGGTTGTATGACCATCCATTAAGGCATAATTGAATAAAGAAAACTAGACATCCATAAAGGCGGTAAATTAGCACCTCACTCACGATGTTGTCATTTTTGGAATAAAAAGTGGAAGAGGAGAAGATACATGATGGAGTATTTTCCATTGATATAATAAAATTATATTATATATAAGATATTGTAGTTATCATTCATTTTTTAAATAGGAGGTGGGGACAGACAATAAACAAAAAGTAAAATATGGATTAATGGTTTTACCACTTCAAATCTTCTCCCTGAGAACCACATTAAGGGGTTTGGGATTATACTTTAGGTAATAAAAATGCCTCATGGAAGTGAATAAGAATATTTTAAATAGTATTAGTAATTAATTGGAAAATATTTCAATATTTATTGTCGCGAGGATAAGAGGTGGTGAGGGGTGGTATTTGTAGTGGAGGAGATGACTGTTTTATCATTATTTTATTTACTGGTTTATTATTTTTCATCAATATAATGAATAGATTGAGAATTATAACTAAATATATTAAAATAATGAATTCAATTTCCATATTATTTTTATTAAATACTCAATGTCTCAAGGAATATTGTAATGAATTTATAATGTATATATATTGTAAATTAACGTATTTCACTATTCACTAAAAATTCAATTATTTTGGAAAAATTACCAAAATTCTCCCCTATAATTTTTTGACCTAAAGAATTAAAATATGGATCCCACTTTTTAAAAATAAATTTTAGAATATTAATAATTAAGTTTTTAATTAATCTCAACATTTATTCAAAAAAATCCATTTTTAATATTATTAATGATTTTCTCGATCTTTAAAATATTAAATAATGTTTTGTAGAATAATATAATTAGAATATGACAACAAAGTATTAATTTATGAATAAATATTATGAAAATAATTTATATTTTAAATTAATATATTGATTAAAAAATTCAAAATAAACATTCATCTTCCAGAAAAATACCAATACTTAATTTAACATGTTTTAAAAATTTATTTACTTGTTCCATGATATAAGTATACAATTATTTAATTAACCATATACCTAAATTTTATTTTTTTTGGGTGATTTTACTATCAAAATCGAAAATATATTATTAATATAATATAAATGACGGTTTAAAAAAATCAGGATTTTTTCACTATTCACCAGCTAATTAATATTTTCAGTGAAATACAATAAAAAATTCATATGATAATTTTGAAATTAATGTTTTAAAAAAAATTTATATTTTGTTCAATAAAATTCATTAAAGTGTCAAAATTTAATTTTATATTAATTTTTCATAAAAAGGCAACATGACTTTTTTTAGAAAAATATATGCTTCTGATACGTAGAATTTTCTTCCAATATATCTTTTTACTATAAAATCATTTGGTTGAATGTAAAAAAAATTGATTAAATATATAATATATAATTTTAATTTTGTCATCAATACCATTCATTTCTTCCAATTTAAAGGCTTTGTTATAATGGCCATTTTAAAATAATTATTCTTATTGGTTTATCATTGTTTGTTTATGCTTTGTGTGGATTAAAATGTATGTTTTCAATAAAAATAAATTATAGAAATTAATATAATAAAATCTTAGGGTATTAAATATTATTTATCTAAAATATGATTAATTATTGGTTAATTTATAATGAATTGATTTTTTACACATTTAAATTAATTTTCTATACATTTAAATAGGAAAACATTTCAAAATTCAAGAGGAGTAGTAATACATTTATCAAAATATAATAATATAGGGGGATAATATGACAACCCTACTTTTTATATCAAACATAAACATGATTTATTACACAAACTTCACTTGATAAAACATGGAATATCGAGAGTTCTAGAGTCTTTGGGGCTTATGAACATTACATAACAACATAAAACATGAAATACAACATCTTTATTGAAAACTTCTTTTACATGACAACTACATTCCCCCATACTTATCATTGCATGGGATAACCTGAGGACATGCATAAGAAAAGGGTGATCTATAATGCCCAATAAGGTAATAATAATGGAATATCACGAGGAATAATGTACATGTTAGACAATAGGCATATCAATAGAGCACAATAAGAGCATAAACATAATGTCGTGATAATTCATGATAATCATAACATGGAAATGTGGCACCAACACTTAACGTGTAATTAGCATGAGCCAAGGCTCATTGGACATGGAGCATGAGTAAATCTTCATTGCACATAAAGCACGAGTAAAAAATCATTTCACTTGAATTAGAAAGTGTCAACACCCATTGCACGTGACGTATCCTGATAATATACTCTACCCAATGTATTGGAGCGTTATAAGGGCACACCCTTCTTAAACATTTCATTTTATGCATAAGTATGCCACATGGATCATATAACATGAATTCATAAAACATCATCATTTATTCCAAAATCAAAGTATGTGGAATTAATACATGAAAATTTATAATCAATAATTAAATGTTCATAAATTTGAATACTTTTGATAGAGATATGGGCATGGTATTCACTACACAATGACATTGGCTTGGAAAATCGGTGCAATTTTGGCAGCATAACTGTGTGACGTAAGAATTAATAAAAATGGTTGATGAGAGAGAAATGGGTGTCTAATAATATATACATTAAAGGGAAAGTAAGGGGGTCATATATATACATGTCCCAACAATTTTAATGTGATTTAGATGCATAATAAAAAAGTACTACTAGGATGTAAAAGAAGAGAGTGAAATCCCTCATGAAATTTATGCATAGGAACAGGTGTACATGGGAGGAATTTATTGAGAGATAAATGGGTTTATAATAATTCAAATATAAATAGGGAAGTATGGGGGTGGTGATAACCCATAGCCCAACATATATAATTGAAATTAAATTTCCATAATAACATTATGAAAATTGGACAAAAATGAGAGAGAAAGAAAAAACCCTTTACGTGGAAGTGTGCATTCAAAGGCATGAGAGAGTCTTGAGAGAGTTGTCTTGGGATCTCGGGGTAGCTTGGGAGGATTCTAGATAGATGAGGGCATAGGTTGGACGAACTCCAATGTATTTGAGTGAGGAGATAGTTGGACATTGGGTGGGTTTATATAGGAAATGTGAGGGAATTCTTTATTATTAAGGGTTGGGTCACCTCACATTAATCAAATTCAAACCACAAACCAGCCCATCATTTTTTCCCATGGTTTGTTTCAAAGGGGAGTGGGAAAAAAATTTATAAGGCCAAAGCCCAAACATCTTAAAATAATGTGGTTTCTTATGTAGATGTGAGTCACACTCCCAAGGAAAACAATTTAAAAAGAAAAAATGTTTAATAAGTCTTGAAGGGTCTATTAATGCTTTTTAAAATAAGTCAAACAAACACAAAATTACATTATTTTTATAGTAAAACATATATTTTTTGAAAATAGGGATTATAGTATTTTATTACATCACTATTGGGTCATTATGATGTCATAAAACACAATATATATTTAAATGGTATTTAATTTTTATCCAAAAATGTAACTGTCTTAGAAAATTATGAAAAATTCACCATTTGATAATTTTGACAACATGATTCCAGAAAAATATTCATTTTATCTAAATAATTTTCTAGATATGATAATTTTCACTTTTAAAATAGAAACCTGCATTTATAAAAAATTCATGGCTTTTGACAAAAATGGTTTTCAGACCTTAATAAAAATTAAAATTACATTCATAAAATTATAAGATCATTTATATTTAATAAAAATTAATTTAATAATAAAAATAATATACTAAAATATTATTTAACAAAAAATAAATTAATTCATAAAAAAAGACTTCTTAGTTGAATATTAACTAAAAACACGATCTTAGATGTAAAAACTATTTACAAGGTAACACAAATAACATGAAAATATATTCATTATTATATACAAAAATAATGTACAAAAAAATAGTGCTACCCTCTGGTTACGTAACCCTTTATAACACCTGCATAATACCAAAGGGTATGGTGTGCGATAGAGACCGACTCTTGGGGTGGCTTAAAAAACATTGATCGGGTGCTAATATCTATCAACTTACACTTCTCTCGTAGTCGGTCCCGCTCGAGCTTAACCAGTTGAAGATCGGCTTGCGCTTGGTCAAGAGAGAATCTCAATGACACAACCACTTTTCTAAGATTCGACAAATTTGCTTCGTCTGGAGAATGTCTACTGGATGAGGCCATCACTCCCATTTTCTGAGTAAATTAGATTCAATAAAGACCTATATTTATACTAATAATTTGATCACTAATCAACAACTATATTAAAAACGGTCACAATTGTAACAGAATTTTAAAATCCAAAAACATACAACTAAAGAAGATGAAATTTTATATAAACATTTTACATAAATAGATATTTAATTTGATCAAGAGGGATTTCCATTAATGAATGTTTGGGTCGTTACAATCTTCCCCCCTTAAAAAATTTCACCCTCGAAATTTTCCTTTCCCAAACTCAAACAGATGTGGCTAACTCTACATCATCATTTCCTCCGATTCAAACATTGCATCATCAAAATTTTTGTTTCACCACAACACCTTATTGAGGGGAATTGTCCTATTTCATATAAATTTATCTCTATAATCTATGATTTTCACTGGTTTCTCCTCATAAAAAGATCATCCCATAACCGTACCACCTCTGAAAAGAGTATATGTGAAGGGTACGATATGTACTTCCTTAAGAGGGATACCTGAAAGACATCATTTACTTTTTCCATGGTAGGTGGAAGTACTAGTTGATAGGCCACAACCCCAACACGATCAAGAATCTCGAAGGGGCCTAAGTACCTTGGATTTAATATACCTTTCTTTCCAATCCTCATGACCTTCTTCCACGGAGATATGCGTAGAAGTACCATGTCTCTAACTTCCAACTCAAGGTTTCATCGATTGTTATCTACATAAATCTTCTATCGAATCTGGGCTACATTGATATGCTTCTGAATGGTTTCCACCTTCTCCAGCATTTCTTGGAGCATTTATCATCCAAGCAATATACTCTCACCGACCTCATACCAACATGCCGGTGTTCGGCACCTTTTCTGATAAAGGGCTTCATATGGTTCCATTTGGATGCTCGAGTGGAAATTGTTATTATAAGAGAACTCGACCAGAGGAATAATTTGATCCCATCCTCCTTTAATGTCCATTGAGCATGCTCTCAACATGTCCTTAAGTGTTTGTATATTCTACTTGGATTGGCCATTAGTTTGAAGATGATAAGTCGTACTGAATTTCAGTTCAGTATTCAGAACATGTTAAAAACTCTTCCAAAACATAGAGGTGAATCTTGGTTCTTGATCTGACACAATAGATAGTGATACTCCATTCATCCTTACCACTTCCCTGATATATATCTGTTCAAGTTGATCCAATGAGAAATCCTCCCAAATAGAAATGATATGTGTAGACTTTGTAAGGTGATCCACAACAACCCAGATTGCATTCTTTCCTTTGGATGTATTTAGAAGTCTGGTGAAAACGTCTATGGTGATGTTCCCACATTTCAATTCAAGGATGGGAAATGGTTTCATCATTCCCATAGACTTATACCTCTCTAACTTCACATGCGGACACACCAGGAAAATTGATGTATTTTTAGAGATATCTTTCTTCATATTATCCCACCAATAATTTTCTCGGATATCTTGATACATATTTTTGTTTCTTGGCTGGATAGAGAAATTTGAACTATGTGTATCATCCAAAAGTTCCTTATTCATCTCTGGACTTGATGGAACACATAGTATTTTCCCAAATCTCACAATTCCTTGTTCATTAACATTAAACTTAGAGGTTTTCCCTTTTCCGATAGCTTCCTCTTTTTCCTAAATTCCCACATCATCCCATTGAGCATACTTTAACCTTTCCAAAGTTATGGTTGAGAAATAATATGTGAATGGATTGATGATGTTCTCTTCTTTATGATTCCCATGTCTATCCTCATCAAATGTAAGAATATTGGGTCCTTTTCAATTCTCATCAATGATAGAATTTGATGGGTCCTTTCTACTTAGAGCATCCGCCACCTTGTTCACTTTCCCAGGGTGGTAATGGATTGAGCAGTCATAGTATTTGATTATCTCTAACCATCTTCGTTGGCGCATATTAAACTATTTCTGTGTGAATATATACTTGAGGATTTTGTGGTCCGTATATATTTCACACTTCTCCCCAAAGAGATAATGCTGCCAAATTTTCAAAACAAAGATCACTACAGCCAGCTCGAGGTGATGTGTTGGATAGTTCTGTTCATGAAGTTTCAATTTCCTTGAAGCATAGGAAATGACTTTTTCATTTTTCATCATCACACATCCCAGGCCCTTCTTCGACGCATCACTGAATACCACGAAAATTTATCCACTTTTGGGTAATGTGATCACGGGCAAGGTGATAAGACTCCTTTTGAACTCCATGTTACTTTCTTCGCATTCATCACTCCAAGAAAACTTTACTCCCTTCTGAATTTTCTTGGTAAGAGGGTTATTCAATCATGATATGTTTCTGACAAATCATCAATAGTATCTATCTATCCCAAAGAAGATATGGATATCAGTTACCGATGTTGGCCTCGGACTTCCCTCAATTGCATCTATTTTGGAGGGATCCACAGATATCCCATTTTTTTTGATGATATGGCCCAAGATTGATACCTCCATCAACCAGAACTCACACTTCCTGTACTTGTCATAGAGCTTCTCCTTCTGTAAGGTCTCTAGTACAATTCTTAGATTCTCCTCATTATCCTCCGTGGTTGTGGAGTATATTAAAATAACATGTATAAAGAGTACCACAAATTTGTCGCGGTAATATTGAAAGACTATATTATTCAAGTCCATAAAGATTGATGGTGCATTAGTGAGTCTTAAAGGCATTACTATGAATCTACAGTGCCCGTATATTGTACAAAAAGCAGTCATGGGGATATCATCCTTCTTGACCCATACTGAATAATATCCCGACCACAAATCCACCATGGAGAATTATTGTTCTCCACACAACTGATCGAACAAGTCATCAATTCATGGGATATGATACTTGTTCTTCATCGTGATTTTGTTAAGATCATGATAATCAATGCAAAGGCGCATTGAATAATCTTCCTTCTTGATGAAGAGGACTGGTGCACCCCATGGTGAACCACTTGGGCCTATAAACCCTTTATCCAGATTCTCCTATAGTTGATTCTTCAGCTCCTCAATCTCCACAAGAACCATTCTATACAGAGTCTTGGATATTGGTAACTCCCCAAGTATAAGATCAATTGAGAATTCAAAATCTCTTCTATGAGGAAGATCGGGAAATTCCTCATGAAACACTTCAGTGAATTCCCTCACAATATGCATGTATTCATGGATGGTTACTACCTTGGACTCAATCATCTGATCTAGATATGTGTGCTCATTGGGCAGTAATATCCATGCCTGAGATGATGGATCTAATGAAGATTCATCTTCCTCCTTGCACTTGTAATGAATTGGGGGTTGATTATGCACATGGATAGTTATTTCCCTCTCATAGCAATTTATGTCAGATCTATATATGGAGAGCCAATCCATTCCAAGAATTGAATCAAATTTCACCAGAGGGAGTATAACGAGGTTCACTGGGAAGTTCAATCCACATATTATGACCGGAGAGGAGTTATATTCATGGGATGCAAGGATTTCCCCATTTTTCGTAATCACCGACATCTTCACTTCCATGATTTTTGGTGGTGCTGTGATTATTCTACTAAACTTTTGAGAGATAAAATAATGATTAGAGCCTGAATAAAAAAGTACATTCATTATCATTGAATGAATAACTATTGTACCTGTCACCACTTCATTTTCGGGGTTCACTTCGGCATTAGTGATGGAAAAAGCTTGCCCTTGCTGCCTTGGAGGATGCTTGTTGCCTCCGAAAATACTTGGCTTAGGTCACTGATTTTCCCAATGCCCTGGTTCTTTGAAGTTGTAGCATTGAATCACAAATTGAGGTTCGAACAGAGTGTTCCTCTCCTCTATCGCAGTAATGGGTCATTCTTGCTGATAGTTTAGAACCTGGTTCCCTTCTCTTCCATTCCTAAAGCATTTTCTTATACCCTTCTGGAAATTTCTGAGGTGCTTCTTTCTGCTCCTTTGGAAAGTGTGGTGCTGGATCTTCATAGACTGTCAGATTTATCCATCGGTCCACCAACATTGAATTCCACATTATGCTTCTTATCACCATGATACCCCTAAGATTATACGATCTCCATTTTGACATTGAGGTCACATCAAACAATTTACTCATAGATTTTGACGTCACAAATTTCCAGTGCTTTCTGTAGGCTAGGTTTCAGCCTACCAATGAAGCGTTCAACCTTGCATTCGGGGGTAATGACAAAGCCGGAGGCGTATCATTTTAGCCTTGTGAAATTTTCCTCATATGCTCCAACATATTTGTCATCTTTTTTCTTGAGGTAAAATAATTACCTTTCCATATTAAGTTGTAGGGTGTGCGGAAAATATTTATTCAAAAACATCTTTCGGAAACCCTTCCATTCCCACACCTCGATCTCCTCCTCATGCTTCGTATTTTGGATCAATGCCCAACATTGATCAACCTCACCCTTCATACAATACACAGTAAGGAGAACCTTCTCTTGTTCAGAACATTGAAGGATGGAGAATGTAACACCCCGACCCCAGTTACCCAGAGTCGGTGCATTATTTTAATACATTGGCCTGATTACAAGGAATCAAGTCCTGAAAGACTGATCAGTTTAGCAGTTTTGGAAAATATATTACATACATGAATGTTAAATTACACTTCATACCAACAATACAACATAAACAATCCTTCACGAACGACATTATTCCCTTAGATTAACCCTTCATATCAATCACTATACACTTCTTGGAATCCTAGGAAAAATAAAACATAGAAAGGGGTTAGCTCAGATGCTCAGTAAAGATAACAATATAGCCGAAACATTCATAAATAAGCATAAACATTTAAGGAAATGTATAACTAAAACAAAAGCCTTTTAAACTTGAACTTCAGCATAATATGGAAAAAATAAAATGAAGTAATGTCATTTACTTATTCACATGGATATTTTAATAGTCGGATAATCAGATGCAATATCACTAACCACTTTCATAATTATGGAATTCATAATTCCGAACTTTAATTTCTATGTCAAGGCCTTATGCCAATACATAAGGGATAACTGTAACCGGAACCCAACCTCAGGAGCCTCTATAACTGGACTCCAACCCGGAGTGCCTCTAATAACCGGACACCAACCCGGAGTGACTCTAAAAACCAGAAACCATCCCAGAGGTTCTGCTGTAACCGGACCCCATCCCGGAGCATACTAGTCCAACACATTCATATTAAGAAGAAGATGAAATATAACACAAAAATTCTTGTTAAAACTAGCATACGATATGCCAAAACATTAATCACAAACCATTAATGGCATAAAAATAAGTAATCTACAGTCAAAAATATCACAAATCCTTAAATACAATATAGAAGATTTTTATCATAATAACTCAACTTCAAACAAGTGTAAAATTTATCAAAGGATGTTGACATAGATGAAATCAAAACTATTTGAGAGAAATATCTTTTTTTTTTGAAATCATTTAAAAGTCACAAAATTTGGAAAAGAATTCATTTAAAAACATTTTTGAATCAAACTGTCCCATAAAACTTTGAAACTTTTGAAAGGAATTGACATTTTAATAACATTAATTTCCATATTAATGAATCCTTAAAAACCCATTTTGAATACATGGACATTAATGAGAATGATTTAGAAAAATAAATATTTAAAACATTTGAAATGATCTTTTAGTAAAAAGTCCGTTAAAATAATACCTTTGAAAACTCTTCCATAAAACATGGACATGGATAATAAATATTTCCCAGTAGATACTTACATAAAAACAATCTCGGAAAATAAAGAGATTGTGAAACTAACCCTTACCAATTTGGTAACTTACGAAACATAAAACCCATGAAAGATGTATCATAAAATGAATATGTAAATACACATAAATTAAAGTGTATTACACAGAGAATACAATTATGGGAAGTACATACACCACAAAAAATTAAATAGTTTCTATATTTCATGAATCTCACTGGAATAAGGAGTGGGATAAAAACCCCTTACCTTGCACTTTATTTTAGTCGAGGGTACGTTTAGCCTCCTCTTCTTCGGGTTCTTCCATTTGATTTGATCAAAAGGGATCATAGGTTGGCTTTTTGATCAAAATAAGGCCTCTAGGTTGTATTAAAGAAAGTTGAGAGAGTATTTGGGCAGGGTTTGGCCGATCCAAGAGGCTTTGAATTTGTTAATTAGTGAGAAGGGGGAGTTCCCTTTTATAAGAGGGGTGAGGGGCACCTTTGGAAAAGCTAAACATTTTATTTTATAATAAATTCATATTCGGTTTATAATGGCTACAAAGTGGATTATTTAAATCTTAATGTGGTTATGGGTTGAAAACCACTCAACCAATAGAATTTAGACAGGTTTGGGTCATTATATTAACCTTATCTTTTAGTTTTAACTCTTAGTTATTTAATTTGACACTTGCCATGTCACTTTGTATTTTTATCTTATATAGTAAACAGACTTACTATATACCTCCAATCGACCCCCAAGTGGTCCATTAATAATACAACTATAATTATATAATTCTTTTGTCCTAAAATTATATTTTTAAGAATTTAATATCAATTAATAATATAATATTTGTTTTAAAAACTCTTTTATGTCAGTTTTGACACTATTGGGTATTTTGTTTTTGATAATTTCATAAAAGAATTATTACTTAGAAACAAATTTATATAATAAATCCTAATATGTCATATTAACCTAGAAAATTGGTGGAATGCATAAAAAGTCACAAATTACATTTATTTTGATATTTATAATATCAATTATTTTAATATTTTTCAAATTAGGTAATTACTGCATCACCATTGTGTCATCAATAAATTAAATTATTTAATGTCTAAATTTTTTAAATAATGTTCCATTATGTAAGAAACCTTTTTATCTTTCTAATTAATATTTATAATAGAATTTATCTTATGTATAACGCAATATTACAAATGTTTTAGTAAATAAACATTGATTTTAACTCTTTTAACTCTTCTTTGAATTAAATAATAATAAATGTGTTAATCTAAACCAAGTGGTCCTAAATGATATTATTTTATTCCTAAGGTTGTTTTTGGTCGAGATACACTTTTCCAATAGAATTAGGACAAGTGTTAGGATAATATTAATATTATTTTTACCCTTATTTACCCTATTTACTTTTTACCGTGGTAAATAAAAGTAAAAAGTTACTATTCACCAAAAATTATTTTTATCTTATTGAACAAAAATTTACGTAATGATATTATCCTTGTGTCTAGGATTTTTGAAATTCCACTCACAGAGGTGGTAAAATTATGTTTGATGTGAATTTTCTAATTCTCTTAAGTGGTGGGTAAAAGGCGGTGAGAAAGTTCAATAAAATATTTATATATCTAAAATTATTATAAACTAACTCCTATTTATTACATTCAATTTATATAGATATTATGTATCTATTTTGACCTAAAATAAATTTAAATAATATAAATAATTATTTAAATAAAAATCCAGTTTTAAAGAGTAACTTAGTGTTTTTCACTATTCATCAAAAATTGAAAGTTTTCAGAAAAATACCAAAAATTTACCCTAAGATAATTTTGATATTCCGAATTAAATAATAAATTCTATTTTACAAAATTCAAAACATAGAAGTTTCATTTATTAATTTAAAATTAATTCCCGCTATTAAAACAAAAAAATGTTTTTAAGAAACAATAACTATCAATAGATTGACACTTGTTTATGTTCGGTTTAAAGATGAAATTATGTCCAGTGACCAACATTAGATTAAATGGTAAAAATATATTCTAAATATAATTTAAAACCACTCTAATTCATAATTTATCACTATTAATTATTTCTATTAAAAAAGTTTTTTTCAATTAAAATTTAGTAATTTTCACTATTCATCAAAATATGAGAGTTATCCGAAAAGTACCAAAATTTCACCATAGGCTAATTTTGATATTCCGAATCCAAAAATGAAGTCCATTTTGAGAGATAAAATTTATAAAAATTCAAAAAGTGGGTATTACTATCCATAATGGATACATTGATTGGTCGTGTTGTGTGTTAGAACTCGAAGTTTCGTACAACACACGCTACTATATTATTCAAAGAGAAGCATATCGTAGAAGCTTGGGGTGTTACATTCTACCCTCATTCAGTAAATTACTTCCTCACAATTTATACTCGGTATTGGAAACATGGGGTTGGCATTTCAAAATATCATAGTTGAAATCCCACATCGAAAAATGGATTAATGAGGCCTCTATTGAAAACAAAGAGTGGTAAGTATGAAGGTTACTGAAAATAACACATACTAGGGATCCATGAAGAAAAAAATGGATATGGAAGAGAAATCTAACTATTAATATCTGATGGAGAGTGGTAGAGAACATGGCTATGAAAAGGACAACAATCCCAAAGCCATAAATTTGTGATTATATAAGGTACCATCTAGGACAACATTTTTGTTCTATGTACTTTTTATTAATGTTGAGAAATTTATTTATGAGATTGGATAAGATCATAAGGAGATATACTTACTTTATAATTATAGTTGTATCCATTAATAAATTTTTACCACAAACTCATCTTTCACTAAAAAACATAAGACAACTCAAAAATACTCTATTTATCCTAATCGTATAGGGTTCCAAATATCATGAATGTATAATTCACATATCGGACCCCAAAAAAAGAAACTACATTATAAAATCTAGGAAATTCATATAGTCTAGTGGTAGGTGATAAATCTCAATCGCACTATAGGTGTGGGTTCAAACATAATCCATTCCAACCTATAGACTTATCCAAAATACTACTATCCAAACTCACAGTCCAAAATTTATAAGTAAGTTAAACACAATAAAGATCCTTTTTGCCATGTAATTTCCAAAAAGTTTATGTCCCTGTAGAGTAACGTTTCATAGTACTATAAAATCTCATATCCTCAATGAAATATTACTATAGTACAGTCCCTATTTATTTCAAGAACATCATTGATACAACACATAAATGAAATAATTTCAAAATAACAACATAAGAACACTAGTCATTCCTCTTCATTTGTGGTAGTACCATAACTTGATTATTATCCAATAGCATCATTTGCGGCATAGTCTGATGACGGGGTCATTGGTTTGTGTAGTGTCCAAACTCCTTACAGATGACGAATTGTACATTTGAAACCTTTTTCTTACCCTTATAGTCACGTACTTGGTCTTCGTTTTCTCCACACTTATAACATACACCAATTCCCTTCATCAATTTTCCAAGGTGATTCTTTTTAATGTTATCACATCTGGGAAAATACTTCATTTCCTTAATCACTTTATCCGTTCTTCTCTCTACCATCCTTTCCTTCTCTGTCTTCCCTTCAAAGCTATAGGACTCCGAGAATTCTTTACTTATCTTATCAATACATGATACTATTTCTTCATATGATGATAATACGTGGGAGAATATTTCCTTTCTAAATTATATCTTAGTACCTTGAAAGATATGATCCTTCTTACTCTTTGGATCATGTGTATTGCTGGAGTTCTCATTCCTTCTACTGGGCGCCAATTCTAAACAATGACATTCACTAGATTAGTTTATGAATAACAATACCTGATCCCGAACTTGTAAAACACTTAACATAAATTAGGTTGATTATGGATATAATCCATAATCATAAAAATGTTTTTCTTTGAGTACGTATATACTAATAAGTCATTCATAGGGGTTTGTAAAGAAAATGAGAATTATCCTAAGCATATCCCCCCAGGAGTGTCGTAACCAAGAGTGCAGCAAGGCCCGTTGTCGTGCACCAGTTCCCATTCAAGTCTAGCTAAAAGAGGTGTTTTCGGTTTTTACCCCTAGGTACATCGGTGCCAGAGCTGCCTCTACCTGCTCGTATCCAGACAGGGATGTATTGCTCAGAAAACTCACAAAATCTCTACAATACCAAAATTCTAGGATGTTTTTCTATACTAATCCTCAAAGTCTATCTTAGGGATATGTGCTCTAATCAGTGTTTATCTAAATATAGTTTCCATTGTTATTGCTAAACTTCCTCTGATACCAACTGTAATGCCCTGACCCCAGTTACCTAGAGTCGGTTTATTATTTAAATACATTGGCATGATTACAAGGAATCAATTACTGAAGGACTGATCAGTTTAGCTGTATTGGAAAATATATTACATACATGAGTGTTACATTACCCTTCATAGCATACAAAACAACATAAATAATCCTTCACGAATGCTATTATTCCCTTGGCTTAACCCAGAAAATCAATCACTATACACTTCTTGGAATCATGGGAAAAATAAATTATAGAAATGGGTGAGCTCAGATCCTCACTAAGGATAACAATACAGTGGAAACTTTCATAAATAACCATAAACATTTAAGGAAATATATAACTAAAACAAAATCAATTTAAACCTGATCTTCAGCATAATATGAAAAAAAATAAAATGAAGTAATGCCATTTACAAATTCACATGGATATTCTACTAGTCGAATAATCAGATGCAATATCACTAACCACTTGCATAATGATGGAATACATAATGTCGAACATTAATTTCTGTGTCAATGCCTCATGCCACGACCTAAGGGATAACAATAACCGGAACCGAACCCAGAGAGCCTCTGTAACCGGACTCCAACCCGGAGTGCCTATAATAACTAGACACCAACCTGGAGTGCCTCTAATAACTGGACACCAACCCGGAGGGTCTGCTGTAACCGGACCCCAACCTGGAGCGTACTAGTCCAAAAAATTCATCTTAAGAAGAGGACTGAAATATAACATAAAAATTCTTATTAAAACTAGCATACGAAATTCCAAAACATTAATCATAAACCATTAATGGCATAAAAATAACACATCCATATTCACAAATATCACAAAACCTTAAATATAATATGGAGGATTTGTATCATAAAAAATCAACTTCAAACAAGTGTAAAATTTATCAATGGATGTTTACATAGATGAAATCAAAACTACTTGAGTGAAATATCTCTTTTTTGAAATCATTTAAAAGTCACCCAATTTGGAAAAGTATTCATTTAAAGACATTTTTGAATCAAACTGTCCTATACCACTTTGAATCTTTTGAAATGAATTAACATTTTAAAAACATTCATGCCCATATAAATAAATCCTAATAAACCATTTTGAATACATGGACATTAATGAGAATGATTTTGAAGAATAAATATTTAAAACATTTGAAATGATGTTTTAGTAAAAAGTAACTTAAAATAATCCCTTTTAAAACACTTTCATAAAACATGGACAAGGATAATAAATATGATCTAGTAGATACTTACATATAAACAATCTTGGATAATAAAGAGATTGTGAAATTAACCCTTACCAATTTGGTAAATTACGAACATATAACCCATTAAAGAGGTACCATAAAATGAATATGTAAATACACATAAATTAAAGTGTAATACATAGAGATTAAAATTATGGGCAGTACATACACCACACAAAATTTAATAGTGGAATATGGCATGATTCTCACAGGAATAAGGAGTGAGATAAAAACCCCCTAACTTGCACTTTCCTTTAGTCGAGGGTACGTTTAGCCTCCTCTTCTTCGGGTTCTTCCTTTTGATTTGATCAAAAGGGCTGTTTAGGTGGAATTTATGATCAAACTAAGGCCTCTAGGTTGTAGTGAGGGAAGTTGATAGAGTATTTGGGTAGGTGTTGGCCGATCCAAGAGGCTTTGAATGTGTTAATTAGTGAGAAGGGGGAGTTCCCTTTTATAAGAGGGGTGAGGGGCACCTTTGGAAAAGCTAAAATTATTATTTTATAATAAATTCATTTTCGGTTTATAATGGCTCCAAAGTGGATTATTTAATGTTTAATGTGGGGATGGGTAGAAAACCACTCAACCAATAGATTTTAGATAGGTTTTGGTCATTATATTAACCTTATCATTTAGTTTTAACTCTTAGTTAATTAGTTTGACATTTACCATGTCACTTTGTATTTTTATATAATATAGCTCATAAACATACTATATACCTCTATGCGACCCCCATGTGGTCCATTAGTAATACACCTATCATGATATAAGTCTCTTGGCCGAACCGTAGATTTTTTGGAATTTAATATCAATTAATAATATAATATTTGTTTTAAAAACTCTTTTATGTCAATTTTGACACTATTGGGTTGTTTGTTTTTGATATTTTTATAACATCATTATTACTTCGAATAAAATTTATATAATCAATCCTAATATGTCATATTAACCTTGAAAATTGGTGGAAATCATAAAAAGTCATAAATTACATTTATTTTGATATTTATAATATCAATTAATTTAATATTTCACTAATTAGGTAATTACTGCATCACCATTGTGTCATAATTAAATTAAATTACTTAATGTCTAAAAAATATAAAAATAAAATAAAATTATGTAGGAAATCATTATAGCTTTCTAATTATTATTTACAATCAAATTTAACTTATGTATAACCCTATATTAAAAATGTTTTAGTAAATAAACATTGATTTTAACTCTTTTAACTCTTTGAATTAAATAATAATAAATGTCCTAATCTAAACCAAGTGGTCCTAAATGATAATATTTTACTCCTAAGGTTGTTTTCGGTCGAGATACACTTGTCCAATAGAATTAGGTCATGTTTTAGTGTAATGATAAAATTATTTTTACCCATAATTACCCTATTTACTTTTTACCGTGGTAAATAAAAGTGAAAAGTTACTATTCAACAAAAATTATTTTTATCTTATTGAACCACATTTTACTCCTTGATATTAACCGTGTCTCTCGGATTTTTGAAATTCCACTCACAGAAGCGGTAAAATTAAGTTTTATTTGAATTTGAAAATACTCCTAGGTGGTGGTTAAAGTCGGTGAAAAAGTTCAATAAAATTTTTATATATCTAAAATTATTATAAACTGACAGCAATGAATAAAATTGAATTTATATTGCTATTATGTATCTATTTTGAACTAAAATAAATTTAAATAATATAAATAATTATTTAAATAAAAAGCCGGTTTTAAACAGTAACTCATTGTTTTTCACTATTCATCAAAAATTGAATGTTTTCAGAAAAATACAAAAACTTTACCCTAAGATAATTTTGATATTCTGAATTAAATAATAAAGTTCATTTTACTAAATTCAAAACATTGAAGTTTAATTTTTTAATATAAAATTAATTCCCGCTGTTAAAACAAAAATCGTGTTTTTAAGAATCAATAACTATGAAAAGATTGAAACTTGTTTATGTTCGGTTTAAATGTGAAATTATGTCCAATGAACAACATTGGATTAAATGGTAAAAATATATTCTAAATATAATTTAAAACCATTCAAATTCAAAATTTATCACTATTAATTATTTCGATTGAAAATGTAGTTTTTAATTAAAATTTAGTATTTTTCACTAATCATAAAAAATTTGAGAGTTATCAAAAAAGTACCAATATTTCACCCTAATCTAATTTCGATATTCCAAATCCAAAAATTAAGTCCATTTTGAGAGATAAAATTTATAAAATATCAAAAAGTGGGTATTACTATTCATAATGGCTACTTTGATTGGTTGTGGTGTGTGTTGAAACTCGAAGTTGCGTACAACACACGCTACTGTATTATTCAAAGAGAAGCGTACCGTAGAAGCTTGGGGTGTTACAGAGATGATCATTTCAATTGAGTTGATCCATTGTTCACTGATTGAGGGATCCGATGATCCATTAAAATTATGATGCCTTTGTCTAATGAAGCTCTCGATAGCGACTTGTTCTTTCTTAGGGGGGGTTGAACGTTCCTCTTGACCCATGCTTCTATTCAATGCTTGAGTTAGCTGAGATAAAAGCGTGACAATGTTCATGATTACCGCTCCCATTGTATTGGGAATCTCATTAGTACATTCATCACATTGATCATCACAACGGTTGTTATCTAGAGTCCTCCTATTACCAGCCATTGGCCGGAATAAATGAAAAATTAGGGGTAATACATAAAGGTTAATACAAGGAAAAAACTGATGACTTATAAATATCCCGTATTTCCTCATCAAATGAATCTACAAGCTACATTCTATGTTATCCATGATCTACTTTATCACATATATTCTTAGGGAATTTTTTTGTCTCCTAATAATGTTTCATACGAAACAAATAAATTTACCAAAGCATAACCCCTGGGAGAGTCATAACAAAGTGTGCAGCAAGGACCATTGTCGTGCACCAGTTACCATTCGATTCTAGCTCAAAGTAGTGTTTTTGGGTTTTACCCATAGGATACAATTATGCCAGTGCTGCCTCTACCTTCTTGTATACAGACATGGATGTATTTTCTTGATAAACCACTTACTCAGTACCCACCAAAACATAGTGATTTTTTATTAAACATAGTCTTGTCTCTAAGGCATTACTAGGGCTTACTAATCCTAATCCCAAAAATAACTAAACCTATCCTTCGATACCAACTATGACAAATCTTCTTTTTATTTCAAACATAAACATGATTTATTACATAAACATCACCTAATACAACATGGAATATCGAGATGTATAGTGTCATTTGGGATTAAAACCATTACATAATAACTTAAAACATGAAATACAACGTATTTATTGAAATATTCCTTTACATGACCACTACATTCCCTCATACATATCATTTCATGGGATAACCTGAGGACATGCATAAGAAGAGGGAGAAATATAAAGCCCAGTAAGGGAATAATCATGGAATAACATATGGAATAAAAAACATGTTAGAAAATAGTCATATCAATAGAGCACAAGAAAATCATAAACATAAAGGCATGATAAATCATGATAATTATAACATGGAAATGTAGCAACAACACTTAACATTGAATTATCATGAGCCAAGGCTCATTGCAAATGGGGCATGAGTAAATGCTCATTGCACATGAAGCACGAGTAAAACCTCATTGCACTTGAATTAGAATGATTCAACACCCATTTCACATAATGTATCACGATACTATACTTTACCCAACGCATTGGAGCGCTATAGGGGCACACAATTATTAAACATTTCATTTCATGCATAAGTGTGCCACATGGATCATATAACAAGGATTCATACAACATCATCATTTATTCCATGAAAAAGTAATATGGAATTAATACATGAAAATTTATAATCAATAATTAAATATTCATAATTTATAATACTCTTAATAGAGATATGGGCATGGTATTCACTACACAAAGACATTGTCTTGGAAAATCAGTGCAATTTCGGCAGTGTAATAGAGTGACATAAATTTTCATAAAAATTGATGGTAAGAGAGAAAGGGGTGTCTCATCATATGTAAATGAAATGGACAGTAAGGGGGTCACATAGATATATGTCCCAACTATTTTAATGTAATTTAGATGCATAACACAAAAGGATTACTTGGATATAAAATAAGATAGGGAAATCCCTCACGAAATTTCAGCATAGTAACGAGTGTACGTGGGAGGAATTTATTGAGAGACAATGGGGTCTCTAATAATTAAAAAATAAATAGGGAATTATGTGGGAGGTGAGAAACCATAACCCAATATATATAACTGAAATTATAAGTTCATAACAACATTAAGAAAATTGGACAAAAATGAGAAACGATTAAAAAACCCCATACTTGGAAGTGTGCTTCCCAAGGCCTGAGAGAGGATTGATAGAGGCTTTTTGGGAGCTTGAGGCACCTTGGGAGGATTCCTGAGATATGAGGGCAGAGGTTGGACAAACTCCAATTGCTTTGAGTGAGGAGAAAGTGGGATCTAGGGTGGGTTTATATAGGAAAGGTGATGGAATTCGTTATTATTTTGGGTTGGGACAGTTCATATTAATCTAATTCAAACCACAAACCAACCCATGGTTTTTGGCCATGGTTTTTTCCAAATGGGAGTAGAAGACAATATTTTATATGACCAAAGTCCTAATATCTTAAAATAATGGGGTTTCTTGTGTGGAGGCGAGTCACACTCCAAAGGAAAACAATTTAAAAAGACAAGATGTTTAATAAGACTTGAAGGGTCCATTAATGCTTTGTAAAATATGTCAAACAAACCCAAAATCACATTATTTTAGTGGTAAAATATATATTGGCCGATCAAAGGGCTTATAGTATTTTATTACATCACTATTGGGTCATTATGATGTCATAAAATACAATATATATTTAATCGATATTTAAATTATACCGAAAAATTTGACTGTCGCATAAAATATTGAAAATTCACCATTTGATAATTTTGGCATCCTGATTCTAGAAATAATATTCATTTTATCTAAAATGTTTTCTAAATAATTTCATTTTCACTTTTAAAATAAAAACCGACTTTTATTGAAAATTAATGGGTTTTGACAAAAATGGCTTTCAGAACTTAATAAAAATTACAATTTCATTCATAAAATTATACAATCATTAATATTTAATAAAAATTAATTTAATAATAATAATATATATATATATAATTTAATACAAAAATACATTAATTCATTAAAATATACTTCTTTGTTTAATATTAACTAAAAACACTATTTGAGATTTAAAAACTATTTACAAGGTAACAAAAATAACATGAAAATATATTCATTATTATATAAAAAAATAATGGACATAACCAGAGTGCTATGGTCTTGTTACATAACCCCTTATAACACCTGCTTAATAACAAAGGTTAAGGTGTGTGATGGTGACCGACTCTTGGGGTGGCTCAAATAACATTTATTATGTGGTAATCTCTATTAACTTCCACTTCGCTCGTATGCGGTCCCACTCGTGTTTAACATGTTAATGCTCGGCCTGGGCTTGGTCAAGAGAGAAGCCCAATGACGTCAGCACCATTTTGAGCTCTGGAAATGGGCTTCGGATTGGTCACATCTACTAGATGATGCAATAACTTCCTTTTTCTATGTAAATTAGATTCACTAAAGACCAATATTTATATTGATCATGTTATCACTATTCAACAGCTATATTAACAATGGTCACAATTCTTTACAGTATATTGAAATCCAATAACATAAAACCAATGAAGTAGACATTTTATAAAAACATTTTACATAAAGAGACATTTAATTTGATCAAGAGAGACTTCCATTAATGAATGTTTGGGTCGTTACAGATAATGTAAATTCGGAAATTAGATTTAGGATCTCTATTTTAGGATGAAGTGTGGTTTCTATGTATCATTTGGTATGAATTACTTATCATATTAATTTTTTTGATTTCTTATTTATGATATTTTGATTAGAAGTATGGAATGAATTTCTATTTTGGATTAGGAGTGTTGAAGGAGAAGTACAGAATATAAAATGTATGATTAATTGGATTAGAAATTTTTTTAGATTTTTATGGAGTTAAACGAGTAGGGATCGATGTTTATAATAATCCTTTATCATATCAATTCAATTAAACTGTTATTAGATATTTATAATGTGATTTTAAAGAGTGAAAATTTTTAAATAGTTATTATTTTTATTATTTATATTTAGTTAACGAACATTAATGTTGTGTTTGAAATCATTAAATAAGTTGTTACAATAAATATTACTAGTCGAAAAAGGTGAGAATAAAAAAAAATTGTATAATGAAATAAAAAAATGTGAATCAATAGTATTTCATAAGGTACCCAGATGAATACCATTTCTAACATTCAATAATGAGAAATGATGGTAACCCAAAAAACATTCAATTGAAAACAAAATAGGTCTCTTTTAGGAAATTATTGGTCTATCCAATTTTTTGTAGAGATAAAATTCATATGTAGTGTCCCCATGATAGGTTCTTATCATGGAAAATATGTTTATTTTCATGACATTAACATAACCTCTTTGTGGCCTCCCTTGAGCCAGTTTTATTCAAATAGGTCTAATGTTTTTAAATCACCCTATTATAGTTTTTCACACCCCTCCCTTTACCATTAATTGATCTTTGATATCAAAATTGGATTTAAATTTATAAATAATAGTTGTTATCAATTTTCCATGTCTTCTTCCAAGTTTCACTCATCTTATAAACATTTCATTATTGTGTAAATGGATATTAAAATAGATTTCACTAATGCATAGTGAAATTTAATGATATAAAAGGGGGTTTTCTGTATTAGTATTGGATAAATAATAAAAATAAGAATATAATATATGTTATGAACAAGAGCCTCAGCCTAGTTGGTGAGGACTTGCTAGGGGAATCCAAGAGACCCGAGATCAAATCCGGGTGGAGACATATTTCCGGTACTATAGCATCACTGTAGCAGCACTGTAGCAGGCAATGTAGCCTGACCCGTAGTAGTACTGTAACAGGAAATGTTTGATACTGTAGCAGTCAGAAAAATTAATCCATCTGGGACTACAGGCCACCGGTTTGTTCCTCGGGTCCTGCAAGGCTTTCAGGCCAACCAAGGCCTTCGGCCAATTTATTCTCAAGGCATTCGGGCCACCTTAAGTCCTTAGTTCCACCCCAAGGCCTTCGGGCCACATGAATGCAGGCCCCAGACACACTAAAAAAAGGATCAGCCCTAGATGTGGATTCCGAGCAGGTGCACTCACTAGAGCAGAGCCAAATGGATTATTAGAATGAGAGGGTATGACTATGCCATCGGTACCAACCTATGCTTGCACGAGAAGCCTAGCCATACGGTCATGCAAAGGTGGAGAGATACTATCAAGGTGCTGATGTTGGGGAGGGGTAGTTCCTTGTAGATAGTCTGGTTGAATTTCCTAAGACCTTCTGGTCCTATAATCTTCTAAGACTACAGTGTAGAGACCCGTATCTTGACGTACATTGACATTACATTACTTTTGCGGAATACTTAGTACATTGCAAAAACACACACACAAGGACCTTAATAGTTTAGTGTCTTTGGAAACTCGGACTATAATCTTCTAATCGTGGTGAAAGATCTTCAAAATCTCCCATAAAGATCTTCCTTTTTTTTATACCTAAAACCTTTCTTTATATCCTGGGGAAAAGAAAACATAAAAGGGTGAGCTCAAATGCTCAGTAAGGGTAAACAAAATAAATATCAATCACATCATATTTATAAGAACATAACATTTTGGAAATCATAACCTGCAAAAGAGAGCATAATTTCATAATCATGGGATAAATCATGGCAGTGAAAAAGTAATCCCAATAATCATAACTTAAAACATGAAACTTTGTGGCATACACACATAATCATAGAGAATCATTTCTTGTTAGTCAAGACTAATTGCCAAGACTATCTTAGTGGACAAAGTCCCTTTCTGAATCGAGTAACCCTCGTTTCAGTCCTGTTTCACTGAACCGGTATAACCTACCGTTCCAGCCCTGTCTATCTCATGAGATATAAAATCTTTACCCAATGCATTGGAGGGAGATATAGGTCCCACCCATCTTATAATTAATCCTTTCTTATGTGTGCCACATAATCATAAATCATAATTCATCGCATAACCCATGTAATAAAAATGGGATTCTTAAACAAAATGACATCATAAAACAATTCATATAAGATAAAGGAATTCATAAAAATATTTCCATCACAACATAATCAAATCCATGTAATAATAGGGATAAAAACAGAACCCTTTTATTATCTTAGATGGAAAATAATTTTGATAAAATACTTGAACTTTATTCTTGAGGAAAATATCCTTTCTACTTCAAAAACACTTTTCCTTTCTTAACATGTCATGCAATTTTAAAATAAAAGAGGTTGATTAAAAATAAACTTGAATACTTGTAAAGTAAGATTCTTGGAAATAATGTTTTAGAAATCCATTCATGCTGTATAAGTTAAAAAAAACATTCTTCTCGTTCTTTTGTCGGAAAAGTCAAAAAGTACCTCGTACGGAAAACGACAAAAGATTCCTTTCATTTCTTTTACTAAAAACTCAACAAAGGGTAAAATTGGATTTAAACAATTGTAGTTGGATGGAAATAATATTACATATTTATGAAACAAGGATGTGGATGATAAAATACACCCCAGTAAATACTTACGAATAAACAATCTCGGATAAAAATGAGATTGTGATATTTCCCTTACCTTAGGTCCGATTTGCTTTGTACGTGTCCGAAGCTCCTGTATAATGGTTTAAATAATGTCATTGACTTATTACAGAATCATATTCATTGTTATGATATCATATATGGTTCACTTATGACATTATATTACCCGTTCTTTTGTAAATTCCATGTTAAAGAAGCGTTTTGGGTAAAATCGTTTCTTTTATCGTTGGTGTTTTGACTTGTTGTTTTTGACATTATTATTACTTATATCATTATTTACTTACTTACAGAATATAAAATATGATTTATATATCATATATATTCAGTATATATATATATATATAATAGATAGATAAATGAAATGAAAAACACCGTTCATGGAGACGGTAGTCCGTACGTACGCATGAACGATGTTTTCCTTTCCCTATTGTCTTGAATGGAAGTAAGTAGATGACATACATATATATATATATACATAAATCCAGTAGCTTTATAATGTCATATATTTCATTATTATTTCTTATATATACTTTAAAATCATTCTTAAATGGTTAACATGGAGAATGAATCTCATCGCGTCGTGGAGACGGTATTCCGTACGTACGCACGAGCGATGATATCATTTCCATAAATATTGAATTGAATTGGAGTGGATTATACAATATATCAGAATCAATATGATGTTTTAATAACTATGTATAGTTATTCTTTACACCATTATACCCATCCAAGTAAGGTGGTGGTGGAAAATAGATTACACCACGGCGTGGAGACGGTATTCCGTACGTACGCACGCGCGGTGATTTCTTTTTCCGTAGGATAGATAGATGGTGAAATAGGGTTGTTTCATACTTATAATAACATATCAGTATATGAGTGATACTGATGTTATTACTTCATAATGAAACAACCTAAGAAGAAGAAGTGGAAGAAGAAACAAAGATGAAAGAATTGGTAACGGTAATTACCTCTTCTTTGAAGCGCCTTTTGGAGACCTCCTCATAGGGAACTAAAATTGGTCTTTGAGGAAGACAAGAACCTCTAGGATGTTTCTAGGGAAGTGGAGAAGAGATTTTGGTAGGGGTTGGCCGAGCTTGAGTGCTCAAATTGGTGTGAGGAGGAGGGGGAGGAGGTGTCCTTTTATAAGGGAGGAGAGGGGCACCTTAGGAATATCTCAAAATATTATTTTATATTAAAGTCAAAATCGGTTTATAATGGTTCCAAAGGGTCCTATTTCGAAGCTAAAGTGGGGATGGGTCGAAATACTATCAACCAATAGGATTTAGACAAGTTTAGGTTCTTATTTTAACCTTATCAATTAGATTTAACTCTAAGTTAAATAATTTAACTTTTACCGTGTCTTTTTGTTTTCTTTCACTATATGGTTAATACACTTACTATAACATGCCAAACGAACCCCAAATTGTTTATTATTAATATATATATCCTTATCTAAGTCATTTGTCCGAACCTTAGATTTTTAGGAATAAAATAACAATTAATAATATAATATTTGATTTAAAAACTATTTTGTGTCAATTTTGAAACTATTTGATATATTATTTTTGTGAAAGTCATAACAGAATTATATTTTCGAACCATGATGATTAAATCAACAATAATATATCATAGTAACCTATAAAATTAGTGTAATTCATAAAAAGTCTCAAATTACATTCATTTGAGAATTTATAACATCAATTAATGTAATATTTCCTTAAAAGGGTAATTACTGCATCATCGTTGTGTCATATATAAATTAATTAATTTAAAGTCTAAAAATTATAAATAAAATATCATTATATAGGAAATCTTTTTATCTTTCTAATTAATATTTATAGTCGAATTTATCTTATGTATAACCCCATATTAAAAATTTTTTAGTGAATAAACTTTGATTTTAACTCTTTTAACTCTTCTTTGAATTAAATAATAATAATTGTCCTAATCTAATCCAAGTGGGCCTAAATGATAATATATTACACTTAAGGTTGTTTTTGGTCGAGATACACTTGTCCAATAGAATTAGGACATGTGTTAGGGTAATATTAATATCATTCTTACCCTTAATTACCCTATTTACTTTTAACTGTGGTAAATAAAAGTAAAAAGTTACTATTCACCAAAAATTATTTTCATCTCATTGAACCACATTTTACTTACTGACATCAACCGTGTCTCTCGGATTTTTGAAATTTCATTCACAGAAGCGGTAAAATTAAGTTTTATGAAAAATTCATTTTTTTAACTACCACTTAGTAGTTTCACTATTCATCAAAAAATGAAGGTTTTCAGAAAAATGCCAAAATTTCATCCAAAGCTATATTTCATATTCCGAATTCAAAAAATGAAATCTGTTTTAACAAATTCATAACATTGAAGTTGCATTAATTAATTTTATAATTAAATCCCGTTGTTAAAATAAATAGCGTGTTTTTAGGAAACAAAATATATCAAAAGATTGACAGTTGATTATGTCTGGTTTAAATGTGAAATTACAACCAATGACCAACATTGTATTAAATTGTAAACATATATTATAAATATACTTTAAAACCACTCAAATTAATAATTTATCTCTATTAATTATTTCGATTAAAAAAGTTGTTTTTAATTATAATTTAGTAATTTTCAATATTCATCAGAATATGGATGTTATCCGAAATGTACCAAAATTTCACCTTAGGCTAAATTCGATACTCCGAATCCAAAAATGAAGTCCATTTTGAGAGCTAAAATTTCTAAAATTTAAAAAGTGGTTATTACTATTCTTAACGGCTAGTTTTAATAATATCTTAATAGCATATCGTTGTTTAGCAAAACTTGGTGTTGCGTACAACACACGCTATCGTGGAAGGTCGCGATTGCGTGTAATGGAAGGAAAGTCAAGGATGCGTGTTGTGAAAGATCCTTTTGTTGTATCATACAACAAAATACAATAATAAAATTAGAAAGAATATTTTTCATAAAATCTTGGGCTGTTACATTCTACCCCCCTTAAAATGAATTTCGCCCTCGAAATTCGTCGTGGTTATAAATTGTTTACTATTCGAAAGTTTCTTTAATAGAAACCCACATCGTAAAAAGGAATACCAAAACCAATCTTTAAAAACAAAAGTATGAAACGTAACGGTTACCCAAATAAACTAATCATTGGGTTTCCACATAGGTGAAAATATGGATATGGAAGAGAAATCTAACCATCATGTTCTGATGGAGAGTGGTAGAGAACATGGCTATGGAAAAGCCAGCAATCACAAAGCCATAAATTTGTGATGATCTAAGGTACCATCTGATTCATCAGATATAAGATCACTAGGACAACATTTTTGTTTTTCAAGATCATTTCCCTAAAGTTAATGAAATTGGAATTAGAAGAAATACTTTCGTGATTTTGGTATAGTCTCACCGTTTGTCGTTCTTTGGACAATTTCCACTTCATCTCTTAAAGAAATGAAGTTGAATTTGTCATTCATGATGTGTTAGCAGATCATGTGATAGAATGATGGGTCATTCCATCTGTCTCAAACAAAAGGTTAGAAAAGTTATCAAAAAAATACATAAGTCCATCTATAGTGAGATTAATCATATATTGTTCCTAAAATGAACTTATACATCACATATCATACTGCTTAATATAATAAAACTAGTTTCTACTAAACAGGGACTTCCTGTAGGTCAGTGGTAGGCGATAAAGGCCAGTCGCACTTCGGTTGTGGGTTCGATTCCCACAGCCTTGTCCGAAGCGATGGGCTGTCGCCCGTCCTGGAGGTTGTCCTTTTTCTAAAACTACATTACTATAACATCCTATCAATAATATCAAAAGAAGAACTTCTTTAGGCTTATCCATAATACTGCAGTCCACTTTCATAACATAGTGAAAATGATTACCAGATATTTAATACCATCGTTGATCCCCATATATCATAAGATATATCTTGTTGGACATATTCCAAACATTCAAAGGCCTTAATCTTGTACTCTCTTGAATACCCATTGAACCTTAGTGAAAACTTGAATGCAGTTAAAAGTTAACACTTTCCACATACCAAAATCCTCAAAATTCTATATACTCAAACCATGATATCACTTAGTCCTTATATCAATCATGAGCTCATGAATACTGTTAAACATTTCGTTTTCTCGTTTTCCCTTCATTATGCGCATAATATCTCAATCACTTTGAATACCACCTTAGACCAATACATAAATATTCCAATGTTCCATGATACAACATTATTTTGGAATCCCATTACATAAAAACTTAATCATTCCACCACATCATTGTCATATTCAACATTGCCAATAGTGATCGCATGTGACTTCCCTTTGTCCTTTGCCTTATGCGGTTTCTCATGTCGATCATCACTAACCCTTGGATTAGGGCATTTATTAGCATAATGCCCCATTTCATTGCACTTGAAGCATTGAAGTGTTGGTTGTGCGTTCTCTACAGTGTTTGCTTTATTCACTTCATTAGAATCCGTTTTTCCATTACATCGACACTCAGCTGCTCGATGACCTTCTTTTCCACACTTAAAACATTTTCTAGTCCCTTTAAGACAATCTCCACCATGCTTCTTTCCACACTTTGTGCATAAGGAAACATTCATCTTCTTTTCACCATTATTCTGAGATTTCTCCTTGAACTCCATCTTTCGTTTCTTGTCAAAACCATGAGATGGATATGGAACACCAACTTCCATTTCTACCTTGATAGCACAACGCACAATTTCTTCATAGCTACTGAAGTCTCTTATAGCTAATGCCCTTCGAAGACTTGGTTTTAAGCCACTGAAAAATCGATCAACTTTACTTTCAGGTTGGATGATAATACCAGAAGCATACCTTGCAAGTCTTGTAAAATTTGCTTCATAGTTACCAACAGATTCATCATCCCTTTGCTTCAGTTCAAGAAACTCTTTCTCCATCTTTGTTCGGAGAATACGGGGGAAGTACTTATTGAAAAATAAGTTCTTGAACTCGTCCCATTCCATGGACTCAATTTCATCTCTTGGCCTCGTATTCTTGATAAGATTCCACCATTGATCAGCTTCACCTTCCAAACGATATACTGCTAAAATGACTTTATCATGTTCAGAACATTGAAGAACTGAAAATATCTTTTCAGTGGTGCTGATCCATTGTTCAGCAACAAGTGGATCGGAAGTCCCACTGAAAGAAGGTGGACGTTGACTCATGAAGGACTCAATAGAATATTGTTCCCTTCTCTGCTCATTTGGATGTCCAGAATGATTCATAGCTTGTGTAAGTATAGCAATAAGATTTTGCACTCCATCTCCCATAACATTTGTTTGTTCAGGAGGGAAATCATTGCATTGTCCATTGCATTGATCAACACGGTTCCTTCGGGTTCCAGCCATTGTCTAAAACCCAAAAAGAATAGCGTGAGAGGAAAAAATCATGCTAGGGAAAACAACATAATAAAGGGGGAGTACCTTGAACATCTAACATCTTAGGTTTAATTCTATGATCGTTAGCGTAGTTCTAGTACTATAACCTATACGTATACTTAACCTTAGGGACATCCCTAGACATACCTTAGAAATATCTCTAGGGATCTCAGTAACGTTTTCGCATCCTAGTTTCCAAAGGTTGACTAAACCTTTCCTCTGATACCAACTGTAGAGACCCGTATCTTGACGTACATTGACATTACATTACTTTTGCGGAATACTTAGTACATTACAAAAACACACACACAAGGACCGTAATAGTTTAGTGTCTTTGGAAACTCGGACTATAATCTTCTAATCGTGGTGAAAGATCTTCAAAATCTCCCATAAAGATCTTCCTTTTTTTTTACCTAAAACCTTTCTTTATATCCTGGGAAAAAGAAAACATAAAAGGGTGAGCTCAAATGCTCAGTAAGGGTAAACAAAATAAATATCAATCACATCATATTTATAAGAACATAACATTTTGGAAATCATAACCTGCAAAAGAGAGCATAATTTCATAATCATGGGATAAATCATGGCAGTGAAAAAGTAATCCCAATAATCATAACTTAAAACATGAAACTTTGTGGCATACACACATAATCATAGAGAATCATTTCTTGTTAGTCAAGACTAATTTCCAAGACTATCTTAGTGGACAAAGTCCCTTTCTGAATCGACTAACCCTCGTTTCAGTCCTGTTTCACTGAACCGGTATAACCTACCGTTCCAGCCCTGTCTATCTCATGAGATATAAAATCTTTACCCAATGCATTGGAGGGAGATATAGGTCCCACCCATCTTATAATGAATCCTTTCTTATGTGTGCCACATAATCATAAATCATAATTCATCGCATAACCCATGTAATAAAAATGGGATTCTTAAACAACATGACATCATAAAACAATTCATATAAGATAAAGGAATTCATAAAAATATTTCCATCACAACATAATAAAATCCATGTAATAATAGGGATAAAAACAGAACCCTTTTATTATCTTAGATGGAAAATAATTTTGATAAATTACTTGAACTTTATTCTTGAGGAAAATATCCTGTCTACTTCAAAAACACTTTTCCTTTCTTAACATGTCATGCAATTTTAATCTAAAAGAGGTTGATTAAAAATATACTTGAATACTTGTAAAGTAAGCTTCTTGGAAATAATGTTTTAGAAATCCATTCATGCCGTATAAGTTAAAAAAACATTCTTCTCGTTCTTTTGTCGGAAAAGTCAAAAAGTACCTCGTACGGAAAACGACAAAAGATTCCTTTCATTTCTTTTACTAAAAACTCAAAAAAGGGTAAAATTGGATTTAAACAATTGTAGTTGGATGGAAATAATATTACATATTTATGAAACAAGGATGTGGATGATAAAATACACCCCAGTAAATACTTACGAATAAACAATCTCGGATAAAAATGAGATTGTGATATTTCCCTTACCTTAGGTCTGATTTGCTTTGTACGTGTCCGAAGCTCCTGTATAATGGGTTAAATAATGTCATTGACTTATTACAGAATCATATTCATTGTTATGATATCATATATGGTTCACTTATGACATTATATTACCCGTTCTTTTGTAAATTCCATGTTAAAGAAGCGTTTTGGGTAAAATCGTTTCTTTTATCGTAGGTGTTTTGACTTGTTGTTCTTGAAATTATTATTACTTATATCATGATTTACTTACTTCCAGAATATAAAATATGATTTATATATCATATATATTCAGTATATATATATATATATAATAGATAGATAAATGAAATGAAAAACACCGTTCATGGAGACGGTAGTCCGTACGTACGCATGAACGCTGTTTTCCTTTCCCTATTGTCTTGAATGGAAGTAAGTAGATGACATACATATATATATATACATAAATCCAGTAGATTTATAATGTCATATATTTTATTATTATTTCTTATATATACTTTATAATCATTCTTAAATGGTTAACATGGAGAATGAATCTCATCGCGTCGTGGAGACGGTATTCCGTACGTACGCACGAGCGATGATATCATTTCCATAAATATTGAATTGAATTGGAGTGGATTATACAATATATCAGAATCAATATGATGTTTTAATAACTATGTATAGTTATTCTTTACACCATTATACCCATCCATGTAAGGTGGTGGTGGAAAATAGATTACACCACGGCGTGGAGACGGTATTCCGTACGTACGCACGCGCGGTGATTTCTTTTTCCGTAGGATAGATAGATGGTGAAATAGGGTTGTTTCATACTTATAATAACATATCAGTATATGAGTGATACTGATGTTATTACTTCATAATGAAACAACCTAAGAAGAAGAAGTGGAAGAAGAAATAAAGATGAAAGAATTGGTAACGGTAATTACCTCTTCTTTGAAGTGCCTTTTGGAGACCTCCTCTTAGGGAACTAAAATTGGTCTTTGAGGAAGACCAGAACCTCTAGGATGTTTCTAGGGAAACCGAGAAGAGATTTTGGCAGGGGTTGGCCGAGCTTGAGTTCTCAAATTGGTGTGAGGAGGAGGGGGAGGAGGTGTCCTTTTATAAGGGAGGAGAGGGGCACCTTAGGAATATTTCAAAATATTATTTTATATTAAAGTCAAAATCGGTTTATAATGGTTCCAAAGGGTCTTATTTCGAAGCTAAAGTGGGGATGGGTCGAAATCCTATCAACCAATAGGATTTAGACAAGTTTAGGTTCTTATTTTAACCTTATCAATTAGATTTAACTCTAAGTTAAAAAATTTAACTTTTACCGTGTCTTTTTGTTTTCTTTCACTATATGGTTAATATACTTACTATAACATGCCAAACGAACCCCAAATTGTTTATTATTAATATATATTTCCTTATATAAGTCATTTGGCCGAACCTTAGATTTTTAGGAATAAAATAACAATTAATAATATAATATTTGATTTAAAAACTATTTTGTGTCAATTTTGAAACTATTTGATATATTATTTTTGTGAAAGTCATAACAGAATTATATGTTCGAACCAAGTTGATTAAATCAACACTAATATATCATAGTAACCTATAAAATTAGTGGAATTCATAAAAAGTCTCAAATTACATTCATTTGAGAATTTATAACATCAATTAATGTAATATTTCCTTAAAAGGGTAATTACTGCATCATCGTTGTGTCATAAATAAATTAATTTATTTAAAGTCTAAAAATTATAAATAAAATATCATTATATAGGAAATCTTTTTAGCTTTCTCATTAATATTTATAGTCGAATTTATCTTATGTATAACCCCATATTAAAAATGTTTTAGTGAATAAACTTTGATTTTAACTCTTTTAACTCTTCTTTGAATTAAATAATAATAAATGTCCTAATCTAATCCAAGTGGGCCTAAATGATAATATTTTACACTTAAGGTTGTTTTTGGTCGAGATACACTTGTCCAATAGAATTAGGACATGTGTTAGGGTAATATTAATATCATTCTTACTCTTAATTACCCTATTTACTTTTAACCGTGGTAAATAAAAGTAAAAAGTTACTATTCACCAAAAATTATTTTCATCTCATTGAACCAAATTTTACTTACTGACATCAACCGTGTCTCTCGGATTTTTGAAAATTCCATTCACAGAAGCGGTAAAATTAAGTTTTATGAAAAATTCAGTTTTTTAACTACCACTTAGTAGTTTCACTATTCATCAAAAAATGAAGGTTTTCAGAAAAATGCCAAAATTTCATCCTAAGCTATATTTCATATTCCGAATTCAAAAAATGAAATCTATTTTAACAAATTCATAACATAGAAGTTGCATTAATTAATTTTATAATTAAATCCCGCTGTTAAAATAAATAGCGTGTTTTTAGGAAACAAAATATATCAAAAGATTGACACTTGATTATGTCTAGTTTAAATGTGAAATTACAACCAATGACCAACATTGTATTAAATTGTAAAAATATATTATAAATATACTTTAAAACCACTCAAATTAATAATTTATCTCTATTAATTATTTCGATTAAAAAAGTTGTTTTTAATTATAATTTAGTAATTTTCACTATTCATCAGAATATGGAAGTTATCCGAAATGTACCAAAATTTCACCTTAGGCTAAATTCGATACTCCGAATCCAAAAATGAAGTCCATTTTGAGAGCTAAAATTTCTAAAATTTAAAAAGTGGTTATTACTATTCTTAACGGCTAGTTTTAATAATATCTTAATAGCATATCGTTGTTTAGCGAAACTTGGTGTTGCGTACAACACACGCTATCGTGGAAGGTCGCGATTGCGTGTAATGGAAGGAAAGTCAAGGATGCGTGTTGTGAAAGATCCTTTTGGTGTATCATACAACACAATACAATAATAAAATTAGAAAGAATATTTTTCATAAAATCTTGGGCTGTTACATACAGGCCTTGTAATCTCTGAGCCTATGGGCCTTGTAAGGGTTCCCCCTCATCCCTTGAAAGGGGGGTTATCAATAATCCATAACCATGAAGGCCTTAGGGCCATTTAATATAATATATGTTATTGTGGTTTTTATAGAGGATCATTACTCAAATGAGTTCATTAGATGTTTCAAGGAGTTTTTTTACAATTGATGATTACATAGGTGATGTAATTTTGAAACAATGTTTCTTGATAGAATGTACATGTTATGAGTTATATATAGTTAATGTAGCACATTATTATATATCTATCATTTATAGAAATTGATCTATAATTTTTTTATATTTTTGGATCTCAAGCCATTAAAATGATGAATATAGGTTATTGGAGAATATAGTATCAACCCATTTTTAATTTAACTTTTTATTGTATATTTTTTTCCAAAAAGATTATTTCAAATTAGAGAACAAAATAAAAATATATATTTGCGAATAATGAACAAGTGTTTTTTATTTTTTTTTCAATATATAACTTTTTTATTAGGAATTTTAGTTTAATTAATTATTTTTTGATGGTTTACTATTTATTTACTTATTATCATATATTTTCAGAACCTAATATCCTTTTTACATCGATTATATCAGTGTACCCCACTGGTCTTCACTAATACCTTGGATTCATTCCATTCTCAAAAATTTCTATTACCCACTTGGCTCAGTTCTTAGAAAAATAACTATTCCCACAAGCCGTCACAAACTATTTTTGTTTTCTTTTTCCAAACTCAAATACATCCTACGAAACATCTTAGGAGGTCCCCATAATAAATCCAGTATAGGGAAAAAAATTATCTATAGAGTCCTAATCAGTTTAAATACAGAACATAGATGAATATCTAATTGATATGGGTAGTAATATTTATTCTTTTACATATTAAATTTACATTGGTGTTATAATTGCCATTCAAACAAAAATGTCCATGTTCTATACACCCCACCTCATACACATAAAATTCCATAACACATCTTACTTGGTATTGGAAATGATATAAACTTTCCTGACCAAAATCCATGGACCGTGAAACAGATAATATAACCCCATGGGACTCATGAAATACCATTAATCCTTCCAAGTACAAAATATGATACTTCCCATTAATGTATAGATTCATGAAATTGAGTAACCCCATAGTATAAAGAAATTTAATTTAGTACTCTTTTCCCACACTGTCACACACCTTTCAAAACATCCAATTATGTTAGAAGTCCTAGTATTACATTTTAATGAGACATATTATGGTAATGTGTTATGATATTTTTATAGTATTTATGTGGGTTTTAGACAATTTTGGTTCAACATGTCCAAAACTGTTATCAGATATGTTCTTCTACCATTGAGAAGATGAAAAAAACAATCTTTTATGTGACGGTTTGATTAGAACCCACACCATTGAAATAAAATTAATTTATTCTATGTAATTTTGTTTTCATCATTTCATACACCTCCAAAAATTTGTCAACATAGATTATATGGATGGGTGGTGTGATACTATGATGTACTAACACCCTACATAGGGATCTCTATGCATTTGTAGATTTCACGACCATATATCCAATTAAGGGTAAGGACCTTAAGATATGGAGTTGAGGAGGCAGAGTCTTGTAGTCATATATGATGTCGAGATACATTCATGAATATTTCAATGAGATTTATTTACACACCCTTTTTATGATATATAGATTGTCCTTCCATATTATTAGTCTATTGATTGATTTTTAATAACATTATTTCAAATTTATTAGAGACCTTTTTTGTTTTATTCTTATATTTTTTTTAAAAATTTCCTTATGAATATATTTTAGTAACAACTAATGGTTATTATTAATAGGGGTATAGAATCTAAAGATATATTTCTACCCTCAAATCTAGAAATAATCCTCTTTAATATAGTGAGGAATTTATAAGGTCTTATAGTAAATCCACATGGGTGTTTTTTGGTCAATCTGGGTTTGAGCATTAAAAAATTATTTCAATGAATGGTGGTTATATTATTTCATTATTTATAGTTATAGTAGGGGAAAGATAGTCTACATGTAACCCTAAAGTGGGAGTTTCAATGTGTTTGGACCAATAATTTCTAGTAAACCATAGAGTTTAATGTGGTGGGATTATTGTAATAGTTTTATGAGAGTTGTTTTTCTTCTTGCATCATGAGTAGGAAAGAAAGATTACATTCCATATATACATTATTTTTCACTTTTATAATATTTCATTAATATAATCACTTTTTTAATTATTGAGTGATATATCTATATTCCATACTATATTTATATATCGTTTATAATTTCTTAGTAAAACATCATTAGACTATTATCCTTTGTATATATATGATTATGAATAATATGAAGTTAAGAACAATTTTAATTGATCCTTACTTAGAACTAAGAATTTTATATATTGTGTGGGGTTATCACATAGGAAAAGAAATTTCACTAGAATAAATTAGGTTTTCATTAATACTAGTAATGTTTTTTTTCTAGTCAAACAATTATAGGAATTTCAAAAGTTTGTTTGGAATTTCCTAAAATTCAACCACATATATGTCTATCAATATTACCTATGGTTGTAGGATATATTGATAATAAAAGGAAGAATACCATGTTCAACTTCTAAATTTATAATAATGTACAAATAATTGTGCTTCTAAGCATGATCTCATGGTTAAGGTGGTATAACTAATCTTGCACAGAGTTTTTTGATAGTTCTTGTCCAAGATGGGTTTACAGAGATGGTCATGGTTAATTATACTCAAGTAATCAAATGATTTCATAACTATATATTTCTAGTGACCTGTAGGCCCTCTAGTTGTTGAGGAATGTAGCAAAATCATTTATAATGTTTTCATCTCGTTATAGATTCTTGAAAAAGAAATTGTTATGTTGAACTTATATATATATATATATATATATCAGGTACCCATTATGAGATGGTGATGTATCGTGAACAAGACCAGTAGATGTGAGGGTCTTTACTATATATTCATAATGGAATTATTCATCAAGGATTTCATTCCCGACTAAATGAAGTTATATTGAGAACATGATTTCATGTATACACATTAGTGGACATTGTTGGAATCAAAATATTTATCCTATTTTATAGAGATTCACTATTTTATTCTCTCTCTATTAGCAATGAATCGTATATTTTGAGGATGTTTGATATAAGTATTCTTTTAGAAATCAGAATCCAGGTTAGGAACATCGATATGAGGTTTTTACCTAATTTATTTTCATGGATTTCACAATAGAGAAGAGTTTGGAGAGGGATTCTATATTTTGTACTCATCCATTTCAAAATGGATCAATAGGTGTAGTAACTAGTTATTCTATTAGTACATACTTCTATATTATGAAAATAAGTGTTAAGGAGATATATTATTATAGTGAATTAAAAATGATACCAGAATGATCATATTCGTTTCCATCTAGGGGAGGCAGTGACCCAAAATATTACAACAATGAGAAGAGTGTACATTAGCCCACTAATTTCCCAATACCCCAAACGAAGTTCCACAAATATGGAAAACATCAGATCAATAGCATTTATTCTCAATGGTATCATAGATGATGTTTCATCGACATTTGAGTTAGACTTAATCATGGATCCATGGTAATGGATGGGGCCCCAAACTATAGGATTGAACCACTTATATTATGAATAATCTTGAAATTTATGCATATTTGGGAAAAGGTCATGGAGATGAGGCTAGTTTGGCGTATGTATTAACAAATACAGATTATAGAATTTAGGGATCATCATTCAACCTCTATATGTTATTGATAAACTCTACTATTACTAACACTCTTTTTGATATGGATAGTTCTAATATTTTTGTATCTTCCCAATTTTTTTGTTGGTATTGACATACTGATTAAGTTTCCTTTTGATATAATTTCTATAAATACACCACTAGGAAAGAATTATGATCATCTATAAAGAGATATGAAGTGTGAAATAGTTTTTTATAGCTATAAAAAAATACAAAACAAAATAAACCTTAAGATATCAAGATTCAATGTGATTCTTACAATGGACAAGCTGACATTAATTTATGTTCACATGGAAAGTTATTAGAGAATGGAATCCTTTATATCATCTATCGGATTGATTTTTTTTCTACCATTGAGAGGAATATTCTTTCTACTAGAGTGGTACTAGAAAATAGTTAGATTAGTTATATAATAGTGCATGTAAGAGTCTTGGATCATGAAATAGAATTAGTTATATCACCTTTGATCCCTTATCTGGTGGTAGATCATTATTAGGATGGTATCATAGATGATATGTTATGAAATAATAATATAGAGGAATATATTTTGAGAATGAATATTTGACAAGGCCTCTCCTAATATCAGTCCCTTCATATCTTATGGGTTCAACTAAGCTATGATATGTGATGGTTTAAATAAATGATTTTGATTCTAACAGAAATATCATACAGAGAACATCAAATTGCGATAATATAAAAATATTTTCCTCAAACGATGTTGATATTATATAAATTTTTATGTAATAAACAAAGCTAAATCATATAAATAAGAAGAATACGTACATGTTACCTTGGATGAATGATATGTTAGATCGGCTATGGTGTGGAATGGGGTTCTCCAAGATCGATCGATATTATGTCTACTATTAGTTGCGGTCTATGTAGAAGGATATACCGATGATAATTTTTAAGAGTAGATATTGATAATATTAATATATTTGCATCCCTTTTGGGTTAAAATATTAATTATCAGCGTTTATGGATCCCATTAAAAGGGTTCTCCATCCATATTTTGACATATTAATCATTTTTTCTAGTGAAGATATCATAATAAACATTATGACACCAAAAATTCATTTTATTCGTTTATATATTTAATTAAGCACGTATTGAGTAATTAATCTAATTTAAACAATTAAAAATTTAAATATACATATTTTTTGTTCAATTGTATACATTTTTAGGATCATTTCAGTTATATTGTTTTATATAAATAGTTCATAAATCATATAATGTAATCCCATACATAATAATATATAAATTCTTCTAAGTATTTATTTAAAGTAAAAAAATATTAGAATAAAACAGTTTTTCTGTCATTAAAAAAATATTATGATTTTAAACATGACTTCTTATTCATTATTACTCATCGATAATCCTAGTAAAAAGTAAAAAATGTGGTATGAGAACGAAAATATTAGTATGTGAAATAAAATAATTTTTTTCTAGTGGAAAATATTAAAATCTATATAATCATTACCATTATCATAATATTCATTAATTATATGAAATAAATTATATTCATAGAAAAATAGACTTTTTGATCATGAAAACCATCAAAATATGTCAAAAATAAAACCCCATTAGGAAAATTAGAGAAACATATTAATAACATGTCTTCAATCATGTCAGAAATAATGTTTTCCTAATTAAATAAATTTGAGAAACCTCCCCAATTTACTATTATGTTCTTCCTTTTACTGATAATTAACAATACCCAATGAAATTGTGATCTATTTCGAGCCTGCCCATTTATCAAATGTATCAGGATCATGAATTGAATATCATTTATTAGTCTCTCAATTTTTAATATATATTTATTATGTAAAAAATCATGAATAAAAGAAATATATGCTTTCACATTTCATCATGAACCCTTTAGAAAAAACTTTTTTGTCCATTTGAAAAACCCATTCAGATATAGAATTTCCCAATCATTTTAAAAACATATTTTCAAATTATAAATACCTAAAATGAATTGAAGAAGGATTTGATTTAAAAAAACATTGAATCATTGAGTGGATGATTAATAAATAAATTTGTGGTTGTGGGAAAATATGTTGATAAAGTACATGATAAAATCAAAAATAACATTTTTTATTTTAAAAAAATGTAAAATAATTCCTTATAAAAAATGTAGAAATTTTTTATTTTATAATAATTGAATGAATGTTAGAAGACACATAAAATTTTATTTTAAATTATTTTACTTACATATAAATATCCGAATAAAATAATTTTATATATATGGATAAAGTATTAAATCAATAAGAAAATAAATATTTAAAACATTTAAAACATGATATGAATATAAAGTTCCTCTTATTTCATGTTAAACTCTTCATGTACATTTTTTTCATATACAGAAATAATATATTAATTAATTACTTTATGTAAAATCATTTTTGTGATTATTCCTTTCATCTGGTTTATTGACAATTTATTTTAAATTAAATATTCTTAATTTTTTTATTATACATTTTGATGATATTCGACTCATATTACCATAATGAATTTGATAGGTTGAATATAGTACATTATGTAATTATTTCACCTGCTAATCATTTTTTCCCATTTTAAAAAGCTGGTTTAAGGGTGGTCGGGACCCCAAAATAAAACATCAAACAATACAAGAGAACAACAGGAAACAAACATCACATAAAACACATACTTACAAATCATAATAGCCAATGTCTTCAACATAACCCATGCATGATTCTCCTTTTCTAGTAGCCGATTCCCACTCCGGATGCCTCCAAAAGTGTTCACTTTGCACCCTACTACTATGTTGTTCAAGTGAAAGCAGATCAGGTGGATCGTTCTTGACAAAACTTCTCGTTTTCAAAGCCACAACCACTTCTACCTTATGCTTAGAGGCAGAACTAGTCCGCATCGGACTAGGAAGATAAGAATAGTCTCTCCTGGGCCTCCATCTTGGAGAAGCAGATGCTGGTCTATCACCTGCAACCAATTAGGTAATTATTTCACAATATCGAGAATAATTATAATGAAATATTTTAGTTTTTATACCACAATACAACTTTTAAAACTGAACATTAAAAATGGTTTTCGAAAATGAACTAAATTATAAATATTGAAATGGTAGGTCATACATACGAATGTATAGGGATTCCATTTTTCAATTAACATGACTGATAAATGATTAGAATTATTTTATCTCTCTATAATGATTACTATATAATAATTAAAAAATAAATTTATTTATATACACTTTTATATTCCATCCATGTCACTTTTTTAATGAAAAACGAATAACATTTTTTTGTAGAGGTATTAATCCACACATACGCATTAACAATGCTACAATTGTTTATTCCTAGAAAAGGTAATAGTTTTATTAATATAGTGTACTGCATGAATGATAATTAATTCATCAATTCCTTATACATACATTAAATGCATCATCATAACTATTAATTATTGGTTCTTTTGGGATAAAGGTTTCTTCAGTTCACGAGGCGGTAGTCTTCTGTCCAAATAAATGATGGCTATTACTATTTTATAGAAGAGCAGATTGATATGGTTTATTAAATTGACATATTAAAATTTTAATATATGAAAAATATACTATTGTGATTAATTTATTTTTTTTTAAATAAATGATCAAAGTATAAGAATAAATAAAACTAAAACATTCATCTAAAATAATTCCCTCATCTTTAGACATTCTCCATTTTTCACCTTAATCCATACAAGTTATTTATTTTCATCAATATAATACATATTGAACATTTTTATTGAATCTAAGATTGTATTTGGTTTTTTTTGGATAACATAGAGTTAAAATAGTGTGAGGGAGAGAGGAGTGGAGTATACCAATTAAATTTTTGGGGAAGGGCTTTCCTGAAATATAATAAAATATCAAAATAAAATAAATAAATCTTCATATTTATGTGATTGAAAATTGATATAATTAGAATATGGGATGATTATGGTTCAATATCCTCTCATAATATTATTTTTGGAAATGAAAATGATATGTTTTTACCCTTATATCTTTGTATACAACCCTTATAAACTATTTTTATAGATTCCATAATGGCAACATTTTATACGCTTATGAACCATGAAATATAAAATATAAATAAAAATGATGCATAAATGGAAAATGGTTTATATATTTAATCATACATAAATATCTTGGGATTGGATATTGTTTTTATGAATCTTAAATCATTTAATAACAAATTTTTTTTTATGAAATATCATTTATGCCATTTTATGAAATACATGAAATATTATAATAATATATGTGTCTAACTCATGTTAAATGTTTCCAAAATGACATCAATTGACAGATAAATTGGAAATTTTATTAACATAATCATCCAATACAATTTACTTATGTATATATATCATTTTAATGTTCTTTATAAAACCAACTTTTTACCAATTTTAACATTAATAGTGGTAATGAATTACCAATACTAAAGGTCAATAATAATACATATTTTGTAAAAATGGAACATAAATGGAATTTTTTTGAAATTTCAATCAATTAATAATATTAATTTTACACCTTGGAGATTTTTATGATTTTTAAATATTTTAATAAAACAATATTTAACAATAAATATTTTTTATAGTTATTAATAATTCTTACATTAATGTCATCGATATAATAATAGAATTAAATTATAAACTTTTAACACCTACCTAATATGTAATATAAATCAATAAATTCATGGTACACTTTTAATAACCTAGACATTATAATTTTTTGTGACTTTAAAATAATTTAATTGTTTTATAATTTGGATAGGAAATGGTGTCGGCATTTTTATGAATTTAAAATAGTTATTTCATCATTAAAAATTAAAAATAAATTTAAATGATAAAAATAATTTTCCTTTAAAATAAAAAATTAAAAAAATTATTTTTATGTGATACCAATATTATTTTAATATTTATTTAAATAAAGAGATTGCGTTTTTTGACATTATGATTTCTTAAACAAGACAGATTTTTTATCTCTGAAGAAATATGTCAAAAAATTAAGTTAAATTAGAATATTGTATAAGTATGTTTAGACGCAATCATAATATATATTAAAATTAACTATTATAGTTATGATAGTCAATATAATATTATTTTTAACTTTAATTACCTAATTTACCCTATAAGAAGTAATAATAGTTAACATTTTTTTATAATGACTACAAATAAATGTGAAATATTAAAAAATGGAAAATATTAATTCTAAAAATGGAATAAATTCTGCAAGATTAAATTTGTATAAATTTTATATATCAATTTTTATATAACCATTTAATACATAATGGATAGACGTTTTTAGAAAAATGAGTTTTTATACCCATCAGTAAACTTATTCCAAAAACCAGAATACTAATAAATCAAATGTAATTTATAAGAATATAAATAATTAATTAATTGTAAATGTTTTACACATATATTAAATTAAATGGAAATTTCTAAATTTTAATGAAAATAAACTTCTATTTTTATAAAAATTAGTATTTTTATGTATTTACTAATAAATCATTATTTCTGAAAAATCCAAATATTTCACCTTATCGAATATTTGATATGATGATATTAAAATATTATGTTAATTTTATAGAATATAATTTTAAAAGAATAGATTAAATAATTAAAATATTATCTCTAAAAAAGATATAAAATACAATTTTGAAGGAACTATATTCTTGAAGAATAACATGACATTACAAAAATATAATTAATTGTTAACTAATAATTTACCAACACATATTTATTATTTAGTTGAATTATAGATATAGATATATATATAATTCATAATTTTTTTATTCATATTCACACAATCAAATTTAAATATTAGGTTGTAACTATAACTTTAAAATAATAATAATATGTGGTTTGTTTAATATCTATGTTTCAAGTTGTATACACTATCAAATGTAGAGTTCTATAAAAACTAATGGGATATTTCATTATCCTTATAATTAATAAAATTAATCCCATAAATATATATTTATCTTGGTAATCAATGCTTTTAAATTTTAAAAAACAATTTTTGAAATATCGCAACACATAAAGGGTTAATAAAATATAATAGTGAAATGAGGAAAAATAAAATAAATAGGATATCTTGAATAACACATTAGGGATTCTATATATGAGAACAATATTGGGAAGTGAAAATATAGCCATGGAGGAAAACTTATGTCCCAATAATTATGGGGTCTGACATAGAAATTTGATAACAATAATGCGTGTGATCATTAAAATGTTAATGGAAACCACACACTAAAAAATGTGGTTGGAAAGAAATCATAAATTCATCATAAATAGAAATAATATTACGGAATTTTGGATTCAACATTCCTTTATTGGTTTTTATGAATTCATTCACTATATAAACTATGAATAAATGGAATTTTACTTAAATGGAAAGAATATGTAAATAGATTAATAAATTTACACTAAGATATCTTCATTTTCTCTAATAAAACAGTGATTAAGATGATATTGTTCATGCCTGAAGAGTTAAAATCAACTTATAATGTGCCACATAATCTATAAAAACATTGAAATATATATTAAATTTATTTATAAATTATCCAATAACAAAATATTTAGCCAAAGGTAAGATAATATCATCAACTTGAAGACCTTTAAATGAAGAAATAAATCATTAATTTCATAAAAATAACATTAACACCCAAGAATAAAAAAATAAAATTCCATAAATAATTAATCATATATAACCAATATATTTGAAACTGATGAATATTTTAATAGTTTTAGTTATTTCATACTTTCAACTCACAACCCAAATAATATAACATTATTCTTCTTATATAATCCATTAGGTTGAACGAAAGGATAAAAAATAAATCAACGAAATAAGAGGTATCCAAAAATATAAATATTGACATTAAAATATATTTATTTAAATCCTAAAATGGGGAGACTCTACCTTTTAACTTTTTATGAATCATAAACTTATACAACCATGATAAGATAGATATATAAAAATATAACCTCACCTGAAATATCCTAATCTTCAAATGTATCAAAACCATATTCTGATAATATATTTAAGGATAGATCCTTAAACCATAATTTAAAAGAATCAATTAAAATTATCACACTATTTTCCTATTGAGGATATTTAAATGTTTATATTTTTTGGGAATTTTGTTATATATATTTCATAAAAAATTAATATATAAATATTTTTAAACATCAATTTATTATATTTCATCCAGGAAAAAAAAGATTTAGTATAAATAATCTTTTATTTTATAGTAAAGAATTTTGAGTTTCAACATTAATTATTCATTTTCTATAGTCATCATTATAACGTGTGAAAAAACATTTAAAAGTAAGGGATAAGAAAAAAATTATTCATGGGACATAGAATAAATATATACACCTGTAAAGTGAAAAACATTAAAACCTATAAATTTTTTACCTTTATCAAAATAAATTTTTTATTTAATAAATCATTTTTAAATGAAATCACAATATTTTCTCAAGACAACACTTATTATCAAAAAATTGAAAATGAAAACCCCTTTAGAAAAAATAGGGAATCAAATTCATAAAATATTTTTAGTAATTTAAGAAATAATTATATCGTAGGTATATACACATGAGAAGACACCTTGGTTTACACCCTCCTTATATCCATTAACATAAAGAGAAATACCCATGGAATTGGATAGTTATATCGAGTTCACTTATCTTATAAGATTTACCAATCACACTTTTCCTAAATGATAAATTGGCCATATTAATAACCGTATATATTTCCCAATTAACATATCATAAATTCAACATATTTGTCATTTACCTTTTCATCTTAAATCATTTTAGAATCTCTTTTAAAGTAATATGATAATTCCTTATGTACATTTAAGAACTATTACCTTCAAAAAATCATTTTTATTATATAATTCTCGAAATATTTGAAGAAGTTTGATTTTATTTTTATACAAAATAGTATCATATAAAGGAAGGAATAAATTATGGTTATTGTAGTGAGAACGTTTTATTGATATAATTGGTAAAATATAACAATCCAAATTATTTTCAAAAAGAATTTTTAACAGTATTTTATAAAAATTGTAAAAGGATTTTAATAAAAAACAATGAAATAAATTCAACCAAGACATCTTTTTTCAATAATTATTCATATATATATATATATTAATTAAATAACTTTGAGATTATTGAAATGAAAATAAAAATATGTAGAATATAATTCCTTAAAATAGTTAAAACATGGTTGAAAAAGTAGTGTCTATTAATTGAAGCATGGATAATTACCTAGTTCTTTTATCATCATAAATAATAATATTATGATAATTATAAATATTATTAGGATTCTATTTCAAGATTATTATTCATTTTATTGTATTTATTACAGTTTTATATTCAATTAAATTATCATTTAAGTTCCCGTATAATGTTTTGATGATTTTATGATCTCATATCAAAAATGAATTTAGTAGGATGTCTACGGCAAATGAGTACATTATTACATAATATCAAGAATAGTAAGAAATACATATTTATAATTTTTCTATAGTAATTATACTTTTAAAATCATCCATGAATGGTTGTTAATAAAAATAATCTATGTTACAATCATACTGATTGTAGGATATACATATGCTTGAGTAATGATTCAATTTAAAAATGGAAACGAGTTAATGATTATAAATATTAATTTAACTATACAGAATTTTTATCATATAATAAATATACTTTTATATATTTAAATACACCTATATATACCATCCATGTAATGTAGTAATGTAAATTGAATCCCATATCCTTTTGAATGTTGTTATCCACATGTATTCATGAACAATAATATACTGTTTGAATTGATTTAAAGGAAATAAAATAATTGATATAATTATTTTAATAGTGATAATTTTTTTATTAATATTATATTTATTCATTAAATCTATCATTATACTAAACAATATGTGTCAGTGAGGTAAAAGGATTAAAATTGGTCATTGATGTGGTATTCTATTGCAACACATTAACAATGATTTCAATTTGAATTTCCTAGAAGAGTGGATGGATATATTATATTATATTCAAAAAATAAATTCTTATAAACTTATATATTATTATTTCTTTATTTCAGAATATTCTATGTGATTATATGGAGGTAAAGGTAGAAATACAACTAAAACATTTGGTTAAATGTTACACCACTTCTTCTTACATCTTCCATAAATTTACAACTTAATACTTAAAATTAAGGTATTATTCTCTAAATGTGACATATAAATCATGGTTATTGAATATATTAATATTTTTGGGTTGGAAAAGGATAATTTAGTGTGATAATACATTCCGGGGAAGAGAGGAGAGTTCTCCTTTTATAAGTGAGAAAATTGGCCATCGTAAAATTTTATAAATTAATAAATGAATATAATATTTTTTATATTCATTTCACTCAAAATTTATGTAATTATAATTTACAATAATTATAGTACTAAATAGTCTCATGTATTTAATATTTTTCAGGTCTATATAAATTTCTCACCGTTGTCTCTTTTCTTTTAACCTTATTAAACCTTTTGAGAATTATGATGATAACAATATTTTTTACTCTATAGAGGTTTATATAGTTACTATAAAGGAAAAATGATAAATAAAAGAATGATGGAAGTTATATTAACTGATAATTTATTAAAATTTCAATATATTTTTTTATAAATTTGAAATCATTTAATAAATTTTTTTATAAAAGATAATTTATGACATTTTAGAAATACACAAAATATTATAATATAATAAGTTTATAACTCTTTCCAAACTTTTGAAAAAAACATAGAATTGAATAATAGAGGATATTGAGTTAATAGAATAGTATGGTAAATTTTAAATAGGTTTATATGTTATTATAAATAGTATCTATATGGTTTAACCCCTCAGATAACAAATTTTATCCCTTATAGTAGAAATGAATTTTCAATGTTAAAGGGAAATAATTTTAATTATATGATTACAATTGGTTCATAAATGGATAGGGTATGATATTTAAGATAATTTATCATCATAATTTTTTAATTTTTTTCAATGACTTTGAAATCATTTAATAAAATAATTTGTAACTTAAAATATCATTAATGTCAGTTTGGAAACTATTGATTTCATTTTACTTTAATGTCATCAATATATTAATTTAGTTTTAATATAAACATTCCATCCAACCCTAATAGATCATATTTATTTATAATATTTTTTGTCACTATAAATAACCAAAATATATTAGTTTTAGTGTTTTTAAATTATATTTCTTTATTTTTATACTACTTGAACATGAACTGTCTGAGAGTTTTATATTAATTATAATTAATTATTTCAAAATTAAAATTTAAAAATAAATATACATGAAAAAAATATGGTTTAAATAATAAATTTTTACTGAAAATAATTTTTCTTACCCCTTTCATAAAATTTTCATGATATCATATGATTGTGATTGATATTTTTGACATTATATTTTCTTTAGACAATATAAATGTAATATTAAAAAAAATTGAAATTTTTTGATAAATATTTATCATTTATGAGGATGTCCTAAAATAACCTATAAAAGTGAATAAATAATTTTTAATTGTTTTTTTTAGTCCTAACCATTTTATTATTACCCTTAATTACATGAGTTATACCTACCAATGAGAAAATATTATCTAAGATTACTATTCATGATAACCTGAAATAAAAGTGACTTATTTTCCATATTTTATCGTCCATTTGAAATATATTGAATCTATTTATCAATTATCAAATCCTATAATTTTCCAAAATAAATTTTAATATAACTGTGTAAAAAACATTGGAAAATAGATTTTAGGAAAAAGGGTTTATAAGACAAAAAACCTATTTGTAATTTAGGTATAGTTGAGATTAAAATGTTATTAAATATATATTATCTAATTAAAGAAGTTAAATTTTACATTGAGATGAAATTAAAAATCATAAGAAAAGGTTTTTGTGTAAAATAAATGATAATATTTATATGATTATTATTTTACACTATCCACTAATAAATCAATCATTTCCAAAAAAACACAAAATTTCACCCTATAACAATTTTTTATGATGATTTATAAAATTATGATCATATTACCAAATATGTTGTATAAAAAATCAACACATTTATTATAATATTCATTATGATTAATTAATAAAAACCATTTCTGAATATAGTTTAATATTAATGAATATAATCACTCCAATAAATTTTATGTTATTATTTAATTAGCCATAATAAATTGATATTATTGAGAAGGAAACTTATTTATATTTCATAATTTTATTATTTTTACTCATACATTATAATTTAACTTCATGTTCATAACAAAAAAAATTTATTTATAATAATTTATGGTTCATTTAAGCTTGGTGTTTCTTGTTTTATAAGCAATTAAAAATTATGTTCATTTAATTAAATGTTGGATATCTCACTCCCCCATTTTGAAAAAGGTTTCGTCTTAAGCTAAACATGAAATAAGTAATGTTATTTATACCCTTGAAAATACCATTGATGAAATCCATCATTACAGGATTGGTAAATAAAAAATCCTCTTGAAATGAGGGAAAAAGAGATACAAAGTTAATCAGGAACAATAAATAATAAGAATAAAAATAGGATAACATTATAGAGATGTTAAAATATAAAAATGGAATAAAAATAAATATATAAAAATGATAGATCTTTATAGAAATCATTTATCTAATGATTGTTTGTGATCTTTAGAGAGTGAATGACTATAAATATATATATAATGGAGGTGTAAAAATATCATCAATTCATAAAAATGAATGTAATAAGATAATTTTTTTTCTGTCCTTATCCATTTCAAACAGTACATGAATTCCATTATAATATAATCTAAAAATATAAGGAATTGTACTTACATTAAAAGTGTATTTTAATCCTTTAATAAATTTATACCACTATCAAAAATCTTCCATCGATCGATATGTATTTAACATGAATTTGTTTCATCCCTGGAACAATTAAATCAACTTCTAATGGATCACATAATATTTATATGGATAACAAGATATCCAATCATTCATTAGACATTAACAGAAACTAAAATAGTTGTAACACATTATGATAATATATAAAATTTATAAATATTCAAATGAGGAAATAATACAACAATCTCAAAAGTAATTATCAATGGCACAAATGGATTATCATTGATAATTCTATATATAATTAACCATTTATTCTTAATAAAGTCAACAGATCTCTGGGTTTTAACATCAAATGTGATTTCCTACCTTTTATATTAGAACCCTGAAAATGTGATTGTGTTCTTTAGAAATAATCTTTCATGTAAGACATATTGTTTATATATACATCTACCCAATAATATTTCTCCAAAAATTTCATTAACGATTTTAAAATCCATACATTTAAAATCTCAAAAGGGGTGTCAAGGAAAATGAAATTTTTATATATATGAATTACATAAACCCATGACTGTATCTATAAATCATAATATATCATCACATGCAAACATCATAAGCTCTAAAATTTTCTATACATTTATCTTATACAAAATTTAAAGACCATCCTTAAAAAATCAATAAATTTACTCTATAAATAAGAGTTCATTTCATTTCATTCAGAGGATATTTTACTGTTTTATGATTCAGAAAAATTTGTGATTACAATTACATAAAAAACTAATATATAATAATATGTATGATTCCTTTTAGTAACCATTTTTTCCACAACAATGAACATTAATAAAAAATCACATTATCTTTCAAGAGAAATATTTATGATTTTCAACATGATTTCTTATTTTTTTTCATTCCCGTCCTTATAACCAATGAAAAATAAATAATAAAAAGGTATGAGTAAAAAAATCAGACAAGGATATAAAATAATGAAAATAGATAGAAATTTGAAAAAAAAATTTAAAACCCATTAAATTATTACCATTATCAGAATATTATTTAAGCATATGAAATAAATAATATCCAAATGAAAAGCACTAATTTTACTAAAATAAGATTATAAACCTTGGGAAAAAATAGAAACCTTATTAGGAAACATTTATAATATTGTTAATATATTATGTTTTGTTCTTTCAATAATAAGTAGATCCCAGTTCATTCAATTTGAGAAAGAACTTGAGTATACTTCCTCCATTTCTTTGATGACATGGAATATTACTATTAGTATTATAAGGCTTTATTTGGCACACTAATCATAGATGGTGTATTGGGATCACCAACTGTACATGATATATCATGATAATAGATCACCATATATATTTATAAAGTATCATATCTTGATTAATAAATTTTATTCTTTTATCTTTTCATCATTAACCCTTGGAAATAATATTTTGAAAATGCATTAAAATGTTTTTTGGAGAATGAAATATTATTCCCATTTTAAAAACAATTTTTAAAATATAAGTACCCTAAAAAGAGAATAAATATGATTATTTAATAAAATATAGAATCATTTAATGGAATTAGTAAATAATAATGGATGTTGAATTATGAAAGGACGCTGACACTATATATACTAACAAATAACATTCTTTTTTCATTTTAAAAAAAATTCAAAACATTCCATATAGGAGATAGAAAAGAGTTACCTTTAAAACGATTGAAATAATGTAATAATTAACATAAATATACCTTTAGAAATAATTTATTTCCACATAAATATATTATAAATATAATTTAAAAAATATAAACATGGATGAAAAATATTTAAAAATAAACCATCAAAACATCTAAAACTAGTTTTTAAAGCTATAAACACCCTACCTTGATTCTGAATTGTTATATGAAATATTTCACATCATGAATAATATAATTAATTTTTTTATTTCATAGGAATTATTTTCTTTATTACTATTAGATATATTTATTTTATTTCCATTTTATATTCAACAAACTAATCATTTCTATTCATGTCGGATGATTTGAAAAAATTCAACTCATATGCCCAAATTGAATTTTGGAGGATAATAATATTCAATTATATCATTACTTCACCGTATAAATAATAATATAGATGAAATATTTATCATTAAGTGACATTAATTATACTTATAAACCCATCTATAAAAAATGGTAATAAAATATAAAATATATTACAATCATAGACATTGTGGGACAATCATAAAGTATGAATAATTATTAAAATTTTCAAAGAATATGAAATAAATGATTCAAGTTTTATTATATCATAAAATTAATAAATATTTTATTTTATATTTTAGACACTTATATAAACCAATCGTGTGACATGGTTATGAAAAAATAATTCTGTCATATTTTGAATGTAGTAATTTAAAAGTATGTGTGTTTGATATTATCAATTATCAATGGATGAAACTGTAGGAAAAAAGGTGATATATATCCTTTTATAAAGTTATTTATTCCATGGATATCATAGATATAAATTAATTCCATCATTTTAACCAGTTAATTGAGGTGGTGATGGAAAATGAATTACATTGGTTCACGTGGTTGTAGACTTCCATATACATGAATAATGGTTTGATTATCCATGTGATGGAATATGAAATAGATATTTATTATTAAACTAAAATAAGAAAATATGTGTGTTTAAGATAATTATTTTATAATCTCATCATGTTTTTAGGTGAATTGATGGAGGGGAAAGTTGAAATAGAAAAAAAACATTCTGTTAAAATCATAACTTATTCTTCAGATGTTCTCATTTTTCATACAACTTAAATCCCAATAAAGATTGTATTCTGAACAAAATAAAACCCATAAATTTTTTTGTGGATTATAGTATTGTATTTAGTGTATTATATGTTTGAGATAGATTCCTGAAATGGTGTGAGTAAGAGAGGAGTGGATTATTCCATTAATGATTGAGGGTAGTGGTATTCTAGCAATTTATCATAGTAATCAAATAATATAAATTAATTTTCACATTCATATGAATAATAATTTTTATAACAAGAATATATGATTATTATGGGTCTATATAATCACATTAAATTAAATTTTAACATGTGTAGGTTATGTTTTCAATCATATCTATTTTTTAACACCATGTAAAACCTTTTAAAAATTATATTTATATAATTGTTTTTATTCGAATTAATATGTTTCAACCTCTCTACAACTGGATTTGGACCATAGGTAATTGAATATATAATCTTATGTTTCTAGTTTAAATTTGAATCACTAGGTTTCCTTCATTGTAGTAGAATTTTCTATGTATACTTTTTTATTCTATCTTTATGAAAAATTTGAGGCATGCTCTTATTTCACCATTAATTCTAAATATTGTGAAAATCTGTGTAGAATTAAGAAAAATACCTTAAGATGTAACCATGGATGTGAGTTTGAAACTCATGACATTGTATCTTTTTTATAAAAATATGGCTACAAAAATATCATTTCTTCTCCTAGGACCAAAATTTTGAATTATTTTATATAAAGGTGAAATATGAATCTTTACGAAATTTCATGGACTGTGATCAATGAGTATTTCCTTCATTGTAAATTTTAGGCAAAATATATGAATACAAACTAAAATATAACAAATATAGTTTTCATTATAACTTTATTAATGAATACGCATTAAGAGTTATAATATATTAAAAATTTAATTTATAATTCCTTTAGTGTTTTTATGAAGTAATTATTCATAAAAACAAGGATAATACAGAAAAATTTTATTCCACGAGTGATGAATGAATTTTCCTTGGTTGTTCATCCTCTAGTAAATCATTAATGGTTTTTAATAAAAGTATTGTTACTATATTTTAAATGTTTTCATTTCATATTTTATGAGATAGATCCATGTTATCCTTAAACCCCTTTATAAAACCATTATGATGATTTCCCAACTCTAATCCTTATTTCCAATCATTTTTAAAATTCTATAATGAAATCAAAAAAATAATAAAGTTATATGGAACAACCCAAACCCGAATAAGTTGATGACCATTAAGTAAACTCCCATAATTTTCCTAGAGATTTTTGGCCTCATTAATATCATCCTCTAATTGTTTTATTTGGAGAGTTAGATACAAGAACATAGACAATATATTCTCTTATAAATCTATTTGGATATCAATCATTATTTCCTCAACATGAACCTAAAATCAACAATGGTGAAATTAATTATGAATTTTGGGTGAGGGAAATGCATGAAAAGAAAAATAAGTTGGATAGAAATAATATCTGGGAAAAAGTAGTTATACCTAAATAAACCCTATCCATTGTCACTAAATGGGTATTTATGTTCCATGTAGATGAGTTAGGGAACATATAAAAAATAATTAATTGTCGGTAATATAAAGATATAGTCAACAAGAGGGTATTATAAATGACGAAGCCATTGAGCTGATGAATAGACTTGAATCAATCATAATACATATTTCCTATACTACACATTATGATTATAAACTATATCATGTGTAGTTCAAAAGATAATTGCTAAATGATGATATAATTGAAGATTTTTTTTGAAAAACATTAAAATTTCAGAATCCCCATATTCAAAATCATGTTGATAAATTATAATAATACTTATAACTTTTAAAATAATATAACAAAGCATGGGATTATTTTCTCACCTATTTCCAAATTTATAATGGGTTTTTAAAAGGTATTGATTATTCTACTCTGTTTGTAAAAATAATATAAAAATATGAATTAGTACATCAAATCTATGTTGATGATATTATATTTGGATTTTATAAAATCCTTATGTGTAAATATTTTATAAAAATGATGAAAAATGATTTTAAATTGAGTTTATTGGTTTATTCTTGTTCATTATATTTTTTCAAATCATTCTATATAAATATGAAATTATTTTAAGTCAAATTCAATAATATAACTACATTACAAAATTCTTCCATATGGATAAATCTAGAATTAGTGACAGTCCCATGAGTAACACTTCTAAGTAGGATCTTAATGAGGATAGATATGCAGTTCATCAAACTAGTTTTAGAGAAATCATTGGTATATTTATATAACTAATTATTAGCTAACAAGATATTATATTTAATGTGTATATTTGAGTTTTATTTCATGAAAATCCAAAAGAATCAAATTTCCAACTATTAAAAGGATTTTCAAATACCCCATATATACAACTAGTATATGATTTTTCTATCCTAGAGAAAAATAATTTGACTAAGAAAGTTATTCAGATGTGTATTTTTATGGATTTACATTATAGAGAAAATGAACCTCGGGAACATGTCATCTTTTGGTGTGGTATATGGTATCAAGGGATTTGTAAGAAGAAACGTTCTATGGCACCGCCCACTGTTTGGAAGAATACATAGGTGAAAGGACTTGTTGTTTTCTAATTTGGTGGATGAAAGACATTATTATAGTGTATGGATATTAATTCAGACACATCAAATTAAAATGTGACATCAAAAGTGCTATTATCATTTTCAAAAATATTTTGATTCATTATAGGATAAATGATATTAATGTAAGACATCACATTTTTAGGGAACATTTTCAAAATGATAATATAATACATGAATTCATATTATATGAACATTATATATATGATATTTTTACAAAACCATTGAATTAATAGAGTTTAAGATATATCAAAAAATAATTATTAATGATAAATTTTGGTTAGTTAGTAATGTTAGATAAGTTACCATTGACAAGTAACTTTAGAAAAGTAGCCACTGGAAAAATCACCATTGATGAGTAACCTTTGGGATTGATCCATTGAACACATCACAAGTATCTATTTTCAAACCATCTCAAATTTTAATATTTTCTACCATTTATAGTTATATATGTCAAATATTTATTCTATTTATAATTTTTTTTTATTTTAAAATATTTTAAAATATTTTATTATTTAGATTCTCTTAATGATAAACCATATATTATAATTTTGAGTTATACATTATTGAACCTACTCCATTTATAATATTTTACATTCCCTTTCACTCTTAAACTTCAATCCTCCCATTCCCATGAATTAGTTTTTTCTAAAAAATGGTGAGAGTTAACCATAATAAAATATAATCTCCTAAATAATCATGTCTGGTTATGAAGTAAAAAAGAGAATTGAGTCGAGCTATTATTGGGTTGATGAACCAATAGATTTCCAAAAGTGCAGTGTCCTTGGATCAAATGGGTTGTAGAATGGTTTCATTGTAGTTTTTATTTAGTTTATAAGGTGATTGGGGACCATGAATGGGTAGGATGGTTTTCTAGAAATGAAATATTATTCTATCCAATGTTGGCACATTAGTTTTATTTTTAAACTATGTTTAGTTTTTTTAATTAAATTTATTTGATAATTAGAATGTTAGATCATAAAAATATAACATTTTATTTAAAGGAATGTTAAATGTCTCTAAATGAGACTCATTAACGAGTTTTTGAATACTATCATGGCACAATACCCTGGGAAAGTGAATCATTATGTTATGAAAAATATTACCTATAACTTACTAGTCATTATACTCTAAGAAGGAATAATTATACTATGATAGATATAGAATGCTAAATTATTTTTAATTTTTTTCTTTAATTTTATTTCCCCAAAAAGGTGATCTAATCCTATAGATCTTCTTAATAGACCCATGAACATAGTGGATCCTATCATGATGAATGATGAGATGGTGGAATACACTAATGAAAAAAAAAGAGGTGTTTATTGTAGTAGTTTATGAGGCCGAGGATACCTTAGTTGAGGAGGGTAGTGACCCCTATATTCCAATGTTCATTGCCATGACATCTATCCCTTATAGAAATATAGTTTCTCTACCGTCTATATAAAGTATCCCAATTTATAAATATGATGATGATGAGACCCATGCCTCTAGTGATTTGAAAATCATTAGACATTATAAATGTTATAAGGAACTTGTATACTTTTTAGATGGTTCTGACGATGTTAATGATACTGATTATAGTAATTGAAATATTGGTGATGATGTTGAGGATGGTGATGGTAGAGGATATGATCCTAATGTTGCAAATTTTTATAGGGAACAATTACATCATCCATAATATACTAGTTATACAAATTCAGCTAAGTATTAAGATAGACCTATTTCAACCAGATATATCTATTTTGAGATATATGTTTCATAGAATCCTATTAGAGACACTGAATATACTATAGGGGAGAAAATAGTTTCTACTAAGGTGGATAAATACTCTAGTTCTATCAATGTTGGGCCTACTGATCTAACTTCTTCCAGAGTTTTAGTAGTTTCATGTAATGACTATGAGAAATTACCAAGATATGTTATTATAATTTGGACTCATTAGAGTCCAAGAATTTTTAGGAAGATATTGGAAATCTTTATGATTCCCATGATGGTTCTTCTTTGGTATAGGGTGAGGTGTCATCTAATGGGATACCTCAAATTGTTCCAGACTTCTTGGACTAGAAAATGATATCTTAAATGATAAGGGGGTATTATATAGAGCATGGTATAACTTCCATTTATGTTTTTCATGAGATATATCATCAGGGGTCTTTTATTAATCTGATTGACTATACCAATGAGATTCAACCCTTCCAATTAGATGTACATTCTAAACGATCAGATTCTTTAGTGGTTGTTATTCATACTGTTGAGAGATCCACTACCCCAGTCCCTTTATATTTTGTTTCAAGAGTAGATATTGATGTTTTTGCAGTTAATATTCTAAAAAGATTTAGTAGTATATTATGTTTTTAGGAACCTCAAATCACCCATTTTAAGCTTATGTTGTCCATTTTATGACTATGTTTTTTATCATATCCATACAAAGATGAATTTTTATAATCATGAATAGGAGACTGAAAATTGAATATTTTCTAGTCAGATGGGAGCCATGAGATCAGTGATGTATCATAGGATATCCTCCATTATAGTCATTTAGGATTCCTTGTTGAGAATTTTAGAAAGATTTCCTTCAGTGGAATCTAATTAGAGTTCTATACCTAATTTATTTTTAATTGATACCATGTTTATCTCATCTATATTCATAAATAAAGTCTATACTATGATGGGAGATATCAATTATTCTAATAAGGATGATCTATGTTAGTGTCTTCATCATGGTGTGAAATTATGTAAAATGTTAATGTAATAGTTAAATTATTTATAATGTGATAAAGTAAAATCACCAAGGATATTAAATATTAATTTTATGTGATATATACCAAACATGAGTTGAATTCCCATTTCATATTTTTAGATAAAAACCTTAGGATTCCCCATGTTATCTGGGTATTCAAGGAATTGGTCAACCCGTTGAAAGTGATAAATCCTATTCTTAAATTTTTTATGTAGGAAATTAAATATTTTTTATTTTCTACGGGGAGAGGAGGAAATTTTATTATGAATTTGTTAAGCATTATAAAGATACACCAATATGTATTTAGCAATGCAGTGGTAACTCCAGTGGTAATTCCCATGACATCCATCTCATTTGCACCTCCCAAGATCACTTTAACTTATCAGTACAATTGGTTAACTATATATATTTTGTAATCACTCTAAAAACACTAACAAATGGTTATCAAAGAGTTTAATACATCAAGTTTAGAACCCTAAACCTCTACATTCATTCCACAGACTTTTATCAATGGAATGATCCTACACAACCTACCAATTAAGATAATTGTGACACCAAATAAAAATTATTATTTTTATAGTGACTCCCTCGTGCATGGATAATAATGAAATGATCATGAAGTGTGTGATTGTATGAATATTGGATGGATGTTCACAAAAAACTGACATACATCATTTATATATGAATGAGTGGAGTACATCGAATATCGAGATCCATTCCTAATGGGAGAGAAGAGAATATTGCAACAAACATTTATTGTATGATTTTTTGAGAAACAGCTTGAGCTCCTCACTATTCCAATACCAAGGACTCATGATCATCTAGATTATTAAAAATCATGTTGAGATTTATTTTTTATCACACTTTATTTTTTTCTTATAACTTTGGAGAATTTTGTTGCTTGACAATTATATCTACAAAGAATATAATCTTCACTAGAACTAAAGAATACATGATATTTTATTATATCAATGTTCATGTCCTTACCCATGATTTTTCATGAAGTGGTCCTTTTATGCCCAGTGTTGGACTTACATCCCATTATAAATATGGAATAGACATTGGCCTTGGTCATCTATTAAGATGTTTTTTGTAAACTTCATCCATTTTATGGATCATATTATTATTTTATAATCATCATGGATACATGTTTTTTCCATGGAGAGGGGGCTATGTTACAACATGACATAGAACCCCTTGTTTATTTCATTGTTTTACTTAGTTTTTTATTCATTTTTAAATATTTAATCTGTATATTTTTTAAAATATGAATAAAACATATACTTTGATAGTTAGTATTTAATCTATTATAAATTATTATTATTTAGAGGAAATTGATTAAAATAATTTAATTCAATTTCCAATATTAATTTAGAATATAACTAATCAATCTTTTAGAAATCTTTTAAAAGAACAATATTTTATCAAACTACTATTTTCAATAAATTAGATTTTTTTTAAATTGGGGTATTATATTTAAACAAATTTACAAAATAATATTTATAGGGATGTAGATTTACCCCCCATATTTATTTACTCACTCTCTCCAATATGAGTTTTACAAGATAAAATATTAAATCATAAAAATTAATCTAAAAATTATATAAATGTATTGATGGTGGGAAAAAAACTATTGTTGCCATATATGTTAAAATAGAACATTAATTTTCCTTTTGGTGAAAACATTATGTATGGAATATAGAAAAGTATTTATTTTGATAACCATTGAATGAAGTAAAATTACATAATATGGAATTGTTAATTTTCTCATTCCCAAATTAATATACTCATAAATTAAATTTAAGAATATAGACATGGAATAAAAAGACATATAAATAAATATTTAAACATTTAAAATGTTATTTGTTAAAATAAAAGTCTCTTACCTTGATCCTGAGTCACCACATGTATTCCATGTCAACCAGGATAAAACATTTAATAACATTCTAATTATGTAAATTTTTTTCTTGTTTATTATTATTTTTATTTCACTTATTATTATCTCATCTACAATGGATTAATAATTTATGCTTCTGGCTGCCGTTTTGATGATATTTGACTTGTATATCCAAAATGAAAAATGAGAGTTGTATATGGTAAACGAGGACATTATTATATATTCCATATATTAATAATAATGATATAATTATTATTATTTTATATCAATTATACTTACAAAAACAAATATGAATGATGGTAATGAAAAATGAACTATGTTATAATCATGCAGGCGGTAGGTCATACGTACACATGTGTAACATTTATGATTTTCAACAAACAAGATAGAAAGATGGTAAGTATTGTTAACTATTTTATGAACTATTATTATATATAGAAAATTATATAATTACACTAATTACACCTATATATAGTATCTATGTGATTTGGTAATGAAAAACAAATCACATTGCTTCACGAGGTTGTAATACACACCTATGTATGACTTGAGTTATCATTATTCAATTGATGGAAATGAATGAAATTAGGTGTTGTATTATCAATTTATAATGATAAATAGGTCTTAACTATCATATAATTACCTTTTTTGACCACACTTGTTTTGATAATCCTAATTATGCTTTCACATTCATTGATAATCGCAAATAATGTTTATCTACACATTAATTCTTTCAATATATGAAATTATATTTGATAATAATATTAAAATAATCTCTGAAATATGTTAATAAATTTTTATCTATGTTTATATGAACTTTGAAATAATTCTAACTCAATAGGAATATGTGTTACATAGAACAGAAAAGTGTTATGTCCACTAGTATGCACATAGGTACTGATACAGACAAACAGAGCCCTACTGGTACTTAGACTACTGATAGACAAAGGTTACCGATAGACTGAATACACAGAGTCACTAAAACAGAATAGAGCTACCGGTATGTATAAGTCCACCGGTAAGCATGACACGGATAGATCATGTCTACAGATAGAAGTGGAGCTACCACTAGTGGTACAAACGAGCCACCACTCTGCACAACCTGCTGATACAAAGTCTACCGATGTGGAATTCCACAATTACATAAAGTTCAACGATGAAAAAGTCCATCGATATTCACATTAGCACTAGAACAGAACAGAGATCCCAATAAAAACATGCTACCGATACAAACAAGCTACACATACAAACGAGCTACCAATACAAACAATCTACTGATACAAACGAGCTACTGATACTGACGTGCTACCGATAGACCAAAGCTACCGATAGAATGAGTCACCGGTATAGAGAGCTAATGATACATGGATCGACTGCTACCGATATAAGGAGCTACCGGTATAATATCAAAGAGATACCGATATGAGCTCACTGCTATACAAAGTCCACCATTACATATCTACCAACAGAAGGCTACTAATGAAAGACTTAACCAGTCACTAATTCTTAAACTCTATACTCTGACAACATTATTTATTTATTATGAAAATGTAATATTTGATGATTTTAATGCAATTAATGTTATTTAATGTTAGTTTCTGGCATGTCAGGGAACCGTACCTCGTACCTATAAAAAGGTAATCATTACCATTGTCGGAGCTGAAAACTATAAAAGGACGGACAAAGATTAGGCAGAATACAATAAGAAGGCACGTGAAGTGTGCGAAATAAGGGATGTAGAGTGCTAAAAATTGGTGCATTATTACAGAAAAGAAAGGCTACACCCATATAGGAATAACACTGGACATACACGAAGCCATTCATTCTAGTGGAGAACACAAGCTTCACCATATCCAAGAAGTGAAGGACTACAACTAGCACTTCATACACTCAATCTGATCAAACTGAACTTGAATAAAATGACCCAATGTTTTTCAGACAAAAACCAGAGAAGGACTTAAAACCATTACTAATCAATCAAAGAAGTACATAGTTTCACTTCACATAACTAGAGCATTCTAAAACTCATATATACTCTCTTAGTGATTCATTTATTTTCATTTCAAGAAGTGTGTGTGCTCTGTATATTTTATACTCACACTGTCTCCTGTGCTAAAATGGAAGATCTCCAAATCCTCACACAAACCTTCCATAACTCTCTTGTATCCCACAGTATATTGTGGTAGATGTCAAGTAAGACCTTGATATCTTGTGTCTTGTTGTTTTGATTTCGAACGTAGAATTGTGGTAGAGGTCTTAGTACCTGGATAGTCTTTGCATTGTTGTTTACCCTGATCCAGGGTATAGATCAAATTTATATAAACTATTTGAGAGGACTATTTCTCGGCTTGTTACAGAACCTCTTGGTTATATCTATTGTGAATCTTAGATTAACTCTAAATTATATTACATATTTTATTTTCCATTGAAAATTACTTGGAAATACAATTTTTTTAAAGTTACATTGATAGTTAATCTAGCAAGTGTTTGTAACTATTTTAAATCAGTAGGTTAGTTTCAAAAGCTAATTTTCTCTTCTAATTATGTTAACTGAGACCTAATCAATCATTTGAGAACCTAATCAAACTGTTATAGTTTTAAAAATTCACTACAGTTTAATATAGTTTCTAACTGGGGGATTTTTATAGAAATATTTTTAATAGAAATTTTAATTTGAACTAAATTCACCATGGTTTGTTTACTATTAATGTTTTTGGAACACTCTATTTTTCAACTATGATTTTAGTTGTGTCTTAAAGATCATAAATTTATGTTAGTTCTAAATTTTATTTCTTTAAAATATTTGCTAAAATATTTTCTAATATCGAATTATGGACATTATACAGGAAGGTGCTGCTACCAATAGGCCACCCTTCTTTAATGGTAAAAATTATGCACAATAGAAACATAAAATGAAAATTTATTTAGAATGTTTGGATTTTGACATCTGGACAGCTATAGAAATCATTATAATATTCCATAAACTTAAGGAACTGCTTGGGATAAAGCTACTAAGACTATATACAATAATAACTATAAATCTTTGAATGCTCTGTAGTGGGCTTTAGGAGATGAAATATTTAATTGCATATCTGCTTGTAAAAATGCTTTTGAAATTTGGGACACTTTGACTATTTCCCATGAGGGAACAACCAATGTTAAGGAAATGAGATTTAATACCAACACTATTAAATATGATAATTTTAAATTGAAGCATGATGAACCCATTTCTGACATGTATCTTATGTTCAATGATATTGTCTACACTATGACCACTCTTGGTAAAGATGTTCCTGCAAAAGAACATATCATGAGGATATTAAGATGTCTACTAGAAAGATAGAGAGGAACATCTGTTTCCATTCAAGAATCATGCGACATCAGAAAACTGCCTGTAAAAGAATTAATTGGTAAGCTAATGATGTTTTAGGAAGAGTTGAAGGTCAAAAAAGAAGAGGATGATGAACCAAGGAAGAAGTTAGTAGCCTTCAAGGCATCTGCTTCAAAGATTAAATAAAAAGGAAAATTTTAAAGTGAATGTGATAGTTCAAGAAGTGATGAGAGTTCATCATATAGTGATGAAGAGAAGGCTCAGATAGCCAGAAGATTCAAGAACTTATACTAGAAAAAGTAATTGTTCAGAAAATCAAATTACAAAGTAAAATATGATAACAACGGTCATTTGAAGATGGACTAGAAAAAGCCTGATAAGTGTGATGATATTGTCTGTTATGAATGCAAAAGAAAAGGACATGTGAAAGCAGACTGTCCAAAGTTGATGTTTAAGAAGAAACATGACAACAAGGACAAGAATTATAACAATGATATGAAAGCTACCTGGAGTGCTTCAGAAGACAACACAAGTGAGTCTGAAGTGTCTGATTCTGAAAATAATTGTGCCAATATGTGTTTCATGTCAAACACATATGAGGTATCATTGGATACTGCAGCTTTAAATTCATAATATTTTGGAGTTGAATCTGATTCTGAATATGAAAATATATCTATGTAGGAGTTATTTGAATACTGTAATATTCTAGAAGAAACCTCCAATGAGCTTAAGGAAATGTATAAAACCTTAAAGAAACAACATTCTCTAACCAGTTCTGATAAATCCTCCCTTGATATAGAAAAGGAAAAGAATCATCAATTACTGAAGGAGAATACTGAAATGAAATTGTCTAATGAGAAAGTGAGGAAGGACTTATAGAAATTCACAAATGGAAAAGATACACATACACAAATTCGAGAAAAACACATGGCACCAAAATATACCATTGTAATTGGATATCATCGCGGACAAAGATAGATCACTAAAACTATATTTATTTCTAAATCTGGTCATAATGAAGCTAGTTCTAGTTGTGGAAATTCATTTACTTCAACTAGTTATTCAATTGGATATAGATCATATAATGTTTATCTTTCAAAATCTATCGATTCTGTAAATTATATGAGACCCATAAGTCAAATTTGGGTACCTAAAACTTTTATTGCTAACATGTCTAGACTGAAGAAGATCAGGGTACCAAAATCATTTTCTACTTAAACCTATTTTGTAGGAGACTTGCTTGAGGAGTTTTCATAATAAGGTATGGTACCTGTACAGTGGATGTTCAAGGCATATGTCTGGAGATTACTCATGCTTCAAATGTTTAATCAAAGTTGATGGAGGCTGTGTCATCTTTGGTGATAGCTATAATGGATAAATCATCGGCCTAGGCCAGATTGGTAACACTAATTCAGTTTTAATTTCCTAATTTTTATTTTTTGATGGAATTAAATATATTATGTTGAGTATTTCTCAGTTATGTGATGATGGTTTTAGTGTAACATTTTAAAATGATTCTTGTAATGTATTTAACTCTAAAAATGTTTCAGTATTTTCTGCTTTTAGAAATGAAAATTGTTATGCTGTTGATTTGAATTCTATATCTAAACAAAACATTACTTGCTTAAATTCCTTTCATAAAGAGTCTTGGCTATGGAACATAAGATTAGGATATTTCAAAATCCATTCACATAGAAAACTGACTAGGAAAAAATTTGTTAGAGACCTACCTGAAGTTGAGTTCCCACATGTTAAAGTTTGTAATCCCTGTCAAAAGGGAAAGAAATATAAAGTTTATTTTAAATCAAAGAAAGAAGTTTCACATTCTCAACCTCTCGAGTTAGTTCACATGGATTTGTTTGGACCTTCTAGAGTTTCTAGTTTAAATGGGAAGCACTATTTCTATGTCTTAGTAGATGAATTTTCTAGATATACTTGGGTATATAACTTAGCTCACAAAAGTGAAGCTTGTTCTTACTTTATTAAATACTATAATTCTTTAGAAATCCTTAGTGGAATTAAGATTAAGACCTTGAGGAGTGAACATGGTCTTGAGTTCGAAAATCATGACTTTGAATCTTATTTCTCACACAATGTGTATAGTCACAACTATTCTGCTCCTAGAACACCTCAGCAAAATGGTGTAGTAGAAAGAAGAAATAGAACTCTACAAGAAATTGCAAGAACCATGCTTAATGAGTATGACCTGCCAATTTACTTTTGGGATTAAGATATAAACACAACCTTTTTTATTATAAATAGTGTCTTGATTAGACCTGTTCTTAAGAAGACCCCTTATGAGCTATGGAAGAATAGGAAACCTTAGGTTAGTTACTTCAGAGTTTTTGGTTGCAAAGACTTTATTCTCAATATGAAAGATAATCTTGACAAGTTTTCATCCAAGAGTGATGAGGGAATTTTACATGGATATTAAATCACTAGAAAAGCCTATAGAGTCATTAAAAAAAGAACCAAATGTGTGGAATAATCTGTTCACATCAAATTTGATGAAACTGATCCACATTAACTTAAGACTTATATTGAAAATATTGATGAAGACTTGTTTGCTCTAGACCTTAATGATAAAATCAATGAACTTGTTGTAAATACATCCAGTTCTGGACATATTCCAGAATCTGCTTCTGTAGAACCCGAACATAGAGAAGTGCCTGAAATTTCAAGTCCGACCTTTACTAGATCAACTAGGATTTTAAAGAATTATCCCTTGGATGCTGTTGTTGGTAACCTTGATAGAGGGGCAAAGACTAGAGATTCTCTATGAAACTAGGTTGAACATCAAGCCTTTCTTTCATAGTTAGAACCTAAAATTTTCCATGATGCGATCAATGATGAATTTTGGGTAATGGATATACAAGAAGAGTTAAATAAATTTGAATGAAACAATGTCTGGGAATTAGTAGAGACACCTAAAGACACTTTGACAATTGGAACTAAATGGGTTTTTAGAAATAATGCTGATAAATCAGGAAATATAGATTGAAACAATGCAAGGATAGTTGCACAAGGATATAGTCAAGAGGAAGGAATAGACTATTAGAAAACCTTTTCCCTTGTAGCTAGATTAGAAGCTATTAGGATCCTACATGCCTATGTTGCTCATCTAAATTTCATGTTATATCAAATGGATGTTAAAAGTGCTTTTCTAAATGGTTTTATAATTATTTATTTTGTTGTTGAAAAATCACCTAGATTTGCAATCCCCCATTTACAAAATCATGTTTTTAAACATTCGAAAACTTTATATGGTTTAAAACAAGCTCCAATAGCTTAGTATGATAGACTTAGTAAATTTATTATTTTAAAAGGTTTTACCAAAGGGATTGTTGATCCAACTCTTTTTATTAAATGAATTTTTAAAGATGTTTTGATAGTAAAAATCTATGTTGATGATATTATTTTTTAATCTTTTGAACAATCTTTATGTACTAATTTTCCAAAGTGTATGAAAAGTGAATTTGAAATGAGGTTAATGAGATAACTCAAATATTTTCTTGGATTTAATGTTTTCCAAAATGAAAATGGTATTATTTTGAATCAAAGTAAATATAAAAAGGATATTTTAAAACGTTTTGGTTTGGATAGTATTAAGGAATGTGATACACCTATGAGAAATGTTTATAAATTAGAAATTTATGAAACTGGTAAACTAGTGGATCAAACAAATTACATAGGTATGATTGGAACCTTTCATTACCACATTGATAGTTGAACAGATATTATTTTTAGTGTGTGTATGTAAGAAATATTTCAATATAATCCAAAATAATATCATTTACTTTCTGTTAAAATAATTTTTAAGTATCTTAAACATAATGAAAATTTAGGAAGGTTTTATCTGAAAGGATGGTCTTTGGAATTAAAGAGTTATTCAGATGATGACTTTACTAGATGCAAGATGGATAGAAAAATAACATCTGGAACATGTCATCTATTAGGAAAATCTTTAGTATCTTAGTGTTGTACGAAACAGAATTCTGTAGCTTTGTCTACTACTAAAGTAGTGTATATAGATACTGAGAGTTGTTGTGCACAAATTCTATTGATGAAACATAATATTTTGGACTATGGATATCAATTTAGACTTGTATCTATTAACTGTGATAACATGATTGTAATTAATATTTCAAATAACCATTTATCTAACACTAGGACTAAACATATTGATGTAAGGAACCACTTATTAAGATATCATTACCAAAAAAGTGATATTACTCTTGAATTTATAGGTACAAAACATCAATTAGATGAAATTTTCACCAAACCTTTAAGTTTGGATAGGTTAAGTTACATTAGACATGATTTAGGAATGATATATCACCATTAGATACCTCACCTTAAGAAACCATATTGTTATACCTCACCAGTATGAAACATGACTGTTATACCTCACCAGTATGAAACCTCACTGTTATACCTCACCAGTATGAAACCTTACTATTATACCTCACCGGTATGAAACCTCACTGTTATACCTCATAGGTATGAAACCTCACTGTTATACCTCACCGGTACGAACCTCACCATTAGTGGACCTCACCGTTAGGAATTCCCACCAGTATACCGTACCGTTAAGTATGCTCTATTTTAAACTTCTGTCTACCCGCTAGAATCTATATCATTTATACTTTACTTATTATATTTCAATTATTTATTTTACGATTCCTAAATGATAAAAGAAAAGTCTTAACCTATCTCGATCCACCTCGAGCCCCTTACCATCAGACCTCTCTCAAACCATCGAACCCTAAACCTCACGATTCAATGGAAAGAGTAAAGACACCTTAAATCAGTGGAAACGAAGATGAAACGAGTTCATAGAGATTCAAAGGCAAGTCTAGATGTGGAAGTGAGTTTATGAAACTCATGAATCCACATCCTGTTGAATGGAAGATATTAGTTGAAAGGGAGCTGTGCGCAAAATGGCTAATGTCAATTGAAACATTAGTTCTAGAAGTTCTCGAAGACTAGAAATGGATAGAATGATTTTCGAACAACAATGGACACTACTATCTGAAGCTAGAAAAATATTAATAATATTATGTTCGATTTGAGAAATCATAAGTCGAGAATAGGATGGTACTTGTTGTGAATGGAAACGAGATAGCTTTTTCTTCTATTGAGTGGGCTGAATGCCTGATGGTTCCACACAAAGGTGTTTTTGGAATATTTCTCGAAATCAGCACCTCCTAACAGTATTATCTTTATGTATGAAACTTATTTGGAAGAGCTAAAATGATATGTCACTCCTAGAATAGTAGTGGCTGTAGAAATGAGTGGAGAGAACCGGCTGAAGTTTACGTTCATTCAGTGTGTTTTAATTCCAAGGAGATGGGATTTTGGAACTCTTATATACCAGGATATTTAATTGATGCATCTGTTGAGACATGGTGTTAAGAGAAATTTGTGCAGGCTGTTAATGGTTCATATTGAGGATATGATAGGGGCAAATTCAAAAACCAATGCCTTATTCTCTGCCAAGTTGATCTCAGGGATGATCATAGTGAAAGGAGTATCTGAGTCTTAGGATGAGATAGTGGTGGTAAAGAACAACTACTATATCACAAGAACAATATGTAAGTATATGAAGATTAATTGGAATTCGTAGAAAAGGGAGTGGTTTATTTATGAGAAGAACATATATGATAAGTTAAATCATGTGGATCATCCTTTTAGTCCTAAGGATGTGAGGGATCCAAGTCTGGGAACAAATGAAGAAGAGCCACAATATAGTGATGACTCGGGAGAGGACGATTCTACTGCAGCAGCTGGAGGATATTCAGACTTGCATCCTAGCCTAGCTCCAGAAGTTGTGTCACATGAAAAGGAAAGTTATTTTTTGAACCTAAATAGTACAGAAAATATTTTGGGTGTAATCCATAAAGAGGCACCTATGGATGAGGAAGACCAGCAGAGAGCAGATCAGGAAGAGGTTGCTCGAGAAAATGAAGAAGAAGTTCATGCAGGTGAAGTATCTATTTCTATTATCTTGAGCCTTAGTCCACTAATTGGACATTCCCTAATGCCTACTAAAGATTTTGAGGAAGTTGACATACCTTTACCTATTCATGAGGAAACTCCTGATGTTGCAGAAATGGATATGGTTGTGAAATATACTTATGAGGAAGAAAGTGTTTTTGAAGATTATATTACTATAAAAGAGAATACACTAGTTGAGGGGGATCATCCAACCACGTTTGGAAATGTTTCATTGGATGATGAGTTTGAAGACTGGGAAGAGGACCCGGGGTTTGTAGTTTGTGGATTGGAATACCCAGATTCTGATAATTCGACATCCCTTCAGAGACCAAAAATCAATTATGATATTCAGTCTGAGATATTACCTAAAGATATGGTAAGAATACATGATCCGGATTAGTTAAAGTCTGATATCAAAATTATTTTTGTGGAATAAATAAAGAGAATGGAATATTCAATGGAGTCATCCATTCAAACTGTTATGGATGACTCTGTGACTAGTATAGTATCTAAAAAGCACATGCAGTTGTACCTGAAAATATGATCACTAGTTATGATCTTGAATCCCTTATGGATGAGATGAAAGAGACTTTGATGGCTTCTGTTGCTGAGTTAAAGAGTTTATTTGTTTTAGAGATGAGCAATCTGGAAATGTCTTTTAAAATCCTTATTGGTTGTAATGTATAAAACTTTGTGACAGATATAGTATATGAAGTCACATATTTCCAGAATCAGATGTCTTTCATGGAAAAGGATGTTGAAGTTCTAAAGAAATTAGTTGTCTCTCTAGAATCCTATATGAGTTCAAAATCTCAAGCAGACAAGGATTTGGCCTATGTGAAGAGTGTGATGAGCTAGATGGTTTCAGTTTTTGAAGGCTTTAAAAGGTCTATGGAGAATCATATCGGTGCCCAAGATTCTGCAGTGAAAAATTTTATTAGTGGGCTAACTAAGAGTTTCAACGAAACAATAACTTTTTCTATTGGTTCTCTTGCTTCCAGAACATCAGTGGATTTGGATCAGATTAGAGCTTTGATGAAGGAAGAGCTTGGTTCAGTATCAACTAGTGGCTCTGTGGACTCATCTGATCTGACCAAAGTGGTGAATTCTACTATAGATAGAACAAGAGATATCATGAAGATTGTTCAAGACTATAGGAGAGAAGCTTATGCTTCTTAGAAAGAAGTAAAAGACAAATTAGATTAATATTTCCAAAGGTTTTATACCAAGAATAATCTCAACAACCATTTCAAACATCTATTAGAAAAAATGAAGTTTCCTTCATTCAATCAAGAATTCAGAGAGAAAGTCAGCAAATTCAGAGAGTTGACCCCTGCACTGCACAAATTAATGGAAAAAAGGATGATTTCATTTCTGATATGGACATAGGAGGAGGAATCATTATGTATTTCAGAAATATAATGTTTCCCTTCTTGCATGTTGATGCTCAACCAGTGATTGTACCTCCAGCATTACCTACCTCTACCTCTACTACTTCTCCTATTCAGATGAGTCCAGCCCAAGACATTCATAGCCTTACTCCTATGATCATTCAGAGAGCTACACAGTACAGACTAGGAATAATTTCAGTAGCTCAGCCACCTATAATCATCTCAAGTGTTCTTAACCCATCACTTGCATCCACCACACCCTGAATCCTCTTCTAATTCCAAGGGTAAATCTCATTCTGAGGATAAGGATTGATCTGTGGCTAGTATTTTTTATATGAATCACTTGTATTTATTTTTCATTTATTTATGTATTTCTTTGTATCTGTTTGCTCCAGGAAATATATATGATCTTACTTTCTTTTACACTATGTTACATCTCTTCTCCTCTATTTCCTTCTTGTCCCAATTTTTGATTATCACAAAGGGGGAGAAATACTATCTAAGGGAAACATATCTGTGGGAGAAATAATATCTTTTATGACAAAAGGGGGGAGAATAATATCTTTTATGAGCTTAATTCATTTCCCTTTGGTACATTTCTTTTACAATTGTTTTGTAATATATTGTTTTCACTGATAAAATTGGATTTAATGCTATATTATCTGATACATTACCGAATATTTTGGGATTATAATATCATAAGTTGTGATTATCAAAATGGGGGAGATTGTTGACCTCACCTATTTTTATAATCCCAATTATTCTTTAACATACTTTGATAATCCCAAATAATGTTTATATATATATATATATTAATTCTTTCAATCTATGAAATTCTATTTGATAATAATAGTAAAATAATATCTGAAATATGTTTATCAATTTTTATCTATGTTTATATTTACTTTGAAATAATTCTAACTCAATATGCATATATGTTGCATAGAACAGATAAGTGTTAAGTCCACTGGAATGCACATAGATACTGATACAGACAAACAGAGCCCTACTGGTATTTAGTATACCGATAGATAAAGGTTATTGATAGAATGAATGGACAGATTCACTAAAATAGAACAGAGCTACTGGTATGAATACATCCACCGGTAAGCATGACACTGATAGATCAGGTCTACTGATAGAAGCAGAGCTACAACTACTGGTACAAACAAGTAACCAGTATGCACAAGCTGCTAATACAAAGTCTACTGATGTGCATGTCTACCATTATAGAAAGGCCACTGATGCACAAGTCCACCGATATACACTTTAGCACTGGAACATAACGGATCTAACAATACAAACAAGCTACCAATACAAACAAGCTACCGATATAAACGATCTACCAATACAAACAATATACCGATACAAATGAGCTACCGATACAGACGAGCTGCATATAGACCAAAGCTACCGATAGAAGGAGTCACTGGTATATAGAGCTACTGATACATGGAGTAACTGCTACCGATAAAAGGAGCTACCAGTAAAATATGAAAGACCTACCAATAGGATCCCACTGCGATACAAATTCCACCGTTACATATCTACTGACAGAATTCTATTGATGAAAGACTTAACCAGTCAATGATTCTTAAACTCTATACTCTGACAATATTATTTATTTATTAAGAAACGGTCATATTTGATGATATTAAATCAATTAATGTTATTTAATGATAGTTGTTGAAATTTTAGGGAACCATACCTCATACCTATAAAAAGGTAATCATTACCATTACCAGAGCTGAATGATATAAAAGGAAGGACATATACCGGGAAGAATAGAAGAAGAAGGCTCGTGAAGTGTGCGAAATAAGGGCTTAAGAGTGTTGAAAATTGGTGCATACATACAAAAAAGAAAGGCTACATCCATAATGAATGAACACTGGACATACACGAAGCCATTCATTCTATTGGATAACACAATCTTCACTATAACCAAGAAGTGAAGCACTACAACGAGCTCTTCATACACTCAAGCTGATCAAACTGAAGTTGAAGAAAATGATCCTCTGTTTTTTAGAAAAAAACCAGAGAAGGACTTAGAAGCATTCCTGATCAATAAAAGAAGCCCAGAGCTGCACTACACATCACTAGATATTTATAAAACTCAAATGTACTCTCTCAGTGATTCTTATATTTACATTTAGAGCAATGTGTGTGCTCTGTGTATTTTATATTCAAACATTCTCATGTTGTAAACTGGAGGATCTGCAAATCCTCACACAAACCTTCCATAACTCACTTGTATCCCACTATGGATAGTGGTAGAGGTCAAGTATGACCTGGACAGCCTGTGTGCTATTGTTTTGTTTTCCCACGTAGAACTGTGGTAGAGGTCTTAGTACCTGGACAGTATTTGCACTGTTGTTTACCCCGATCTAGGGTGTGGATCAAATTTATATAAATTGATTAAGAGGACTAAGTCTCGGCTTAAGACTGAACCTCTTGGATATATCTGTTGTGCATCTTATATTAGGTCTAAGGTATATTACATATTTTATTTTCTGCTACTAATTACATTGAAATACAATTTGTTTTAAAGTTACATTAATAGTTTATCTAGAAATTTTTGTAACTATTGTAAATCAGTTGGTTAGTTTCAAAAGATAATTTGATCTTCTGATTAATTTAACTGAGACCTAATCAATCTTTTGAGAACCTAATTGAACCCTTACAGTTTTAAAAATTCACTATAGTTTAACATAGTTTTTAAATGGAGGATTTTTATAGAAATATTTTTAACAGAAATTTTAATTGGAACTCAATCCACCCACCTCTTGAGTATCCACACCGACCAACAACCTTAAACCATAATTATAACAAATCGTGTGAGGAAATAATTGAAAATTCTTATCATCACTTCGTGGGGAGGTAGTCCAATGTACACACGAAAGCTAGTTTAATTTAAAATTTGTTGGAAGAACGAGATGGATATAGGCTATTACATTGACATATATATATGTATATATATATATGACATTTATGTTATTTTTTCAGGTTTGAATAATATTTTAGGTGGGTAAATGAGGAAAAAAAATTAAAATGATCTCCTAAGAACCATATCTCTTCTACTGACATCCTGTTCTGATTTATAAAGAAATCATTACTGAATTGGATTCCTAACAAAACCACTGACTCTAAGATATGGGTATGGATATAATAAATGTATCTGTATAGGGTTATTATAACCTAGAGTTCAAAAAATAATTGATTATTAGACTATATTATTTTACCATTTAAAAATGATGCGGGAGGTACACTTTAAATTTCATAAAATGTTTAGTTAGTATAAATTCAATATTTAGGAAAAATTTTAACAAATCAATTTAATATCAATATATTCTATGTATGATTCAAAATCAAATCATAAAATATTATTTTTACAATATTATATTATGTTATTGTATTTATCTCGTAGTTTTAACCCCTAGGTATCCCTTTTTACACATATAGTGATATCATTATTTTTTTCTACTTAGGGGTCATAATATTTAATGTAAATTGAAAATGAAAAAATAATTGTGCCATGTAAATATTTTAAACATTATAAAATTTACCTATCCCATCATAACATTTTTAAGAAATATCAACCTTTCAATGAAATTTTTTTATTATAAAATTATATTAATGTTATTTTCTAAACTATGAATTGAATTTTAATTTGAAAAAATAACATAGAAAATGAAGTGGAATATAATTGTTTTAATAACATTTAATATGTTATAGTCAAATTTAATAACTTTTGGGAAAATTTAACACACCTAAATAAAATTTATTTTATTATTTTAAAAATAAATCACTCAATTTTTCTACTACATCCAAAAGAAATAGGCTGGTGTGGTGAATGAATTTATGGTAATTAGTTCAGAAATAAAAAATACTAATAAATTACCATGATTAATAAAATTATATCCTTATTTAAATAACTATATTTAACTTAATTAAGTTTGTTTCTATAATAATCCAAAAAAAAATTATTGATTTTTAAAATAAGAGACTTCCAATTTTTTTCTATGTCATTTACTTCTATATTATATTTGTAATGTTAAATATAAATAGGAAAATGTAATATTTTTTATTTTTTGGTTGAATACAGTTAAAATATACTCATTTATAAAAATAAATTTATGATTTTGGAAGATTATTAATCATTATCACATTAGTTTTAAATATAAGTAATACATTTTACCTTTATTTGGGTAACCATAATTTTCAATGGTTACTAGTCATAATAACCAAAAAATGAAGGGTGCATATTTTTCAAAATTTGACCTTATAATTCCAAATATGGAAGAAATTTTTTAAAGAGTACATATATATATACAGAAAAAATTAATTTAATATTTAAATTATAATGATAAATGTGTATTGTTTTTAGAAAAATTCAGTTTGAAGTGAAAAAAAAAGAACTTATAAAAAAATAAAGTACAATAATGATTACTGTGAAATTAGTTATATTATTTCTTATCATAGGAGATTTTGAAACACTATGATCCAATAGGACATTTAAATTAATTATTTTAAATAAATTAAATTATAATGTGTAAATAACCCAGTGATAGTATAACATATCCAATGGATATATTATTACTTTTTCACTAGATAAATGTGATCACATCCCAAGTGATTGAATACTTTAGCAGTCTTTAGGAAATAGATTGAAACATGATCTAATCTCATGGAGGGACATCACAAAATCTATGTAAGACACATTATCCATAGGGGATCACAATTCTAAAATGAGTATATAGGACCACACATTATACTTTATGAAATTAACCACTGTAACAAACTCAATAATTACAAGTTATGACTGGATAAATATTAGGGGGAAACCCCTCCAAGTGGGTACATAGAATATACTGGGGGTGCATGACATGTCCATATAATGCCTATCCTACCCGAGTAGTGCTGCCTCACATGGAATATAAATATCCAAATATACAATGTGTACAAATATTTAATGAAATACATAGATTGGTCAGCAAGATTCATGTGTATGTGTACCTCTATTCGTTCCCTTTTACTAATAAATGTATACTAATATATTTCCATGCTCGTGTACACCTAGTTGTTCACTCTAGCTATGTACTCTGATAGCATACTCCAACCATCTTAGTTTACCAATCCAACCCATTCCCATTTGTCTTCCTAGACACACACTGATCCACTGACTGAATATCACATTATGTGTGATATTTAAGTCACCCTAAAAATAGTATTTCCACACAAGGGTGGTAGGGATCCCACACAACATGTAACACCAGATTAAATGTTGTGCAATCCTGTATTTTCTAGAACCCTTGGTTTAATTCACAATGTCGTATATACAAGACTCTACTGTCATACCCTAACTGTAGCTCATATAATTTGTGTCTTTGAACACCCCTATCAATATTTATCGTAGAAATTGGAAATGAATCTACTATAGAAATTATTACATGAATTTTTGGTAGCCACATCATGGAAACCGAGATGAACATATATTGAAAATCCATTTGGATCTTCCTTTGATCTTAAACAATAGTCATCGCACCTCGATCATACCCTCAATCACAAAAATCTATCGTTGTATCAATATATTCAAAATAAGAACTATAAACCAATGATCAATTTCCCGTTATTCATAAAACCACATGCTAATGAAAATTACTCATGATGAATGTTTGATGAATGGGGGATGAAATACCCAAAACATACTGTTGAACACTCTGGGAATTGAGTTGCTTTATTATATTTTGATAATCCAAACTATATTTTATTTATATCTTAATTATGTTTGATACTTCTCAAATATGATTTATTATATGTTGTTACTTTCAATTATTCTTAATATAAGTCTTTTGGATATATGTACTCTGACCTAACACATTCTGCCAATAGAATGCTTAAAAAGTTTATAGCTACTGATACAGAATGGTAGCTACCATTATGACTTAGAGCTACCGATATCGAATAGAGCTACTGATACGGAGTTCACCAATACATCATGCACATCGGTACTCAATGTTCACCGCTACATCAAAGTCTACCGATACGGTACAACAAGTCTACCGACAGAGTTACAGTTACAAGCTCACCGGTACTCAAGCTTACCTCTACATCGAAGTCGATAGCTACCGATACAGAGCTACCGATATGCTGAAGTCCACCGATATGCAAAGTCTACTGATACATCAAGGAAGCTACCAATAGGGACTTACCGCTACCGATACAAGGCAGGGCCACAACTACCATTACAAGGTCACCACTACTGATGCGATCAAGTCTATAGTTGCAGCTACCGATACAAAGTCTACCGTTACAAATGAAGTCTACCGATACAGACACCTACCGTAACACAAGTCTACCGATATCAAGAGCTACCGTTCCAGAGACAGAACCTGAAACTGCTTTAATTTCTTTATCTTTATTTAATCTAACCAATGGTCATATTAGGAATATTTTAATGCTCTGTCATTTATTTAATGATTTTTTTTGGATGTCAGGGAACCGTACCTCGTACCTGCAAAAAGTAACTCATATTTTGCCGGAGCTTGTGATTTAAATAAAGGAAGGATGTGCTACTACAAAGTAGAGATGAATAGACGAATACATAGAGACATACATTCCACGAGGTGTGCTGGAAAAACAACTAAGCTTGAATGCAATGAGACGACTGAACTTACACGAAGAACTCTTTCATTAATGCATACCAGTGAAGAGCTGAGAACGAGAACATAACACAAGAGCTTCATCGACTGTCTCTACACCTGGAAGTCAAGGAAACAAACGATACTCTGTTTTCCAGAAAAAAAACCAGAAGAGGACTCAGAGCGAATTCTGATCAATCAAAGGAGTCCAGAACTGCAAGACAATCACTAGAGCCATTTCTAAACCCTAAATATTTGCTCTGTGATTTATCTTTTTACATATTGAGAAGTGTGTGTTATATGTTGTATTTTACACACACACTGTCTAATGTACTCTAACTGGATGATTTGTAAATCCTCACTCAACTCTCTTACATTTTTTATTTCCCACTGGGATAGTGGTAGAGGTCGTGTGTGACCTGGATAGATAGTGTTGTTGTTTTTGTTCCCACGGATAACAGTGGTAGATGTCATGTGACCTGGACAGTTTTATACTTTTTTTTATCCCCATTCCAGGGGGTGGATCACTTTTATATAAAGTTTTGAGTGGACTAAGTCTCATCTTGAGACTGAACCTCTTGGTTAAATTTGATGTGCTTATTTATATTCAAAGTTTTTTTTATTCCACTGCTAATTACTTTAAAACCCAAACTGTTTTAAAAGTCACTTTGATAATTAAACTCGCAAGTGTTTATATTAGTTGTAAATAAGTAAGATAGTTTCAAAAGTTAACCAATTCTTTGGAATTGATTAACTGGGAAATAATCAATCCTTTGGGAACCTAACAGAACCTTTATGTTGATATAAATTCACTACAGATTAATTATATGTTTTAATTGTGGGTTTTTAAGACAATGTTTTTAAACAGAAATTTTATTTGGAACTCAATTCACCCCCCCTCTTGAGTGTCCTATCCGACCAACATTTGGTATTAGAGGAAGATTTAAATATTTTTCTAAAGTACTCTGTTTTTGAACTGTGATTTTAGTTGTATTTTAAAGTTCTTAAAATTTCTGTTATTTCTAAATTTTTATCTCTTTAAAATCTTTGATTTAAGTTAGTTATCATGGATAATAGACTTGAAGGTGTTTCTACCAATATACCACCATTTTTCAATGGAACTAATTATGCTCAATGGAAAATCAAGATGAATATTCATTTAGAGACCATGGGTTTTGATATTTGAACTACTATAGAATCGGAATATAAAATTCCTACTAATGTTAGATCTGCTTGGAATGAAGCTACTAAGACAGCCTATAATAATAATTGTAATGCTATGAATGCTCTATACTGTGCTTTAAGAGATGAGGAATTTAATAGAATATCTGCTTGTAAAACTTCTTATGAAATTTGGGATACCTTAGTTGTTTCTCATGAAAGAACAACTAATGTTAATGAAATGAGATTGAACACTTATACTATTAAGTATGATAATTTTAAGATGAAGCATGATGAACCCATTTCTGATATTTATCTAAGGTGTAATGAAATTTTCAACACAATGACTTCTCTGGGAAAGGATGTTCCATCAAGGGAACAAATTATGAGAATTCTGAGATGTCTACCTGAAAGATGGAGAGGAACTTCTATCTCAATTAGAGAGTCGTGTGATATTGGTGAACTGCGAGTCAAGGAATTAATTGGAAAGTTGATGATTTATGAAGAAGAACTTTAGGTGAACAAAGAAGATGATGATGAACCAAGAAGGAAGTATATTGCATTCAAAACTTCAACTTCAAAGAATAATTATAAGGAGAAGCATCAATCTATAAACGAGAGTTCAAGCTCTGAAGACAGTGAGAGTGCTTCTGATAGTGATGTTGAGATGGATCACATTTCCAGAAGGTTTAAGAAGTTTTATAGGAAGAAAAAGTTTTCAGAAAATCAAACTACAAAGGAAATTATGACAACAAGGGACATTGGAAAAAGGATTGGAAGAAACATGACAAATCAGATGAAGTTATCTGCTATGAGTGCAAAATGAAAGGACACATAAAAGCAGACTTTTCAAAGTTGAAGTACAGGAAGAAATATGAATACAAGGACAATAAGTATATGAATTCCATGAAGGCTACTTGGAGTGCTTCTGAGGATAGCTCCAGTGAATTTGAAATTTCTGAAACTAAACTAAAAAATAAGGCAAATATGTATTTTATGACAAACACATCTGAGGTAACAGCTGAAACTCCTACTTTAAAATCATATTATTCTGAAGATGATTCTAACTCAGAAAACATGTCAAAATATAAAATGTTTGAATATTGTGATATGTCAGAAGAAACCTGTAATGATCTGAAAGAAAAATACAAAGGTTTAAATAAACAGTATGCTTTAATAGTTAAACATAAATCTAATCTTGATATTGAAATGGAAAAGAATGCTCAGTTGCTTAAAAAAACACTGAACTGAAATTATCTAATGAGGAACTTAAGAAATATTTAGAAAATTTTACATATGGTAAAGATATGCTTACTCATATTCTAGGTAAACAAATTGCACCTAGATACACTACTGGTATAGCATACCAACCAGGACAGAGAAACTTTACCCAAACTAAATTCATTCCTAAATATGGACAGAATACTGCTAGTTCTAGTTATGGACATTTATATCCATCAACTAGTTATATTTATAGTTACAGATCTAATAAGGTTTACCTTTCAATATCTGTTGATTCTACAAATTTTATGAGACCCATAAGAAACATTTCGGTACCTAAAGTTTTGTTGGAAAACCTGTCTGGACCCAGGAATATCTGGGTACCAAAATCATTTCTTGTCTAAATCTGTTTTGTAGGGAACCGTCTTAAGGAGCTCCTGTAGAAAGACTTGGTATTTGGACAGTGGATGTTCAAGACATATGTCAGGAGACTTATAATGATTTAAAATCTTAGTCAGAGTTGATGGAGGGTTTGTCACTTTTGGTGATAACTCAAAAGGAAAAATCATCGGCTTAGGCCAAATTGGTAACACTGACTCTGTATTGATTTCCAAAGTTTTATTTGTTGATGGACTGATATAAAATTTGTTAAGTATTTCTTAGTTATGTGATGATGGTTTTAATGTTAAATTTGAAATTGATTCTTGCAATTTTTTAAATTCTAAAAATGTTTTAGTATTTTATGCCTTAAGAAATGAAAATGTTTATGTGGTTGATCTTAATTCATTAGAAAAGAAAAATATTACTTGTTTAAATGATTTCCACAAAGATTCTTGGATTTGGCATAGAAGATTAGGACACTACAATGTACACTCACATAGAAAACTTACTAGGAAGAACTTAGTTAGAGACCTACCCAAACTTGAATTTCTAGCAGACAAAGTTTGTAATCCCTATCAAAAGGGAAAGCAACATAAAGTTTCTTTTAAATCAAAGAAAGAAGTTTCAACTTCATAACCTCTCGAGTTGGTTCACATGGATTTATTTGGACCATCTATAGTTTCTAGTTTAAATGGGAAGCACTATGTCTATGTATTAATAGATGTCTTCACTAGATATACTTGGGTATATTTTCTAGCTCACAAAAGTAACGCTTGTTCTTACTTTGTTAAATACTCCAAATCTATAGAGAACCTTAGTGTACTTCAGATTAGAACCCTGAGAAGTGATCGTGGTTGTGAGTTTGAAAATAATGAGTTTGAATCCTACTACTCACACAGTGGCTATAGTCACAATTTCTCTGCCCCTAGGAAACCTCAGCAGAATGGTGTAGTATAAAGGAGAAATAGAACCCTTCGGGAAATTTCTAGGACTATGCTTAATAAGTATGACCTACCTGTTCACTTTTGGGATGAAGCTGTAAATACAGCTTGTTATGTTATCAATAGAGTCTTGATCAGACCTGTTCTTAAAAGGACCCCTTATTAGTTGTGGAACCGTAGGAAACCCAAGGTTAACTACTTCAGAGTTTTTGGTTGCAAAGCCTTTATTCTTAATACTAAATATAATCTTGAAACGTTTGCACCAAAGAGTGATGAAGGAATTTTCCTAGGATACTCTATAACTAGTAAAGCCTATTGAGTTTTCAATAAGATATCCAAATGTGTGGAAGAATCTGTTCACATCAAATTTGATGAAACTGATCCACATGAGCCTAGGACTTCTCTTGAAAATCTTGAAGATGATCTATCTGTTTTGAACCTTAATGATAAGGACAGTGGACCTGTAGTAAAAACGTCCAGTTCTGGAAATTTTCCAGAACCTGCTTCTATTGATTCCTAACCTATTGATGAACCTGGAATTTCTAGTCCTACCTTTACTAGATCAACTAGAATTCTAAAGAATCATCCTTTAGATGCTGTTGTAGGAAATATTTATAGAGGGACACAGACTAGAGCTTCTCTAAGAAATCAGGTTGAACATCAAGCTTTTCTTTCACAGTTAGAACCTAAAAATATCAATGATGTTATCAATGATGAATTTTGGGTAATGGCTATGCAAGAAGAACTAAATCAATTTGAAAGAAACAAAGTCTGGAAATTAGTAGAAAGACCTAAGGACACTATAACCATAGGCACGAAATGGGTGTTTAGAAACAAAGTTGATGAACATGGAAACATCATTAGAAACAAAGCTAGGCTAGTTGCACAAGGTTACAATCAAGAAGACGGAATTGACTATGAGGAAACCTTTGCACCTGTAGCTAGATTAGAGGCTATTAGGATCTTACTTGCCTATGCATCACATCTGAATTTCAAGTTATATCAAATGGATGTGAAAAGTGATTTTTTAAATGGTTTTATTATTGAAGATGTTTTTGTAGAACAACCACCTGGTTTCTCAAATCCTCATTTTCAAAATCGTGTTTTTAAACATTCTATAACTTTGTATGGTTTAAAACAAGCTCCGAGAGCTTGGTATGAATGACTTTCAAACTGTCTTATTTCAAAAGGATTTACAAAATTAATAGCTGATCCCACTCTTTTTATAAAAATGTTTTCAAAAGATATTTTAATAGTAAAAATCTATGTTGATGATATTATTTTTGGATCTTCGAAAAATTCATTATGTACTGATTTTTCAAAGATTATGAAAAATGAGTTTTAAATGAGCTTAATGGGAGAGATTAAGTACTTTCTTGGATTTCAAATCATTCAAACTAAAGATTGTATTATATTGAATCAATGTAAATATACTAAGGATTTATTAAAACGATTTGTCTTGGATAGTATTAAGGAAAGTGATTTACCTATGAGTACCACCTGTAAATTGGATATTGATGAATCTGGGAAACCGATTGATCAAACTAATTATAGAGGTATGATTGGGAGTTTACTTTACCTTACTGCTAGTCGAAAAGATATTATGTTGAGTTTATGTATGTGTGCTATATTTCAATCTAATCCTAAAAAATCACACTTACTTGATGTTAAATGGATTTTTAAATATCTTAAGTTTACTGCAAATTTGGGTTTGTTTTATCCAAAAGGACAATCATTTGACTTAATAAGTTATTCAGATGCGGATTTCGCTGACTGTATGTTAGATAGAAAGAGAACTTCTGGAACATTTCATTTACTTGGAAGGTCCCTAGTATCATGGTGTACTAAGAAACAGAACTCTGTTTCATTATCTACTGCTGAAGCAGAATATATAGCTGCTGGTAGTTGTTGTGCATAGATTCTGTGGATGAAACACACTTTATTGGACTATGGATTTGTTTTTAAACATGTTTGAATTAATTGTGATAACACTAATGCGATCAACATCTCCAAGAACCCTGTGTCTCACTCTAGAACTAAAGACATTGATGTTAGACACCACTTTTTAAGAGATCATTATCAAAGAGGTGATATAACTCTTGAATCTATAGGCACTGAACTTCAATTAGCTGATATTTTCACTAATCCTATATGTTCAGTAATATTATGTTTCATTATACATGAATTAGGAATGATAATTTACCCTTGAAACCGTTAGAAAATTATCACCTTTAGAAAATTCTCACCGTTAGGAGACCTCACTGTTAGGAGACCTCACCGTTAGGACATCCTCACCATTAGAAGACTTTACCGGTACATCTCGCAATGTTTTAACTTCTGTAAAACCGAGACATTGAAATTTTATATATATATATATATAATTTATTTTATTTTTGGATCCTAAATGATATTAAACCGAGTCTATATTTCACTCAACCTCACCGCGAACTCGTCTGTTCGAATCCCTCCAACCGAACCCTCTCAAGCCGCAAAACCCTAAACCTCGAATCTGTAATGGCCCGCATCAAGAGACCTCAAGTAACATAAGGGAATGATGAGCCTCAAGAGAAAAGATAGAATGTATCGAATGCTAGTACCAGTGGAATTGGTAGTGGAAATGCAGCTCGAAGGAATCCAATAAACCTGCATCTCTCAAAGCGAGAAATTGTCGTCGAGAAAGAGGTGTGTGAAGAATGGCTCATGGAGAGCAAGTCCTTGGTTATTAAAGTTTTAGAAGAACAAGGTTGGACTGAGTGCTTCGTGAACAACAACGAAACTTACTATCTTGAGCTGGAGAACCAGTTCTATGATTTTGTCAGCTTTGAAAAGACTGAGGAGGAAAGCATAATGATATCTTTGGTAAATGGTCAGGAAGTTTCTTTTACTTCGATGGAATGGGCTAGGAACATAATAGTTCCCCATGAAGGAGATTATGCGCTCTACTCAAAGTATACACCTTCGACCAGTGATGTGTTTCAATATGAAGATGCTTTGCCGGAGCTTACAGGGAATGGGACCCCTAGAAAGGTGATTATTACAGAGATGGCAGGAGAAGATAAGCTGTTGTTTAAATTTATTCAGCATGTTGTTAGTCTGAGAAGAGGAGACTTTTCCACTTTGAGATTCCAAGTCATATATCTGTTATATTTTCTGAAGCACAGTGTGAGAATCAATCTATGTAGATTGATTATGGTTCAAGTGGAAGAGATGACTAGACCGATGTCCAAATCAAATGCACTGTTTTTCTCAAACCTGATTTCTGTGATGCTAAAAGTGAAATAGATTGCTGGACCTCAGGATGAGCTGGTATTGGTTAAGGAAAACTTCTATATTACACGAACTTTCTTTACATACATGAATGTAAGTTGGAATCCTTGGAAGAAATAATGGGTGAATGATGATGGAAAAATCTATGACAAGTATACTCATGTGGATCATCCTTCTAGACCAAAGGATGTGAGGGATCCTGGTCTTGGACCAGATGAGCCAGAACCGGTCTACAATGATGATGAAGCTGAGGAGGAAGATACATCATTTGAGGAAGGAGGAGACCCAGACTTACCCCCTTGTCATTTGCATCAAGTTATTTCTTATGGAGTAGCTAGCCCTCCAAAAGAACTACCAAAGAGATAAACTGTCTTGAAGGACAATGATACAGAGACTACAGAAGAGGAAGAAGAAGCATGCCAGTATGTTGTCAAGGACACCTCTGAGGAGGAGGAGGCAACCGAATCTGATCATGATGTTAATGGAGAAAAGGAGGCTGATGGTGAAGCAGATGATGGGGAAAATGATAAAAAAGTGATCAGTTTGAGTCATATAATAGTCAGGACAGTCAGGACAGTGCCTGAGCAGGAAGAAGTAGCAGTAACACCTGTTGATGAGAGAGTCATTAATGACTCAGAACAAATGACTATTGAATCTACGTGAATTGTAGAAGAAATTGCAGAATTACCTCAAGAAGGATAGTTGGAAGATATACCTCAGGAGAATGTTCCAAGTGAGGGGGAGAATCTTGGTTCAGTATGAGTGATATATGACATTGAAGGTTGGACATCAGATCCCATATATATGTTTCTTGGACTTTCTTATGGTGATTCGGATGAGGAAGACCAACCTCAAAAGGAATCAATTACCTTACCCACTATGGCTGAAAATGTGGCAACCAAGGAGGATCTTAAGTCCTTCAAAGGTGAATTGAAAGAAGCAATAAGGGAATCAGTGGAAGAAATGAAGAGAAGTATGGTTGAAGAGATGAAAATAATGGAGCAATACCTTGAGTTATCCATTGGATGTGGTGTGTCTACTCCTGTGAAAGAAATGATGGATGAACTTAAAGTGTTCCACACTCAGATTGAGAGTTGGACAGGAGCTGTAGTTGCTTTGAGACAATTGATTGCTTCTCTGACTACCATGCATAGCTCTCAAAATCAAGTAAACTCTGACATTCGATATATCAAATAAGTGGTTAAATAGTTTGTGGATGTTTTTTAGGCCTTTAAAAAGTTAGTTAAAGAACATCTGAACATCCAGGATGAACTTGTTCAGAAGGTTGTTAGTAGTCTGACTCAATCCTTCAAGGAGACAGTGGCTTTTTCAATGAAACCTCTTCCCTCATCCAGCTTCAGTGTGAACCTTGACCAGATCCACACTGTTATTCAGGAAGAATTGGCTAAGGCCAGTCTCAGTGGTGCATCCGATACTCAGATTCATGCTACCACTAGGGAAGTTAGTAGTTTTGTTCGTGATCACCTGTGGGCAGCTACTTCTTCTCAATATGCAATCAAAAATAAGGTGGATGCTTATTTTGAAAAGGTTTATACCAAGCACCAAATGAAAACCCATTTAAAACTCTTGATTGAGAATATAAAGTTACCTCAAGTTACCCAAGCCTTCAGAGAACAGGTTAGTAAGCTCAGGGAGATTACTCCTGCTTTGGACAAATTCATTGAAAAGAGGGATGATTTTGTGTCTGCAATGGAGAGGGGAGGAAGAATTATAATGGATTTTAGAAACCTGTTGATTCCATTCCTGAATGGGGATGCAAGACCAATGATTATACCTATTTCCCTTCCTGCTTCTGCCTCTGGGAGTACTCCTCAATTGTCTCCAGTTCAAGCCATCAAGAGCATGACACCGATGATCACTCAGAGGAGCTCAGATTTCTGATCTGGTACAGTTTCTGTAGCTGAACCACCATTTGTGCCTTCAGGAATTCTGAAACCCAATGATGACCCTGCTACTGAAACCTTTGCTGATCCTAAGGGAAATACACCTGTTCCTGAGGAGGATTGAGTGTTTCTGGATCTTGTTCGATAAGATTCATTTTTTTGTTTTATTCTGATTCTATCAGTGTACCTTTTGTATATTAATGAAATTCCTCTTCATTCACTACTTTACTATGTTTCTATTACTTTGTCATTTATTCTCTGCTAATATTTCTCTTTTCTCTGCTACCATTCTTTTTTTTAATCAAAATGGGGGAGAAAATGCGAACATGATAAAATGAGAGCAAATAAGCAATGAGACCTAAGAGTTAACAATGGGGGAGAAACACACAAAGGGGGAATGAGAGACTGCGACTTGAGGAAGTAAGACTTGAAAGGGGGAGGAATATGGAAGTTTTGTTCAAATTAACCTTTTCCTCTGATGCAACATTCTTTTCCAACTTTTCCTCTAATACTATTTCAATTTTCTGGGCATAAGTCGTGATTATCAAAAAGGGGGAGATTGTTGAACCCTCTGGGAATTGAGTTGCTTTATTATATTTTGATAATCCCAAATATATTTTATTTATATCTTAATTATGTTTGATACATCTCAAATATGCTTTATTATATGTTGTTACCTTCAATTATTCTTAATATAAGTCTTTTGGATATATGTACTCTGACCTAACACATTCTACCAATAGATTGCTTAAACAGTTTATAGCTACTGATACAGAATAGTAGCTACCGTTATGACTTAGAGCTACCAATATCGAATAGAGCTACCGATACGGAGTTCACCGATACATCAAGCTCACCGGTACTCAATGTTCACCGCTACATCAAATTCTAACAATATAGTACAACAAGTCTACCGACAAAGTTACAGTTACAAGTTCACCAGTACTCAAGCTTACCGCAACATCGAAGTCGACAGCTACCGATACAGATATACCAATATGCTGAAGTCCACCGATATGGAAAGTCTACTGATACATCAAGGAAGCTATTGAAAGGGACATACCCCTACCGATACAAGGCAGAGCCATAGCTGTTGTTACAAGGCCACCACTACTGATGTGATCAAGTCTATAGTTGCAGCTACCGATACAACGTCTACCGTTACAAATGAAGTCTACCGATACAGACACCTACCGTAACAAAAGTCTACCGATATCAAGAGTTACCGTTCCAGAGACAGAACCTGACACTGCATTAATTTATTTACCTTTATTTAATCTAACCAATGGTCATATTAGGAATATTTTAATGCTCTGTCATTTATTTAATAATGTTTGTTGGATGGCAGAGAACCGTACCTCGTACCTGCAAAAAGTAAATCATCTTTTGTCGGAGCTCATGCTTTAATTAAAGGAAGGATATGATACTACAAAGTAGAGATGAATATACGAATACATAGAGACATACATTCCACGAGGTGTGCTGGAAGAAGAACTAAGCGTGAATGAAAAGAGGCGACTGAACTTACACGAAGAACTCTTTCATTACGGCATACCAGTGAAGAGCTGAGAACGAGAACAAAACCCAAGAGCTTCATTGACTGTCTCTAAACCTGGAAGTCAAGGAAACAGAAGATACTCTGTTTTCCAGACAAAAACCAAAAGAGGACTCAGAGCGAATTCTGATCAATCAAAGGAGTCCAGAACTGCCCGACAATCACTAGATCCATTTCTAAACACTAAATATTTTCTATGTGATTTATATTTTTACATATTGAGCAGTGTGTGTTATATACTGTATTTTACACACACATTGTCTCCTGTACTCTAACTGGAGGATTTTTAAATCCTTTCTCAACTCCCTTACATTTTTTATTTCCCATTGGGATAGTGGTAGAGGTTGTGTGTGACCTGGACAGCTGGTGCTGTTATTTTTGTTCCCACGGATAACAGTGGTAGAGGTCGTGTGACCTAGACAGTTGTATACTGTTTTTTATCCCCAATCCAGGGCGTGGATCACTTTTATATAATGTTTTGAGAGGACTAAGTGTCAGCTTTAGACTGAACCTGTTGGTTAAATCTGTTGTGCTTATTTATATTCAATGTTTTTTTATTCTGCTGCTAATTACTTTAAAACCAAAACTGTTTTAAAAGTCACTTTGATAATTAAACTCGCATGTCTTTATATTATTTGTAAATCAGTAAGTTAGTTTCGAAAGTTAATCAATTCTTCTGATTTGATTAACTGGGAAATAATCAGTCCTTAGAGAACCTAACAGAACCTTTATGTTGATATAAATTCACTACTGTTTTATTTTTTGTTTTAATTGGTGTTTTTTAAGACAACGTTTTTAAACAGAAATTTTAATTGGAACTCAATTCACCCCCCCTCTTGAGTGTCCACTCCGACAAACACATACAATTTGAGAAATGTACCTCATCCTCTATTTGTTCGACCTCAATCCAATGACATATATGTAGAAAAAGTGGAATAAAATCAATAATGAAAATAATTTCTTTAATATCATTTATCATTAATCCATGAACCAATTCTATTCATGGAATTGATATCCATTTGACCTGGATAAAATAATGTAAAAAAATGAAATAATTAATATCCTACATGGCGTGATTTTGGATCATTCAATGAACCAGAACATTCATATGTCACCCCAATTGGCCAGATCTACATGTTTTGTTGGAACAATATTCATTGATCTTGATCATATCAAGTATCATATCTAAGGAATTCTCTCCAAAGGTCACTACAGGCATCCATGGTTTAGCGGAAAACCTTGATACTTCTCTGAAACCATGAATGTATAGATGAGTGTGGTTAATTCATATAAAATAGACAAAATGATTTATTTAGTTTATTCATTTGCGCTCGTGAAAATTATTTCAATAACAAATTTCACAAACAAGGGTTATTTCTTACCTAGGGTAAAACCTAGTCTCTAAGAACAATGGTTCCCTAAAATTATTATTCCAGGACCTAGTTAGGGAATTTTTTATATTTTTCTAGAAAACAACAGGCACATGACATTTATATATTTATTAAATTAACATAATTAATTCCAACCTCATAGGGCCTCAGAGTCACATGTGATTTGAGTGCCTATTCATGAAAATATTTTATATAATATCAAAAAATAATACTTTGAAAATACGAGTCATTATAATTATGAAATATTAATGAGTTAATACTATTCAATATCTTTAATTACAGTCTAAAAAAATACTTTATATATTAGTTATGGTACTACTAAATTAAATTGATATTATATTGCATTATTTATTTTAAGCGTACCTAAAAATAAAATAATTTCAGTGTATTCATATATATATATATATATTATTCTTTTATTGAAATATTTCATGTTTTTAGCACACATTATCCATATGTGGGTTAATATGATGGAATAATTTATTATGTTTAATGATTGATTTTGATGAAAGATGATTATCTGTATTAAGGATTCACCCTGGTAGTAATCCAATTCATTTGGTAGTAATTATTCTCTAGAAATTAGATGGCTATTATACCATGGAAACATTCTATGATAATGATTCATGATATTTTTTTTAACTATCATGAAAATATTTTTTATATCATCATAATGATGAATATTTATGATATCATAATGAATGGGAGATAATTTTTATTATATTATGCTTCCATTATATGCTTTATGTATATATGATTATACAGTTTTTTTATGTTCTTTGTTTTATTGATGATGATAAAAAATCTATTTCCATTATTTATCCCCTTAGTAGGTCTATTCTCATAATTTAGTTTTCATATATTTCCATATGGATCATTTGTAGCGAGGTTACAAAGGTTGGAATTTTAAAGGAGTGTTTTAAAGGAAATAGAAAAAGATTAAATTTATTTGTAATCTATATACGTCACATATTATATAAATAGTTTCTATGATAATAAAACTGGAATGAATATAATAAATTATTAATGAATTAATTTTTAAATGAAATATGATAAAACCCGTGTAAAAAATGATGGTCAATCTGAATATAATTTCTAGTCTTAGCGGACATAATGAAAATATTTAGCCACATTATCATAAATAAGGATTTTATAAATAATCCATTGTTTAAATTATTCTCTTATGGTGTGTCAATACAGTTTCCATGAGGTGTGGTTATGTAGGTATTTCATGTAGATTTAATATAATGAGTTGTTTTTTGAGTTTTATAAAAATATCTAATTTGAGAATATCTACTTCGAAATATGGATTCTTATTGAGTTTTTATTTCATTCATGATGGCCTTCTCCCCTATATTTTTTCATTTTTATTCACGGTTTTTAATTACATTTTGATATTATATGTTTTATATTATGGTTCTGAAGTGGCATGGAGGGGGTCTTCATTTTTTTGTGAAATGTATTCTCAAATATATCATAATTGTTTTAGTTATTTATTGTTTTTAAGAATACATAACTGGTTTTTTTATTTCTTATTAATCCCTTTATTTTTTTCATGAGGATCATTTTCAATTAATGAAGTCACATTGAACTTATTGGTTTAAATACATGTTGATATATGTATTATTATGGTTTGGTAATTGTATTAAAGATCATAATAGTTTAGGATGTAATGACTCTTTATTAATTATTAGTGTAAGAAATTGTTGTATAATATAGGGTGATTTAATGAGGATATAACTGTAGAATTTTACAATCATCCCCTATAATAAAAAATATTCCTAATACTTGTTATCAATGAACAGAAATAGATTGAGTTGGTTACCCTTCATTTTATGTGGTATTACCTATTTGGTTTATCATATAGAAAAAATCCCACTTATTATTGTTTTAATTATTAAATTTTGGGGTTTTATAATAATTTTATATGAATAGATATGTTGTAGTGTCAAATATTTATAGAGATTATTATTATTTTTATTATTTTTAATAGTTTATGTATAAATAATAAATATTTTACACCTATCAACGTAATAAATTTATTACATTATATTTTTTACAAGATCCTCTAATATTTTATGAAGAAGCCCACCAAAAGTTCATTTTCTGAATATCTAGATGGTTATAAGTTTATCCAATATTATAATGGTTCGGGAACTATTGTTTTCCAAATATTGTATAAGAAAATATTTCACCTTACCGTTGTTGTATACCCATATTATGGGAGGAATGTATAATGTCTCCATTATCTTGATGACTCTATGGAGTATGATATTTTATTAATAGGTACTAACTGACATATATGATCTGTCATCATTGATTTTAATCCATTCTCACAGTATGTATGGATTCTAATGGAGTCATAATAGTTACCCAACACTATTAATATATGATTTATTCATTGAGTGATCTTTGGAATGTAATGTCTGTTATTAATGATTAACATATTAATTAATATTAATACAAATAGTTATAATAATTTCATTAAACGGTTACATGAATTAATTTTATTATTTATATGTTGATATTTTGTTCTTATAGTGATAACCTATGGGTCATGGTAATCGCACACTATATGTATAGCTTACTGGAGATGAATTTTCACTAATAGTATTCCCAGTACATTGATATATGTGAATATTTATACTTGGACTATAATTGAGTATATTTTTATTCAATGATTTTAGAAAGTTCACCAATAGGTGATTGGGCAAGGGAGACAAGAAATGTAAATAAAAATCATTGTCAAAACTCAATATTTATCCTGTTATACTATCTTAAAGATTTCTCTCAGTCATATTGTTATTAAAAATTTGTTTCCATTAATGAAATAAATTTTTAATCCCATATCAGTGTGTTTTTATAATTATGATTATTATAAGGCACTCTTAAGTACACATGTACCATTTTTATTATTGATAAATGTAATGATTTTTCAAGTAGGATTTTTACCATCATCTAGTATTGACTTTGGTTGTCTATAAAAGATGGTAAATCAATACTCAATAAATTCTTTAAAACCTCGGTGCTAGTTGATAGTATTATTATATTAGTGAATATGATTATTTTATTTAGAGAACCAATTTAGGTTCATTGATGACTCAAGTTGGTTTGGTACTACCCCCATGTGCATGTTAAAAAATTAATTGTGAAGAAAAATGGGGTTATACATTTTCATATGCAAAAACATATGTCATAAAAATGTAATATAATAACAAAAATATAATAATATTTTTTTTAAATGAAATCACCAACATATTCACTTCTTATCCACGTAATAATAATTTAAAATCTCAAATATTCTATAAGAATAATAATGATGAAGATGGTTATATTTACAATGATTGTAATGATTAAAAAATTGGGAAATTGTATGAACAATCTATCTTAATAAAATCTAAAAAAATAGAGTACCACAAAAAGATAAGTGAAAACAAATTCTAAATTAACATCCCCAAAACATTTGAATTATATAAATACATGATTTCACTAACCAAGGGAAAAACCCAAAATGAGCTATGATCATTAAGAACCATATTTAAGATAAAATCTACAACCATATTCTAAAACATATTAATATATTTGATTAAAAATTATATTATAAAATTATTATGTCAAAATTTATTACATTCTAATCATAGTGGCCCAGAAATAATGAATGATATCTACAATACCAGATTTTACATAATGACTAAATCACTCAAAATCCCTAGTTTTTTAAACTAAATTTTTATTCAAATATAAATCTATGAATAAAATTATTATAAATATGACTCAAAATTGATATTTGATCTAATTATGTTGTTAAAGGCTCAATTATATAATCCTTTACTAGTTTTTAAAATACCATAATAATATTCTAGTCACATTTCATCCATAAAAACCAAATAAGTATTCAACTTTATCTATGATGGGGGAGATGTGATGAACCTGATATATATATATATATAATGAAGAGGTTTATTAGGAGTATTTATAAATTCAAGTAGTAGGTATATACTTTTATCATTTATAATACTATTCATTGTAATTTGTTATATATTAGAGTTCATTTTGATAGTTATACTATTACAGGTAAATATTTCCTAAAAAATCATCATTTAAATTTAAATATAGATAATCCCTGGTATAGTATATGTACTTCAATTCGACATTTTTTGGAATATATATTAAACTATGAAAACATTGTACCAATTGAAACTTCCAAAAATAAATTTTATAAGAACTAAAATTAGTTTACATATGATAATCAAATAGGAATTGGCTAAAAACATGTTCTGGGATTTTTGGGAAAATTTACATTCAAAAAAACATGAATAAAATTATATGTGATTTTAATTAATAGTTATACATCCTATATGATATATAAAATAGTAACATAAAATTATCTTTATTTGGTAATCTATGTTACAAAATATTTTGGTGATGTAAAATTAATGTATTTTGAATAAATTTCATTAATAAAGAGGTAAACCACATTAGAGGTTAGTTATAGATTCCCCAAAGGAAGGTATAATGTATCTTAATATTTTAAAACGCATCCTAGATAGAATCAAAATGTTGATTCCCCTTAAAATTACATTATAGAAAAAAGATATAACCCCTCCAAATTAAAAAGGATTAAAATTTTATTCTATTTCATATGTGATAATAAAAATAGATTAAAAACCCATGATATATATATTTATGTAAGAATAATTTGTCCTATATCTCATGGGACATGGATCCATATGTCTAAAGGAACCACAAATAAAATACTATAATAACATTGAGTTTAAATAGGAAGGTATGATTATTACTAAACACATTATGAAAATTATGTGGTTTACACATGTATAAACTAAAATAAATGAAATAGTTTAATTTAAAATAAAATATGATTCAATTGAATGAATAAGAAATTTTTTGAAAAAAAATTATTTTTCAGAGAAAATAGTTTCCAAATGTTTTGATAAAAAATGTTGAAATTAATTTTAAGTACACATAAAAAATTTATTTAAAAAAATTATAATCATTTTTTAAAATAGAAAATATTATTTTTCTTTCGTTAAATTTTAGGTTTTTTTAATAAATAGTTAATTTTTGATGAATACTAAGAAAATACGTCTTCTTATTAAAAAAATACTTATCGTTGAAACAATTAACAATCCCCATAAAATGTTAATATGGATTAAAAATAAAATTTACAGAAACTAAATATTAAATATTTGAAATTATTTCATTATAATTGTTTTCATATTGAATTTTGATATAATTTGTATTTGGTCTTTTGAAATTGGTTTCTTTGGGAAATAGAATTTTTATCTTGACTATGGGTTTAATTTTATATGAAAGTCAACCGAATATTTGAATTAATTTTTTAAAAATGGATACCATAATCACATTCATCATAGTAAATATTTTCTAACATAGTCATATAAATTTTTAACTATATGGAATAATGAAAATTTTGAAAATAAATTACAATACTCAATTTAAAAATGAGTTTACCTGGGTGTTAAACTAAGTAGATAAGTGTTAAAATTACCTAAAACATGTTTAAAAACATTTGTCCATATTTTGACATTAAAACAAATATAGATATATAATTTTCTTTTTTTTCATTTGGAATTTCAAAGACATGGATACATATTTTTCCATTAAAGAATTCCATCTATATCCTCTCCCCCACTAATAGAAGTCCTCCCCCACTCCTATACTCTTTAAAAAAACAATTTAATTTAGTTAAGCAAATACCTCACCATATTAATTCATTAATTCTATCAAAATAATGACAATCCATCAGTTTTTTCATACGGAAGGATTTTGGTGCAAACCTAATGATGTTTTTTGGATTTCTATCACCATATTTCATAGAAGGATATAATTATGGTTTTAATATATGAATATTATATTTATGATACTATTATTATTATTTAATATTAATATAACATATACCTTTTTATGTTCCATTCATTATAAAATTTGATAATGTCACTCATGTGTACAGCAAACTACAACCTTACATAGCAATGCGATTCATTTTTCTGCATTTCATTACATTGAAACTAATAGGGATATTTTTATCTAATATATATGCTATATATTTCCTAATAATTATATAATATTAAATTATCATATCACCTAATTCCATACCCTTTCACCAATCAATTAATTCATAATGTTTTTGGTGCGTACGTATGACCTGCCATCTCCATGATGCGATGTGATCCATTATGCCTGTTTAATTTATAAAATTATGATAAAAATTATATCATGAAAAAAAATTAAATTTTTAAAATTAATATCATTGGTTTTGTTATGTGATTATATAATATGTGCATGAACTAGAACATTCGTTAAAAACACATATGAGAAAACACGACAATTATCGCCCAAAACTATGAAAATAATGAAATATAATTAATATAAATGTAGTAAAATGTAATAAGGGGACCATATATGATATTATAAATATTAATATTTATTAAAATTTAAAAACATTGTAAATCCACTATATAGGATTTTATATAACGTTCAAACAAACTGATGTATGAGGTAAGTAATTTTATCTCATTTTAATTTCATTGAGGCATATTGTAATCTTACACTCATAATTACTTTTATAGTATATGTATTCTAAAACTGTTCATGCATTAACCTGAATAATTAATAATTCTTGTAATTTTATGTCTAAATATAAATTATTTCATATAATTTTATTTCATATAAAAATAACAATGTCAAAAATAATTTCATAACTAAATTTCATTTTATTGGGTTATATAACTTCTTCAGTGATTTTTATATTGTAATATTATATTTATAATGAACATTGATTATTTTATATTCTATTTCAAATAATTTAATTTTGAATTACATTTTACTCATATAATCACTTTATTAATTAATTCTCAGTTCGATGATATGATCATTTCGTGTGTTTATTTCACAGTCTGAATTTAATAAGGGCTGTTTATGGATGAATTTTAAATGAAGTTAATCATATGTAAAATTCCTTATAAAACCCTTTATTTTTATTATCCTCTAGTTATTTATGAATGTTTTATGTAATTATACCAATTCCAACTCTTTGTTAATTAAAATTATTGTGGAAATGTTTTTAATAAAATTTAACTTTATTTATATCTTTGGTTGAAAATAATTTTCATTCCAAAATCATGATGGATAAAATGGTTTAAAAATGTTTTTAATATTATAAAAATGATTTATTAAAAAAAATTACTCATTTTTTACTTTTGAAAAGGTTAATTTGAAATAAATATTAATGTCATTTCATAGATATGTTACCTTTTTATTTTATCAAAAAAGTGAAAGGAATCATTGCATTATCATATATGTAGGTTATATAATATATCATAATTACGAAAAATAATCGAATTAAAGATTAATTTATAATTATAAAGGTTTATATTAAAATAATATTATATTAAAAATATTTTTTAACATTTACTTTTACAATGTATTTAGAAGTGAAAAGGTTATTTTCCTCTAAAATATTTAATGTAATATTGATAGTATTTCTATTTATATTTAAAATATACCATATATTTTAATTCTAATACACTTGGTATATGTTGTTTTAATACAATACTTATTATTTGTATGGATGGTTTATGATCAATTTGTCAAGGTAAAGTATTTACATCTTATTTCATGATTAATTCTTGTATACATTATCATTCCATTGAAATATTAACTTTCTTGTTATCATTGTACATTAAACATCCCCTAAATATACATAATATTTATTATGGATAATATTATTACATAAACCATATATTAATTATACATATTTTTTAATTTTAATATTTTATGATAGATTGGACAAATTATTGAAAATATTTAATCCTAAACAATTTTTTTTGATACTGAATATTTTTTATGAATTAAATATATCATTAAATATATGAGGGATGTGATAGGAATATTGATATGGGTGAGTTCCAATTATATATATCCCATTGATTCAAAAATAGTATCATGATATGGATCTAATTTATAGACTTAGTTAAATATATTTCTTGTTTATGCTTACCCGTGAGTTTAAATCTTCCTTTTGAACGGACTTGACAGCAGAGGTATCCTGATTCTAGATATTATAAAATCCAATATTTAAGAACTTCCTTAATTAATAATTGAGTCATTATTATCCATGAAATTTTCAAAATGGTATAATTTATGGATGTATTTCATTAACATTGTATTAATTAAATATAATGTGATTTTTTACTTATGTTTCATGGTTTCATACACATAATCTAATCCTAATAGTCATGTTATTTAAATGTTATGTGTGTTCATTTATTTACCAGCCCATGGTTATTATGATAATTTATTCATGATATCTTCTATTTAACCTAAACCTTACTGATAATTCCATTTCACCATTATTATGTTTTCTTTCCCCATGATATGATGAATTAATATTTTAATGTTTTCAAGGATAAGAAATTTTTACTTTCACAATCTTATAACATTTATATTAAAAATTTATGTGGGAAAGAAGTATATATCTATTTTACCGATACTACTGATCTATTTGGTCCCCCAATATATAATCATTTGTATCTTTTGAAAATGTAATAAATTGTACAACATCTTTAGGCTATTGCGGTTGGGGTATTTACCATTCATAAAGGTAGATTTTTTGTAGAAAGCTTGGGAACTAGATGTAGAAAAACATATATTACATACCATAACCCAATGATAGACCTTGATGGAATATGTAGACTAATATCATATAGTTTTCTTATGGAATAAATTATTTTTTACTTACAAATAAATCATTTTATGAATAATACAAGTGGATTTGGTTTTTGTGATGATTTACCTAGGGGTAATAACTCTGAAAAAGGAACATCGAGCTTGACTTTAGAAATGACTGGTACACAATAAATTTCCTTAATTCACTACTTATTAGACACATCTGGGGGATATGTTTTGGATAATTAACAATGTCTTTAATTACTATAACAAAATATATTAATAGATGTTGAAAATGAATGAACTTGGTTAAACCTATGGTGTCTTATATTGAAATAATGGTTTCATGATTTGACATTAAAAAAATTATTATATGGTTTTTTATTATGATTATTATTTTTTACACTAAGAGATTTGATTTTATTCGAAGGCTTTAACCCAAAGAAATTGTGTTATCGTTGAATATTTAAGACAATATTCTTACTAGGAGTAACTAAATTGGATGATGACTGGATTGAAATAAATCATGATTAATCATAATCAGTTTTCCAAAAATATTAATAACAACCTATAACTTATCTATCATTTGGAAACACTAATGTAGATATGGATGTATTTCCCTAGGTGATCAAGTAGTGGAGACTATGGTGAATGACGATTTTATTTCCTTACTGGTAGATACATCGAATGATATAGCTAGTAATATCTCTCAATGGAATGGTAAATTTTTTTATGTTTGGAAACTAATGGAATAATGTAATTAATTTCCATGGAAACATTAAGAGATATATTGAAGGAAATAAAATTTATCCTACGAAAGAAATTATAGTTAGTTGTTGTAAATATGTGGAACCTAGGAATTATCTGAGACTACCTCATCTTCTATATGATCTCACTGAGACAAATTATGTTTTCAGGTTGAAATATTAGGAATTATATGTTAATTTATTGTATTTAATGAAGTACAATGTAGAAGAATTTTTACTTATGGTATATTGCTTATAATAATCAGGAAACATCTAAGGAATGTGTTAAGTTTTAAATAATATAATAATTTATTAAAATAAAAATTATGGTTACCATCATTAGTTTAGGAGTTTAATATTATTCATAAGTTCATAATATTATTGATCAATTTTTAGATTTTATGTAAGGGTATTCTACAAAGATTAATGGTATTTTCGTATACTTTAACTGAAATACAACCCATTATTTTTTATATGTTTTTGTGCATGTTTTTATGGAAGAATAACCTTAAATTTTTTATGAATAAGATTAAATTGAGGGAAAATATTTATGTTTAATATTATTTGATGATGAGTTAATTATTTTTTTAATAATGTTTTTAATAATATAGTAATTATTTTAATATAATTTTATTATTTGGACAACATGCATGTAGGGTGTCAACCAGTCACATTTGTAATGGTTGTGTGGCTTGAACCCATATCTAAATGGAGACAAGTATTTTATTCCGACCACCATCCTAGGTGATGTTTTCGGTAAAAAATCATTGTTTCTAATTAAATAATTTGTGGCATAAATATTGAACTGGTGTTGTTATAGTTCAAGTTTAGAGATTAATGTATTATATTGGATAACATGTGCTAACCATAATGTTTTTGTAAAATATTTGGAGAGAACAAAAAGGATTTTCTCCCTTTAATGGATATAATGATCCATTAAATGTCAACTATTGTACTTAAGGAATAAATAATTAATTTTTTAAAATTCATTTCATGGAGTCTGATATGATTCAGAATATTTTCGATCCAAAACGAAAGGATGAAATTGTACATATAAAATTGAATGATATCAAGCTAATATATTTCCTTATATAAATATATACAAAAATAATTCTTCAAATATAGTAAAAATTATATTAAAAATGTTATCCTCTTAACTTCATAACATATTAATTATTTACTCTTTTAAACTATGATATATTTATCTATTTTTTATCAATGACCATTATCACTCTTTATAATTATTTATTTATTTGCAAAAATTCTATATCTTCACATACATCCAATGTTCTCATACAATGTAACCTAATTATGTGTTATTCTATATTGACTTTGTAATTCTCTTATTATCTTATTATGATGATGTTTTAAAAACCCATTTTACAATGTGGATATTTACAAAAGGAATTTTAAAATATCAAACTCTTGATTTCAGAGTGAATGATCAAATTGGGATGACACAATTTATTTAAGGCATAGAGGATGTAAAAACCCAAAATTAAAAAAAGGACATATTTTATATATATTATGTCACACAAATCAGAATGTTTAAACATGTTAAGAAATATATTTAATTCAAATTTAATCTCTTTGATAACTTGCAACACATCCAACCCTGAGTCTAAAGGAAAAATAAAATTGAATACAATTATATCTTAGCACTAATATTGGTAGGTTTGAATAATACAATTATTTTGAAAGTAAAATTATTTGAAAATTTATAAAATAAATTCATTATTTATATAATTACTACAAATAAAATTAAAATTTGGTCAATGAAAAAAAAAATATTTTCTGAAAAAATGTATTTTACTGTGAAATATATTTAATCTAATTTTGGAAAATGATGTGAAAATTATTTTTTAATAGATATATAAAACGATTTTTATGAATTGAAATTTTTATGTTCTAATTATCAGTTCATGAAAAAAATAAAAAGGTGATGTTTTGGTATGTTTTATGAAAGCTTTCATTTTTTTGTGAATTGTAAAAAATAATGGTTTTTAAGAAAAACATTCTTTTCGCATAAAGAATTTAAAATATATATTTTAATTTAATATGTGTTTAAAAGTAAAAATAGTAAAATTATTTATTAATTAATCAAATTTTTTAATTTCAATCAATTTTATATTTAAATTTTACATAAAAAGTTTTCATCATGTTACCAATATGACTTTGGAAAACCACATTTTTATCCTGTCGGTGGGTTTAATATTAAATTAAATTAACCAATTTTATAATTTGAATATATAAAAATTGATTAAATGTTTATAATAATAATTATATATATTCTCTTATAACTTCATGTTAATTTTTTTTCACTAATTAAAAGTGACAAAAATAAATAAATAATTACCTTTGTGGAGGTGAAAACAGGGTTTTCCAAGATAAATTAAAAAGATAAGGGCTAAAAAGGACCTAAAACAAATATGACACCCATGTGATGGAAATATATATTTATAAAAACCTATAATTTTTTATAATGAATAATTTTTTTCTTTTAATTTTAAAAATTAATGTACACTTTATTCTTCTCAAAAATAAGATTTTTGTCTTCTCCCCCAATTAATAAATGCCACCCCAAATCCTCCAATCTTTATACATCCAAAGAAATTTTTTTATATAAATTTCAAACGAAATTAATTTCTTAATACCCAATTAAAATCATAGATCCATTATTTTGATCAGAAATCCATCCCAGGATTGAGTTTGGTGAAAACCATTTTTTTTTCGAAGACGTGTAACGTTCTTAAATGAGAGTTGTTATTTTATTTCTTTTTCCACCTCATTCAAATGTTATTAAACCATGAATATATTATAACATAAGTATATTACATATAATAATACTTTATTTTGGTATGTTAATTACCTATTTCCATATCCACTTCGATCAAATTAGAAATGGAATGATCGATCATGTGTATAGTGAATCACCTCCAAGTGAATCGATGTAAATCATTATCCATCACAAAAATATAACAATTTATATAACTATAGGTTAAAAAATAAATATTATATTTATGATATAATTAATATTATGAAATTATAATAACCATTATTCCTTCTAACATTCCACTCCGTTTAAAATAAGATAGCATCGCTAATTTTTATGGCAGACTACAGCCTCGCGAAGCGATGTGATTTGTTTTTCAGATTAAATTTAAATGAATGGTAATATAAGTAATTTTAGATAATATATGTGATATATATATATATATATGAAAATTTATTTATTACAAGGAATCAATATATCACACTATTCCTTACCCTTTCACCCAACAAGGAAATGAAAACGTTTTTCGTCTGTACGTTCGGTCGACCATCTCCATGAAGTTATGTGATCCATTCTTAATGTTCAAATATAAATAATGATTTAAAAATTTATGTAAATGTAAAATGATATTTATAAAATTTATATATTCTAGATATGATGGAACTTTATAATATTCCCATAAACTAAATCTTTCATAAAAAACAACAAAATTAGAAAAATAAATAATGAAAATAATGAAATATTTTTAACTAAATGGGTGGAAACAGTTCTAAGTGGATCATATATGATATTATAAATTTTAATATAGATTTTTTAATAATTAATTACGTGGTTAAAAATAATATAAATGTGGTTAAAGAACATTCAACCATAATGAATCATGAGGTAAGGGATTTCATATCAATTTCCTTACATTGAGGAATATTATAATATTATACACCTAATTTATTTAATATGTGTTGTATATTGACCATTGATATTGTAATATTTTGAATAATTAAAAATTAATTTAATTTTATGTATTATTTTCAATTATTTATTCCAAGGGGAGATGACTTGTAAATTACAATGTGGTGAATAATTGCATAACTCAATTACTTTTCATTAGGTTATGTTAGTTCTTCAATGTCTTTGATATTTAAACATTATTCCTAAAATGACCATTGATTATTTTTTTACAATCATTATATGTTGATTTACATTTGAAACACATAATCACTTCGTCGTTCAATTTTCATATAAAAAATTTTATCTTTTTTGTGGTTTTTTTCATAATCTCATTCTAAATATGATTTTTTATACTTGAATTTACATTTGGAAGAAATAATTTTATTATTGACTATAGACCAATTTAATTTTATCATCGACTTTTTATTTATGATAGTTTCATTTAATAGCACCATTTTACTATCATGTGAACATAAATTTATTGATTACATGGGTTTAAATTAGATGTTATTTCTCACTTCGATGAAAAATACACTTTATTTAAAAACCATGTTTGCATTAAAAATTTTTACAAATATTTTAAAAATTCCCAAATTATTTTTTTAATGTATTTTTACCCATGTTCTATTTTTCAAGAAATGTTTTGGAAGGAATATTCATGTAATTTTCCAAAAAATTATTATTTTGAGTTTGATGAAAATGTTTGAATAATGTTTCATTTAACATGTATGAATGGTATGAAATTTTCCACCATCATCACCAATGAATTTCTTAATGATTCAATTATATTTTTAGAAATTTATTCTAAATGAAATATAATTTTAATTTTTTTGTACTATTAGTATTAATGAGTATTTTCAATGTGAAAATCTAATTTTAACGAAGATTGTATTAATAATATTTTTATTGTATTTATATCCATCAACACTATCGATAATTTATTTCACATAAGATACTATATGGATATTTATTATGGAAAACATCCTTTTTACTTATATATATTTTTTATTATTTATTTTATAATATAATCTATTTAAATTCACAAACAAGATTTATTATTGTATTGACTATCATTCCCATGAAATATTCACATTCTTTTTAACAATTAATATTACACTTCACATAAATTTCTATATTATTTATAATAGATTTAATTATTTATTTAAATATATATAATCTTTATATATGATATTTACATTGAATTTTATATGATTAAAATGTTTAATTATTAAAAAATATCATTTCATACTCGATACAAATATTTATTAATAAGGAATATTATTCAGGAGTTAAATTATTAATTATATATATGACTAATTTGTTGGATTTTATGATACAAGTGGTCATGATTATATATATCATCTAAATGTATTGTTAGTATCATAAAACGAATTAGTGGGATAGAAATAGTTAAATTGGTTTCTGGTGTATCACATGCTATTGGTTTTAAACTACCCTGTAAAATTTCTTGACAGTAGTGGTATCTCGATACATTAGATCATGATGTAAAATAATTATGTTATCACTTAATATATAAATAATTTATTATTATCAATGCGATATTCCAAATGATATTTATTATATGTGCATTTCATTCAGGGTTTATTAATTAAATAGATTTTTTTCAGTTATTTACCTTTCCTGGTTGATCATTCCTTACCTGTTTATTATCAATTATATTTTTATAGTTATTCTATCTATGTATGATTTTCATTATAATTTTATTTATTAAATTTATTTTTTTAATTATTTACCTTTCCATATTAATTACGCCTTATCTAATCATGAAAATATTTTATTATAAATGTCATTTGTGTTCAATAATATTCCAATACCAATTAATTATTAATTTTGATTAATGAATGTATCCACCACACATAACCATTATTGAGAATTTCATATCACCCTTATGTTTTTCCTTTCCCTTGGTTATGAATATGGAATCATTTAATGAGTTCAATGAATCGAAATACTTTACATTATCTATGATATCATTTGTGTATTCAAATGAATTATGTTATTGAATTATCTATCTATTTTACAAAGAACACTATATCACTCTCTCCTTTAAGATGTGATAATTTGTATCTTTTGATAATGTAAAAAAGTGGACACTATGTCTTGGCTATTGGGTTTGGGGTCTTTAAATATGATGATATACAATTTTTTGGATGGAAATATTCTAATTGTTCATTATAATTGATAAAACATTATATTAAAATATTGAAATATTTAATTTGACAAATAAAATTGTGGATTTATAATTTTAATCAAACTGTTGTATTTATTAGTTCATTTAGTGTTTTAAATAGATCCCACTTGAAACAATGCATAATAAAATTGTATAATTCCAAAAAATTAATTCCATAATATTGATCCCATGTAAATACGACATCATTTTTTAAATGTTTCATTATTTTTTTTAGAAAGTAATATTGATGAATGTCATGACTTGTTAAAAAGAGGAAATAAAAAATTAATTAGGGAGTCGTTGAAAAAAACCATTATTATTAATAATAAATATAAAAAATTCTGATTGATCAACACAATCTTCACCAGCCACTATAACAATTTTTAATTCATTAATAATATTAATATAGATTATATTTCTATGTAATTTTCTATAATTTTACTAAAATTTGTCTGTAATATGCAAATTTGAAAAAAAATCAAAATGGGTGAAAATAGTGAAATATCCATATAAATATGTTCTAAATGGGAATTATATTTCACTTTCTAACAAAAACCCTATAATTAGATTTTGAAATCAATCTGATGTAGATGGGTAGCATTGACTCTTAGTATAAAGAGTGTTATCATCGTCTAATTTATTGTGTTATCTCTTTTACTTTATCTAATATTTATAATAATGTTAATCCTCTCTAAGGAAAATATTCCATTTCAAAAAATGAATTTCATATTTATTATAACTAGATTTATTTTATAATACTAGTTGATAATAGTTTAATATTAATTTGAAATCATCAAATTACTTTTTTTCACTTTATTATATATATACATATATAAGAAGTAGGCTCCCCAAAATTCCTTCTGTTTTGACATTGTGTAATAGTGTTGAATTTGTGTTGCTGGGCTCATGCGCGGCGGAGGGCTGATTCGTGACACCAACGGTTCGGTCATTCTGGCCTTCTCCATACGCTTAGGAAAAGGGTCATCGCTCATTGCAGAGGCTAACACCATGAAGGAAGGTCTCATGGTTAGAAACAAGAAGGCGATCACCCTTGCGGAGGCTGAAACCGACTCTCTTATAGTCCACAATGCCCTCAAGGGCATGGGTGACACCTCATGGGCTATAGAGTACACTATCCGGAAATTCCATGATATCCTTGACAACAATATCAAAAACTCCCACACCCAATGGGAGGGCAACAAGGCGGCAGACTTCATGGCCTCCTACGACGTTCATGGAATGGAGAGCCTCTTCATTCACGACCTTCATAGCCTGACTTCATTAGGTACGGACATCATCTGAGGGGATGCCCTTGGTCTTCACCATTTTCGACCCTCGTAGCCTTCCCCCTGACCCCTTGTTGGCTCCTTCTCCTAATAAAAATATAGTTTATGATGATTTAATAGTCTAGATTAAATAGATTTTAAAAAAATATATACTAAGGTTCCAATTTAAAATTAATATGGATATGATAACATCACCTTCATAACCCTCCTTGAGTAATAAAAAAGTCATTTATGGAAACATTTAAAAAAATATGTAATGGAGATTATCCAATGGACATGTAAAGTAATTATAAATATATCAAATATTATATACATCTTATAAACAATAATTATGGATATTTCGTTAATGGTGATAAAATAAGTAGATATATCATTCTTGAGAAAATTATTTATATTCATGGATTTCCTCAATAGAATATTAAAATACTAAATGAAAATGTAATATCATATTTTGATACTTCTCTCAATGGTGATTCCAAAAAAAATATAGAAAAAATAATAGTATTGAATATTCCATCCCTAAGAGGAATTACAATATAATTATCATTTGGTACAGTGATCCTAAGTAAATGTCTTTAGAATACATGATTTCTAAGGAATGTCAAATCTTATAAATTATGGGTCTAATGTATGATTTTATTCTTAAAGGAATAGAATTATTATTCAAAAATTCCTATATAGATTATAAGTACATGGAAATAATGAGATAATAAAATACCATAAAGAGAGTATTTTCGAACACATACAGATCTATTCCAATCTCAATGCTAAGAGAGAATAAGGGATGAAAATTTTCATCATGATTAATAATAAATATATGAAATAAATTATTATTATTATAAATTTATTGATTTATAGGATCATTAAATATCATCTCATACTTATTAAGGAATTTTAGAATTATAGAGAGTGATAATGCAACCATTAATTAACTAAATAATTCCCAACAATTTATGAAGATTACAACAATTCCCAAAAATAAAGGGAATCTTACTCTATATACAAATCTATTTATTCATTTTATGAATGTATTTAATGTTACTATAACAAAAAATTATCCATATTAAGATAAATTTCTCATTGATAATACATTCATTTCATTTAATAATTTAACTAATCAAACTTTTCATATATATATATATATATATTTATATATATCCTAATCATATTGAAAATAAATACCCTTGGATCTAACTTGAAACTCTGGGATATCATCTAAATACTTCTTAATAGAACATTAAAATTTAGAGAGTGTTTCTTTAGTCAAATATATGTTTTGTTTTCATAATAATTAGTTTAGGCCCGACCATTTAGAAACCATATCACTCATTGGATATAAAGTATTCCTATTAAATAATAGATTTGTTAGTCCTTAAAAATATAAAAATAATAAATTAAATTTATTGGAAATGTGGAATATTATATATCAATATATTGTGGGGAAATAAATAATGGAGAGTGAATAGAGTGAATTTTTTAGAGGGAATATAATTAGAAACTAATACCCATGCCATTAAATTGATGTTTACATAGTCTTTCACATGATTACTAGTTTTCTTTCATTGATTGGAAATATTTTTCAATTTTATTCAGTTCTTTAATGTCTAATATCATTATAAAATATAAGATAATAAAATAATAAAATGCAGCATATGTATAATAAATATAAATACATCCCATTTTTTCAAAATATAAATTAATAATGTTAACATCCTCAAAAGATATCCATTTATATAAAATTATATGTGACTATGAGGAAATATTTTTTTGTAAAAAATTTCTTATAGTGAAACAATTATGAACTTATTTAATTGATATCAAGAATGTTTGAATCTACTTTACATAGTTGAGAGTGTTGATATCTATAAAAATATTATAGTAAAAAAATTTAAATGAATTATAAAATCATTAATAGTTTCCACTATAAAAACTGAAATCTATACGAAACAAAGTCTTATCAAAGAGATACTCAATTGACAATATTCACCTTGTTAGACTGAAACATTTAATATATTAGACCAATAATTTAGTACCCCCAGATTCTAGTATGTATCCCTTACTTGATTATTTTTGTGGTTATAATGATTAAGGGTGAAGGATGGGAGGGTTGGGAGTACATTAGAAATGGTTTTGAAGCAAAATGGAAGTCGTATGGGTGGCGCACGGTTTGACTATCCATGAGGCCAAACCTTAAGCAATGGTCCTCATAAGGAAAAATCTCTACCATGGTTGGAGAATAGTTAGGGAGACCATGAGAGGAAGACATGTGGGGGTCTGCCTAGGTAGTATCTAACACACAATTAGTGCACGATTTGTCTAACCGTATGAACTAATTGTGCGAATGGTTTAAATGAGATCCAAAAAAGGTGGATCTCTGAGGTTATCTCCATTAAGTGGATGTTTTTTATCCTCATGTTCAATAAATCGGGATTTACCTTCCTTAATGGTAGGACAACCTCTCCCAAGTGATTTCTCGTCAATCTAAAGGCTTCCATTGGGGAATCAAATCCAGATTCTAGAGGTATGTGATCATTCTTCACCATTATCAGTCAACTTATTAGATCTATTTAGATGTACTCCCCCTCTTATATTGGTTTATTAGATCTACACCTTATATGGGTACATATAGGTGTTTGGATTCCAAATATAATGATTTTTGTTCTTGATCATTCTAGGCATAGAGATCTAAGGCGGGTTCTTGAAGAATCGACCAAGTTTTCTTTTGCGTTCTTTGTTCGTTGGGGTTTTCATAAAATCTTCACAGTATGGGGACTCATTCTCAACTCCACATTATAAAACTAAGCGGAATTCCTTCAATGTAATTGATTTGTGTGAAATTGATTGTTATTTTTCTATTGAACAATTGCTGGAATGCTTCATTAGATAAGATTTGGTAACAGGAGAAATTCTATAAAAATTGGGGTTTTAATTAAAATTATTCTATTCATCATTTTATATTTGGAATTAAAAATGGAGATTTTCACGAATAATAAAATATTTTTTTATTAATGAGTCTCTAATAAAATAATATTTTCATTCAAATGGATGACATATTGTTTTTTGTAGTGGTGTAATGGAAAAATGCATGTGTGTGTTCATATTTTATTGAGTATGAATCAGGGATAGGAGTTTCCCTTATTATTGTTGGGATAGTTAAGGGTTATGGCTCTGCCCCATTAATCATTCATATTTAATTTGGGACAGATAACTCTTAAGAGTCTCCCCCATTAGTGTTTGGATATATATGGGTTAGGGATCTACCCCTGCAATCATTAATATTGCAATCCAGAAAGATAATGGTTTGGAGTCTCCCCCATTAGTGTTGGGATTGATAAGGGTTAGAGATCTCCCCCATCAAATATTCATGTGAATTTGGGTCTAAAAAGGGTAATAAGTCTCCCCCATAATATTTGTGATAGATAATGGTTAGGGATTCCCCCCTCTTCTGGGTTTCATGCATGGTCAGTTTTATTGATATGTGGAATGGTTGCACAAAATAGAATGTTATATGACTAAAATGATTGTTTATGTTCTTTCATTGTAAAATTCTTTCTATTGATTTAGTTTATATTTTTTTATAATCCATATTGAGAAATATTTTTATATAAAATATGTTATATAAATGATGCTAACTTTTGTGTCGTATTAGATTGAGTGGGGTGGTCATTTGGGAAAAACTACAGTGTTTTATAATCAATTATTCCATGGTACATTGGTTCATTTTAAAATTTTATATTTTGGTAAAGGGGTGAACGTAATATTTCTCATGTTTTTTCACAACGTCATGATAATTGGGAGGTTTGGTGATTGTGGATCATAAAGATCTTGGAGAATGGAGTCTTGTAGCCTCTTGAGAGTATTTAGTTTTTTACCAGTTGTGTACTTTGATACTTGTATGGTCATCCATTGTTGTGAACTATGATGTGGTTTTGAGATACATGATGTTTTCTAGTTGTATTATTTTGTTCATACATCATTTAGTGAATGATTTGGTTATGGGTAGTTGGATTATTGGTTTATTCAAAATGGGTAAATTGTCCCCACTTATACTTGAAAACCTTCATCATTTATTCCTAGCCTTTTCAATCACAGGGATGTATCTTAAGGCCAAGTAATGACTTTTGTTACTCTCATGGAAATGAGAATTAGTGATTCATTAAAAATTCTATCATTTTGGTCCTTTAATTATTTTAGAAATGTTATTAGGTTGTTCGGTCCATACCTAAAACGTATTCATCGATGTTTATGGTCGTTGAGTTGGAATTCATTCTCTTCTATTCCTAGCATATAGGGTTTGAAAAGCCTGATTGATGTGTTGACCAACTATTGACAACCTTAAAGTCTCACATAGAACTTTATAATAGAACAATTTGTTTTATGACTAAGGATTACATCCAACATCTCTTCAGAGGATATAGCATGGTAAGGAAATGTGAAAAGATATTTATGTCACCAATGGTGGGAACGATATCTTACCAGTTTGTGGCATTATCATCAGAATCAAAGTAAGAGATTAAGGAAAATAGTTTTCCATACATTGTGGATCAATTTCTAGATTTATTTTCTAAGAACATCTCAGGGTTACCACCTATAAGGGAAGTGGGGATTATTATTGATCGCTTTCTGGGGAAAATTAATATTTCCCTTCCATATTATAGGATATCACCAATCGGTTTACGGGAATAGAATGTGTAGTTGGAGGATATAGAAAGAAAGTGTTTCATTTATCCAAGTATATCGCTATGGGTAGCACCGGTCTTGTTCGTAATGAAATCATATGGATATCTACAGTTGTGTGTTGATTATCGTAAGCTTAACCATGTTATGATAAAGAATTGATATCCAATTCCATGTGATGGTGATCTATTCGATCAATCGAGGGGATCTCAGTGGTTCTCCAATATTAAATTGCGATCAGGATATCAACAATTTTTTTTGTTCAGAAGGATGATATTTCAAAGACATCTTTCAGAATTAGATATGTCCATGATGAATATGTGGTCATGACTTTTGATCTAACGAATTCACAAGTATACTTAATGGATTTGACGAATCAGATATTTCAGGGATATTTGGATTTTTTGTTGTTGTGGTGTTTGTGGAAAACGTCTTGGTTTATACAATGACAATATATTTCCATGAGAAGGATCGTGAACAATGTTACAAATCCGAAGAGGTCACGATTTTTATGCCAAGTTATGAAAGATTGATTTTTGGATATAAGAGGTATGTTTTCTTGTACATCTGATTTCGTAAAAAGGTGTTTCATTAGATCCAAAAAATATAAAATCTATTATCTTGTGGTAACCAACTAATAAGGTCTTTGAGATATGATGTTTTCTTGGTCTACATCATTAATACCAACATTTTTTGTGACTTCACATGACTAGATTCTCCCATGACAACTCTGATAAATAGGAATACTCTACTAAAGTAGAAAAATAAATTCCAGAAGGCTTTCTAGGAACTGAATATTTGTATAACATCAGCAGCGATCATGATTTTTCCAGAATCGGAATGTGGTTATGTGGTTTACTACGATGCTTCACGATTAGGTTTGGGTTCTGTTATCAAGCAAGGGGGCCAGGTTCTTTCTTATGGTTCGAGGATGATGAGGGTGCATAAGAAAAATTACCAACACATTATTTAGAGTTTCATGTAGTCGTCTATGCTTTGAAAACATGTAGACATTATCTATTTAGTGATAAACTTACTCTGTTCATGGACCACAAAAACATGAAACACGTTTTCTCACAGAGATATTTGAATCTAAGATAATTGACATCGATTTATTATCTCCAAATGATTGACTTTGACTTTATTTACACACCAGGAAAAGGGAATTCCATGGCGGATACATTAAGAAGAAATTCATATCCTTTTTTGGAGAAAGAAGCTTTGTAGGAATGGTTGTTGATTTCAGTCCTGGCCGACATGGAAATGGAATGGAAAGTCTAAGGTGATGTTGTGGTTTTTTTTAAAGATATGCTTCTTCCTTATTTGGTAAATATGGTCAAAGAGGCACAAACAAAGGATGACGAATGTCTGCTTATGATTTCAAAACTCAATGTTCGGGAGACCATTGAAGGCTAAAAAAATGATGGAAGCTTAGTTTTGTACATTAGAGATCTGTTGGTTGTACCTATGGCTTCCCAATAATAAATCATTCATGCATACCAGTATTTGAGATGGGATGTACATCGAGGTACATAAAAGATGTATATGGTTTTGATGACAAATTTTTGGTGGAGAGGAATGAAAAGGAAATAGGCTGAGTTTGTCTCGTGATTCATAACTTGTTAGTGGGTTAAAACATAAAATTAGAGTGCTACATGTATGTTGTAGTCTTTACCAATCTCAGTGTGTATATGGTAGAAGATAGCAATGGATTTTTTTACACATCTTGCATGAAAGGATCAAAAACCTGACGCCATATAGGAGATTGTGGATCATCTTACATAGTTGGACCATTTCATCCCTATTTTTGGAACCCATATTATATATGATCTATCAAAATCTGAATATCTAATAAGTGGTAAAGAGACAAGGAGTACTAGTTTCAATAGAATTAGAGAAAAATTAGAGGTTCCCGTCTGATTTCTAGAAGTCCTTACAGCAGAACCTTGGGACTCAATTGACTATGAGCATGGCGTATCATCCTCAGACGGATAGGAAATATGAGAAGATGATGAAAAGGATTTAATAAATGTTACAGTCATGTGTAATAGTCTTTTGTGGATTATGGGAGGATCATACACCCTTAGTGGTGTTCTCATATAATAATAACTATCAAGACTCGATACCTTTGGCCATGTTTAAAGCATTATATGGGTGTCCATATCGTTCTCCACTATGATGGGTGGAAACATGTGAATCATCACTAGTTGGGATGATCCTTTTTCAAGAAACAATGGAGAAAATCATGTTTATTAGAAAGAGGATGGAGACAGATCAGAGCTGTAAGAAATATTATGCAGATCCCCATCAACGACCATTGTCATTCGCTATGGGTGATCACTTCTTCTTAAGGATACCTCCTTGGCACAAATATCATATTTTCAGGAAGTAGGGAAAGTTATCTCCTAGATACATTATCCCTTTAGAGATTATATAATAGGTCGTAGAGGTGGAATATCAATTTTTATTATCACCATAGTTCAGTTCAGTGCATAATGTTTTTCATGTATCTCAGTTGAAAAAAGTACCAGCCTGATCTTGACCATGTGATCAGATGGTATCACGTCAACCTAGAGTTGGATGCTTCATTGATATATATCCCAGTTTGGACTATGGATAAGCAATATAATTCCTTTAATGGACAATCCATCGGTCTTGTGGGGGTTATATGGTAGAATGGTTGGATTCTGAAGGAGAATTGGGAACGCAAGAAGGAGATGAAAGAGTAATGGTCAGAACTCTTTCAGATCGTTGAGGGTTTCCAAAATTCCGAAGAATGAAAGACCAATGATGGGGATAATCTAGTACCCATAGTATCTATTATTTAACAAATATTTGATGATTTTTATGGACAAAATATTTAAGGGTGATTTATGGGTGTGTTGGGAGAACTTTGTAAGTTGTTTTGGGGAAAAATGAAACTCACACTTGAGGTGCACGATTTGGCTAACAGTGCAGCCAAATCCTGCGCAATGGTCCTCATGAGGATGATGATCCAACATTGTTGGAGCACGGTTAGGTAGAACGTGAAAGGAATCCATGCAGCGGTCTTCCTGGACAGTATATATTGATTGGTTAGTGCACAATTTGTCTAACGGTGCAAACTAACCATTCAGATGGTTTAGGTGAGATCTTAAAAAAGTAGATCTCACACAGTTTTGACTTTATGTGGTTTTCTTAATCCTAAGTGGACATAACTAGGTATTTATGTTTCATGAAGGAAGGATAACATATCCCATGCAATTTGGATTCAATTTAGATGCCTCCCTTGGTGAATTGATGCCACATTTTTGAGGTATGTGTTCGTTTTTCACCATTCTTGTTCGTTTTCATATATCTGCATTTATCTACTTATCCTATTATCTTGTTTTATCATATCTATTACTATTATCTGTTGATCTAGGTTTTTGGATGCCACATATTATGATTTTTGTTTTTGAAATTTCTACGATAAGAGATCTAAGGCTGGTTCTTGTAAAATTGACCTCGTAATCTTGTGCGTTCATTGTTCGTTGGTGTTTTCATCAAAATCATCAAGGTATCTAGATTCAGTACCGACTCTACATTATAGAAATTATTGGAATTATAAAAAATTGATTGATTTTTTGTGAAATTGATTATTATTTGTCTGTTGAAAAATTCATGGAAGGCTTCTTTTTCTGACTATTTTGTAAAGGGTGAAATTGTGGAAAATTTTGATTTTTTATTAAAATTATTATATTATTTGTTTTATATTTTGAATTTAAAATGGTTATTATATGGAATAATGGAATATGGTTTTATTAATGTGTCTTAAATAAAATAATAGTTTCATTTTATATGATGACATGTTGGTTTTGGCATTGGTTTTATAGAATAACGGTTGTGTGTGTTCATATGGTATTCTCGATGGATCTGTGTTAGGAGTAATCCCCATTAGTGTTGTAATGGATAAGGGTTAGTTATCTCTCCCATAAAACATTCATATTGAATTAAGGATAGATAAGGGTTATGAGTCTCCCCCATTAGTGTTGGGATTGATAACGGTTAGGTATCTCCCATGTGAAACATTCAAATTTTATTTGGGATGAATAATGCTTAGGAGTCTCCCCCATCATTGTATGGATGAATAAGGGTTACAGATCTACCCCTTCAAATATTCATGTGAATTTGGTTTGTATAAGGGTAATTATTCTCCCCCATCATAGTTGGTATGGATAATAGTTAGGAATATCCCCCTCATCAATGTTTTATGCATTGCCAGTTGTGTTGTTATGTGGAATGGTTGCACAAAATAGAATGGTAAATGACATGAAAGAATTTTTATGTGATTTCCTTGAAATATTATTATATATGGATATATTTTATAATTTTAAATAAAATATTCTTTAAAATCATTTTATATTAACTATTTTAAATAAATGTGGCTAACGTTTCTACCATAGTGGCGTGAGTACAGATGTAATTGGTGGAAAAACTACTGGGTTTTATAGTAACCCATACCTTGGAGCATTGGTTCTTTTTCAGATGATATCTTCTAGTACCGGGGAAAAGGTAACATTCCTCATGTTTTTAGAAAATATTCATGATACTTGGGTGCTTATGTGATTAATGAGATTTGAACTTGTGGGTCTTGGAGTCTTATGGTCTCTTGAGAATCTTAAACTATTTATCATATTTTTACTTTAATACTTGTTTGGTATTCTATTGTTGCAAACTTTGATTTATTTTTGAGATACATGAAGATGGTTTGTTGTCTATATTTTGTTCATGTATCATTTAGTGAGTGGTTTGGTTATGGTTTTTCGGTTTATCATATTATTTATTAAATGATAAATCTTCCCCCACGTGTTCTTTAAACCCTTTTTCATTTATTTCCATCCTATGGCATCTTTGGGATGTTTCTTAAGGTCATGAAATGACTCGTTGTGCTCTTAATCCAATAATAATTAAAATTTAATTACTGAAAATATCAGGATTTAACATATTAATAAAATTGGTAAGGGATATTGATATTTCATATTTATTTGGTGTTATACAATTGAAATAAAAAACAATTATTTTTAATAAAACATTTCATTAGTTTAGGATATATTATATTTCACCAAAATATTCGTGCATATAAAACAAACTTTATTTTATGATAAATAGTTATTCATAACCACAAACATTTAATTTTATTCCCATTTACCTCATTATCACAAATCTCATTACCCTTGGTATTTTTTTGAGTTAAAACCCTCAAATGGTTTTCAGTTTCTATCCAGGAATCATTAATATGGGTACTAATTTTCCTAGAACCCTTTAATAATGATATTGATGTAACATGTATATTCTTATTATAATATTATTTATATAATTGATATAAAAAACCTTTTTTTGGTATGTAGATTATATCAATAATATTATTCATTTTCTCATTTTATTTTCAAGAACTTATGTAATTTTTTATATATTTTGTTTTTTGAGAAAAAAATATAATTGTTGAAGATGCATAATTTTATTAACATTAATTAAATAAATAATTTAAATCAGGATATACTTTTAGATAATAAAATTACATGTAGATTTTTAAATATTCATGGGAGATGGTCATGAATGACAGAATATAAGAATAAGTATGATTCTTAATGATTCACATTTAAGGGGATTAAACTCTATTTGGAGAGTACGTAAGATGAACTGGTAACCATAATCCCCTCTCCTAATTCAAACATTGTCCCATACAAGATCTTAATAATGATTTAACAGGGAAATGGAATATAAAAAACTATCCTAAATGGTTTTTGGGAAGAAAAAGAATATCATTGGTGGATTTCAGAGTAATACAACTCTAATAGAGTCTCACATCATATCTTTATAGTAATGTGGAACTCAAAAAGAATCCACCACTTACTATATCAGAGAAAAATACACATAGTAATGGATATCACATCAAAAAACTAGGAATATTCCATTGATAATATTCTTTTCTAGAAATACATGAGAAATAGTCACTATAAATAGTACCTCTAATAAGATAATATATGATATATTTTTAAACCCACATATTTTGAGGCGTAAGGCAAAAACAATTCGACCCAACTCTAACCATGTTATGAAACTATTGTCAATGCATATACTACCTAGACACACATAATTTTTCAGAAACATAATTGTTACCTCACATTCCCACTTTTCAAAGGCATGGGGCCTATTCCACCATGGATGGGGACATTGGATATTTGATCTAAACCAGATGATGGGATGTCAGTTACTCTTTCCATAGATTCATCCAGAGAGCTCTTTCTTAGTCCGAGTCTCACTCACAGATTTGATCCATGCTTATGAAACACATTCCTAATTCCATTGCTTTGTGTAAATTATTTAATTATGTGGCTTCATTATGACAGGGAAACAACCTTTCATCTTAGTAGATGTTAACTACAAGCATGCCCGGGAATCACTAGACAATAGGTACGAATGGGACATCTATTCTTACTCATCAGATGGTAACTCATGGAGGAATATTTTAGGTGTATAACCCAATGAATATTGCGTTGATCATGAGGAATCCACCACACAAGGCAAATATTATCCAAGGCATTCAGCTCAGGCATCCAATGTTTAGGATGAGGTATCTAACCTCAGAGGCTATGTCTTCCTTGTATTTAACCTCTAGAATCCCATGGTTTATATAAGGAAGTATTTATGTCACTTCATTAACATCATGTGGAAGAAGATTGGGATGATAATAATTACCTATATAGGTAGATCATGGATGTTCTTCCCTAGGAGGGAGGACCTAGGATTTAGTCAAAACACCCCTCATAGAAAATATGAGGTTTAACGTCATATAGAGACAATCAATTAGGACCACTCATGGAGAAATATTAGGGAGGAGCATCCCAAGCAAAGTGAAGCTACGTTTACCATATGGATGTATTAGAATTCATTATGGAGGCGGGACTAGTGGTGTTCCCCATAAAGTGATGGCTTCATATCATCATGGTTGAATTGGACACCCTTGGTGGGGGATCAAATAGTTGTAGCCCTTGGAGGGAGTAACCATGGTTTACCATTAGCCATGATTAAACCATAAAGAGTCTTTTCTACATACAGTATTTATAAGACATGAATGAAAACTCATATATTTCAATTTATCATGTGGGAATTAATAATGTGATATTCACTTCACAATATGTTTGGTTTTAGTTGGATTGTGTGGGTATTACACACGTAAGCAGACCGTGTGCCGCTAAGAGCAGTGAAGATATGGATGTATGGAATGATATTACCAGGATTTGGGGGCCTATGGCAGATCATGATGGATGTGAATTATGTGTTGCATGAAATTACTAGGAATTGAAGTCTAAAAAATTTAATTGTGGATTTTGGATAATGGTTCTGGATCTCATAGAGGATTCCTATGTATCCAATTTATTAGGGAATCAAAACACACATAATTCAGAATGGGATAATGAATTAATCAGGACACCATATGGATGTGGATCTCAGATATGTGTCCCATAAAAGGAAGGTTTGACATCATGAGAAGACGTCTATAGAAGAGGGAAACTAGGTTTTCCATTGGTTGTATTAAAAATTCAATAGGCATCCTACGTACCCAGCCTAGTAGGTAAAGATTAAAACCGACATAGTTTGAGAGGGTAGAGGATTAATCGTAGGAGTAGTCATTATGGTTAAAGGCTGGGGTTTGGTCATGGATGTGGCCCATATGACAGAGCATGTGGCTAAGAATTAAAAATTGGATATGACTATTTGGGGGGACATTGTAAGGGAATAAGCATGGGAGTGGTCCTAGAACCTTCCTCATGTTAGGTCAAGGGGGAATCCCATCTTCATTAAATGATGTATGATTATAGATTAGAATAATTTGAATGGGTGTGGTGATTGGGAATTAAGAATTCATATTTCCATCACATATTTCTCATATATGATCATGAGGGAATCCCATGTGTATTCAGAAGGTATAAATATAGTTAAGCATCATGTGAATGGATATGGTGTGTGAGGATTTTACAGTGAGCTCCACATCTGTTTGGAGGTGGGGGAATGAAACTAATAGGAGGAACATGTGCCACTGGAAGAAGGGGATATGTGAATGGGGGTTAATCATGCAGGTTTTCTATGTGACACTATTTAATAGTAATGATGTGAATTTCAGTTAACTGTTGAAGCTTTATGGGTTAAGATATAGACCGACAATGATGTGAATGTTAAATATATGTGGATGATTCTTGGGTACCACTATAGAGAATCAATTTGGTGAATGGGGCTTATACGCGGTAGAATACTAGGAGGATGTTTTTTTATCAAATAATTAATAATAATCAAATGCTTTCTACACAAGGTAACATATTATTGAATGATAGGGAATGAAACAATTTCAATAAATATACTAAGGACTATTGAATGAAATCTCATGATCAGGTTATGGTTAATCATATGTTTGATGGATGAAGTATCATATTATTTAATGATATGGTGTCCAGTAGTTTAAATTAATGTAGTGAAGACTACTAAGAATAAAATTTAAATCCATTACTAGTGTGGGAATTACTCCATGAGTGGTTTCATTGTTTTCCCTATCTTGGCAGTTAGTTTATGGGATTTAAAGAGTTAATTGAGGGATGGGTTATGTTCATGATGGGATGCACACAAGATGGGTTGTGTTTCATATGGTATATATGTAATATATAAAATATGAATGATGGAATCTGTGTAGTATGGACAATAGGAAAAGATTGAACGTTCAAAAGATGGGATTATGAAGGTTGGGATATTCACAACAAGGGATGTAAACAAGATGGGATGCACACAAGATGGAACATGTGCAACAGGTAACGTGGGAAATATGGGTTGTTCACAAGATGGGAAATCACAAGATTGTATGTGCTCAATATGGGTTGTGTAAAAGATAGGATGTGTGCATGATGGGTTCTGTGAAAGATGTGATGTGAACAGGATGGACATTGTGAAATACTGGATGTGCACAATATTAGATATGTGCAAGAAGGCCACTATAAATTATGGGATGAGTGCAAGGTGAGAAATTTCCAAGATGGAAATTTCCCAACATGGAATGTTTTCAAGATGGAATATTAAAAATATAGAAAGTGTGCATGAAGAGATGTGCGGAGGATGGATTGTGTCAAAGTTGTCTTGTACAGAAGATAGACTTTATGAGAGTTGGAATTCTCAATAGAAATATTCCTTGAGGGATCCATTATTTCATGACGTCACAGAAAATTGGTCTTATGTGCAGCAGAGCTGCGGGTTGACATCTGGAGTCTCCACCTGGAGAAGGGGGTGAAATTATGTTTGTGTTGTGTGTGTGTGAAAACTCCATCAATGAGAGCATGATTTTATTCATAGATGAAGTATTATACACATTTCCTCCTTTTTTGTGTTAGTCATGCTTGTAGAAGACAATTTGATGTCACATTTGGTGTGTAAGAGTCCTACAAGTGGATCAGGCCTGCAAGAAATATTCTAGTCATGCATGAAAGAGTGAATTTATTTAATGCACCGCTACCTTTTTCCATTCAAGGGACTTGGGGATTCTTTCATAATGAAGTGAATTCTATGAAATTCTCATAAAAAGGTTTTCACAAGAGTCATGCATGCAAATCGGGAATGGATGCAAGATTACATTCTTGCATGCAAGATTTCATTTTTTGTGTGCATGGGATTTTGGTACATGTTTTTACTGAGGAAAATATAATCACATTTTTATAATATTTTCCATGAATTTTATTCTAGTGATCATGAATTAGTTTCACTTTCTTTTGGGTAACATGCACTCAAATGCATACTTTTTCTCATAAATTGTCCTCGATGACCATTTTCTCCTATCTGACATAAAATAACCATAAATACAGATACTTAATTCCATTAATGGTCTACGACCATTAATATAATAGCATATAAAATTATTTACGCATCAGTATCATGTTTGGAATAATTAGGTTCATTATTTGGTTGTGTATTTTTAGTTCCAATTGATACAATATAATTAATAAATTGAAAATTATGGTGATTTGGTCAAAATATCATTTTCAACGCAACATGTACCACATCCCTATGTTTCCCCTTTCCAATAGAACCCATAGTATTTTATAATGAAATATTCTCACAACAATGAATTGTTTGGAAGAAATAAAGGATACACCTTCAATAAAACATATGCATAATTCCATTGAATTATAATTATGATTCTGATCGAATAAAATACTATAATTAAATGTAAATTATTTTATTAATAGTCTATACTTAGGGACCCAATATCATAATTAGTTTTCTTTAACCTATGTAGTACTGGGATTGTTCGAGAGTCAAATAAGACCCACAAAATTACTCGATGACTAATTTAAAAAAATGTCTTAGAAGTACATGGATCTTTAGGGGGGGTTTGATAAATAATGACTCCATGTATAAAACATTCAAATCATGTGGATAATTTTTTTCTTCTATAAAAATTTCATAAATAATAATTGAATGTAGTAATGGGGAAGAAAGATAAAATTCAATCTAAGGTAATGTGAAATATGTTTACATAAGAAAGAATTTGCATCATAATTGAGTATAATGTATGTTTATGTCCTTTGAGGAATGATCTAAAAATTTAACATCCATGTGGATTAATAATATATTGTTATAAGATGTAATTTTTATTGCTATCCGTTAGACCAACCCAACTAAAAATATGGTCCCGAAATACTTAATATTTGATATAATGTATTTTAAACTAAATAATATGAATACAATATAAAAATTTCTTATTATAATGTTAACAACTATTATTGAGTCTCTTATACATTATTGACCTGTTATGTTTTGTGTTTTAGACAGGCACAAAAAACTATTATCGATAAAGAATTATATTTTCAAACATAATTGTCAATTTTAAAATTATACCATTAATAAATTATTCTATAAATAATATTCATCATTTTCCATAATATTATAGACAAATATTACCCATTAATAAATATCATATATATTAATATTCTACATTACTTAGAGCAATGAAAACATTACAAGGGTGTTCTCAAATTCTTAGTTTGTGGGAGTATATTTCAGAACTAGTCTCGTAATAAACATGGAATTAATTATATATACAGAAATTGTAAAATGAATAATAACTTATAAGTCATCACATTTTCTTGATGTAAATACATAAATAGTATGAAAAAATAAAAAGGGTTATGTTAGTAAAAATATAAATTTTTCTAATGATGAAATGTAAAACTTCAACAATATTAATATTACTATAATGGTTTAAAAGAAAATAATTATTCATATCATCATGGCCAAAACCATGAAATTATCCATACCAAAATAACTATAATAAATACATTGTTGATACCTTCTTCACTGAAACTAGGATATAATTCTAACCATCATAACCATAGCAATGAAATTATCCTTTTCATCATGACCATAACAAAGAAAATATTTTCAAAATTATGACCTCATAAATGAAATTATTCTTATAATCATGAATCTATTCAAGACATTATTAATAAATTTTTTGTCTTGGAGAAAATATCTCAACTTGTTTGTCAAAAAATAGCTTCTATTCATCAATTGGATACATAATTTACTATCCCACATATATGATTCTCAATTAAACCATTTCCTTATGTAATTAATGATAAATATAATACATATCCATGTTTTTTTAATGAATTGACTACCATATTAGATTATTGATCAGATGTGATGTTAATACATTCCATTATATGTAAATTAGATGATTCAGTGATAAGGAATTTATATGAAATAAATTTTATGGTATCATATGAGAATAGACCTTATTAAAAATAGAAATGACAAAATAATATTGATGTATAAGGAAAAATAAAAAAAATTATTACAAATTTTTTTGAAGGAAGAATAAAAATATATATATATTTGATATAAAATTAAAAAAATATTTTGTGAAAATTTATAATAAATATTCCATTAAAAAATATGACATAATAGAGAGGATATTTATTAAATAAATCCATTGAATTTATTTGGACTATATTATAGTATTGAATAGTATTAAATATTTATTCCTTCCAAATTCTGTAAATAATTTCTTAATTTATTGGGAGTGACCAAACTAGTTACATATTAATATTATTTTCATGAAAATGATAAGGATACCTTTTTATAAAATTATATAAAAAGAAGGAAATGTAATTCAGAAAATAAATATTTTATTTTTAATAAAATTTGGAGTTAATTATAAAATATATATTAATTAAGTAATATTCCATTTTAATAATTTAATGATAATTTATTGAAGACAACATTATAAAAAATGAGAGTAGAGCATTAATTGGAATAATTTTATAATAAAAAAATGTGATATTGCATATTGAATATTTGGTTTTCAGAATTATAGACAAATAAATTTATGGAAAGAGGGGATATTGATATGTAAGAAAAACAACGACTAAAAATTATGATTTTTTTTCAATGATTGATTTCAATGATGAAAAGGATACATCTATAAAAAAAATTGATATATAAATCCTTTTAAAAGGGTTTTATTATGAATAAATGTAAATCTCAAAAAACATGATATGATATCAATTACAGTTAAATAATAATTTATATTTTAACAAAATTATATGACGTATTTTTCTAATGATCAATCCCAACTAATTGATTAGAAATAAGGGTCAAAATAAAAAATACTTATTTTGAAACATTATAATCAAATTCTCATGAAAGAGACACCATGATATGGATCCATATATACCATGAATACATATTGAATAAAAAAATAATTCACACCATATAAAATAAAATTGGTTCATATTATGAAGCTTGTATCATGGATTCAAATCATGATTTCAGAAACCTATATCTTTACTCATGAATTAAATGGTAGAGATTTAAATTTCAATCTTATAAATATAAAAATACTTAAAACTAACTTAAAAAATAAATTCATATCTATATAAAATTAAACTGATAATCTATTACAATTAAATATACATTATTTATCATTCTATTGTTTTCTTTAATAATCTGATGCCAATAACCTTGAATATTTCTTATAATATTTGTAATAAGGATATAATTTCTCATTATTCAGTGAAAATTCCATCACTATTTGAATTTTTAATGATATATATTATATGATACATATTTATTTATAATTTTTGTAATGTCAATTTATGATAAATTTAGTTATTTTTGTCAAAGAACAAATTGGTGATAATCTTGTTTATAGTTAAATTCAAATATCAATATATTATAGTAGACTCTTGTTAATTATTATTCCATACATCGATAATATGAAATAAATTATTTAATCTTTATAATAATTCAAATTTTATAATAATATTATGTATATAATAATCTATGAATGTGGTGATAAAAGACAATTCATCTATTGAGGTAATAGTATGCATGTAACATGGGAGAGACATTCATTTTTAATGATGTTTCATTCAATTGAGTTCACTATTAGTATTTATAGAACCATAATAATTTAATAAATATAATATTTATGTTATTATTTTATTTCTTAAAATAATACTTAAAAGGAGGAGGTGAAATTAAACAACCCCATACATAGAGTATGGAGTCAACATGCACACATGAGCATAATTTAAAATTTTTTAAGGAACAAGCAGAATGGAATGGCGATATTTAATTGTACGTATATAATATTACTTATATAATAAATTCCATATTTATTCATTAAAAAATTATTTGGAATAACCATATTTTGTGTTTATGAAAATTTTAATATGTCATCCATAGAGTTGGTCGTATGCACATATGCACTGTTTACATTTATTTTTCATAATTGGTATGGAAGAATATAGAAAAGGAATATATCATATATTTTATTACCTCTTGGTAAAATAATGACACTAGTATCATTATAATAGTATGGTTAAAATAATTTTGGAGGAGGAATATTATAATGAAATAGGTTATGGAGTAATTTGTATTCACGTTGAAAACATGAACCTTCTCTTGAATGATTCCTAAAAATTAAAGGATAAGTGAAAATTATTGAAACATGAGGCTTATAGAAATGAAATAAGATTACATTATTGGTTATATTATTATAGTTTTAAATATAAATCATATGTTAAATGTTTCATTAAGATGGTTGAAGCGAAAACTCTTTACTTTTAATAAAAGGACATTTCATTTGAGTTCAACGGAAGGTGAAGGGAAAATATGGAATCACATGCGAGTTATGTGAGTTATGTGAGTTATGTGAGAAATGTATATTGAGAAATATAAGAATGAAATTTTAATGTTTCAATTTTCATATATAGGGTCCAAATTTTATATAATGTGACAGAATTATCCAACATGAGTTTTTATTTATTACCAAAATTTTCCCAAATAAAAATATTATCACAAAATTTTTTTATTATAAAATTATAATATAAACCTTCCAAGATATCTCTAGCTTGATTAGTAAAAATTTGGACACCATTATTTTCATATTAAATTTTAATATTGGAACAATGAATTTTAAATTTGAAAATATATTATATAGAAAAAAATAGATTTATATAAATTAAGAATTTTTTACTTATATGATGTCATTTAATAATTGAATAAGTGTTAATTACATTTTTTGATTATTTTAAAAAAATCAAACATATTTTATAAGTAAATAATAATAAATTATCTAACTAATTTTACAATCATTATAAATACAATTCATTGAAATATAATTTTTTTACAACGATAATTAATTTTTATTTTGGAAAAATAAAATTATATTAAAAGTTAAATGAAATAAATATAAATAAAAATAATAAGATGATAAAAATTAGGATTTTTTACACTCACTTCATTTATTTTATTAAAAAAAAATTTATTCATGCACTACACATAAACTGAAAATTTATAGAAAATTTATTGTTTTATTATTAAATAATATTTTTATCTGTTATTATACATTCATTTAATTTAGAAAAATATATTTATTAAAACTAAAATTTATTTCTCTTGGTATATTTATTTTTTTATGATGTTAATTTTATGTTTAACCACCATTTCAATAAGAACATTATACTAGTCACATATTTTTTAAAGGTTGGTTTGTAAGCCTCATTTATTATTTTAAACCAAGTCCTCTTTCAAACTGGGTAGATGGAGACCCATTACATAGCATGAAGGACCAGGAACAAGTGGTTTGAATGCACATCATGATAGCTCATTTGTTAGCCCAAAGGGCCCTTTAGTGAATTATACTGCTACAGTAACTATTCTTTTACAGTACCTTCTATAGTACCGCCACTACAACAGTCCCTGCAACAGTGCCTCTGCCACTACAGTTCCATCACTGCTAATGTGCCTTCGTTGCTGCAGTCTATCACTGATACTGTACTACTATAGTGACCTGCTATAGTTCTACTATAGTCCCACAAAAATTCTTCCCAACCCAGATTCGATCCTAGGTATTTAGGATGCCAAGTAGAAGCCTATACTACATGGGTACATGCTTGTTGGAAATGGTCACATAGATTACATAAAAATGATTCTTAATAAAATGTTTAATAGTTCTATATGGTTTGAAATGAATCTGCAATAAGTTATAAAAACATATATGTTTTATAATTTCTAGGTCCTTAAATTTTCCCTTAATGAAATTTCATCCTAGAAATTTTAATTACTACTCACTAATGAAAAATAGACAAAGGTATGGCTTAGGACATAAATTTTTACTCAGTACCATGGGGAAGAATATAAATATAATATTTTCCCCTATAATATCTAATAGTAAAATTAGAAACCCTTTGTTCCATATATTTCTTTTAATATCTATAAGTATTGTGATTTTTGAGATACAATCAGTTCGTAGCTTTTTTCTGATCATGTTCCCAACCAAAAAACTGAAACAAAATTAGTTATGATAAAATTATAGAAAATGATATTATGAAGATGAAAATATAATCTTATATTCTTCTCTATGATTATACCATAATTTCATAATATAAATATTTTGGTTTCTCTCTGATATAATTTGATCAACCTGTATTCACATTAATTTGACCTGTGTTTTCAATTTTCATTTTCCTTTTAGGTTCCATAACAATGATAGTTTCTCTTTGTCTTATACCAGGTTAATTTCGAGTTATTTACTAACTAAGATTTTCAACGATACTATTACATGGTCCTTCTATTCCATAACATAGATTCACTAGTTTATATCAGTTAAATGATTTAATTTACATTAAGACAGAAAATTTCACTCTACCAACCTATCAGGATTTTATTTTAGACATTGATTTATCTTTTGGATATCTACTAATATATTATACTCATGATTTTTAATTAAAATTAATTCATGTTTAATATTATTATATACAGAAACAAAAAGTCATCAAATCATATGATCCTAGAATTTAACATAAAAATTATACACATGAAATATTAACAACACACCAATCAAAATATTCCATTATAATGTGTACTGAAAATATATATTAGTATTTTTTTTAACCCAAAATAACAATGAAATAAAGTCACAAACCAACCTAATTGATTCATATATATGTATCATATACTATTCTTATCCTATAAATATCTAAACCAACCTATTGTATCTAGTGTGACACCAAAAATATGCAGTCCTCAAATTTGGGGTGAATAAGCATATTAATTTCAAAAATATATTTGAATATAATTAAATAAACTATATTATAATCATCCGTTATTAAAAAAATCAAAAAAACTATTTTTTTACAAAAAAAATATATAATTTGGGTTTATAGACTTGTAATGTTTGAAAAAAAATTATATATATATATATATATATATGCGCATACCATTCTCCTATAAAATAAAATTTTCTCATCACAGTGTGAATTCCGTATTCATTAATATGTATTAAGAAACTCCCACACAATTATTCACACAAAATAACATTATAGGCATGTATTATGAATTACACATATATATAACCTACATAAACTAAATAATAATAATTGTGAACTGAAACACTAAGAAAGATTTATGGTATATTGGATACAATAATATTTTAAAGAAGGGTTGGATAATATTAAAGTAATAAATAAATTTACTTGTTATTTACAATGGATTTTATGAGCTTTAAATAAATAAATATATATTTAAAGAAGAATAAATGATTACATGGATAACAATAAATGATTTCATGGTGGTGAAATCAATAATTCCAACCATCTTAATTATACCATCATGGATTAAACAAATACATTGTTTATAAATTATTGATACCAAAAAAGAAATTATTCTTACCATATATTCCACAACCAGTAGACTACTCTGGACACTATTACTATATAAATAACATTAGTCTCACCATTATGAAATTAACTAAGACTTTATTCCTTCTATCATAATTTGTGACAAGAAATTACTATTTCAGTAATAACTGCACCAATGAAATTATTCATAACATTTTTTCCCAATTTTTGACATCATTAACAAATTGGTAGGCATACACCAAATATCGAAACTTGATTAACTCCAACAACCTCTAATACATGAATGGGCTACATAGTGTAAGGACCTACCCATCATTTACACATGACTCGTGGTTGCTTTATATATTTAATGATCAATAAAATACCTAAAAAATTTCTTTAGTAACCAATAATCGTATAACTTGGAATAATATATATATTATATGTTAATACATTCCATTGTAGAAAAATTGAATATCATGATCATAGGTTAACTAAAAAATTAATTTTAATGATACCACTATAGAATATTCCATATGAGGCATATGAAACATTAATGGAAATTTAAATATATAAAAAACTATTTTTCATATCATTAGAAATTTACAATAATAAATATTTATAAATACCATTGATGTTCTGATAACTCCACTAAAATTTTGATATAAATAAATTAAAATTAAAATTTCTTTATATAGATATAAAATCTAGAAAAGAATGTTTTAAAAATAAAATGGATGATGAAGGTGGCATGGTGACACAGTATGGTATATATTTTAAAAAAATTATTTCATGAAAATTTTCAATGAAAATCAATGTCAATCAAAAGTAAATTCAAAAAAAAATAACAATAATTTTCAAGATGGTGATGAATGGAAAATTGAAAAAAAAATCAATAAGAAAAATATAATATGTATATCAATTTTGTGTTTTTTAGATTATGTGGTGTGGAAAATGAAATTTATGTTTTTAATGGTAAAATAAATATTCATATTTTAAAATAACATTAATGAAAACCACATAAAAATGGAAATAAAACACTATAATGAAAGGATGCAATTATAATAAAAATTTCACGTGACCTAATAATTATTTGGGTTTCATAAGAAGAAAATAAATCTTTTTTTAAAGTGATAATTTTTATTTTTAATTTGAAACCTTTTTAAAAGGAAAGAATATTTGTCTTAGTCATGATTTATTTATATGATGCAATAAATCCCTCAATGAAGAAAAATTGACATAAAATCCATTGAAATGAATTTTATATGATTAAAATGTAAATTATATAAAACATGAAATTATTTAAAATATAATTTGATAACTATTATTTTTTACAAACAATATAAGTATAAAATTTATTAAGAATGACCATAACAAAATGAATGTAAATGAGGTTTGGAAAAGACTTTACATCAATGACAATGTTCTAATAAAATGATCATAAATTAGAGGAAATGAGAAAGACTTATAAAAATCATGAATATAAAGAGAATAATTATTTTATATTGTATATTTTTAGTATATTTTGTGACAAATCAAATATTTTTATAAAAAATATCATGTATCTAAGAGGTAAACTTTTGAGAAAAAAAGATTTACATTAACTCTTGGAATTTATGAAAATAATGTTTCCCCATTTATAATAAAAGTATCCAAGATAATAATTCAATTTAAACCTTGTTAAATGATATTTATATTTATATTATTTAATTATAACCATTAATTATAACTTAATTATCTATTTTTTTTAATATTGAGATATCAGTAACATTGATTGTTTCATATAAGTTTTGTATTGGTTATATCATAACATTTTTTTTCAAAAAATTACATCATTAAATAATCATTCCTATTATATAAATATATGCACCTTTATTTTTTATTATGTTCCAATATCATGACAAGATATTTTTAGTTTATATTTATGATGATGAAATTAGTGATGATTTTTTAGAGTCATTTACTAATATGTGAAAATTATATAAGAGTGTGTATTAATTATTAGGTCATCATTAAAGAATATTAAATTTTATATAATATAATATTTAGAGTATTTTTTCTTCATAAATTTATTTCTATAACTATATCTAAAAATACTTATGGAAAATTAATCACATGGTTATTGGAGGGAGTAATTTGTATGTAATATATGTGTTAAATTAACTTTATAGAGGATGGAAAAATAAATAGATCTTTCCATTTATATTTAATAAAACATAATAATATAATTTATATCTCTTTTATACAATTAAATTTTTTTAATAAATTTCACTAATAAGGGAGGTGAATAACAAATTTTTATGTTAATAGTGTGGTAATTAAATATTCACATGATGAAAATATTTTTATTTTTATATAGACGGGAAATAGATAATGTAAATTATAGTTTATTATTATAGAATTATAATTTCCCTTAAATAACATATTTAATAATTAAATTATTTTGTTTAGCCATCCATTTAAGGTTCTTATGTAAAAAATCACTTCATTCTTGGATGTGGTAATCTAATTTTATGCACCAGTGTTGATTTAATTTTTTAAATGATTTACATGAAGGTCGTAAATTATTATTACATAAATATAATGAAATTTTTATAACACAATGATAAAAATTTCAACATTATTTTTAATATATATTTAGATGAGGAATATAATAGTACCACATGTTTCATGTAAGTAACCATTTATTTATTTCTTTTATGTAAAAAAAATATATGGGTGATGTTTTGGAGAGTTCCAAAAACATTGAGATATTTTTTTGAATTTGTAATGTATAATGATTACTACACAGTTTTTGAAAACCACACAACACTTATAGTAAATTGTGCATACTGAGTTCGGGGAAAGAGGGAAGGGGCATAAGCAGCACACGGTTTCCCTAAACCATGTGTCCACTAAGGAGAAACCATTAACATTGAAAAATGGTTGTGGTTATTTTGAGGAAGTGGATTCTGAATGGTTGGAACACAGTTTGGAGACCGTGAGAGATGACTTTGTGAGGGTCCTTATTTAGGGAGTGTCTAACATAAGATTAGTGTACGGTTTTCTTTACCATCTTCCTAAAACTGGATTGATAAAAAAATATCCATAAAATATAATATAGGTAATCATATTTTTCTAACCCAAAATTTTCCTTCTATGTATCCCTAAGTCAGCTTTTTTATCTCTGAAATTTCAAGGCTGGTTGTTGCATTGATCTAGTGGAAATACATTGGATTCCATTAGTTATTAAGAGTTAATTGATCATGGTATCTGATTGTTTCAGATTTGAATGGATTAAAATTGATCCAATTTCATGAAATTGAATTCCAAATTGTTGATAAAATCATTTAATAAATCATCATTAGTGATTATTTATGGTTTTTATTGAAAATGTGGAATTTTGAATTTTGGTTTTCAAATTTTCTTTAATTAATGATTTTAAAATTATGATTTTAAAATAGTTTCTTGATTCGGTTTATGGAAAAGGGATTTCAGTAAAAACCTTGTTTTATTGAAATGGTTCTACATTAAAATGGTTGAGGGAAATTGGTTTTCAATTAAAGGGTTAATTTATTCAAATAGTCTTGGCATGGTTTTTAGGAATACTTGGTGTGTGTGTTCAAATTTAATTTATGAGGCTTGGATGAAATATTACCTTATGTGTGGTGCCAATAGTGTAATTGCACATGGGATATAACTAACTCATTAAAACATGGTAGATTGACAAGAGACCTCTCATGAGTATGGAACATTCATAGAAAAACATTCATGGTTGATGGTGAGGATTTTTATAAGAAAATTTTTGCACCAAATTGAAAATTTGAAATGGTTATGAAAGAATTACTTGGTTACCTTATTTTAAAATTTTCTTTTTTTGGAAAAATGGTTAATATTTATCTTTCATATGTTTAGTTATAATCTATTTTAGAAACTATTTTATATAAATTGTTTCATATATATAATGATAAACTTTCTATCCTTGTGTTGTGAGTAGGTAATTCATTGGAGAAAACCGCCCATGTTTTACTACTCTCACATACTTTGGATCATTGGTGATTTTGAAAGTGTCATCTATCTAGACATGGGAAAATGTAAATCATCACAAACCTTTACCACTACCTTGTGATACTTGGGTTGTTTGGTTAGGTTTGGAGCCTGGATCTTATAGAGCATAGAGTCTTGTGATGGTCATGGAGTTTTGTTATCTTTTTTTAAACTATTTAGTTTGATATTGTAGACTTCAGCTATAGTAATTTATTCTAGTATGATTTTGATAAATTTAATATTGAATTGTATTTAATTGTTATCAGGAATCATATGGTGGTTATTTGGTAATGGTTTGTTTGTTTAGTGATTTTTTTCTTAATTTGAAAATAGTCTCCACAAAGATTGAATCCCTTCAGTATTTATTTCCATACTTTGGAATCTTATGGGTGTTGCTTAAGTTCAAATATCTTCTCATTTCCCACCCATGAAAATTATAATTGGTGGGATGTTATAAATGGTATTAGTTTTGATCTATCCTTTACTAAAAAGTTGTTTCAATTTTGTTCAGTCCTTGACCAACAAGTGGTGTCCATTTTTTCAGTCCAAATGTCGATTTCAGAAAATTAGAAATAGATTGGTCCTTACATTCTAGAACATGTGTCTATTGACTTGGTGTTTGTTCTGGGACTTAGAATTGAATCCATTCTTACCTATTCCATGAACTGGGATCATAGAAAAGATTAGGAATATAGAGTAATAAAAATTATATCATAAAAGGATGTAGATATACTTTTTATACTGAACATAAAGTTACGAGGGAGTTGGGTACAGAAGTGTTTTTGAGACAATTATATGATTTAAAATCTCATTGTTATGGGTTTAGAAAATGAGGAAAACATTACATGCATTAGTAGAATGACATACCACTTTGACTACATATATCATATTGAGTAATGATATATGATATGATGTAAGGTGAAAATTCATGAAAAATGTATAAATTATTTTCAAAGGAAATATTTTGGAAAATAACATGGTAGAGGTATTTTGAAGGAAGTTATATTTTCAAAATAATGTTGAAATTTTTCAATTAAATTGTTGACCATGGTAAGGGTTGGTTTTGGAAATCATTGTTTTGATAGTTTATGTCATTGAATTTGGAATGGTAATCCATAAGTTACCTAAGAGTGATACATAGGGAATTTTTTGTTAATATAGAAAATGGATCTCAGTAGGAGTTGTAGAAACAAACCTGATGAAGCTTTAGAGAATGTGGTTGCACCTGAACCACAAGTGACCCAATAGCTATTTTAGAGTATTGTCCATGCATTTCAAGCTGTGGACATAGGGAACCTTAGGGATCATCCAACACAAGTGGATAATTCCATCTAGTTATAAAAGAATAATCTACCCATCATAAGGGTTATTTTTTAAAAAAGGAACACCTCTGGAATAATTGGATGATTCATACCATTGAATTCATTAGTACACCATCATACCAAAAAGTCATGTTGGCAATGTATATTCTAGGGGATCTTGAACATTAGTGGTGGGATCTAGTTGTGAAGGTTAATGTTGATTAATCCATTGGTTGGTAGGATTTTGAGGAATTGTTCAACAAATAATTTTATCCTCACTCATTCATGATTTAGACAATGATAGACTTCTTCAGCCTGAAGCAATAAAATTTCTCTATCACCAAGTATGCATCTAAACTCATGAATTTAGAGTGATTTTTACCCGAAGATACTGCAAGTGAATTCTTTAAGGCACATATCTTAGAATGAAGGCAAAGATAGGATATTTCCTCAAGGATTTTCATGATCTATATTAATTATTATATAGAGATGTATAATAGAGAGACAATGGTTAAAGGGGACATTTAGGGGAAATGGGAGGTGTAATCATGTTGATACCCAGGTGAAACAGTGGAAAATATAATGATGGGAGGAAGTGGAAAAGGAAAACCGAATATCAATGCTTGAGCGTGAACCAGAATCAAACAGTAGGATAATTAAATCATCCTCTAAGAACCACAACAATAGAGTTATGTTTCCAATGGGGTTTCTTAGACCACATTAAGCATTAGCTTATGGAACAACCAAGAGCCCTCCGTAATTTTAACACGATTGGACCTCATTATATCTATTATTATATTTCTCCAAGGTTAGGTACATGAGACACATTATAGGTATCAAATGAATCATATACTCCAATGGGGAGAGAATAGAAGAATCAATATGATTAGAAAAACAACGCTATCCATGGTCATTTTATGAATACAATAGACCCTTAGTATGGAAAATCATAGAAGGGAAACAAATAACAAAGTATAGTGATGAAGAAACTATGTGGATATGAACATGTTATTGAGGATGATAAGGCTAAACCATCTATAGTGAGAGGTAAAATTATTTATAATTCTATACTTATGCAATTAGGGTTTGATACCGCTGCGTCAAAATCATTTAATTCTTCTAACGATTTTGATTTTTTGAGTTTGAAACTTCACAAGATTCCCTCTGTAATAAAACGTCATACTCTTCTTAAGTAAAGAGAATGTCATGAATTTATATGCAGAGAATATTTTAAAACTACTAATAGAGCTGAATGAAATGGGATTTCTTAGTGCTAGAATTGGATGTCTATTAACTAATCATGGGTATGGATTGGCTATCAACATTTAAGGCTCAAAATGAATGTAATAGATGAATACTTAGTTTTGAGTCTGACAAAGTTGTTGAGAATAATTCTAGAGGATTAAGGGTTGTAAATACAAGTTATATATGATTTTTATCACTAGTTGTTCGAATAATATCGAACTAGTTGGTGGAGTTGACTTTATAATCAATGGAATAGATAAATAATAGTGGTTTTCAAGCTGTGTTGAATTTGTATATAGATATGTTTCCCAAATATTTCACCGGTTTACCACATATAAAGGAAGTGAAGTTTTTTATTGATCTACTCTTGGGGACAAGTATTATATCACTTCCATATTATATAATAGAACCAATAGAATTAAGGGAGCTGAAATTTCAATTGGAAGAGTTGGAACGAAAAGGATTTATTCATCCGAGCACATCTCTAGGGGAAGCATCATTCTTGTTCATGAAGAAAGAAGTTGGATCTCTAAGAATGTGTGTATATTCTCGTAAACTTAACCAAGTGACAATAATGATAATGAATTAAAATATTATCATTGATTATATATTAGATCAATTTATGGTAGGTCTATTGTTATCTAATATTGACTTATGCTCAGGTTATCACAAATTTTGTGTTCGAAAGGAGGATATTCTAAAAAACAGCATTCATCAGTAGATATGTCCATTATGAATATGTGGTAATTCCTTACGGTCATATAAATGAACCAATAGTTTTTATGGTATTGATTAGTCTAATATTTAAAAAATATATTGATTATTATTTTTGAGGTGTTTTTGGATGTCATATTGGTGTATTCAAGGACAATTGATGAGAATAATAAATACTTTGATATCATGTTGTAAATCTCAAGAGAACATCATTTGTATGAAAAAATATCAATTTGTGGTTTTTGGATACAAGAGGTATGCTTTCATGGCCATGTAATTTTTGAAATATTTGATTTAGTGGATCTGGAGAAGATAAAAGATGTTATGTCATGAAACCCCATATATAATGTCATTGAGATACATAGTTTTCATGGTCTAGTTAGTTATTACTAATGCTCTATTCATGACTTCTAATAAATATATTTGGATATGAAATAATTGAAAAAGATGAATATTCCATTCCAATGGACATAAGAATGACATAAATCTTTTCAAGAGCTCAAATTTCACCACACATCAGCCCCTATACTGATACACCCAGAATCGGGACATGTGTATTTGGTTTATTGTGATGCTTTGGGATATGGGTTGTGGTTATTTCTCATTCAAAGAGAACATTTTTTTTCTTTTGTCTCTTGGAAATTTAGGTTCCAAAATAAATACTCCCAAATACATAATTTCTTTTTAGCTTTAGTCATCCATGCTTTAAATACTTTGTGTCATTATCTCATCGGTGAGAAATTTACTATGTTCATGGATCATATGAGCTTGAAGAAAATTTTCTCCCAAAATCATTTAAATATAATGAAAATAATATTGATAGAATATCTACAAATTTATTATTTTGACTTAATTTATTAATTGAGTAAAGGAAATTCGATTCCCATTGCATTATGAAGAAAGTCGTAAGATCAGTGGAAAAAATAGATTTTGATGAGTGGTGGTATATGCCAATTCTAACCAACATGCATGTCTATTGTGAAGATCAAGGTGATGTTGTGATTTTCATTCCAATTTCAATAATTCAGGATTTGGTATATATAGTAAATAGTACCAAAATATCTACTACAAAATGTGTTACTATGAGTTCAAAACTCTATGGCAGGGATATCATTGATGGACATGGGATGGATGATAGTTCAATGTCATGGTCCAAGTAGCAGATGGTAATACCTATATATTTTTAGGAACATCTTCTTCATGAGTACACCATTCAAGATGGGATTTCCATTCGATAATACAGAATACATATAAGGCATTGGAATTAATGTTTTGGTGGGTTGACATTATAATTAATGTGGATAAGTTTTCTTTTACATACTTATAATTACATCAAGTTTAGTAGGTTCATCATAAACGTGTAGATATTTTAAATTTATTAACTATTATCAAGTGGAAATGGGTTCAAATAGATTTAGAGTATGTTAAAGGTCTCCCTAGAATAGTCAGGAAATATGATTCCATATGGGTGACTGTGGATCACCTCACCATGTCAGATCATTTCATCCCTATTCGTGAAACTTGTATTATAGATGATCTTTCCAAAATATGTATTGGAGATGTGGTATATATATATATAGAATATCAGTTTCAGTAGTGTTAGATAGAGATTTGGGTTCTACGTCTGAATTTTGGACATCCATACATAAATCCCTTAGAGCTCTATTGATTTTGAATATGGAGTATCATCTTAAGATGGACAAGAAACCTAAAATGATGATAAATATGTTGGAAGACATTTTATGGAATTGGATAATGGATTTTGGTGTTTCATGGGGTGAGAAAAAACCCTTAGTGGAGTTATCATAGAAAAATAGCTATCAACATGTGATACATATGGGTTTTTTTGAATCATTCTATGGGTTTCCTTGTTGTTCTCCACTTAGTTGGGTGGAAACAGGTGAGATTTCAATAGTTGGGTTGAGTCTAGTACAATAAATAATGGAGAAGATTTAGTTGATTATAATGATGATGGAGATAGCTCAGAGTCATCTGAAATCATATTGATCATCATTGACAATCATTGTCGTTCGAAGTGACTGATCGTGTGTTCTTGACGATCTCTTTATGACTTGGACATTGATTATTTATAAATTTGGGAATTTTATCTTCTAGATACATTGTCCCATTTTAGAATCTATCTTTGATTAGAGATTTTAAATATTGTTTAGAATCCACAACACGGTTCAGTGCGGTACAAAATGTGTTCCATGAAGATATTGTGTGATTATATGGGATCATAATAACCTAGACACAAATTCGATTCGTGTTCATATCCTAGTGTCGACTGTAGATATGCAATATAATGTCTTCGATGGAAAATAATTGATCTAGTGTGAGTTTTGTGGAATCACGGTCAGATTCATGAAGAGACATGGGAATTTGAAAAGATGATGAAAGTGAAATGGTTAGAAATCATTCAAGATACCAGTTTTTTCCTAAATTTTAATGACATAATAAAAAATTGTGGGTAGAATTTAGGACCCCTGGTTTCATGTAAGTTACCCTTTAATTATTATTTTTATGAATATAATATATATAGATACGTTTTGGTAGATTATATAGGATTTTTTTTTTGATTTTTTATGATTTCAAAATGTGCATCATTAGAGTATGTTGTGGTAAAACTTTGTAACACTTGTAATAAACCATTCATAGTTAGTTAGGGGAATGAGGGATAACTCATGTGCAATGAACAATTTTCCTAATTTGTTCATCCTTTAAGGAGAAACAATGCACTTTGAAAAATAGATTAGGTCATTTTGAGTTAGTGGATTCAGAACTATTAGAGTATGATTTAGAGACTGTGCGAGATGACAATGCAAATCTCATCTATAAGGAATTGGTTAACACACGGTTAGTGCACAATATCCCTAACTAGGTATAGTTAAAACTTTGATCCTTAAAATGTTTATCTAGGCCGGCATAATGTTTTAGCCACTCATTTTTTCTCTTATGTGGACCTGACTAAGTTTTATTCTCTCTCAAAGGTCATGGAGGGTTATTTCATCGATCAATGTGCAATCTGAAGGCTTATCTTTGTGATTAGATGCTGATTCTTAAAGGTATGTTGTTGTTTATGATTGTTCCTGATATTTTTGTTAGATATAATATTCCCACTCTCTCAGTTTCATATATCTACACCTTCTGTGGGTCAATATAAAGATTTGGATGTCAAATATGTTTTTATTTGGACACGATAATGACAAGGGAGGATATATAAGGAGGGTTAATGGATTTTAAACCCAGTATTTTGACCTTACTTGTTTCATTTATCATTTTAAACAAAACTCTCTTGGTATGTGGCTTCACTCTTGACTCCACTTGGTAGAATTGATTGGATTGGTATAACATTGATCTAATTGAATGAAATTTATTGAAAAATAGTTGTTAAAATTAGGTTATATATCATAATTAGTGATTAATTATGGTTTGTAGTGAAATTTCATCATTGTAGTTTTTTTTTCTAATAAGTTATTTAATTAATGATTATAAAATAATGATTTTAAAATAATACCTTGAATCGATTTATGGAAAAATGATTTCAATAAAAAGGTTATTTTATTTAAATAGTTTTAAATTGAAATGGTTTTATATAATTGGGTTTATTTATTGAAATGGACTTGGCCTGGCTTTTGGGAATACATGGTGTGCGTGTGTATATTTCATTTAGGAGGCTTGGTTGAAATATGAAATTGTGCTCGATGAAAAAGTTGTAATGGAACATGGGATATAATTACCTTATGATGACTTGGAATATAAATAAGAGGCAACTCATGGGTATAGAACATTAATAGTGAATCATGCATGGTTGGCAGTGAGTATATTTGAAATGTAATGGTAATGCCAAATTGAACTTTTGTAATGGATATAAATGTATTTTTTGGTTACCATATTGTAAAAATGGATATTGTTGGAAAAATTGTTGATATGGAAATTGTTTATATCTAGTAATAAACATTTAAGAATCTATTTTATATGACTTATTTTTATGTAATTGCTTCCAAATTTTATATCCATGTGGAGTGAATAGGTATATAATTGGAGAAATATACTGGGCTTTAGTATTCACCCATACTTTGGAACATTTTTTCTTTTATAGATGTCATATATCATGAAATGGGAATGGTAAAATATCACACACCTTTGGTGATACCTTGTGATACTTGGGTTTTTTGGTGATGTTGGAGAATTGAGATTGTGGAGCATGGAGTCTTGTGGTGGTGATGGTGTTTTATTAGTTTACCTTCCATTATTTACGTTGATATTATTGAAATCCAATGTGGTAATTGATTTTAGAATGATTTTGGTAAATGAAATTTTTACTTGTATTTCATTTTAATCGTTCATCATAGAGTGGTTGTTTGATATTTGTTTGTTTGGTTAATTGTTTTATTATTAAAGGCAACATCATCCCCCCCATGTATTGAAGCCCTACGAAATTTATTTCCATCCTTTGGTATATTGGGGACATCTCTTAAGGCCAAGTAACATGTCATTGCTATATCTTGCCAATGAGAATGGTTTTTATGTTACAAATATGATGAATCTAATGATTAGGGAGTAATTAGTACTCACATTATTTACATCGAAATTCTCTTAGAGGAGTCGTGTAAATCGATGGATTATGATGTCCTATAAAAACTAGAGGATTGTGATGGTGAACGTGAATTCATATAGAGGTAATATAGACATGGTTTAATTAAAAAGTTTATGTCTATGTGTGGCATGATTATCTTTGTGGTAAAATCAATTTATATGTGAAAATAAGTACCTTTTATCGAATTTCAACTTCCGTGAGGGGTAAGGATGAAATTTGATAAGAGTTGGGGAGGTAAGATGATGAAATGTTAGTGGTATTTTTTGGTATGATTTTATAACATAAAGTACCTCAATATAGTAATGTATTCATGTATAATTTACCAAATTCTACCAACCATAAGATACATATTTTTTCTCTAAATATCCATTGCTAAATTTTTATTATGTCGACTATTTTTTAATAAAAATATATGATAATAGTCACTGAATATTAATGATAAGTTAACTTATATTTTTATTCAGTTAAATTTCATTTTATTTATAGGTTTTTGAATATTATGTTTTAAATCAAATCATATAATATATAAAATATGACTTTATTGAAAAACACTTTTTTATATTTAGCGTCATTGTTTTTATATCCATTCAGTTACTCATAAAATGAGATATAATTTATTTGGTCATAAATTCAAAAAATATATTAAATTAATTAGGTAAAATATATCTAAATAATTTGGATATAAAATTACATAATGTTTTTAAAAAACATTATTGTATTTTTTTATAATTTTATAAAATATTTAGTATGGTAACTAATATTAATATTAAATATGAAGTGGACTTATTAGAAAAATTGTACATGATGTTTATGCATGTAAAAACAATTTATTAGAGTTATTTCCGAGATTTTATAATAATTATCTTCAACATTAGAAAAAACAACATATATAAACAAAATTTTTACAAAAAAAAATTGATTTTAGCAATAAATCAACTTATTAGTTATATAGATATTTTAATTCAATTTTATACACAAATTTTCACTTTGAACTATATTTCATTTTAATTGTATGTAGATCTTATATTATCTTTTTCTTCCATTTATACCTTCCATCCAAGAATATTTATTGTAATGGTAACATTAAATACATAAAATTATATTTTCATGAAATAAAATTGTAGTTTTTTTAGGTTCATTATTGAATGTGAATAAAGTTCACAAAACATTAATTTATTTTATTTTATTTGGTTTTATTTGTATAATCCATTCATTAAGGAATTAGTTCAACATTGGAGAAGTAGGTATGGTCATCATATTTGTTGTGATGTATGTTCATCGAGATCTGACCATTAATATGAGAAATATAATAGACTAAAATTATAAAATATTCTTTTTTAGCATGTATGTTTCCATTGGATTATCATGAATATGAGTGGATAATGTGATTATACGGTTCAAGTGAGGTATCATTATAGACAATTATAAATTCTATAATACATTTTTTTCAGTAATATTCTTATAAAGTTACTAGAAATCTGATTTCATTATCAATTATTATTTAAACATATGGCATTATATAATGAAACAATAATTTAAATCCATCATGTGAACTAAATGTATGGAAATAGTCGTATGATGGGTATGATTTTCCATGGAGAAAAAGATACAAACTAATAACTGACCACTCAACTGTAGAACTAATAGTATATCAAGATCATGAAACCTTACATAGCCATATTAATATACAAATAATCTTAATGATATGTTAATTGAGTACCATGAATAAATACTTGAAGGTAATTCTAAAGAGTTTTTCAAATAAGTATTTAGTAATATGAACCATTAAATGGATTGCATCACCCAAAAAATACCTTTAGATACATGAAAACTGGTCATCATTACTCTTATTATAATATCCTCAAAAAATTATTTAATTAAAATTTATTATTTGATATAAGAACCCCTATTGTAAACACAGACTATAATATATTAAAATATTTCTATACATTGACTCAATTAAGTATTTTTAGTTTTCATTTTCTTCATGAAAAAAAAATATAACATATACCTTATATATTATCTATATTCATCATGATATACCCCAAATAACATTTATAAATATATATATTTGATTTGTCATGAATAAATTAAAAAAGGAGACCTGGTGTAGAATAAAAATTCTAAAGTATTGAATTTAAATACCCTTATAAAAGATATATTCATGACAAAGAGATAAAATAGATGAATGTATATTTTGTGGGAATTAGAACAAAAAAGAAATAATTTTTAGGAGGCTGTCATCTATAATTAATAATATAAACTAAATGGAAGTGTTATAAATGTATCTTGAATCACTCTAAAAAATCATACATCACACTTATCGATAATGAAATTAATAATGCACTTAATAACTATCAATAATGGAAAATAATATTTTTAAATGGAATTCCTTATTAGTATGATAAAATTTCAAAAGGTAATTATTATCAAATTTCTACCACTAAGAACTCAACTATGGTTTTTTAGTAAATAAAGAAGATATGTTGATTAATCTATTGACATATGGGGAAATATAGTGAATTGTTTATTTAATTGGTGTAATTTTTTTTAAAAATGTATATTTATAATGAATTCATTTAGATATTATACTCTATGATGTGGAACTTGTATTAATGGGAAAAAATCATTTTTAAAAAATTATAAAAAAAATATATCATTTAATCATGTGAAATGTTCAAGTATTTATATCAAAACTACCCTCATTAACAATTTTTTAAGTCATTGATTAAATATTTTGATATTATTGTTTTGATGTTATATTATTGACCATATTTGACACATGTATAGGTAGTAACAATGTACAGATGATATAACAAGAGAACTTGAATCTCTATCAAACTTTTTATTTGAATTTTTATTAAAATTCAATTATTTAATTAATATTAATTATCAATGAGGTTGTTGAAAATGTTTACATAAATACATAACTAAATATATTTTAAATTTATATGATTTATATTTTCTCAAGATGGCAGTGATCAATGTATTAATTAAAATATTGTAGTATGTTTGAAAAAATTCACATTTAATGAAATAATTTTTTCATGCCAACACATGAGTCATATACTATTCAATTTTATGAATTTAGATACATTGAATGATGTTATAGAAGATTAAATGTGATTAATGAGAAACTCTATATTCCATAAAATGTGTTTTTGAATAACAATATCAATATTTCATTGATGAAGTAAGGAATATTAATGTATGAGGGGAAAGGTCGGTTTCTAGGGGACCATCAACTAAGATATCAATCCATAAATAACAATGACCATATAAATATATCACCTAAACATCAACTCAAGTTGATTAATGTAAAAATAAGAAAATAGAAAACATAGATAGAAAATGGGATCATCCAAAAATGTAATGTTTGTATACTGAAAATCCAAATATATAATGAATATACCAGCTAATAAAATTTAATTATAATGAATTCATAATATTTATTTAAAAATTTGATATATTTCAAAATCCACACTATGTGATATTTAAAATAATCCTTGTATGATAAAAAATCTAATGGAGGGGTGTATTGATTTTATAAATAAAAGAGGTAATAATGTAAATGTAAATGACATACTGTAGCTTATGAAACATAAATGAGAATCTAAACCATATATAGATGTAGATTAAAATGAATAAAAGATATTAAATTTAACAATTAAGAAAATATATGTAATTTTTTCTAATAAAATGAATAAATATATAAACAGTGAATATAAAAGATTGATGAATTAATACATTTAAATTTATGTCAAAAACTATGATATTTAATATGTATCCTTGGAAAGGGAAAATTTTACATAAATACATGGAACAATATTCTTTGTGTTTCTTTAAAATAGTCAAAAATATCAATGATTCTATTTTATACATAGGTGTTCCTGATAATTCATCAACATGTTAAAAAATCATTATGAATATCATCTCGAAAAATGTAATTCATGAAGAGTTTGTAACTATTATTCCCAAATAAGAGTTTGGTTTTTTTATTTATTTAATGATAGATCAAAATCTTAAGGTTCAACATTTTATTGAATTTCCATGGAATTTTGAATACATGTTATCATTATCATTAATAGAAGATTTAGAAGAAAGTATCAAGATTATTCCCTTGAAATTTCACAATGAATGTTTAATATAATTATTTAGGAATATAAATGTGGAATTATAACTAAGATATAAAGATATCACATACCAATATTAAGTGGGTGAGTATTTCATTGATATATTTGTAATGATTTTATTACTATCCAATTTATTAGTGTTAGATATGGAATGTAATAATAAAGTAAAAGTTAACATGTAAAGAATATTTATGGATTTGACGAGTTCATTAATAGATGCACCTGAGGGAAAATTAAATTTTTATATGGGATATTTAATATTGAAATAAATTAGATATAAATATGTAATGATTCCAAAAATACTATATAAATTTCAATTGAAGACATTGTTCAATGGTAGGACTGTATATTATAAAGTCAATATGACTATTGAAAGGATGTAATTGAATAAATTAAAAAATGAGATAACCAACCCATTGATTTTTCCTATTTAGAGGAATTTGATACATGAATGTGTTATGTAATGTTTTTTCTGTAACATTGCAATGAGTATTTCATGGTGGGTTATTTATTATTTGGAAACATTTTTTGTCGCATAGGGTACTTGTGCATGATCTGACCTGATATCTCTATATATCATCCTTTTTCAAGGGCATGCAAATAAACATGTATGATAAACGTGGCAAAGAAACTGCTTCACCCAAGGACCATATTATCCTATATATAGGAATCTTGGTCTCTTCATTTGTATAGACATAAATTCTCAATGAATTCCTCACACTCTACATTCCCTAGTCCATATCCCAGAACCTCTGAAACCTTCCTAGAATCCCTTTAAAGCACGAAGAAGATGATATTAAGGGGGTAGTAGAACAAAAAAAATAGACCATGTTCTAAAACACATAACACTTCTATGATGATCGTGTTCTATCACTCTTGAGAAACACTATCATGATGTAACCTTCCCAAACTAGGGACCTTCATGAGACACATTACATAACACCTATGGATACCCTTGATCAATTAGAAAATCCTAACTTGGGTGTTGTTTCCCAGGTGTTCCACTGTCCAGTGTACTTTTATCTCATGCAATTCTACCCGCATGAATCACCTTCATCTACGGAATTCATACTTTTAGAAACCACTCACAGTACATTTAGGAATAACCGGTATGATTCCCCCTTGTTTTGACCAATATCTACCTTTCATGATCTAATTCTCATTCCCTATTCTAAGACACCAATGGAAGGCCATATCTTTCTTTGGATCCCATGATTGAGAGGGACTAAATTGAATCCTCCACAAATCCCCAATACATGAAAACCCATGGAAAAACGAACACCATGATGTCTCTCATTTAACTATTCATTCCTCCAATTAGAGTTGTCCTAAATTTTTCCTACCTGATGGGTAGCTTCCATGGGGTGCATGTGGGTATTAATTCCATTGGTTATGAGGACCCCCTCCATGTGGGTGGTGTCAAGGAAGTCCCGATCACATGTACTAGGGTTTGGACCATGAAATTCCCTATACATCTCAAACACTATGAACATATGTTTCCAGATGGGGAGGTTGAGGATTTTCCATGACATTTCTTTTGATAGGAAATGAGATAATCCCCCTAGAACAAATTTTAAGCCATCCCCTTAGAGTATGCTCATGCCGATTCTTGAAGGATCCATCCTACTTCATTCCTTGACCATTTTCAATATGAATAGGTATAAGAGAAGAGATATGGGAGCATAAAATCCCTTTATCCCTCCAATTGGTCCTAGGGTACGATGAATTGTTGAGAAGACAATCATATCATAATATTCAACCATTTTGTGAGTTTTTCTTCTAAAGAAAAACAGTTCCTACATTATCTCAGGAAGGTGGATCATTAGTATAGAATCTCTCCTTTTATCATATAAACTTTCATTACATTTTACAAAACTGAGGATCTTTAAGGTTTAGTGTCTTGGAAACCAGGAAAGTAAAACATGAAAACATAAAACATTCTTCTTAAACACTTGAAAGGCTTATCCTTATGTTAATATTAGGTTCATTACTAAATCTCATAACCTGGTGACATATATCAAAAGAAAGGGTGAGCAGAAGGTCCAGTAAGGGAAACAAGGGGAAACATTTAACATGTGAACTTCAGATTCATCAACAATGTCATGAAAAAGAACATTAAGGCATGCGAAAAAATCATGAGGCATATCATAATAAAAACAACATTTTTCATAACATGAATATGTGGCTACAATATTTAATATTGACAATCATTTCTGTTTCACCAAGGTCCATCCCCAAGGTGTCATTAAAAATTACCAAGGGTATTCACCAAGGCGTCATTAAAAATAGTCATCTCTAGAGATTAAGTCTTTACCCAATGCATTAGAGAGCTATCAGGGAGCACCCTTGAAATATCTTTATTATCATGTGAGACACATATATCATCATAAATCATTTCATAAACAACCCATACAGCATAAAAGGAATGGTTTCCATTTCATAATCATAACGTTTTAAAAACTGCTTTAAAGACATGATCTTTGTGTCACTTTAAAACCCACAGAAAAGGAAGGTGGGTATCATGTATATAAATCACAGAATATAAAATAGAAAATTTTGGTATATATGTGAATCCCTCTATATAATAGTTATCTTATAGTATTAACTTCATAAAATAAGAGAACTTTAGAATAAGATAGAGAGACATTTTGAGACGGAAATTCTGCAACATAATGACTATGTTTCGGGGTTTTAGAAAACATTGAAAAGAGAGGGGACATGGGTCAAACATTCATAAATGACCCATAAAATAGTATAGGTGCAGAATATGAAGGATATATGAACATGGTAATGAAATTTGAAAGATATACCATTTGAAATGAAGAACATGAAAGGAAGACAAAAATAAGATTTCTCTTATGAAAATTCAGCAGCCTAATGGTGTCACTTAAACTTCAAAAAATGAATTTAAGAGATCAAATAGGTTCTCTAATAGTATGAAAATAAAAGATCAGTATGATAGATATATATATCATACCCCAAAATAATAAAAAGTAACCTGAAATACTTGACATGAAAGTAGAACTTTGAAAAATGAGAAAGGTGAATGAATCCCTTAAAAATTCAGCAGCCTAATGGCGCCACTTAAAACATCAAAATACTAAACTGAAGAGATCAAATAGGGTCTCTAATCATATGAGCATAAAAGATAAGTATGATAGATATAGATATCATAACCCAACATAAGAAAAAAATAACTTGAAAGACATGACATGAAAGTAGAACTTTGAAAAATGAGAAAGGTGAACGAATCCCTTAAAAATTCGGCAGCCCAACAGCGCCACTTTAAACTTCAAAATATTGAATTGAAGAGATAAAATAGGGTCTCTAATAATATTAAAACAAAATATCAGTATGATATATAAAGAGATCATACACCAACATAATAAAAAAGAACATGAAATACTTGACATGAAAGTAGAACTTTGAAAAATCAGAAAGGTGAACGAATCCCTTAAAAATTCGGCAGCATAACGATGCCAATTAAAACCTCAAAATACTGAAATGAAGAGATAAAATAGGTTCTCTCATCATATGAACATAAAATACCATTATGATATATTTAGATATCATTCCCCAACAAAATAAAAAGGAACATGAAATATTTGAAATGAAAATATAACTTGAGAAGGGTGAAAGAATCCCTTAAAAATTCGGCAGCCTAAAGGCGCCACGTTAACATTCGTAAAATGAAATGATGAGAGAAATAGGGGGTCTCACATAATATGAACATGAAAAAGAAGTAGGATGAATATAAAATAACATCCTCCAATATAAGATCATAGAGAATAAAATAAATGACATAAAAGAGATTACTTGAAAAGAATGAGGGAGGCAGGATCCCTTACCTTAAAACGTAACTCTTAAAACTCAATGTTTGGGACCATGAGGGCTTGGGGGAACCTTAGAAGGAATCTTTTGGAGGTAATTATACCAAAGCTTCGTTGGGGGAGAGTTGGGATTTGAATGGATTAGAGGATGGCTTGGTATTTATAGGGAATGTGAGGGGATAAGGCATTAATGGCCATGGTACACCTCATTAGTGGTTTTGGAAAAACCATGGGCATGCCCATGGTATTGGACACTTGGGAAACCTCATACCTTATATTACTATTCATAAGTTGACCATATTGATTACATAGTTAATACATTATTTAATGATGTCATTAAACACTTGTTACCTAAAAACTGTATTTTCACTATTCATCGAAAATTCAACTTTCCCAAAAAAATCCAAAAATTTCACCTTAACCAAATATCGATGCTCTGATTCCAAAAATGAACTCCATTTAATAAAAGTATTTTTCTAAATATTTTTAATTTAATATATAAATAAATAAACTATTCACAGAAAATTCATTTTTTCAGAAAAATCCCCAAAAATTACCCTAACATAATATCGAAGCTCTGAGATCAAAAATGAAATCCATTTTAAAAATATTTTTCTAAATATTTTTAATTAAAATTTTAATTAAAAAACACTATTCACCCGAAAAAAATAATACTTGATAAATAATTTATGAAACCGTTATTTAACCATTTTATTGAATCACATTACTTAATCAAGGTGCCTAGATTATATTAATGCTTTATTTAAGTGAGATTACTAATCCATTTGGTCACATTACTAATCTGAAGCACAAAATCACTATTCATAATTTACTATTCATCAAAAAATTTAGTTGATCTTATTAAAATCTAAATTTTGTACAAAACATAATTATAGAAGACCATTTTTTGAAAATCATTACACATTTTTAATTATTTTAGGTTTACATAAACATTTTTTAAAATATCCTTTCTCTAAAATTCACCAAAAATATGCATACTATATTTATCCGGACATTTGAATATTCCTAAACTTCATCATAAGAAGAAATCAAAAAATTTATTTAAAACAAAGGATTACACAAGGCAGTTATGGTCTCCTTACATAGCCCATTATCACACCAGCATAGGACCTAAGTGTACGGTGTGCTAAGGTGAGAGAATCTGGGGGAGGCTCGGCCAACATTGCACGAGTAGTAATTTCTATCAGTTTGAACTTCTCGCGAAGGGGATTCCGTTCTAGATTCATATGATGAAGTTCGTCTTGGGTTTGGTCCAGAGCAAAGCCCATTGGTGATACCTTCTTCCCAAGAACTGTAAGATGGGCTTCGATCGGTCCAAGACTACTGCGTGGGGCCATCAAATCTTCTTTCTATATTAATTAACCAATATCACTTGTATTTAGAGACAAATATCGGAATGATTAGTTTCTAGGGGTCATATTGACCAATGGTCATATAACAGTAAAAACCCAACAGTCTCATTTTAATTATACTCATGTTATCAAATGAAACAGTTTTGTTGAGTTTTAAAAATAAAATAACACAAAAAATTAAGAAACAATATTTATTCAAAATTTCGGGTCATTACAATATTCCCCCCTTTTGAAATTGCATCCTCGCAATTTTTAAAATTAGGTTTTGAAATTTCATTGAAAGTCCCACACCAGAAAAGGAGTCAGTAAAACTATTACTTTAAAAGAAAGAAAGGGAAGTAAAAAGGTCACCCGAGTTAACCCATACTAGGATTCCATGTAGGAAAACATGGACATGAAGGAAAAAACAAAGGGTCACATTCTAATGGAGAGTGATATAAAACATGATTAGGAGAAAGTTAACAACAAGAAAATCACAATCTTACAATGGGTCAAATGGTATTTGATTTCCTAGCAGGAAACATTAACAGGAAATGTTTTTTGTTTTATGTCCCTTTTCATAGTTTTGAGGAATTCATTTACTACATAGAATAAAAACATAAGGAAATATAACTACCTTCATGTAGAGTTTAATCCTTTAATAAGTTTCTACCAAAACTAATCTTCTCTCCCAATGATAAGCATTCAAAAACACTTGGTCTCATCAAAAGCACAAGAATAATATTCTAGAGAATCACGTATTCCACAAAAGAAAAACTATATATCTTTAAAAATTTGTCCCAAAAATAGAAAGGGTAAGATAAAACAACTCTTCAAAAAGAAAGAATCCCATAGGAAGGGGATCTACTTTTAAATCTTCAAAGTTCTACGGTACTACCCAGAGTTCATCATAGACCATTCCTTAAATAACTGTCCTTGAAATTCCTCAAAATAACCCAAACTAAGATTGAAACTCAAATACAAGAAGGACTTGATAACATATTCTTCCAATACAAACTTCATTGTTCATCTCCAAACAACATCAAACACTCCTAACATCTTATAACAAAAGTAGCTAACCTAAACATATTTTCCCCAAGATAGGATAATAATTTCCATAAGTAACCTATATTACCATAAGTTCACCCTAAATTCATCGATTCTTCAATATATTTGTCAACCTTTATTCCTCAAAGAAAATACCATAGTAATATTTTTACCTTAATCAAACAGGGTTCCCAAAATAGTGAACTTCTTCCAAAATAATATTCATCTTTTAATCCCCTAATCATATCTGTCATATTAATACGAAAATCATCACATTTCCTATCACATTGGTTGTTGGGACATGTTCTTTCATTTCCCACCATTAACTAAGGAAAGAAAGTACAATTAGGGGCTTAATTACTTAGAAAATAATCATTAAAAGGTAACTTAAACCATAGAAGGATAAACTTTTAGAAGAAAATTATACCCTAATTTGTGATCCCCTTGGTCCCAATATAGGTTGTCCATGATAATATATTCTAATGTGAATCTTTATTTTATTTTATCTTTGTTCCTTTAATAATGGTTCATACTAAGCTTATGAATTTACCAAAGCATATCCCCCGGGGGAGTTGTAACCAAGAGTGAAGCAAGGCCCGTTGTCATGTACCAGTTCCCATTCGAGTCTTGCTCAAAGCGGTGTTTTCGGGTTTTACTCCTCTGTACATCTGTGCAAGATACACCTCTACCTTCTTGTATCCAGACAAGGATGCATTTGCTTGGAAACCCCTTACTCAATACTCACCAAAATACCAGGAAGGTTTCCTATATTTCAACTTTTTTATAGGTTTCTTCCTAATGTTTTCATATCCTAATTTCCACAAATTACTAAACCATCTTTTGATACCAACGATAGAATCCCTCCTTTTTAGCACATAAACTTTCATTACATTTTACAAAACTGAGGATCTTTAAGGTTTAGTGTCTTGGATACCAGGAACATAAAACATGAAAACATAAAACATTCTTCCTAAACACTTGAAAGACTTATCCTTATGTTCATCCTAGTTTCATTACTACATCACATAACCTGGGGACATACATCAAAAGAAAGGGTGAGCATAAGGCCCAGTAAGGGAAACACGGGGAAACATTTAACATGTGAACATGAGATACATCAACAATGTCATGAAAAAGAAATTTAAGGCATGAGAAAGAAATCATGAGGGATGTCATAAGAAAAATAATGTTTTTCATTACTTGAAGATGTGTATAAAACATTTAATATTGACAATAATTTTTGTTTCACCAAGGTCCATCCCTAAGGTGTCATTACAAATTACCAAGGTTATTCACCAAGGCGTCGTTAAAAATAGTCATCTCTAGAGATTAAGTCTTTACCCAATGCATTGGAGTGATATCAGGGCGCAACCTTGACATGAATTTATTATCATGTGAGCCACATATATCATCATCAATCATTTAATAAGCAACCCATATAGCATAAAATGAATGGGTTTCATTTCATAATCATAACTTTTTAAAAACATCTTTAAAGACATGATCTATGTGTCACTTTAAAACCCACAGAAAAGGATGGTGTGTCTCATGTATGTAAATCCCAGAATTTAAAATAGAAAATTTTGGTATATATGAAAATACCTCTATATAATAGAAAGATTTGAGCATTCACATAATAAAATAAAATAACTTTATAACAAGAGAGAGAGACATTTTGAGACGGAAATTTTGCAGCATAACGACTATGTTTTAGGGTTTTAGAAAACATTGAAAAGAGAGGGGACATCGGTAAAACATTCATAAATTACCCATAAAAAGTAGAGGGACAGAATATGAAGGATATATGAACATGGTAATGAAATTTGAATGATATACCATGTGAAATGAAGAACATGAAAGGATGAAAAAAAAAGATTTCTCTAATGAAAATTTGGCAGCCTAACGGCGTCACTTAAACTTTAAAAAATGAATTGACGAGATAAAATAGGGTCTCTCATAATATGAACATAAAAGATCAGTATTATAGATATATATATCATACCCCAAAATAATAAAAAGTAACTTGAAAGACTTGACATGAAAGTAGAACATTGAAAAATGAGAAAGGTGAATGAATCCCTTAAAAATTCGGCAGCCTAACGGCGCCACTTAAAACTTCAAAATTTTGAATTGAAGAGATAAAATAGGGTATCTCATCATATGAACATAAAAGATAAGTATGATTGATATAGAGATCATACCCCAATATAACAAAAGAAATAACTTGAGAGTCATGACATGAAAGTAGAAATTTGAAAAATGAGAAAGGTGAACGAACCCCTCAAAAATTCGGCAGCCTAACAGCGCCACTTAAAACAACAAAATACTGAATTGAAGAGATAAAATAGGTTCCTTCATCATATTAACAATAAATATCAGTATGATAGATATAGAGATCATAACCCATCATAATAAAAAAGAACATGAAATACTTGACATGAATGTAGAACTTTGAAAAATGAGAAAGGTGAACAAATCCCTTAAAAATTCGGTAGCTTAACGACGCCAATTAAAATATCAAAATACTGAATTGAAGAGATAAACTAGGGTCTCTCATAATATGAACATATAAGATTAGTATGATAGATTTATAGATCATTCCCCAACAAAATAAAAATGAACCTGAAATACTTTACATGAAAATAAAACTTGAGAAGGGTGAAAGAATCCCTTTAAAATTTGGGATCCTAATGGTGCCACATTAAAATTATTAAAATGAAATGATGAGAGAAAGCGGGGGTCTCTCATCATATGAACATGAAAAATACTATAGGATGAATATACAATTACATCTCCAAAATAAGATCATGGAGCATAAAAGAAATGACATAAAACTGACTACTTGAAAAGAAAGAGGGAGGTAGGATCCCTTACCTTAAAACGTAACTCTTAAAACTCGAAGGTTGGGACCTTGAGGTATTGGGGGTACCGTAGAAGGACTCCTTGGGAGGTATTGAGACTACTGATTCATTGGGGGAGAGTTGGGAGACGAATGGATGAGAGGATGGCTTGATATTTATTGGGAATGTGAGGGGACAAGGCATTAATGGCCAAGGGACACCTCATTAGTGGTTTTGGAAAAACCATGGGCATACCCATGGTATTTTCCCATGGTATTGGCCACTTGAGACACCTCATATCTTATCTTACTATTCATAATTCTACCGTATTGATTACATACTTAATACATCATTTAAGGATGTCATTAAACACCTGTAACTTAAAAACTGTATTTTCACTAATCATCGAAAATTCAACTTTCTCAGATAAATCCCAAAGTATCACCTTTACCAAATATCGATGCTATGATTTCAAAAATGAACTCCATTTAATAAAATTAATTTTCTAAATATTTTTAATTTAATTTTTAAATAAATACACTATTCACCGAAAATTCATTTTTTCAGGAAAAATCCCCTAAAATTTCCTTAACATAATATCAGTGCTCTGAGTTCAAAAAGGAAATCCATCTTAAAAATATTTTTCTAAATATTATTAATTAAATTTTTAATTAAAAAACACTATTCACACGAAAAACTAATACTTGACTAATAATTTATGAAACCGTTATTTAACCATTTTATTGAATCACATTACTTAATCAAGGCGCAAAGATTATATTAATGCTTTATTTAAGTGAGATTGCTAATCCATTTGGTCACATTACTAATCCTAAGCATAAAATCACTATTCATAATTTATTATTCATCAAAAATTATGTTGCTCTTATTAGACATTAAATTTTGTACTGAACATAATTGTTGAAAACCATTTTTTGAAAATCATTACACATTTTTAATTATTTAAGGTTTACATAAACATTTTTTAAAATATCCTTTCTCTAAAATTCACCAAAAATATGCATACTATATTTATCCGGACATTTGAAAATTTCTAAACTTCATCATAAGAAGAAATAAATTTTTTTATTTAAAACAAAGGATTACACAAGGCAGTTACGGTCTCCTTACATAGCCCCTTATCACAACAGCATAGGACCTAAGTGTAAGGTGTGCTAAGGTGAGAGAATCTGAGGGAGGCTCGGCCAACATCGCACGAGTAGTAATTTATATCAGTTTGAACTTCTTGCGACGGAAATTCCGTTATAGCTTCATTCGATGAATTTCGGCTTGGGTTTATCCCCGAGCAAAGCCCAATGGTGATACCTCCTTCCCATGTTCTGTTAGATGGGATTCGATCAGTCCAAGACTACTGGGTGAGGCCATCAAATCTTCTTTCAATATTAATTAACCAAGATCACATGTATTTAGAGACAAATATCGAAATGTTTAGTTTCTAGTGGTCATATTGACCAATGGTCATATAACAGTCAAAACCCAACGGTCTTATTTTAATTATACTCATGTTATCAAATGAAATAGTTTTGGTGAGTATAAAAAACAAAATAACACACAAAATTAGGAAACAAGATTTATTCAAAATTTCGGGTCGTTGCAATGAGTTCATTAAATACATAATCTAGAAGAATCATGGGACCTTCCAAAGGGATCCTATTAGAAATTACCACTGCCAACAACACATGATAGTGAACCTTCAACATGATGAGTGTGATGATTGTGGTAGTTGGTCCCAGGTCATCCAAAATCGGGCTTGCAAGATGGTCTGTCGGGGGATGAAACCGACTAACATTGAGTCCATCAACAAATAATCCCTTTATGATGTATCCCACAAATCAAACATTTTGGAAAACCTGAACTAGAATAAAAAACAACCATCCTATGTTTTTTATCTATAAGACTCTCCTAGTAGTATCCAAGGAAGGCAAACATTAAAATCGGGAGGCAAACTGCCGGGAAGAACACACACATGCATAAACTAATCAATTAGGCCAATAGAATTTTTTGGTATTACTCAATGATTCCTTCCAACCAAATATGGTGGCACATGGTGAACAGGTAAAAAACATCCAACACCTAGATATTATTCCAATCGAATTCAAAGTAAATCCTTGATAATTCACAATCCACTGCCCAAATTTATCACATCTACCGTCGACCTCTCCTACAAGTTTTCAATTTATCAAACCATACATGTTTGGTGGAAAACTATAAGATAGAACACATAACTCACTACATTCTAGAATCCTTCTAGAAGTTTCATGTGGAAGTACCCAGTGAAGTTAGTCATAATACCTGGGAAATGAATAGGGGGAACCCGAACTCTCTCTGACAACACATAAGTGTTATTAGAATCCGCTAGTTGTAAAGGGAGGGAAGAAGCTTTCATATACCCACAATCTAGATATATAATGCCTATATATCTCCATCTCGGTCATTGTTTTCATTAAGATTATCCAAAAAGTGGACAATGGGATTACACATATCACTACCCATATCTTACAGACCCTCCATAAAATCAAAACTGTGGCAAAAATAGTGATAGTAGGATGGTCACAGAGATCCATTCTCTCAAATAGGGTGTCTTACCATCATGAAATCCATGAGAAGACAAATACCACTTATTCATCTACCAGGGTTTTGGAGAAAACATACACCCGATATATGGACAACCGGATCTGGAACATACACGCATTCCAATATGAAGAAATTGGACCATTCAAATGAAAACCCTGATGTAGGCACAAACCCCGACCAAAATTATAGAATCCTGCTAGTAAATTCTGATAGAAAAATGGGATCCATTGAAGAAAAATACTACTGATAAAACCCACCTACCTCGGAATGTGGCCATAGTAGCCCATAAGAAATGATCCAAAAATAGCCCCTACTAGAAATAATAAGATAATTATGATTCTATCTACAGTACCACACTACATAATGTTGGAGTTCTTGAATCCTTCATATGCTTATCGGTGGAAGCACAAGATTCCACTCTCCCATTACCATATTAAAGGAGAATCCTCCGTAATTATGAAGGTACTCCTCATACAATTCACAATGAAGGATTTCTTCATAACCCTTATATATATAGTCTAGAGAGTCCATCTTCTGATGGGATTCATTACATTCATCTACCATTCTAGAATATAAAAGGGAATGAGTTTCTACCCTTTAATATAAAACTCGTGGAATTCATATACATGATATAATTTTCATAAAAATTTCACTCTATGTTAGAGTTTAATTTCATCAAAAGGGCCTTCTGTTGTTTTATTTGATGATAAGAAACACCTCTTACTTTGAGGCACGTGGAAGGATAATGTCAGGATTGTCTGATGCCCCATTTTTGACAAGTAATAATATTTCTCATATGAATTACATCATGGTGATAGTCAATCTACAAACCCCTTTGTTTTTCCATCATTCCAATATAACAGAGTAATTGCATACCAATGTTGTTGCATATGATAAACAAGTAGTAAAGCATTAATTCTGTTCAAATTAGGCAGAGTATACTTCAGAAAAATATGAATATGACATAAAAATATTAAGAAATAGATGACTAAATATTACTAACTCAGCATTTTCTGGCCTTTATCCACCCATTATTAAATAATTCCAACTATTTTGTTGGAATATTGTCTGCACGACATATTCATCAATCTATGGAAAAATCTGCATCCCATTAATGCCAGTTTATTAACCTATGATGAGTATCACGTAAAAATAAATGTAATATAAGGTATGAAGTTCCAAATTGATTTGGTAGCACTATTGGTTGCATGACATCCACTGTTCGAGAAATAACAAGGATCCCTTAAAGGTGCATGGAATAGTGTTTTTAAAATAATGTGATTGCTTATTATAGAAACCTCATTTGTTGTTCATATTAGAGGATGGGGTGAACACATATCATTAAAATTTACAAAACTCTCATTTAGGGAAACCACAACATTGAGCTCCCTGATCAATGACATGTGCATATATTTCCCCACATTTCCAATCCCAAAGGGTAGCTGAATTCATAACTTCTTTACAGATGTCTTCCCCTTGATCAATCAAGATGATGGGATATTAGTTCCTACATCCATGGATTCCTCCTAGGAACACGTTACCTTGTATGGGTCTCCATTATAGATGAATATGTTGTTCATGAACCTCATTACATGTGCCATATTTTTGTGGATGCCAGTGTATTATGCTTCTTCTATGTAAATATTCCAAGGGGTCTGGCCTGGGTACCAACCTTCAGTCAAGGATGTAGACATGTTGGGAATCAGTGGCATGTATTAACTCTGGAAAATCAGTGAACATGTATTCTTCCTCATAAGAGGTATTCTCAAAGGAACATAAACCTGAGGTATCCCACATTTATTATTGGGTATCTTATTCTATAAGCATGTATTCAGTGGTTTTATTTAGGTTTCTCATGTTTAACAAAAAGTTGGACTTGAGTTTAACATCTTATAGAGATGGATCAGATTGATTGGGACATCTAATGGAAACATACTTGGAAGGTGGTACCCTAGGAGGGAATACTTGGAATGGCTTACCATATGGATGGATTTGAACACCAAAGGAGATCGAGCATGGGATGGTGCATCCCAAAAGGGGAGGGTTCACATAATGAAGTGATATGTCCCAAATGGGAGTCACTATGGATTACTAGTGTCTTGATGTGAATGTCTCTAACGACGAATCCAGGTTATGTGTCCCATAATGGGAATTATTTAACACGAAAAATGATTTTATAGACACTATTAATGGTGGATATGGGAGATGGACCTTGTGAAGGGTCACACCATGGTTTACCAGTGGTGGGGATTATGCATAATAGAGGAATTCTATTTACCCTTTTTAGAAGATAGATATCAATTCCACATAGTCCAGAGGGGTGATCTGTGGCTTATGAATGGTTAGAAACACGAGCGCTACTTGGGGAAGCGAAGGGGTGAATGGGTCTTATGAGTTGAGGTGAACTAGATGGATATCAGGGTGTAATGGAGGGGTGATCTGGGTTTTATGCATGGATAGATTCCTAGGTGCTACTAAGGGAATCAAAGGGGTGAATAAAGATTAATTGCTGAGATGAACTATCTATATTTCACAATCCCACCAGGATGTGGTGGAGGGATAATCAAGGTCTTATGCACGGCTAGCTTCTAGGGTGCTATTGAGGGTATTGATAGGGTGAATGGGGCTTACATGATCAAATGGTCCATATGAATGGAAAGATCCAACCGTGAGGTGGTGGGATGGGTAAGTATCAAAATTGATTTGGATGAAGTATTTATGTCAATTTATAGAGTTTATTTAGTGATCTTACTCGGATAAGGATGATGCGATGGATTATGTGATGGAAGATGGATCAAAACTCATCAGAGAGGTGGATGCAGGAGAGGGGTTCCCCTAAAATGGGTGACCACGGTTGACCAATGGCAGCGATTAACCCTCATAGAGGCTTCCTAAATTTCATTCATAGGAGGAAAGGATACAATACAATGTCATTCAACTATCCCATACTGTTTAATGTCATATAGTAAGTATGATATTGAACCAATTTGAATAAGTCGGTGTCAGGCTTCATCCATGGAGAGAATTCCTACATATCCCAGGTGGTTAGGAATCAATGTCCAAAAAGTTTTGTTGGGGTCACTAGGTCTTACACGAGAAGAGGAATACCAAATATGTGATGTGGTCCGTACAAATTGTATCTTCTTAGGTGGACCTGAAGAAGACACGGCATTTTGATGAGGAATGATCCTCCCAAATATGCATTGGCTTGAGGGAATGATCCAGATGGTAATAGATGATGGAAGATAATTTTTTTGAGGAATGATCCTCCCTCTGTTAATTGTAAGGGGTGAGACTATAGTTTAATGCCATGTGATGAGGATGATTGGGCTTTTCAGTTTAACAGCATGAATCTCAAACAGGCATGGTGGATTAATTCTCAACCCTTGGACTAACATAACTCATACCCACCCACAATTAGTGAAGGGAAGGCATCAACAATGCCAGGATTTGATATGGTGAAGGATTGGTCACATGAGGTATCTTCATTATAATATCTCTTGGAATTAGAAATATATATCTACATACCTATGTGGTGAATAATTTGGTATAGATATGTGAATGAGACATAATAAAATTAACCATGAAATCACATAACAAAATCCTAGGGGACACATGGGACCAAATATCAATAATCCAGGGGGACCACCAAGAGGATCTTCACGGAGCAAGTGTTTTCTAAATAGGAAGGAGCTTAACAATGAAAATACCCCCATGAAACATGGTTCCCATGCCTTAACATAGATCTTATTTGAAGAGTCATCCAATAAGGATTAATGATTCACAAATATTTGAAAACCCCAAAGGGTCTCCCTCCTTTGTGAAGGGAAGAGGCCTTCATGAATGGAATCCCTACCACAAGTATGGGAAATGAGACAAAAATAAGGTACAACTCATGTTGATCATGTACCATGGGTGATCAATTTGTTAGTCAAGTTACTGGTTCTCAAGAGATTCAAAAAATTGAAAATCAGAAGTTGAATGGTCAGGGTAACAATTAATTCAGGTTTTGGGAGCCAAGTATTTGCATGAAAACTAGTATATGATTCTCGTGGGGTGCGCTACGAAGAACAAATTATGCTAAGAATTGTTAGGGATCATAATGAATCATGGAGGTACCATAAATATTTCTAACAGAGTCGTGAAGCTCGTAGGACTCACAGATGTAAAATAATCCACCATCAATAAAGTTTTGGAAAGGGTTCTATATGATGAAGCTTCATGAAACTGAATCCTTTGATAAATTTGGGGTTTTTTAGTCTAGAATAGCTTTGAACTGGCCATTAAATTGTTCATTTATTCAGTAGCATTATTTTCAGTTCCAAAAAAATCCACCACCAATGAATGGGATCTGACATAGGGTCGGATTATGAGGGTCCACCCCTGAAAAAAAATGTTTGTTCGCCAAACAGGCATACCAGGCATGTGGGGAGTGGCATGCCATGAGGTTCAGGCAAACAGATTTCATCGTGAAGGTCTAGGAAGAAATGCCTAGAAATAATGCATGAGAGGCCAATTTTATGTACTAGATCCCCATGAAAAATTAGAAAAAACCTCCCCATTCACAAGGATATATTCACTTGGAATGCATATATGGGTACTAGTTCAAGGTAATATACTTCATGAATTCTCTCTAGTAGATTGGGAATTATAATCCTCTTCTTCTTTGAGAGGAATGCCAAGTAGAGGGCTACACCATGGACTAATGCTTCACAATCGATCTTCGCGACTGACCTACACGGATAGACTTGGAAAATTTTATATGTCATAAATCGATCACTACTCAGGTTGAATCTTATGAGGATCTTACTAAAATCACCCAAAGGGGATCAATGATGAAAAATATCTTGATTGGGGAGTATATTTGGAGTCATTTCAAATTGGAATATGATGCACGCAACACTTATTTACTATGAAACAAATATATATATATATATATATATATATATATAATTAAATGATACAATTAAAACCTCGCCATTAAACTTATTTATAAGAATAGGAATAAATAATTTCTAACTATTTGTTATAATTATTTTATATTAATAACACATGTTAATAAAGAAAGATATGATTTTTGGTAAAGCACTATTATGATAAAAATATTGTTCACTCGAACGAACTGATTCTAATAATTAAAGTAATTTTAGATACATTTATAAATTTAATTTGATAAAAAAACATCATTTTTAACTCAGAACATTGAAATTAGGATAGGGTGACCTTTTTGTTTTTTCTTGAGAAACTACATTTTATTCATGAATAGTGAAAAATACTATTTCTTAGTTTTAAACTACCTTTTTTCTAACTAATTTTTATTTATAAATGTTATTATAAATATTTTTTATGTTATAAATATATTAATATTAAATATTATAATAAAATTTAATTAATTATAATCAATTTTACTTTGAAAATGATTATACAATCTTAACAAACTTTTAAACTTTTTCATACTTTAAAACAAAGTTATTTCGACCCATCTACAATATTAACAAAAATATTAATTCTTTTGATTCTATTTTATGAATTTAAATAAATTCAAAACATTTTATTTAGTTTAATATATTGATTCTAATAATACGATGTTAAATTTTGACGTCATTTAATAGTAAATTTTTTTAAAATTATTCATAGTAGTTAAGGCCAAATTAAGATTAATTAGTATCTAAACCATATAATTTAAGACCCAAATGACCTTGAAACTTATCCAACACCCATTTTATGTACATAGTTCATTTATAAACCACCAATTATGGAGTTTGGTTGGTTTGGTACGAATTTTTTTATGTAACAACATGAGCAGAGATAAACTGTTTCTCAAACATATATATAAGTCCCTTTCCTTCCCTATAAAAGTCTACTACCTCTACCAATTCCTCACACCTCTCAAAACATATAATTCTTTCCAATATCTTCTACATTATCCTAAAAATACTCCCTTCAACCTTGAATCATCAATTTTTTTATAAGTATTATCATGTTATCCTTTCGGAACAATCCAAAAGGAGTTACACGATTTATAGGTAATGTCTTCTCTCAAGCTCCTTCCATTTAATTCCCATACTCACCCCTAAAATCTATTTATTCCATTATTTTGTGAATAAACTAGTATCTTCCACATACTAGGATTATTTTGGGGTAGGGGTATAACCTAAACTTACACAAACCCCTATCTAATGGATGTAGAACTTATCATTCCTATGTATGACGAACTACTACCTCAGGAATCGATGATTGTTCATTTTTCTTTACCACCAAATTTAGTGACCATTATGATGGAAACTCTATTTATAGATGCCAACTATTTTATTTATTATATATTTATTCTTATATATTTTATTTAAAATACTCATCAATTTACTTTTCATTCGGGGTTAATATGATAAACTCTTTGCGGAAATGTGGATTACTGCCCCTTGAAAGCGATCTGATACATTCACACATCACATGGAATGTATTATGGATGGTATTAATTAACATATATAATATATTTGTAATGGTAATTCTACAAGAATATATATATATATATATGTGTGTGTCATTTACATACTTTCTTTCTATACAACAATAAAAACCGAAAACAACATTCATGTGGTTTACCATCTCCATGAACAGCGTATTCCATTACATACATCATTATGGTATAGATTATTATAATATAAATATACTGGATATAACTGATATTTATATTATTTTATACATTATTCTATCATGATATAAGTATTTTTATCAATGATATAACACATTTAGACGTATGTTAAGAACAATGTGAATATTACACGAAGTGAAATCTTAACATAGGATCGTTAACATGCAGGTAATATAAAGTTATAATTAAACTATATATGGTAATAGATATAATTATATTCATATGTAAACTGTTTTTAATAAACTAATATTTATTATATAGGAATATTGTATGAGTACGCAGAGAGTTAATACACAAGGTAAGGGGATTTTATCTCACGTTTAATTAATGTGAGATACAAGAAATGTTATCCACTCTTTTGATTTGTGTGTTTTATATAATATCCCATGAATTAATTCAATTTATCATGTTATTTAATTTATGGGTATTCATATTCCCATTTTATTATCCTTATTTCACGGGGTTTAAATTTCAATGTTTATGAAATCAGCAAAAATATTTCTCTCAATTTTTCTTCATTCAGACTCATGTTTTTTATGCACTTAATCTCTTTTTTGAGGTTCATATGCATCCATTTTAAATTAAATATCATGAATCTAAATATATTTATGATATTATTTTATTCTTGTAAATTGTTTTTCTTTACTTGGTGATCATGATCCCATGATACGATGTTATAATAGTTTATTGAGACAATCTCATTGCATTTCAAGATTTTTTAGGTTTATGCTTTATTGGATGAAATATTATTATCCATATCTCATGACAATTAATGAGTTTACTGAACACATGTTTTTTCATGATATAGTCATGTATTGGTTCCATTTTTTACTATTTATTACAAAATATAGATAAGAAAGTGTTTTTAGGAATGCCCGACATTACCATCTCTTCGGTCTGAAATATATGTTGTCTAGAAAAGAGATTCAAAGAATATTACACCATTCACTTTTAATATCTAAAATTTATTTTTTTCAATTTTTTTCTTTTATCCATCTATTCAAGGGACTATTCATGTCACTTCCTGAATATGTAACTTTTCTATCCTTTTTACCATGCCAAATTAATGTTATTATCACCTCATATGTGATGTACAAACTTACCCATCATTATTTCATTGAATCTCCCATTGCATTGTTAAAAAGGTTAATATTTAAGAAAATGTTTTTAAAAGAAATTTTCAGGGAATTATTTTTCAAAATGGATTTAAACTTCATTTATATGATTTCAAGGAAAATTGTTTTTAAAATTTTTCATGTCATATTTACATGTTTTCAATGTGATTTCAAAGAAATCGTTTTCAAAAAAACATTCAACCTTATTTTATAAGTTTTCAATAAAATTGATTTTCAAAAAATTTCCAAGATTTCTCTATATGTTTTAATATTATTATCAATGAAATGTTTTTCAAAACCTTTTCATTCTTTCGTTAAATGTTTTAATGTGTTTTAAAAGAAAAATGTTTTTAAAATGTTTTGAATCATATTTTAATGGATTTCAAGGGAAATTGTTTTGAAAATGATTTTATGTCTTATTTTTCAGTTTTAATGTTACATTCTCGGAAAATAATGATCAAATGGTTTTATGTGTTAAAAATCATTTTTCAAACAAGAATGTATAATTTCCTCGTGAAAGGTTTTCTGAGTATATTTCAAAATTATTTTCCGTCCATGGTGACAGAAAACGATGCTACTCATGAATTTTTTAGAAATTCCTTAAAGGTTCCAATTATATACTATATAAGAATGAATTATTGTTAATGTAATGGTCTTTGTTAAACTCATTTATATTAAATGGGTAATATGTTTATGAAACCCATTCTTTTTCATGGGTTTTTTTCATCTGAATCACAATCCTTTTCATGGGATATGATTATGATTAAATAATTTTGAAATATTTCTCTTTCCACAGGTTATGATATGTTTACATTCTAATGATACACTTTTCATATCATGGGTTATGATATTATTAATTATGCCCTTGTGAAACATTTTTCTATGAGTTCATTATGTGATCGGTGGGACCTATATCACTGTCTAATACACTAGGTCATGTTTTTTAACTCATGATATAAACTAAGATGGTCATCAGAGTGATTCTTGACAACTATGATGTCCATGGGAGTGAACTGTGACTACTAAGATGGTATGAGGAATGAAATAATGATACTATGATGGTCATGGGAGTAAACCATGACTACTATGATGTCATGGGTTATAAGGCCCCAACCTTAAACCTCAATTATTATTGAATTAAATGAATATTTCACATTGAGGATCTTTTCAGTTTTAGAGTTTTAGAGAATTAGATCATAACTATTACATCTCAAAAGATTACAATGTAGACACTTCTACTAAGTTTCCATAAAATAAAAACTCTTAAAAAGAAACATGTCTAGTTCCTTGTTTTAGATAGCATGAATTTCCCTTGATCCCATCCTTGACCCTATTCCACATTAAGTCCTGTGAAAAACATTTCAAAAAAACTTGGGATGAGCATAAAAAGCTCAGTAAGGGATACACAAAGAATGAAAACTATTACTTTATCAAAACAAAAAGTAAACCATGTATACTTTATCAAAGTAATACTTTTCACCTTTATGAAGTAGTAAAAACTCTTCACTGAATAAAAGATCATTACTTACCCTTTTTAACCAAAATATTACCATAAAACCCATATAAAGATCACATAATATATAAAGGTAACTTGGGACATAAACATACTTTAATGGAATAACGATATGGTGGAATTCCACACATATCAATTAATGGAATAGCCATACGGCCGAATTACATACCCAATCCATTGGAGGTTATAACGTAACCACCCGTCCTGGTATTCATGGCACCATCCGTCATATGGTTTATCAAGTAACCACCCGTCAAATGTCCAAGTACCATTATAAAATCATAAGACATAAAACAAATATAAAGGAAAGAAAACATTTCCACACTTTGATCACAATATATCACTCAAATATATTGACATAAAAAATCCATTATAAAAACAATTTTCAATACCAAAATACATAAAATAGTATATGGTATTTATTTCATTTTAAAAACATCACGACTTGTTGAGGAATCCAAAGACCAAATAATACTCACGGCGACAGAAAAGGTCATTGTCACCGCGTACGTTAAAAGAAACATTCCTTTTTGTCATTTAGTAAAACGATTCATAGAAAAAGATTCCCTTTGTATAAAAGAAAATGTCAAAGGGGTTTATACACAGTATAAAATAATGTTGTGTATAAAACGAAATATCCCCCAATGAAAGGAGATTGAGACGAAGTCCCTTACCTCGGGTCCGACTTGACCCAATCGTTCTTTAACATCCGGAATAATAAACTTGAGTTAATTTCTACTTTCTTAAGAACCTTTTTCATGTTCATTATTCCTTTTATATCACTTATTTCCATTTATAAACATTATGTAATCATTTAAGTTAATAATGTTTGTATTGTCAATATTTGGTTCTTATGTCGAAAGTGGACTTCTTATAAGTACATGTTGTTCGTGTGGTCAATGGTTCATTATATCCATAATGATATTCATGATTTGGATATCATATATATCATATATTTCTATAATATACATGTAATTATAATATTACATATTCATTTATAGGTAAGAAATTAAATGCACCCTTAATAGAGACGGTAAGCCGTACGTACGCATGAACGCTACTTTCATTTCTATGTCATATTAATGGAATTAAAACCAAATGATAGGTATGTATATTTTAATGCCAGATTTATATTCATAATTTATATGTATCATAAATCATATATAATAAATTTAAATACATCCTTTATACGTCCCACATATGGCATTAACGAATCAAATCACTTTGTGGTGGCGGTAGTCCGCACATCCTGAAATGAAATTATTGTGGTTACTCATAATGGAAACCATAATGATATTACATAAATGAAAAATACAGAAGCTTAAGGAAAACATAAACATATTATATATCTTATATAAATATAGTGACATCTTAATGGCCACCTTTGAAGGTGTTAGAAAAATATTGAACAATCATCGTTTCGGGGGGCAGAAATTCGACATCCACAGAAACAGTATGTTCTTTAACCATTAGATGTAGGTGTTTGTAAGTGTAGCTCGAATTATTCTTATAAGAACATCCTAGTATATTGGAGATACTGGAGTTGTTACAAAATAAATGAATAAAAAGAGTTTAGGGGGTTGGAGAAGCAAAATAAAACAAAAGAACACAAGTGAAGACATTACCTTAAAATCGGTTAACTCTCTTAGATTTGAGCTCAAAGGCATCCTTGGGAAGACTTCTTCCCAATATGAGGCTTCTAGAAGTAATAGAGGGATGTTTAAAGACAAAATGGGCAGGGTTTGGCCGAGTCAAAGGCTTTGGAAGTGTGGGAAAGGTGGTAGAGGTGGGGGCCTTTTATAAGAGGAGAGGAGGGGCACTCCTGGAAAGTAAAGAAATGTTACTTTATTTTAAAATTAGCTTCAGATTTAAAAGGTCTCACATTGATATAATTCGAGTATAAGGTGATAAGTGTTCGAAATCCATCCATACAATAGGTTTTTGTCAAGTTTAGGTCTTATACATTACATTATATTTTCACTTTATTTAAATCGTTAAATAATGAGGTAATCGTTGCATCATCATGGTGTCATAAATAATTTAATTTATTTAATGTCTAAAAATTATAAAAAAATATAATGATGTAGGAAATATTTTTAGAATTCTAATTAATATTTATAGTCAAAAATATGACTTGTATTACCCAATTTAAAAATTGTTTTAGTAAAACAACTCATGTTTGTGACATTTTAATTTTAACATTAAATAAAAAGTTTTTAATGTCATTTTCCTACCAAAGTGGCTACATGGGGTCCCCAAGTTGACACATGGATTGTTTTGGTCGTCCATGACACATCAAATAATGGTAGGACATGTGTCAAGTTCATTTAATATTATTAAAACATTATTTTTACCTTAAACTACACTAATTACATCTAATCGTGATTAAAAACTTAAAAGTTACTATTCACAAAAAACTTATTTTAATCCCATTGAACCAAATTTTACTTATTAATGTAAACCGTGTATGTAGTATATTTGAAAATAAAAACACCTAGGTGGTAAAATTTCATTTAAACGAAAAATCAGTTTTTTAAGTACCTCTTAGTGGTTTCACTATTCATAAAAAATTTAAGTTTTTCAGAAAAATACCAAAAATTCACCCTAAGCTATATTTGATATTCCTAATTCAAAAATGAAGTCTATTTTACAAAATTAAAAACATATAAGTTTCATTAATTAATTTAATAATTAATTCCCATTGTCAGAGAAAATAGCGTGTTTTTATGAAACAATAAGTATCAAAAGATTGACACTAGTTTAAGTCCGATTTCAAAGTGAAATTAATTCCAACGACCACTATTGGATTAAATGGTAAAAATATATTCTAATTTCACTTTAAAACCAATTCAAAATATAATCTAATCATACAAATAAATTAGATTAAAAAGTGGTTTTGAATTAAAATACAACATTTTTCACTATTCATTAAAAATGAACTTTATCGGAAAAATACCAAAAAATTACACAAAGTAAATTTTGATGTCCCGATTCTAAAAAAGTGTTTTATTTGGTCCAATAGAATGTATAAGAGTGACCAAAACTATATGTAATGACAGTTCGCCATCAAAAGGCGATAAATGGACCATTAGTGAAAATTAGGGTATAAATGCCTAAAATTGAATTCTTTTCATATTTTAAGACTTTATCTTTTATTGGATAAATGTAAAAACATTTAAAAAACATATATAATCATATTTTAGTTATTTCTATTCATTCTTTCCAATACAACGGTTATGTGTTAACTACCATTTAATATAATATTATTTTATTACTAGTGTCCAACGTAAGATTTCAATGAAACTCTTTGTTGCCATTAAAGTAAAATTAATATTTAATTCTTAAATATTAATAAATATGAAATTTATTTATTATTTATTTACCTGGGATGTTACATCCTTCCCCCCTTTTGGGAATTGTGTCCTCGCAAGTTTATTCACTTATCAAAATAAGTGGGGGTATTTATCCCTCATAGCATTTTCAGATTCCCATGTTTCCTCTTAAACCATATGGTTTTTCCACAAAACCATTACCTAGTGAATTACCTTATTTCGCAACACTTGCTCTCTTCGGTCAAGAATATGGACTGTCTATTCTTCATAAGAGATATTCTCTTCCAACTGAACTACCTCTAGGCTCAAAACATGAGATGGATCTAGCATATACTTCTCAACATCGAAACATGAAAAACATTTTGTACCTGAGATAAAATCATAGGTAAAGCTAGTCGGTAAGCAACCGATCCAACATTCTCTAGAATTTCATATGGTCCAATGAAACTTGGACCAAGATTTCCTTTCTTACCAAATCGCATCACACTTTTCCATGGAGAAACCTTGAGAAAAACATGATCACCTACCTTGAAAGATAGATCCTTCCTCCGGTTATCCGCATAAATTTTCTGTCTACTCTGAGATGTTCTCATGTGTTTCTGAATCAACTGAACATTTTCTACCATCTCTTCTACCAATTCTGGTCCCATCATCTTTCTTTAACTAACTTCATCCCAAAAAGCTGGAGTTCGACATCGCTTCCCATATAATGCCTCAAATGGTGCCATATGTATACTGGAATGAAAACTGTTATTATAAGAAAACTCAACCAAAGAAATATTTTTGTCCCAACTTCCCTGATAATCCATTGAACAATCTCGTAACATATCCTCCAAGGTCTGAATTGTTCATTTTGACTGCCAATCTGATTGATGATGAAAAGATGTACTAAAATTTAATTCAGTACACAACGACTTCTGAAGGCCTTTCCAAAAGTTAGAAGTAAACCTGGGATCACGATCAGATACAATGGAGGGGGGAACACCATGAAACATGACTATCTCATTAAGATACAAACGATAAAGTTGATCTAGAGAGAATGTATCTCGAATAGGAATGAAATGATCATATTTAGTCAAGCGATCAACAATAACCCAGATTGCATTATTACCTTGAGATGTCCTCGGTAATCCCACAACAAAGTCTATGGATATATTTTCCCATTTACAATCTGGCACTAGTAATGGATGAACCATCCCTTTTGGTAATGGCCGCTCTGCTTTAACCTGCTGACAAGTCAAACACTTCACAGCAAAATCAGCAATATCCCTTTTCATTCCAACCCACCAGTAATACTCTCGCAGATCTCTGTACATCATAGTACTTCCAGGATGAACTGAAAATGGAGAACTATGATCTCCACATAACAAGTCTCTCTTCAAATGTGAATCACAAGGCACACACAATCTCTTCCCAAATCTCAAAACACAATCATTATCAATGTTGAATTTAGGCAACTTTCCCTTCTGAACCAGCTCTACCTTTTTCTGCAACTCACTGTCTTGCTTCTGTGCTTGATTAATTTTTTCTAATAGAGAAGATTTCACTGATACCTGAAACAAAACAGAAGGCCCTCCTGCACCAACAACTTCTATGCCAAAGTACATCAAATTAAAAACCAAAGGATCTCGTTCCAAACGTATCATGGTTAATGAAGCATTACTTTTTCGACTCAAAGAATCAACCACTTTATTTGCTTTCCCTAGATGGTAATGAATTGTACAATCATAATCCTTGATTAAATCCAGCCATCTCATCTGTCTCATGTTCAATTCTTTCTGAGTGAATATATACTTTAATCTTTTGTGATCAGTATATATTTCACACTTTACTCCATTCAAATGATGCCTCCAAATTTTTAAAGCAAAAACAATAGCAGCTAATTCCAAATCATGTGTAGGGTAATTTAACTCATGAGTTTTCAACTAACGTGAAGCATAAGAAATTACCTGATCATTTTTCATAAGGATACAACCAAGTCCTTTCAATTAAGCATCACTATAGATAACAAACTCACCATTCTTGGAAGGAAGTTCCAAAACTGGAGCATTCACCAATCTTCTTTTCAACTCCTGAAAACAATCATCACATTCTTTTTTCCAGATAAACCGAACACCCTTTCGAGTTAGCTTAGTCATTGGACTAGATAATCGTGAACCATTTTCAACAAACCTTCAGTAGTAACCTGACAAACCAAGGAAACTATGGATCTCGGTTACATTTGTGGGTCTTGGCCATTCATCAACAACTTTTGTTTTAGCAGGATCAATAGTTATGCCATCTTTTGAAACAATGTGACCAAGGAAAGAAATTTGTTGTAACCAAAACTCACACTTGCTAAATTTTCCATACAGTTTCTTTTCTTTTAAGGATTTCAAGGTAACCCTTAAATAACATTAATGCACCTATTTACTTTTAGAAAACACCAAAATATCATCGATGAAAACAACCACAAACTTATCCAAGAACTCTTGGAAAATTATATTCATAAGGTCCATGAATACAACAGGTTCATTTGTTAACCCACAAGGCATAACTAAAAATTCATAATGGCCATATCTAGTATGGAAAACAGTCTTCGGGACGTTTGCTTCTTTTACTTTCAACTGATGGTACCCCGACCTCAATTCAATCTTCAAAAAATACTGAGCTCCCTAGAGCTGATCAAACAAATCATCGATATGAGGCAAAGGATACTTGTTCTTAACAGTAATGTTATTCAACGCTCTATAATCAATGCAAAGTCTCATTGAACCATCTTTGTTTTTAACAAACACGATAGGAGCACCCCATGGTGAAGTGCTAGGTCGAATGAAACCTTTATCTAATAACTCCTGCAATTGTTTCATTGACTCTAAAAGTTCAACTTGATTCATTCGATAAGGGGGTTTTGAAATTGACTTAGAATCAGGAACTAAGTCAACAGTAAATTCAACTTCCTGATCATGAATAATACCAGTAAACTCATCAGGAAAAGCATCAAAATACTCATTTACCACTGGAACATCATTAATCTGAATTGTTCCCTTGTTTTCAATGATATGTGCAAGATAACATTCATTTCCATCTTTTATTAGTTTCTCAACTTCCTGATATGTTATCAAAAGTAAGGGTTCATTCTTGTACACAAACTAAAAATCTTTCTGAAAAGAAACCATTTTAGCTCTGCTGTCAATCTTAGCATGATAAACAGAAAGCCAATCCATGCCCAAAATAACATCAAACTCTACTAGAGGAAAAACAATAAGGTTTGCTGGTAGATTCTTTCTTCACACAAGGATAAGAAGGTTGTTATAATTACCTTTTGTCTCAACGTTCCCTCTGGGTGTTTTTACCATAAGTTCAGGATTCATATCTTGATATGGAATTTCCAATTTACTAGAAAACTTCTCAGAAATGAAAGAATGTGTAGACCCTGAATCAAAAAACACATTGGCATAATCTAAAAAAAAGAACAGTGTACCAGATACTACTTCATTCGATGGCCCAACATCTTCTAAAGTAGTTGAAAACGAATTCACCAGCCCATTCTTCTTGTAGTCTAGCTGCTTTTCCCCAGCTGAGTTCTTTGTTAGACACTCATTTGCATAATGTCCCCTTTAATTGCACTTAAAACATCTTACCGTTGGCTTTTCATTTCCTGCTTGATCATTTTCCTTACAGTTACGAGCAATATGACCAGACCTACCACACCGAAAGCCCTTACCAGACTTGGATAAACATTCTCCAGGATGCATTTTACCACACATCTCACAGGATGGATATTTGGTTTTCTTACCTCCTTGCTTATTTGATGAATTATTCCTTTTTGCCTACCAACTGGACCACTTATTCTATTGTTTGTCAAAGAACACCTGATCATCGGAAAACTCCATTTCCACGTTCTCCGCACATCAAACAAGTTTTTCATAACCTTTTAACTCACAAGAAGCTAAATCCCTTCGATACATTAGCTTTAACCCTGAGTAAAAACGGTTGATTTTACTATCAAGATCTCATATGATGTTTGGAGCATACCTTGCAAGTCGAGTGAACTTTGCTTCATAAGCAGCCACTGAGTCATCCTCCTGCCTCAATTCTAGGAACTGTTCTTCCATCCTAAGACGAACCACCTTAGGAAAATATTTCTCAAGAAACATACCTTTGAATAGGTCCCAATGAAGATCATAAATCTCGTCACTATCCCTAATATTTTTCACCATCGACCACCACTGATCATCTTCTCCATCAAAACGGTAAACAGCATGACTAACATTTTGATGTTCTGAACACCCCATGACATCGAAAATCTTCTCCAGTGCTTTAATACACTATTCATCTTGCACGGGGTCAGATGATCCTCTGTATGATTAGGGTTATTGCCTCATGAAATGTTCCACTACTAACATGTTCCTCTACGGTTGATCGGGCTAATCTCATGCATGGATACCACCACCATTTACAGCCTTGTGCCATCACTGCAACAAATTGTTCAGTTCCAATTCCGACCATCTCACGTTGCTGACTTGGAAGGTTGTCTTCCTTTTGATGTTGTCCCAATATAGCTTCTTTGTTTCCTCTACGGAAAACCATTCTGAACACATAAATATCTTAAGCGAAGCAACATGGTAATCTTAAAATGCTATATAACTTCAGTCATACCATAAATTAATTTATAATTTAACAATTTTATAACTACTAAAGTTGTCTAATCCGACCTCTGATACCAACTATAAGGCCCCAGCCTTAAACCTTACTTAATATTGAATTAAATGAATAATTGACATTGAGGGTATTTTCAGGTTTAGATTTTTAGAGAATTAGATCATAACTATTACATCTCAAAAGATTACAAAAGTATGCACTTCTACTAAGTTTCCATAAAATAAAAACTCTTGAAAAGAAACATGTCTAGTTCCATGTTTTAGATAGCATGACTCTCCCTTGATCCCATCCATGACCCTATTCCACATTAATTCATGTGAAAAACATTTCAAAAAAACTTGGGGTGAGCATGAAAAGCTCAGTAAGAGATACACAAAGAATGAAAACTGTTATTTTATCAAAACAACAAGTAAACCATGTATACTTTATCAAAGTAATACTTTTCACCTTTATGAAGTAGTAAAAACTCTTCACTGAATAAAAGATCATTACATACCCTTTTGTAACAAAAATATTACCATAAAACCCATATAAAGATCACATAACATATAAAGGTAACTTGGGACATAAACATACTTAAATGGAATAACCATACGGTCGACTTCAACACATATCACATAATGGAATAGCCATACGGCGGACTTCCATACACAATGAATTGGAGGTTATAACGTAACCACCCGTCCTGGTATTCACGACACCACCCATCATATGGTTTATCACGTAACCACCCATCAAATGTCCAAGTACCATTATAAAATCATAAGACATAAAACAAATATAATTAAAAGAAAACACTTCCACACTTTGATCACATTATATCACTAAAATATATTGACATAACAAATCCATTATAAAACCCATTTTCAATACCAAAATACATAAAAGCGTATATGGTATTTATTTCATTTTAAAAACATCACAGCTTTTTTAGGAAGCCAATGACCAAATAATACTCACGGCGGCAGAAAAAGTCGTTGTCACTGCGTACGTTAAAAGAAACATTCCCTTTTGTCATTTAGTAAAACGCTTCATTGAAAAAGATTCCTTTTGTATAATATAAAAAGTCAAAGGGTTTTATACACCATATAAAATAATGTTTTGTATAAAATGAAATATTCCTCAATGAAAGGAGATTGAGACGAAGTCCCTTACCTCGGGTCCGACTTGACTCGATCGTTCTTTAATGTCATTAATAAGAAACTTGAGTTAATTTCTACATGCTTAAGAACATTTTTAATGTTCATTATTCCTTTTATATCACTTATTTCCATGTTATAAACATTATGTAATTATTTAAGTTAATAACGTTTGTTTTGTCGATATTTGGTTCTTAAGTCAAAAGTGGACTTCTTATAAATACATGTTGTTCGTGTGGTCAAAGGTTTATTATATCCAGAATGATATTAATTATTTGGATATCGTATATATCATATATATCCATCATTAACATGTAATTATAATATTACATATTCATTTATAGGTAAGAAATGAAATGCACCGTTCATGGAGATGGTAAGCCGTACGTACGCATGAACGCTACTTTCATTTCTATGTCATATTAATGGAATTAAAACCAAATGAGAGGGACGTATATTTTAATTCTATAATTCTATTAATCATTTATATGTAACATATATCATATATAATAACTTTAAATCTGTCCTATATACATCCCACAAATGGCAATAACGAATCAAATCACTTTGAGGGGGCGGTAGTCCTCACTTCCTAAAATGAAATTATCGTGTTTACTCATAATGGAAACCATAAAGGTATTCCATAAATGAAAAACACATAAGCTTAAGGAAAAAATAAACATATAACATATCATATATAAATATAGTGACATCTTAATGGCCACCTTTGAAGGTGTTAGAAAAATATTGAACAATCATCGTTTCGTGAGGCAGAAATTTGCCATCCACAGAAACAGTATGTTCTTTAACCATTAGATGTAGGTGTGTGTAAGTGTAGCTCTAATTATTCTTATAAAAACATCATAGTATATTGAAGATACTGTAGTTTTTACAAAAGAAATGAATAAAAATAGTTTAGGGTGTTGGAGAAGCAAAATAAAACAAAAGAACACAAGTGAAGACATTACCTTAAAATCGGGTAACTCTCTTAGATTTGAGTTCAAAGGATTCCTTGGGAATAATTCTTCCCAAAGTGAGTCTTCTAAGAGAAATAGAGGGATGTGGAAGTACAAAATGGGCAGGGGTTGGCCTAGCCAAAGGCTTTGGATATGTGGGTAAGGTGGTAGAGGTGGGGGCCTTTTATAAGAGGAGAGGAGGGGCACTCTTGGAATGTAAAGAAATGTTACTTTGTTTTAAAATGAGTTTCGGATTTAAAAGGTCCTAAATTGATATAAATTTAGGATAAGGTGATAACGGTTCAAAATTCACCCATACAATAGGTTTTTGACAAGTGTAGGTCTTATATTTTACATTATATTTTCACTTTATTTAAATCGTTAAATAATGAGGTAATCGCTGCATCACCATGGTGTCATAAATAACTTAATTTATTTAATGTATAAAAATTATAAATAATATCATGATGTAGGAAATCTTTTTATCTTTCTAATGAATATTTATAGTAAAAAATATGACTTGTATAACCCCATTTAAAATTTGTTTTAGTAAAACAACTCATGTTTGTGACATTTTAATTTTGACATTAAATAAAAAGTTTTTAATGTCATTTTTCTACTAAAGTGGATCCATGGGGTCCCCAAGTTGACCCATGGATTTTCTTGGTCGTCCATGACACGTACCATAAGGGTAGTACATGGGTGAAGTTCATTTCATACTATTAAAACATTTTTTTACATTAAACTACACTAATTACCTCTAATCACGATTAAAAACTAAAAAGTTACTATTCACCAAAAAATTATTTTAATCCCATTGAACCACATTTTACTTCTTAATGACAACCATGTATGTCGGATTTTTGAAAATCAAAACACAGAGGTGGTAAAATTTCAATTAAATGAAAAATCAGTTTCCTTAAGTACCACTTAGTGGTTTCACTATTCATCAAAAATTTATGTTTTTCAGAAAAATACTGAAAATTTACCCTAAGATATATTTGATATTCCAAATTCAAAAATGAATTCTATTTTAAAGAATTCAAAACATATAAGTTTCATTAATTAATTTAATAATTAATTCCCGCTGTCAGAGCAAATAGCGTGTTTTTTTGAAACAATAAGTATCAAAAGATTGACACTAGTTTAAGTCCGATTTCAAAGTGAAATTAATTCCAATGACCAATATTGGATTAAATGGTAAAAATATATTCTAATTTCACTTTAAAACCAATTAAAAAGATAATCAAATCATATAAAAAATAGATTAAAAAGAGGTTTTGAATTAAAATACAACATTTTTCACTATTCATTAAAAAATGAACTTTATCGGAAAAATACCAAAAATTTACACAAAGTAAATTTTGATGTCCCAATTCTAAAAAAGATTTTTATTTGGTCCAATAGAATGTATAAGAGTGACCAAAACTATATTTAATGACGGTTCTCCATCAAAAGGCGATAAGTGGACCTTTAGTGAAAATTAGGGTATAAATGCCTAAAATTTAATTCTTTTCATATTTTAAGCGTTTATCTTTTGTTGGATAAATGTAAAAAACATTTAAAAAACATATATAATCATATTTTAGTTATTTCTATTCATTCTTTCCAATACAACAACTATGTGTTAACTTCCATTTAAAATAATATTATTTTATTACTAGTGTGCAACGTAAGATTTCAATGAAACTCTTTGTTGCGTATCTGGTACGCTATCGAACATAGCAACCCCTTTAAAGTAAAGTTAATACTTAATTCATAAATATTAATAAATATGAAAATGATTTATTCGTTATTTACCTAGGATGTTACATGGGTAGTGAACCCATACTACTAAATTTGTCTCTACAGTGATTCTTTGGCTACTGTATAAATATTTATAATCTTATGTGTTTTCCAAAATTCCATGTCTTATTCATATCTTATGATTTCATGGAATATGATCTTTATTTCATATGAATCATGTCTTATGATATTCCAATATTTATGTTATTATTTCAATTATGATAATTGATATGTAGGTTATGTTCATCTATATACAGGATCTTGACCTCGATGCCTTATACTCATATTTATACAAACATGCCTCCCTTGTTTACCTTACTGAGCATTTGAGCTCATACTTTTTTTGTTTCATTTCCCCCAAATTTGGATGATATGTACTATGATTTATATTTCTATGAATTTTTCTAGTAAATAAAAAACTAGTGGGAGTTTATGTATCAAATTGATGTACCAATGTTTATATTTCCATGTTTATAAAGGCATTGTAGAAACTATGGTCTTTGGGAATCTTTTGGTATACTATTTAACTATTCCACAAAATTTATGTAATTTATATGTTTTTATAGCACATTTCACTATAAGTGGTATCATAGAATAGTTATATATATGATTTGGAAACGAGGATGAGAAAAAACATAGACAAATCCTTATGTTTATTTTTAAGGATATGTCTACATGATGTATCTAAAGGTAATCACAAGGATTAGTTAAGATTTAGGAAAATGACATAGAATTTTGGTAAAGGATCTAGTGAGTGGTTTCCAATAAATAAATCCATTCCTAGATACTACAAGTGGATGTTCCTTTGGCACAGATGTACCTAGAGGTAACAAATTTGACAAGATGCTCTGAGCTTGACTTGGGGAAATATGGTACACGATAATGGGCCTTTCTACAAAACTATTTCGACACTCCAATGGGATATTATTTGAGAATTTACAAATTCTACATGAACCATCATGAAGAATTTATATATATATTATCAATGATTAACCTAGTATAACAACGTGTTTTCATAGATTATGGAATTTTTCATGATTTATCCATCCTATATGTAATTATTTTCAGCAATATGTGGTTTTATGCTATGATAAGTAATCCTCAAACTATGCTTCTAGTTTTAGGAAATGGAGGGAACCGTAAGTAACTGGATAAATTATTAATATGATGGGGTATTTTATATTGACCACTCTAGTGGGATTATCATTGTATTGAAATATGTAGTGATCATGAATAATGAGTTTTTCACAGGACATTATTAATAATTTTTACCATAACCAACTTTTAGAGTCACCAAGGATGGGAAAGAATTAATTCATTGAGTGTTTGGGTGATAGAGACCATAGAGGAAAGATGATTCAGTTTCCTTTGTTTCAATAATGATAAAATACTCACCTAAGTTAAATTCATAGAGGAACAATAATTTGTTTTCATTGTGGAAATGAAGGACATAATTTAGGTGACAATAATGGAAAAATTAACAATTCACTTAATAAAATGAGTGGGAATTTTGGTCTCCCTGTGTCTTCATCGAAGGCTATGTGTTTTATGTGTTGATAAAATGGATATTGTGTAACTCAATGCCCGAATACGAAATTTCATGAAAAGAATAAACTAGGTGGTGAAAGTAATGTTTATATTGTTGATTATGAAGAGACTATGAATGAAATGTAAAAGCAAATAGTTATTTTTGTTAACTATATAAGGATGAACTAATTTATGTATTTATGTATTATGATTCCATAATTATGAATGGTGATTCATTTATGGATTGTTTAGTTTCTTATAAGGACATATAAGAATATATTTAATGGTCACAATGGACTAGAAATGTAATATCATGAAAGTTAAAATTTTGACAAAGGGAAGGTAACACATAACCTATTCTTTATATTAAGATAATGTTTTATGTATAATGATATTTAGGATATGAATATGTAAAATATTCAATATTTATTTCCTTGAAATTATGTAAGGACTTGTTGAAGGATAATTTTGTTAGAACCCATGTAGCATATAATATTTTTATAATTTATGTATTAAATACAATATACATTGTAATGAGGAAGGATGTATGTTTTCCAAAAGAATTTTCTGTAATTGAGGATATTACCATGATTAAATGGAATATAAAATTGGGGTATTCAAATTTTTTTATTGTTACAACCAGGATATACTTTGTGATATAGGGGAATAAATATTATTCTGATTTGATGACTCTATTTCTATGGTTTGGGATTTTCATCTTTTTGAAGGGTTATAAGGTCAAACGTTAATGAAAAGATAAAGTTACACTTTAGAGGATGTATTAATTCAATGATTTTGTGTTTAAAACCGTTGTTAAAAGGAAAATTAGTGATTAAATTTATTTCAAGTATTCCCATTTATATATTATAGTACTTTTGTTTAAAAAAGGACATCATGTTCTTCGATTGACAACCAATGAAGTCTAGTATGGCCGCAGGTCTTGATCCCTTGATTGAAGGATGATAAGAGTTTCACACCTACGACTTTCATACGCAATGTCATAGATAATGTATATATATTTGAAATGAACAAATATTTATGGTGAACTATAAGTGTTAATATTTTTATAATAATTCATGTTTTTTTAAGAGACAAATTGTTAGGCTTTTTTTATGGGCCTTGAGATCCGTTAAAATAAAATTTTAGTTATTTAATCATAAATGTAAATTAATATAAATTCATTCCATGAGTTAATTTTTGTATTATAAATTCTTTAAATCCAAACCCAATATTTAAATTTTGATTACATAATTTTATGAAGAATTACACAATGTTCTGAATGTGAAAAAATGTAGTCCGACTACCTTAAATTCTATTATACCAATGGATTTTGGAATAATCAAATATTTATGACATTTATTCCCTCAATTTTATATTTATCATTCACTTCTTTGTGATTTATGACCTCAATCACTCCGTATAAAAATTTTATATTTTTCCTCCCTATACAATCTTCACACCAAACCTATGTTCTCTTATGTGGAATCGCAGTTATATGTTACATTTAGTAACCATTATGGTTCAAAATTTCTATTTCTAAGGGGTTTTTTATTATCAATTTTTATGATGTGGGTTTATATTAATGAAACATTAAATTTTTAAACCTTTGATTACCTATATGAATTTTGTGGATTAAATTCCTTTTAAGGTTGGTATAATGTAACACTATGAGATTTTGAGAATTATTATTTTTGATTTATTTATCTTCTCAATATGTTTATTTCACATGACACTAGAAATATTTATATATATATATATATAAATAATTCAAACATTCCATTCACATGTAATACCAACTTTTTTTGTACTACATACAATACTTACTTGTCTTTCACTACAAGCAATACCGACTTGTCGTACAATGAATGCAATACTGAGTATCTAGAAAACATATATATATATATATATAATTAATTAAATGATATAATTATAAAAAAAATTAAACATAATTATAGTAATAGTAATAACTAATTTAAAAACATTATTTATAATTTTTTTATCTAAATAAAAGATATTGATAATGAAAATAAGATTGTTTGTAGAGTCTTTTTTTGGTAGAAATGTCATTCTATAGAATGAATTGATTATTATAATGAAATTAATGTTATAATCATAAATAAATTTAATTTTATAAAAAAAATAATTATGAATTCAAAACATCAAAATAATCCTTGTGTAAATTTTAGGGATTTTTCTGAGAAACATCATTTTTTTGATGAATAGTGAAAAATACTGCTTTTAGTTAGAAAATCGTTTTTGTCTAATTTATTATTAATGCTAATTTATATTATAAATTTTTTTAAGTAACATTATATTAACCATAAATCTATTAATAATATGTATTTCATTAGTATCAATTTCAATTTTAAACTATATATAAAATCTTAACAAAATTTTGATCTTTTTTCTACCTTAAAACCACATTATTTCGTCCAATCTACTAGATTAGCATTGATCATAATTTCTCCCCTTATGTAACTTGAATTTAAAAAATACTACGTAATCTATTATACATGGTATAATATATAGAGTATAATAAGACCATGTAAATTTTTGACTAAAATGATTAGTAATGTAATTTTCTTATTTGCGTGTGTGCCGCTTTCGCGGTTGTACCCAATTTTTAAAAGGGATTAAAATTAATCACAGTAATTAAGGAAAAATTATCATAATTAGGGACTAATCCTTAAAATTAAGTGCCCAAATGACCTAGAAACATGAAAAAACAATAATGTCTGTACTTTGGTTATAAACCTTCTATTAGTTAGTTTTATAGGTTTGGTAATACCTTTTTTATATAAGATGATGTGCACACAAAATTTGTTTCTAAAAAAATCCACGTGAGTCCTTTTCATTCCCTCTAAGAGGTCAGAAATAATACCCATCATCACACCTCTCTTACCATTTATATTAGTCCAATATATAAAAAATTAGACTCCAAAAAATCCTACCTTTGACATTTCGTCCTTTTTTGGGAAGAAAGCTTCTCAAGGATTCCTTTTAGCACAAACCAAACGATGTTACCCAATTTAGATGTAACATCATCTCTCAAAATCCTTCCATTTATTTCCCTTATTCCCCCTACACTCTAATTATTCACTTATTATGTGAAAACACTCGTGTAATCCATAAAGTAGTATTTTTGTGGAATATATTTTACCTAAACATACATAGACCTAAAATTAATGGATTTTTAACAAATTGTTTCTATGTACGGAAAACTACTCCCTCACGAGATGATGATTGTTAATTTTTCCATTACTAAATATCATGGATTCCATTATTATGAAAAATATGATTATATATATAATTTTCTATATTTAATATGTATTTAATATTCTATATTCCTTTTAAAATACACATATCTTTACTTTCTATTTGTTGTTAACACGATAATCTAGTTTGAGGAAGTGTGGAGTACCACCCCCTCAAAGCGATTGATTCATTCAAACACCACATGGAATATATTAAGGGTTGTATAAATGAAAATATATAAATATTTTATATATTAATTAAACTATAATAAATATATATATATATATACAAGTGTGATTTACCTATTTTTTTCAATAAGACAATAAAAATAGAAAACAACATTCATGTGTCTCATGCGTCTCCTTGAACAGTGTGTTACATTAAACAATTCATTATTATATAGAAGTTTATAATATCAATATAATTCATATACCTGATATTTATATCATTTTCCACATTTTTGAAGCATTTTATATGTACAAGGATCAACGATATAACAATTACAGATGCATCCGAATAACAAAGTGAATATTACACGATGTGAACCCTTAACGTGGGTCATTAACAATATGGTAGTATGAGGTTATTATAAAAACATATATGGTAATATATATAATAATCTTATTATGTAAAATATTTATACTGAACATATATTTATTAAATAAAAATCTTTTATGAGTATGGAGAGAGTGAGGGCACAAGCTTAGTGAATATCATCTCACATTTAATTTATTTGGAAAACAAGCTCTGCTATCCAATCTTTCCATTTGTGTGGTGTATGTACTACACATGATTTTATTCCATGTATATTGTAATTAAAATTATGGATATATCACATTCACATTTTATTATCCCTTTTCATGGGGTTCAAATTTCAAAGGCTACTAAATTGGTAAACATGTTTTGTCTCAATTTTCCATCATTGATACTCGTGTATTTTTATGCACATAAACTCATTATCGATGTAAATATACTTCCATTTTACATGAAATGTCACCAATATCAATATTTTCATGATATTATACATTTCAATTAATTTCCTTTCATTGCATGGAGATCAAGATCCAATGATATCATGTGATGAGATTTTTTGAGACAATCTTATTACTTTTCCTGATTTTTCAGGTTTATGATTCCTTTGATGAATCATTATGATACATATCTCAAGAATATTCACAATATTACATACCCTAGATTATTTTTTTATATTTTCATGTATTGGTACCATTTCCCACTATTTGGTACATATGATAGTTAAGAAAGTGTTTTTAGAAAATCCCAATGTTACCCTCTATTATGTCATAATTCTATGTTTCTACAAAAGAGTGTCCAAGATTATTATACCATTATCCTATAATATCCAAAATAAATTTTAAAATTTTTGTATTTTACCAATACATTAAATGGAATCTTATTCTCAGTTTCAAAACAAGGCAATTTTCTACCCAATTCACAGGGCAAAAGAAATGTTCTTTTGACCGCAAATGAAATATACGAATTTACCCACTATAATTTCATTGAAGATCCATTTGTATTTTAAAAATGATTATTATTTATGAATTGTTTTTAAAAGTAATTTACAAGGAAAATTTTTTTTCATAATTTTTTCAAAATTCATTTTTTCATTTTCAGGTAAATATGTCTTCAAAATGTATTGTAGTCTTATTTATATGTTTTCAATGTTCATTCATTGAAATGGTTTTCAGAACATTATCAATATTCTTTTATAATTTTTAAATAAAAATTATTTTAAAAACTTTTTAATGATTTCTTTATGTGTTTTAAATTTATTTATAAAGATATTTTTTTCAAACAAAATTCACATTTCCATTAAATGTATTAAACTATTTTCAATGAAAACGGTTATTAAAATGTTCTGAATCCTATTTGAAAATTTTTCAAGGATAAAGGATTTCAATATGATTTAATGTATTCTTTATAATATTTAAAGTTATTTTCTATGAAATTTATTTTCAATTGGGTTTTTTAGTAAAAATTATTTTTCAAATAATGAAGCATATTTTCCTAACAAATTTTTTTTAGAGGATATTTCACAATTAATTTATATTTAATATTACATATATATTATTGTTACTCATGCCTTTCAAGGAAATTATCTAATGTTTCCATTCATATTCTATAAATAAATGAGCTGATCATATTTCCATTTTCATTCTGAAACACATGTTTCCGTCCTCTGTAATATGTTTATGAATCCCTTTATCATTCATTGGTTATATACTTTTTAAACCCGTATCTTTTGACGAGTTATGTTTATGATGAAATGTTTATGAAACCTATGTTTTTAAAAAGGTTATTATATTTTTACATTCTTGTCATACACATTTCATTTAATGGGTTATGATATGTTTATTTAAGATCTTGTGGAACATGTATGTATGATTTTATTCTATGATGGGTGGGACCTATACCTCCCTCCAATGTATGGGGTAATGTTTTATAACTCATGAGATAAACTAATATGGTCTTCGGAGTGAACCTTGACTCCAATGATGGGCTTGTGATTCAACAATGACTACTAAGATTTAATGAGGAATGAAATTATGCTACTATGATGGTCATGAGATTAATCCAAGACTACTATGATGATATGGGTAGTGATCAAATTCTACTAATATGGTCTTGGTAGGGATGGATTTGCAGTTATGGAAATCATTATATGCATACATGTTCTCCAAAATTCCATGTCGTATTCTTATCTTATGTTTTCATGGATCATAATATTTATTTCATATGATTCATTTCATTTGAACATCCATTATTTATTCTATGATTATGATTGGGATATCTGATATGCAGAGTCTTATATATTATTTTTTGGTTCACATCCTCATAACCATATACTCGTTTTAATGTTTACATTCCTCCCTCATTTACCCTTACTGTGAATTTTAGCTCACCCTTTTTTTTTCTTTCTGCCAGGTAATGATGATATGTACTATGTTTGATATGTCTAATAAGGGTCCAGTTCAAGAATAACCATGTGGGAGTTGATGTATCTCACTTATGTACCAGTGTTTATGTTTCCATGTTTCCAAAGGAACAATTCCAACTATGGTCTTTGGGAATATATTTTTATAATGTTTAGGTATTCAGAAGAAGTAATGTAATTTCAATGTTGGTAAATAGTGGCTTGCTATCTGATTTATGAAATGGTTAGTTTCTCTGTATCCGGAATTATTGGATTGGGGAGGAAATCTATGATAGATGCTAATAAGACGGACAATACCTCTGCTTTGAATGATATTGGTGCCATTGGGAGGACCTGCATACTAACTGGGAATGTGTGGAGGAACTCCACTCTGGATGGTGATGAAACAAGGAGGATATCCACACAAGATCTCATCATCAAGGGTCATCCCATTATGGTTTTTTATTGTGTCCGTGAAAGAATTAGTCAACCCAATATTCTTGTAATGTGGATGATGTCTCAATTCCAATCAATTATAGTTGAATCCCCAGTCTATAATTATCGGGACCTGCTATAATTTGTCAGGGGTGAAAAGTTCCACTGAATCTATAAAATTGGATTCCCCCATACAGGTACATTCAATACCATGCACCTAAAAATAGTGTAGGGTCATCTAGACCAGGGCTGGAAGTGTAGGGGATTAGAAAACTATTCTTCAGCCAAAGGGACCAGTAGTTGGTAGCATTGATGTGGCAAGGGGAAGCCTCCTTGGAAACACTCGAGAGATATTTTTATCAATGATGACCTGGATGAATCTCATATCACCATAATATTAGAGTGAGTCACAATAACGTTCCTGGGAGAGGCTCTCAAAATGGTTTAATGGTGGAGTGGGGAGAAGTGGTTCCCAATACAACCCTTGGGGAGATAGTGATAGTGATGCACAAAATCCTATTTGTCATGGAGGGAAATATACCTAATGGGAATGACCCCCTCCTACTAGTATTGTTGGAAAAGAATGTCATTCAGAATCCTCTGAACAATTTTTAATGGTGATATAGGGCATGGGTGTCTGGTGGTTTTTTTCATAGACAGTGTTTTGTTGGAGGTCATGTTGTGCACGATTGTTTTATTATTATTCATCTATCCGCTTCATTTGTTGGCATGTGGTGATTGGTTTCCTATTTCTCATGTCTAAAAAAGAAGGATGATTTAATTTCAATATGGAAATAATAAACTCAAGGCCTAATTCCCCAGCATCTTCTAATTTTCCTTGACTGGATAGAGGGATCCATGCTGAAAATGTTATTGTTAGAAATTACAAAATATTAACTACCCCAAATTCTACTGAGTTATACAACATAACACCTATTTTCTTTTCATGACCTAGCACTAGATAACTAGATATGATGGCATGATAATCTTTTGATGTCTTGGGCACTACTAATCATCATGGTTGAAGGATAACCAGTTCATACTATGTTCACCATTTCTATTTTTAATGGTTTTTGCTGGGGTTTACACATTTCATTACTCCACAAGTTACAATATTTGGATATGGTTTCTTGAATTACTAGTTTCTAATGTTTGGTGGCATTCCACAATTCTGTAGATATCTATTCTCCTTAATAAAAATTCTATGAAGGCATGTTGGTTCACCCTTCAATAGATTCATCATTGGAACAAATAGTCGATTCTGGGTCTCCCTTATATACTGAGATGTTGTTTTTAAACCTCATTCCTATTTCCATATACTTTATAATTCTATTTAATTATGCTACATATGCCGAGAAAATAAAAGTGGATTAGAAATGGAAGCAACATTCGGTCGAGGAAGTATTCATGTATGGAATCAATTGCATGTCTTGACACTAATAAATTGGAGAACCATAATACTTCCTCATAAGAGTGATACATGAGGTTTTAGAACCCATAGGTATCCCACAACCATCGTGTTGTATCATATACTGGTGTCCTTTCATTCATGGGTTTCCTCGGGTGTATCATGTTCAACATGAGGTAGGTGAGAGTTTAACATCTAATATAGATGGATCATGTTGATCGGAACATCTCATGGGAATAGATCAAGAAGGTTGGACCCTCTAAGGGAAAACATAGATGGTTTTAATTTATGGATAGATCCAAACACCCAATGAGATCATAACAATGATGGTGTTCCCCAAATATTGAATGTTTCACACAATTAAGGGATATATACCAAAAATCTAAGGCATCGAGGTTTATCAGTGGCTGGATGCGAATGTCTCTAATGATGAACCCTAGTGATGCGTCACATAAATAAAAATACTTCACACCATGAATACTAATTTACACACAATTGGGGGAGGGTCAAGAAGACATACCTCATAAAGGGGGAGAACAAGGATTATGAGTAGATGAAATTGATCCTCATAGAGGAATTCTACATTCCCTATTCAAAATATAGATATGAAGACCCACGTAGATTGTAGGGGTGAACTACGGATTATGCATGGTTAGATTACTAGGTGCTGTTGAGGGCGATGAAGGGGTGAATGGGGCTTATGTGATAATGTAGTTCATATGTATGGAATGATCCCATCGGGATGTTATAGTGGTTGAATTGGGGCTTATGCATGGTTAGTTTCATGGGTGATGATGAGTTAAGTGAAATGAATGGGATTTATGCAATAAGATGACACATATGGAGGGAATGATCCCACTAGATTGTGGAATAGTGGTGAGCTGGGGCTTATTCATGGTTACATTCCCAGGTTCTACCGAGGGTAGTGAATGGGCAAATGTGTCTTATGCATCGAGACATCCTAGATGGATTGAAAGATCACACCAGGATGTGCTAGCACTGTTAAGAATAAAGATGGATGTAGATGAATTTATGGTGGGAATGGATGGAGAGCATGGAGTGATATCACCATGGAAATGGATGTGGTAATGGTGGAAGTGATGGTGGATCGATCAAATCACCTCAGGGAGGTCTATCTGTGAGAGGCGGACCCCTAGAAGGGGGGCCAAAGGTTACCAATTGTTGATATTGTCCATCATGGATACGTCCTATGTACCATTACTAGGATGAAAGTAATAAAATACCACGTAGTTCATATATCCCATGTATATTAATGTCATACGATAAGGAAGAGTGTGAACCAATGTGAATAAGATGGGGTCAGGGTTGAACCTCATAGAGGTTTCATTTGTATTCAAGATGGTAGGGAATCATTGTCCCTATTGTTCTATTGGAACCATTAGAGATTATACCGAAGTGGTGGCCCAAGCATGTGATTTGGGGATTAAACATTTCAGTTTCCTAGATGGACATGGTGGAGATGTGTCCTTTTGGATAAGCATGATCATACTGAGATATAGTGGCTTAAGGGAAGGATCGTGATGGGATGGGATGATGGTGGATACTAAGATCTGGGAGGTACACCCCTAGGGGGAGGGCACTAGGTTTTATTGATAGTCAATATTAAAACTCGGGGAGGCTTCCTACAAACCTTGTTTAGAGGATATAGATAAAAACCCGTGTATTTAGATGGTTCAGGTATTATTCTTGGTTAGCGGCCCAAGAAGGGGACGTTAGGGATTACTCTAATATGGATGGAAAAAGGGTATCATGGTCAGTACTAACCTCTAATAAAATGTGATTGATGCTCAGTGTGAGAAAAAAGCGGAAGCAGTGCATTAGATTACCGCTCAATTGATGATTCAGCCACAATAAGTGATGTGGTGGACACACACTTAGGAAACCCCATGAGATGGACATTGAATCTTACTACATGTTGGATCCCAAAAGAGGATCTTGTTCTATGTGAGAAGGATTTCATTCATGGCTAGTAGGGTGAGGAATATCTAACTCCTTTGGAGATGAGTGGGCATGGATAATTCTGGAGGTGTGACACCCCTTATGCATTGCACATGGTGAGACTATATTTTTACATCATGTGGAGGACGAATGGGCTTGGTATTTTTACATTATGTATATCTGATAAGGGGGACTCACTTCTCACCCACTTTGACATATATAACTAATGCCAACACTAACATGGAGAAGTGATGGAATCAATAATTCCGTGATATTATGGGGTGGAAGAGTGGTCACTTGAGGGATCCACATTAGAATATATATAAGAATACTAAATATAAATTAGTGTACCTATATAGAGAGTCATTATGTAGAGTAATAGAACATGAGACACCACATGAAGAACCATGAGAACACTTCACACATTGCTGAAGGGATACATGGGAGAGGAGATCCCAAATCCAGGGGCTCTCCTAGAGGAGATTAGCAAGGCATGGGGATATCCCAGAGGAGCTTTGTGATGTAAGGTCACTTTGTGAAGGGAATATTAATTTTCCTGAAATGATACTTTCCAAGAATGGGTTCCTTTCTACAGCATTGATAATACTGAAACACTAATTTTCAAAGTCTTAAGGATTTATGAACCCTCGAGCATCCCAAAGGGGATCCCTCCTTCATGAAGAGATGAGGACTTGAGAAGGGACTCTATACCATAAGTATGGGGATATAAGAAAAAAACATAAGGAATAGAAAATGATGCTCATGTTCTTTAGGTAATCAATTTTTGGGTATTCTGTAGTGTTTGATGGAATTTCAAAATGGGAAAACTAAATTTGAATGCTTAGGGTAATGATTCATTGATGTGGGGGAGATGAGTATTTCTCGGTAACATGGTTCATGATGATCACAAGGCATGGCCAGAAGTGAAATGGATGATATGAAGCGGGAGACATTTTTATGACTTGCAGAGGTACTGTAAAAGACGCTCATGCAGTCATGGTTCCTGTTGGACTTATTGTGGTAACATTATCCACTTTTTTGTGAACCCTGATGAAGTTTATTCGTAAGTAAGTTTCATGAAATTGACTCCTATGATAATGTTTTGGGCCTTTTATGTATCGATTAGCTTGGAACCATCCATGAAATTTTCTGAGTCTTTAGTAGCATTATTTTAGGCTCAAACAGTTACATTTCAACGTGCTTCCTTACTGGAAAATATTGTTGAAGGTGGTTTCATGATGTTTCATAGCTTCAAGTCGACATTAACAAAGGAACTCTATTTGAAGCTAGTGATATGGGAAAAAAATTCCCTGACTGTCTCTCACCGAATTATAGATAGAAGATAATATGCTATTGCGATACATTTTTTAAATGAAAATGACAATATCATGCAAGCCTCCCGCTTAGATAAATTTAGTAAATATATTGAGAAAATGTTATAAATTTCCCAACAATCTTCAAAAGACAATGATTAAAGTGCTTAAGAAATGATTTAAACATCACATGATCAAACAAATAATTAAAAAATAATAAGGGAATCCATGGTAGTAGCCACCCCAAATGTTCAAGAGAAACCAAAACACACGTCTTTGTAGGATATTTTTTCCTTACTTTTTTCTCAGAAAACCAGGCTTAAGAGTTTTCAATGTGGAATAAGAATAGCCATAGACCTCTGTGATTGGGGTTTTTTAACCTTAGGAACCACTTCCATAGTGAATTTCAACATTATTTGTAATAGTCTAAATTCTACAAAATATGTTCTCCCAATTTTTCCATCATGTGATTCAGTACCCTTATTAGGGATGCGCGTGACCAAACTATCTGTGGATTCCCTTTGGATTACCATCCGCTAAATTCATCCTATAGAATCCTCGAAGGGGATTAAACGGACTCATGGAGGGTGTAGAAAAATGCAGTCTCACAAATACACTAATATAACTCTCTCAAGGTAATATGTATCAGTGAATGTAATTACACTTCTCCTGAAAAGAATATATAAAACTAGGCCGAATTTAAGGAGGAATTGGTGGATGAATTTTCACATGAATATAAAGGTCCCAGTGAAACAATTTATTAAGATGTGCATACCTGGAACCAGAGAGTATCCTGAAATATGGGAATTCCCACAATCACACTTCCATCACATCCTATAAATGCATTCAATAAGTAAAATGGAATGGGTAATATTGTACCACTCCTAGATCATAGAGTGGTTGAGCACCATTCACTTGAAGAATTTTTAGTTCAGTGGGAGTAAGAGAAGAATGAATTGATAAGAATCAATGCATAACTACTTCAAGGGTTACATCCTAATTCATATGTTCTATTAGAATATACTCATCTTGCCCTCCTAGTTTGTGAAACTCATCAAAGAGGGTTTTCTTATTTAATTCAAATGAATATTGAACTGTCAATAAAAATGGTATACGAAACACAAAAATAATTCGATATCATGGAAGAAGATGCTATGTTCCCTCCATTGGGTGAAAAACCAGAACAGGTCCAGGATCATCCTTACTAGCCCACCCCTATAGGTTACCCTAAATAGATACTAGTGGTGCCACCACAAATGGCCATACCAGCTTCTAACCCTATTTTATCTCTTCTTCATACATACAATACTCATAGTTTATCCAATACTATTGAGTTGATAATAGATTTATTAGAATCCATGGAAGAATGAAATTCTCCTATACAACCAGAGAAGAAGACTTACCCTGAATGGGTTGATCTCACTCTTCCTCCAATGAACATCAAGAATTCGATATTTCCAATTTTCAATAGCTTCGGAGACCCAGAGCATTAATTGTTCATTATTTATCTCGTTTTGATCCCATAATGGGGAACCTTGAACAAAAATAGGTATTGAAACTCATCTACAACCTTCAATCACTATAGGGACCATCGTTTTCATGGTACAATTGCTTGTTGGATCAGTCAATTACATGGTGAGAAGATCGTAGTAGAATGTTTCACTATTAATTCATCACAAAATTACAAAATATAATTATCCTCAACCTCTATAACTAAAAATAGTTTGCTAATATCCATTTCTCACATTTCGTTTCATGTTTGAGAGGATAGAAATTTTAATTAACCTAATTGATTCATCATGAAGTCTTATTTCAAATATGTATAGGGAATCATCATGATGAGTTTCACACACCACTCATCCCTATGAAATACACAGGATGGTTTCAGGGCCTTGTCGGTATTTCAAAAATAGTTAAGAACTCCATCACAATGAATAAGGTAAATTCTAGAGAACGTTCATCAGAATAAGGAAGAAAAATGAGGAAATAAGAGGCTATCATTGTCAAACACAAGCTGGCCCTTGTACCTACTCCCACTCCAATGATGGTACTATATTGTGAGGCTCCGCCGCCTGAGAATTAGCAAGAATTTCATATTTTTCAGGATAATCAATGATAACATAGGTGAGAATATTTTTCGGACATTGAAAAAAGGTATATTCTTTTGAAAGTGACCACCTCCTTGACACCTTCATCACAACATTAGAAAATAACTTTATAAATTTTCCCAATCACTAGAAACCCATAAATTATGTTCATGAACATTTCACAAACTATTTCCCCTTTCATAATTTAATGGGAAAAAACATCCGGATTGGTTGGTTTTTAATGATATCATTCAATAGAAAATGGACTTCGGAAAAATGATGTTGGGAAGGCCGCCTGCTCATGTAGAATTTGTTTCTAAAACCAATACAGAGGAGGGGAGTGAATGGAATGAAGTTAACAATAAGGGTATTTATTAGTTCAAGAATAGGATGGTAAAAAATGATCAACCAAGCTCATGATATCCTTTGATCATAGTTGAAATAACCAAATCCACCTTCTACCCATTCTTCTACAACACAGTTTACTCTATCAATAGCTGTGTCCTCTGAAATATTGTCTCCAAAAAAGTGAAATGGATTGAATATAAACAAGTAAACATAATAATATGGGCTTGTATCAACGGAAAATTAACCTTCAAAAAATAGGACTTGATACCTATAGACACAAGAGGACAAGTACCACCCTACCAAATGATACAACAATAAGCTTCTCGCTGTATGGAGTCTCTATCAGAAAAAAAATCTGATAATCAGTTATATTAATGTTATACACATCATGGATCACATATAAGATTATGGATGTGATTATGGACCTAGAATCCATAAACTTTATTGGTGAATGTGGGGGGGAGGCCATCAGAGTCAAGGATATAGGGGAATATGTTTTCATGTTGGGTGTCACTACTCTAACCATGTCCCTTACCAAACCCTCTATGCAGCCAAAACTCATTGTAGGGCTCTGTAGTGATCTCGGAAGGATAAAGGAGTTTAATCCACTCATGAGGGGACCTCACCAGATAAGATGACCCTAGAACATTTGAATGATGATATTTCATTACCTAATCAGCTTCAACGAGCAGGTAAACCCAGTTGACCTAACCCACTGAGAGAAGAAGCAACTTCATCTCATATTCCAAGGGATGATCCAACCACATCAAGTACATTATTTCCTAATGCACCAAAAAGTGAGTGTACGCATAGTGGGAAATGAAAAAATTTAGTCCATAAGTATGATTTTTTTGAAGATACTTGAAATCCTTCTAGATGGGTTATCAATCATAGATTCCTAGAGTCTATCAAACGACATTAGAGTATCACTCATAGAGGATTTTTCAATCCCTCATGAATTTTATGTAGATATTTTCACTTTCAAAGAATATAATATGGACAATAACCATATATAATTCCACACATGCATCACTTTCAAAGACCATGATGAGTATTACATCATAAATGGACATATTAGACCCTTATATATATTTTTCAGGATAAATTATATTGATATGTTATGAGCCTTCAAAGAAAATGGATAATTAGTAAACCTTATTCTACTCTAGACACAACATCAACTAGTTTTTAAGGAATATCACTTGTCGCACTCCACATTAATGTAATAGGGTCATGATAAAATGATTTAAATTATCTTGCCTAAATCAAAATTACAACTCACATCATGTATCTCATGTCTAAATTAGAATTACTTGTTTCACGAAAGGTCATGGGCTTCATTGTTTGTCTGGGAAGACATTTACTGCATCATCATGCGATTATCCCTTCATCATTACACCAATGCCTCAAATATGGTATCATTGGAAATGTTTTTATATTTCAATGTGAAAAATCTCCATTCAAATCCTATCAATATCATTATATTGATGTAGAATTGTACATGTGGGAAGGATAGAAGTTTGTGACTGACAATGTCACCTGAATTAGTTCCCCAAATGATCTCGAGATGATATTGGCTTACCCTTTCCACAAGATTAGTGCATAGTATGTGCTGACCATCAACCAAATTGAAGAGATGGATATAAATTCAAGAACTGGAATGGTGACTTCTATGTTGTATCTCATTAAAACTAATCCCACAAGAACAAAAAAATTAATCTATTTGAGAAGTAATGAAATCCAGGAAAGAAATTATTCATTCCATCTGAAAAGATACAATAAATCTATGTTCCATTAGTGATGCTAGAATAAGTTGATATATCAAGGATAGAAATTAATGATGCTCATTATTATTCCCTTATATCCCATTTACGTATCCAAGAAGACCATGTTCCCACATTTCATCAATAAATGGTAGCTTCATCTTCCAAATGTCTAAATGGAGACTTCTCCTTTATCTATAAGAACATTTATTCATCACCTACTTCCTAGAAAGAGTAATAAGTGTTAAATTAAGAGGAAGAGGAAGAGGAGGAAGACCTCGAAAAAACCCCTCTAGTATTTGTGGATGATGACTCCACCATCATTGTTGAACTTTGAAAATCCATATGGGTATGGATTAAGATCTATGACCGCCTTTGATCAGTGTGTCCATGACTTTTGAAGGGAAAGAGGTGTATACCACCATCCTAATCAAACAATAGGACTTTTTCACCAATAATTACATAGATATTCTAGTTCTTGATCCCTTGGTGGCTAACCATCACATATATTTTCTAAATGACCATTGTGGATATAAAAAGGCAGCCAAATGGGTGCACTCATCTCACCTCGCAAAAATTGATGCTTAATTGAACAATCTCCACAGGGATAATGTTATCCAATATATAAAATATTTGAAATGGATATCATACATTTTCCATTTCAATATTAATAATGTGAAAATCATATTTTTAATCAACATTAGAGCTCTCCATTAGTAGTGTCTGAAAGATTAATTCCTAGATCCAATCAAAAAATAATGAATAATACAATGATTGGTTATCTTGACCTCTCCTTCCTAGATGGTTGTTCAAGATACGACCATATTTTTATGGCCTTAGATGTTGAATAATACCCAAATTTCTATCCCCTAGATATTATTCTGATATCAGTTAATTCCCAATATTTAATGAATGTTGGTTCCTCATACCAACATTCCATGCATCACATCATCAAATATTTTTAGAACAAGTTTATTGAATTATATGTAGAAGTTTTAGTGGTTATATATTGATAATGATTTAACCAAATAGCAGGACTAAATACCATCTCCAAAAAGTTATGTCACCATAGGCCGAAGATGAATCCATTAAAATGTGTTCTCAAGGTAACCTCGGGAATGTTTCCCAACTTCATCATACAGTATTATGGCATCAATGTTGACCCAGTGAAACCAAAATCTATTATTTTCATGTCACATCCTAAAAACCTTAAATAGATGAGTGGACTTCAGGGAAACATTGATAATGTACGGTGCTTCATATCTAACCTTTAAGGTGGGTGATTTCCATTTACCAAACTGATAAATAATGTGGTCATATATCAAAGGACTAGTGAATTTTAGGAATCATTTGAAAACCTTAATATGTATCTCCTAATCAATCTTTTATTAATTAAACCTGTTGAAATAAATCCACTAATTCTATATTTTTTATCCATGGATCGGTCACTAGGTTCCCTCTTCATGAAAAATAACAATGAGTGGAATGAAAACGACCTGTATTATCTTAGTCAAATTGTGCTCAATGTTGAGACTCATTAATAAGACATCAAGAAGAGCAGTGTTGTGATAATTTTCATGGTTAAGAAACTGAGATAATAATACCTACAAAAAATGTCTCTTTATTCTATTCCAATAACCAATTCAAATGAATCCTCAATCATCATATGTTGAAAGGATATCTGGCATAGTGGGTGGTTATTCTATTATAGTTTTATATACAATTTATGCATTGAAAAGTAGTCAAATGCTAGGGTTTTGGATATTTTTTTATAAAACACCCATTTTTAGAAACAATTTTTTTTATTGATAGACATCCATATGAAGCGATATTTTCTATTTATGATGTATCCAAATATGGGAAATTTATTTTTGTGGTGTGTCAAGGTTCCCAATTAGGAGGAAAATGGATGAACCTAAACATAAAAAAGTAGGGTAAGGGATCATGATTATTTCCCAAATAAAAGCATTTTACATTAATCATTATTATTAGAAGGATTTTCTAAGAATGATGTGGAATATCATGAACAAATTATAGGCCTAGAATTGGCACTCCAAATTCCGGTGGACCATTTGGAAGTAATGGGTCATTTCGTGTTGCTGATAAAACTTATGAATGGGGGTTTTTCCATCAATAATAAAGAGTTAATACCCCATATTGACTATGTATGAGGGTTAATAGTGCAGTTCCCATAATAAATGAAATTTAATCACATCCCGTAATCACATAATTCCAAGAAAGATGCATTTGAAAATTCCAATATAGCATTGGAAGTTCCAATCTAGGACAAAACGATCATAATCATTTCGCATCGAAGAATGGACTCACCTTTTTATTCAAGTTGGAACTGAATAGGTTATGAATTTATTACAATACCTAAATAATATGCTCCTAAAAATATATATATTATTACAATAATTGACTACCTTTAGTATTGATTACTCCTACTACATAAATCATGTAAAGAAAAAAAATTTTTGCAAGAAGCCAACATCACTCGTTATGATGGTCCAAATCACCAAGAATGACCTCTATAAACAAGGATTTCACAAAGTCCTTCCTGGGAGTATTGATGGAGAATAGACCGATCATATCATCTACTATGTACACACGAGATCCTACCATGACCAAATATTAGGGATTAATTTTTATCATAAACTCTAAAGGTCTTGGAACAACTATCCCTCAGCGACATATCATTGCACAAAATTTACCAGGAAGATTCATTCATACCATGTCCTTGACAACATCATCCATCATCTCCAAGGGTTTCTACATAAATCCAAATACTACTGAAAATTAATCATGTTGGGAATGAATGTTATGGGTCCAAAAACCCCAAAAATAGACAATCATTTCAAATATATATTAACTGCTACAGATGTATTCTGGAAATGGTTTGAAGAAATACACCTCAATGAATGTATGTCCAAAATCATTTTAATCTTCATGAAATCCAAAATCATTAACAATTTTTTCATCATGCAATATTGATGGGGAAACAACAATTTCTATTCTTCTTTGATGGAAAATAAATATCATGGGTTCAATATCAAATAAAACAATTTATATCGATATCATGCTATGGGTAACTAACATATAGAGTCCTTCATCAAGATTCCATCAAACAAACTCCAGATGGTGGTGGATAAAGAAAACAATTCTTGGCTGGAATGGATCTTGCATGCCTTATGGGTTTATTAGACCAAACACATACTACTATATGGGAGACCCCATACTCACTAGTATATGGAATCAAGGAAGTCATTCCCATTGAATTTCAATGACCATCACACCGTATTTCAATCAATGACCATCAATGAAAATATAAGAAATCCCAAAAATTACTAGATGAGTTGGAGTGGCATGATAAGAAACTATTGTAGACCTTGCATCACATAGAGGCATATCAAAATCAGATTGTAAAATCTTTTAAAAAGAAGGTATTTCTACATTATTTCCTCCACGGAGAATTTTTATTGTTCTTTAAGGCTCTAATAAAACCGAGAAAGAAGCTCCCAAAGCCTAAACCATTGTGGGATGGACCTTACTCCATACAAAATATCCACTTCAATAGAGCTTATTACATAAATTAAATGGACAGAGATCTTATTATGACCCATTAAAATGAAATGGTCCTAAAGAAATATTTCATGTAATCATATAGAGAATGTCTCTGCTGCATGACATTAAACTACGTAGTTGGTCTCTATCACATGACCTAATAAGGAACAACACTCTACCTAGTGGAAGGAAATTAAACATAAATATATTTTTAAGTCCATGAAATAATTCTTTTAACATTGTAGTATATTTTCCTATTCGAGTGATGTTAAGGAGCATTGTTCACATCCTAGTTTCATGATGTAAAATTGTTGAAAAACTTTATCTGTGTTTCAGTGGATCAAAATACTTTATACTTGTACTACACCATTACTTTATCCGAGAACTAAACGTGGAATGATTATCATTCAAATTAGATACACAGAGACACTCAGACCTCCCTTATTGGGTTCATCCACATGAAACATGACCCCAATTACTTCAAGTGTTTGACTCATACCTTCATAGGGAACCATTCTAGAACTATATGTGGATTGATTCATGCCAACATAGGATACATATTTACGTGTAGATATAGATTACTTGTCCCAATAATAATAGTTTCCCTCCATCATGTCGGTTCATCTCTATCTTCAACGTATGATGTTAAACTACATGGAATTTAATAACTACATGTGGCAAGATTCTCATCTCGATTATATACATAGTGATGCATCTATCTCCAATTTCATGTCCAACCACGCTAAAGAAAAAACATATTTCCCAATGTTTGAATCAGAACTACATAGTGAAATTATCAGAAACTACATGTGTCTTGATTCTCATCTCAAAAGAATATAGAGATATTCTTGGACCTCATGTCTTAGACCCAACCATTATTTGGAAAATATCAAAAACCCCTTTCCCCTATGTCATAGCCTGGTCGATGTGGGGAATAATTACAAAAATAAATACATGTGGCTTGATTCTAATAATAATTAAATATGTAGTGACACCCATATCTCCAATTGTGGGACTAGACACAATAAATAAAAACAATTACATTTTTCATCTATATGAATTACATACACACAGGTACTATTCCAAGAAGTACATGTCACTGGATTCTTTATCGAACTATATATGTAGTGATGCTTGTGTACTATCCCCTAATGTAGATACAATATTTCTTTCCATGTCATATGGCCCATGTCCTTATTGAAAGACACAAAAATGTATGGAAAACTTCATCATTTAAAAATGATAAACTATACAATATCATTAAAAAATATGTAGGAATTTATTTTAATTCCAATGAGATATGTAGTGAATTCTTGATCTCCAATATTTGGTCCATCCACAACAGAAAATTTTACCCTCTCCTTCTATATAGGCCATACCTATATAGATAACATTTAAAAAACTATTGATGGCTTTATTTTCATCCTAATGATATATTTTGAGATTCCTATATCATACTTATTAGCCAAAAACCACAAAATATAAATACAACTATCATTAATTAACATTAATTATTTAGTGTGGTGGATGAAACTTTATCTACTCCTTTCTCACATCGACCATAAAAAACATGGGCTTCGAAATTTTTTTAAGAGTTATTAAATAAGTAATGTATTTCAATTAACATTATTGTTATCATGGACCCAACTACAACACCATATGAGGAACACCATATTTCATCATTTCATGATAATAAACTAGATGATTTCATCAATAATTACGTGTGCCTTGATTATCATTCCAATGTGATAAATAGTGATGTTTGAATCTTCAATCCCGTGTCCAACCACACAAAACACAAGTAATTCCCTATTTTCTAAAGTATGCTCATAATATAAATGAGAGTATCTAATATGGGTTCTCACCCAATGCATGATCCAATATTTGAAAACAAAAAACAAACCCCTTTTTTCTCCACACATGAATCCAATAAGTAAGGGTAAACCTTTTTAATAATAGATGTGGATTGATTCTTCATCCAATATATGCATAGTGATGGTCGGGTTCTATACCCAGGTCCAGCCACAACATCCATTTTTTTTGTCTATTCTCATTCTTCATTACCGAAAGACGTTAAACTTCACATCTAATTTCTGGGTCACAAGACATTAAACATCATGTTACCTCAAGAGCTCATTGGGGATTTATTTTCAACCCAGTGAGATATTTAGTGACACCTTGGACATTTTCCCTAGTCCCATCCATCTGAAAAATACATAACCCCTCTTATGTGTACAAAAAAATCAATAAAGAAGATCTTAATTTGGATATTCATGTTATGGATTCACCAATGAAATGGGGATATTCCCCATCATCATATGAGTAATATATATAAGAAATGTAATAAATGCTTCATGTAAAATGATAGTCCAAAGACTTTCTTAATGCTCAAAACTTATAACTTCCACACATCATACTTTTAATATGGGTTACTATTAGATCTTCATAATCATTCTCCTACTTCCAGTGATAGAATGTCTCATACTTGAGGACTCCTTTTCATGACTATGTAGTAACACAAACAATTTGGATATGTATAGTGTCATGAAAAAACAGTTCTTATACTAGAGGATTCCAATACTTTACTATGCAGTAGCATGCACATTATTGTATCTGCATAAAATAGCCCCAAAATAGGTTTTTAAACCAGTTGTAACTTAATACTAATGAGAGTCCTCTTATCTCATCATATTCTTTGATAAAATTAGGTTGGGACCCATGATTCAATTTATTTTAGGGTTATTTATCGCATTTTTTTCCATATATTTTCTCCTGATTTGAGATCTCCCAAGTGTAGGTTCCGGTCGTAGCGGAAGCATGGTTGGGACAGAACCCAAATTTGATTTTTACCATTATCATTGATTATTAATCGATCAATACGACGATGAACACTAGTCTCCATGGAATATAATCAATGATTTAGATAATGAAGTAAGAGGCCTGAATCCTTTAGAGAGGATCATTCAAATCATATTTATAATTAATCTAATTAATTTCATAAATAAACATAGTACCTGTATCTTTGGTATTTTTCCTCATTAGTGATTTTGATTATTTGGGATAAACCTTACGGATTATCTCATTTCAATTGTAAGGATCCAAACTAAAATCCTTCTAGCAGTGATTCACATTTGATCTAATGGCCTTTGACTGACACCTCTCGTTCTCCAGGTGCTAGTGCATCAAAGTGAGTATCTTGTGTCGGCCATTCTTGATCGATTGTAATTTGGCCTTGAAGAATGTCTCTCCTAATTGATAGGGGTGGGAGTAGGATTCTAGAGATAAATTTTTCAGCTCAACAATTGACAATTCACCTGGTGTATGATTCGATGTCGTATGGTGTCCGACACAATATGTGTACATGTCTATTTATATGCAAGGAACATCAATTAAAATATTTAATTATATAGAAATAATTAAATATATTCAAGAACATAGAGAAAACACATGCTCACAATAATTATACTGTGTCATTATTTATGTTGTACCAACTTACTCAAAATGGAATTATAAATAATATTCTAGGTCACAAAATAATATCATTGTCGTTATTACTTTATATTGTTCCAACTTGTTAAATAATTATTTACCCTCTTGCAAATTATTATTTCACCACCAGACCAGCCTTGATTCACTCGAACTCCACTTCATATTATTGAACACCTGAATAAATAAATAAATAAATTATTCTATTAAATAAATATTTTATTTACAAACTATTAAATAAATAATTATTAAATGTTCAATAAAAAAATAAATATATTTAATTTAATTTATGCGATAATTTTTACTTGAAAAAAATTATTCCACTTTTCTAAGAATAATATTTATTTCATTAATTAGATTCAAATAGTATTTAACTGAGACCACCAAATGCACTTAGTGTGTGATCCTGTATGATTCTTTCTCGTTGGAATCATGCGGGATTTCCTAAATTTCAATAGTATTTTCTAGCAACAGGTCAAGGCACCCAAGAGAAATAATGTAATATTTCCACAATGACATACTCATACGAACGCTCACTATGTAATATAATCAATTTGTCGCAATATCTCATCACGCATGATTCATGATAGTGTCACCAAATTTTCTTCTTAATAAGTCACTCTTTGACTACCTGAAACAAACTCATCATTACACAATGGCCATGGAATTTTGGGTGATAGTTCTATTTGAATCAAATTGCCGAGATATCAAATTCCATAAATGGATGGGACAAATCCTTCATCAACATATCCATTAATAACATGTCACTCGTGACACAACAAATGAACCCTACCTCCCACCAGCTGTCTGCGTGGAGATTTTCATCTGTAAATCAAAGTGTGAAAGTTGATACACATATTAATGATAATATTAATGTTTATGGATCATTACACATGCTCACAGATAAAAATATCCAATTACACCAAAACATGCAGAATTCTTATTGGATGGTCTCTTCTCATAATCTCAAATCTTGGAGATTACCAAGTGTGAACTAAATGAGAGGAACTCTCATCTTCTTATTATTACTCACACCTTAAGGTCCACATCCTATTTGTCTCATCATAGTATGTCATCTAAACATAGAACTATATTTAATAATATTGATATAGCATTTCAAGGTTCTCATCATAGTGGGGAACTGCCACGACCTTATCAATGGAACAAATACTCTAGTAAATTATTACATGATAGTCATGTAGAACAATTAACAATATGAAATAAGATGTTTAATATTTAAGTAAATTAAATTTACATGTAATAAAATTACAACTAGTTGGTTCTAGGACACCAACTATTTCAAAATATTACATGGAATAGAGCCAACTTCCTACGACTTTTAGTCCGCTAGACCTCATATGGTGAACATGTTTATGCTGAGTCAAGGATTTATTCAAGGGGTCTACCACGTTGACTTCTGTAGAAATACTACTCACTACAAAATTCCATCCCTATGAAAAATCCCCCTAATATATGACACTTCTAAAGTACGTTCATTGTCCGCAGACGTGACCTTGGCTCTTTTGTGAGAGCCACCGCTGTAGTATCATCACAGTATAATGTTATGATATCATTACTACTATGTATCACATTCATCTCCTAGATGATGTGTTGCATCCAGATCGATTCTTTAGCTAAATTGGAATCTGTGATATACTCGAACTCTGCTGTAGAATCTGCAACAACACTCTGATTTGAGCTCCTCCAGCTCCATACACATCCATTCAAAGTCAAGATGTGTCCTGTTTTTGTCTTTATGTCAACTTTATCAATATGTACTATAGAATATACATATCCCCTGATGACTAGTTCCTCATATACTCCATAAACCAGAAAATATCCTTAGTATACCTCAGATACTTTAGGATAGTCTTGACTACCATTCATTTGCGGTCACCGGGGCCAGCGTGATATTTGCATACCACACTCAATGCATAAGAGACATCCAGCCTATTACATAGTATTTCATACATGACAAACCCAATTGGTGATGATTATAGATTCCTTGACGTTATCTTTCTTTCCTCATGTGTCTGAGGACACATTTTCTTTGAATGATGAATGCCATGTAATGATAGAAACAATCCCCTCTTGGATTGTTCCATACTGAATCTCTTCTGTATCTATTCCATGAATGTACTTTGAATTAGTCCCTACAATATATTTGATCTATTATGATGTATCATGATCCAATTAATATACGATTCCTAGACCATGTCCTTCATAGATAAGCATTGATTCCACCATTTTTTAACATATTGTAAGTCTGTTATCTTGTTGACAATAAGTAATATGTAACCAAAATATACTATTTGAAAAATGACTGCACTCCCACTAAACCATCTAAAGACAGAAGGGTCACATTAATTCTTGATAAAACCAAATTTCGTTCTGGCTTCATCAAAATGAATTTTCCATGACCTGGATTCTTACTTTAATCCATAAATGAATTTATTCAACTTCCATATCTTATTGGCATCCTTTGGAGTCAAAAACCCTTCAGGTTGTGTCATGTAGACATCTTCCTGAAGGTTTATAATAAGGAAGGATGTTTTTACATTCATTTTCCCAATATCATATTCATGGTAAAAAGAAATGGCCAAAATAATTTTGATGGATTTCAGCATTCGAACTAGTGAAAAGGTTTCATCATTGTCAATGCCTTGACATTTTTTGAACCCTATTTCAACAATTCTTTCCTTATAGATTTTTAATTGTCCTTCCATGTCCAATTTCTTCTTGAATACCCATTTGAACCCAATTGGATATACATCAACTAGAGGATCAACCAAAATTTATACTTGGTTTTGGTACATGGAATCCATTTCAAAATTCATGGCTTCTTGCCACATGGCAACATATGTGCCACTTAATGATTCCTTGTAGGTCATAGGATCATCATTTTCAACTAATAATAAGTAAAAATCCTTGGTAACTAGAATATCATATCTTCCGGTTCTCTAACCTCTCTTTTACTCCTATGAAACTCTTGTGTTTGGGGAATAGTTCGTTCTTCCATAGGGCAATATGGAATCTTTTACTATACCAACTCTTGTGAACCTAGAGCCTCAACATCATCGAAGATTATCTCACTCCCACTATCTCTTTTGGAGATGTGCTCCCTATCAATGAATATGGTGTGTATTTCCACTATAACATTTTTTCTGAGGGGATGTGTAGCGAATATCCCATTTTTTCCTTGGGGTATCCTCTAAAGGCACACATTGTCTCTCGGGGTGCATGTTTGTTACATGAAGAGGCCTTAACAAACGCATCGGTTCCCCACACATGTAAATTTGATAATATGGCTTTCTTTCCACTCCATAACTCTTATAGAATACCATTTATCACTTTATATGGTACTTGGTATAGTATATACGCCACCAATTGTAATGCATATCCTCAAAAGGTTAATAAAAGATTCGCATGACTCACCATTGATCTCACCATTTCCAACAAGGTGTGGTTCCTCATTTCTCTCACACCATTACAGTGGGGCGTTTATGGAGGCATTAGTTGGAATAGGATCCCAAAATATCTTAAGTAATCAATAAAGGCTTGGTTAAGATATTCTCCACCTTGGTCTAAGTAGATTATCATAATCTTCTTACCAAGCTGATTCTCAACTTCATTTTTGAATTCATTGATCTTTTCAAAAGAATCTGACTTATACCTCATTAAGTATATATATCCATATCTACTAAATTCATCAGTAAAATTTATGAAGTATGATTACCCTTCCCTTTCTTCTATTAGAAATGGTCCACACACATTGATATAAACGAATTGGAGAAGTTATTTAGCACTTTGACCTTTCCCAGTAAATGGGGATTTTGTCATTTTTCCTTGTAAACATGCATGAAGTACACCAAGGGGTTTTAGATTGAAAGACTCTAAATATCTATTTTGGTGTAACTTTGTCAACAATTTATCATTTACATGACATATCTGGTGATTCGAAAGTTTGGTGTGGTATGAGACATGTGAAGTAACTTTGTTATTAATTTCCATTACTTGGTTTGTGTAATCCAACATGTAAAGGCATGTGTTTAAATGTTCCCTACCAAAAAAAATTACATATTTGTAAAAGAAGAAACATTCATTTACAAAAAATGAAAAAAATCCATCTGTATCTAATTTGGATACATAAATAAAGTTTTTAGTAACATTCATCACATAATAACCACCCTTTAACATAAAGATAATCTTATTTGAAAATGCGAGGTTGTATCCGACGACAGCTACAACGCCAATTCTTCCTCTATTGGTTTCTTGTAGCTCTATCTTCCCCTGGTCAATATTTCAGAATCTGCATGGCTCATGTATTTGGATACATATTTGAGAACCACAATCTATTTCGAATACCCAATTTGTAGAAATAGATAGATTGAAATCGTTAAAAATACACCAGAAACAACCCCTTGAGTCTTAGGCTGGGTGAAGTTCATCATCCAATGGCCCTTCTTTCCATATGTGAAACAAATAGCCTCTTGTTCCCCTGCCTCCCCTTTGATCTTCCTTTTCATGGAAGGTAGTGAAGTAGATTTGGGCTTAAAGATCTTCGCCTTCACTTTCTTCATATTCAACAGAAGGACAAAAGGCTTTTTTCACTTCATATATTTGTCCATTTGGTGAATGAGGAAGAAAAGACCAAATAGAGATTTTTCAATGTTGTTAGTACTGGAATTGACAATATATTTAGGGAAGCTTTGAGGGAGTGATGAGAGAATGAGATCGGTGCCTTGTTATTTGGGGAGTTTAAACCCTAGAACATCTAGGTGCTCAATGTAGCCAATGAGCTTGACTACATAAGGCCCACCTGGAACACCATCTCCAAACATACACTAAAAGAGTTCCATAGATATTTCAAAAATCTCATTTCTTTCTATCTCTTGGTAAATACCACAGAGGTGCTCGAGCATTCTTTAAGAAAACATATTTTCATGAGACTTCATGATCTCGCTAGACATTGATGATGGAATCAAACATTTAATGTCAACCGCATCATTTATATGTTTCTTATTCTCCAGTAAATCCTCATCACTCACATCTTTGGCAGGGGGATCAGGTAATGATGACTCCAGCATGTAACACATCTGTTCATGGTGTCAGATGACTTGAAAGCATCTAAATAATTCATAGAAGTTACTACTGGTGAGGTTGTTTTCTTTCACTAGAATTGATTTTATGGAGAGTGTGGTTGATGAGTTTTTCATTTTTATTATACAATTAAAATTGTAGATCATTAGTACATTACCGATTAAATTTTATAAGAAATAATAAATTTTATTAAGTCTACACTATTTTAGCATGTCTCAATTGCACTCACCATTGAACTCAGAATGTCCAGTTTTCATGACATTCTAGTGGAAAGGATCCATATTACCCTTCGCATAACCCCAACATGGGTTGTTTAAGCTATTAAAAGGTATTTAGGTTGGTAGATCTATTCCAACTATGGGATTCCAGCTCCATGATCTATTGAGTGGACTCCCCAATCCTGAAATCATGACTTTTTATTTCCTCAACTCTTGCCTCCAGTATTACACCAAGTCTAGCAAGGGTTACTCCTCTTGATGTAATATGGTAATGGAAACTCGAATCCTTTCATAAAAGAATCATGCATAAAAGTATGTGTCCCAACAAGGGTTGGTCAAAAACATAGTTTGTTGAGTTTTTCCCTTAATCAAGTAACATAAGTCTTGGTAGGACTTAATATTTTATTTCAGGTATTTTTATCTCTTATGTGTGAATTTATTAGTATCATTATCACATTCTTGTTAATATTAAGTGGGACTTACATATGTGATTAACAATGTCTTGATAATATTTACGCTTATGTCTGGTTTATTTTAGATCCATCTTTCTTGTTTTTCAATTCATTAATTATTAGATAGTGACGACACATCCATAATGATAAACCATGAAACTGACAGAAATAAAATAAATAGAATGATTATGAGCTTTTATAATGGTTATTTTATCTAGAGGTTGACATTATAACACTAACCTAGGGGAGAAACATATTGATCCTTTTGGGTTCGTGTTTACAACTTTCTACATGTCTACCTCTTTATCTCTTGGGATTGGTTTCATATCGGTTCCAGCTTGAACCACCTCAACTACCATGGGAGTTCCATCCATTACATTTTCCTTTTTATCTCACTATAGGTGAGGTGTAAAAAGGTGGTTTTCATAAAATAAACCTTTGGAACACATTCCCTACATATTAATGTGGAGAGATGGCTCGTAGGCCATCAAACTTAATTTAAATAAATAAATTAAAATAACCCATCCAGATACAAAGGTGTTGTTTTAGCTCATGATCATCCATACAAGCAGTGATGTTTAAGAACAAATAAAAGTAGCATTCAATTCTTTAATTGTTCTTGTTTGATATAAATCACACACGAATCAATTAATTATCGTCTTTAAATAATAAATCCTTTTATATTGATCCCATTTCTGAATTTTATTGAGATTCTATTACATAATAATATTAAACAAATAAATTCATTTAAAATTATCATTGTACATAACATATACCTTTTAGGCATCTCGGTGAATTCCTATTCATAACTACCCAATGAGTAGAAATGAACATTACACAGATGTTAAATTAAACACATATATATAAAAAACCTATCATGTGTTGTGCCTCGGCATTACGCCCGGACGATGGTACACGTCTCAACAGTTTTTATAATATAATAATACATTTTAATAAAACTGCATAATTTAGATGAGTACACGGAATGTAGTTCCAACTATACGATGTTTACTATTTTTCTCCACCCATCTGAAGTACACACTGGAGGAAATGGCATGTGATCGTACTTTAGAAATCTTCAGAGTACACGGCGTATTCTGTGGGCCACACATCGTGTAGTATCTGCATTAAACGGTTTCCAGATGGGCAATCCATGTACAGGGTGCACGGTCCAACTCTAACTCAATGGGACTACATGACTTGATTAGTGGACGACATGATGTGTAATCTGAAAACTATGTGCTACTTGTTCTTAGTCAACACATGAAGTCATTTAATACATAGAAAAACTCCAAAAACGTCTTGGTTTGGAAGACCATTCTGATGCATTGAATCTTGACTACACGACTTTTAGTGACAAATACAGGTCGTGTGTTCTGCTGTTATCTGACCAGGAATCTTTGGCACCCCCGAATGAGATCTTCTATTTTATTTTAATCAAAATTAAAAGAGATGATTATTTCTATACGGTGAACGAGAAATGAAAGAGGAGGATTAGATCTCTAGATTAATATTTTCTAAACAATTAACTTGAAGTGAAACAACAAAATTATCAAATTTTTAATCATCAAAAAAATAATTAAATAATTATAAAATATGATGTAACTGCTATGATACAACTTGTAGGTTTTGGGTGAAGCAGAAGTGTGGTTGGGATGGAACCCAATTTTGATTTTTACCATGATAAATGATTATTCCAGAATCAAAATGACATTGAAGGCGAGTCTCCCCTGAATATAATAAATGATTTAGATAATGAAGTAAGAGGCTCGAAACCTTTAGAGAGGATATTAAACATCATGTTTATAACTAATTTAATTAATTTCATAATGAAAAATAATACCCTGATCATTGGTATTTTTCTTCGTTGATTATGTTGATCGTCTGAGATGACCCTTCTGGATTATCTCATTGCAATTATAATGATCCAAACTAGAATCCATCTAGAAGTGATCCAAACACGCTCTGATGGCCTCCGGTCGACACCACTCGTTCTTCAGGTACTAGAGTGTTGAAGCCAGTGTGTTGTGTCGGTTGTTCTTGAATGCTTGTTCTTCGACCATAAAAAATGTATCTCGTTCTTGAGACGGGTGGGAAGAATATTTTAGAGAGAATTTTTTTATCTCAACAATTTCTAATTAACTGGGTTTAAGATTTGATGTCTTTTGTTGTCTGGAACAATAGACATACTTGTCTACTTATATGCATGGAACATCAGTTACATTATTTAATTTCATAACAGCAATTAAATACATTCATGAACTTAGAGAAAACCCATTATCATAATAATAAAACCGCATCATTATTTTTGGTGCACCATCTTGCATAAAACATAATTATATATAATATTCCACGTCACAAAATAATAACCGTGTCATTATTATTTTAACTTTTTCCAACTAGTTAAACAATTATTTACATTCTTTCAAATAATTCTTTTACCGTCGGACCGACCATGGTTCAGTATAACTCCACTTCCATTTATTGAAAACCCATATAAATAAATAAATAATTTATATTCTTAAATAAATATTTTAAATAATATCTTGTAAATAAATATTTATTAAATGTTCATTAAAATAAATAAAAATATTTTTTTACTTTATGAGTTAATTTTAACATGAATTAAATTATTCCTCGATCTTGAGAATAATATTTTTTTCATTAATTATATTCAAATAGAATATAACCGAGACCGCCAAAAACAATTACTGTGTGACACTTTATGATTCTTTCTTATTGGAATTAGGCGGGTTTGCTTAATGTCCAAGAGTACTGTCTAGAAATGGGTCAAGGCACCCATGAGAATGAACGTAATGGTGAAAAAATGACTTCCACATACAAAAACTCAATGTGTAATATAAATCCTTACTCGTAATATCTCATCAATAAGGTTTCATGATAGTGTCATCAACTTTTATTATTGATATGTCGTTCCTTGACTACCTGAAATAATCACATCATTATACCATGGCCATGTAGTTTTACAGGGCAGTTCTCTTTCATTTAAAGGGCTTAGATATCAAATTGCATAAATTTAAGGGACAAATCCTTCCTCGACTTATCCATTAATAACATTCCCCTCGTGATGCACCCAACATACCCTACTTCCCTCCAACTGTATAAAAGATAGTTTTCATCAGTAAATCAAAGTGTGCAAGCTATGACACGTATTAATGATATTCCTAAAATCTATGTCTCATTACACACACCCTCAAATAGAGATATCTGATGACACCAAAACATGTTGAATTCCAACTAGAGAATCTATTCTCATAATCTCCAGTCTTGGAGATTACCAAGTGTGATCTTCATGAGAGGAAGTCTCATCATCTTACAAGAACTCACACATGATGATATTCATGAAATGTTTCCTATCATAGTATGTCATCGAACCATAGAACTATATTGAGATTATTGTTATAGCATTACCAGGTTTTCATCATGGAGTGGAATTTCCATGAACTTATCAATTCAAAAAATACTCTAGGAAATTATTACATCATGGTCATGTAGAATAATGAAAAATATATAATAATATGTTTAATATTTAAATACATTAAATTTCCATGTAATCAAATTACATCCAGTTGGTTCTATGACACCAACTCTTACACCAAGTCCAAAGAATAAAATTTCATCCCTAATGTCTGAATTATGCCATAATTCCTTTTGTATGGTTGCCCACATATCACCTGTGATTTCCAAAATGATATGGTCTTAATCATATGTACTAGAACATAAATCACCATGTCTACCGTGTTCGGGTTAGACCTATGTATGAATCCTTTTCGCCCAATTATTGGGTAATTTTGACTTGATATTCTCCCCCCAAATTTAATTTATTTCCATCAACAAAGAAAAATCAGTGTTCGGGGTAATCCAAATATTCAAAATATTCATTCTACTATCAGCAATAGAATATTGTCATTTTTTAGAAATTCATCTCATGAGTATGATACAACACACACCCGTTGGATTTGCATGAGTGACCCAGAAAATAGGCCTATGAGCCATGGGATTCCACTATTTCACTATGAAGTGACACTACATAGTTTTATTTTCATAATTTATCCCAAAAAAAATATTTCAAGTAAAAATAACTTCTTCCTCAAGAGAAAATTCCTCTATCACCGTAAGAAACATTCCCAATGCCACTTTTTGGATCCCAAAATCACCATATTATAGCATAAAACATTCACACCATCATACATAAATGTGATAGTGCATTCCCAGATAGATTACCATGAATGGGGATAATTATAATCATTTCAATCAATGATAAAGGCCTTAAATTATTACATCCCACAATGTACATTCTATACTACATTAAACTACATAATATAATGTCCATGTTTTATGATGTAAAAAAATGTAGAAAAATGAAATTATTGTATGAAATTAAACTATTGAGCATAAAATCCATGATAGAAGTGATTAAATTGTACAAGACCCCCCCACACACAATACAATAAACTATGTGGTAGATTTTGTAGTCAAATGACATTAAAATGTACGATGCTTCAAAACACTCCATAAAGGGGTCATCCCCTTATCATATGTCATTTTAGAAAATGTTCCCTCTTTCATAGAAGATAAATTAATGTAAGAGAGGATTCTACTTCATGAAAAATTCCAATATTTAAGTGATCTTCATTCTTATACATATTCCATTGGAACAACAACTGATCATGATCTTGAGAAACTTGAATCTATATTAACATCATTCTTTCATCTGCATTATAGTGTCAGAATTCACGAGAAATCATTTTCCTGAATATATCATAACACACCCAAGTTGTATATGCTTATTTTTACCTAGAAAACTTTTTCATCTCAATAGGAATCCACTAATAGGATTTACAGTAACAAAACCAATTTCTTTTTGTAGAAAATAGCTCAAAAATAGGGGTTTTCAACTTGTGGTCACTTTATCCAATGGAGAGAACTCCATTATTTCAGAATATAATTTTTTATACTTGGAAACCACTAAGTCATGGATAAAAATTCACTATTAGGTATCGGTATAATTTTATAACATTCTTGGCCTAAATCCCATGTTTGGATTATCATTTCAAATCATATAGTGAAATGTTTATATCCAAAAATAATAGTCTCACTAGTCTGATTTCCAAAATATTATTCCACCCAAAAAGAGACACAATACTAAATATGATGAAATCACACAAGTGGAACCCTGAATAAAATTCATTTCTCTTGTTTCTAGATCATCACTAGATTTTTTTAGGAAAAAATATTGCAATTAAAAGAAATAAGAACAAAAAATATTGTGTTGAACGCCCCAAAGGGTGGTCTACGAAAAATATATTTCTCTCCTGCTATTTCTACCTCATATGGGAAATAGGTAAAATATATGGTTGTAAAAAAAGACTTAAAGTTTCATGGGTTGTCCATATGACACTAAAAATAGTCAAATTATGCTCTCCATGACTCATATCATAGAAAAAAAATTATTGTGTCTCCCCACCCCTATCAATGTGGTTGCGACTAGATGATTAAAAGATATATTTCTATGAATGTTATATTCAAGGTTATTTTATGATCACATACGGAAAACAATGATAAATAAATAGATTATTAGAAACAATGTCTTATCATTTATGAGAGAAATCAAAATTGGATGTGCATTCACAAGATGGATTATCTCCATCATACATTACAAAAGACCATCAAAAAACTTTTTATTTTGTGAGTGGCCTCCGAAGCCCAATAAACACCCAATCATATCCCATTATAATGAATAGATTTATTCTCCTTGTTTATGTGATATTAATTTGACATAGTTGCGGTAGAATATGACCATTTTATTTGATATCCTTATAGAGACTAGGGATGATTTATGGGATCCACCCTAGGCAGAATCTATTTCTTAATAAAGGATAAATATTTTAATTGGCTTCTCATGTTTTCATTGTCTAAATTCAACCATCTTATTATCAAGGTATACCTTATCCTTGTGTAACATACCTCAGAGATCATTAGTGTTGAAAATCATTTTATCCTTTATGAGGTTCTGTTGAAGTACATGTTCTTACTACCATTTGAATATAATCTCATTCACAGTAGCATGAATCATGTAGTAATAATATTTAATTTTTCTAAACAAACTGAATAGGAATGGATGTTTACAAAATATTGAAGTTATGTATTGAAAAGGTTTTTGAGGGATTATCTTCTAAATGAACCACCCAATAACATGATAGCTAAAGAGAGGGGAATTATACATCTAAAATGAGAGTGAGATCCATGGTTAGATAGAGATGTGTATTTGGGGATCTGTTCACTCAGTGAGGAACACTTCACCTCTCTCTATGGTATAGTAACATCATTTCTTTCATGTATTGGCTGCATCATCATGGAAGCTCCTCCCTCATGTCTGGCTGTAGTAGTTGATGTAATTGGACATAGATAATACTTATAGTTATACTAAGGTGGAAAAAATGGAAGAGGTAGGGCATGATAAATGCAATTGGGGACACTTACCTAGATATAGGTTAGTGGAAAGTTTGGACTTATATCTTGAATCACTAACTTAAGTAGTTTGAAATGTAACCTATTGATGAGGGGGACTCTCTTGGGGATGCCATGTGATCCCTAAATGAGGCTTATAAATATTCCCTATCTCAATATCCACCTATGTCTCACCACCACAATAGTGGGAATGGGGTGGACTTCAACACCTTATTCGGGAACCACCAAAACAAAATGTTTCATGGAATGCAGTACAAAATTCAAACCCTCATGATCAAAACAAAATTCATGAATATTAGTTCAAGAGGAACAATAAATACTTAGTTACATTCAATTCCATATTAAATTCATCATGCTCCTATAGATAGGTGGAAAAATCAATATTCTATATTATTTATTTATATTCTATAAGACATTTTATCAATAAATATATCACATTCCTAATCCCTGTGGTAGTATCAATATTGAGGATGCCTGAAACATTTGTCTCAATACATCACCCCTTCCAATAACCTGTGACCCAGAACATCATTCATTGAGATATCCACATGGTCAAAAACCGTTTTCACAGGGTCCTATGGTGCAAGAGATGGACCCAAATATAATAAGAAATAAAATTCATCAATTATAATATTATTCATTATGATATATATTTGACATTACCAGAACCCCCCCCCCCCCCCCCCGCTCTCTAATGAATGATGAGTAGTGACAGAAGAATATAATGTGTCCATAACCCTCTCAACTTCTTCTATAAAGGGAGACACCTGGCTAGTAGGAATCCATGAATTGGTCTAGAGAATCCTCCCCAATTCTTAGAGGATTGTTTCCAAGAACCTTGATAGAGGAGAAGGAAATAGATTCTACAACCAAAATAGTGTCATAAACTTTTTTTTGACTTAATAAATGATAAATTCTACCATGGAGACATACCACATTTGAAGAGGAATTTATCCAAGGATTTTATTTTCTGATTATCTTTATTTTATAATAGAGAATCGCTTGTAGTAGCCTCTTAAAAGATAGGTATCAAAGGGGAAATATATTTTATCCTACCATCATGGACTTTAATTTATTTTGGTCCTAGTGAAAAATCTCCAATTTAGACATATGATTCCTGAGTTCTGACTGAGGAGATTTTTGGGTATTATATTTTTGATGGACTCATAGCTTATTTCATGATGGCTAGTGGAAAATAAAGATGAAATTCCCCATAGAAATTGCACTTTTTAATAGATAATAAAAAATAAGATATAATAAAAGGAGAACCTACATCCTCAAGATTGATATACTCAATCCATTCCTTGGAGGACGGTTGGTTGACCCCTTGAGTTTAACCTTGTCTCGAAAAGTCCCCCACCTGTCTTGTAGTAAGGATCCATGTGTCAGTTACAAAAATATTCATTTATTGTTCATGAATAAAATTCATTACCTATTTGGGATTATCCAAAAAGAGAAGATAATTTGGTTTTTGAGAATATCATTTTTCTAAACTACATATCCTATCACAAAGAAGTGTCCTTATGAATTCATAATTAGAAGACATTTCCTTCCAAATTTATACTGAATTTTGTTGAAAAAATAAATAATTCATCCCCTCATTCCATGAAGATTATTAGAAAACATTTAGTTTCACTCGTTTCCTGACTCTTTCTATCAGATGAAATAAATAGGCAAATAGAACCCATGTATCTTTTTGATGGCGCATAATAGACCACATTGAATAAAAATCATTAGCATAGATATTTTAACTCTAATGGGTAGAAAATACCATGAGTGGGATCATTTTGTGAAGCATGAGACATCTTCATATGTAACTTCTTATAGAGACAAATATCCTTTGAGAGGATATGGATATTTTAATCCTTATCTCCTACATGTGATAGTTGTCACATCCATGACCCGGGGGACAAATTTTGGTAACTGTTCCTTACGAAATGATATGATCGCGACATTAGAATATAAATAGGTCTATCCAATTGAATCTACTGTTTGATGAATGTTTATTACCACTCTATTTAGCTCTATCGATGTAAGCATCCACAGTTGTCACATTAACATTGGGATATTTGTCAATTGATCATGTTCTAGATGAAATTAATTTATTTACTATAGGAACTTGAGTTAGTGTGAAAAACAACATGGAGAATAGACCTCACATATAATCTTTTCACCGATATAGGTCACCAAAAAACCATTCCTAATGTAAATTATGTAGGGGCTTAGTTCTTTTCATACCGTTTAGTCATATGTAAATATCCTAGTAGGTTGGACTCAGTGTGGGAAGTAGTTTAACTCTTTTAATAGGTTCATCCTCATCAAGGTATCACTGGGATTTAGGGATAGGATCAGAATAAAAAAAATGAAGAAAATATTGGTCAAATCCATCCCCTATGAATCGCATCCCCACTCAACATGACAAAAGATATAAAGTGGTATACAACCCATCCTCACAGTACCTAGAATAGTCTTTCAATTCAAAAAGGGGCCTTCCTTATATTAATATGCAGTACGTATTGGAGAATAATTTCTTGGATGGGGATTTCTAACCCAATACGATTCTTCAATTCTAGCTTGTCCTTCATGAAAAATGTCCATATCCTTATGAAACGACTGTGTTTAGGGACATGTAAAAGGTAAATGATTAGTCACATGTCTAAAAACATGAACAATGTTCCTTTTTAGGTACACTAGACTTGTGTCTATACCACGGTTGGTTATAATCCCCTTCTTCTAATGTGGGAAATAATATACCAGGAGAACCCTACATCTCCATCTTAGGACGCCCCATAAGATGTTTAAAATTACAGCTTTCGCGCTTCCTCTACAGTAAAGAACAAATCCATTCATCAGGATGTATATCCCCTCTTTGGTGTCAGTCATCCTTCTTGAAGTATTAATCTGCTCCAATATTTCCTTTTCCTTAATTGGTATTCTTTTAGAAACATCCCACATCATTCTTAGTTTCATGATATCATCATAAATATTTCCATGTATTAGATCCAAGAATATATTGTTTAAATCATACAATATAACTCCAATTACTTCTTACATCTCGTGGAAGGTGGTTGTTTTAGGGATCCATCATATTAGTAGCATAGGGATAATTTCAATGTTTTTATACGTATTTCGGGGACCCCCAGAAAGCATCATTGATTTACACAGCTTTGAACTCCACTATTATGTCATCAATATTTTGGTGCACCATGTACACCCACAAGAACATGGTCCAAACACACCCTCTTGGGATAGAGGTCCCAATATCCCTTCCAACCCTTAGACTGGTCTAAATTATAATCACTAAAGATGTTTTGGTTATTGTGACACTTTAAATCAGGTTTCTACAACATCAAAACTCGGGAATGATTGGTATTATGCATGTCACCATCTATGGATGATTTACCATCATTTATATTTGCATCCATATAGGTAACATTACCATTAGTGAAGTTACTATACTCTTGAAACAAGGAAAGAAGAGTCTAATGTGTTGAATATGTTATGAATACCTCCTTCAAATGTTTGTGGACATAAAAAACATGTATCTAATATAAGGTTACTTGTGATTATACTTCTTCATATGGACCTCCATATCAATTAGAGTTGTTTTTCATATATTATTATACTCATTACTATCACAATTTACCATATCCTCAATGTGATTTCCATATTTTTCATCAAAAACCCAAGTATTTCGAGCTTCCCACCCTATGAGAGTAACATGAATAGGTGACTTATTATGTAAATTTAATGAGATGACATATGTAATCCATATCCCCTTTTAATACCTTCCCCTCAAGATCATACACTATTCATCAGATCATATCTAATCATAGGAGGATTTTTTTGACACTACATTTTGTCACATGGATAATAATATGTTGACGAAAATTATATTAAGGAGGAAAAAAACAAAAGTGAAGAAATATAGGAATCTATACTCCACTAAGGGTTCTCTTCACATATACCACAGAACAAAGTCAACGAGTAGGTTATCTAGGAATGAGCCTACTGTACATTCCTACACATCAGCCTTCCTGATGGACCTCCACATCAACTTTCATGATATACATATTTGAAAATGTCCCTTAACCCTTGGTCCAATATTTTCCTATAAATAAGACCCTAGGGATATTCATTTTTGTGAAGATAAATACATAAATACCTTCTAATTCATTGATCACCTGAGTCCATCACTCATGACTTCAAAAACTATTCATGTAGCCCTCTATAACCTGAATAATAGAAAATTAACGGAAAGGGGAAGTGGATCCAATGTAATCTCACCATTTTAAAAACATAACATCTACATGAGGAACCATTTCCACCATGGTTAACACACAATTATAAGGACTCACTCTATAAATACATGGACATTAAATTACATTTTAAAAATACATAATACATGATGAAAACAAATTCCCAAATATGATATTTGTTTAATGTCATTGGAAACATGTAACATGATCCCTTAACGTTGTGAATGATCTTCAACATCTCCCGTACTGATTTTCCCATTTTCTTCCAACCTAAAACCATTTATTATATCCTGGGGGAAAATAATAAGAAGGGTGAGCACAAATGATCATTTAGGGTAAACATTCAGAACATAAAACATACCATAAACATTTGAATGTAAAAACATGAACATAAAGTTCAAACATCAAAATGGAAAGTCATGATATAAGCCTTGGTTGTACATAATGAATAGATCATAACGGAAGATTAATCATGATAAAATAGATTTGGAATAAAAAATAGAATTATGGAAACCATTAAGTACATAATATTATTTCCATAGTATCCAAGGCATTTTTTCGAAAACCATCATAGTGGACAAAGTCCATTACTGAACCAGGTTTACTTGTCGTTACATCAATGTATTATTGAACCAAATTTATCTGTCATTCCAGATATGCCTTTATCATGAGATATAAATAACTACCAAATGCATTGGAGGGAGATATAGGTCCCACATATCTAATAATTAAATAATTCTTACATGTTCCAGAAATCATAAATCATTCATCATAGTATAACCCATGAAATAAAATGGGATTCTTAAACATCGTGACAACATAAAATAATCCATACAAGATAAATGGTCTTCATAAAAATAATTCAATAACAAAAATAATCAAATAAATGTATTCATAGGGATAGAAAAATAACCCTATGTCATATTAGATGGAAAATAATTTTGATAAACCACTTGAACTATGTTTTTGAAGAAACTATCTTTTCTTTTTCAAAAACATTTTCATTCCTCAAAATGTCACTCAATTTTAAAATTAAAGAATTTAGTTGAAAAAAATCATGAAATAGTGTATGTGAAGCTTATTGGAAATAAAGATTCGTGAAATCTTAAAACTTCATTCATGTTGTATATGATAAACAAAAACTTTCCCCTCGTACTTTTGTCGTAAAAGTGAAAAGTGTACCTCCTATTGTAAACAAAAGAAAGAATCCTTCCATACTATGTAGTAAAAGTCAAAATGGGTAAAAATAAATTTAAACAAAAGTAGAATAATAATAAACATTTTATGAAAACATATTTATAAAACATATTCATGGATGATGAATATGTACCCAAAATATAAAACGTATAAACATTTTCGGAATAAAATGAGTTTGCAAAACCATCCCTTATGTTAGTTCATAATTCTTTTGTATGTGTACAAAACTCCTATATAATGGTTTTAAACTTATTATTAACTTGTAACATAACCATAATAATATTTATTATATCATATATAATTCACTTAGGCCTTTATATTAACAGTTCATTTGTCAATTCCATGTTAAAGCAACATATTGAGTAATAATCATTTTATTTAACATACATGATTTGAAATTTATTCATGATATAATTACTTATATAATGATATAATTACATAAATAATGTAAAACATGATTTATATATTATATATATCTAGTATATAATTATATATAATAGGTAGATAAAATAAGTGGAATACACTGTTCATGGAGATGGTAGGTCGTACGTACGCATGAACGATGTTTTCTGTTTCCTTATTAAATTGAATAAAAGAATGTATTTGAAATATATATATATATATATATATATATCAAATATAATTATTATTTCATATATTTAATTATTTTTTATTATAAATTCTTAATAATCATTCTTGAATGGTTAACATGGATAACGAATCTCATCGTGTCTTGGAGATGATAAGCTGTATGTACGCATGAGAAAAAATATCATTCCCGTAGTTATTGAACAGTATTGAAGTGGATGGAGTATAGTATATAAGAATTATAGTCATGTTAGAATAATCATATATAGTTATTATTTCCACCATTATACCAATCCAAGTAAGGTGGTGGTGAAGAACAGATTTCACCATGGCCTGGAGAGAGTAATCCGTACGTACGCACATGCGATGATTTCGATTTTCGTAGGGTTGACTGAATGTGGAAAAGGGTTTCTTAATATTTATAATAACATATCAGTATATTAGTGATACTTATTGTATTACTTTATAATAAAACTATAGGACCCCAGGACACCCTGAGAGGGGAGGGGGAATCAGGGTGTCAACTTTTTATTTTAAAGTGATGGATCTTCTTCCCACATTGGTAGGAATTTGTTAAACCTATGTGATGGATATGAACAGAAAGAAAAAATTCACATATAAAGAGAAAACACCACAATTTTTTTCTTGGTTCACCACTAAGGTCTATGTCCAAGGACTATACACCGACAGGTTGTCGGTCGTACAAAATTCCAGTAAACTTCACTAGTTGTGGATTACAAAGGTTCGGGCACAGTTACTCTGTCCCAGGCTCACTTCCTTTAAAAAAAGTTTAGGGATATATCATAGCATCCCTCTGGTCACTCCCGTTGACTCCCCTGGCTCACTTCCCTTGGTGAAGCCACACTCAGTTTATAGATGTAAAAGTCTTTTCATCATTTCAAAATAATGCATCCTCTGTTGTATGTAGATGCTCTGTTGAAGTCCAACATTCGCATGTAGATTAATCTCACATAGCACCGAAGGTAACGGTCAATATTCCAGCTTTCATGCAGCTCCAAAAAATAGGCCTACTTCAACCTCACCTGGTGCGCTTCTCTAAGACCGACACACAAGTTTGAAAATCAGCGCGCAAGTCACATGCGCGGTAAAAATTCGGCCTGCGGGTGACACCAACCCACTTGCACGACACTACCTCCTTCAACTCCAAACATGCGCGACTCAGCACCTTTAAAGACCCCTACATTTCAAGGAATTTTTTTTTCTTAATTTCATTGGGATTATACAGGTACTCAGTTTCTGACGGCACCTGATTTCGAGGCCCGGTGTGCCCAGAATCAATTTCAAAAGATTATCTCGGGTACGTTCCGTGAATGAACAAGTGGGTTTTTCAATCTTTTGAACCGGTGCTCAGATTCGAAATCTGAGGGCACAGATGAAACCACATCGCCGATAATTACTTAATAAGACCTTTACTGGAGGTGCGTTTTCTCAAGAGGAGTTGTTAAAAATTTTATGATTAAATGTGACGAAAATAAATTGTTGGTACAATTTTATTTTCTACTTCTGAGTTGTTTAATCCTATGTGTGGGAGTTGGGGTGGGACCCACTAAATCCTAACTCCTCTTGTTAGGATATTTGTGAGGTGGGGACCACATGATCCCCACCCCTTTAAATTCCATTAACTCCACATAAATGTGAGTAACCTTTTCAAATTCCTTAACTCTAGAACTCCCCTTAAATGTGAGTAAATCTTCTCTCTCTCTCCCCCTCATTAATCTTGCCAACTTAACACCCCATTTAATTTGAAAACTCAAGATCATTTAATAAAATGGGTTAGTTTTTTTACTTTTGAGTTTTTTAAAAGGCATGGAAAACATAATAAAATTAGGGGGAGGCCTTATTTTGTTAGGTTGGCTAGATGTGCGAGGATATTGGGTGAGGGTGAGCTCTTGTCCCTTGGAAGAACTTCATCTTCTTTAGCGAAGAGCGCCCCCACTTCAACGAAGAATGCTTTCACTACGGGAAAAATGGGTATTTGCGACGGGTTATTTGCGACGGGGATAAATCTCATCGCAAATAACCCCGTTAAAAACTTATTTGCGACGGGGGTATTTGCCCGTCGCAAATAAGTAACCATTTGCGACGGGATTGCTTTCCCCGTCGCAAAAGAACTGGCGCGCTTTGCGCGCCAAATCGCGGGAAACATATTTGCGACGGGCGATTATTGCCCATCGCAAATAACCGGCGGCGATAAAAGGTATTTGCGACGGGAATATTCCCCCGTCGTAAATAGTATGTCGGCAGGTGGTTATTTGTGACGGGACCCGTCGCAAATAACTATTTAACCGTTGACCGTAATAAATGATGGCTAAGGTATTTGCGACAGGTACCGTCGCAAATAATATTATTTGCAAAGGGTAGCCCGTCGCAAATGGACCCGTCGCAAATAATCTAACCTATAAATACCCCCATCCGTTATTTTCAATTCATTCTCAAACTCCATCTTCTTCTTCTCTCAACATTCTATTTCGAGAGTTGAGCGTTTCTCAAGTTTAATTTTTTTCTCCGGAGTTGATATTGAAGTTTTCAAGAACGATCAGAGATCAACCTCAGATCAATTTCCAAGATATTTATATTCATTTTAATTTAATATTTATTTTAAATTTTTTATTAGTTTCAATTATTCTTAATTAGTTGTAATTTATTTATGTTTACATTGTTTTGTTACTTAATAAATTTAAATTATTAGTATTGTTCATAGTTAATGGTAATTAGGAATAATTAGTAATAATTTTCAATAATTAAGAATAAATATTAATAATTAGTAATAAATACCAATAATTAGGAATAATAACATTATTACATTATTAGTATATTTTATTATTAATATTAAAATAATATAATTTTTTATATTATATATACAATTCTCGTTTCATCTGTGTGTTTTCTGTCTCCATATGTATTATTTGTATGTGGGGACAGAAAACACACAGATGAAAGGAGAATTGTATATAATATAGAAAATTATATTATTTTAATATTAATAATAAAATATACTAATAATGTGATTATTCCTAATTATTGGCAATTATTCCTAATTATTGGAAATTATTCATATAATTACTAATAATTAGGAATAATTACCAATAATTAGCAATAATTAGGAATAATTACCAATAATTAGCAATAATTAGGAATAATTACCAATAATTAGTAATAATTAGGAATAATTACCAATAATTAGGAATAATTATCAATAATTAGTAATAATTACCAATAATTACCAATAATTAGGAATAATTACCAATAATTACCAATAATTACCGATAATTACCGATAATTAATAATAAATACCGATAATTACCCATAATTACCGATAATTACCAATAATTAGAAATAATTACCAATAATTAGGAATAATTACCAATAATTCGGAATAATTACCAATAATTAGGAATAATTACCAATAATTACCAATAATTAGTAATAATTACCAATAATCAGTAATAATTAGGAATGATTTGTAATAATTACCAATAATTAGTAATAATTAGTAATAATTACCAATAATTAGTAATAATTAGTAATAATTACCAATAATTAGTAATACATAACAATAATTAGTAATAATTACGAATAATTAGGAATAATTACCAATAATTACCAATAATTACTGGTAAATAGTAATTAATAGCAATAAATAGTAATAAATAGAAATAATTATAGTAATAATTAGGAATAATTACCAATAATTAGTAATAATTAGTAATAATTACTAATAATTAGTAATAATTAGTAATAATTACCAATAATTAGTAATAATTAGTAATAATTAGTAATAATTAGAAATAATTAGTAATAATTGCCAATAATTAGTAATAATTACAAATAATTAGTAATAATAAGTAATAATTAATAATAATTACCAATAATTTGTATTAATTGCCAATAATTAGTAATAATTACCAATAATTAGTATTAATTACCAATAATTAGTAATAATTAACAATAATTAGTAATAATTACCAATAATTAGTAATAATTACCAATAATTACTAATAATTACCAATAATTAGTAATAATTACCAAATATTAGTAATAATTTATAATAATTAATAATTACCAATAATTAGCAATAATTACCGATAATTACCAATAATTCGTAATAATTAGTAATAATTACCAATAATTAGTAATAATTAGTAATAATTACCATTAATTAGTAATAATTAGTAATAATTAGTAATAATTACCAATAATTAGTAATAATTACCAATAATTAGTAATAATTAGTAATAATTAGTAATAATTAACAATAATTAGTAATAATTACCAATAATTAGAAATAATTACCAATTATTACCAATAATTACCGGTAAATAGTAATAATTAGTAATATTTAGTAATAATTTGTAATAATTAGTAATAATTACCAATAATTAGTAATAATTACGAATAATTAGTAATAATTAGTAATAATTAGTAATAATTACCAATAATTAGTAATAATTAGTAATAATTACCAATAATTAGTAATAATTAGTAATAATTAGTAATAATTACTAATTATTACCAATAATTAGTATTAATTACCAATAATTAGTAATAATTATCAATAATTACCAATATTTAGTAATAATTAGTAATAATTAGTTATAATTAGTAATAATTACCAATAATTAGTAATAATTAGTAATAATTAACAATAATTAGTAATAATTAACAATAATTAGTAATAATTATTAATAATTAGTAATAATTATCAATAATTAGTAATAATTACCAATAATTACCCATAATTACCGATAATTACCAATAATTAGAAATAATTATTAATAATTAGAAATAATTACCAATAATTAGGAATAATTACCAATAATTACTAATAATTACCAATAATTAGTAATAATTAGTAATAATTACCAATAATTAGTAATAATTAGTAATAATTACAAATAATTAGTAATAATTACCAATAATTAGTAATAATTACCAATAATTAGTAATAATTAGTAATAATTAGTAAGAATTACCAATAATTAGTAATAATTAAAAATAATTAGTAATAATTAACAATAATTAGTAATAATTAAAAATAATTAGTAATAATTAGTAATAATTAGTAATAATTAGTAATAATTATGAATAATTACCAATAATTTGTAATAATTACCAATAATTAGTCATAATTACCAATAATTACTAATAATTAGTAATAATTAGTAATAATTAGTAATAATTATTAATAATTACCAATAATTATAAATAATTTGTAATAATTAGTAATAATTAGTAACAATTAACAATAATTAGTAATAATTACCAATAATTAGTATTAATTACCAATAATTAGTAATAATTACCAATAATTACCCATAATTATCGACAATTACCAATAATTAGTATTAATTACCAATAATTAGGAATAATTACCAATAATTAGTAATAATTACCAATAATTAGTAATAATTAGTAATAATTATCAATAATTAGTAATAATTAGTAATAATTACCAATATTTAGTAATAATTACCAATAATTAGTAATAATTAGTAATAATTAGTAATAATTAGTAATAATTACCAATAATTAGTAATAATTAACAATACTTAGTAATAACTACCAATAATTAGGAATAATTACCAATAATTACCAATAATGACAGATAAATAGTAATAATTAGTAATATTTAGTAATAATTTGTAATAATTAGTAATAATTACCAATAATTAGTAATAATTACCAATAATTAGTAATAATTACAAATAATTACCAATAATTAGTAATAATTAGTAATAATTACCAATAATTAGTAATAATTACTAATAATTAGTAATAATTACCAATAATTAGTAACAATTACCAATAATTAATAATAATTACCAATAATTGGTAATAATTACCAATAATATTAGTACTATGAAAATAATAAAAAATTTATATAATATTAAAATTATCAATATTTGTAACAGGTTTTGCTTTATTCTCAACATATTTAATTCTTAAATGGTCAATTTTTAGGTCTATCTCAATAAAAAGTTTGTGTCAGTCGTGTATGATGTAAACTCTATAATTATCCTAGCTTGAGTGTTTTTTCTAACAAATTATTCAAAACCAGTAATGCTTTTATATTTTATATAAAAACATGGAACAACGAGGACGTCAACAATCATTATTAGGTGACAGCATATGGATAAATCAACGTAGAAATCAAAATGGTTCTGGTTTAAATCTAGTATATGTAGAGGGTGTGGAGACTTTTTTATCATTTGCGGTATCAAATCCAAAATTTGTTTCAGAATGAAAAATAAAATGCCCTTGCAGAAAATGTGCATTGAGAACGTTTGACACGTTTGACAAAGTGGGGGAACATCTCTTTCATTTTGGTTTTCAACCAGATTATTTTTTTGGTATCAACACGGTGAACGCAGTTCTAGAGCAGGTGATACCAACTTGATTCCGGATCCATCCCGGTTTCAAGATTTAGTACATGATGTTGCATGTTCATATGTTCAACATACAGAAACTCCGGCTGATATAGCTTCAAATCCTGAGTTGGCACCGTCTAAATTTGATGAGTTGTTGAGGTCTGCTGAGGATGCATTATATACTTGCTGTAAGATGAGAAAATTAGAAGCAGTTGCAAAATTTATGGATATCAAATCAGATAACGGAATTTCAAACACCTGTTTTGACTAGATATTTTCTTTGCTTAAAACACTATTACCCGAAAGAAATGTTTTTCCAGCAAATTACTATGAGAGTAAGAGGCTAGTTCGAAATTTGGGACTTACATGTCAGAATATTCATGCATGTTCAAATGACTGCATTTTATATTCTGGGGAAAATGAGTCGTTGGATAGTTGTCCCACATGTGGGCAACTGAGATATAAAGAAGGACAACACGGGAAGTCTGGTTTGATTCCTATAAAACAGTTGAGATATTTTCCACTTACATCCAGACTTCAGCGTTTATTTATGTCTAAGAATACATCGACAATGATGTCATGGCATAAAGAGAATATTTCAACCAATAAAAGCTTGAATCATCCAGCCGATGGTGATTCATGGAAACATTTTGATAGAGTGCATCCATCCTTTGCTTTAGAAGTTAGAAATGTTCGACTGGGCCTTTCCACTGATGGTTTCTGTCCGTTTGGATATTATGGTAGTCAATATTCATGTTGGCCTGTTTTTTTAACTCCGTACAATTTACATCCATGGATGTTGATGAAGGAGCCATATATTTTTTTGACTTTACTAATTCCAGGACATCCGAAGAAAAATATTGATGTTTATTTGAAACCATTGATTGATGAATTAAATTTATTGTGGAGTACTGGTGTCAGTACATATGATGTTGCAACGAAACAGAATTTCATACAGAGAGCAGCATTGATGTGGACAATTAGTGACTTCCCGGCTTATGGGATGTTATCTGGCTGGAGTAAACATGGTCAGAAATCATGTCCTTACTGTATAGGAGAGAACAAAGCATTTATGCTCATTCCTGGAAAGAAACCTTGTTATTTTGACTGTCATCGAAGATTTCTTCCAGCTGATCATCCTTTTCGCAGAAACAGATCTCATTTCAGAAAAGGAACAGTTGAAAGGGATGAACCTCCAAAAATGCTATCAGGTTCAGAGTTAAAATCAGTTTTATTTTCATTACCTCCCATCACTTTTGGTCCCACAATAAATCAACAGAAAATTTCTGGTTTTGGGAAATAACACAATTGGATTAAACGTAGCATATTTTGGGATTTGCCATATTGGTCTGATTTGTTGGTCCGACACATGTTATATGTCATGCATATTGAGAAGAACTATTTGGATAATTTGTTTCATACAGTTTTGGATACGCCAGTAAAGAGCAAAGACAATGTAAATGCACGTTTAGATCTTGCCCAAATTTGCAGGCGTCCAGAATTGGAACCGTTTGAGAATGTCAGAACAGAAAGGTTACTGAAACCAAAAGCAGCTTATAAATTGTCTAAAGAAAACCATTTATTATTTTTTCAGTGGATTGCAGATTTGAGACTTCCAGATGGGTTTGCTTCCAATTCGGGTAGATATGTAAACAATGGTCATATTAATGGATTAAAAAGTCATGATTTCCGTTTTAAAATGGAAATACTTCTACCCATTGGATTAAGAGGTCTGTTGAATTCTGTGATTTGGGATTCCATAAAATACATGTCTCATTTTTTTCAAGAAATTTGTGCGGCTACAGCAGATTATGATGCTCTAGGAAAAATTGAAAAAGATGTTGTTGTAATTATATGTAAACTGGAAAAAATATTTCCGCCGTCTTTCTTCGACTCAATGGAACATTTGATGTTACATTTTCTATATGAAGCCAAATGTGGGGGTCTAGTACAGTTTCGATGGATGTACGCATTTGAAAGATGCATGGAAAAATTGAAAAGAAAAGTACGTAACAAAGCATCTGTTGAAGGATCTATTGCAGAAGCTTATTTGCAAGAGGAAATATCTTTTTTCTGCTCCCATTATATTGAATCTGAGTATCCTTCAAATCAGAACTGAATGGGACAGAATGAGAGGAATATTGATGAAATCGACAATCAATTATCTGTTTTCTACCAACCAGATCTTGGTTTTGGTGGAGTTTATGAAAGCTGGCTTTCAGATGATGAACATCATAGAGGTCATACGTATGTTCTGCTCAACTGTGAAGAGATGGAATCAGTTGTACTATAAGTGATTATATCACTTATTCTATCATTTATGTTACAGTAAATAACTTTGGTTTTTATAGGTTGTATGATAATCATATCAAGAAAAAAATTCCACAAATTACAGCAGCTGCTCTCGAAGAACGTCGACTGAAAAATTTCTCTTAGTGGTTTCAAAAAATGGTAACATAAATTATTTATCTTTCAGCAACTCATTCAATGTATAGGTTACTATATTGATAATTATTTCACAAATTGTCAGGTGTCTCGACATGCTGCTAAAATTGACAAACGGCTGTGCGTATTGAGTAACCCACCTTCCAAACTTGTTAAAACTTATAATACATATGTGGTGAATGGATTTCGATTTCACACACATGCATATGGGGAATCGAAAAAAAAATGAACAGTGGAGTTAGTTTGAGAGGATCTCATCATCGAGAAAATGAAATTTACTTTTATGGCATACTTGATGAAATCATTGAACTCTGTTATCTTGGACAACATTACATAACCATGTTCAAATGTCAGTGGATGGATACAGAGAAAGGCGTGTGTGTTCATCCGACTCATGGAATAACCGATATTAAATGTAAAAGTGTTCTTGGAGTAAATGAACCATTCTTATTGGCTCAACAGGGACATCAAGTTTATTACGCAAAGTACTGTGCTACATCAAGAGACTTGACTGATTGGTGGAGTGTAATAAAAATCAAAATTCGAGACAATCAGTTTAGTCAAAGTGAATGTGCTTTCACTGATGTGCAAAGAATTGAAGTTTTTCAAGAGAGTACTCAAAATAAATCTTTTTTACAAAGAGACAAGAGTATCGATGACGACACCCCACATTTAAGAGTCGGTGATGACGACGATGTTACTGATGTCACATATGAATTTTAAATGGTAAGAGATGAAGCAACTGTAACTCGAATGGATATCGATGATGTTGAGGAGGAATATGAAGATGACATTGACATATATGAAGATGATGATAAAGATGAACACTGATAGAATTCCATGGTATTTATATACAATCATAATATGTATATATGTATATATAATAGTAATTATCAATTATTTGCTAAGAACATTATCATTTTCTGTTTCAAATGGACGACGCCACATTTCATGAGTTGGCGGATGCTGACCTGCCTTTCGATGCGGATGAGTTGCTGGCAGATGACCCTCAGCCTGCAGGTGCTCTAGGGTGTACGCGGAGGGGGAGTGGTCTTGCACAATTGATGATTCCTGACCCTGTCCCCGAGTGACGTCCACGTCTTGGGATTGATCCATGCACACGGAGGTGTGATAACCTGTGTGATAACCTGTGGATTTGACTAAGATTTCATTAATCTATTCACATAATAAATGTTTATTATTTTTACAGTTTTCCGCATATAGCAGTCGGACAGGGCAGCGCTATTTTGCGCAACTATTTCTCTCAGTCGTGGACCACATGGGAGCAGATTCCCATTGATGTGCAGCAGGCCATGTTCGGCCATTGGTTGGAATGTACGTAAATAAATAATTTTTATTTTGAAAATTATTTCATTTATAACTTGATATTTTGATCTATTTTTAGGGTTTATGGTATCTGATCGAGGATACCATGCATGATGCCATCCACGAGGCATGGGAGGTGGCCATGCGTGATCGTCTTCGTCAGTTTTTGCACAATTTAAGAAAAGATGCCTTGAAGAAAGCAGGAGTGTCAGATTTTGACGAGTCATGTAGAGCACACCGACCAGAGTACATTTCATCCCATGTATGGGATGGATTATGTGCGCACTGGTTGAGTGGTGCCTTTCAGAGGAGATCATCGGTGTGGAGGCAGAATCGGGGGAGACAGGAGGTGACTCATTGACCTGGGAGTCGTTCTTTCAGTACTCATAGACAACATCTAGTACGCACAATATTTATAAATATTTTATATAACTATAAATATTAATAGTTTATTTTTCATTCTTATAGGCAGTCGAGCACCCCGATAATATGGAGTACGACGTATATCGGAGGATGTATAGTGATCCTGCTACTGGGGAGCTCAGAGGTGATCGTCAGCATCACATCGTGGTCAGTATTATTTTTTTTCAAGTTTAAAAATTAACTGCATATAATATATTCACAATTTTAATTTTAAATTGCAACTACAAGAGTCATATGAGGCCGCAGCATCACAGGCCCGGCCTGAGAGTCAGGCCGAGTAATCAGATCAGACCACTGGCCGTCAGTTTGATGAGGCGGCATGGATGCAGGCCACCAAGTATGCCTTCGAGAAGGGCCGAGTAGTTGGTATCATCTCTCGACTGACTCCAGGAGATTATTATGGCAGTGCTGCGATTTCGGCGTCCAGCTCAAGAGGAGATCGTGCATCTTCTTCTGCTACACAGTATGAGGATCAGTTGCGATCTCAGACTGCACTGATAGAGAGTCTCCGACAGGAGCAGGAGCAGACGCGTCAGCAGCATGAGGAGGAGTGTCGACGCCAGCAGCATCTGTACGAGGAGCAGACGAGTCGGTGGCAGTAGTAGCATCAGGAGCCGATGGAGTAAATGCGCCGACTCACTCATGCTTTAGGGATGGAGTTTCCTCCACCACCATCTGCAGATCCCCCCTCCCCCCACCTTCAGATTAGAGTTTGTTTTTATGTTATAAAATTTGTGAAATCAAAATATGATTTTTTTCTATTAGTAGTTTTTGTCTCATTATAAAATATTAATAATATTATATTTTCAAATAACAATATTAATATGAATAATAATATTATTTATATTTTATAATATTAAATTTTATATATATATTAAAATTTTATAATATTATAATTTAATTATATTTTTTTTGTAATACTTGAATTATTTTAATATTTGAATGTAAAATAATTCTATTATTTTTATATTAATTAAAATAACTTATTAATATTTTTTTTATTTATGAATTATAATTCTAATATTATTATATTAATTAAATCATTTATTAATATTGTATTATTTTTTATTTTTGAATTATAATTCTATTATTATTATATTAATTAAAATAATTTATTAATAATTTATTATTTTTATTTGTGAATTATAATTCTATTATTATATTAATTAAAATCATTCATTAATATTTTATTATTTTATATTTTTGAATTATAATTGGATTATTATTATATTAATTAAAATAATTTATTAATAATTTATTTTTTATAGTATTTGTGACGGGATACTATGCCCGTCGCAAATAGTATTATTATTATATGCATTAAAATAATTTACTAATATTTTTTTATTTTTTTTAAATAGTTTTTTCGACGGGTCCCGTCGCAAAAACTATTTGAAAAGTTTTTTACAAATATACGGAGTACTATTTGCGACGGGGAGAATCCCCGTCGCAAAAAAAGGCTTTAGCGATGGGCCCGTCGCAAATAATTGTTGTTGCGACACCATTTTCAGCAACGAGCCATTTCTGACGGGCCCCCGTCGCAAAAATCCATTTGCGACGGGCCCCCATCGCAAAAAGCCATTTGCGACGGGCCCCCGTCGCAAAAGGCCATTTGCAACGGGATCCCGTCGCAAATGGCCCGTCGCAAATACCTGTTTTTCTAGTAGTGTTTTTCTCCAAGGGAGAGCATCAACTCAGCGACTCGCATTCTTCCATCATCTTCTTCCTCCACAACCAAGGAGGAGGTACCGACGTGGAATCTCGCCTTCGACATCGCCATACAATCTTCTCTCCGTGACAAAGGAAAAGAGACGTCGCATCCTCCTCAGACGTTCTCCGTTGACATATACGGAGCTTTACACCACGACGCTGTTTCCCGTGACGATCATCGTTCAACAACTTGTGTCAAGGTAGGGGTTATTTTACATTCATGATTAATTTAACATTATTTGATAAATAAATTGGCCCTTGTTATCAACATAACGGGAGGTGATCGGATTGCACAAACTCGCCCAATCCCTCTCCCCTTTAAATATTTTATCCTTTTTGAACTTGCGGCGAAGGCGGCCCGATGCTGTTCCACCACGCGTGAACGAAAAGGGACCGCGGCCGGAGCGGGCCGCGGTGGAGGTGCGCGGCGCCATTGCGCCATGCTGGGGAGACCAATGGAAGCCGCAGCCAAGAGCTGGCCACGACAAAGGGGGGGGGGGCGTCGTCGCGCCGTGCCGGTCGGACAGAAACTGTGGCCTAAGGCCGCAGCGGCTTCTCAAAGGGGTGGCCGGCCGTGCCGGCCCCCGGTGCCACCTGGAGGCGGGAGCCCTCGGGTCCTGTGAATTGCACAAGGCCGGCCTTAATGGCTGGCCGTTCCAAAAAAGTTGGGGGTTGAAACCCCCGACCAGCGCAGGGGGCGGCGCCCCCCCTGTTGGTGTCCCATTCGGCCCGCACCGAGCCGCCCCGCTCGGCTAGCGCCGAGCCACCCGCGCTGGGTCGGACCGCCCACGCCAGGCCAGACCGCCCGCGTCGGGCCGGGCCACGGCCAAATGGGCTGGACCCAGACCCGGGTTGTGTCGACCCGGTTCGGGCTGACCCAGGGGGTATCGGGCCGGGTCGGACCGGGCCCAAACCCCCCATTTTCGGACAGATCCGTTCAAACACCCATTACATGGGCTACAGACCTCTGATTCACGAACTGTCAGTTGCGTTGAGATCCTTGTAAAGAGACGGTCGTTTTGGTATTTTACACTCAAAGTTTCTGTGAACTTTTCATATGGCCAGGTTGATTTGAACACAAAACCAACCAGGCCCTCGTAGCGGAAACACTTATATCTCAGGCTCCGGACGTCAGATTGACGTGCCATCGACTTTGTTGGATTCCTCATATTGCGACAGTTCTTTTGGATTACTCTGGTTGAGGTTTCGACGCAGATGATGTATGGTAGGGTTGGTTTTAGCTTAAAAACCAACAAGGCCCCTGGGACAAAAAGGCCAATAATTCTCAGACCGGGCATCCGATTGACGCGTCGTCTGTCGCGTTGAGTCCCTATTGATGAGACGGAACTTTTGGATACATAAAATCCAGACTTTGTGTCAGTTGATGTATCGAACACCTTGGCTTGTGGAGCGGACCCTCCCGGAATCGAGAATGTTGTGTGTGGGAACCCTAGAGCTGGCTGTGACTACGACGACAATGACGACTGTACATGGATCCTCTGTGGGTTCGGAAACGAAGACAACTGTACATGGATCCTCTATGGGTTCAGTAGTGATGAAGACCATACTGGGATCTTCCGTGGGTTCGAGGGCAGTGACTACTGTTATTGTATCCTGTGTGGGTCCGGTAGTATTTCCCTCTGTTCTTATATCCCGTGTGGGTCCGGTAGAGTAGCTAGTCTTGTATCCTTTGTGGGTCTGACAACTTATCTGGTCTTGTATCCTAAGTGGGTCCGAAAACATAGATGAATTAGTGGCTATATCTGATCATCTCTATCGCCTTACGATGTGTATACCTGTGTGAGCTGAGTCTTGAATTTTAATCAATATATTCGATATGATTGACTTGCTATCCTATGTGGATTGGGTTGTGCTTTCCTGTGTGGACTGGGTTGTACTTTCCTGTGTGGACAGGGTTGAACTTGATCTTGTGAGTCGGAGAAGAATTAGAATTGATGACTTAGGTATATGTATGGGCATATACTTAAGTAGAGTTGGTTGATACTTCGTGAATGTATTTTTCCATTGTGGTTTATCCTTCGTGGATTCTGGGAGACCATCGGGAGCCTCAGGGTCCCTACTAAGTATCATATACTCACCCCTGCATGGGCTATGCCCGCACTACGTTGTGTTGGATGCAGACAACAGACATCGCTGATCGAGGTGGAGGCTCGTGGAGGTGGACAGTACCTAGAGGTGGATCACTGGACGGGACGTACCCGGAGTGGACGGCTGGAGCCAAGGAGATGAGGAGACTATCTATACCCCCCCTTTAGGTTGGATTTCCAGTGGACAAATCAGTGTTGCAGATTTACTTTTCTACTATTGTACTTTCTTTTCAGTTGTACTTTACTTCAAGTTGGGTTTGTATTCTGGCCCATTTACATTCCAGCACTTACTTTTTTACTCATATTACTTTTTTTACTTCTATTTGTGTACTCTGTGGTGTTTGTTTACTTTATAAAGTAAATTCCTTCCCATTTATCGGGATTTACGCCTTTGGAGCTAGTCACCAGCCCCTAGCCTATGGAAGGAGGGCATGGGGTAGTCACGTCAGGGGCCCCAAGGATGGGTCGTGAAATATTGGTATCAGAGGAGTTCGGTTCTACTGCAGAACTCATGACTATGATCTTTCTTCTATGTGAAGCAATAATTTTAAGGGTATTGAGTGTGGTTATTTGTCCAGGGAGTCCAGTGTTGGTGCGGAAGCCGACATATCCATACACTAGAACCCTGACTTCTGATTTCCGACTCCGTGCATGAAAACATTTATTTCATGTGTGTTTCAACGTTTTCTTTGAGATTACATTGTGTCAGCTCACCAGGGATACTATATTGACCATGGTGCACTTGTCTCTTTTCAGGATGGCCCCACGACGACAGCCAGCTAGGGATCCGAGCTTTGTGCGAGATGGCAGCCCACCGAGCGACGAGGCCTCGGTGTAGGGCCCCATTACAGCGGAGGCACCGGTGGTACCTCTACCCGCTGAGCTACCAATTCCACCAGTCCACGAAGATGAGAGTGCACGTCGCCTTAGTGCACTGCACGCATTTCAGCGTCAGAGACCAACCAAGTTCTGTGAGGAGATGGACCCTCAGGCTGCCGAGGATTGAATGGAGGTTGTTGTTCGAGACTTCAGATTAGTAGGGACACCAGCTGACCTCATGGTGATCATTGCGGCGTGTCTCCTGCACGCGTCATCAGGTAGATGGTGGAGCCTGATGCTCCATGTGCACGATTATGTGTCTTTTCTTTGGTCAGAATTCGAGATATTTTTCCTCTCAGAGTTCGTTCCAGCCACCCTTCATGCGGTGCGCATTCAGGATCTACTACAGCTGCGACATGGTAGCATTATAGTAGCCCAGTACTCTGCGAGAATTACCAATCGCTCGCGCTACTCCACAGACATGGTACAGGAACCATTATTTTGGTCCCGGACCTTCGAGCAGGGACTGAGGCATGATATTAGGGCATCGATGATCTCTATTATCATTCTGACGTAGGCAGGAGTACTCGAGCGAGCCCTCCTTGTAGAGAGATTCCTTGTTGAGCATACACCAGCAGCGAGACCTACCGCAGGGCGGCACATAGCGGAGTCTTCTGGAGATGGTAGTTGACGGAAGTCACAAGGGTCCAAGCAGACTAGGTAATTAGGTGGATGACCTCAGGACACTCATTTGGAGGTGTGGGGCACATGCAGTAGAGCCAGTTAGTTGAAAGGCAGACAATTCTATGCATGTGGTGGGAAGGGCCACATAGCACGTGACTTCCCAACTCTCCATGCAGAGGAGTAGTAGAAGGTTTAGGGGCCACCATGGAAGAGGCATAGTTTCGACCGTGGCAGTCCTCAAGGAGCAGACGGATGAGGCAGAGGAGCTGGCCGAGCAGTAGGCGGTGGGCGATGCTTTGAGGCTCTACCACCACCACCACAAGTAGGTCCACCCTGACCATAAGGATTTGGCGGATAGAGGCAGGCTCATCTTCAGGCAGCAGAGGCCTATGACCGTGGAACACCTGTTATTATTTGAGGTAATATCTGTGTCTACTTCACCCTTGCATCAGTTCTTATGGACACAAGAGCGAGTCGTTATTTCATTGATGCTACCCTTGTTCAGAGCTCGGAGAATCTGACGGAGCCGTTGGCTCGATCCTTACGGCTAGAGACTCCTACATGAGTAGACTCGAAGATTACACACTGGTGATGGAAGTGTGATCATACTCTAGGAGTTGATAGATTCAGCTGGGATATTCCTATAGTGGTGTCGAGGCCTTACGACGTCATCTTGTGTATGGATTGGTTATCTATAGTTCATTCCCAGATCAACTATATTAGGCGCAAGGTGAGGTGTGTCTGCACCGATGGGAGCAGCTTCACCTTCACCGGCGAGAAGGGAGCCTTCGCAGTGTAGGATGGACTCACTCAGAAGATAGGATAGCTGATCACTCATCATTTGTCCAGTCTTATCCTGGGAGTAGTTTATTTGCGGAGTCTGAGTTTTCTTGTTGTGGTGGATCAGTATGCGGACATTTTTCCTAACGATGTTACAGGACTACCTCCTCACAAAGAGGTAGAATTCTATATTGTAATGTACCCAGAGACATCCCGGATATCTACTCCATAATATCGAATGGCTCCCGCTGATATTTGAGAGCTACAGGTACAGCTGGAGGACTTTCAGGGCAAGGGATTCATCCGACCCAGTGTTTCACCCTGGGCTTCCCCGATATTGTTCACCATGAATGAGGATGGGAGCTTGCGACTGTGTATCGACTACCGTCGCCTGAACCAGGTGACCGTGATGAACAAGAATCCACTTATGAGTATTGACGACCTATTTGATCAGCTTAAGGGAGAACTGTGGTTCTCGAAGATAGACCTTAGGTCAGGCTCTCATCAGCTCAGATTTCGAGACGAGGATGTGCAGAAGACGGATTTCAGGGGTCGCTATGACCACTATGAGTTGCTGGTTATCAATTTTGGCATAACCAATGCTCCCGTAGTGTTCATGTGTCTCATGAACATGATCTTCCAGCCTTACCTCGAACGATTTTTCATAGTCTTCATCGATGACATATGGATTTACTTGACTACTGAGCAAGAGAACGCCTTCCACTTGTGGGTTGTACTGGACACACACCGAGAGCACCCGCTTTATGGTAAGCTCTCGAAGTGTCAGTTCTAGATTCGAGAGGCCCACTTCTTGTAGAGACCCGAAACTTAATGTACATAGACATTACATTACTTTTGCCGAATACTTAGTACATAAGAAAAACACATACACAAGGACCGTAATAGTTTAGTGTCTTTGGAAACTCGGAATATAATCTTCTAATCATGGTGAAAGATCTTCAACATCTCCCATAGAGATCTTCCCTTTTTTTTACATAAAACCTTTCTTTATCTCCTGGGGAAATGAAAACATAAACGGGTGAGCTCAAATGCTCAGTAAGGGTAAACAAAAGAAATATCAATCACATCATATTCATAAGAACATAACTTTTTGAAAATCTTAACCTGCAAAAGAGAGCATAATTTCATAACATGGGATAAATCATAGTAGTGAAATGGAATCCCAATAATCATAACATAAAACATGAAACTTTGTGGCATACACACATAATAATAGAGAATCATTTATTATTAGTCAAGACTCATTTCCAAGACTATCTTAGTGGAAAAAGTCCATTTCTGAACCGAGTTCACTCCTCGTTCTAGTCCTGTTTCACTGAACCGGTATAACCTACCGTTCCAGCCATGTCTATATCATGAGATATAAAATCTTTACCCAATGCATTGGAGGAAGATATAGGTCCCACCCATCTTATAATGATACCATTCTTATGTGTGCCACAAAATCATAAACCACACATCATAGCATAACCCATGTAATAAAAATGGGAATATTAAACATCGTGAAATCATAAAACAATTCATATAATATAAAGTAATTCATAAAAATAATTCCATCACAACATAATCAAATCAATTTAATAATAAGGATAAAAACAGAACCCTTTATTATCTTATATGGAAAATAATTTTGATAAAACACTTGAACTCCATTCTTGTGGAAAATATCCTTTCTACTTCAAAAACATTTTCCTTTCATAACATGTCATACAATTTTAAACTAAAAGAAGTTGATTAAAAATAAAATTAAAAACATGTAAAGTAATCTTCTGGGAAATAATTTTTTAAAAATCCATTCATGCCGTATAAGTTAAAAAAACATTCTTCTCGTACTTTTGTCGGAAAAGTCAAAAAGTACCTCGTACGAAAAACGACAAAAGATTCCTTTCATATCTTTTACTAAAAACTCACTGAAGGGTAAAATTGGATATAAACTATTGTAGATGGATGAAAATAATATTACATATTTAGGGAACATGGATGTGGATGATAAAATACACCCTAGTAAATACCAAAGTATAAACAATCTCACATAAACATGAGATTGTGATATTTTCCCTTATCTTAGGTCCGAATTGCCTCGTAAGTGTCCGAAACTTCTGTATAATGATTTAAATAATGTTATTGACTTTTTCCAGAATCATACTTATTGTTATGATATATATATGGTCATATTCTTTGCTTCTTATTAGTAATATTTCATTACTACTTGTTATTCGGGTGTTTATTACTTTTTGTTCTTATGTGTGTTTTTTCGAATAAATTCTTATTATTATCTTTAGGTTATAGATACCTCATTTACAGAATGGTATTAGTGTAATATATATCATATTCATTCATTCAAATCATTTATATAATCATTATGAAATGAAGATCATGTAGAACGAGTCGCATCACATCGTGGAGACGGTATTCCGTACGTACGTACGAGTGATGATATCGTTCCTATGATCGTGGAATTGTATTGGAGTGTATGTATAATATTTCAGAATCAATATCACTTTATAATAGTCATATATAGTCATTATTTATACCATTATACCCATTCAATTAAGGTGGTGGTGGAAAATAGATTACACCACGGCGTGGAGACGGTATTCCGTACGTACACACGCGCGGTGATTTCTTTTTCTGTAGGATGGATAGATGGTGAAATAGGGTTGTTTCATACTTATAATAACATATCAGTATGTGAGTGATACTGATTTTATTACTTCATAATGAAACAACTAAAGAAGAAGAAGTGGAAGAAGAAATAATGATGAAAGAATCGGTAACGGACATTACCTCTTCTTTGAAGTGCTTCTTTGAGACCTCCTTTTAGGGCACTAAAATAGGACATTGAAGAAGACCAGAACCACTATGATGTCTCTAGGGAAGTGGAGAGAAGAAATTGTCAGAGGTTGGGAAAGCTTGAAGGCTCAATGTGGTGTGAGTAATAGAAGGAGGGGGTACCCTTTTATAAGGGAGGAGAGGGGCACCTTTGGAATAACTAAAAATATTATTTTATTATAAAGTCAAGTTCGGTTTTAAATAGCTCCAAATTAATTTATTTTGAAGATAAGGTGGGTATGGGTCTAAATCCTATCATCCAATATAATTTAGACAAGTTTAGGTTCCTATTTTAACCTTATCATTTAGATTTATCATTAAGTTAAATAATTTTACTTTTACCGTGTCTTCTTGTGTTATTACACTATAAGGATAATAAACATACTATAACAATCCAAACGAACCCTAAGTTATTTATTATTAATATATATAACCTTATCTAAGTCATTTGGCCGAACCTTATATTTTTAGGAATATAATAACAATTAATAATATAATATTTGTTTTAAAAACTATTTTATGTCAATTTTGAAACTATTTGATAATTGATTTTTGTAAAAATCATAACAGAATGATTAGTTTATAAAAAGTTAATTAAATCAACACTAACATGTCATATTAACATATAAAAGTTTTGGAATTCATAAAAAGTATAAAATTACATTTATTTGGGTATTTATAACATCAATTATGTCAATATTTCATTAATAATATATTTACTGCATCATCATTGTGTCATAAATAAATTAACTTATTTAAAGTCTAAAAATTACAAATAAATTATAATTATTTATGAAATCCTTTTAGCTTTCTCATGAATATTTATAGTCGAATTTATCTTATCTATAACCCTATATTAAAAATGATTTACTTATTAAACATTGATTTTAACTATTTTAACCCTTCATTAAATAAATTAATAATAAATGTCCAAATCTAATACAAGTGTGATTAAAAGGTCATATTTTATTTATAAGGTTGTTTTTGGTCGAATTAAACTTATCCAATAGCATTAGGACATGTGTTAGGGTAATAATAATATCATTTTTACCCTTAATTACCCTATTTACTTTTAACCGTGGTAAAAAAAAGGCAAAAGTTACTATTCACCGAAAATTATTCTCATCTCATTGAACCACATTTTCATCCTTGATATTAATCGTGTCTCTCAGATTTTCGAAATTCCACTACAGAAGCGGTAAAATTAAGTTTTATGAAAATTTCTGTTTTTTTTAACTACCACTTAGTGGTTTCACTGTTCATCAAAAAATGAACATTTCCAGAAAAATACAAAACATTATCCCTAAGAAATATTTGATATTGTGAATTATAAAATGATGTCTATTTTAACAAATTAAAAACATATCAGTTACATTAATTAATTTAGAAATTAATTCCCGTCGTCAAAACAAATAGCGTGTTTTTAAGAGATAATAACTATCAAAAGATTGACACTTGTTTATGTCTGGTTTAAATGTGAAATAACATCCAATGACCAAAATTGTATTAAATTGTAAAAATATATTATAAATATACTTTAAAACCACTCAAATTAATAATTTATCACTATTAATTATTTTGATTAAAAACTTTGTTTTTAATTAAAATTTAGTAATTTTCACTATTCATCAGAATATGAAAGTTATCCGAAAAGTACCAAAATTTCACCCTAAGCTAATTTCGATATTCCGAATCCAAAAATGAAGTCCATTTTGAAAAACAAAATTTATAAAATTTCAAAAATTGATTTTTACTATTCATAACGGCTAGTTTTAATAATATTTTAATAGCATATCATTATATAGTGAAACTCGGTATTGTGTACTACACACGCTATTGAGGAAGGTCTCGATTGCGTGTAATGAAATGAAAGTCAAAGATGCCTGTTGTGCAAGCTCCTTTTGGTGTAGCGTACAACACATGAAATTAATGAAATTAAAAAGAATATTTTTCATAAAATCTCGGGGTATTACATTTTACCCCCCTTAAAATGAATTTCGCCCTCGAACTTTTCGGGGTTATAAATGGTTTACTAATTGAAAGTTTCTTTAATAGAAAACCACATCGTAAAAAGGAATACCAAAACCAATCTTTAAAAACAAAAGTACGAAATGTAACAGTTACCCAAATAAACTAATCACTGGGTTTCCACATATGTGGAAATATGGATATGGAAGAGAAATCTAACCATCATGTTCTGATGGAGAGTGGTAGAGAACATGGCTATGGAAAATCCAGCAATCACAAAGCCATAAATTTTTGATGATCTAAGGTACCATCTGATTCATTAGATATAAGAGCACTATGACAACATTTTTGTTTTCAAGATCATTTCCCTAAAGTTGATGAAATTGGAATTAGAAGAAATACTTTCATGATTTTGGTATAGTCTCACCGTTGGTCGTTCATTGGACAATTTCCACTTCATCTCTTAAAGAAATGAAGTTGAATTTGTCATTCGTGATGTGTTAGTAGATCATGTGATAGAATGACGGGTCATTCCATCTATCTCAATCAAAAGGTTAGAAAAGTTATCAAAAAATACATAAGTCCATCTATAGTGAGATTAATCATATATGGTTCCTAAAATGGACATATACTTCATCTATCATAGCACTTAATAAAATAAAACAAGTTTATACTAACCAGGGACTTCTTGTAGGACAGTGGTAGGCGATAAAGGCCAGTCGCACTTTGGTTGTGGGTTCGATTCCCACAGCCTTGTCTGACGCGGTGGGCTGTCGCCCGTCCTGCCGGTTGTCCTTTTTCTAAAACTACATTACTATAACATCCCATCAATAATATCGATTAAAAAGTTCTATCCTTAAATAATACTATATTATGTCCAACATAATCCATTCCAATTATTAGGTTTATCCAAAATACTGCTGTCCAATCTCATATTATAGTGAAAACGATTACCAAAGAGTTTATACAACTAACATGTTAATACCATCGTTGATCCCCATATATCATGAGATATGTCTTGTTAGTCACATTCCAAACATTCTAAGTCCTAAATCATGTATTCTCATGAAAAAAATGAATACCCATTGAACCTTAGGGAAAACATTAATGCAGTTAAAAGTTAACACTTTCCACATACCAAAATCCTCAAAATTCTATATACTGAAACCATTATATCACTTAGTCCTTATATCAATCATGAGCTCATGAATACAATAAAACATCTCATTATTGTCTTATCCCTTCATTATGATCATATCATCTTCTTACTAAAAATATCTCAATAACTTTCAATGGTTACTGATACCATAAAATTATTAAAAACCACAATAGACCAATACATAAATATTCCAATATTCAATGATACTATATACAACATTATTTTTGAATCCCATTATATAAACACTTAATCATTCCACCACATCTTTTTCATATTCAACATCGCCAATATTGATCGCATGTGACTCCCCTTTGTCCTTTTCCTTAAGTGGTTGCTCATGTCGAACATCACTAACCCATGGATTAGGGCATTTATTAGCATAATTCCCCATTTCCTTGCACTTGAAGCATTGAAGTGTTGGTGGTGTATTCTCTACATTATTTTATTTATTTACATCATTAAAAACCATTTTCCCATTACTTCGATACTCAGATGCTCGATGACCTTCTTTTCCACACATAAAACATTTTCTAGTCCCTTTAAGACAATCTCCACCATGCTTCTTTCCACACTTTGAGCATAATGAAACATTCATCTTCTTTTCACCATTATTCAGAGATTTCTCCTTGAACTCCATCTTTCGTTTATTTTCAAAACTACTAGATGGATAAGTAACACCAACTTCCATTTCTACCTTGATAGCACAACGCACAATTTCTTCATAGCAACTGAAGTCTCTTATATCTAATGCCCTTCGATGATTTGGTTTGAAGCCACTGAATAATTGATAAACTTTACTTTCAGGTTGGATGATAAATCCAGATGCATACCTTGCAATCCTTGTAAAATTCGCTTCATATACACCAACAGATTCATCATCCTTTTTCTTTAGTTCAAGAAACTCCTTCTCCATCTTTGTTCGAAGAATATGAGGGAAGTACTTATTGAAAAATAAGTTCCTGAACTCGTCACATTCCATGGACTCAATTTCATCTCTTGGCCTCGTATTCTTGATAAGATTCCACCATTGATCAGCTTCACCTTCCAAACGATATAAAACTAAGATGACTTTATCTTGTTCTGAACATTGAAGAACTGAAAATATCTTTTCAGTGGTTCTGATCCATTGTTCAGCTACAAGTGGATCAGAAGGTCTACTGAAAGAAGGTGGACGTTGCCTCATGAAGGACTCAATAGAATATTGTTCCCTTCTCTGCTCATTTGGAAGTCCATAATGATTCATAGCTTCTGTAATTATAGAAATATGATTTTGCACTCCATCTCCCATAACATTTTTTTTTCATGAGGACAATCTTTGCATTGTCCATTTCATTGATCAACACAGTTCCTTCGGGTTCCATCCATCGTCTAAAACCCAAAAAGAATAGTATGAGAGGCAAAAATCATTCTAGGGAAAACAACATAATAAAGGGGGAGTACCTTCAATATCTAACATCTTAGGGATAATTCTATGATCGTTAGGGTAATTTTAGGACTATAACTTATACTTATACTTACCCTTAAGGACATCCCTAGACATACCTTAAAAATATCTCTAGGGATCTCACTAAAGTTCTCGCATCCTAGTTTCCGAAGGTTAACTAAACCTTTCCTCAGATACCAACTGTAGAGACCTGAAGCTTAACGTACATAGACATTACATTACTTTTGGGGAATACATAGTACATAACAAAAAAACACACACAAGGACCGTAATAGTTTAGTGTCTTTGGAAACTCGGAATATAATCTTCTAATCATGGTGAAAGATCTTCAACATCTCCCATAAAGATCATCCCTTTTTTTACATAAAACCTTTCTTTATATCCTGGGGAAAAGAAAACATAAAAGGGTGAGCTCAAATGATCAGTAAGGGTAAACAAAAGAAATATCAATCACATCATTTTCATAAGAACATAACTTTTGGAAATCATAACCTACAAAAGAGAGCCTAATTTCATAACATGGGATAAATCATAGTAGTGAAATGGAATCACAATAATCATAACATAAAACATGAAACATTGTGGCATACACAGATAATCATAGAGAATCATTTCTTATTAGTCAAGTCTCATTGCCAAGACTATCTTAGTGGACAAAGTCCATTTCTGAACCGAGTTCACTCCTCGTTTCAGTCCTATTTCACTAAACCAGTATAACTTACCGTTCCAACCATTTCTATCTCATGAGATATAAAATATTTACCCAATGCATTGGAGGGAGATATAGGTCCCACCCATCTTATAATGATACCATTCTTATGTGTGCCACAAAATCATAAACCATACATCATAGCATAACCCATGTAATAAAAATTGTAATATTAATCATCGTGACATCATAAAACAATTCATATAATATAAAGGAATTCATAAAAATAATTCCATCACAACATAATCAAATCAATGTAATAATAGGGATAAAAACAGAACCCTTTATTATCTTAGATGGAAAATAATTTTGATAAAACACTTGAACTCCATTCTTGACGAAAATATCCTTTCTACTTAAAAAACATTTTCCTTTCTTAACATGTCATACAATTTTAAACTAAAAGAAGTTGATTAAAAATAAACTTGAAAACTTGTAAAGTAAGCTTCTTGGAAATAATTTTTTAAAAATCCATTAATTCTGTATAAGTTAAAAAACATTCTTCTCGTACATTTGTCGGAAAAGTAAAAAAGTACCTCGTACGAGAAATGAAAAAAGATTCCTTTCATATCTTTTACTAAAAACTCACCGAAGGGTTAAATTGGATATAAACTGTTGTATATGGATGGAAATAATATTACATCTTTAGGGAACATGGATGTGGATGATAAAATACACCCCAATAAATACCAAAGTATAAACAATCTTAGATAAAAATGAGATTGTGATATTTTCCATTACATTAGGTCCGATTTGCCTCGTAAGTGTCTGAAACTCCTGTATAATGATTTAAATAATGTTATTGACTTATTACAGAATCATACATATTGTTATGATATCATATATGGTCATATTATTAGCTTCTTATTAGTAATATTTCATTACTACTAGTTATTCAGGTGTTTATTACTTTTTGTTCTTATGCGTGTTTTGTCGAATAAATTATTATTCTTCTCTTTAGGTTATAGATACCTCATTTCCAGAATTGTATTAGTGTAATATATATCATATTCCTTCATTCAATTAATTTATATAATCATTATGAAATGAAGATCATGTAGAACGATTCGCATCAGATCGTGGAGATGATATTCCGTACGTATGCACGAGTGATGATGTCGTTCCTATGATCGTGGAATTGTATTGGAGTGTATGTATACTATTTCAGAATCAATATCAATTTATAATAGTAATATATAGTCATTATTTACACCATTATACCCATTCATGTGAGTTGGTGGTGGGAAATAGATTACACCACGGCGTGGAGACGGTATTCCGTATGTACCCATGTGCGGTGATTTCTTTTTCCGTAGGATGGATAGATGATGAAATAGGGTTGTTTAGTACTTATAATAACATATCAGTATGTGAGTGATACTTATGTTATTACTTCATATTGAAACAACAAAATAAGAAGAAGTGGAAGAAGAAATAAAGATGAAAGAATCGGTAACGGACATTACCTCTTCTTTGAAGTGCTTCATTGAGACCTCCTTTTAGGGCACTAAAATAGGTCTTTGAAGAAGACCAGAACCTCTAGGATGTCTCTAGGGAAGTGTAGAGAAGGAATTGTCAGGGTTTGGCCGAGCTTGAAGGCTCAAAGTGGTGTGAGGAAGAGAAGGAGGGGGTGCCCTTTTATAAGGGAGGAGAGGGGCACCTTTGGAATAACAAAATATATTATTTTATTATAAAGTCATGTTCGGTTTTAAATAGCTCCAAATTGATTTATTTCTATGCTAAGGTGGAGAGGGGTCGAAATACTATCATCCAATAGAATTTAGACATGTTTAGGTTCCTATTTTAACCTTGTCATTTAGATTTATCATTAAGTTAAATAATTTTACTTTTACCGTGTCTTCTTGTGTTATAACACTATAAGATTAGTAAACTTACTATAACAAGCCAAACGAACCCCAAGTTGTTTATTATTAATATATATAACCTTATCTAAGTCATTTTGCCGAACCTTAGATTTTTAGGAATATAATAACAATTAATAATATAATATTTGTTTTAAAAACTATTTTACGTCAATTTTGAAACTATTTGGTAATTGATTTATGTAAAAAACATAACAGAATGATTAGTTCAAAAAAAGTTAATTAAATAAACACTAACATTTCATATTAACATATAATTTTTTTGAAATTCATAAAAAGTCTAAAATTACATTTATTTGGGTATTTATAACATCAATTATGTCAATATTTAATTAATAAGATATTTACTACATCATCATTGTGTCATAAATAAATTAAATTATTTAAAGTCTAAAAATTACAAATAAAATATCATTATATAGTAAATATTTTTATCTTTCTAATAAATATTTATAGTTGATTTTATCTTATGTATAACACTATATTAAAAATGATTTACTTATTTAACTTTGATTTTAACTATTTTAACCCTTCTTTAAATAAATTAATTATAAATGTCCTGATCAAATCCAAGTGGTCTTAAATGGTAATATTTTATTCCTATGGTTGTTTATGTTCGAATTAAACTTATCCAATAGAATTAGGACATGTGTTAGGGTAATAATAATATCATTTTTACCCTTAATTACCCTATTTACTTTTAACCGTGGTAAAAAAAAGTCAACAGTTACTATTCACCAAAAATTATTTTCATCTCATTGAACCACATTTTAGTACTTGATATTAACCATGTCTCTTGGATTTTCGAAATTCCACTCATAGAAGCGGTAAAATTACATTTTATGAAAAATTTAGTTTTTTTAACTACCACTTAGTGGTTTGACTATTCATCAAAAAATGAACGTTTCCAGAAAAATACAAAAAATTAGGCCTAAACTATATTTGATATTATGAATTAAAAAATGATGTCTATTTTACCAAATTCAAAACATATCAGTTACATTAATTAATTTAAAAATTAATTCCCGTCGTCAAAACAAATTGCGTGTTTTTAAGAGATAATAACTATCAAAAGATTGACACTTGTTTATGATTGGTTTAAATGTGAAATTACATCCAATGACCAACATTGTATTAAATTGTAAAAATATATTATAAATATACTTTAAAACCACTCAAATTAATAATTTATCACTATTAATTATTTTGATTAAAAAAGTTGTTTTTAATTAAAATTTAGTAATTTTCACTATTCATTAGAATATGAAAGTTATCCGAATTGTACCAAAATTTCACCCTAGGATAATTTCGATATTCCAAATCCAAAAATGAATTCCATTTTGAAAAATAAAATTTATAAAATATCAAAAGTGGTTATTACTATTCATAACAGCTAGTTTTAATAATATTTTAATAGCATATCATTGTTTAGTGAAACTCGGTATTGCGTACTACACATGCTATCGAGGAAGGTCACGTTTGCATGTAATGAAAGGAAAGTCAAAGATGCCTGTTGTGAAAGCTCCTTTTGGTGTATCGTACAACACAAGACATTAATGAAATTAAAAAGAATATTTTTCATAAAATCTCGGAGTGTTACACTTCTTGAGACACGTCATCTCTGAGGCGGGAGTTGTGGTGGATTGTGTGAAGATCGAGGCAGTGCTAGCTTGGGATCCACCTAGGAGCATGATAGAGGTGCAGAGTTTCCTTCGTATGGCTGGGTACTATCGTAGATTTTGTACAGACTTCTCCATAGTTGCAGCACTGCTTTCAGCTTTGAGGAAGAAAGGGAAACTCTTCGTGTGGTCAGATAAATGTCAGCAGAGCTTCTAGGAGATGAGACATAGATTGACTAGTGCACCCATATTGAGGCTACCGAAGGAGGGCATAGGGTACGTAGTTTACTGCGATGCATCAGGAACCAGACTCGGGTGTGCCCTGATGCAGTAGCGAGAAGTGATTGCTTACGGTTCATGACATTTGAGGCAGCACGAGCAGAACTACGCTACCCATGACATGGAGTTGGCAGCAATGGTCTTCGCCTTGAAGATGTGGGGGAAATATTTGATGGGCGTGTTCTTTATAGTCTACTCTGACCACCAGAGTGTCAAGTATGTTTTCTCATAGAAGGACCTAAACCTGAGACATCGACGATGGCTCGAGTGCTTCAGGACCATGACATTGAGATAGTCTATGCTCCTGGGAAGGGGATTGTAGTAGCTGATGCTCTCAGCAGGAGGTTGGGCAACAAGCTACTTGGAGAGGCAACAAAGTAGTTATCCGCTTTATGGATATCCATCGTGGATAGAGATGGGGCAACCTTTCTACAGTCGCCACATTCACTCCTCTACTTCTTCATTGGGTAAGAGAGGCACAACGAGGGGACGTTGTCTATGAGACGCGACGTGCACATATATCCTCAGGACAGATACCTGATGGATTCTTTGTAGGAGGAGATCATGTCGTCCATTTCAGAGGACGTACCATGGTACCAACTACATTACAGGAGATGGTGCTAAGAGAGTTTCACACTTCTCCTATAGCGGTACATCCTTGAGTAGCGAAGATATACCAGGACCTCAGATGACATCACTGATGGCCGGGTATGAAGAAGGCTATGGCAGAGTTTGTTTCATGATGCCTCACCTACCAGCAGGTGAAGGTAGAGCACCAGGTTCTAGAAGTTTTCGTACAGCCTCTAGTGGTCCCAGAGTGGATGTGGGATGGGATATCCATGGATTCCGTGACAGGGATTCCATGTACTTCAAGAGGTCACGACTCCATTTGGATGATTTTCGACCGACTCACCATGTTGGACCACTTCTTACCAATCAGAGAGCAGGGCTCAGTGGAGAGCTTGGTACGCCTCTACATTCAGTAGATCGTACGACTTCATGGTGTTCCATCGACTATCGTCTCCGACTGAGATGCTCGCATTACTTCCTCGCATTGGAAGGGGATGCATGAGGCATTTGGGATACAGCTACGCTTGAGAACCATTTTCACCAGCAGATGGATAGTCAGACAGAGAGGACCATCCAGACTCTCGAGGACATGCTCCGAGCATGTGTCCTCGACTTTGGTCGCAGCTGGGAGGATCACTTACCCATGGTGGAGTTTGCGTACAACAACAGCTACCACTCCACCATCGGGATGTAACTATATGAGGCATTGTACGACCGAACTTACAGATCACCTCTGTGCTGGAAAGACCCAGGGGAGTCAGCACTTTTAGGACCAGAGATGGTCCAGGCCATGACGGAGAAGGTATAGATCATCCAAGAGTGGATGAGGACTACACAGAGCCAACAGAAGTCCTATGCTGATAGGAGGCAGAGACCAGTAGAGTTCGTGGATGACGACCACGTTTTCTTACGGGTCTCACCTCGCTGTGGATTACAGAGATTTGGCCTAGGTGGCAAGTTATCTTCGTGCTTCTTCGCACCATTCCATGTTCTCAGTAGGATATGCGAGGTTTCTTATCGCCTGGCTCTTCCACCTCAGTTGCACTGGGTACACGACTTCTTTCACGTATCTCAGCAGAGGAGGTACATGCACGAACCGACACATCTCATTGATCACAGAGAGCAGGACATAGATGACAGAGTGACTTTTGCGGAGGTCCCGGTAGAGATCGAGGATCGATAGAAGCGGGTCCTACGTGGACGGTCGATTCCACTAGTGTGTATCTGGTGGCAACACAGGAACCTCCAGGAGAGCACATGGGAGCGAGAGGCTCAGATGCGTGGACAGTACCCTCATTTGTTTCCCTAGTTTGTGATGCATCTTTACGGGGAACGTATAGCCCTGAGATGTAGTAATGTAATGGCCCATAAATTTGAAGGAAATTATTATAATAATTGTTTTGGGATTTTACGAGTACACAGTTTTTGACGGCACTTGATTCCGAGGCCCGGTGTGCCCGGAATCAATTTCTAAAGTTTAGCTCTGGTACGTTCAGTGAAAGAATGAGCGGGTTTTTTATCTTTTGAACCGGTGCTTGAAATCGAAATCCGAGGGCACCGATGAATCCACATCGTAGGTAATTGATTAAGAATACATTTAGTGGATGTCCGTTTTCTTGAGAGGAGTTGTTAAAAATTTGAAGATTAAATGTGAAGAAAATAAAATTTTGGTACAATTTTATTTTCTACTTCTATGTGGTTTAATCCTATGTGTGGTAGTTGGGGTGGCAGCCACTAAATCCTAACTCCACTTTTTATGATATTTGTGATGTGGGGCCCACATGATCCCCACCTCTTCAAATTCCTTTAACTCCCCTTAAATGTGAGAAACCTTTTCACATTCCTTAACTCCATAACTCCCCTTAAATGTGAGTAACTCTTCTCTCTCAATTTCCCTCATTAATCTTGACAACATAACACCCCATTTAATTTGACACCTCAAGCTCATTTAATTAAATGGTAGAGTTTTTGAATTTTGAGTTTTTGAAAAGGCATGAAAAACATAATAAAATAATGAATAGCCCTTATTTTTTTATTTTGGATAGTTGTGTGAGGATATTGGGTGAGGGGGAGCTCTTGTACCTTGGAAGAAATTCACCTTCTTCTTTGAAGAAATTCCCCTATTTAATGAAGAACACTTTTTCTCCTAGGGAGAGCATCGACTCGGTGACTCAGTTTCTTCCGTCATCTTCTTCCACCCCGACCAAGGAGGAGGCACCGACACAGAAACTTTCCACCGACATCGCCATACAATATTCTCTCCGCGACAAAGGAAGGGAGACGTCGCTTCCTCCTTGGATGTTCTCCGTCGATATATTGGGAGCCTCACCCCGCGACGTCGTTTCCTGCGATGATCATCGTTCGACAACTTGTGTTGAGGTAGGGGTTATTTTATGATCATGATTAATTTACCATTATTCGTTAAATAAATTGGATGCTTGTTATCGACATAACATGAGGAGATCAGACCACACAAACATGGTTGATCCTCCTCCCCTTTAAATTGTCGATCATTGTTGAACTTTCGGCGATGGCGGTACGGTGCCATTGCACCACGCGGGAACAAAAAGGGACTACGACCGGAGCAGGCTGCGGTGGAGTTGCGTGGCACTATCGCGCCGCGCCGGTGAGGAAAAAGGAAGCCACGACCAGGAACGGGCTGCGGTGGAGGGGCGTGGTGCCATCGCACCATGGTGGTCAGACAGAAGCCGTGACCTAAGGTCGCGACAGCTTCTCAATGGGGCTACCAGCTGAGCCGGCCACCGTCGCCACCTAGAGGCGGGACCCCTCAGCTCACACGGATTGCAAAAAGCCGGACTTAATGTCCGGACGTTCTAGAAAATCCGGGGGATGAAACCCCCGACCAGCGTAAGGGGTGCTCCCCCCGCCCTTGCGTCCCGCTCAGCCAGCGCCGAGCCGCCCGCGCTGGGCCGGAACGCCCGTGCCGGGCCGGACTGCCCGCGCCATGCTGGGCCACCAGCGCAGGGCCGGGCCACGCAGGCTGGGGCAGGCCGCACCAGCCGGGCTGAGCTGTGACCAAATGGGTCGGACCCTGGTTGGGTCGATTTGGATCGGGCCGACCTAGGGGGTATCAGGCTGGGTCAGAACGGGGTCAAACCCCTATTTTCGGACAGATTCGTTCAAACGCCCATAAGATGGGCTACAGACCTCTGATTCATGCACCGTCAGTTGGGTAGAAATCCATGGAATGAGACGGTAGTTTTGGTATATTACAATCAAGGTTTCACTGAAATTTGGATATGTCCAGGTTGGCTCAGACACGAAACCAACCAGGCCCTCGGAGCAGAAACACATATAACTCGAGCTCCGGACGTCCGATTGACATGTGGTCAAATTTTTTGGATTTCTCTTGGTGAGAAGATTAATTTGGATTACTCCTCTGGAGGATTGGACACATATGTAGTATGGTTGGGTTGGTTTTAGCTTAAAAACCAACCGGGCCCCTAAGACGAAAAAGACAATAACTCTCAGACCGGGCGTCCGAATGACACGTCGTCTGTCACTTTGAGTTCCTATTGACAAGACAGAACGTTGGGATAAACCAACTATGGACATCGTGTCAGTTTATGTATCGACCCCCTTGGCTCGTGGAGAGGACCCTCCCGGAATCAAGCATGCTGTGTGCAGGATCCTTGGAGCTGGCTGCGACTGCGACAACGATGATGACTGTACTTGGATCCTACGTGGATTTGGCAGCGAAGATGATTGTACTTAGATCCTCTGTGGGTTCGGCAGTGATGAAGATCGTACATGGATCCTCTGTGGGTTCGATAGTGGGGACTACTCTTCTTGTATCCTGTGTGGGTCTGGCAGTATTGACCTCTATACTAGTATCCTGTGTGGGTCCTGCAGAGTAGCTGGTCTTGTATCCTTTGTGGGTCCTACAGCTTAGCTGGTCTTGTATCCTATGTGGGTCTGACAGCTGAGATGAATTAGTGGATACATCTGATCATCTCTATCACCTTACGAAGTGTATACCTATGTGAGCTGAGTCTGGACATTCAAACAATATCTTCGACATGATTTACTTGCTATCCTTTTGTGGATTGAGTTGTGCTTTCCTATGTGGAATGGGATGTAATTTCCTGTGTGGACTAGGTTGAACTTGGGCTCGTGAGTTGTAGCAGAACCGGAATTGATGACTTAGGTATGTGTATGGGAATATAACTAAGTATAGTTGGTTGAAACTTCTTTATTTTATCTTTCTTTTTTGATTTATCCTCCGTGGATTCTGGGAGACCTTCGGGAGTCTCGGGGTCCCTACTGAGTATCTTATACTCACCCCTTCACGGGATATGCCCACATTACGTTGTATTGGATACAGACGAAGGAGATTGCTGATCAAGGTGGAGGCTCGTGGAGCTAGACGGTAACTAGAGGTGGATCACTGGATGAGACGTACACTGAGAGGAAGGTTGGAGCCGAGGAGATGAGGAGACTATCTGTACCCACCCTTTAGGTGGGATTTCTAGTGGACGGCTCGATGTAGATGCTTTAATTTTATACTGATGTACTATCTTTTTAGTTGTACTTTACTTTAAGTGGGGTTTTTATTGTGACCTATTTACTTTCCAGTACTTACTTTTGCACTCAGATTACTTAGTGTTTACGTCACTTTGTGTACTCTATGGTGTTTGTTTACTTTATAATTGAAATGCCTTCCCTTTTATTGTGATTTACGGCTTTGGAGCTAGTCGCCAGATCCTGGCCTATGGAATGCAGGTTTGGTGTAGTCACGGTACGGGCCCTGAGTACGGGTCGTGAAAGCGCCTTAAACTCCCAAATCACTTTGGACGCGTAGCCAACAACCGTTGTGCAACCTCTACTTGCGCGGCCCCACTACCACTTGCGCGACTCAACTACTTGTGCGACGAGAGCTTGAAAAATATCTATGTCTTGATCTTTGTTACAAATAATGAGGGTTGGTGCTCTATTTATAGGTAAACTGGACCCCCTGCGCAGTGGTGTGCAAGTATCCTCACGGCGTTCAAGTCTCGGCGCGCAGCTCCAACCGCCCTAGTCTCTCCTGTGTTACTCACTTGCACAACCATACCAATACATGCACGATCTTATTTCCTTTGACATATTTTTAAGTTCGTATCATGAAGAACAATAGGTGCGCAAGTTTTCAAACCTCCTAGGCACCGTCGCTCAAGTCCTTTCATGGTGCGCAAGTCACTTGCGCGACAAACCCAACAATTGCGCAACCCAAATCCCTTTGCGATTTTTTCATGTTCTGATCTTGAAAAAAATATTGTGCGCAAGTTCCTCTTCTTCAAGTACATGACACGCAAGTCACTTTACCAAAATCACTTTTCCCCATTTTTCGATTTTAATGCCAAAAAATTTGGAAAACACTAAGAAATGGTGCCACCTTCAATACAGTAATCTGGTTGACTTGTATGAGCACTTTTCTAGAACTCATTCTGAACATCCTCTGAGGATTGACTAGAAACACAAACCATACTCCAATTCATGATAATATGACCATAGTTGAAACAGAAAAAACTATATAAGGGGACGTAGAAGAAGAAATAAATTTGAGAGAATCGGTAGAAGAGATTACCTCTTCCTTGGTGTGCTTCCTTTAAATTTCATCATAGGGCATCAGAGTTTGTTTTTTGACAAGATAAGAACCCATATAATACTACTAGGTATGTTTATAAGAGAAATGAGTTTTTAGACATGAATGAAGGACAAAAATTGAGTGAAAATGGGAGGGAGGAGGTTCCATCTTATAAGATATGAGAGGGGTACTCTAGGAATGTTCAAAAATATTGATTTATTCCTAAATTATATTTCGATTAAAAATGGTCAAAACTTCATTAATAATATGATAAGATGGTTTTGGTTATAATATTCATCATACAATAATTATTTGAAAATTTTGGATATTTTTTCCTAAGCTTTTTTGTTTAACCCTTAATTTACCATTTTTAATCCTACCATGATATCATTTTATTTATACGTTGTGGGTTATGTAATTATCATATCTTGTCAAATGACCCACAAAAAGATTTTTATAACATATATGGAAATATATTAACCATTTTTACAAATATTATATTTTTATTAATTTAATATCATTTCATAAACTATTTTATGTTTTATGTTAGAAATTGTGTCAATTTTGCACACTTTTCATAGATGACTTTTTTTAAAAATCGAAACAACATGACTCCTTATAAATAAGGAATTCACAAAAAGATAATTTGTAATTATAATCCATTAAATTAATATATGAAATTAAAATAACCAAATTATATTTTTTTAATATTTATTAATTCATTTATTTGTATCCTTTATTAATGAAACAATCACTACATCATTATTATGTCATAATTAAATTTATATACATAATTTCCAAAAAATACAAATAAAATATCATGATGTAGAAAATATTTTTATATTTTTAATTATTATTTATAGTGTAATATATCACGTATGTAACCCCATTTAAAAATTTATTTAGTAAAATATGTATGTTTAGGTTTTATTTTTCTCAAAACGAAATTAAAAGTAATTAAATGACATTTTAACTTACATGTGGCTTCACGGGGTCCCAAATCGACCAAAAGATTCAAATGGTCAGACATGTATCATTTAATAGGGTTAGGACACATGTTAGGGTAATTTAATATTTTTATAATATTATTTTATTAACCTTATTTACCATAGTTACCCTCTAACCATGGAATATAAAATATTTATAGAATTTAATATTCATAATGTCTAAAAATAAAAGTTACCTATTTATAAAATTTCTACTGCATGATTCCAAATATGGAGTCCTTATTTTCATATTCAAAATAATTAATTTTCGGTAATTAATTTATAATTAATTCCAGTTTTCAATTCCAAAGTGCATGTCTTTAAGAAAAAAGAACTACCAAAAGATTGACATGGGTTTACGCCCAATTTAAGAGTGAAATTTCTCCAAATGGACAAAATTTTATTAAATGGTTAAAATATAATCTAATGACACTTTAAAACCAATAAAAAATATAATATAAAAATATTAATAAATTAGATGAAAAGACATATTTGACTTAAAATGATGTTTTTTTACTATTCATTAAAAAATGGACTATAAAACAATAAAAAAAATTACCCAAATTAAATTTGTATGTTACGCTTCTAAATAAGATGTTAATTTTCTCCAATTTAATTTTTAAATGTTTAAAAACTAGATTTAAATTGTGTGCACCATTTAATAGAGGTAAAACTTTATTATTTTAAAAATACTTCTTTTATCCGAAATATTGCTTTTATTTTCTCACACCATGTTCTAGAAAATGTGTAAGATGATTTTAAAATTTATATAAAATCCAAAATTTGGTTTATAATATTCGTAATAGCTAGTTTATATAATATTTTAATAATATATCATTGTTTAGTGAAGATTTTTATAACGTACCACACATGCTATCAAGGAAGGTCGCTCTTGTGTGTAACGCAAGCCATATCAGTGTTGCATGTAGTGAAAGCTTCCATTGGTGTTGAATATAACATAACAAAAAACTTAATTCATATATACATTGAACACAATATATTCTTAATGTTTCCTGAAATGAATTCTATCAACGAAACATGAAATTATGTGCAACACATTCTAAGAATAGTGGTTCGTATACTGAATACTAATAAGATGTTGTGTATAGCACTAACTAAACTTGGTGTAGCATAAGACACAAGACATTGAAAAAATTAAAAATAATCCATCTTATAAATTATCGGGGTGTTACATTCTACACCCCTTAAAATGAATTTGTACCTTGAAATTTGTCGGGGTTATAAATTTTTTTCTACTAGAAGGTTTCTTTAATGGAAACCAACATTATAAAATCGGATAATATTACATAATTTTAAAAAAGTACTATTAGAAATGTAATAGTTTCCCAAATTAAATAATCACTTAGTTTCCACATAAGATAATGTAGGTTGGATTTAAAAACAGGGATATGGAATTGAAATATAACCATCAAGTTCTAATGGATTCTGGTAGAAAATAATGTTTTGAAATGGTTATTTAGTAGAAATCCATAAATTTGTGATGATTTAAGGGACTATTTGATTCATTAGATAATAGGAGACTAGTATAACATTTCTGGATTTCATGATCATTTCCTTAATGTTTAAGAATTATTACATAAGGAGCTATACTTACTTAATTTTAGTGTAATATCAATATAGGTTGTTCCCTAAAAAATTTTCACATCATCTCTTATTTAATGAAATGGAGTTGAGTTTTTCATTCTTGAAGTGTTATCTGATTATGTGATAGAATGATAGGTCATTCCATATATCGTAATAAATAGGTTAGATTATGTTATCAAATAAACATAAGTCCACCAATAGTGAAATAATAAATTATTCCAAAAACATAAAACGGAAAATAACATATACCATCCATAAATGGATAAAATTAAATTCTTTTAAAAAATATAAAACATAGAAAGAAGTGATCTAAATAGACCCCAAATTTATCTCCAATAACTCATAAGGTAGTTCTTTTTTGTCACATTCCAAACATGTGATTACCATAATCATGTATTCTATTCAAAAATAAATTAGCATAAAACCTTATTGACAACATGAATGCTATTAATTTTTAACTCATTCCATATACCAAAATCCCAAATATTTTATATACTCAAACCATGATATCACTTTGTCATTATATATGCCATGATCTCATTAATACATTCAAATATTTCACTATCTCCTTATCCATTCATTATTCACATGTCATGTGCTTTCCTAAAATATTTCAATCACTTTTCAAAGTTATAGGTACCATGTACTTATGTAAAACCACAATGGACCAATAAATATATATTACAATATTCCATATTACAATAAATGAGATTCCATAACACTATTTTGGAATAACATTACATAAACACATAATGATTCCACCACTTCTTTTTCATACTCAACATCCCCAAGAGTGTTCTCATGTGATTTTCCTTTTTCATTGGCCTTAACAGGTTGTTGACGTCGATTATCATCCATAACCCTTGAATTTGGGAATTGATTAGCATAATGCCAAATTTACTTGCTCTTGTAACCCTAAATTTTTTGAGGTTCACTCTTTGGAGATTTTGGTTTATTCCTACTACATCTTTAGTAAAATGCTCGATGGCCTTCTTTCCCACACTTAATTCATTTATCAATCCCCTTAAGACAATTTCATTCTTGTTTCCTTCCACACATTGAGAATAAAAAAAATCTAATTTTATTTTTTCGTTAATTTGTATAGTTTACTTTTAATTATGTCCTCTTTTTTTCATAACCATGACATATAAAAGAAAAGAAAATCTCCATATTTGTAAGAATAATACAAGGAAGGTACATACTAAAAAATAAGTTCTTGAACTCAACCCAATCTTGGGAGTCAATTTTATCTTGTTTACTCATATTATTGGTAATGTTGCATGACATATTCTCTTTACCTTATTATAAATAGGTGCCCAACTTAACCTTTTAACGTTCAGAACAACTGATAATTAAAAATACATTTTCAACAGTACAAATAAATTTCTCTTCAACTAGTGGATCATTTTTTCCACTAAAATAATGTTGATGTTACCTTTAGAATGATTTAATAGAACATTGTTCCCACATTTGGTCATTTAAAATTCTAGCAGGATTTGTTGTCAGAGAAACAAGATTCTTTCTTTGAGATCCCATAACATTTGGTTGTTTACATTTACAATCATTGCATTTCCGGTAGCATACGGCATTAATGTGTATCCTTTGGGTTCTAGTTGTATTTTCAAATTTATCTTATAAAAGTGTCAGAAAACAAGGTTTAGAACTGGTGCACCATTAAAAGATGGTAAAACACCATTTCGAGAAAAATAATACTTTTTTCTGAAAAATTGTTATTAGTTCTCATGCCATGTTCTAGAAAATGTGTAAGATGAATGATAATATTATATAAAATTAAAAATTATGTTAATTATATTCATAACAGATATTTTATATAATATTTTAATAATATATCATTGTTTAGTGAAACCCAGTATTGCGTACAATGCAAGCTATCAAGGAAGGTTTCTCGTGCATGTAATGCAATCCATTTAGTGTTACGTGTAGTGAAATCTTACTTTTTACTTTTGTATAACATAATCCAAAGTTAATTCATTTATATATAGAACAAAATATATACTCAGTGTTTTATTAAATGTATTATATCAAAGGAACCTGAAATTGTGGGCAACACATGCCCATAATAGTGTTGTGTATGATGTAAGCTAATACGGTGTTGCATATAACTCATGAAAATCTTGGTGTAGCGTACAACACAAAACATCGACGAAATTAAAAATAATTTGGCTCATAAATTCTCATAGTATTACACAGTAGTTTGTGGTCACCTTTCTTAACTAGGGACCTACACAATCAACTATTGTGAACACCTATGGAAACCATTAAAGGCTTCAACCAAGCCTCAACCAAGTGGTGTCCCTAGTAGGTTATTCACACAGAATTTCTTAAGGACGTGTAGGCCTACCTTCACCAATAACCCTCATCTCGCATAGGCATACCTATGCAAATAACTCCAATATCACGTAAGAATACCATATGTGACTCCCCCTTGGTTCTACGAGCACCGACAATTTGTGTCTAATTTCATAAGATCTCTTCCAAGACAACAATGTAATTGAATCTCAACATTTGGCTCCCTTGTTTTAGAAGGAACAAATTAGAATGACCATAAAATCCACCAAATGTGAAAAACCATGGAAATTGGAATAGAAAGGTGTCTCTCATTTGGTTATTCATTCTCTCGGTAAGAATATTCTTTCACGTGTCTGACAATATGGGTAGGGTCCTCAGGGTGCATTTTAGTATTCATTCCCTTGGTCATGACAACCCTAATACTGGGGAAATTTCATGGGACTCCCAGAATCATATACTAGGGTTAATACCATGTCCTTCCCTAGACATCTTGAAGACCCAAATCCTCCAATTCTAGGTGGGCAGTGTGAGGATCATGCCTTTCTTTTCCATCTACAGGGAACAAGATCCTCCATCGAAACCCATTTTTGGGCATCCTCCTAGAGTAATAACCTATCCATTCTTACAATTCATCTCCTAATTCATTCCTTCCACATTTTTTAAACTAGTGGGTCAATTATAAGATGGATGAGATCTTAAAATCCACCTCTATTCCTTTTGGATTGGGATACAATAATGGGAGGCAATAGGCACTCGATCCTGATTTAGTTCCCTCTCCCGTTTGGTATTTGATCTCTTCCATCACCGAATAGATTAGATTACGTTTGTAAAAAAATCTATCCCTTCATCTTGTTACAAAGTACTAGATTGACTCACATGGGCTTGAAGGTTAGTGGTACTCATAGTATCCACATGATCCCAACACTAGTGAATCATCTTTATGAATAATCCTTAGAACCAAAACTTTTTTCATCATTACAAATGTATGTTCGTACATAATCATGGGACTCCAATTCAGTAAAATCCCAAACGATTTCAACATTACCATTCCCTTGGAAATCCTCCTTAAGAGTAATTACAAACAAAACAATCCCAATCACTAAGGAATCCTCTTCAAGAATAAGACAAAATCATAACCAACAATCATTAGGGATTCCTCCTTAAGAGTGATCCCCAACCAAATAATAATCACTCCCCAAGGAATTATATTTATGAGTAAGCCCCACCCAAACATCAAACCATGAAGGCATCCTCCATAAGAGTAATATTTAATAAATTCATTTTAATAGGCCATACTCCCATAAGATAAAAACCTGAGGGTATCCATAGGCATGGTTAATCACAAAAATACTACATGGGATTTTATTCCCATACAAATTGGACACATAGGAAGCCTCTCAAATGTTTAAACCGAACACACCAAATAAACCCTATTCTCTTTGGGCCACATTTCCATTAAGATCTTATTAAAATTAATAATCCACCTCCCTTACAACATACCTATGCCTATTCTGAATAAATGCCACACCAATATTTGAATACAAACCTTTCTTCAATAATTCATCACCAGATGATGCAAAACTAAAAATTTGGTCCTTATCACATGACATTAAAAGTTATGATGTTTCTTATTGTGGTACCAATCTATGTGGGTTTTTATTCCCTTCACAATGACTAATTTGAATCCCATTCATGGGTATGATCCCAATAAAAAAAATTTACCCTCTCTCTAGATGAGGATGTAGTCTAAAGTGCCCCACTATTTTAATGAAAACCAGCATCATCATAACAACATCCTAAGAATATATAGTCTATATATAGTAGGATACCATTTATGGAGAACCTCCGATATATACATACATCTCCATTGATGAATAAAATCATATACATATAAGTAATTCATACTTATATACATGAAAGTGATTGATTGTGAACTTAAGGTTGACCCATGTAATATATGGTAATTGATGAAGAATTTGTGATCATATCAAAAATTGATAAGAGTATCTCAATGTAGTCAATATTCCCCACAAAAGGGTGTGATGAGACAAACCTCTCATCCTATTTAGCAACATGAGTTCTCAAATATCATTTTCCAAAATTCCTGACGAGTAAAACATTTGGAATGAAGGTCCCTCATGAATATATAATAGTTGGGCATTTTTTATTCCATGAATAAACCCCATTTTAAACTGGTGGAAATGGATGTGGATATGTGTTTGACGTAATGGCTATTCTACCAACACCACAAGACAACATTCCAATTTCACCAGGAAATCAGGGATGAAGAACTCATGAAACTATAAATTCAATAACCAATATGTTTTCAATTATTGGAATTTTGTACATGTTGTTATAAGAAAATATGGGTTAAATAATTGATGTTATAGAAAAAATACAGACACAACCCATTATAATGGGAAGTATCAAAACCAAAATATCTTTATAATACATCCCCAGATAAATAATGGATTTTAATACATTTCATGGAAATTAAAAAATCCTAAGGGTTAATTTTTCATAAAAAATCCTTGAATAATTTCAAAATAAAAATACATAATATGTTGCGTGATATAAAACATGAATCAATTTATTATATGAAAAATATATAAAATGAATACAAAATAAACTACACGGATCGAGATCCCAATAAATGAAAAAGTGCTCTACATGTCACTATTCTAGGAATTATAAGATAATAACAACTGAGCTCATGGATATATAAAATATTACAATAAAAACTGATGATTTTGGAAAAAAATAAGATAGATCCCACAATATAAGTAGTATATATAGTAACAAATCTATAAAAAACATGTTTCATATACAAGTATGAGTATGAAAACCCCTATAAGTAATCTACCAAAATCATCTTAGACATTATACTTGTAGAAAAACAAGTTAGGTCACATAAGATATGAAACATAAGAAAATAATAAATATAAAAAATATACTTTTATAGAAAAATTCTGAAATTTATACAAAAAATATACTTTTCCTTTTATATATTCATTTCTACCAAAAATAATGACAAAAACATTCTAAAATTTTACACATATGAAAAATTTAAACACATATGAAATTGACAAACCCACAAATAAATCTCATATCATTGAAATCCCACTCAAAAAACCAACTCACAAGATGAACCCCATCCCTTCGGACCCCTGCCACCACTTGTTTATTTAAAATTGCATCATCCATCTATGTTTACAACATATAGACATGTATGAACATAATGAGTCATTGTAAAATACTCTATGAAAATATACCTCCCATTACCAAAAAATGTTCTAACACCCACACATTTCATTAAAAATATCATGAATAACGATTTCATCAAAAACAATTTGGTAGTTACAGACAAAAAAATGTATTCAAATACAATAATTCAATGAGGATAATCCCAGGTTATTGGTACAGAATACTTAAAGTTTTTTTCAATATATTTGATATCATGTTTTTAGTAATATAGATAATAAGTAAAGCATCCTACCTATAATATAATAAATATGATGAATATGTGTCTCATCTTTATAGATTAAAATCTAGAAACAATCCGATAATGATCCATAATAATAACCAAATAATGACATACCATAACTAATAGATCATTCCAAGGAAGACCCATGTTAGGTTTACCCTCATAGGAAGACATTGAGATATCAATTGATAATACAAAATGGAATCATACATTTCATTTCATAAATACAACACACTCTAATTAATTTGGATTGACTTAAAAAAGGAATGAATTCACCGAAATGACATATTAGAATCATCTAGTTCAATGGTCTAGGTCATTAGAGTAATAGTTATTGTTTAAACAATAAATTAGAGTCTTGAAATAAAATTTGGATATAATAAATTAATTCGCATGGTTAGGATACATATTTTAAATAATTACTAACCAACCATGTTAATTGTGACTATATATAAAATTTTAAAATAACATATGTAATGCCTATTTTTTTAAAAAATTGACAACATTTCAAAAATATAGAAACCCATTCCTCATTCAACAAAAATTTGGGAAAGATTCTTAATTTTTTCAAATTTTTCTCTAACTATGAACCATAAAAACACATCAAAAAACATTCACGATAAAACAAAAAACACCAAAATTACTAAAAAAACCATTCTATAATATAACATGTCATTATAAGTCCCTAAAATCCCTAAACCGAGGGTTAAACATTATATCCACGATAGGTATTTCATCCATAAAATGGTTAGATACTAAGGATACTTAATAATAATGTTACTCTACTTGTACAAAATTATTTGGAGAATCATTTATGTAATTAGAATATATGTACTCAAGGTATATATTGACCATCCATGATCATATCATTCCTATCCCATGGTATGAAATAAATCACGATCTAATTATAAATATCATCTCAAGTGAAACATTAGCTCAATATAAGATTAAATGGAATCTGACTCACACTCAAAACCCAAGGACATTAGATAATAAAATGAAAGATATTGAATTATTATTGAAAATATTCATAAAAAGAAATCCCACAAAATACTAATATTCAAGACTCGTTAGGGTGAAATCTATTTAACCTATAGAACACATGATTTTTCATTAACAATAATTAATTATGACAGCAAACCAGCTCTAAAAATCATAAATGGACCAAAGATAATGTATGATGCTCCAAATAGGTCCCTATATAGCATATATAGATAACAAAAAAAATAACCTATCAAGGATATAAATATTTCCCAAAACATACGTTGTGCATTTCAAAATACTTTATTTACTAAGGATCATGAAGGATGTCACATTGATATGTGGTAGTGTCATGTATGTATTAATAACTAATTTCCCAAAGGTAATGCATTCACCACATACCCACTAAGAAATTGGGTTTTAGTTACATATAAGTATAATTAGTACCACTACATGATGACATTATTCTTCTAAACAACTTCAAGAATGAAAATTCCACAATAAATTGTGATGATTAACATGGGACCAAATGACATTATTATTCAAAATAACATTATGTAATACGATTTTGATATCGTTGATTATTTATTGTCACTACATGAAATTAAATAGTAACTTTAATAACATGACTAATGATTGGTGTTCATATTATATTTCCTTCTATACAAGCTATGATATATGAATGTGACATCTACTATTCACTTTCTATCTGTAATATGGATATATAATTTCCTCTAGATCCAAAATAAATGATTTTAATCATATATCATTACCTTGATGGATCCCTACAATTAATATTTAAAATAAACGTCATCAAATTAAAATTATAATATTTAGCTTTCGTTGATTTATTCACTCATTTCATTAATTAGAGTAATCGAATAGAAAATCATGACAGAATCTTAGTCTGTATAACCAAGGTGTTTATCAAGGATTGAATCAATGAATAATCCTGATCAAATATTTTAAAAATACACCACTTATAGAATTTTTATACTAGAAATCAATTTCTGAAATTATCATAAACTATGTGACCATGTCATAAATGAAACAAGTTCGGCCATTCATGGGGAAACATGAACACGAAGTGGGAAATAATATACTAGGTATAAAGGCAATGAGTCCTTGAGATATCTATGAAAATGACCCAAACCTATCTCAATTTATAAACAATAACATGTACATAACTACATCCCAACCCCAATAATAAATATTAACCATCATAATATTTAACCTAATAAAAAACATCTAATAGGGAAACATGACAAAAGTTGTTTTCCAAAGTGGGAGGTGAACCGTGTTACCATATTTTACCAAAAAATACTATATGTCTATTTAGTTTATTTATAAATAAATTATTGGTTAGACACTTATAAATAATAAAAAATTATATGACATGAGTGGCTATGAATTATTTTATTCCCCAAATTACGAATAGGTTACTTCCAAGACTATGATGTTCATTATCGATGGACCAAGTTAATAGTAATTGATCATGGTAAACAATCTAGATCGTAAAATATCGTGCTACCCATGACATGTTTTGATGCTCATTTATGAGACATCATTTTCTCATGGAAAAATGTTTTCTATTCTGTGATGTACCCGTAAAAATGTTCCTGTAATAATTATATTAACTAAATATCATATCTATTATAAAAATAAGACAAGAAAGAAAAAATACACCAAATCAAAATTAATATACATGAGTATATATTTATATATCATATCAAACACATCTGAAACCACTATTTTCATATAAAATATCCAACCACATTGTTCCATGGAAATATAAACTATCATTGATCATTTCATTATGTTATAAGGTTTCCATAATTCAATACAGTATATTAGAACATTCTTTAGAAAATCAAACACAAAACTCCCCAGATTCAAAAATCGCAATAATATTTTCCTTAAATAAAACATCTTTTGAAAGTATAATTTTTTTAACGATTCAATTCCATTAACAAATTTTTCCACGATTTGTAGAATTTAAAAACATTATTTTGAATGGTCATTATTAACCATCATGGAATAGAGGAATGTTTATAATGAAAAATATTCTAATACCATATCATTTAAAAATTTAGAAGAAATTTTTTTTAAAAGTCTATCAATTATAGAATATAATACATCATAATTTGAGAAAAGGGAATTAAAATTTATTTTCAAACATAAAATCCATTCATAAATCCCTATATAATAGAAAAATGTTTTAAAAATATTGTTATTGATAACATTATAAAATTTGAAAACCATTTTAGCATCAAAACATGTTTTATCAAACCATTCCACATAAATAGTGGGAACAAATTATTCAATCACCCATATGAAATATGTGTTGAAAATTTAATAGTCCTGTCATATATATATAAGAAACCATCCTTTAAAATTAAAAATTATTGTAACATTAAACTATAATTAAAATTCATTCATTTCCAGTGATCATTTTTTATTCAGAGTTTTATTGATTTATATAATATCAATTACATAAAAAACATATTTTAAAAATTGGACACTTCTATTTTCTATTCATATATTTGAAAAAAGTAAACATTAAAAAAACATTTTTTTACAAAATATGTAAAAAATATTAATATTATTCCAATTTTTTTACATAATCCTCAAAAAGAATCATTGATAAATTTTTTTAAATTTGCATTGCGTATAAAAAGATCAATAAGGGGGATAAAAAGAATGAAATAATCCATTAGTCAATGAATACATATAAAAATATTTTTTTAAACTAGTAGAAAATATTATTGATAAAAAATGGGGGTAACACAAGTCTAAATTATGGAATTTTGAAGACATCCCGAGCGTTAAAAGGGTTTAATTCAGAAGGGAGATCATCCATTCAATGTAAGTCATGAACAATATCAAGGTTGGAAATCCCCTCAGAGATCATGTTGGCTTCACGGTATGCGTGAGTGGAGTTGAAGTTCATCCCAAAGAGAGAATTCAAATAGTCCATCCTCTGGGCAGTAATAGGCCACACAAGATGAGTGGTACCATTCCAAATGGACTGAATGATTGTAGTAGAGTCGCTCTCAATACAGATGTTTTTTCAGCTGTGTAATCTGGAAAAATAGATGGCATGGATGACTCACATCATCTCAGCTTCAAAAGCAGTGGAGGAACCACAAGATCCATAGAAGCATCCACGAATCTGGTCCAGGTTATTTTTGAAGACAACGCCATTGCCCGTTGGACCCGGGTTTCCTTTGGAGGCTCCATTCACATTGATTTTAATCCATCTCAGCGGGGGGGGGGGGAGCCAAAACACTTCAATTGTAGAGTGGGGGAGAGGGTAAATCCCCTCCACCACAACAGGCCTAAGGATCCCAATGTCTGGGACATAATTGTCGCAGTGAGATTTTTGGATAGAGGACGCTTCATGAATAGCCATGAGGATTCTCATTTTCACTGCATTTATTTTGAATGAATTATTGCAGAAAATTAAATAATTTCTACCATACCAGATAACATGAAGAAGTTCTAAAACCACCGCCATGAATAGGTTTTTGATTTGCTGAGACGAAGACAACTCCATGAATTTCTGAATCTACATGTTGATGGTAACAAAAAGAATCCATCTGCACTCAAAAATGTCATGTATATAATTCCAGAGATCAAATGTTGTATCATAGGATAGAAAGAGATGGTTTAAATCATCTCTATGTTGGTTGCACATACGGAATTTAGAATAATGAGTAATCCCGAATGTTTGTAAGCAGTTATCAGTGGGAATTAATTGATGAACAATCCACCAGTCTAAAGTTAATCTTGAGGGTTTTATTCAGGATTTATTGAATTTATCAAGCCATGAATGATTATTGTCAACATTGTTGAAAAGAAACTTATAATAGAATTTGTATTTAATAATCCCATTGTGCGTAGGTTCCCAAATAAGAAAATTATTATTATTAGAGAAATGATAATCGTTATCCATTTGAGTAATATTCTGAGGGTGATCAAGGTTATGCATATGAATAATTGAGTCAATTGAATCCTGAATATGGAGAGGGGGTTGGTTGATATCTGTTAAAGAGATCAAGGGAACGCCAGTCCAATTATCAAACAAAAAATTTAATTTGGAATCCTTAGTATCAATCCATCTAGAGTTAGACAAAATAGTCATTGAGGTACTCTTGATGGAGGGACAAATGGAGGACTTAAGAAGATAGAGGAAATTGTTTCTAATCTTTTCAAGGAAGCGATCTTTGAAGAAATAAATAGAGGGAGAGGTGTTGTGAATAATTTTCGACGTAATTCTAGCTTGAAGAGCCTCGTTTAACTTAGAGAGAATGTTTATGCCAATCCCCCCTTTCGGAACATGTTTGCAGCAAGAGGTCCAGGGGATAGTCACAAGTTTCCTCTCTATAGGGCTGCCAGTCAAAATTTTTTTTTAATAGAAGTATTAATGAATTTGAAAAGACTTTTTGGCCATTTATATATAATCATTGAAAAAACATTATGAGAAAAAATTGTATAATTAACCAAGAAAATTCTCCCAACCATTGAGAGGGACTTGCCCTTCCAGGAGGAAAGGTGCCTAAGCGTGTAGTCCGCAATGTGAGAGAAATAATCCGCTTTAGGCCTACCTAAAAAAATAAGCACACCAAGGTAAGTGATGGGTAGAGATCCTTCCTTGATTCCCAGGATGTTTGAAATGGAATTTTTTCGACCTAGAGGAATGTATTTACTAAAAATGATAGAAGATTTGTTCCAGCTAATGTGTTGACCAGAGACTTCCTGGTAGTGAATAAGGATATCTTTATGTTTGAGAATGTTACTCATGTCTCCCAGGGTAAAGAGAATAATGCCATCAACATAAAGAATATGCGAGGGAACATGTAAATTCTTGGAGGCAGAGATAGGTTTAATGGTTCCTTTATTGATCTCCTGGAAGATCAATCTACTCAGGTAGTCTTCTGCAATGGAGAAGTGAGTAGCAGAGAGAGGTTCACCCTGTCCCACTCCATTGGTGTAGTTGAAATAGCCTATAGGAGATCCATTGAAGAGAATGGAGATTTAGGCAGAGTTGAATAACGATTTGATCTGAGTAATGAAAGTTTCATTGATGCTGAATTGTGAAAGAAATTTATACATAATGTTCCAATCAATGGTATCAAAGGCCTTCGCAATATCATGTTTTATAGAAACGCCTCCACCTCAACTATTTTTATTTAAAATATTGGTGGAGTCAGGGGCCAGACAGATACAATCTTGAATAGACCTACCTTTTATGAAACCAAATTGGTTCCAAAAGACAATCTTGCAACAAATGGAGGTCATTCTGTTGGAAATTAAATTTGTGATGATTTTGAATAAAGAGTTGATAAGGAAAATGGGTCTGATGTTCTGGATCACATCAGCATTATCCATTTTGGGAATGAGAACAAGGAATTGGGAGGTAAGACCATGAGGAAGAATCCCTTTGGATAAGAAGACTTTAACCAGATGAAAAAAATCGTCTTGAAGAATATCCCAATGCTTTTGGAAGAATCCATTATTAAAACCATCCAGGCCAGGAGCACTGTTAGAATTAAGGCTGAAAATAGTGTCTCTAATTTCGTGATCAAAAGGGATATTGTTCAGAAGAGTGTTATCTTCCATAAAGACAAGAGAAATAATGATGTCAGGTTTATAGTCTTTATCAATATTATCCCCATTGAAAATATTTTCAAAATAAGATACTAAGTGATTGGAAATTCCTTCATCATTTTCAATAATTTGGTCCCCATTCTAAGAAAAGATAAAGGTCTATAGGCTTTCCAAACCCTATGGAGAGCATTATAGAATTTAGTATTCCTATCACCATCATTAAGCCATTTGGATTTGACGATTTGTTTTTTAAGATTATCCTTAAGGTTGTGTAAGGAAATAATCTTAGAGGATACGTATAAAAAGATTCCATTTTCAAAATAATCATTATTATTTAAGTAATAATTTCATTACCTAATAAAACACCACCTATACGTAGATATGTTCATCAAATATTTCTTTGAAAACATATAGTCAAAATTAAACTCATACATGATTTTTTCTAATCATGAAATCTCATACATATTTTTTTAATAGGTTGTACATTTAACCCTTAAAATGTATTATTAAAATTATTGTAAACATATGATCAATGTCATATCATGATAACACATAGTTTTTTCATAAAAAATAAAAAAAAAATTATGTTACAAGGGATATAATTTTCCATATCACTTTTAAAATTTCCCATAAAATTTGAATCAAAAACAGGTAAATTCCATACCAAATTCATTAGAGGGATATTATAGACCCATATACCCTTGGGAAATAAAATAACAACCATTCATTGGATAATAACAGAATGATCTGTCAATATAAAAAAATAAAAATAATCAAAATAATATCTTAAAACATGGATGCTTTCATTTTTATCATTATAGTAATTAAAATATTATTTCCACCCCAAAGAAAAAAAAAATTAATATTAAAATATCCTTTAAATCCTAAAAACCATTTGAAAATTACTATAAAATATGTAAGGATGGTTTATTAATTATGAAAAAATGTAATTGATGTTAAATATAAAAAATTGGTTATGGAGGAAGGAAAAATAATTGTCTCTACGTACATGAAAACAAACATTCTTTTTGACTTTTTTAAAGAATGTCAGAACATTATGTAAAAAGATAACTATTAAAAAGCATAAAAATAAAGTAAAAAGAGACATAAAATGTCCATTAAAATTATATTATTTTCATATTCAATCATCGAAAAAATAATTTTAAAATATATATACTTGGAAGATATAGTGTTTAATGAAAAAATAAAAGAGGATATTTAAAAGAAAGTCCCTTTCTACAAGCATGAATCATAATGTGTGTTCATTATTATCCTTAATAATAAACTTATGTCATTGATTTACATTATAGGGACATCTTTTAAAATTATTATTCATTTTATTTCACTTATTTACTTGTTATATAGAGTAACATTATCATTGAAGTTCACATTGGATGATTTGGAGATATTCATATCACATGTCCAAAATGACTTATTTTGGTTAAAAATTGAGAAAGAGATTATTAGTACATCATATCTATAACAGTAACCATGATATAGTAATAATTTAATTCATTAATAGTACATTTAAAACCAACCGTTAAATATGGTTATATAATATAATCTATGTTAAAATCATAGAGATGGTATGTCATACTAATATATGAGTAACGATTCAATTTTCCAACGATCATTATTGAAACACGGTAGAACTGTTTTTCATTAAGAATGAAAATATATAATAAATACCATATTATTTCTTGAAATATAATTATATGTACCATAGTGAGATGTGGTGATGAAAAATAATTAACATTGCTTCGTGGAGGTGGTTTTCCACACGTTTGTAAGAACCACAGTATCAATTTTGAGTGAATGGAAAAGAATGAAATTAAATGATAAATTATATATAAAAAATTTAAAATATGTAATGAACCTCATATATAAACAACAAATAAATCTTTATAAATATTCTTGATGGGTGGTGATGGATAAAAAATTATTTCATTTCGCAATCTCGTTGCATGCCATACACATGGACGAAGGAATCCATTCCCATTTGGTGGAGGGTTGAGACAAATATTGGATATGAAATTAAAGAAATTATAAAAAATTATATGAGATATAATTTAATTATTATATGATCATTCTTAAAATTATTTAAATGGGATGGAAGAATAATAAAACAGGAACACTTGGTTAAGAATAACACATCTTCTTTAGACAACCTCCATTATATTACTCAATAATACAACAAATAGTTGTACTCATCCAAAATTAATATATCATGTATGTGTAGAGGTATATATGTAAGGGATTTAAATAGGTTTTTTCCAATACAAGTGTCTTTTTATACATTAAGAGATGATATGTAGAGGTTCTTGTTAATAAGAGAGGGGTGGAGAACTCTTCAAATTTCATAACATATTAAATTTATATATATTAGTTATGATGTAAAAATGAATCCAAATTGATAATATTATTATATATTATTAGGATAATATTTAAATATCTTATCCACTAATATTTGGCTGATTTTGGATCACAAATTTACACATATCATTGTGTTTGAACCACTTATTAACCTTTTTTTGCAATTACAGTTATACCAATACTTTTCAATATTAGAGCCATAATATATTTAATATTAAAGAAATAAAATTACATAAATGGACCATTTTTACATGTTAGAAATTATTCTAATCATCTGAGTTAATTTTTTATTTATAATTAGTTTTAAATCATTTATAAAAATATTATTTATTATAAAATATCATTAACTTAAATCTTGAGACTATTTGATTAAAAAAAAATTTAAAACTAAAATACATCAATGTAATTCAAATAAAATGAATTATGAACTCTAAAATATTCCATTTGTTTCTCAAAAGGTCAGGAAACACAAGGATTCTATCAGATAATATTTTTTTTTAAGTTTTTTAAAATGATTTATTTTAATATTCTATTAATTCAACAATTACTATATTAGCTTTACATAATATTGAATGCTAATGGTTTCTTTACTAACTATTAGAATCATAATACAATTATTATGAAAAATCAGTTACGTTTATATTTACTATTTATAACAAAACATATCCACTGTTTATCTTTATGTTAAAAATTCTATAGTTATTAAAGGGATTAGGGTGATATTTTAGGATTCATATTCTATTAAATATTAAAAAGGTCAAAATCAATGAAAATGGAACCAAGATTCCATAATTTAAATATATGTATTGAAATGAAGAAAATATAAATTTGGTTAAATGATTCTATTATTGCAATTTTAAGTATTTTTCAAATTATTTTTAACACTTAATTACATGATTTAGCCTTATCATGGTACAAAATTTAGTATAATTTTTATTCATAATGTCCTAAAATAAAAACAAAATTTTTAGGAAATTTAGACCCACTGATTTCAAATATGGAATTAATTTTTAAATATTAAAAACACATTATTGGAAAAATTTAGTTTAATATGAATCTTAAAGTTTTTTATGCAAAAAGTTTTTAAGACAAATGCACATTTTATGTACAAAATGATTGTATAGTAAATAAAATTATAAAATTCATTTAAAACCCATATTCAGAATTTCATAAGTAGATATGAAGTAGTTAAATTTTAATACTACTAAAAATATAATATTTGTTTGAAAATAATAAAATAGAAATCACAATATTTAGTAAAATAATTATTTTTTACTATTAATTGACAAAATACAGAAAATTACCAATGATTAATCAGAAGAAAAAATTTTCATTATAAAACAAAAAACGAATATATATTTTTAAAATTAATAATATTTAATTTGAATATAATTATTTTAAATAATACAATATAATACATGAAAATCATTTTGGTTAGATATAAAGTACTTTTATTTAAACTGGAAATTTACAATATATTGTTAAAATTAATATAACTTAAAATTATTAATAAGTCTTGAAAATTATTTATTGAATCATTAGTTTTTTTTAACATTCTTACTGCTCTGGAAATAATGTCCTTAAATTTTTGTTCGCTAATTAAAAATTTTTGGTTACCTTTCCCTCATTTCATTTTCAGATTCCCATGATGATTCTTCAACCATGTGGTTATTCAATAAAACCATAATATTATTAATTACATAGTTTCATGAAAGATTCTCTCTATGATAAATAATATAAATATATTTATCTTCATAATAAAGATTCTCTTCGAAATGAAATTCTTCAAAGGTTAAAGCTAGGAATGTACCAGCAACATATTTTCTTAACATCGAAACATGAAATAAATTTTTTACATGAAATAAAATCAAAGAATAATTCATTTTATAGTTCATTTATCTAATTTTATCTAGGATTTCATATTCTGCAATTTAATATAGACGTTTCATCCCATTATTATTAAAAATCATAACACTTTTACATTGATATATTTTAAAAAATACATGATCACCTACCTAAAAAAAGATATTTCCTCTATTTATGTGCATATGATATTTATATCATCTATTCCACATAGACACAAACACACACACAGATAGAGATATATATATAAATCTTCTACATATTCTCAAGAATTTTAAGATCCTAATCAGGTCTCATAAACATTATTTATCCATCTTTATCTCAAAATATTGGTGTATGACACCCTATTTTATTTAATGGATTGATAGGTTTTGATTTTATACTATAATAGATACTACTAATAGAAGAAATCCTAAACCTTGAATTTTGAAGTTCACAACTTCCCTGGTAATCCATCGAACTAACATGAAACATTTCTTCCAATGTCTGAATTGTTCACTGTGACTATCCATCAGATTAAGGGTTAAAGGGTGTACTAAAATTTAATATAATACCCAACAACTTCTAAATCCCATTCCAAAATGTTAAAGTGATCTTGAGTTCCTAGTTAGATATAATTGAGAGATGAACTACATATAACCTATATATAGAAATTAGATAAATTCATGAAATATGATCTAATGTCATAGTATATTGAATATGAAGTAAATGTATGAATTTATTCCATTAATAAGTAATAAAAAATAAAATTATAACAACAAAAAATATTTTCTAAATAAACCATTAAATCCATTGATATATTTATCTATTTTTACTCCATCACTAGAAAGGGGTGTATAATCCTTTTCAAAAATTATCTAGCTTCTTTAACCTATTGACATGTCAAACATTTCATTATAATGTCAATAATATATATTTTCATTAAATTACACTAGTAATAATCCCAATGGTCTCTATAAATCATAGTGATTCATAAATGAATGAAAAACTAAGAGAAATGAGCTCCACTGAATAATTATCCCTTCAACTAGTAGTAATAAAACACATATAATATCATTATAATTATGACAATACATTCGATTTTAGAATTAATTTTACGGAACATGCCCTTAATTATAAATTGATCCATTTACTACGAATCACGGTCTTCTGTATGAGATTCCATAATTTGTTTGATAGAGATAATTGTACTGATAGTTTAAACTAAATATGGGAGGTTCCTATAAGCACAATTTCAATACCAAAATCCATTAAATTATTAACTGAATGGTCATGTTTTAAACATAACATTGTTAATGATGCATTCTATTTTCATATCAAGTAATCAATTAATTTATTTCCATTTCCAGGATTGTAATGTATCATGAAATATGTATCTTTGATCAGTTAATTCTATCTACCCTTCCTCATGTTCCCTCTTTATAGGTGAATATAAACTTCAAAACATTATAATTAGTATATATTTCAAACATTACCCCATAAAAATGATACTTTTAAATTTTAAATAAAAACCCACAGAAGATAATTGTAGATCATGTGTAGGATAATTTAACTCATTAGGTTTTAGGTGATTTGAACCATTATAATTTACACGATCATTCATTATCAAAATATAACCAAGTACATTAGATGAAGCATTTCTCTAGATGACAAATTAACAAATTTTTTAATAAAATTTCCAATATATAGAATTAAACAATAAATATTTATTTATTAAAAACATGAATCGAATTCTTTCATCATGTAAAATTTGTCTCATTTTCATGTTAACCTAGTTAATAGGATATAAACCCAAGAAAAAAGTTGAATAATCCATTAGTATTATCCTTCTAGACAATAAATAGAACCAATTTTTTTAAAAATTATTATTTTTGCCCAATGTTCAAAAACATTTGTTCTAAAAGGATTATCAATTTTTTGATATTTAGAGACAACATCTCCTAAGAAATAAATTTTCCAGAAAAAAATTCACACTTACACAAATTTAAAAATATTTTATTATCAATTAAATTTTTCCAAAAAACAAATCATAGGTTTCTTTCATGATCCACATGAATTATATAATAAAACAATACATATTTATTATACACAATCAAAATATTATCAAACTAGTCTTGCAAGACACTATTCCCAAGACCTATTAATATAGTTATTGTAGAAGAAAAAAATTGAAAAACTACAACCACATAATTCAAATGATTACTCCGAAAAACAATCTTTAAAATATCTGCCTCCTTCACCTTAAATTGATGGTACCCTGACCTAAGATGAATCCTCTAAAAATATTTCGGTACCTAGAGATGATTAAATAAATCATTAATAACAAAAAATTATAAATATTCCTAACATTGATGTCATTAAATTTTATATAATATGTTAAAAGTCTCATTAAACAATATTTCATTATAATAAACAAAATAATGTAACCCAATAGAGATGTGTTAGGATGAATGAATACTTTATCCAAAAACAATTTAAATTAAATTATCAATTTCCAACATTGTACTTGAGATATTACATAAGGGGATTTTAAAATAGGCTTATCATTAGGATCTAAAAAATAGTAAACTCGACCTCCTGATTTAGAATAACACCTGGAAAATTCATTGGAAATACTCAAAAATATTCATTTAATCTATGTAGATAACTAATTTTATGAGTTTATTTATTTTAAGAAACATGATATATGTAACTTTCACTTTCATATCTAATAAATTTCTCTGCTACTTGATTAGTTATTAATGTTTTGAAACCATTTAATATACCATTATTATATTTTAAATCAATCTTAGCATGAGAAAATTGAATCCAATTCACATAAAAATTGATATAATACTCTTCCATCTCGTGTTCATGAACATTTGTAGGAAAGGATATCTTAATTATTACAATATGTAGACAACTATAAATCGTGGATAATTTAATATTTCATTCCATTATTTAGATCAAAATTTATATAATTTTTTGAGGTAATGTTCCCTTTTCATATATATATATATCTCATAACTGAAATAATGTAGTGTTTTCCTTAGAAAATTGAATTGTAATAATTTTAATGGTTAACATACATGTTGACAGTAAATTTGATGGCCTAATATAAACAGAAATAGTATAAAAATATATTTTCCCACCATATTTGTTTTGATCATGATGATATCCTCTATTGTTTACAATATTTGGGAATACATTAACATAATTCCCCATTTGATTGAAATTTAATAATTTTACTATTACATAGCTATTTATTACCCAATTATTTGATTATTATGGACTGTTTTGTTTGAATACTTATTCCCTGTTACCAAATATAATATACAAGTAAAACTTCGCAGAAATGATAAAACATTCCATTACATTTCATTTACAACACATCTATCATGTATTTGTCTTAAATTAAAACCATTTAATTTTTTCTACTCTTCTGCTTAAAAATATGACAATTTATTACATTTTTTGTCATGAGACTCATAAAGGTAAAAATATCCATATTAGTTTTTTCATCACAAATGTAAAAAATTGTCATCATTTTTAATTTATCATGGACTGTGTCTATTTGTAAACATATTTTCAATCCAAAATAATACATATTAATTTTATTATCAATGTCTTGAATAAAATCTTGTATGTTCCTAGGTAGTCTTGTAAAATTTTCTTTATGCAGAACTATAGAATATTAATATTATTTCATAAATTAGAAAAATTATTTCTACAACCTATGTTGAATATCATTAAAAAATTATTTATAAGGGAAATAATACTTAAATGGGTCTGAGTATATGGAATAAAGATATTATTTCAATCTAATATTTATAACCAAAGACTGCCATAGAAAAGATTCACATTATAATGAATAAAAAGAAATGCTTTCCTTTTTATTTTTTATCAAAAAATGAAATTAAATATATTATCCATGGTACAAAACCATCTCTAAACCACCACTAGATCAGTGGTTAAACTAATAGCTAGAGGATATTGTCCCATAAAATGATATAATTTCAGCATGCTAATCTATCGTATATTTTTATGTTTTTTTATCACAGATACTGAATCTATTTCTTCCTGAATGATGTTTTCCATATTCATATCAAACTACCCAATTCAAATTACAACCATTTCCCGATATTGATTTTGAAGGATACTTTCGTCTCAATGTCTTCCTACTATTGTCTATAAGTTTCCTCTATGAACGTATATAAAAAATAAACATATTTTAGATTATGAAACTTGGTAATATTCAAAATCTATATCATTTTAACTTATCAATAATGTATAATTTTTCAATGCAATTATATTAACAAAATATTTAACATTATTGTTATCTAATCATTTTCTCTGATATCGATTATAACAACTCATCATTGGACATTACATATACTTGTTATTATAAAATATAATTATCGTAATCTCCAAAAACACTTTTCTGTTTTAAATTTTCAATAATTTTTTCATAACTATAACTTTAAATACATATATATTACAATGTGTAAATTTCAATTTAGAACACATTTTTCAACAAAAAAACATTTAAAAATATTTTTTATCTCTTCATGAAACATCATCAAAATTATCATCGTGACCTCATCCTTGTATATATTAATCCATAATGAAATATGAATATAATACTAAAATGTGGTATGAGGAAAAATATTTCTGTATGGGATATAAAATAATATAAGAAAATTTTTAGTATGTGAACACTTATAAAATTAACCATTTGAAAAATAATTTCTGTGTTGAAAATAAAAAATTCCTTATCAAATAAAAAAAATTCCAAAATAATTGCATAAAATATTTCATAATAATAAATGAAGGAAATTACAAATCACATCCATGCTTATTTGAAAACAAAAAAACTAAAAACATTGTTCTCAAGGAGATGTACTTTAAACCATTTAAAACATACATATACATTAGTTTAAAAATATGATCAAATTATTAACATGAGAAATCATAAAATTTCAAAAACAAACCTTAGAAATAATAGTTAAAACAGTACGTAACTAGGGAATCATTTTCCATAACACACTTACAATCTCTCTTACCAATAAAATAACAATATATTTAACTCCCATACCAAATGAAATATAGCTTTATCAAAGACCCACCCTTCCTTGTTTAATAATATAATCACACATCCTTAGTTAATAATTGAACCCATAATCATCATAGAAAATTTACATTATTAATATTAAAATAAAAAAAAATTGAATCTTTAATTTTCATTATTACCCACATGTAAATATTCTTTTCACCCATAAGAAAACATTTCTGGATATTGAAATATCCATTATATTCAAAAACTCATTGGAGGGAAAATACAATATATAGAAGGATGTTTTTTAATTGGTGAATTCAATGAATCCTATAATGTAAGTTAAATATAAAATAATAGTTATGAAAATATGAATTTTTTTTACATTATATATGTTAAAATAAAACATTCCATTTGTCTATTATAAACAAATTCAAAACCATTAATTAAAAATATTCATTTTGAAAACCATACAAAGAATGAAAAAAGAATCATTAAACATCCACTATAAATAATCAATGTAAATTTTAAAAAATCTATAAAGTATATTTTTTTTCAAAATTAGGGCATGTATTAAAATATTTTATGGGAAACATTAATATAGGATTTTTAAATTAATGTACCTTAACAAGAGCCTGACTCATCATGTGTGTTCATTATTTTAAATAATAATAAACATTTATTAATTATCTACATTCTTTAGAAAAGTTTTTACATTTATTATTCCTTTTAGTTCACATATTTCCATGTTATATATAAATAATTCATTATTTTTGTTCAATGAATATTTTTTGGTGATATTTAGCTCATATGTCCAAATTGAATTATGTAGGTGAACTATAGTCAAAGATGTTATAATTCCATAATCATTATAATAATATTAATATATAACTATTTATCATTTTTATATAATAATAATAGTAAATAAAACCCATGGATTATGGTTATGAAAAATAAATAATGTTATAATACTAGAGATGTTGGGTCTTACAAACGCATGGGTAATGTTTCCATTTTACAACTATCCATATGGTATTAAGGTATGTAATATGTTATCATCTCACATTTATAATAATATCATATATACAATATTTGTTCTTTAAATATAATTATATGAATCATCCATGTGATTTTTTGATAAAAAATGTATCACATGACTTTGTGGAATTGGTAGTTCTCATGGATGAAAAATCTACATTATCAGTTTTTAGTGAAGTAAATAATAATAAATTAAATGATAAATTTTAATTTTATATTAATAAATATTTCATTAATATCATATATATATATATATATTAACTAATTCATTATAAATAGTTATGAGAGGAGGTGATTGAAAATGAATTACATCGATTTGTGAGGCGCTAGTCCACTATAAAAAGAAAATAGAAGATTTCATTCCAATTTGAGGAATGTTAAAGAGGGTTATAGGTTATCTAATTTAAAAAGTTGAAAACTTGGTATATTGGAGATAAATATTTTCTTATATAATCATGTTTAATGAATATTTTAAGGATGTGGAATATTAAATAATATAAAAAACCTGGTTAATAACTATATCTATTTTTTGAACTATAACCTTTTCATTACACCTTAAGACCATAAAGGTCTGTAATCTATCCTAATTAAGGTTTCTTGTATGTAGATATGAATTTATTTAATGTATTTTGATTGGTATTATCTAATACAATTGTCTGGTGAAGAGTGAATAAATGATAATAATAGGTGCCAGTTTATAATACATGAGAGGGGAACTCTTGAAAATTTCATAAAAACATTGAATTCATAAATGTAATTTTTCATATCAAATTTGATACTGATAGAAAATATTTTAATATTAAATTATTATGAGCATAAATAACTTCATCCAATAAATTGTTTTATACTATGGATCAAATATTTAAACATTTCATTTTATTTAACCCATTATTAACCCTTTTTTATTATAGTCATGTGAATTATTTTACTCTTGAGTTGATAATTAAGTTATTGAAAATTAAAAAATATCATATAAATATAACAAGGTTGATTTTTTAAACATTTTCCTAATCTATTTTATAAATATTTAATTTTTAAAAAAAAATTAAAACATTTAATGGTATATTATATATTATATAACATCATTAATTTAAATTTTTGATCTAGTAATTTAATTTTACATTTAAAACAATAAGTAAATAATGAAATTGGAAAAAAATACAATAAAACCACTATAATATTTCAACATTTAAGTTAAAATATAATGGAACCCAATTATTCATTCTAATATTTTTATTTTATTACATTTACATTAAATTTTATTTTAAATTTATATTAATAGAATAATAACATCATATGTTTTTCATATATTATTATGATAATTAATATTTAATAAAAATAATAATAATTTTACATGATAAATAAAATACATTTGTATAAAAAATTGCTATATAAAACTAAACATATCCTACATTTAACGTCCTGTAATCAATATTATAGTTATCTAATGTATGATGGTGATATATTGGGATTAATAATCACTTAAATACTATAAATGTTCAAAATCAAATAAATATTTCACCAAAAAGTTATAGGTTTGAGCCCTAGATGGGAATTTAGGAAAACCACCCAGCCAATATGATATGTTCATATGTTGGGTTCCTTTTAGTTCTTATTAGATTCTTTACAACCCTTAACAATAATAAATACCATTACCATGGAAACATAATTTACAAAAATTATAATTCCTGAGGTCAACAAAAAAACTGACTATTTTAACAAAATTGGACCCAGTAATTATAAATATGGAATCTATTTTTCGTGATTCAAATCACATAATTGGTTTAAATTTATTTAAAATTAATGTTAAAAAATATGATTAAACTAAACTTCTCAAAAGAATAACATTTTTATTTTTTTTAATGAAATGTATAAAATTGTTTTATAAATCATAAAATTATTATTAAAATAAATATGAAATAATTAAATATTAATAATATTATAAAATATAATTTAAAAAAAATACTCAAAATTAAAAAAAAATTAATTTAAAAAGTATGTTTTTTCTCTACTCATTGAAAAATATTTTTTTTTTCAGAAAATTACAGAAAAATAATCCTATGTTAATTGTGATATGAAGAATAAAAAAATTAAGGTCAAATTGTCAAATTATGATTCTATAATCTCACATCTTTATTATAAATAAACCCAAATAATATATAAAAATTCAATTCGGTTGAAATGTAATATTTATTATGGTTGACAGAAAAATTACAAAATATTTATATAATAAATATAAAAGGTAAATATTAAAAGGATTTCAGGCCACTTGGACTTGGGCCTTCGGGCTATGTACTGGGTCTCTCTATACCCAGTCTAAAGAGGTCTTTGCTTTAAATAATAAAATGAGGTTTTGGCCCCAACCTTCTATAAAAAATTAAATATTAAGAGGATAAAAATATAACTTATTATTTTTTTACCTGGTTTTTAATTGATACATGAAACTTCTATTAAATTTCTTATTAAATTGTTATCATTCTACCAGTTTTATTGAATAATACATTATATAATGTTCCATAAATCCAAACCATGTGAAATTATTTTATTAATTAAATCAACACCATGTTATTTATAATTTTCTATCATGTTTAATACCAATTTGTTCCATGGTTAAGTCTTTTTAAAACAACATGTAAGAAATAATTTATTGTAAATTAATGAGGGAATTAAACAACTAGGAATAAATCAATCCAAGAGTTGAAATGACTCAATAAATAATGCACTATTTATTATATGGTTTAAAAAACAATTAAAACATTATAATAAGAAATAATTTTGAATATTTCCCAGTATTAACAGGTATACAATTTATTATACAAAAACTTATTATCATATTACACACATGATGAGTATTAATAACTACTTGTTGTCTTCACCAGATTTTCATTTTTAAAAAACTATATTTTTATAAATAATTCTTCTCTCATAATTTAACAATTAATGTTCTAGTATAAAAAAAATAAAATTAGTCATTTTATTTAATATAAAAAAATTCATCTTAATATTCCATTATATACACTAAATATCCTTCAATAATTTAGATCCTCACTATGTTTAATAATGATTTTTTCTTTTTTGGGATATATTTGGAAATTAACTATATAAGAAAAACATTCAAATAGAAAAATGATTTTTTTGTATGCATAGTTATTCTGAGAATATTTTTATTTCAATTATCCAATTCACTTATTGATAAAGGTGTAACATTTAATATTAAAAAATTTGTCCTGATCAAAGAGAAATATGGATTTATGATGAAGGCATGAATAATATATAATTTGTAAAAAAGTAAAATAGTTACGATGATAAACAATAATCTAAAATTAATTATATAAAAGGAATTTATTATATCATGAAGTTCAATATAGAAATATAATAATTTTTTTAAATAAATATAGAAAATCATAATCTTTTCTTACTATAATTACAACATAAATGATTTTATTTTGAAAAAACTGCATTTTCTTATAGAGAATTAAAATAAATCCTTTTATAATGTGATGGTTATCAACTTGGATGACATGAGATCTATTGGGATTAGGTTTTTTGATTTTAAATAGTTTCAAAAAACAACAAAATTGTCACATAATAATGATTAGATTAGGATGGATAAGGACAATAAATTTAATGAAACGTTTATTCAATATAAATAATTTAATGAAATATATGTGATCGTATTATTAAACTCATGGATGATTATTTTATTAAGTAATTCAATGTAAAAATCATATACAATATAGAAAATTTAAAATGTGAAGTTCAATAGATATGTGAAGATAATGGGAGAAGATGAAGAACCATTCTCAATGAATTATCAGAGGTTTATTCTAAATATTTATGGAGATAAAGTTGATATGTAAAACAATAAATGTATTATATATTTAAAGTCTTATTTTATAGTATGATGCCTATAAATCAATCCATGTTCAGAAGAATCCCGTGACTTTTAATTATTCCTTGTTTATTTTAATTTTAAGTAACATAATTTCAACCACAAAGATCGTTCATGACATTTTTTATCTTTGTAAAAGAATGAAAATTTGATAGAATGTAATGGAAATTACCTCACCCTAGAATATATTTTAACAAAAGGGGGAGTTATACTAAAATTATATAATTTATTTGAGCATAATGAGTTATCTCATATTTAATAACCATCCTTAGTATATATGGATTTCAAATAAGATACTGTAACTTCTTGCCACTTCTTCGTTGGCATGAGAAGGTGGTGTGATGCAACTTGGCCTTATAAGACATTCCCAAGGAGACAGTGTATAGAAATGTATGATGAGGGCATCAATAAAAATTTGGGAATGATTTACCCTTTTTCGAAACAACCAACCAAACAATCCTTAACAAACCAAAAATACATGATGGATGTCAACAATGTTTTATAAATAAATAATACCAAGTGATCAATAGATACAAACCATAATTTCTATGATTAGTGTACCAAGAATAAGAGTACAAAAAAAGACCCAAAAACTCATGACACAACCCCACTGCTCCATGCCCAGCACCATGCTAAAATATCCACAAAACCATCCATGCATCACGATGAACCGATAACAAAATTAGATGCATTACCTTTACCTGTGTCCAAGAAAATTACATCTTCAAAAGATCAAAAGTTCCAATAAAAGGGATGAGTAAAAATACTCAATAGGTTTTCCACAAACTACTTCCCATAGACACACCACTAGGATATAACCATAGGATAATTATATAAAATAGTAAAATAAATAGAAAAATAATGAAAACATTTTCAAAAAGAAAAACACATCCTTACTAAGATTCCTTCCACCCAACTAACCAGAATAAAAAATAAATCCATCAACAATTCCATAAACAATTTTTACCAATTAATATTAGCACAAAACGTTTTACCTTCCAATGATACATCCATCAATGTATAACCATAGATGTTAACACTAACAAAGTGGTAAACTATCATGGTATAAATTCTTGTCCAAGTCGTCACACTACTTACCAAATATAGTGTTATATCCGAAGAAGTTATTGAAGATGGTGTCTCCACCTTCCATTATCTATCACATTTTTATAGTGGTACTCTCCACCCAGTTCTTACCATCCAAGAATCACATCAAATTTCCAAGACAATAAATTAGCATATATAAAACTACGACCACAACCTTATTCAAACAAATTTTTAAAAAAAACACAACACCTTAGAACATCATCCATGACACTATATGTTTTAATAAATAATCCCCCATTTCAATGAAACCATTTCCAACAAAAAAATTAAAAAATAAACCGAATAAAGCCATTTTAAAATCAACATTTTAATACCATATAATAAATAAACTTTTAATAAAATTACCCATTTTCCCCAAAATCCACACATTATTGAAATATATGATTCCACAAGAAGTTCACACCATAACCACAATTAATTTGAAAAATAATTTCTTTGAAACAAGTCTTCTTGTTATACAATGTGGTGTTGTGAGAGAAGCCACATACCTTAGGGTTTTAGTGAAATCGTCCAACAATACAACTACACACATTTCCGGGTGAAGAACACCACTATACCATCTTAGATCCCCATCCATATCATCAAAAATCCCAAATATCATCATTTTAGTAAAAAAAACACATGATATACCTAAAATGGGTTCAGATCTAGACATCCAAGAGGGAGGGTGAACTAGATATAAGGAAAACTATGGAGAAACCAATATTTGATACTTAAAAGAGAAGAATGACCTTTATATCACCTTGTAAACCCTTCAAATTTCTCCTTGAATGAATGGGAGACCCCTCTAACCATTTAGAACCTTGAATCTAGAGTGAGACTTCTATGGGAGGATGAATTGAGCAATTTAGGTAATTTATGGCCAAGCCCAAATTGAAAACCCCTATTTTTATTTCCAAACATGGTTTTCTCACGAGGATAGGAAAACTATGTGCAAATTTTGCGTATGATAATACCTTTGTAGAGACCCGGGTTTTGCATAATAAGTCGTTGAAATATTTCTATGAATATTTCCATTGTAAGTCCATTAGATGATGTGCAATTCTAAGGCCCGATGTGCCCGTAATTAGTTTTATAAAATTATATTTTTTTTAATATTACACAAGAGTGGTTAACTAAATAATAAAGTATATATATTATATGTTTGATCAGATCGGCAATTCGAGACCACGGTAGGGTTTGGAACACATTTCTTCCCCTCAGTATGACATAAAATAAGTCAGCGCGGGACATTCAGACCCCTTGCTTGTTGGCGGTGTGTTAAATGGATAAATTAAATTATTTATTTATTCATTTTATATCTCCAACCTGAATAACTCATTGAAAATGGCTCGGATGAGATATCTGAGAAAACAGATGAGATCAGAATGCAAGCTTTACCCTAGGTAGGGTATAATTTTTATTGGCGTCAAGTGTTTGGTTTATGCGCCATAGTGGGAAAATAATTAAATAATTAAATGATTATTTATATAAAAATTTCATTAAAAACCCTTTTATCCTAATTGAGACATATAAATTATCATTTTAGAGGAATTATCCCATAACCATGAGATCACTAATGACTCCTCTCGTCTAATACCCTTTGACGAATGGTGAAAAACAATGACAAAACGTTCGATGCTAGTGGATCGGGGTGTGATCAATAAACGGGTCTCCTTCTCTATTTCCAAGCACATTCTACATCATAAAATGATTCAAGTTTGAGGCAGGTCTCGTCTTTTGGGTATTTACGCCTCTAATTAAATTTTGAGCATGTTGATAGTTGAATCTTCAATTCGCACCTTCTTGTACGATCCCAGAAATTGATATAAACTATTTTTAATCAGTTTATATATTATTATTATTGTTCTTCATTCATCCTTATAAAGATAATTATTCGAGGATAATCATATCAATAGCCATGGTTATTCATCAAATATTTGTTAATCATGCATTTTTATTCATTCTCCCTCAGTTCATCACCATATTTTATTGTGGTCCGCTGTTCGACAAACAACCAATTATGAGTTGACGTGAAACTAATCATCGACACATCTGGTCGTTTATGAGGACATGGATTCATGATGAATCGAGGTGCGACACTTATATGATGTTGATCGATAGATTGAATGGTTTTGACCTTACCAATAGTGAAAGAAAACAGGGTAGTCGCAAGGCCTAGGGGTTCGGTTGGTGCGATAGGGGCTGTTGGCCGGGGCGATGGTCCGGTGTGGCTTCAAGCATGGCTCTGGTGAGGTAGAAGTCCAGACCGGCCGTTGGAAGGAAGGGTGAGGTAGAAGATGGAGGCTTCAGGCGGCGAGGCAGTCGGTGGTGTTCGACGGTCCAAGGAAGCAGCATGAGGAGCGGTCGTCAGTCGCCAGTGGAGAGGGCGGCGACCAACTGGGTGTAGTTTCCCATCGTAAAGAGAGGGAGATCCAGTGTTTATAGAGTGATATCCAGCATCGATCTATTTTATCAAGAGCCGATGTGCTTCGTGAAATTTGGTGGTCCATTGGGGTTGGAGCGTTGAAAAAATTGTTGTAGTTTCATTGAATATTAGAGAGAGAAATTATAATTAGATGAAAAAAATAATAATAAAATAATAATAAAAGCCGGGAAGGAAAATGGGGTGTGCGATGGGAGATTTAGGGGGAATGATTTTTTTGTTTAATGGGGTAGGCCGTTTATTAATTGAGAAAAGCGGTGCTGTAGCTCCACATCAAGTGGCGCTTTGCACCACACACCCCCAACCCCCATAACCTCCCTTTAATATATATATATATATATTACAATAAATATAATATACATTTAATAAATTTATTGAAAATATAAAATAAAATATAAATAGAATTTATTATATAAGAAATATATGTGTGAATATAATAATAAATATAATAAAAATATAATTTTAAATAAAATAATAAATATGTAATTGTAAGAATTTATATATTTACATATAACTAATTAAATATATAACAAATATATTATAAATATAATAAAAATACTATAAATTTCATAAATACATTATAAATATAATAATTATATTTTAAATATAATAAATATATTAAAAATATAATAAATTTATAATAAATATAAAATATTATATATTTAAAAATATTATAAATTTATTATATCTTTAAATTATATACACTTATTTATAATTTCTAATGTATAATTATATATTTATATATATTTATATTATATGAATATAAATATTTCTTTATAGAGATATTTTCAATTATATTTATTAATTATATATATACACATACTTATATAAATAAATTTTTATAAATAATTTCATATTTATAAATTCCTATTCATAAATATATATTTATAATTATATATGTATATATATATTATATTAATTTATAATTCATATCATGTGATATATGTATATATATATATATATATTATAAATCTATCATAATATATCAATATTTATAATTTTATATAAATATTTTTTTATATTTATAATATATTTATTAAATTTAATAAGGATTATATGTATACATAAAAATCAATATTTATGTAATTAAAAATATATTTAAAGAATTCTAATTATATGTTTAGTATATATTTATTATATTTATAAAAATTTATTACAGTAATTATATATTAATTATAAATACATTTGTAAATATAATGATAATTACAGTTTTACTATAAATATTTATAATTGTATATTTTTCTACAAATATTATATCATATTTATATATTATAGTAATGTGATATTTATTAAAAATATCTATACTTATGTATTTAAAAAATAAATCTTAATTAAATTCGAAATTAAAAAAACATAATTTGTAGTGGACCATTAACCCCTTCAGCCCCACACCACCCCCAACCCCCATATATATATATTATAAAATAAAAAAAATAAAAAAAATAAATAAATTTATAATAAATTTATTTATTATAATAAATATAATTGCTAAAATAAATATGTAATTATAATAAATATATGATCATAATAATAAATATGTAATTAGTAATAATTTTGATTATAATAAATATATGATTGTGATAAATATATTTATTTATAATTATATTTAGAAATATATTTCTAAATATAATTATAAAAATTATAAATATATTTAGAAAAATATGATTATAATAAATATATAATCATTAATAACAAAAAAAAGTACTATTATAAATAAATAAATAAATAAATAAATATTTAAAAGTATGTGTATATATATATAATTATATTTATTTATAATTTTAAATATACATCTATATCATAATTTTTACCTTTTATGGTATCATCCATAGAATAAACCTAAGGAAAAATTACATTTTTTATGTTCTTGAAACACTTATTAACATATTTTATCAATATCACAAACTCATAAAAATCTGGGCATCATTTATAGGTGATGGAATTCATGACATCAAGGAACTAAATTTATAAAACACACTCTAATGGAGTAGAAGGATCAAGATGATCAACCATGTCAATTGGATGGAAGTCATGCCTTGAAATAGATAACTGTGATTTTTTTTTCATATGTTCTCCATCACAGAAACGTAACCCAAGAAACTTGTATCACATCGATTATCCTAATGGATGGGAATATATATATATATAATAACATTCTCTATAATTTTATTATCCATAACACAGGGGTTGCTACCAAGAGACGCTATACTTGACAGACACATAGTCCACACAACACCATTTCACAGTCCATTTGAACCATATGTCTGTTACAATCCTTGTGTTTATCTCCTATATATTATCCACACACTTTACACCATAGTTTCACATGAATTACATAGACCACATGATATCTTCCTTTTTCCCTCATATGTGTGGTTGAGGTCGCCTCATTAGTTGGTTATGTTTGTCCCCAATATTTTATAAAACACCCATAAAGAGTATTAAAAATTCTTCAATAAACATTTCGATGAATTTATGAAATATGCACCATGAAAAAACCTGTATTTTTCAAAATCTTCAATAATATCTAAAACAAGACATGAAATAAAGTATATATATATATCATGTTCTTCATCTTTTTCACAATAAAAATAAATTTATTCATTATCTTTATTAAAATACTCTTCATGAGATGTAATATTTTTATGGCCTTCATATAACGCCTTCCCTTTTCGAATATCAATTCAAAGGATCTCTTACTCATCAGATAATTTCGTTTTTTATGTAAATAATTTGAATCTATTAAAACTGATATTTGACATAAAGACCAGTTCAATAATCATTATATCTAGTTAAGTGGCATATGAACCTAACAATTATATGTACATAACATTGATAAATAAAATAAAACACCGTAAGAAAAGTTCATTACATCCACCATTTTCAACAATCAATGTCCCAAAAGATCCCCATTTGGATTTTTTTTCATACAAGGAACATAAATCACCATAACATTGAAACACATAAAATGGATTATTTATTCAAATATTCTATTTCAATGTGATTAAACTCAATATATAAACAAATGATTATAAAAAAATTCAATTATTTCCCTAAGAAGTAATTTATGAAACCACTCATACATCATATTTTGTAAAAAATTCATTACACTTTTGATCCACCATGAAATATTCCTACAAAAAAACTATTCCTACATACACATCATCATAATATCAAAAAATCACACATTTAAATCTTTGCATACAACTTTTAAAAACATCCCTTAAATATATGATTTCCATTAAAAGGTAAAAACATACCAATAGATATATTTATGATAACATTATTATCCCCTGTGAATAAAACTATCCATAGAAAAGCTGATATTAGTGACAGAATCACATACCTAAGCCTTAATTAGAGGGACGTTGAACCCCCACGATGAACCTCTACATGTGAATGATTCTTTTTTAAAGGGGTTCTTAAAAATATCTGAATCAATATCTACTATAGGAGAATCATCCACCATTAGTTATTTCTTATCCACATTCTCTTTGATGTTGTGATTTTTGATAGTAATGTTATTAGAACAATAATTTTTCCTAAGATCTTTAGTGATAATTATATCAATTTCTTTAACACATCCCAAGAAAAGGTGAAACTTAAAAACAATAAAAAAATATTTCAACAATGTATGGATCATCATAGGTTGTTATTCATCATGTGTATAAGTAACATACTCATCTTAAGATGCACCGAGAGTTACTAAAATTTGTTTTTTATCTTCCAACTAACCCATATTTCTCTAAAAAATACTCCACCAGATATAAATTGTCAATCATCTATACTAACTCCCCAAGAAACATTTTTTTGACTAAATAGATAAATATTTCATGTGTTATAATATTTCTTCCAGTAATCAATGTTCCTTTTCTAAATATTAGAATTAATTTTATAGTAATGAATTGAGATTCCTTTTGATCACTTTTATACCTAGATAAAAGAGTAAAATCAATATTTATATCTGAACATGATTATATTAGAAACACTAAACTACTTACAATCTATCTAAACACTTTGAGTTCAATCTCAATTTCTTCAACCTTGTTAATTTTTTTTTTGACAGAATATTTTTAAAAAACATAATAAAAGGTGATATGCGATTCTAGACAAGGGAAACATCCAATAGATATTGTCATATAATTAATTCAACATGAATAATATGGAAGAGATAAAAATAATCAAATATGACTTCTAAAAAATATCATAATAATAGAATATATAAATTGATAATATAATTACATAGATAATAACATGGATGGTAATAATTTATTTTATAATTTCATTATACATAATTATACAAATCATAATAATTCTATCATGGTCTTATGTGAAAACATATTCTGTAAATAGGGGATGTATATGAAATATATAAAATCTAGTTTTTCTCATTCGATGAAATGATGAATCGAGGGTCTACAACCAGACATTCCTATCACTTACTAAGGATGAAATATTCATTATATAATAAATTTAAAATAAAATAATAGAAAATAAATATAAAAATATGACTTTAAAAATGACATGGAAATATTTTCAACAGTTTTTATCTCTAACAACATGATCATAATCCATATAGAGAAATAATGTGGATGATATCATTAGGTAATCTCCAATTAGATGAAAAAAATATCTAATAAACATTAACAAATAAGATAAATACCTTTACCTTCATATTCAAATAAATCACTCAAAACAATATTAAAATTTAAATATAATTTTAAATTAAATTACATCGATTTCCTTAAATACCAAGAAAATAATATCCTTTCAATATAAATAAGTAATATTATATTGGATGGTTCAATGAAATTAATGATCAAAAAATATTTAAAATGTTTTCATGAGGTACAGAATAAAATAAAGAAGCCTATTTTAAAAATACTAAAAAATACATTCTTCAATTAATGATAAAATATCCAATTATTTTTAAAATAAATTAAAATCAAGATAAAAAGAATTTAAAAGATCATCAGAGAATTATAAAGGAAATCATAAAAATAATTTTGAAAATAATTGTATATATGAGAAATATTCATTATCACACCCAAAACATTGACATTCCTTTATTTTATTCTTTTCATAGTTTTAGGAATTTCAGGATGAGGTTTATGTTAATCCCCACATTAAATTTATTATTTTATATGAAATTTAGAGTTTGGGGCTTGGTAGCAGGTGGTTTATGGTTGGCTCATAGTTACAGGAATCCATACGTCATCACCCATGAAACCATTCAGATTGTTTTGGTTTCATGGGGTTACGCACACTGGTTTCACACAGTTTGGGAAACTGTGTAGAAACTATTCAGTGAGGATATAGTTGTTGGAACATATTTTTTTCATTGTTGGTGCATGGGTTGGGAAATGACACCACCAAACTATGCGGGGAGAACCTTTTGTGTTGTAGAGGGTGGACGGTTGGCACACATATTTCCAAACAGTGTTGCTAAACCATATAAATTTCCCATATCATTAAAAATATAATATTACCTCCTTTACCCTCTAGTGTTTTAACCTCATTTAATTATTCTTATAACACCTCTACATTTTTGGAATTGTTTTTATTTTCAAATTATTTTATTCTATTTGATATTTTTCATTTCACGTATCATTTAATATAGATATTAAATAAATATTAAATAATTATGATTGGGTTGTGTTATATGGAATTCCATGTTAATCATGTACGAGACATAATATAAAGGATATCATTATCTATATGTAACACTTAGGTTATCTTCAATTTCATCCATGACTGACATGAAGTCTTGTGTAACACAAAAGTCCATGATTTACTAAATAATAATATATTATTAAAATATTGTTATTTAATATATTAAAACACAACCAAACCATTAAGATAGTGCGTATAAATATTATTAAATAATTTATGGAAAATAATGATAGGCTTCGACGACGGATTCCTTTCAGGAGATGAGGGAACCCTAGAATGCTCGACTACAGCTTTACCCCCCTTCTCGGAGGCGGGAGGGGGGGGGGGAGGGCTTGGTTCGGCCTCCTTCGAGATCATGGAAACCGTTTACCCCCTTTTACAACCCTAATTTTCTCCTAGATTTCCCAATGATTTCTCTAAGTTTGAAGGTTCTTGAGTCCCATCTTGGTGGTCCGCTGTTTCCGATTTCGATGGCAGAGTTCTTGGAAGCTTCGAGTCATCTGGGCCTTACATTGGTTGCGCGTTTCAATCTTCGAAGACCCTCGGTTGACGACATTGATCATTTCGTCTTCAGTAAATGGGATATTCAATAACGGGTAGTTGTTGTTCTGATGGATAGAAGTCACATCAAGGTTCGCTTCGCCACGGAAGCCGATCTGATTCGAGCTTGGTCTAGTGCCCCTCAGTGATGTAACAGTTTCAAGTTTTCTCTTCTAAGATGGTCGTTCAACCTTTGCATGAATCGAGATCCAACCTCCAGCACGATTTGGGTAAGCCTTACTAAGCTCCCTATACCTTTTCAGAATCCTTTAGTTCTTCATATTATTGGAAACATGGTGGGCCGCTATCTTTGTTCTGACATTCGAACATCATCTGTATGTCACCTGATTAACCCTCGCATTTGTGTTGAGGTTGATGTGTCAAAGCCTCCGGTGGAGTGGTTCTGGATTGCAGTGGGTTCAGAGTTTAGATGGAAACAAGAAGTGTTGTTTGAATCTTGGGACAACTACTATTCGAGCCGTTTCCTTTTGGGGCATTTGGTTTCTTAGTGTCATGCGGATGGTTTCATGGAGAGGACGATTATTCCAAGGAGGAGACCAGAGGAAGGCTAGAGGAGGAGGACTGATGAAGGGTAGACGAAGCATTGTGGAAATAATCCTGGGAAGGATTCTTACCTGGTGAGTAGGGATGCACCGGCAGTGGGAAAGGGAGATAAGGCCTCCTTAAATCCGATGGTTTCTGCTGTTTTTAGGCTGTTGAGGAGTGATCTTCAGGTGGGGGATGGTGAGTGGAATTTTGAGGATAATTCTGGATCTTGTGCTGGAGGTGGGTAGGCTTTTAACAGTAGGGCCGAAGAAGTGAATCGTGGGGCAGTGGAGATAACAAGGCCTATAGTGTATGATAGTCTTACTGTGGAGTTTTCAGAAGGTCATCAGAATGAGAAATCTGGTCAGAAGAATGCTGCTGGAGGGATACTGATTACTGTTCCTACATGAAACTGTTTCCAGGGCCTGGAACAAGAGGAAGCGGAGGTGATTAATTTAGTTATTATTGATGTTGATGTAGAGAATGGTCCTAAAGAAGCTCCTGTTGGAGATGAAGAAAGGCGTATAGTGATATATGAAGAGCATGAAATTATTGATCAACCTCAATGCCTTTCTCTAATTGATACTAACGTTCCATTGAAACACAACCGGTTAGCAGCCTATCCAAAGGTGGTTTTCCCTGAATGGGGGGGGGGGATATCTCTGAGAGCAGCAAAGAAAATAGTGGTTGATTGACAAGGCTCTCACATAGAAACATTGTACAGGGCGGGGTATGTCTAAGTATGGGTATGCAAGCTTTTAATGGGTGTGGCATCAGTGATTTAGTCCATGGTGGGGATAGAAACAAGACTAAGGATGGAGGAGTGGCATCTGCGACTCCAAAAATAAGAGGCAAGAAGGATTATTCTTATTTGCCTTGTCCATTGTGAACTAGAGCCTCCTTTAAGCGCGATCATGGGGTGACACTGGCCTTCAAAAAAGGATGCCTGGCCAAGCAAGATGGACTTCGGTGAACCAATTTGAATGATGTGAGGGGAGACTATAATGAATATTCTATGAGGCATCTCAACCCATCTTCTGAATAAGGAACGACCACCGCGGAGGAATCCTGTGTTGGTTGTGATGACGGGTATGGAGACTTTGGCTTTTTAGTTTCTGTTGGTTGATCTGGGTGTATAGTTTTTTGGTCTATTTTGGATGTGTTTTGCGGGCTTGTTTGTGTCTTTGGCATTCTCACCATTCCTAATAGTGTTAGGAAAATAATAAAAAAGTAATTTGTGGAAATAATTTATGAAAAACTATGGTTTTTTCAAATATATAATATGAATTCATAAATTACAATTGACCACCTGAATGTATATGGGATATTTTTATAAAAAAACTATTTTTATGCTCACAAAGATGTTTTATAATGATAAATTAAAATAATTTCAATTAATGGGAGATATTAATTTAATACATATAAAACATATTAGATAAAATATGTATGATATTCATCCAACAAATTTGATAGGAATAACAAAAGAACAAACCCAATATTAGACATAAAAAACAATATTTTTATTAAGCTAATTTTATATAATTGTGATGTTGAATCGACAATAAATGTACATTTTGTAACTTTTATAAATTTTATATGTCAAAATAAACATAATATTATCAATATAAAAAATTATGATAATGTGAATTTGTTTTTATATTTTTGGGAAGTTTCATTTTTAAGAAAATGTGAAAAGTACTAAAATTTAACAAAAAACTTATTTTGTACATTATTCATTTATAAGGTTAAATTATATTTTTAAATTTTTATAAAGTTTAATTAGATAAATTTTTTACTATTTTGTAAATTTTAGGTCATTTTAAACAATTTTCACAATGCATTTGGTTATAAAAACATAGAAACCATTTGAATTTTTTTTACATTAAAAACAGCTTTATTGTCTCGTCAGTGTGATTAAAATTATATTGTTCTCTAGAATCTCTACGATTATAATTTGGAATATTTGGTTCAATATTTTTAGGTATACTAATTTATATTTTATAATAATATCACCATAGTTTTTTTGAAAAAAATTTAGTGAATGAAATTAAAAATAATTAAAACGATTAAGATTAAATTAAGTGTAACAATAGACTAAACCCTAATCTTATGGCCTAATATGACATATATAATTATAAATAAACTACTTTATTAAAATATTTAGATCCTATATTAACTTATATATACTTTTTACCATTATTGGTCTACATTCAATAAAAAATCATTGGAGGGGTTTGCCTTTTTCAAAAATGTTACAAGAGTGCCACTCCTCCACTATTAAAGGCCTCATTTTCTCCCACATCCACACACCTATAAATCCACCTAATTTTATCCAATATCATCTCAAATATATCCCATAAATCCCTAAATTTATATATAATAGTTCTTTTGTGGCATGAATCCATCAAAATATCTCCTTTGGTGAAATCCAAAAGGAGTAACCCGAATATGCGGTAACATCAATTTTCAAGATCCTTTTTTTTCATTTCCCCAACCTAAAATATCCTGTGTATATAATTTTATATGAAAAACATATAAATATAATATGATGTTTTTATTCTAATATTTTCATCTTACCCTTACACACAATTCTATATAATTTGTAATGAACATACTATTTATGTGTATGACATAATACCACCTCATGAAATAATGAATGTTAATTTTTTACATTACCGAATCTAATGGTGGAAATTATGATGTAAAATATATTTATATATGATATATATGACAATTATAATGTCTTTATATTTATTTATTTTTAATTTATAACATTCCCTTATTATTTTTATCTAGTTAAAATACGACAATTTCGTTAGAGGAAATGTGGAATACGGCTCCCTCAATGTCATGTGATTCATTCACATCGTACATGGAATGTATTAAAGATATTTTTTAGTGAAAATATATTATATATATGAAAAAATAATTATTATTTAATTATATTATAAAAATATATACATATATTTCATTTAATCCTTTTTTTGAAAATCACAATAAAACAAAACAACGTTCATGCGTATGTATGACCAGTCGTCTCTATGAATTGTGTATTATAGTTCATAGTTATATATTATTTAGATTGGTATAATACAAATATACAGAATATAAATTAAATTTATTTCATTCTTTAAATTATGGATATCATGATATAGGTATACGGTGCAAAGATATAACAAATTAAGACAGAAGAAAAAAACAAAGAGAATATTACCCAAAGTGCATCCTTAAGATGAAATTGTTTACACGAGGGTAATAAAATGTCATATAAAAACCATATATGGTATTATATTTAATAATATGGTTAAATAAATTTGTATATTAAACTTAAATTTATTATATATGAGGTTTTAATGTGTACCATGATATTCAAGACACATAGTAAGGGAATTTCATCTCACTCTTTATTTTAGTGAGATATATGCATTATTCATAGCTCACATCTTCTATGTTGTGTATATAATGAAAATGCATTTATTATATTAATAATATTATTAAATATATGAGTTTTTACATAACTATTTTCTGATATTTCTATCATGGGGTTTATGTTTCGTAAGTTACCAAAACTATAAATTAATATTGTCTCAATTTTCTTCCTTTGAGACACGTGCCATGTTATACACCTATATTTTTATATGAGGAATATAAACTAAAATTGATATGATATAATATAAATATACTTATTTTCAAGATATCTTAAATCATTATATAATTTCATTTTCTTACATGGGGGAATTGATTCAAATTTACCATGTGGTAAGTGTTTATTGAAACAATTTCGTAGTTTATCACTCTTGATTAGGATCACATTTTCATTAATGAAATGTTACGATCCTTCATTCAAGAAAACGAATGATTTTTATTCTCCTCTAGTTAACCTTGGTAACTTCATGTATTAGTATAATTTTCCCAATCATTGTACTTATATTAATTAAGAAATTTTTTTAGGAAAATATTTGTGTACCTCTCTCTTCGTTCAAAAATCTATGTTCTTTAAAAACCATGATTTCTAAAATGGAAATCAAAAAATATTCTAAAAATATTATTTTATCATTAAAATAAACTTTTTCAAATTTTTTATTTTTCCAATATTTTAAATGGAATCTTATTGTCTCATTCTGAATGATGTATTTTTCTAACATCATTACCATGAAAAGGGACTATTATTTTTTACATTATACACCATGTACTGATTTACCTGCCATAAATTTTTGAAATCCTTATTTTCATGTTTAAATGGTTAATTTTTACTAAACAAAATTTTAAATAAATTTTCAATGAAAATTATTTAAAAATTATTTCAAGATTATTTTATTAATTTTCAAGGGAAAATATTCCTCAAATGTTTTGCAAGATCCTCTAAATGTTTTTGAAGTAAAAAATGCATACAAATGTTTTTAAATTATTCCATTATATGTCTACACGTTTATTTCCATAAAAAATAGTTTTCTAAATGTTGTACATTTTATGAAGACTTTTTTAAATGAGAAAGGATACTTTCCACATGAATTTTATTAAAATATATTTCAATATTATTTCCCATCTAAGATAACGACTTTTGGTCTTACTCATGCCTATATTGGTAAATGATAAAATTATTCCATTCATATTCATTTATTAAATGGTTTAAATAATATGGAAATATTTTTATGAATTTTGATTCTCTTTCACAAGATATATGGTTATTAATCCCACATATTTTTATGGGTTATGCATTTATTAAATTATTCATGAATCCCCTACCTTTTCCACTAGTTATGATATTATTACATGTTTATGAAACCCATTTCTTTTTACAATTTATAATATGATTGTTTCTGATTTTTGGGAACATGTATGTACAATTTCATTATTAGATAGGTGGGACCGATATATGCCTCTAATACATTGGCTAAGGATAAATTGTTTTGAGATTAAAGGTTACACATTATGTCATCCCATGCCCTAAACATGAGGGTGAATGGGAGGCCATCCCATGCTCAAAATAAGATGGAACATGAGAAAAAATTCTATTCCTGAAACAACAGGGCACACAAGAAGGAATCATAAGGTCAAAGTAGGTATATGGGTGGTTAACCCAAGCCTTACATGTTATAAAGGTCTTATTACATAGACTTGAAATAGAATATTTATATTCTTATGTGTCATTAAAAATTATAAGTATTATTCATATATTATTCATTCATGGATCTTATTATTTTTTTATTATTCATGTATTATTAATTGAATATATTTATGACATGATTCATATTAATGACTTTTGATATGAATGTTATGAACATCTAATGATCACGATCGTGTTCTCATACCCTTATGTCCATGATATTCATATGAATTTATATTATATACCCTTACTAAAAATTTTATATTACCCTTTCTCATGTTTCCTTTAACCATGTTATGACGAAATTTTTTTACATAAAAATAATAATGGGGGATATTATTTTGGGAAATAGTGAACAGATTTTATTGTGAAAAAAGATTTTTTCATGTTTCAAAAGGAAGTAAACTAATATAGTCTTTGGGATTTTTTTTTAATTTTTAAAGTATTACACAAAAATGATGTATTATCTATGTAATATAGCACTGGTTCATTATAGTTTATATTAAAGAAAATGTTGAGTTATACATTGGAAACTAGGATGAGGAATTCGTAGTGTGCTCACCATTCATTCCGGATAAGTCTAATGCTATGTAAAAGTATAGAAAATTATCCTTAAATTTTGGTAAAGGATAAAATGATTTTATACTTAGAAATACATCTCTTTCTGGTTACTACAATTAGACTTGGATATGGAATATAAGCACCTCGGGGAAGAAATTTCAACATGACGTCATATGCTTGACTCGGGGTTATCTCGTACATGATTATGATCCTTACTGGACACATAGTTTGGAACTTTGGGAAGATATTCCTTAGGAATTAACATAATTTTCACGAAAAATCAGGATTGATTTAAATATAATTTTCCTTTTAATGACTTTGGATAAACCTATTAAATCATTAACTATGTAAGGTGTAATAACATAGATATAATATAAGTGAATTTTTCAGATTTTGTGGTCCCTCAAAATGATAATTGTTTCTTGTTAAATTATTTCTAGTTTTATTATATTTAGGGAATCATAATGAAAAATATTAATGTTGTGTCTAGTATAAAATCTGGTGATTATGAAAAAATAATTTGGATAAAGACTAAATAAAATGATGTTATGATTATACTTAATCACCTTTCATGATATATGATAAACAATATGAATTTTATAATATTCTTAACAAATATCATTATAAGAATATAGACTTTTATAAATGTTAAACTTCCAAGGATAATAGAGGAAAGAATATTAGTCCTCTTACATGTCAAGAAAAATTGAAGATGAACCTTGAAGAATACTTAAAATGGAGGATAAGATGTTATCTCAACTTAAAAATTGTCATAGTGTGATGAAGTTTCATGGAGATCAATGTCCCCATTCTATAAAACATGGGAATTACACAGATCAATGAAAAAACATTACAATTTACTTCTAAACCAAGGAAGGAACTTTTTAATAAAAACAATTAACGTTTAAGGATTGAATAATTTATTTTATTTGCATTAAATAATTATGAATGGTGAATTGTATAAGGATTATTCAGTTTATGTTTTTCACATTGGATTTTCATGAATACATTGACTAGTTATTATGGAAAAGAAAATTGTTTTAATGAAAATTTGATATTAAGGGTAAACACGAGATTAAGGGAATGATAACCCTTATGGTCTTCCAATTTTTATGATAATGATTTTTGGATTAGTGGCATAGTGGATATAAATAATTGAATTGGATAGTTTTGATTAACTTGTATCTAATTATTAATTTGTTGAAAAAGTTGTTCATGTAATCATGGATGAAGTTTAAAACTTATTGGATATAAGTAATATTTCCTTTAGCCATTATAATAACGATGAATTCATGTTATCTAAAAGTTTTTATTGTAATTCAGGTTATTAATAAGTTTCGAGGGAATACATGATGAGGGAATTCACATGTTTGTAAATTGACAAATAAGAGATACTTTTGGATATACTGTGGATGAATGTTAATATGATTTTGTAACATTTTTTTCTAATGTTTTTGATTTTCATATTTTGGAAGGGTTATAAGATTAACAAATTATGGAATGTTTAAGTTAAACATCTGATGAAGTATTTCAGTAGAGAGTTTTTATTAAAAAAACAGTTAAAAGGATATATAGTTATTAAACACATTTATATGATTCAATAATATTTATTTAGTTAATTAAATTAATTTATTTTTAGAAAATTATTTACTGTATTTTAGGTGACATCCAATCATGTTTGGAAAGGATGTGGTTCTTTAACCCATCACAGAAGGACGATATGGGCTTCATGCTGACCACTCACCAATGAGATGTCTTGGTTAATGAGTAATTTTTAAGATAAATATAATATTTGTGATTTATGAACTCAAAAATTCTTTAATTATTATTCAATTCCTCAAAGTATTTGTTTTCACATTCCACCAATGTTCTCCCATGTGGAACCCCAATTATATATATCATTGGGAAATTCATGTGATTCAAACTTTATATTCTAATAGAATTTTTTAGTATTCATTTAAATTACGTGGGTTTCAAAGAAATGATATTTAAATTATTAAAACAATAAAAACCCTGATGAATTTAGTCGAATATATTAACTTTAAGTGGGGTAGAATGTAACACCATGAGATTTTGAGATTTTTTTAATTCATTAATTCTATTTGTTATTTTTCATTTCATTCATCATTGAAAATAGTTATTTTATATAAATTAAAGCTCTAAGTAAGTCATGATTTATACGAAATTACAATTTAATAATGAACTAAAACCCATAAAAAGGGAATCTTTTTCTATACAGAACACTAAAGTTTGCTTCTATTACATAGAATATTGGATTTTTCTTGACGACTTGTGTAACACACAAGACCATGTTTTACCAAATAAAAATATATTATTAAAATGTTATTATTTAATATATTAGGTCTTATCCTAGACATCAAGATAATGGTAATGAACATTATTAAAAACCATAATAAAACCTATGGTTTACACAAATATAAAATCAGTTCATTAGTTATAATAATCCATTTTAATGTAAAGTGAATACCTGTACATTAAACTATATTTTTGATCACAAAGTTGTTTTATCCTAATAAATTAAATTAATTATAGTTAGTTAATGAAATTAATGTAATATATAGATATATTATGTTAAATGAAATATTTTTTATATTCATCCAGTATATTTGATAGGAATAAGTTAAAAACAAACCCAATTGTACACATGCTAACCTATATTTTTTAAGGTAATTTTACCACCTTTTGATGAAGAACCAACATTAAATATATATTATTGATTTTTTTTAAATTATAGATGTATAAATAAAATTAATTTTTTAAATAAATATATAAATATTATGTTAGTGTGATTTTTGTATTTTTATTCCAAGTTTCATTTTTTTTAATGAGTAATGATTAATACCAAAATTTCTCTCAAAACATGTTTTCATCTAATTTATTTATGTCCTTGAATTATATTTTGAGCATATTTTAATGATTATTTAGATAATATTTTTTATAAATTTATAAATAATAATTCTTTTTAAACAATTTCAATTTGAAATTGGTTATAAAAACCTAGAAAACTTTTCAATGTTTTTACATTAAAACCACACTTTATTGTCCCTTATGTGGGATTAAATATAAATTTATTTATGAATAATTTGTGAAATGAATTTGGAAAAATAGATTCCATATTTGGAAACATAATTATTTTTAATTTCAAATAATATCACCTTATATTTTGACCACACAAATTAGTAAAAGAAATTAAAATTAATTAAAATTATAAAGAATAAATTATTCTTAGCAAAGGACTAAACCGTAATCTTAAGTCTTAATATCAAACATTTCAAAAATCAATTTGATGGACCTATTTAGACCCTATACTAATTTTTATCAACTTTTGAACATTATTGTATCAACTTTTAATAAAATAATGTTTGTGGGGTTTCCCTTTTTCCAAAATATTACAAAACATCCACTCCTCCTATACTATAAAAGGTCTCTTCTCCTCCCACATCCACACACTGCTCAAGCCATATAAATTTGACCAAAATCTTCCCAAATACCTACCCAAAATTCATCCATTACTCTATGAATCATAACTTTTTTAATGAAGAAATCCCTGGATATAGTTTGGTGAAAACCAAAAGGGGTTACCTGAATAAATGTAACACCCATCCTCAAGAACCTTTCTTTTATTATATTTCTCCACCCTCTCAAATATACTTATTTCATTATTTTATAACAATTCCAGTATGATATATAAACCGTGCAATTCTTATTATAAAATTTTAACATATTAATACACACAATTCCATCTAATGGGTAATAAACATACTTTTTATAATTACGGCGAACCACCGCCTTACGAAATGATGATTTTCCATTATTCCATTACCACCTCTCATGGTGGAAATTATGATGTGATTTGTTCACATAATATATTGAATGTATTAAGGATATTTTTTGTTAATATATATGCTATATATGAAATATTTATTCTACTATAATGATATTATATACATTTATTCATATATTTCATTTAGTCTCTTTCTTTAAATATGAAAATAAAATGGAAGCTATGTTCATGCGTACGTACAACCTACCAACTCCACAAACAATGTATTTCATTTCACAATATTATATTATGATGATTTTTATAATACAAATATAATGAAAATAAATGATATTTATATAATATATTAAATAATATAGATCATGATATATGAATAAGGAACTATGATATAACAAATTAAGACACAGGAGAAAAATAAAGCGAATATTACCCGAAGCATAGCCTTAACAAGAAATTGTTAACAAGTTGGTAATTTAAAGTCCTAATAAAACAATATATGTTAATATATATAATAATATAGTTATTTAAACAATTTATAATAAACATAAATTTATTTTATAGGATGTTTTAATGAGTATGATGAGAATTAAGACAGAATGTAAGGTAATTTCATCTCACTCTTTATTTCTGTGAGATACATCACATATTCATCATTCATTTATTTTGTGTGGTGTATATACTTCCCATTAATATATTATATTCCTATTAAACTAAAATATATGGGTATATATGAAAACATGATATAACATTTCTCTCATGGGGTTTTGTTTCAATAGTTACCAAATTGGTAAATTAATTTTTCTTAATTTTCCTTTGTTGAGACACATTCAATGTTATACAATTGTATTTTTATATAATGTTTATAAAATTACATTGAAATTTTATAACATTAATATCATTATTTTGATGAAATTTTGAATCAATATGTAATTTCACTTACTTATATGGGTAATATGATTCCAAGTTACCATGTGGTATGATATTAGTGAAACAATATCATTGTTTATAGGGATTGATTATGATCATGTTTTCATAAATTAAATATTATGATCAATATTTCTAGAAAACTCATGACCTTTACTCTCCTATAGTTAGTATTTCTATAATCATGTATTAATATCATTTTTTCCAGTCTCTGGTAACACAGATAATTAAGAAAACAAATTCTAATAAAATATGACCTTATTTCTCTCTTCAATCAGAATCTATGTTCCGTCAAAACCATGATTTAAAAAAAAGGAATTATAATAATTTTCTTCTAATCTCATAGGATCATAACTATAAATTTTTTCCCTTTTGTATTTTACCAATGTTTTCTTTGGATTCAACTTTCTCTTTCTGAATGATTCATTTATCTAAACATTTTACCAAGAAAATGGAATTTTATTTTTACCTCATATGACATGTATGGATTTACCCTTCATCAATTGTTTAATGATTTATTTTAATGTTTAAAAGGTTATTTTTTGAAAAAAAAATTAAATAATATATTTTCTTTGAAATGGTTTACCAAAAAATTTCAATAATATATTATATTTTTCAAGGTAATAATTTATCGAAAATGTTTACAAGATCCTCTAAAAGGATTCAAGGTAATAAATACATTCAAAATGTTTTCAATGAATCATTTATATGTCTTTGAGTTTATTTTCATAAAAAAAATTAAAAAGGTTTAACGTTGTGAAAATAATTTTTCAAATGAAAAATGATAATTTCCACATGATGTGTTTTTAAAAGATTATTAAAAATCATTACCATCTATGATAAAACTATTGGTATTACTCATTCCTTTTTAGGGAAATTATACAATGTTTCCATTAATATTATTTCTCTGAAAGGTTTATTATTTATAAAATGTTGTTTTCAAATTCCATTTCTATTTCATTAGTTATATGCTTATGAAAACCACTTATTTTCTTTGGGTATTCTATGTTGAAAATATTATGAAACTAGTCTGTTTTCCCCAAGTAAAGATATTATTAAATTCTTTTGAAACCCATTTCATTTCATGTTTTATGGTGTGATTAATTATGATTTTTTTAACATGTATGTACGATTTCATTATGAGATTAGTAAGGGATATATCTCCGTCTTATATATTGGGTAGTGATATATTTCTATATGATATCAAAGGGTACATGAGAGGGAATCCCAGGCCCCAAAAAAGAGTGCACATAAGAGTAGATTCCATGCCTAAAATTAGAAGGTAGACAAGAGAAAATACTAAGATAGAAAAAAGACTGTCCCTGAGAGGCTATCCCAATGCTGAAGTAGTTACACGTGTGATTAAACAAATCCAAACATGTTACAATGTTCTTGGTAGTAATATTTGTCATAGGGCTTTTATATACTAATGTAGTTACCAAAATTACAAGTCTAATTTTGATATTATGATTTCATGGATCATGTTCTTTATTTCCTTACGATTCATGCACTATAAACTGCTAATATTTCTTCCTTTATTCATTTTTATGATTTTTATATGAAGGGTATTATCTTGCATTGATCATTTACACATTCTCATACCCTTATGTTCATAAAATTCCTATGGATTTCTTTTATTTACCACTCTCATCCAATTATTATATTACCCTTCCCATGGTTATAAAGAAATGTTTTTATATAGGAATAAAAAGGGGTAGAAATATTTTTTCAAAAAAATTGATCATATTACACTAATGTTGAGATTATTTTTTTATTTTTCGTAAAGAACTAAACTAATATAGTCTTCAAGCATCTATTTTTTAATGTTTTAAGTATTCCAAAATTGTTATGTGATGTCTAAATAACCTAATACTGGGTTAATACAATTAGTCTCTATTTCATTAACTAGGTGCGCTATGGTGGTGTCACAACCCGTCCCATGGGGCCCATTTCATGACTACCCCATGCCCATCTTCCATAGTCCAGGGGATGATGACTTGCATAGGTAACACATATCCCAAAGTCATTGACTTTAAAACTATATAAACAACGAAATTTCATACTACACAAATAAAACCACAATGTAAAGAAAAAAAGTACAACCACCACAAAGTACCAACAATAAGAGTAAATGGTATACACTGAATGATAAGGGGTAGAATACAAGACGAACTGAAAAGAAATTAAAACAAAATAATTACATGATATGGAGGTCATCCCATAAGGATCCTACCTGAATGGTATGTACAAATCCTTGTTTGATGTCACAACTACATGCCACGTCTATCGATCCACCTCCGAGCACTGTCTCGCCCAGGCTCCAAAAATTCCTGGTCAAAAATGTCGGTCGTCTTAACAATACACAATAGGTGTGAGTGAAGACCATGTAGGGGTGAGTATAAAAATACATAGTAGGGACTCTGATACCCTCGAAGGTCTCTTATAAATCTACAAAGAAAATAACATATAGGTAATAGTACCATGGATGATCTCAAATATATAGCACAAAGAAAAATACATCTGCCACCAGGTATAGTTTTAGTACAGAAGTAAAGGTTATTAATCATAAATATATATTATCTTATTCTTTTGAGAGGATATTTTTCTAGTCCATAAGGGTCACTAGGTTTTGATCCACATAGGGTCTCTAGGTGTTGATCCACATAGGGTCTCTAAGTGATGATCTGCACAGGGTCCTTAGATATTGATTCAGACATGGTCTCTACGAGCTAATACACACAAGGTAGCATGTTATTATCCACACAATATTTCTAGATTGATGATCTACAAAGGGTATATATGATATAAACCACACAGATTCACTAGCTGTTGATCCACATAGTGTTTTTAGGTGCTGATCCACATAGGGTCACTATTATGCTTCACATCAAATCCTACCACTAGATTCCTACACATCTCACATTTGATTTCTAGCAGATCATATCCACAATACATTGTTCATAACTTAACATCCACCATGTCCCATAAAAAGTAACCCTTGCCACCATCTCTTCATAAGGGTCCTAGTGAAACAGACGGTGCATCAAATGCATGCATGGTCTGTATGATATAGGAATTTCTGTAAAAATGATCCGGTTAGAGTCGAGTCAGATCCAACATGTCTGTACACCATCCTCTTCCAACACTCTTGTTGAGTATCTTAGAATGATGGTCCGAAATAAAGGGTCCCAACAACACTAACAACAAATCAATATTATTCCCGGTTTGAGAGATACATGTGTTTTTAGTGAAAATAGGGCCAGTTATGTCCGAGTTCAGTCCTATACTATCATGTCGACCCGACCCGAACCGGATCCGGCCCAGCCTGGGCCTAACCTTCTATAGTGAGCTAGCTCCTCCATCCGGATGCAGCACAACCACATCCATTATTCAGCACACGTGACTCGTGAAACCGGTCGCACCCTCCACATCACCTGCAGTCCTAGTCCGTATGTTTACAAGGTCATCACAACGCTAGCATGGTGTCATGGGTATCCTACACCAGCGTGGTGCCATAGGTCTCTAGCGCCATGTCTATGATGGCCACAACCTCTGTTGCGCTCCTGAGCATCCCAAACATGGGCATTCACCTCATCGCAATGCTAGTTGGCACTGTACCTCCACGCCGTTACAGCAGCTCGACGCAGTGCTCTATCGTCGCAGCACAATGACGGGTGCATCAACAATTTCATCTCTAGGCCACCAGAATTTCCCTAATGATCTATTTCTCAATCGTCCTATTCCTACATGAGCATAATGCTTCCACCTTCACTATGAAGGATTCAAACTCACCTTTCTGCTATTTCGAGAATTCTTCCATGATGAATGCACATGCAGAGTTGCTCATGAGTTATTCGTGTCAGCTTGCGCCCTCTGCGTTAGATGTTTAAAAACATGGAGATTTCTAGTTATAGTAGTTCAATCAATATAGTTGATAAAGTAATCCATGATTGAGAAATACCAAATTAATTTACCCTCCCTCAATAATAGACAATCTTTGGATCAACCTATTCATGGGTTGGCCCGTGTTCGTTGTTTTTTCAAAAATTAATGTGGAAAATTTAAATAGTTCAAACCCTTACCTAATTTGATGTTCATTGACGTAGAATTCTATCCTCAAGGGTTAAATAGGTAGACATTTTTTTCATTTCCCGGATTCTCCATTTAATCGACTTTAAATTTGATGGCATTCCTCCGGTGTTTGTCATCCATCATTAGAGAGGAAACTATCGAGATATTCATCCAAGAATTTCCCACAATTTAATTACAAAATCTCCAATGCATTAGATAATTAAAAAAGGGAACACATCACATCTTCTCTATTATGATATGACATTCCATAATAAAACTATTTCATTTATGAAACAATGTATCTATTAGGTTGCGACTTAATGACCCTTTAAGGAGATTCCTTTAATGTTCCTCGTCGTGACTTCATCGCCACAACCGAGTGCCATCTTCCACCACTCAACAGTTGAGAAATGAAATAAAATAACTATTTAATTTTATTTTATTATTTTGTGAATGTTTTTAAAAATAATGTTTTCGTCTGACAATTTTTAGTCGAAGTTAAGTCCTTTGTAGGAAAATCCCAACATTCCAAGTTCAACAATTCCTTAAGATTTTTTATCTTTGCACTAGTTCAAAATTTAGAATATCCATCTTACATGTTTACTGAACATACCTTAAAAAAGATCCAAATTCTGTTATGGTATTACTAGGCCCCAGAATTACATGTCGTCTAAGCGTTTGGTCTCAAAATATTTCTATAAAATTTGAAAACAATTACAAATAAATTTCAAGACATTACAGGGGGCTCCAAGATCCTCTCCACTTTCTATCCATCAATTTTTGAACCCCCATGAAGGTTACAAAGGGGAGTTGTTGTAAATTTTCATGAATTTAATCATCTTATTCCCCTTATATCTTCAGTTAATTATTTTAATTTGATGGGGTTTCATGTTGTCTTAACCCTATAGGTTAGTCATGATGTTTGAGTTGTTTCACTGTATGTTGAGTTTTGAATATTGACTTTCAATCCTATATCTCCCATCTCCAAAAGATTGGTTGTGTTCACACATCATTAATATAGGTTATTCCTTCTATTTCCATTCTGTCAAATAATATTTCAATCATGAGAATTCATTAATAATTTATAGACGTTATTCTCTTAATGTTTATGTTTTGGTATTAATTTTTTGGTGTATTAATGATGCATCATTGGAGTCAAATAGTGTTAAAATGGGTTTCTTTGATTATAACTTTGTTAAAATGCATGCAAGGTGTATTAAGAAAAGGATTTTGTTTTCTAAAACTGAAATTGAGATGTAGTAGTAGTGTTTTTACATTATTATATATTTATATCTTTTTGAAGTGATATTTTGGGAATGATATGTGTTTTGGATTCCTCTCATGTCTTGGTAATTACTAGAATGTGTATTGGAACTTTTTTTTATTAATTTTAAATGATTTTTAGTGATCTTTTTATTTTGTGACTTGTTGTGATGGTTTAAAGGTTAGTGATTTTTATTGAAAAGGGGGTTATAATGATTCTATGTATAATTTAAGTATTTCATCAGATGTTGGCACATCCATGGGTGCACAGGGTGAACACATGGGTGGTAATTAAAATGATTGTGTAATTTATAAGATGATTATTTCCTTGATCCATTGGTTTACACATTGTTTCCCCTTATTTATTGTTTCTATTTTTCCTCAAATAGATTCTTTATTTTGGATTTGTGTGTTGGTGTTTCATGTAACTCATAAATGTGGTCTAGAAAACATTCCATGAAAATCTCAGAGTATGGAATTTTAAGATATGCATTGGTGAATAGTTTTTATAAGGGTAATTTTCTATTTATATATATTTCACGGTTTCTAAATGAGGTAAATTAATATTTGGAATTATGTATCAAAAGTGGTAATTTATATAGAATTCATGAAATTATGTGGAATCGTCTTGTGAAAGTATTAAGATTTAATATTTTAATTTTATTGTTGGAACATTTTATTATATTGAATGGTTTTCTATAATGTTATGTCATCTGAAATACTTGTTGAAATCATATAATATAATAATAATTGGATTAAAATATTGGGTAATGTGAATGCCCAGTTTGTAATCTCATATTTTTTTCAATTTTTCTGAAAAACTAATTTGAAGTCAAGGACTATGAGGAACTTGTGTATAAAATGAAATGTATAACAGGATTCTGTATCGATGATCCTCCATTTGAGATAGAGGGTCATATAGGTAGTGTCAGTGTTTGGGTTTGGCAATAATATTGTTATGGATAATGCATGGTATGACCTTACCATTCAATATGAATCATTTTATTATCACTATCATGTGATTAATGGTTGTTATTAAATGTTTGGGTGATGATTAATTGTTTACCCCAATTCAAATGGCTGTATCCCCATGGATTTCTTGAGAGGCTAGATGGTATGTGCCAATGTATTTCCTAGTTTAGAGAAGCCAATTGGTAATTTTCTTTGGAGATTCACCATATATCAACTGGTCAGTCCGAACTCATTAAATCTAAGGATTTCTTATAAAGATGTTATGGATATTATCATGTTCTATTAACTATATGTTCTAGTTTTTTCTGTGGCATGTTATTTATTGGCATTGATTATTATATCGCTTTGTTTGGTTTCCATTAATTTATACGTAGCCTCACTTTTTGGTTTTATAGTATAGACCTTTTTTTGGTTTTGGTTTTGAAATGTTTTGTGAAAAAAACCATTTTTGAAATGCAAAGATATCGGTGTATTTTGAAAAAAGAATTTGTCAAAAATTGAACTTAGTTTTTTGAGAGTGTAAAATGTTTTAAAATAAAATTTAATATTAGTATTTCCAAACAAATATTTTATACTATTTTGGGAACAGAAATATATTGAAACTATGGTGATTTCCTAATATGATGCCTTATCTCACACCCTACAAGTGATACTTTGTATTGGTATACCCGATATTTTTTGCAAGTTCTGGTTTTTGGTTCATGTGATTTCCTTTAGATCAAGTTGGTGTTGTGGTTTTTGGTGACCGATATTTTAGATGGAAATATTTTTATGTGTTGTGGTCCCAGTTTTGTATTTAGATATCTTTTTCCTGCTGTTGTTGAATTTGGATCAATTAGTATATTTTATGACATTCAATTTCCTTGAATCTTCCACATGGTCAGTTTAGTTATTTTGACATTGATTTTTTTTGAAAATTATTCCCATAGTGGTTACTTTGATGCCAGTCAATAGTTTACATCCCATGGGGATTGGGAATGCCCTTCGGGTCATGTCTAAGATTAGGCTATTTGTTGAGTTGGATGGTATCTCGGTTGCGATCCTGAAAAAAAAAGTATCTGTGTAAGACTACATTATATGTGGTGTCATGTATCTTTTAGACTACAAATTTTTGGTAATTTGGATTTTGGTATGCAAAGGATGTCATGAACCCTATCTCGTTCTGGTCTTCTAGATTCCATGGGTAGTTCGATATTGAGAAATTTTTTTGTTATGTTTTTTATTGATAAATAATGACAATGGAGGCGATATAGTGTTATGTTGTTTTATCACATCATGTTATTACCCATGTGGTGTTTGAATATATAGTTGACAATCATATTAGTTGTTAATTACTAATTGTGGGAATACCCGCTATCCAATTCATTAGGTTAGGCATGAAATTAGTTCCTCATTCTTGGGGTCTGGTATTAAGTGTGTTTATCTTTTGTTTTTGTTGGTGTGAGTGGGATTTTAAAATGAAAATGGGTTTTGAAATAGAAATTATTTCTTTCATGAGGCTTCCGATTGATTGGTGAGATGAGTTTTTTAAAGAGAAAGTGATTTCGATTGCGAATTTGGTGAATGCTTTGCTTCAATGATAATGTAGTGCATATGAACATGGGTGGTTGTTATGGACCTTTGGATATTTTGGGTGTGTGTGGAAAGAGCATGTTGGAACATGTGCATGGGTGATATAAGTAGAAGTGGAATTGATACATATGTGACGGTTCATAGGATGTCTTGGGTGAGTATATTAAATAAAATTTTCAATTGGGTTTTCCAAAAGTATTTTAAAAATTTTAAATTATTTTTGGGAATTTGTTTCACATTGAGTAGTGGGTTATCCTTATAAAAACATGGATTGTAATAATACGAGATTGAAATTGAAATTAAATGTGGATTTTTGGCGATTTTTTTTTTTTGATTTTTATGTGTTTGTTTTGGAGGCTTTTGTTTTTTTGATATATTCTTTATGATTGTTTTTCATGTTCTTATTCGTTATGGATTTGTGTTCTTTTTGTTGTTCAGAATATCTGTCCTCAAAAAGTCTCGAGAATTTCCAGTGGGACTTGCTATGTTTTTTGTTATTCTTAGTTGTTTCTTGTGTTTCGTGGTGATCAAGGTCCATTAGTGGAAGTTGAATGGATTGAGGAATATGATAGTGTCTTTAGATCATTGTGAACTATTGAAGTCATAAGATTGTGTAGTTTTCTGGGTTTGTTGGAGGGACTATCATTAGATCAATGGAAGATGATAGATCATTCATCAATGCATATTTTCATGATGTGGGATCTTTTTAAGACCACATTCGTCTGATAGTTCAAAACTGAGGGGGCGAACAAGAGGAATATGGAAGTACTCTGGATTATTCACCAAGGCCATTAGTATGTGAATTATTATATTGAGTATTTAAATGATTAGGATTCCTTCTCTCCACAGATTTTATTGTAGGATCTACTAAAGGATAATCACTTCATTTGGGGTCATTATTCAAAAATAAAGTATCATGTTTCCTCATCTAATGAAGTTCAATTTTTTATGATAGTTGATGAATCATTCTTAGATGAGTTGGTTTCTGAAGCTCATGCACATAGAAGTCTATTATATATTTTCATTCATGAAGGTTATCCTTATGATACAAGGCTATTATTATAGGATAATATTCTTGGATATTATCCTTTATTGGTTCTAGACTTGTATCTTTTATACCATTTAATTGTTAATGTTTAGTGCATCTAGTTTTTCCATTCTATGTCATCATGCCACAATCCTTCAAAGATAAATAATATTTGCGTATTTTTGTGTTATTTAGATAGGTTTTGTAAGAAGTTTTTCTGAATAATTTGACTTCATTGGATGATTTTTTTCTCATATATATGGGCTAGAATATGGATCAGTCATCAGGGCTCCCACCACAGTACTCGGAGTGATTGTTCCGACATTGCCTGGAATGGCTAAGGGTGTAGGAAACCATGCCCAGATATTGTCTTAAGTATTTCAGTTGAGATAGTTTATGTTTCTTTTTTTTAGTTTCTTATTGTTGTGAGTTATTCATAAGAGAATCAGTGGTCATGTTCCGTATAATCTCGTTGTTCTCTTGGATTTGGAACTAAAAATGGTTATCCTTGATTAATCAGTTTTAGATTTCAATTTATTTTTTTGGGAGAAGTTTGAGCTTTTAGGAGATGATGATTTTGTTCTGATTCACCATTTAGTTTGAGTTTTTCCTATGGGTTCACCTTAGTGTATAGGGTTTCTGGTTTGGTTTGGGAGTTTATGATATTCCGTATTTCATTATAGTGGGTATCACGTATAGATTCTATTATGTTGGGGGTTCTCGTGATGGTCTCCCCAAGGTGGTGTGGTTGAGAGTTCACATGTTGGGCCAATCATATCTGGTGTCTGGATGTTAGTTGATATATTTGGTAGGGATTACCCTATCATGTTCTTCTATTGTTCCTCATGTGGATTTCTTCCTTAGATCCGGCTAGGTGTGACTTATTAAGTGAAAGTACTCCTATAGGCCTGTGGACTCCTTCTATTTTTATTGTCTGAGAAATCATGTTTTTTTATCTTTCCGATGGTCAAAAATCTAGTGGAAGAAAGTGCCTGTAGTGGGAATATTTTTTAGACCCCGACCATGGAAATTTTATTTTTTATTCAATTCATGGATTTAGAAATTTATAGTTGAGTATCGGGATAAACCCCATATTAAAGTTTTCAATTTTTATTGAAAATTAGTGTTTGGGGATTGGTATTAAGTGGTTATCGGTTGGAACATGGCTAAAGGAAACCATGTGCCCTCACCTAGGAATCAGTGTGGATTGTTTTTGTGTTCATCAGTTAGGATAGCAAGTCGCACATCGATCGGAAAAACATTTGGAAACCACTCGATGAGGGTCTGGATATTAGAAGAGGTTTTTAGCATGATTTGTTCACTTTTTAAAAAATGTGCATCTAAACAATGCGACTGTCCATTATATATAGTAGATGGAGCAGAATTGGATCATAATATTACAAACTGTGTAGTCAAACCATGTAAGCATTCTAGTTAATTTAAATTGTGAAATTACCTCTTTTCTCCTCTTGTGTTGTAACCCCATTTTAGGATTACTATCCCTTAATCGCTCTTGGAACACCATGGGGGCCTCCATGATCCTCCTCTCCTGACCTCCTTCAATTTTTGTGGCCCCATAATGGTTATTATGTGATTTATTTTTAATTTTGGTCAATTTAATCATCTTTTTCCCCTTATCATTTGGATTCTTGGTTATCGTTGGGTGTGGATTCATGTTAATAAAACTGTAAGGGTTATGGTTGATATGTGGGTTTTTTTCTTGGATTTTAGGGTGGGAATATTCTTTCTCGATCTTGGACCATCCTAATATCAAATTTATGTTGTATTCTTACATCATTGGGGTAGGTGTTACCATATGTTTCCTTTTTAGCACATTCCATTTGTTGATTGAGGTTTACTTATTAGTTTATAAATGATATTTTCATGCGTGTGGTGTCTTGATTTTTATTTTTTGGTTTATTCATGATGGAAAATGGATGAGAAATTTATTCCTATTGTTTTTCTTTTATTATAACTTTATTTATAATCATGAATTGTGTTTTATGAAATTATGTATGTTTAATAAAAGTGAAACTAAGAAATAGTTGTGTTATTTGTACTTTCTTATTTTTCTATAGGTTTTTATGTGATAATATGGGAATGATTTATGTTTTAGATGCTTCTAAGGTCTTGGTAATTTTTTTCAAATTTTTGGAAATTTTTTTATAGATTTAAAAAAATTGTGGGTGACATTGTCATTGTGTGACTTATTGAATTAGATTATTGGAAGGTATGTTTCTTTAAAATAGTTTCGGATTGATTCCAAGGACATATTAAGTATTTAATTGGATGTTGTAACATCCTTAAGGTAATTATAGGCACACAGGGATCAAAATATAATGATGATGAAATTTATAAAATGATAATTTCATTAAGAATCTATTTTTTTAAAAGGTTTCTACCTTTATTTTATTCACCATTTTCCTAAAATGGATAAATCATTTATAAATGTTTTTTTGGTTTTTCTTGATACTGAAAAATGTGGTCTAAAATGTGTTCCTTGAATCTTGGATAATTTGGAATTATAGTAAATGATTTTGTGAATGGTTGGAATAAAGGCTTATTTTGAATTTTGAGATATATCTTGGTTACTAGATGATGTAAAGCCCCATTTAGAATTGTGTATGTAAAAGTAGTTTTTAATATATAATTCATAAATTGATGTGTAGATTCATGTGAATGTATTAAAATTTAAAATGTTAAAGGCCTAGTTTTTAGTTTTTTTGTCTTGAAAGATGGTTTTAATGTGATGTGAAAGCCTAGTTGGTATCTTGGAATGTTTTGAAAAATGGATTGAAAGATTAGGTAAATTGAAGGAAAAGTTGACATTATTAAATGTTTTATGAAAGTGGTTGAACAACTGAATTAAAGTAACACCATATTTGGTTCTTTTTTATGGACTACCATTTGTGATGGGATCCTCTATAGAGGATCTTCCATGAATGAGAGGGCATCGTGTCAGTGGATCTAGTGCTTGGATCCGACATGCACTGTGGTATAGACCAAACGTGTGAGGAACTAATGATTCTCCAAGAATAATTTCTATTATCACTATATTGGAATCCATTAGAATAATTTAGTGGCTCGAGTGACGGCTGTTTTTCAACCCCCATTATATAGGTTGTATCCCCATTTATTTTCTATGAATTATGGTGGGACACACCACTGGATGGGCACATTTAGAGAGGAAATTTGGCTATTTTTCATGGATTTTCACTATATTCCATCATGTGAGTCCAGAATGAATATATCTAGAGATTTACTATAGATATTTTTAGGAAATTATCATGATCTACTATTTGTATGTTCAGTTTGTTTTCTACTACATGCTAGTTATTAGCCATACTATTTTTTCATGTTTTTTAATTTCTTTTACATTATTCAAAAACCCTATTTTTGGTTGTCTAGATTTTTTTTGGTATTAGGTTTCTAAATGGGTTTAGGAAAATGAAACAATTTTTGAATGGGGAAGTGATGTGTGTAATTTTAAAATGATAATTTGTGGAATAGTGTGTTTTGTTGTCTACCAGATGATATTTAAAAAAAAACTACCTTTAGTTTTATTTCTATACTACTGTGTATGATCTATTTCGGGAAATTAAATTCATGTAATCTATAGATATTTCCTATTGGACAATTTAAGATCACACTCTACTTGGGTAACTTGACATTGGTGGACCAGAGCTGTTTTGTAGGTTATGGTTTTTTATTTATGTTGTTTCCTTTAGAGATTATTGGTCTTGTGGTTGGTAGTGAAAATGAGGTCATTTGGAGATTATGTAGTTTATTGTGGTCTTAGTTTTATAATTAGTTCACTTTCTTCAGTAGTAGTTGTCTCTGGATCAATTTTTATACTTATTAAGATTCTGATTTGTTTTATCTTTTAAATGACGAGTTTATTTATTTGATCACTTTTTTGGGAATATCATTCCCTTAGTGATTAAATTGACTCCCTCTACTAGTTGTCAGACCATGGGTATCAGAAATAAAATTCTATCCATATCTTTTATTGTGTCAGGTGTCGAGTTGGATAGAATCTCGGCTTAGTTTGTGATAATCATAAAAAAAAGAAATAAGTTTAATTTTCCATAGAAACTTTTTTATAATCCTTTTAAGTACTAATTAGCGAAAATATGTAAAGGAAAACATAGAAACCACATAAATACCTAGATGAGATAATTATATATGGGTTATACAGTAGAAATAGAAAAATACTCCCATAATAGAAATATTGAGATAAAAACTATGAATAAAAATGAGAATACAAGATAAATCATGAAATGATTTTTTGTCAAACACTCTCTAAACTATTTTATAATAGGAATATATTAATAATTTTACATGTTAAAAACATTTTATTTTATTTTTCCCCTAATCAATGTGACATTTTTTCAACTTTTACATGATCTTATATAACTGTTAAATTAGTTTAGTTCATGTCAAATGTTTTTGGGATGTTTGGTTCATAACACAAATAATACATTTGTTGTCTGATCAGGTTCATAGTAGAGATTAAAACCTAATATAAATAATATTAATTACAAAATAATATTAATTATTATGCATTACAATAAATTTTAGAATGAACCCTTAATGGAACTCATGAAAAAAGAAACATGCCCCTTCATGGAGATGGTATTCCGCACATAAGAATGATAGAATTGTTTTTTTTCTAATAGTTGAATAAGAAATTATATATATAATTATTACTTTTTGAAAATAGTAATGATAATATAAATCTTATAAATTTAAAATAAATCTATAAAAATTACTATCCATGTGAAGAATAAATGAAAAATGATTCACACTTCTTTGTTTGAGTGGTAAATTGCACATATGCATGAGGGAAATGATCATTTTCTAACGGATGTATGTTATTGAAGGTGGAAAATATATTATGATGTCAAAATAATAATTATCTCATAAACATATTATATAATCAATATCTTTACAATTATATCTAGTATTACAACATCGTGATGGAAAACAATATGCATTTCTTCTAATTTATGATAGTCGACATGCATTACCAAGGGATTCATTCATTTATAATAGGATGTAAAAGAATATTAAAAATGGATCTATACTAACATTTACATATATTAGATACAATGGTGTTATTTTACAATCATTAAAATGTAGTTTTTATGAATATTAAAGAATGAATAAATTCGGAATGAGTTATTTAATAGACATGTATTTTACATTGTTAATTTCTATTGAAAAGAACATTAATAATTATTTTAATGACCAATTAGTTAGACCATGACCTCAAAGATGTGGGGTGGATTGTCGGGGCCTGACTTGGGAAGGACATGGTTGAGCTAAGTGGATCAAAATATTTAAATAATTAAGAATAAAAGGGTCCCTTTTACAAGTTAAGGTAGGAGAACAATTTTAAATATATATAAAAGTAAATTCATACAAATATTCTTATCACATAGATGTCTCACCAAATATATGTATTTTTATTATATGATGAGGACTAGTTTAATTTCACACATCCAATAAAATTCACATAAGTTATATGTTATTTTTAACTATATATATTAGTTTTAAATCCATCATTAAGACATTAAGCCTTTAACATGGTGAGAGATTTTCAATAGGTTACTTTGGATTCTAGTAACATTAAATAATTATAAAATTGACGTGAAATTGTTTTTTTGTGAATAAAAAAATTATATAAATTTTAAAATTTTCAATAAATTATATATAAGCTCATTATTTTATTGAATTTTTTTTACCAAACATCTTACATATATATGGTCATTAAAATTGGGCTCACAAGCTTATAAGTAAAAATATTTATAATGATGATGTAGTAAATGTGATAGTATTTGATAAATCATTATTTTTTACAATTCCTAAAAAAATTTATTATCATTGAAATATTCCATACATTTATACAAACTCAATTTTGATATGGAATAATTAAATAGAAATTATAATTTTTCAAATGGAAATTATGAAGTCAATAAATAATGATTTTAAATAAAATCATGAAAAATATGTCATTTTGGAAAAATTGAATGTGTGTAGAGATAGATTTAGTGTACCCACTATAAAAAGTTTCTGGATTTTTTTTCCCAAGATTATTTAATTTTTCTATAGAAATTATGGTAATTTAATGTATTAATAAAACAAGGTAAATCATTCCTCAATGGTTAATAAGGAAAACATGTCTACATGTTTGAAATGTGATTTCTCATATGAAACATGTAACACCCCAAGATTTTATAGTGTGTTATTTCTTCAAAATAATTCAATAACTTTCACTACATGCAACACCAAGTTCAATCGCACCATGACTTACCAAACAAGCTGTTCAAAAGAGGTTATGAATAGTGTTAACTAAATTTTAAACTTTATATAATCCTTATAATTTTAGAATCCATATTATGAGTTTCTTAGACATAATGTAAGAACAAATTAATTTTCAGTATTGCACTTTTACCAAATATTAATAGTGAACCCTTTTTAGATACTATATTTTAAACTTTTTGACTAAATGGGGACATCAAAAATTTAAAATGAAATATCTCAAGCTTCCACGGTACGCTAGCGTGTGTTGTACGCAACTTCGAGTTCTAACAAACCACAACCAATCAAACTAGCCTTTTGAAATTATATATATTTTATATTTCAAAATGGACTTCATTTTTGGATTCGGAGTATCGAATTTATCCTAAGCTGAAATTTTGGTACTTTTCGGATAACTTTCATATTTTGATGAATAGTGAAAATTACTAAATTTTAATTAAAAACAACTTTTTTAATCAAAATAATTAATAGTGATAAATTATGAATTTGAGTGGTTTTAAAGTATATTTAGAATATATTTTTACCATTTATTATAATGTTGGTCATTGGACATAATTTTACAATTAAACAGAACATAAACAAGTGTCCATCTTTTGATAGTTATTATCTCTTAAAAACACGCTTTTTGTTTTAACAGCGAGAATTAATTTTAAATTAATTTCTGCCACTTCTGTGTTTTGAATTTAGGAAAATGGATTCCATATTTGGAATCAGGATGTTCAAATTGGGTAAATAGGTAACTTTTATTTTTAGACATTTTGAATAATTACTGTGGTAAATATTTTATTTACCATGGTTAAGGGTAAATCTGGTAAATAAGGGTTACAAAATAATATTATAATAATAATAAATTACCCTAAAACGTGTCTTAACCCTATTGGTTGATACATGGTCTACCATGGGCATCTTTGGGTCGATTTTGGGACCCCATGGATCCACTTGTAAGTGATAATGACACTTTATTTTAATTAAGTTAAAATGAATACAAAAATGACACAAGCATATATCTTTTAGCAAAACAATTGTTACATAGGGTTATATATGTTGGATTTTAGATTATAAATATTCATTAGAAAGATAAAAATATTTCCTACATAATGATATTTTATTTATAATTTTGAGACATTAAATAATTTATTTTATTTATGACACAATGATGATGCAGTAATTACTATAATAGTGAAAAATTAAAATAATTGATATTATAAATACCCAAATAAATATAATATGAAACTTTTAATGAATTAAACTACTTTTATAGGATAATATGATATATTAGGATTGATTTAATTGACTTTTTTATAAGTAATCAATCTGTTATGAGTTTCACAAAAATCAACTATTGAATAGTGTCAAAATTGACATAAAAGAGTTCTTAAAACAAATATTATATTATTAATTGATATTAAATTCCTAAAAATCTAAGGTTCGGCCAAGAGACTTATATAATGATAGTTTCATCATTAATTAACCACTTTGGGGTCGCTTGGATGTATGTAGTAAGGTTATTAACCATATTATATAAAAATACAAAGAGACATTGTAAAAGTGAAACTAATTAACTTAGAGTTAATACTTAAAGATAAGGTTAATATAAGTACCCAAACCTGTCTAAATTCTATTGGTTGAGTTGCTTTCGACCCCTCCCCACCTTAACCTCTGAATAGTCAACTTTGGAGCCATTGGAAACCGATTATGAATTTATTATAAACTAATATCTCTAGCTTTTCCAAAGGTGCCCCTCACCCCTCTTATAAAAGGGCACTCCTCCTTCTCATTTCTTCACACCTTCAAAGCCTTATGGTTCGGCCAAAATCTGCCCAAATACTCTCCCAACTTCCCTCAATACAACCTAGAGGCCTTAGTTTGATCAGAAAGCCAACCTAAAGAGCCCTTTTGATCAAATCAAAAGGAAGGAACCGAAGAAGAGGTAATGATTTCACCACCCTTTTTCCAAGTTCCTTCTTCTTCCACTTCTTATTACTTTGTTGTTACCATTCTAAAATAATAACTCCAGTATCATATATATACTGTGATGTTATTATAAATATGGTACAACCATATTCAGTATTCTATCCACCCTTTGAATAACATGTCAACATACGTGCGTACGTACGGATTACCGTCTCCACGTCGTGGTGTAATTGTTATTCAATATATTATTATTTGGATGGGTATAATAATGATGTGTAACTGATGTAAATAATAAATATTACATGTTAGTGATTCTGTATATATGATATACCATTCATTTATATATTATTTTAATATCAAAAGAATGATATTGTCGCTCGTGCGTACGTACGGACTACCGTCTCCACGAACGCCATGAGATTCATTCTCCATAATATCCATTCAAGTATAATTATCATTTTATAATTTAAAAATGATGTTTAAGGACTTGATATAATTCTGGATATTAATAATATACAACCTATCCATTACAAACATGTATTACGTAATAAAACATATAAAAGAAAACGAGTAAGTTAACACTCGAAACAACGATAATACTAAGACATTATTAACAAAACAAAGTTAAAAGATCATATATGATATGATATTAATATATATGATTCTTGTATAATTTAATAACAATTATTTCAATATTATACAGGAGGTTAACCTACCCCAACCAAGTAAAAGTACAAGGTAAGGGATTTTCTTATCTCAAATTCAATTCCGTGAGATTTCCATTATTCGCCACTAAATTATTGAAAGTGGTGTATTGTGTACTGGAATTTGATATATATATTATCATTATTATCTTTATATTCATGTTATTATGTAAATAATTTGGTGGTTATTAAATTTTGGCCATACGACTCAGTTGATTAACGTGGTAAGGGGTTTTCATCTCACACTCTATTTCCGTGAGATTCATGCCATATTTACACTATTATCTTTTGTGTGGTGTATGTACTGCCCATAATTGTATTCATTGTGTAATACACTTTACCTTATGTGTATTTACATTTTCATTGTATGATACCTCTTTCATGGGTTGTATGTTTCATATGTTACCAAATTGATAAGGGTTTACTTCACAATCTCTTTAATATCTGAGGTTGTCTTTACGTAAGTATCTACAGGGACATATTTACTATCCATGTCCATATTTCATAAAAGAGTTTTCAAAGGGATTATTTCTAAGAGAACTTTTACTAAAAAATCATTTTAAATGTTTTAAATATTTATTCTTCTAAATCATCCTCATTTATGTCCACGTTTTCAAAATGGTTTGTAAGGATTTATTTATATGAAAATGAATGTTTTAAAAGTGTTAATTCCATTCAAAAGTTTCAAAGTGGTATGGGACACTTTGATTCAAAAATGTATTTAAATGCCTTACTTTCTAAATTGTGTAACATTAAAATGTTTTCATGAAAAAGGGATATTTCTCTCAATAATTTTTTAAAAAACATTTTCATCTATGTCAACATCCTTTGATGGATTTTAAGATTATTTGAAGTTGATTTATTATGATTTAAAAATTCCATATTGTAATGAAGTTTTGTGATATGTTTGACTGTAGATGTGTCATTTATACAGCATTCATGGTTTATGAGTAAAAGTATTGACATTTAGTATGCTAGTTCCAATAAGAATGTTTATGTTATATTTCAACCTTTACTTCATATGAATGTGTTGGACAAGTATGTTCCAGGTTGGGGACTGGTTAAAGTAATCCCTCCATGTTGGGGACTAGTAAATGTAATCCCTCCAGGTTAGGGACTGGTAAAAGTAAGCCCTCTGGTTTGGTCTTCGGTTATTAGAGGCACTCCGGGTTGGTGTCCGGTTATTAGAGGCACTCCGGGTTGGTGTCCGGTTATTAGAGGCACTCCGGGTTGGGTTCCGGTTACAGTTAGCCCCAAGGTCTTGGGAAGAGGCCTTGAAAAGAAATTAAAGTTTAGCATTATGCATTCCATCATTATGAAAGTGGTTATTGATTTTTCATGTGATTATTCGATTAGTAGAATATCCATGTGAATAATTAAATGGCATTATTTCATTTTACTTTTACCATACTATGTTGATGTTCAAGTTTAAAAGGATTTTGTTTTTGTAACGCATTGCCTTAAATGTTTATGCTTATTTTGAATGTTCCGCTATATTGTTATCCTTACTGGGCATTTGTGCTCACCCCTTTTCTATGTTTTATTTTCCCCAGGATGTGAAGAAGTAAGTTATGAATGACCTGTAAGGATATTATGAGGGGATAATAGTGTGGACTGTGGAGACATTATGTTGTTGTAGTAGTTTTTCATTTTATGATGTAATGTAAAACTTATGAATATATCTAGTGTTTCCAAGGATACTAAACCAATCGGTCTTTTGAGATTTGATCTTTCTTGTGATCATGCCAATGTTATGTAATAATGCACTGACTCTAGGTAACTGGGGTCGGGGCGTTACAGTTGGTATCAGAGGAAGTTTAGTACAAACCTTGGAAGCTAGATTTAGATAAACTCTGATTAGAGCACGTATACCTAAGATGAACTATGAGGATTAGTATAGAATAAATTCCTAGAATTTTGGTATTTTAGAGATGTTGTGAGTTTTTCAAGCAATACATCCCTGTCTGGATACGAGCAGGTAGAGGCGGCTCTGGCACAGATGTACCTAGGGGTAAAACCCGAAAACACCGCTTTGAGCTAGACTCGAACGGGAACTGGTGCACGATAACGGGCCTTGCTGCACTCTTGGTTACGACACTCCCGGGGGATATGTTTAGGATAACTCTCATTTTCCTTACAAATCATTATGAAGGGTTTATGAGTATATACATCCTCAAAGAAAACATTTTTATGATTATGGATTATATCCATAAACTATTTAATTTATGTTATGTGTTTTACAAGTTTGGGATTAGGTATTGTTATTAATAAACTAATCTAGTGTATCCCATTGTTTAGAAATGGCGCCCAATACAAGGAATGGGAACTCCAACAATGCACATGATCCAAAGAGGAAGAAGGATCATATCTTTCATGGTCTTAAGCCAGAATTTATAAGAGAAATAGTCTCCCATGTATTATCATCATATGAAGAAATAATATCATGTGTTGATAAGATAAATAAAGATTTTACTAAGTCCTATGGCTTTGAAGGGAAGTAAGAGAAGAAAAGGATGGAAGAGAGAACGATGGATAAAGGGACGAGGGAAAATAAGAATTTTCCCATATGTGATAACTGTGGGAAGAAACACCCTGGAACTTGTCTGAAAGGAATGGGAGTTTTTTATAAGTGTGGAGGAAAAGGGCACAAAGTACATGACTGCAAGGGTAAGAAAATGGTTACAATTGTACAATGATTCATTTTCAAGGAGTTTGGACACTACGCGAACCTATGTCCCAGTTATCAGACTATGCCGCAAATGATGCTATTGGATAATAATCAAGTTATGATACTACCACAGATGAAGAGGAATGATTAGAGTTCTTATGTTGATTATGTCAATTGAGTGTTGTATCAACAATGTACTTGTTATAATAATTATGGAGTATATAAGGATTGTACTGCAGTACTATTTCATTAAGGACTTGAGATTGTGTGGAACAAAGAAAAGTGACTCAATAGCAGGATAAATTTTTGGAAAATATATGGTTGAGATAATGATAAATCATAATATAGTTCTGATACTGAGGTAGTGATTTTGGAATAATATGTGATTGTTTTGGATAAATTATATTAGATATTCTTGACTACCTTGGAACTGATTAATGATTTGTTTATTCCATCATTTTTAGGGTTTAAAACATTTTTGGATTGATGAAGTATATCCAGCATTCTATATGGAATAAGGGAGCATGAATGTAATCAACAAAGATTTTGGTAAATCAGGATGTTTCAGTGTATTAAAAGAATACATGATGAAGGTATTCATATGCTATTACGGGGTAAAAAGGATCTATATTATGTTTACCTTCCTTATAAATGTTGGACTGTGAGTTTGGACAGAAGTATTTTGGATAGTTCTAGTTTGGATTATTTTGGATTGCCATAAAAGGACAACCCGGAGGTCGAGCGGCAACCCGTCGCGTCCGGCAAGGCTGCGAGACTTGAACCCGCAACTGAAGGGCGACAAGGGTTTATCACCTACCACTGGCCCACGAGATGTCCTGGATTAAATAATGTAGTTTTTTTAAAAGATCTGGTAGATGAATTATAAATTCATTTATTTTGGAACCCTGTACGAATAGTATAAATAGAAAAAAAAAATTACATTCTATTATCTTTTAGAGTGAAATATGAGTTTGTGGTAGAAATTTATTAATGGATAAAACTCTAATTATAAAGTAAGTATATCTCCTTATGATCTTATCCAATCTCATAAATAAATTCCCCAACATTAATAAAAGGAACTTAGAACAAAAATGTTGTCCTAGATGATACCTTAAATCACCACTAATTTATGGCTTTGGGATTGTTGGCCTTTTAATAGCCATGTTCTCTACCGCTCTCCATCAGATAATTGATGGTTAGATTTTTCTTCCATATCCATATTTTCTTACATGGAACCCTAGTATGTGTTATTTTCGGTAATCTTCATTCTTTCCACTCTTTATTTAAAATAGAGGCCTCATTAATTCATTTTTCGGTGTGGGATTTCAACTAAGATATTTTGAAACGTCAAAAATTTGTTATCCCAATACCCTATGTTTTGTTGAACCGATGGTATTTCAAATCATCATAGATTGATGATTTTAAGGACCTCAATTTTATACTTTTTTTGTGATTGATGACCTCAATCACTACCTATATATATTTACGTTTTTCCTCCAATTATATGTCTCTAATTTCCACCAATGTTCTCCTAATAGAGATCATAATTTGGTGGTGATACTTTCATTTCTCTTTTCCTCATATTAAGACTAAATTTTAGTAACCCAATTTCCGATGTGGGTTTTCCCACAAAGATATTTTCTATTTTCAACCTTTTATTTTCGACGAACAATTTCAAATTGCGAGGATGCAATTTTTTGAAGGAGGGGAGAATGTAACACCCCAAGATTTTATAGTGTGTTATTTCTTCAAAATAATTCAATAACTTTCACTACATGCAACACCAATTTCAATCGCACCATGACTTACCAAACAAGCTGTTCAAAAGAGGTTATGAATAGTGTTAACTAAATTTTAAACTTTATATAATCCTTATAATTTTAGAATCCATATTATGAGTTTCTTAGACATAATGTAAGAACAAATTCATTTTCAGTATTGCACTTTTACCAAATTTTAATAGTGAACCCTTTTTAGATACTATATTTTAAACTTTTTGACTAAATGGGGACATCAAAAATTTAAAATGAAACATCTCAAGCTTCCACGGTACGCTAGCGTGTGTTGTACGCAACTTCGAGTTCTAACAAACCACAACCAATCAAACTAGCCTTTTGAAATTATATATATTTTATATTTCAAAATGGACTTCATTTTTGGATTCAGCGTATTGAATTTAGCCTAAGGTGAAATTTTGGTACTTTTCGGATAACTTTCATATTTTTATGAATAGTGAAAATTACCAAATTTTAATTAAAAACAACTTTTTTAATAAAAAAAATTAATAGTGATAAATTATGAATTTGAGTGGTTTTAAAGAATATTTAGAATATATTTTTACCATTTATTATAATGTTGGTCATTCGACATAATTTTACAATTAAACAGAACACAAACAAGTGTCAATCTTTTGATAATTATTATCTCTTAAAAACACGCTTTTTGTTTTGACAGCGGGAATTAATTTAAAATTAATTTCTGCCACTTCTGTGTTTTGAATTTAGGAAAATGGATTCCATATTTTGAATCAAGATGTTAATATTGTGTAAATAGGTAACTTTTATTTTTATACATTTTGAATAATTACTGTGGTAAATATTTTATTTACCATGGTTAAGGGTAAATCCGGTAAATAAGGGTTAACAAATAATATTATAATAATACTAAATTACCCTAAAACGTGTCTTAACCCTATTGGTTGATACATGGTCGACCATGGGCATCTTTGGGTCGATTTTGGGTCCCCATGGATCCACTTGTAAGTGATAATGACACTTTATTTTAATTAAGTTAAAATGAATACAAAAATGACACAAGCATATATCTTTTAGCAAAACAATTGTTACATAGGGTTATATATGTTGGATTTTAGATTATAAATATTCATTAGAAAGATAATAATATTTCCTACATAATTATATTTTATTTATAATTCTTAGACATTATATAAATTATTTTATTTATGACACAATGATGATGCAGTAATTACTATAATAGTGAAAAATTAAAATAATTGATATTATAAATACCCAAATAAATATAATATGAAACTTTTAATGAATTAAACTAATTTTCAAGGATAATATGATATATTAAGAATTATTTAATTGACTTTTTTAGAAGTAATCAATCTGTTATGAGTTTCAAAAAAATCAACTATTGAATAGTGTCAAAATTGACATAAAAGAGTTCTTAAAACAAATATTATATTATTAATTGATATTAAATTCCTAAAAATCTAAGGTTCGGCCAAGAGACTTATATCATGATTGGTTCATCATTAATGGACCACTTGGGGGTCGATTGGATGTATGTAGTAAGTTTATTAACCATATTATATAAAAATACAAAGAGACATTGTAAAAGTGAAACTAATTAACTTAGAGTTAATACTTAAAGATAAGGTTAATATAAGTACCCAAACCTATCTAAATTCTATTGGTTGAGTTGATTTCGACCAATACCCACCTTAACCTTTTAATAGTCAACTTTGGAGCCATTGGAAACCGATTATGAATTTATTATAAACTAATATCTCTAGCTTTTCCAAAGGTTCCCCTCACCCCTCTTATAAAAGGGCACTCCTCCTTCTCATTTCTTCACACCTTCAAAGCCTTATGGTTCGGCCAAACTCTTCCCAAATACTCTCCCAACTTCCCTCACTACAACCTAGAGGCCTTAGTTTGATCAGAAAGCCAACCTAAGGAGACATTTTGATCAAATCAAAAGGAAGGAACCGAAGAAGAGGTAATGATTTCACCACCCTTTTTCCAAGTTCCTTCTTCTTCCACTTCTTCTTACTTTGTTGTGACCATTCTAAAATAATAAATCCAGTATAATATATATACTGTGATGTTATTATAAATATGGTACAACCATATTCAGTATTCTATCCACCCTTTGAATAACATGTCACCATACGTGCGTACGTACGGCTTACCGTCTCCACGTCGTGGTGTAATTGTTATTCAATATATTATTATTTGGATGGGTATAATAATGATGTGTAACTCATGTAAATAATAAATATAACATGTTATTTAATCTTTATATATGATATACCATTCATTTATATATTATTTTAATATCAAAATAATGATATTGTCGCTCGTGCGTACGTACGGACTACCGTCTCCACGAACGCAATGAGATTCATTCTCCATCATATCCATTCAAGTATAATTATCATTTTATAATTTAAAAATGATGTTTAAGGACTTGATATCATTCTGGATATGAATAATATACAACCTATCCATTATAAACATGGATTACTTAATAAAACATATAAAAGAAAATGAGTAAGTTAACACCCGAAACAACGATAATACTAAGACATTATTAACAAAGCAAAGTTAAAAGATAATATATGATATGATATTAATATATATGATTCTTGTATAATTTAATAACAATTATTTAAATATTATACAGGAGGTTAACCTACCCCAACCAAGTAAAAGTACAAGGTAAGGGATTTTCTTATCTCACATTCAATTCCGTGAGATTTCCATTATTCGCCACTAAATTATTGAAAGTGGTGTATTGTGTACTGGCATTTGATATATATATTATCATGATTATCTTTATATTCATGTTATTCTGTAAATAATTTGGTGGTTATTAACTTTTGGCCATACGACTCAGTTGATTAACGTAGTAAGGGGTTTTCATCTCACTCTTTATTTCCGTGAGATTCATGCCATATTTACACTATTATCTTTTGTGTGGTGTATGTACTGCCCATAATTGTATTCTTTGTGTAATACACTTTACCTTATGTGTATTTACATTTTCATTTTATGATACCTCTTTCATGGGTTGTATGTTTCATAAGTTACCAAATTGATAAGGGTTTACTGCACAATCTCTTTAATATCCGAGGTTGTCTTTACGTAAGTATCTACAGGGACATATTTAGTAGCCATGTCCATATTTCATAAAACAGTTTTCAAAGGGATTATTTCTAAGGGAACTTTTACTAAAACATAATTTTAAATGTTTTAAATATTTATTCTTCTAAATCATCCTCATTTATGTCCACATTTTCAAAATGGTTTGTAAGGATTTATTTATATGAAAATGAATGTTTTAAATGTGTTAATTCCATTCAAAAGTTTCAAAGTGGTATGGGACACTTTGATTCAAAAATGTATTTAAATTCCTTACTTTCTAAATTGTGTAACATTAAAATGTTTTCATGAAAATGGGATATTTCTCTCAATAATTTTTAAAAAAACATTTTCATCTATGTCAACATCCTTTGATGGATTTTAAGATTATTTGAAGTTGATTTATTATGATTTAAAACTTCCATATTGTAATGAATTTTTGTTATATGTTTGACTTTAGATGTGTCATTTATATAGCATTCATGGTTTATGAGTAAAAGTATTGACATTTCGTATGCTAGTTCCAATAAGAATGTTTATTTTATATTTCAACCTTTACTTCATATGAATGTGTTGGACAAGTATGTTCCTGGTTGGGGACTGGTTAAAGTAAGCCCTCTAGGTTGGGGACTGGTAAAAGTAATCCTTCCATGTTAGGGACTGGTAAACGTAAGCCCTCCAGTTTGGTCTCCGGTTATTAGAGGCACTCCGGGTTGGTGTCCGGTTATTAGAGGCACTCCGGGTTGGTGTCCGGTTATTAGAGGCACTCCGGGTTGGTGTCCGGTTATTAGAGGCACTCCGGGTTGGGTTCCGGTTACAGTTAGCCCCAAGGTCTTGGGACGAGGCCTTGAAAAGAAATTAAAGTTTAGCATTATGCATTCCATCATTATGAAAGTGGTTATTGATTTTGCATGTGATTATTAGATTAGTAGAATATCCATGTGAATAAGTAAATGACATTATTTCATTTTACTTTTGCCATACTATGTTGAAGTTCAAGTTTAAAAGGCTTTTGTTTTAGTAATGCATTGCCTTAAATGTTTATGCTTATTTTGAATGTTCTGCTATATTGTTATCCTTACTGGGCATTTGAGCTCACCCCTTTTCTATGTTTTATTTTCATAGGATATGAAGAAGTAAGTTATGAATGACCTGCAGGGATATTATGAGGGGATAATAGTGTGGACTGTGGAGACATTATGTTGTTGTAGTAGTTTTTCATTTTATGATGTAATGTAAAACTTATGAATATATCTAGTGTTTCCAAGGCTACTAAACCAATTGGTCTTTCGAGATTTGATCTTTCTTGTGATCATGCCAATGTTATGTAATAATGCACTGACTCTAGGTAACTGGGGTTGGGGCGTTACAAAACATCACCTTCTGAGATGTGTAAATTGTAAACACATCATATCTATTGTTAAGAATCTGTAAAACATCATTATTATAGGATAATAGTGGTTATAACTATATTCCCATAGAGGTGAGTACATGTTCTGGACCTGACATGAATTTCTTTAATGAAAATAAATTTAGGAAAATATGTACCATAGAGTGTTTAGTGGAATATCAAATTGGAAAACAAAAAATATAACTCTATCTAAAATTGATGATGTAGCAATATACATTGACCTTTAGATTCCATTTTTAGAGAATCAAAAATATTCATTCAAGGTAGAAACCCTTAAAAATATATGGTCCCCCTCATGAAAAAATAGGCCCTTACTTCGATTATTAGAATAGTTATTTTCTCTTAATTATGCTACATTGACATGGTTCTGAATATCTTGTACATTCACATTTTCTCATGAACACATTCTAGGCCTACTAGTTTTAGTTACCCAAATTCTTTCCAACTATTCATTGTATGGAATAACATCCCATGAAATTCTTCATATGCTGATATATAGAATCCTAAATGGTAGTAAACATTATTAGACAAACTTACAAGAGGTATATAATAGAACCCCATTTAATGAATGACTTGTGATAAAGGTATATTCATTTATTCTAATATATAATTAGTCTATGAAAATTTTCTAAAAGGATGACAGTTATTGGTGGAACTCAAATGAATCATTGAATTTAGAACCATTTAATTACTCTTAATGAATTTTAATTTATACTAAGGGTGGAATTTAGATTAAATTGATAGAGGATCATCATGAAGTCTTAAGACATCATGAAAATATATTAAATCAAGGTATTAATGGTGTATATCTTCTATTACATATATTAAATATGAATATGTTCTATATAAATCAATAGTGAGCCATATTCTGTCATTATTTATATAAATATTGGGAAGTATAGTGACAGTGCCCATGGTAATATTATCCCACTTTTATAATGGAATATGTATATAATTCATGAATGTATTAATATATTATATTTTAGCCTTCACTTTCTATAATCCCATTCATGTAGAAACATATTCCATAATTTCCTTCATCATATTATCCCATAAGAAATGACCTCATAAATCCTTATAAATCAAGGTATATATTGAAATTCTATAGATGTGATTATTCATTTAACTACATTTTTACATAATTAATTTATATAACACAAAACCATTCCCCAAATATCATCTCTCTATCCTTATAGAGAGTTATAAAAAATTACCACCTTTCCCAACATCAAACATCCTCTGTATGTTATTATATTCCATGTCATGACATCCCTATCCTTTCTCGTAAGGATGCTTTAGAATTGAATGATGTTTACCTCATTAGTATAAGAACTATATCCAAAATTAATGAATTATTGAATATATGATCCTTGATAATCCTCATTATTTTTTAACTCCATTTTCCATATTATACATAAATCATCCATCTAAATTTCCTTCACATTATGGATGTGTATTAAGTAATCATTTTCTATGAGTAGTTCCATCAATCGTATTTTCCACTTGTTGTGAAATTTTCTATATAATATGTACATAAAAAATTTGGGGAAGAAATATATATATTGTTCTTCCATATAATCATGAAAATTATTCTATATTTAAAATCAAGTTCTTTATTTGTACTATTCAATTCAGGGATATTCATTTTACTTGTTACATAAGAATTGAATATATTATTATTCATAATGAAACATTACATTACATTATTCAATGAATAAATATATATTACAACCCTCCATATACCAATTTTAAATTCATTATCATTAAATCAAATAACATCATCTTTAGCTCTGAAATAAATCCTTCATATTTCTTTTACCACATAAATTTAACTACTTTATATGTCAACCTATGAAAATGGGTTTGAAAATAAGGAAATATTTTGAAAACTATTTCAATAATAACATTTTAAACTAGGGAAACAATACATCATGGATATATTAATCATTATAAACTGTTAATTGACTGCTGTTTTTTTTCAATGATCAATAGGTATTCAATCCATGGGTAAAATTGATCCAATAAAAGAATCATCCATGGTCCAAAATTAACCCTTACATAATTTCTCATAAAATTATTTTTATAGAGATTCCAATGAATAAATGAAAAATTATTCTCATTATCTTATTATTAGTAATTGTAAATAAATATATACCGCTATAAATTTATCATTATAATCCATAGATTTTTTATTGATCATATCAACAAAAAAAGAAGATGAATTATTCAATTATAAGGTAATTATCATATGTACGAACATTAAATCATTAATTATGAATTATATATACACATTATATATATAAATTAGACAATGATTAGTTTATTTTACATCCTTCACATTATTTAAAACATTAATTTTATTACATTATATTTTCCTATAGAACGATGGGTTTAATTTTGACGGATACATCAAATATAATCATTATATTTATAAAAATTAAGATCATTTCATTATAATGGGACCTTAATATACCTAATTATAGACATATTATTACTAATAATCATCATAATAACCTATGTAGTTTAAAAAATAATATTCGTGTAATCTCAAACACTCTGTACATAGCGAAAAATCATTTAACCCACGGAGAGTTATCAGAAAATTAAAAATAAGAGTATATGAGAAATTTTATAACATCATGAATAGTAAACATAAAAATAAATAACAATAAAATTAAATTACCTTAGAATATAAATGCAATATATATTGACATGGAAAAAATATAATTATAATATTTCTCTAAATAATGTAATATAAACACGAACTGTGATAGAATATGATCATAATGAATAACATCTATTAACTATGGAAGAAACATTAGCATAGGTAAACATGATTTTCCAGTGCCACACCATCAATTACAATGATTACAAGAATGTGAAATATAATATTGAACACCTATCACATGAGATGTTTACACATAACGAGTACATTTGATGGAGATGTAATAACTCTCCCGTTATCCGTCCACCCTTTTGGGTGCCACATAAAAATAATTCACAGTTCACATCATAAAAAACACATGAAATTAAAATGTGCTTCAAAAAAATATAAATGGAAATAATTCAATTTTAGGAAGGAAAAGTTTAAATAAATTAGGTTTCGTAAAACATAAAAATTACAATAATTCAACCATCCTGTAATTAAGGGATGTTTTTGAATAATATCTATTTCTTGAGAAAATGTGTGTTATATTATTTTTTACACAACACAACTAAATATCATTAATTTGAATATGAGTCTTATTCCAAATGTGACCATTAGGTTTTGACAGTTATATGAAGATTGGTTAGTTTTGAATATTTTTCATTATTACTAATAGAAAAAAATATATTGATAAAAAAATTTAACGTTATAATTACTATTTTAAAGTACTACTAGAAAAGGAAAATTAATGTAGAAAGAAGTTTTGATGACCTCAAGAAGAAGAGTCATGCAAATAAAATCCTATTTATTAGAACTTTGTATGGTGGTAGAATCTATTGAATTCTCTATTGACCAATCCCATGAAAAACATTAATAAATGATTCTTTAACAAAATCTCATTTGGGAGAAGTTCATGGTGATGGAAATTACCACTCAGGTGATGTTTTTGAGCCATCACATTAAGCTATAACCATCAAACACCATAACCATAGGTCATATGTGGATGTTATAAAGGGTTATGTGTCAATTCCCTTCAAACCTATAATTTAACTTTTTTTTAAATAAAATTGTTATTCCATTAATTCTGTTTTAATTATATCTTTTTCTTTCTAAAAAATATTAATTTAATTTGAAGAACTGATTCTTTAGATACAAATTTTACATTTCAAAAATAATATAAACATTTATATTAAACTATTATATTAGTAATAATACTTATTTTTATTAAATATTATTATAAAACACTATTATATAAATATAAAAAATAAATAATTTTTATTTTTATCAGGTGTCTAAAAATTTAATATGTGATTTCAATGAGCTATAATTTAAAATAAATAAATATTTTATATTTAAAAATTAAAATCATCATATTTATATATTTATTATGGAAAAATAAATTTTATTTTTTAAAACATAATGTAGATATTTGGTTAGGATTAATTGATGATAATTTTTTAATTTATTTTTTAGTGAATAGTAAAAAATATTTCGAGTTGTTTGGTATGTTTAAAGACATCATAAATATGTAATAGTAATTTAATAACTAATTAACCTCTATAAATGACATAAAATATGTTATTTAATTAATATAATGTATTTTAATATATTTTAATCACTTTCAAATAATATAATTTACTTTCCAAATTCTAAAATGGAAACATGAACATAAAATATGTTGTTTTGAGAAAAAATTAAATTTAAATTCCAAAAAGGTAATATAATATGACATTAGACTATTTTTAGTTTCAAGATATTAAAATGTGTCCCATGTGACCCATACCATGGGAAAATACCTTGTTCAACACCATGGTTTTTCATTTACCACTACCGATGTTTCTAAAGCCTATATTTTGATATTAATAAACAAATACCAACGTTTTCTAAAAATAACCATTAGTTTTAACATTTCCTTTCACTCCCAATCAATATTCCACAAATAAATAATATTTTCACCTCCCATGTAGTCTCCCAATGTTTCCTCATTCAACGAAGGTTCCAATCATCATGTTTTAGGAGTTACTATTCAAGGTAAGGGAATTGTCCTCTTTTTCTTTTCGATTCAAGAAAATATATTCTTATATGTATTGTAAATATTATTATTAATTTCTTCTAATACATATTTTATCATACCCTTATAGTGAAATTATTTTATGTAAATGGTATACTCTATTCCCTTCTCTTTTTATATTTTTGCAAACCCGTATTGTATACACGTTATGCTAAAGAATTTATTCTCAAAATCTCCATATTCTCTTTAAGATATTCACTTTTACTTTATTTTATGTTGAACACCCAAGCCTATTAAATTTATAAGGCTATTCATATAGTTGTAAACATAATTTATTTTATTCTTTTATTAATATAAATTAAAATAAAATTCATTTTCAATGCGATGAAACATAAAAAATGATCATATTTTTATAATTTCTTATGAAACACATTGATTTTAATTTGAAACCAATTTCATTAGTTTTCTTTAGGAAATTTAGGATTTCTATTCAATTATGATATGTGTGGATCACCTTAATATAATGATATATTAATGGTGCACCCTTATATTTCTCTAATGCATTTGGTAAGAAATTTAATCTCCAAACATGAAATGTTTTATGGTACCTTCATGAATAACCGTGGTAATTTTTACAACACCTTGGTGGATAACATGGGTAATATAATTATGATTTAAAAAAGTAAATGCTTTCACCAAATATACTTATCCTGATTCATGTTCTTTTAATTATGACATGTACCCTTTAATTTTCTCAAGATATTATTACTTATATCCTATGGATATTTCTCAGGGTCATATGTAAACAATTTCCTTTTATTTCTTTTAATGGGGAGAATGATCACAATTTCCCATAATTTATGTCCCCGGGATATGAAAAGAATTAAAAGTAATTATGATGGAAATATCAATAAACCTATTATGTTTTTTAGAATTATGATTTATATTTTCATGTATCATGTAACTTTTTTTATAAGAGATATATATTTAAAAGATCCTCTATTTGTAAAATGTAATGAAATGGAATATAACAAAAATGTGGGGAGCCATAATTGGTATCAAAGTAATGTTTAGTTACCTGTGGAAATTATGATTTAAAACATTAAGAGGAATCGTGGAGAAAATTTTAAATATAGGAAAACATAATAAAATTCTCTAGAAATATTAATTATGTGGTTTCAGAGTGAAGACATGCCTTTATGGGTATGAAAAAGATCATGTGTATTTGGAAAAAATGTATATATATGTAACACACACAAAAAATTTAATCAAGAATCGAATGAGATCTGGTGCATGAAAAGGGACTTGCATCACTCCTTGTTTGACACTATCTAGGGAAATTACTAGTTAATCATATGATTTTTATTGTCCATTATGATGGATTTATTGAAAATGTAAATTTTTTAAAGAATAACATATTTAATCTTGATTTATTAAGACATAAAAATTTCATTATAGATAGAATATTCTTAATAGATCTATTTTTCACACATTGGTTTTCATTTTATAAAACAATGGAAAATAGGAGGAACCACGTAAATGCTGAGCACGTCGTACCGTGTGTTGAAATCACTCAGATAGAATATGAAATGGAAATAATCATGGGAATGATGAATAAACTAACTCAAGTTATGAATTATAACCTGAATAATCAAAAGATAAATTATTATATTGAAATAGAATTACATTCTGTTGAGTCTTGTATTCATTAATGACGAACTTCATCAAGTGTATATACCGACCCATTGATTATAGAATAATGGATAAGCTCTATAAAAAAGTTATTTTCTATACTTAGTTGTTTAAAAAAATAGAAAGTCACCCTGGATGTGAAACGCTTAGAAGGAGAGGATGATCAGTTTTTTAAACAGATAAAAAACATGGTGAAATGAATGAAGATTGATGGTATAGTGGGGGAAGACTTTTGGGGATCCTTATTCAATAAATACATCCTTTTCTCAATGAGAACATATTTGGTTATGTAATTCCTAGAGCTGAAATAGAATGAAAAAAATTTGGGAATCTATGAGATGAACTTTAAAATACATTCTCGTTACCCCTCTATCATTTTCATGGATGATAATGTAAATTTTCAATCATTATTCATTGTACTAAGACCACATATATGAAATAATAAGACCAATAAAGACTACAAAGTCTATAAAGATATAGTGTGGAGTGATACGAATGCTGAATTAGAGTTTATAGAGACAAAATTGTCCCATAGAGAAAATGAAAAGAAGAGATATTTGGAGACAAACATATGGAGTAAAATTGATCATAGAAGAGTATGAAATCATTTAAAACCTCATACATGTGACAAATATGGGATGATGTATTTGAGTGACGACTTGCATAGAAGCCGAAAATGTAAAAATTATGAGAGAGATGTCAATTTAGCTTGAAACTATCATAGTGAGATGAGGCCTCAACATATCAACACTATTGAAAAATGATAATATGGTGTAGGCCCATCCTAAAGTCCAATAATATAAGTGTGGATAAATAGATAACTTTTCAAATCACTATTAAAATAATATGTAAATGGGGGAGAATCGCCATCATCCTCCACATAAGAAAAGAGAGAAAGGCCAAACTTTTTAAATCCATATGGATGATGTAGATACTCCAAATGATGTGGTGGAAGGTATTGTCAATATTCTGTTAAATCGAAAATGTGGTTTTTTGGATTCTATTTCTATGAATTCCGTTATTTCCTCTATGTTTGCAATGAATTTCGAATCAATATATGACCTACTAGAAGTATGTTTATCTATCAATAATATTTAAGGTATAATTGAAGTATGAAGAGTGTATTGAAACTATAGTAATAACGTTGGAAAGAAAATACCATCGCAAGTATTGTAGTAATCCCCATGCTAGAATTTGACACTATATTTGGGATATAATTCTCGTTAATTTATAATACTACGATTAATGTCCGAAGTACATAAATCTCAGTATTCATGAATAGAGAAACTACAGTTGTTTTGTTAGGAGAGATATCACTACCTTACCATTTTCTACTATCACCTCATACAGCCTTAATTATAGAGACGATCAGTGAAGATGAATAAGGAGATTAAATTATATGAATAGAAAATGTCATGATAATTCATAAATACATTTATTTATTTCTTGATGAGTTATCTATACCTCCACCAGAAAGAGATGTTGAGATATCCAGTGAAATCATACCTAGATCCAAGATTATATCAACGACCCTATATAGAATGAAAAATGTGTATCTAGATGAATTAAATAAATCACAATATGATCCATTGTAAATTTGTTTTTTGAGAAACTATGTCTCCTAGAGGAGAAACCATTCTCTTTTTGAATAAGATGGATGGATGAATGCAGTTATGCATTGATTGTAGAAAACACAATAGGATATTTGTGATTATAAAGTACCCTATTCCAAGGATTAAGTATTTATTTGACTAGATTAATGGGGATAAATTATTCTAGAACATTTATAATTCATATAGTTATCATCAATTTAGTTTGAAGAAATATTGTATCATAATGACTTCTTTATGATCAAGACGTATCCATTATTATTTTTTTATGCCCCCAAAATAAATAATTAACCTACTATATTTTTGAAATTGAAGAATGGGGTATTTAAATAAAACTAGGATAACTTTTTGGTAGTTTTTATTGATTATATTATGATATATTCCAATAGTCATGAGGATCATATATGGTTCATATTTATAACTCTATAGAATGAAAGGCTATTTGGAAGGTTCAAGAAATATGAGTTTTGGTTACAATAATTTTCTTTCATAGATAACATTGTAACAAATGAATGAATCATAGTTGATCCTATAAAATATTTTATGGATGAGTGACCTGATCATACAATAGTAACTGATATTTTTAGATTCCTTGGTTTAGAAAGAATTTAAAAGAGTTTGTTGAAAAAAAATAATGTCTTTCTCATCCACTAACCATGTTAACCCAAAAGGGGACATGTTCTTATGGAAAAATATGTGTGAATAATGTTTCCAAGATCTGAAAAAGATATTGGTTATTAAACCTATTTTAAATCTACCCCCTATTAGGGGAGGATTCATTATGTTCAGTGATTCATATCTGAAAATGGTTGGGTAAATCCTCTTAAAAAATGACTACGTAATTTCATATACTTCTCAATAGATAAAACATCATGAAAATAATTATCATACACATGAACATCAGCTAGATGTTGTTTTATTCACTGAATATATTGGGAAACTATCTTTATAGGGATAAATGTGATATATACATAGACCACTAATTTTTGAAGTATACTCTCAAAAAAAATAGTTTTAACTTGAGTTAGGGGATATGGTTGTATGTTTATAAGGAATATGATTATTCAATTCATTATCACCCCATAATAGAAAAATATTGCGTTGATGCATTTAGTAGGAAAGACCACGTTGTGCTGGAAATGATGAAGATTCAAGAAGACACTTTGATAAAAGACATAGTAATATTGGACATGGGAATCATAAGGGAACTAAAATGATCAAATGTATCCTGAATAATTTCCCAACCATAATTACTAGATAAGATTATGAAATCAAAAATAGAATATACTTTTTTATAGAAGAAGATAGAGGCTGTGATGAATTGAATATTTCCGGAGATCAATATTGATCAGGATGGGGTATTGAAATATCGTACATGTCGATGAGTTCTATATATTATAGAAATAAAGAAGGATCAGGTGGATGAAAAAAATATATCTATATTCTCTATCAATCTAAGGATCACAAAAAATGAATATGGACCTTCATGATCATTATCTGTGGGAATACATGAAAAGGGTGATTTTTGAATACACTATATCGTGCTTGTTGTATCAACAAGAGAAGGAAGAGTGACCACATCCTAATGTAGTATTACAACTACTATTTATACCAACATAGAAGTGGGACAATATCACTATGTGATTTGTCACATGTATCCTGATAACAAAAAATAAAATAATGCGATAAGGGTTGTAGTGGATCCTCTCACATGACATCCCATTTCTGTCTATTTAGGAAGAGTTATCTCTTTCACAACATTCCACGATGTACACAAAGTAAGTGTTAAGGTTTCATTGAGTTTCACTTTTTATCAATTATATTCATGATCTTAGGATCACATCCAATTTTTTATATGACTTATACTTAAAATAATGAATCGAATTTCATTATGTCCAATCACCCCAAACTGATGGACAATCTAAAAGTACTATTTAGACACTTGGTGACATGATGAGAAGATTCTTGATGTAATTAAAAGGTTTATGGTTTAAACATCTCACATTAGTTGAGTTCTCATACAATAACATATTTAATTTTTTTATTTAAATGGAACCCGATGAATCTTTAAATGGGCTGTGATGTATAACTATTACTTTTAGGGATGAAGTATGTGAGGTAAATGTTATTAGGCTAGATCTTGGGAAATAGATTATATAAAATGTTCATTCCATCCAAAAATACATAATGGTTGGTAAGAATCGGTAGAAGAACTATGCCGACACTTGTGGAAGTGACTTAGATTTTGGTGTTGGAGACAAAGTGTTCCTTTGAATAATGCCTTTTAAGAGAGTCATTCTTATTTGGATTAAAGGGAATCATCTCAACATATACATTGGCCACTATAAAATCCTTGATCTTATATGACTAGTGGCCTATCAGCTAGTGTTTCCACCAAATGTAGCTCAATTTAATGATGTATTACACATCTATCTTTTGAGGAATTAAATACATGGAACATCACATGTACTGAATCATGATGTGATAAAAATGGAAGATATACTCTCTTATGAGGAGCATCCAGTGGAGATATTGGACTATAGATATATGGTTCTATGCAACAATACAACCCACATCGTGAAAATGTATTAGGGGAACCATATATTTAAAGAAGTTATGTGGGAACTAGATGATACAATGAGACTAAATGACCCAAACATATCCAAAACAAAAAGAATGAGTTGAAATGTCGGGGAAAACATGAATTTTAGGGGGAGATTTTAACAATCCAATTTTTTTTTGCATAATTTTAGTTTCCAAATAAAATTTGTGTGATATTATATTATAAATAATAAACTATATCTAATAAATAATTAAGTATGTATAAATTTAAATATAAACTTCAAGTTTTGACCTTTATATAACCATTTGTCAATTATTAACATTGGATACTTCCTCAATTGGAAACAATACTCTTGATAAAATTTTGAATGTTATAATTAATGTTTATAAGTAGATATGATAATTGCTAATTAATTCTGAAATAAGCGTCGATGTCCTCAACCAGTAGATTCATGTTGTACACATACTATTTTTTTAACATGGTTGGTAGGTAGCATCATTGGGATTCACTCATGACCAAACCTAATCTGAACATCAACAATTTATGTTTGATCAAATCAACATATAATAGAAGTTCAAGTTATTGAAATTACCACTCAGTTGATGTTAGCTATGTCATCCCGTGAATCTATCACGATAATAAACCATACCTGTAGGTCATTCAAAGGTGTTATAAGGGGAATTATTTCAAGTTCCTAGCTACATACAATGTAATTTATTTGTTTAAATAATCTGTTTGGTCAATCGATAATGTTTTTTAAAATAGTTTCTCTTAATATAATTAAGATGGAATTTGATAAATTGATTTATCAGTAAGAAATTTTAATTTTTGAAAAAATTATATACCTATTTATAATAAATTAATATATTATTAATAATACAAACATTATTAAAATAATATGATAATAACAATCTCATTTAAATACGACTGATTAAATAATTTCATTTTTTTCATGTCTTAGAAAACTTACTATTCATTTTCAATACATTATTTTTTAATAAAGAATTATTTTTTATTTAAAAGTTATAATTATAATATTTTGATATTTATTATGATAAAATAAATATAAATTTTTAAATTACCCTGTTGTTATTAGGTTATAGTGAATTTATTAGAATTTTCTAATCTATTATGTTTTTAGTTGAACAGTAAAAATAAAGTTTTAGTTTTTTTGGTATGTTTAATGATATCATAAATATTTCCTGAACATATAATAACGAATTAACCAAAAATCGTGAATTAAAATATTTTATTTTTTTAATATCATTTATTTTTATATATTTCAATCAATGTAGAAACATATAATTTAATTTCTAAATTATTAAATGGAGTCTTTCTCTTTAAAAATGATAATTTGAGAAAAAAATAATTATCCATGTTAAAATAGGTAATATTAAATTATGCTCAACTAATTTTCATTAAAATAACGAAAAATTATTCTTGAGTTTCCAATAAAATGGGATAATATATTGTTAATGCCTATGGTTTCACATATACCACTACCTAGGTGATTAAAACCTAAATTTGGACAATATTAAACAAATCTACAACTTTTTCTACAAATACAAAGAAATATATAAATTTTAATTCACTCTTGTTCCATATAATAAAAATCTATGACATTTTACCAAACCATGACATCCTCCCATGGTGTATGATAGCTCCCATGTTCCCAATTCTAATGATATAGAAGATATATTTCAAGAGAAGGGGATTTTCATTCTTTTATTTTTTATTCAAGAATCTCTTTTCATATAAGTATTATAAATGCTATGGTTACTATATTATATTATACTTTTTTATCATATCCATAATTTCAAATTATGTTTTGTGAATGGGAGACCCTTCCCCCCATTTTTATCATTATTCATTACCATGTTTTATACATGTTATGTTACCAAATTTAATTTTCAAAATTTCACACTTCTCCTTATAAAATTATTTTTATTTAATTTTTCTTAATATGATGGACTATTTATTTTCCATGGGCGTTCAACTTGAAGTCAAATTTTATTATTTCTATCAGATTTTGGCATACATGAAACCCACATTTTTTATGTGTGTTGAAAATGACAAACTGATCATCTTTTTGAGCACATTTGAAATGCTATGATTTTCATATGAAACCCTTTTCTATTATTCACCAAAGGCTATTTATAATTTTTTTATTATAAATTCGGATCAAATATAAATTATTGAAAAATTAAAGGTGTTCCCTAATACCCCTCTTATGCATTGGGTAAATAATTTATTCAATAGAGATGACATGTTATAAGATTATTTCATGAATAACCATAGTAATTTTTATGACTCCTTGGTGGTTAACAATTTTTATATGAATATGATTATATAAATTAAATATTTTACCCACTTACCCATGTTATAATCCATTTTATTATGATATGACCCTCTTTCCTATTCTCATTCCTTTAATCCTCATGTTCTTGTTGATATTTTTCATTGTCACATGTAAACTGTTTCCCCTTCATTCCCTTCTCGGGAGTTATCCTCACCCTTTATTTTTATTTTTCTCCCAATTTTATTATATGTAGTATACGTGCTTAGGATGATCCTATTAACAATCCTTTAATGCTTTCATAAGTTTTTTTTCCTTGTATTCTATGCCTTTTTTCTATGAAACTACACTATAAAATATCATCTTTTGTACAATGTAATGAAAAGATACATAATAAAAAGATGGAATGAATTATATCTTAAAAATACAAGAAATAAAATTTTGTTTCATAATATTATTAAATATTATCATAAATTTAATTGTTTGGTAAAGAAAAATTTTATAACCCAAAACAATAAAATAATGACTGAAAATATATTGTGAAAAATTAATTGTAACTCCTTTGGAGGTTTTTCATTTCTAATATTGATAAGGAAATGAAAATAAAATTATGAAAAAGTATTTTGATATCATTTTCATTCATCATTTTTAATATCACTGTTTCATGTCTCCATTTAAAAAGTCTGCATAATTTTTATGAAATATTAAAAGAAATCCAATCATGAATTTGGAATTATAAAAAAAATTACAATAAATTTAAATACAAAATAATTTTAAAAAAAATTATAGGGGAATTAAGTTCAAATAATAAATCATATAACTCAAAGGATTTTTTTTAGAAAATCTCCATAACCATTACCCTTGATTTCAATGGATGTTATTTCAAATCCCATGTGATTATGATAAACATCTTATTTCTGTATTTCAAAAACATATTATTATAAATTTATTTTTTTAAATTGTAATTATTAAAAATTCAATTAATGTATTTGATATTTATAATTTCCTTTCGACATTAGGTTTTATTAATCATTATCATCTTGATATAATTTTTGAAAGATGATGTCAATCAAATATATTTTCCAAACGATTATATTTATAGAACCATTAAAGATTATACTCTTAAGGTTTCATAAATACTCATAAGGTTATAGATCCATTAAATTGGAGGTTTAGTTGTATTTCATGAAGACTAATGTTGCAATAACTCGTTTTTGGTTATTTATAAATATCGATGAATTTCCAACTAATCTTAATTATATTTACTGTTATAAAAATGAACATAATAATGAAATACTTTATATATATATATATATATAATATATATACTCATCAACTGAAACCTAAAATCATTCATTTTTATGTGAAGAAAACCAAATTATTTTTCCTCATGTTGGCATTAGTTCACACAACAAATAATTCACATATTCCCCTTTCCTTAATGGATAAATGAAGGGTGTAAAATTGTTGTTAAATATTAATAATTATAATGATACAAAATAATTATAATGAAATTACCATTTTAGTATGGTGAGATTAATATTATGGAAGATTAAATGCGCACAATGAAATTTGAAAAAAAATTGATATGTTCATTACATGTACATAATTTGTGAATTATTTCATTTTTTAAGGGGATTAAACCATTCATGGTTGGGAATTTTATAAAACAATAACACCCACAATGATTCATGGAATGTTGATGAGATTTTAGGGTAGATTTTGGGGCCATAATAATTAGTTTTTTATGTGAGGGGGTGATGAAGATTTCCCCTTTTATATGTGACAAGGAGTGGAATTATTGTAATAAAAAACATCAATAATGGGATGTCACTCACATTTGATGTGGAATCAAAACAAAAGAATAATCTAGAGAAGAATATATGACATCCAAGAATTTAATAACCCATTTTTGCACTCAGGTATAGATCTTTGAAATTTTGATCTAATTCTTTATTTTTGACCTAACATGGATGCCTAGTGGATTAGTGAAGGTCCCAATTGTTTTTTAAGATTATTCTATGCCCGAAGCCTATATTGTGGGGAAAACATTGCATTATGAACTATTATATTAAACTATACTATTAGGTCCCACAGTTAAATCTAACCATGTATATGGTTGTATTTTTGGGCAGATCCATCTCAAACGATTAGCACATAGTTTCCCTTAATGTGCTGCCAAACCGTGTGAGTGAACACTTTTCCCAAGTACTCGTGCATGGTTTTCATACAGTTTTTTAACCATGCGGGAAAACCATGTTTGGGCCAAAATTTGATCAATTTTACTATTTTACCTTTAATGATATAATAAAGAATCCTCCTTCTTTGTAATGTGATTTCCTATTTTATTAGCCTCCATTTTTATGATTTGGGAGAATTTTCAAGGCATAAAGTAGGGATCAAAATATCTCCATCACATGGGATCCATTCGACCTTTCGTTTGTCATGTGGTATGTGAAACAGTAAGTACTCTAGTCCGTTTGAGCTTCTCTTCTTCTATCTTTCTCTCAACCTAGTTATCGAGGTGTAACCATTTTTCAATTTTTCATACAACTAGTCCATTATAAGACGAATGAAAGGCCGATATCAGAGGAGGAGAGTCAAAGAAGACTATGGTGGGTGGTCTATAACTCATTCATCATGTTCATTGATTTTAGTGTCTGTTATGTAGGGCCCCCCAATTTCAATGGGTGACATTTATAAAATTTATATGGCGGGATTATAATCATTAGAAATGTATGCTTATGATATTTAGAAATATGTGATTAATCATTGGTGTAGATGTACACAGCACCCAACATCTCATGTAGTATGACATGAGAAAATTGATTTTTTAGTATTTTGACACATTTGAGCCATCAGTTCTGATGTGATTGAGCTTGAACACACTAATGGTATTCTTTATTATATAAAATTATTGTTCTATCAAATAATGGTGAATGTAATGCACAACACCACTTCCATTTGACCCACCTATGGTATGTTATTCTAATTTAATAAGTAAATGTGAAATATAAATTGGGAAGTACAAAATGTATATGAATTGAATAGATTAAATATGAATGAATAACAGTTTGCATATCCATTACACCACTTAACATTTTGATGGAAGGTAATGGACTGAATAATTTTTATTTAATATGCCTTTAGAGTATTTAATAAAGGTTTCTTGATAGTTTTCCCTGTCTCAGTAATGAATGTAATGGACTGAACCAAATGGAATTATTGATAGATTGTTAATTGATTAAAGAGTTACATGCAACCTGGCTTTATCACAGTAATGAAAGGAAAGGATTCATACAAATGAAATATTATATGATTTTATTTTGGAATAGTATTTTCCTTACATTATATCACCATAGATTCTAATCGAGGAATGCCTTGATAACATTGGAACCCCATTATGATTCAATGATATGGATTTCATAGTATAAGACCCACCTAAACCCGGATCATTTTATATTCTTGCATTACTGCTATGACACAATGGGCTACATAACCTATTATTAAATTATTCCTTGGAATCACCCCATGGATCCATCATTTACCAAAAGGTTCCATAGTTAAATCTTAAAGCTCCCAATCACTACATAGCCCCATTTTACCTCAAATGAACACCTTAAATTTGGTAAGAATATTATTGTGGAATTCCATGGAATATTATCCTTAGATTATAGTCTTACCCTTAGCCAAGATATAGTTATATTAAAGATAGAAACCCTTGAGGTCTATGTTTCCTTGGTTATTGCCATAGAAGTTCATTTTAAATAACATTACTAGTTCCCTTGTAACATCTTAGAACATTCACAACTTTTAACATGTGACTTATTTAAAAATTGGTATTAATCAATTAATGAACTGGTTACATGTTCAGACACTAGTCAAGGGATGAAGTAGGTATACAGGAATTTATTTATATTTTTCTTCTTTATGTATAATTTCTTGATTTAACACTGTTACATTTCCATTACATGGGTCAGGTGATATAGAAACCGTTGATCGTTGCCCAATTGGATTTCTCTCACACCCTCTCCGGGAACCATTTGGTACTTGGGGAAGATTATATGAATGATGGACTTTATAAATTGAAGAATATGACTTCAAACACTTGATTTATTACTTTTTAGAATGGATTTTGATAGTAGATGACCTATCTAGATCATGGGATGCTTGCGATAGTCTTTTTATTTCATTTACACTTTTTGGAACATGTTATGCCTACTATCTTGCATTCAAGTTTTCATGTTTTCTAGATTCAGGATATATCCTCCTCATTTGTTTCATGTTATTGTAGATATTTCAATTATTGTGATTGTTTTCTCTATTTTTGATGTGGCCTCTATTTACTAACATTTCCTCTTCTATTTAACTCTATTTACCCATATCCGTTGTGCTACGCTTTGGTAATGGCGACATAGTCTCCCCACATACACACCATTGGCCCTCACTACTAGTTGTAATTCTATGGAATTTTGGTATATGCGCTTGGGGACATGTGGACCATCTGGATCAGGGATCCCAATATGTGATATCAGTATCCAGGACATCACAAAGTGGTATTAGAGGAGTTTCTTTTCTTTCTCTAAAATTTGGAAAAAAATTGATTATATATTAGGAATTCTTGTAACTTGGTCATAATACATGTTTGGGAATCATGAAGGCATGTTCAAGGTAAATCCAAGTTACCCAAACTCTAATTGTTTTTCTATTTTTCCAATTACAGTTGACAATATTTCACAATTTGGTGACGCACATGTTGAGTGGTGTTAGTTAAGGTTATTATGATTGAGATTCTATTTTATTCATGGCCCAATGATATGAGGGAAAGGATAATTATAACATGTATCATTATAAGAACCTAGAATTATCATTTCATGCATATTTTCATGCCATATAGATTCACTTCAATTCATTAGATTTCTTAATTTTCTTATGATTGTTGAGCGATGTTATTATAGTTAGCTTATACATGTATTAATTTCGATTTCCATTTAGTTATTTCCTATATCAATTAATATGGTTTATGGTCCCTCATGGGTTGGGATATGTAATTTACCAAGTATATCTATTATGATATAAATAAAAGGGTGTTGTTTTCATTAATGTGGTGTAAGGTAAATAATTCAATTAGAATATCTAACAATTTTAAATTATTACCTGACTAAATATATGAAACGATTTGATGTACTTATCCTTCCTTGTCATGTTTATGAATGGTTAAGGATTCAAAATTGTAATATATTCTAACAGGAAAGGAAACATATACTTCAAAAATTATCAATACATGGCCATCTAAAATGGTAGTTGGTATAGTATGCCTTGGGTAGATAGTTTTCATGGATTTTTCTTCCACTAGGGATTTTATATCTCTACTTAATCATGTTTTGAGGTGTGGGTATGAAATTTGTAGACCAATGTTTCCATGAAATTCTTATATAATATTCCAAGAGGGAGGAGATGAACATACTCAATATGTGGTTAGCACTGAGACTCCAGTCATACCTATATGAGTGACACTCGAGGGAATACATGTTGTAACTGATTTGGGTACCGATGCCAATTGTCTTGATACATTACTACATCTGATGATGTCCATGCATGGTTCTCCACATCTTCCACCTGTGATGGAGAATCTGACTTGACAGTTCCAGTAGCACCTACCTCCTACATTTTTGGGGATAAAAGTCCATAGGATTATGGGTCTTGGCTAGAGGCCACCCATTCTATATTTGATCATATAGAGAAGCCTCCATAGTAGATATCCAAACATGAAACCTACATGATATGAGATTCATCCAAGAGTTTCTGGGATGTGATTACTGGGGATGGTCATCATCAAGGAATGTAATGGGTTGACTTATAGACTGCCTTCTATGACCAGTTCCTTCCACACACTGTGATATTACAGATCAAGAATGTTCATGCACCTCGAAAAGGGTTATATGTCAGTTATGGATTATTAATCATTTTCAAAAATTTATAATTCTTTCCACCACTTCTAGATGATGATGATATTTTTCCTAATAGATTCTTAGAGGTTGTGATTGTGTACGACATATGTCTGACAGTGAGAATCATTTGAAAGCCTACATTTTCTAAAATAGTCAATTAGGATATTATCACTAATCATATCATGTGGAAAAAAAAATAGTACATGGTATTGAGGATCAATGACATGAAAATTATGTTTTTATTTCAATGGAACGAAATGTTCCTTGGAGGATTCTTATCCGAGCAGTGGCTACAAGAGTACCTGTTTTGATAACTCCATGGTGTTTTATCAATGAGGGTGTATGTGGAATATGAATCCTCATTGTAAGGGATACCCACTATATTTTCAAGCTTGTGAATATATTAGTAATCCTTATAAATACTATAAGACCATTCCACTATATTCTAATGGAAAAGGATCTATCCTAGATCCACCCACAAGATGGGGTTATTTTGTGCCACGTCGGGCTAGGAGTTGGAATAGAACATGAAGGATAGGTCAAGGAGGAGGTCGTGTACATGGAAGGTTAACCCATGGTCACTAGCAACAACAGTAGAGTAGTTATGACCATGTTAGTCCAACTGTTAAAAAATGACATGGGTTAGGCTAATGGCATCCACTACAAATGATACATGAGTATTAGGATGCATGAATATCTATAGCATGTGGTACTATTCTTGTGGCATATATTATAGTATATTCATTATTTTATATAGGTTCTTCAAACGATTTTGTCTCTATATCAATAATGGAATGTATTAAACAAGAGATATAGTATTACTATTTTTTAGTGAACCTAGATACACAATTAGGAGTGTGGTATGAACGCATAATCTAATGTAGGGATTTTACCCTTGACGCAGGAAGTTTTTCTTTCATATAGAACCCATTGATTATTGAGATGAAAGACTTCAATGTAATTATTTGTATGGATTGGTTGGTTCAATATCATGATTTTGTAGATTTTTATCACCATAGGGTATCTTTTACATAGCCATATGGAATCAATTATATATATAAGGATGATTGGGACATATAGTGTGGAAGAGCAGGACTAGAGTATCCTAGGATATGTAGAGTGAATACCAAGATTTCAAATCTCTTCATGGTGGATCATGGTTTACATCAAGATGATTTACAACTAGTATTGGATCATTTAAGTGATGTCTTTCCTAATGGGTTTTCTAGAATACCTCCTGAGAGAGTGCTAAAACTTATAATAAATCCTGTTCTCGGAGAAGTTCTAGTGTCCATTACTCCATACAAGATGGAACATAAATAGCTTATGATGCTCAAGTTGTATTTGTAGGAGTTAGAGGAAAAAATACTCTATACAGACAAGTACATAATTTTAGGGTTCACCCATGCTTTACGCTAGAAGGTAGATGGAACCTTACGTCTATACCTAGATTATGTATGGTTGAACCAAATTTCGGTCAATAAATAGTATCAAATACCTCAAATAGATGGTCTCATAAATTAACTCTAATTATATTCGGTATTCTCTATGATCTAATTGAGGTCAGGATATCATCAGGGTCGAGCTAGGCTAGTAGACATACCATGTACAACATTCCATATAATGTATAGTCTGTATGAGGACTATGTTATGTTGTTTGGTCTTACGAACTCACCTATAATTTTCATGGAGGTAATGAATTGGGTTTTCCATCTATATATTTATTCTTTTGACGTGGTCTTTGTGGATGACATTGTGGTGTATTTTAAAACTTTTGAAGACCATGCCAATCATCTTGAGATCATTCCATGTACACTAAGAGAGAATCATTTTTATGCTAAGAATTCAATGTTCCAATTCTGGATCGACAAAGTTAACTTCTTGGGTTATATAATATCATAATCAAGAGTCTCGAACGACCCAGAAAATTTTAGTGTTGTAGTTTCCTTGAAGCATCCCAAGAATATGTCTGATATATAGAGTTTCTTTGGGATGGTTGGGTATTACATGATTTTCATTAAAGACATATCACATCATTCTTCACCTCATAAATTTCTTACCAGTAATGGTGTTATGGTCCTCAGTTAAAAAGTGTGCAAGAAATCCATTAAGGAAAAGAAAGGTTGGTTTATCTCATCACCTATTGTGGTTTTTCCTAAGTCAAGTAGAGGTTATATAGTCTTTTGTGGTCCATCAAGAATTTTCCTTTGATATGTTCTAATGTAGGAGGATAAATTCATTGCATATAGATATTGAAAGTTGAGGCCTCATGAGAGAAACTAAAGGACACACCGCCTTGATTTGGAAGAAATCTTCCATGCCATACATTGCTAGAGGAATTATCTTTTGGGTGAGCATGTTGTTGTGTAAAATGACCCAAAGAGGCTTCAATATATCTATTCACAAAATTAATTATACCTTAGAGAGCATAGATAGGTCAAATATATAAAATCATTAAATTTTGAGCCTGCATGTATGCATGTGAAGGGAAATGTAGTTGCATATCTAGCGAGTTAGAAAAATTAGGCACATGATGTACGGGAAGTCGATGATGAATGGAAGTTAATGACCATATTATATAAGATTCATATGGAGTTTCTTGATACTCAAGATCAATATTACCTCTCATATTTTATAGTTACCTTTTCTCTCCTTGAAATGGTGAAGGGTGAAAGATTTTTTGATCTTGATGAATTCATTTTTCATGACAGTATATAAGTGTATAATGTAACACCATGACCCTAGTTACCTAGTGTTGGAGCATTATTACATAACATTGTCATGATCATAAAGAAATCATGTTCTAAAAGACTGACCAGTTTAGTATTTTTGGAAATAAGATTCATACATAAGTTCAACATTATAACTTGAATGGAAATACATGTCACGACCCGCCCTCGGGGTCCGTGCCGTGACTAACCCAAGCCCGCCTTCCATAGGCCAGGGGCTGGCGACTAGCACCAAGGCGTAAATCCCGGTAAAAAGGGAAGGCATTGCCTTTGAAAAGTAAACACACACCATAGAGTAAACAAGCGGAAAGTAAATACTAAACAAAGCAGAGTACGACTGAAAGTGCGGAAAGGTAAATGGGCCAGAATACAAACCCAAACTGAAAGTAAAGTACAACTCGAAAAGGGAAAAACAGCAACTGAAAAGTAAAAGCTGCTACTCCGAGCTGTCCACTGGAAATCCCACCTGAAGGGTGGGTACAGATAGCTCCTCTGCTCCACGGGACCCGCCGTCTGCTCCGTGCACGTCCCGCCCAGTGGTCCTCCTCCGGGTACTGTCCCGCTCTGTAGGCCTCAGCTAAGGTCAACGCTGTCCGTCGTCTGCAACCAACAGAACGTAGTGCGGGCAAAGCCCGTGCAGGGGTGAGTATACGCTACTCAGTAGGGACCCCGAGACCCCTGAAGGACTCTCAAATCAACAATGGTTAAACCAAGAAGAAAAGTAATAATCACGAAGTAACAACTGACACTGCTTAGGTATATGCCCATACATATACCTAAGTCATCAATTTCCGTTCGGCTCCAACACCGAGCCCAACAACCCAATCCACAAAGAAGAGTAAACAGTAAATCCACACAGATTATAACAAGTTTATGAAATCAACGGATAACCATTACCCAGGTATATGCCCATACATATACCTAAGTTATCAAGCGACCCATCTCAATCATGAGGAAATCACAAAGATCATAGACTCAGCTCAAACCAGGATTTTCGTTATCGAAACCGTAAAAGTTGAAGAGTCCCAACTCTGAAGTGTACAGTGGTCCTGTCACGACTCCGAGGTACTGCTCACTAACCTAAGACTGCTGAAGTACTCCTCCTGTCGAGTACCGCGGGTCTGCTGCCAACTACCGGGCGCTCCGTCCGCTGAGGGTCTGCTGCCAAATACCGGGCGCTCACCCAGATAGCCTACTGAGGTACTCCTCCTGTCGAGTACCGCGGGTTTGCCGCCAACAACTAGGCGCTCCGTCCGCCGTGGGTCTGCTGCCAACTACTGGGCGCTCCGTCCACTGGGCTAGTCGAATCACTCCAAGTCGAGTCGGTCAAGCAGTCGTCAGGTCTCAGTTATCTACACGGTCTCCGTACTCCGCACGCACGTCTCCACCGTCGCGGGTCTGTCCCTACAACTAAGCGCACACACTCCGTAGAGTATCGCGGGTCCGCCGCTACAACCAAGAGCTCCACCGCCAAGGGTCTGCTGCTGCATCCAAGCGCACCACCTCTGTCAAGTACCACGGGTCCGCCGCTACACCCAAGCGCTCCACCGCTCAAGGTAAAAAGAAGATTCAGCTCACACAGGTTCGGTAGCACTGTTCCACGTAGGATCGCTGAGTGCTGTAGTCGTCATCGTCGAAACCACAAAGGATCTTTGTACTGTCGTCGTCGCAGTCACAGTAGCAGTAGTAGTAGTAGCAGTCGCAGCCAGCACTAGGGTTCCCGCACATAACAAGCTCGTTCGGAGGGTCTGCTCCACGAGCCGAGAGGCTGATACATCAACTATCACAAAGACCAGATTTGATGTATCCAAAAGTTCCGTATCGTCAACAGGAACTCAACGCGACTGACGGCGCGTCAATCGGACGTTCGTAGCTCAAGATATGAGCGTTTCCGCTCCGAAGGCCCGGTTGGTTTCGTGAACGAACCAACCCGGCCGAACTCAAAGAAAACCGAAACTTTGAGTGCGATATACCGAAACGACCGTATCGATCCAAGGATCGCGTTGCCGCAGACGGTTCGTCATTCGGAGGTCCGAGGCTCATGTTATGGACCAAAAACCGAATCTGGTTCGAAACGGGGGGGTCCGGGTCCGGGTCCGGGCCGACCCGGCCCGACCCCCCCCCCCCCCCCCCCCCGGGGCGGCGCGGCGGCGCGGCGGGCCACGGAGGCCTGTCTCCGCGGGGTGGCTGCACGCGGGGGGGGGGGGGGGGGGGGGGGGGGGGGCGAAGCCCCCCACTTATTAGGGTGGCGGCGCGGCCTTTGTGCCGCGCCATTTGCAAGACACGGCCCCCGCACGTGGGGGCCGGCTGGGAACAAACCGGGGGGCCGGCTGCCCCCCCTTCCTTCAAGGAACTGCCCCCCTCATTAAGAGGGGGGTTTTGTTGAACCGGCCGGGGGATTTATTCCCCCGGTTTTCTGTCATCCGTCCGGCCAGCTGGCCGGCCGGTTTTCACCAACGGGACCGGAAATTCCTGTCCCGCCTTCGACTTCCGACGCCGGCGGCCCGGCCGCTGGTCTTCACATTCCGCCGCGGCCCGGATCCGGCCGCGGTCTCCTCGTCCCGCCGCGGCCCGGAACCGGCCGCGGTGTTCATCATCCGGCGCGGTGCGACGGCACCGCGCCCCTTCGCCGTGCCTTGATTCCATTCAACGTGGCGCGACGGCGTCACGTTCTTGAAGTTTTCTACCTCGGTGTGGCGCGACGGCGTCGCGTAAAATATTTGCACGATCCTCCGCGTGGTGCGACGGCACCACGCCACCTTGCTTCCGCCCGCAGATAAACAACATGAACGATGGAGGGGGTTCGGCCGTGTTCATGCGGTCCGGCCCCCCTCACGTTAAATAATAACTCAACTTTAAATTATCAACATCCTCACGTTAGTCATACGAACCACGAGCAAGAATGAAATAAATAAATATTAAATCAACAACCCCTACGTCGGGTATAAGATCGAAGATTTGACAACGTCCCGCGAAAGACAACGTCGCGGTGGTCGGGCGTCGCGGTCGTCGTTCGTCAATCCGCTGACGAAGAGATATGCCCGAAGAGTTACGTCGTTGGCGAAACTTGTACACCGACGAAGATTGTCCGAGGAAGAAGCGGTGTTCTCTTTCGTTGGCACGGGAGACGAAAAAGAGCGGAGCGGCGTTCTTCGTCGGAAATTGAGTGTTCTTCGTCAAGTCTTGTGGAAAGTCAAATAATAAAGAAAACAACGAACTCAAGAACCTCTACCTCGATAGTCGCACGTTGACGTAGTCGTGGAATATCAGTGTCGATTCCTTTGACGTCGGAGGAAGAGTCGTTGTCGATGACGTTCGTCGCGGAAAACCGTCGCGGAAGAGATGACGCGGAAGAAGTACGTCGCGTCGCGGATACGGCGTCGCGGATGGACCGTGTTCTTCGGCGGAGAAGTTCTTCGTTGATGAACGACGTTCTTCGCGTTCTTCGTTGAGTTTGAAGAAGAAGAAGAGGAGCTCTCCACCTCTCAAGAAGACAAAAAAAATAACCCCAAAATAAAATAAGCTACACCTTATTTTATTTTCACTTTGCCAACCTTTCAAAATTCAAAAGTTGAATTCAATACATTAATTAGAGTTGACAAAATTAAGTGAAGAGATAGGTTGGCAAGAGTTAAAGTAGGGAAGAGTTACATAATTAAGAGGGGGTTTAGAGGGGTTAGGGAATTTGAAAAGTTTAGGGGTTCGTGTGGGCCCCACCACACTTAATCCTCCCAAGGGAGGTTAAGTGGGTGTGGGTCCCACTTCCAACCTCCTTTGGTAGGTTTTTTTTGACAAGTTATAATAAAATTTGTTCTATACAAATTTTATTTAACTCAAACTAAAAACCCCTAAAACTAACTTTCAACCCGCAACAAACGCAACTCCCGAAAAGGTCTCTTTAAGCGAATTTCAGCGCTGCGAGTTCATCGGTGCCCTCGGATTTCAATTCCGAGTACCGGATCAAAAGTTAGGAATTCCCGCTCCTTCGTTCACTGAACGTACCCGAGCCAAACTTCAGAAATTAATTCCGGGCACTCCGGGCCTCGGAATCAGGTGCCGTCTGAAACCGCGCTCTTGTAAAATTCTAAAGAAAATTAAGAAAAAGAAAATTCCCTTGAATTTTACGGGTCTTTACATTACTCCCACCTCAGGGATTTACGTCCCCGTAAAGATACATCAAAAACTAGGGAAACAAATGAGGGTACTGAGCACGCATCTGAGCCTCCCGCTCCCATGTGCTCTCCTGGAGATTCCCGTGCTGCCATCTGATGCGCACAAGAGGAATCGATCTCCCACGTAGGACCCGCTCCTGTCGATCCTCTATCTCCACTGGGACCTCCGTAAAAGTCGCCCCATCGTCAACGTCAAGCTCCCCATGGTCAATGATGTGCGTCGGGTCGTGCACGTATCTCCTCAGCTGGGATACGTGGAAGACGTCGTGCACCCGGTGCAACAGAGGTGGTAGAGCCAGGCGATAAGCCACCTTACCAATCATGCTGCGAATCTGGAAGGGTCCAATGAAGCGTGGAGATAACTTGCCGCCTCGGCCAAATCTCCGAATATCCTGTCGAGGTGAGACCCACAAGAAGACGTGGTCGCCATCCTCGAACTCCAGTGGCCTCCGCCTCCTGTCAGCGTATAACTTCTGCCGGCTCTGAGCTGTCCTCATCCGCTCCTGGATGACCTGGACCTTCTCTGTCGTGGCCTGGATCATCACAGGTCCCACAAGAGCTGCAAGATTTCTTCTTTGCCGAAAAGAGAAATCTGGTCTCATCCCCTGGATGAACCACATTCTTTGCCTAAAACAGTCAATCCTAACATGGATGATACTAATCCATACCAAGGATGACGTCGTAAGTCCTCGACGCTACTACTAAGAGATTCAACCGTTACTCTCGCCTCCAAGGGTTGAGTCACACTGTCGGCATCAGTGTGTGGTAACTGGGTCTCCTCCAGAAGATGTCTCACAAGTGAGGGTCAAGTCAACAGCCAAAACCGGAACCTCTTAGTAACATCACGAAAGAGGACATGAACGAAAATATCACAAAGGTATGCGTCTTTTATTATTGCAGCTCATAATACAAGACGCTACACAAAAGAAACAAGGAACCAGAAGTACAAAGGATGTTATCCACTAGTTCTGCTCCTGTCCATCGGCTCCCAGAGTTCCATGATCGAAGGCCTCGGCTGCCTGAAGCTGAGCTCTCCCCTGCGGTCGGGGTGGACCTCCTGGTGGTGGTGGTGGAAGAGCCTCAAAACGTCGCCAACCACCGGCTGCTCGTCCAGCTCCTCTGCCTCGTCCGCCTCCTCCCTGCGGACCGCCACGGTCGAACCTCTGTCTCTGCCTGGGAGGTTCTTCACTTAACTGCTGATCATCAACATGGCGGGTCGGACAGTCACGAGCCATGTGACCAATCCCGCCACAGGAGTAACACTGCCCACTCTCGGCACGCCTGGCTCTGACTCCACCCCGGCTTCCCCGTACAACTGATCCTGAGTTGTGCAGTCGGCCACCGGTAGGTCTGGTCTGCCTGGAACCCTAAGTCATCCGTCGGCTACCTGCTGCAGATGACTCTGCCACGTGCCGCCCTGCGGTGAGTTGCTGTGCTGGTGTAGACTCAGCAAGGAAATTCTCGATCAGAAGTGCCCGCTCCAGTACTCCTGTCTGAGTCGGTATGCTGAGGGAGATCAGCGATGCCCTGATCTCGTGTCTCAAACCCTGCTCGAAGGTCCGGGCCCGGAAGAAGGGGTCTCGTACCATGTCTGTCGAGTAGCGCCAGAGATCGGTAAATCTCGCCGAGTACTGAGCGACCGTCATGCTGCCCTGCCGCAGCTGTAGAAGCTCCTGGATGCGCACCGCACGAAGGGTGGCTGGGACGAACTACGAGCGGAAAAGGCTCTCAAAGTCCGTCCAAAGTAGAGATGCCTCATCGTGCACCTGGAGCATCAAGCTCCACCATCGTCCTGCTGCTGCGTGTAGTAGGCTCGCAGCGAGGATCACCATGAGGTCTGCTGGTGTCCTCACTAGCCTAAACACTCGAACTACTGCCTCCAGCCAGTCCTCTGCTGCCTGGGGATCCGTCTCCCCGCGAAACCTGGTCGGACGCTGGCGCTGAAACTCATGCAGTGCGCTGTGGCGACGTGCATCGTCAGCGGCTGCTGCTGGAAGCATCGGGGGCTCGGCGGGTAGAGCTACCGCCGGTGCCACTACTGGCAAAGGGCCCTGCCCCGAGTCCTCGTCGCTCGGTGGGCTGTCATCTCGCTCGACTCTCGGAACCCTAGCTGGCTGCCATCGTGGGGACATCCTGAAAGGAAAGAGGTGCGCCACGGTCAAACAGTATACCTGGTGAGCTGACACAAAGAAATCACAAAGGAAACTTTGAAATACACACGCAATCAATGTTTTCGTGCATTAAGTCGGAAATCAGAAGTCAGGGTCCTGGTGTACGGATACGTCGGCCGCCGCACCAACACTGGACTCCCTGGACTGATAACCATACTCAATACGCTAAACATTATTGCTTCACATAGAAAAGATCAGAGTTCGCGGTAGAACCGAACTCCTCTGATACCAATTTGTCACGACCCGCCCTCGGGGTCCGTGCCGTGACTACCCCAAGCCCGCCTTCCATAGGCCAGGGGCTGGCGACTAGCACCAAGGCGTAAATCCCGGTAAAAAGGGAAGGCATTGCCTTTGAAAAGTAAACACACACCATAGAGTAAACAAGCGGAAAGTAAATACTAAACAAAGCAGAGTACGACTGAAAGTGCGGAAAGGTAAATGGGCCAGAATACAAACCCAAACTGAAAGTAAAGTACAACTCGAAAAGGGAAAAACAGCAACTGAAAAGTAAAAGCTGCTACTCCGAGCTGTCCACTGGAAATCCCACCTGAAGGGTGGGTACAGATAGCTCCTCTGCTCCACGGGTCCCGCCGTCCGCTCCGTGCACGTCCTGCCCAGTGGTCCTCCTCCGGGTACTGTCCCGCTCTGTAGGCCTCAGCTAAGGTCAACGCTGTCCGTCGTCTGCAACCAACAGAACGTAGTGCGGGCAAAGCCCGTGCAGGGGTGAGTATACACTACTCAGTAGGGACCCCGAGACCCCTGAAGGTCTCTCAAATCCACAATGGTTAAACCACGAAGAAAAGTAACAATCACGAAGTAACAACTGACACTGCTTAGGTATATGCCCATACATATACCTAAGTCATCAATTTCCGTTCGGCTCCAACACCGAGCCCAACAACCCAATCCACAAAGAAGAGTAAACAGTAAATCCACACAGATTATAACAAGTTTATGAAATCAACGGATAACCATTACCCAGGTATATGCCCATACATATACCTAATTTATCAAGAGACCCATCTCAATCATGAGGAAATCACAAAGATCATAGACTCAGCTCAAACCAGGATTTTCGTTATCGAAACTGTAAAAGTTGAAGAGCCCCAACTCTGAAGTGTACAGTGGTCCTGTCACGACTCCGAGGTACTGCTCACTAACCTAAGACTGCTGAAGTACTCCTCCTGTCGAGTACCGCGGGTCTGCTGCCAACTACCGGGCGCTCCGTCCGCTGAGGGTCTGCTGCCAAATACCGGGCGCTCACCCAGATAGCCTACTGAGGTACTCCTCCTGTCGAGTACCGCGGGTTTGCCGCCAACTACTAGGTGCTCCGTCCGCCGTGGGTCTGCTGCCAACTACTGGGCGCTCCGTCCACTGGGCTAGTCGACTCACTCCAAGTCGAGTCGGTCAAGCAGTCGTCAGGTCTCAGTTATCTACACGGTCTCCGTACTCCGCACGCACGTCTCCACCGTCGCGGGTCTGTCGCTACAACTAAGCGCACACACTCTGTAGAGTATCGCGGGTCCGCCGCTACAACCAAGCGCTCCACCGCCAAGGGTCTGCTGCTGCATCCAAGCGCACCACCTCTGTCAAGTACCACGGGTCCGCCGCTACACCCAACCGCTCCACCGCTCAAGGTAAAAAGAAGATTCAGCTCACACAGGTTCGGTAGCACTGTTCCACGTAGGATCGCTGAGTGCTGTAGTCGTCGTCGTCGAAACCACACAGGATCTTTGTACTGTCGTCGTCGCAGTCACAGTAGCAGTAATAGTAGTAGCAGTCGCAGCCAGCACTAGGGTTCCCGCACATAGCAAGCTCGTTCGGAGGGTCCGCTCCACGAGCCGAGAGGCTGATACATCAACTATCACAAAGACCAGATTTGATGTATCCAAAAGTTCCATATCGTCAACAGGAACTCAACGCGACTGACGGCGCGTCAATCGGACGTTCGTAGCTCAAGATATGAGTGTTTCCGCTCCGAAGGCCCGGTTGGTTTCGTGAACGAACCAACCCGGCCGAACTCAAAGTAAACCGAAACTTTGAGTGCGATATACTGAAAAGACCGTCTCGATCCAAGGATCGCGTTGCCGCAGGCGGTTCATCATTCGGAGGTCTGAGGCTCATGTTATGGGCCAAAAACCGAATCTGGTTCGAAACGGGGGGGTCCGGGTCCGGGCCGACCCGGCCCGACCCCCCCCCCCCCCGGGGCGGCGCGGCGGCGGGGCGGGCCGCGGCGGCCTGTCGCCGCGGGGTGGCGGCACGCGGGGGGGGGGGGGGGGCGAAGCCCCCCGCTGATTAGGGTGGCGGCGCGGCCTTTGTGCCGCGCCATTTGCAAGACACGGCCCCCGCACGTGGGGGCCGGCTGGGAACAAACCGGGGGGCCGGCTGCCCCCCCTTCCTTCAAGGAACCGCCCCCCTCATTAAGAGGGGGGTTTTGTTGAACCGGCCGGGGGATTTATTTCCCCGGTTTTCTGTCATCCGGCCGGCCAGCTGGCCGGCCGGTTTTCACCAACGGGACAGTAAATTCCGGTCCCGCCTTCGACTTCCGACGCCGGCGGCCCGGCCGCCGGTCTTCACATTCCGCCGCGGCCCGGATCCGGCCGCGGTCTCCTCGTCCCGCCGCGGCCCGGAACCGGCCGCGGCGTTCGTCATCCGGCACGGTGCGACGGCACCGCGCCCCTTCGCCGTGCCTTGATTCCATTCAACGTGGCGCGACGGCGTCACGTTCTTGAAGTTTTCTACCTCGGTGTGGCGCGAAGGCGCCGCGTAAAATATTTGCACGATCCTCCGCGTGGTGCGACGGCACCACGCCACCTTGCTTCCGCCCGCAGATAAACAACATGAACGATGGAGGGGGTTCGGCCGTGTTCATGCGGTCCGGCCCCCCTCACGTTAAATAATAACTCAACTTTAAATAATCAACATCCTCACGTTAGTCATACGAACCACGAGCAAGAATGAAATAAATAAATATTAAATCAACAACCCCTACCTCGGGTATAAGATCGAAGATTTGACAACGTCCCGCGGAAGACAACGTCGCGGTGGTCGGGCGTCGCGGTCGTCGTTCGTCAATCCGTTGACGAAGAGATATGCCCGAAGAGTTACGTCGTTGGCGAAACTTGTACGCCGACGAAGATTGTCCGAGGAAGAAGCGGTGTTCTCCTTCGTTGGCACGGGAGACGAAGAAGAGCGGAGCGGCGTTCTTCGTCGGAAATTGAGTGTTCTTCGTCAAGTCTTGAAGAAAGTCAAATAATAAAGAAAACAACGAACTCAAGAACCTCTACCTCGATAGTCGCACGTTGACATAGTCGTGGAATATCGGTGTCGATTCCTTTGACGTCGGAGGAAGAGTTGTTGTCGATGACGTTCGTCGCGGAAAACCGTCGCGGAAGAGATGACGCGGAAGAAGTACGTCGCGTCGCGGATACGGCGTCGCGGATGGACCGTGTTCTTCGACAGAGAAGTTCTTCGTTGAAGAACGACGTTCTTCGCGTTCTTCGTTGAGTTTGAAGAAGAAGAAGAGGAGCTCTCCACCTCTCAAGAAGACAAACAAAATAACCCCAAAATAAAATAAGCTACACCTTATTTTATTTTCACTTTGCCAACCTTTCAAAATTCAAAAGTTGAATTCAATACATTAATTAGAGTTGACAAAATTAAGTGAAGAGATAGGTTGGCAAGAGTTAAAGTAGGGAAGAGTTACATAATTAAGAGGGGGTTTAGAGGGGTTAGGGAATTTGAAAAGCTTAGGGGTTCGTGTGGGCCCCACCACACTTAATCCTCCCAAGGGAGGTTAAGTGGGTGTGGGTCCCACTTCCAACCTCCTTTGGTAGGTTTTTTTTTGACAAGTTATAATAAAATTTGTTCTATACAAATTTTATTTAACTCAAACTAAAAACCCCTAAAACTAACTTTCAACCCGCAACAAACGCAACTCCCGAAAAGGTCTCTTTAAGCGAATTTCGGCGTTGCGAGTTCATCGGTGCCCTCAGATTTCAATTCCGAGTACCGGATCAAAAGTTAGGAATTCCCGCTCCTTCGTTCACTGAACGTACCCGAGCCAAACTTCGGAAATTAATTCCGGGAACTCCGGGCCTCGGAATCAGGTGCCGTCTGAAACCGCGCTCTTGTAAAATTCTAAAGAAAATTAAGAAAAAAAAAATTTTCCCTTGAATTTTACGGGTCTTTACAATACAACACTAATTTATTCCATTAGAATCATCCAAGCATCCTAGATTATGACTATAAGTCACTCATAATTAACTTCTTCATATCCTGGGAAAATGAATCATAAGAAAGGGGTGAGCTCAATAGCTCGGTAAGGGTAAGCAATACAATGGAGGATAACATAAATATTAGGAATGGTGATTAATTTAAAATTCATGCATTTAAAAATAATAAACATGAACACTTTTATGGAAGGAATATGAGATGATTAAATAATCCCTTAATTGTAACACCCCAAGCTTCCACAATATGTTTTCCTTTGAATAAAGCAATAGCTTACATTTTACACGACTTCGAGACTCTAACACACTGCGACTAATCAAAGCAGTCGTTATGAATAGTAATACCCACTTTTTAAAATTTTATAAATTTTATCTTTCAAAATGGACTTCATCATTGGATTCAAAAAATTTAAATTATCCTAGGGTGAAATTTTGGTATTTTTTTGAAAAAATTCAATTTTTGATGAATAGTGAAAAAACATTGCTTTATTGTTTAAAAACAAATTTTTATTTAAATTTTTATTTATTTTATTTAAATTTAATTAAGGTTAAAATAGATACATAATACCTATATATGTTCAATTTAATTCATTGAAGTTAGTTTAGAATAATTTTAGATATATAAAAATTTTATTGAACTTTTCACCGTCTTTTACCCACATCGTAGGAGAATTTGGAAATTCCATAAAACATAATTTTACCGCTTCTATGAGTGGAATTTGGAAAATCTTAGAGATATGGTTAATATCAAAGAGTAAAATTTGGTTCAATAAGATAAAAATATTTTTTGGTAAATATTAACTTTTTACCTTTATTTACGACGGTTAAAAGTAAATAAGGTAATTAAGGGTAAAATGATATTAATATTAACCTAAAACTTGTAATAATTCTATTGGACAAGTGTACCTAGAAAAAAAACAAACATAGGAATAAAATATTATCATTTAGGCCCACGTGGATTAGATTAGGACATTTATTATTATTTAATTCAAAGAAGAGTTAAAAGAGTTAAAATGAAAGTTTAATTACTAAAACATTTTTAATATAGGGTTATACATAAGATAATTCGATTGTAAATATTCAATAGAAATCTAAAAATATTTCCTACATACTTTTTTTTATTTACAATTTTTATACATTAAATAATTTAATTTACTTATGACACAATGATGATGGAGTAATTACCTTATTAGTGAAATATTAAAATAATTTATATTATAAGTACCCAAATAAATATAATTTGAGACATTTAATGAATTACAAGAATTTTATAGGTTAATATTGAATTTTTTTATGGATTTAATTCTGATTTTTCTAAGTAATAATGCTGTTATGATTTTCACAAAAATCAAATACCAAATAGGGTCAAAATTGACATAAAAGAGTTTTTAGAAAAAATATTATATTATGAATTGATATTAAATTCCTAAATATCTACGGTTCGGCCAAAGGACTTTTATCAGGATATGTGTATCATTAATGTACCACTTGGGTGTATCTTTGATTTATATATTATGTTTATTAAATATATAATATAAAAATACAAAGTGACATTGTAAATGTCAATCTCATTAACTAAGAGTTACAATTAAAATATAAGGTTAATATAAAGACCCAAACCAAAATAAAATCAATTGGTTGAAAGGATTTCGATCCATCCCCACCTTATACTTTGATTAATTCACTTTTGAGCCATTATAAACCAAATATGAAGTTATTATAAATTGATACTTTATGTTTTTTCTAAAGAGCCCCTCCTCCCCCTTATAAAAGGACCCAACTGCTAACCAATTATTCATAGCTTAAAATCCTTTTGGTTCTGCCAAACCCTACCAATATAATATCTAAACATCCATAAATTCATCCTATAGGCCTTAGTTTGATCACAAAGCCATCTTATGGATCCCTTTTGATCAAATCAAAAGGAAGAACCTGAAGAAGAGGTAATGTTTTCACCACCCTCTTTCGAGTTCCTTTCTTATTCAACTTATTGTTTCTTTAATATTTACATTCTAAAATAATAAATCTAGTATATCCTATATACTGTGATGTTATTATAAATATGTTACAACCATATTCAGTATTCTATCCTTCCCTTAAATGACATGTCACCATACAGGCGTACGTACGGCTTACCGTCTCCACGTCTTGGTATAAATGTTATTCAATACATTATTATTTGGATGGGTATAATAATGAAGTTTAATTCATGTAAATAATAAATATAACATGGTAAAGATTCTTTATATATGTTATACTATACAATTATATATTATTTTAATAGCAAAAGAATGATATTGTCGCTCGTGCGTATGTACGGACTACCGTCTCCACGATCGCGATGAGATTCATTCCCCATCATATCCATTCAAGTCTAATTCTTATTTTATGATTAAAAATAATGTTTAAGGACTTGATATCATTATGAATATGAATAAGGTACAACATTTCCATAACAGACACGATTTATGTAAAAAAACATATAAAAGAAAACGAGTATGTTAACACCCAGAACAACGATAATACTAAAATATTATTAACTAAGCAATGTTAAAAGATCATATATGAAATCATATTTATGTATATGAATATTGTATAATTTAATAAATAGGATTTAACTATTATAAAAGAGGTTAACCTACACTCGACCAAGGAAAAGTACAAGGTAAGGGTTTATTTCACAATCTCTTCATTATCCGAGGTTGTTTATACGTAATTATCTACTCGGGCCTCTATGTCATCCACATCCGTGTTTCTTAAAACTATATTTGAAAACATTATTTCTATTTTACAGAATATGGGTTAATGTCATTTTTACCCTTGTTGACTTTTTATAAGATGTTTATAAAGTAATAATCTCGTCTTTTTCCAAACAAGGTCCATTTTAACCTTTTCGAATGAATTATGGTAAGAATGTCTTTTTCTTAACTCATACGACGAGTGCAGCTATTTTCCGCTGTTATAAAATATTCAAAGCATCTCTTACAAGCTTATAAAAATATTTTTAAAGTAAATGTTTTCTTTTATAATTACGTGACTTTTAAATGATTAAAAAAAGATATTTCTCTCAAATAGTTTTGATTTCATCTATGTTAACATCCTTTGATGGATTTTAAGCTTATTTTGAAGTTGACATATTATGATACTAAACATCTTTATTGTATTTAAGGTTTTTTGATAAGTTTGACTATGGATGAGTTATTTTTATTCCATTAATGGGTTATGATTAATGTTTTTGCATTCTGTATGCAGGTTTTAATATGAAAGTTTATGTTATATTTCATTCTCTTTTTAAGATGAATGTGTTGGACTGGTATGTTCCGAGTTGGGGTCCAGTTACAGTAGACCCTTCTGGTTGTTGTTCGGTTATTAGAGGCACTCTGGGTTGGTGTCCGGTTATTAGAGGCACTCCGGGTTGGTGTCCAGTTATTAGAGGCACTCCGGGTTGGTGTCCGGTTGTTAGAGGCACTCCGGGTTGGGTTCCGGTTACAGTTATCCGTTAGGTCTTGGCACGAGGCCTTGACATAGATATTAAATTTCGGAATTATGCATTCCCTTTTTATGAAAGTGTTAATTGATATTGCATGTGATTATTTTATTAGTAGAATATCCATGTGAATAATTAAATGGAATTATTTAATTTTATCTTTCCCATATTATAATGATATTCAAGTTTAAAAGGATATTTTTTTAGTTATATATTGCCTTAAATATTTATGTTTATTTATGCAAGTTTCCTCTATATATTTATCCATACTAAGCATCTTAGCTCACCCCATTCAGTGTTCTATTTTTCCCAGGATGTGAAGAAGTGTTTTATGAATGACCTACAGGGATAGTATAAGGAGATATGACTGTGAAGAAACGATGTTGTTGTAGTTTTCACTTTTTGATGTAATGTAAACATTATGAATGTATCTAGTGATTCCAGGGCTACTAATCTAATAGCTCATTCTAGATTTGATCCCTTGTGATTATTCCAATGTTATGTAATAATGCACCGACTATGGGTAACTAGGTTCGGGGTATTACAATAATAAAACAAAGTCATGTGTATTATACTAGTTTAATAACCACATAAACCATCAATATTATTTTAATAATGAAGGAATGTATAAGGCCATACATTCTGAAAAAAAAATTCAAGGTCTCGGCGAAGGCGTCTCAATATGAAAAAGGCCTCAACCAAAACCATATATCAATTAGGGAAAGGCCTATAAAAATTCCACGTCTAGTTGTCTCACGAGACCTACCGATGTGTCAAGGAGCTATAGCGGGATCCACCCATCACATACTAAGTATAATACATTCCTCATATAAAAATGGTGAAATATTACATAAACATTCATATTAAAACTAGCATACGAAATTTAAATACATTAACCATAAACCATTAATGGTATAAAAATACCACATCCACAGTCAAACATTTCACAAAACATTCAATACAATATGGAATATTTTTATCATAATGAATCGACTTCAAGAAAGTAAAAAATTCATCAAAAGATGTTGACATAGATGAAATCAAAACAATTTGAGAGAAATATCTATTTATTTTTTTGAAATAATTTAATGTCAGGTAATTAAAAATAAGGCATTAATTTTGAAATTATTCTTATAAGATTGTAAGTTATGCTTTAATGATGTTATAACAGTGGATAATAACTACACCCGTTATATAAGTTAAAAAATAGATTCTAACCTTAATTTTGTGGAAAAGGTCATAATGTACCTTGTTTAGAAAAAGACTGAAAGATTCATTTCAAAGCATATATGGTCAAACAAGAGTATAAATGACTTTAACCCATTTTCTAGTAAATAGTATGAATGTTTTGAAAGGAATTTTTTAGAAACATAGATGTGGATGATAAAGAGGTCCCAATAGATACATACGTAAAAACAACCTCAAGTAATTAAGATATTGTGAAATTAACCCTTAACATCTACTTTTCCTTGGTCAAGGGTAGGTTAACTTACTGTATAATGGTGAAATAATAGTTATTAAATTATTCAAGTACCATATACATTAATATGATATCATATATTATATTCTAATATTTCTTTGTTAATAATATTTCAGTATTGTCATCGTTTCGGGTGCTAACTGATTTGTTTCCCTTTATATGTTTTGTTACATAAGAAGTGATTGTTATGGATAGGATGTATTTTATTCATATTTAGAATTATATTTAGTTATTATACATTATTTTTAATCATAAAATGAAAATTATTCTTGAATAATTACGACGGGGAAATGAATCTCATCGCGTTCGTGGAGACGGTAATCCGTATGTACGCACGAGCGACTATATAATTATAGCAATTTAAAATCGTATGTAAATGGATGATATATGCTATATTCAGAATAATTAAAAAATTATATTTATTATTTACATAAATTATACATCATTATTATACCCATCCAAATAATAAAGTATTGAATAACAACTACAACACGATATGGAGACGGTATGTCGTACGTACGCACGTGTGGTGATATGTCATTGATAGGATGTATAAAATAATGAATATGGTTGTACCATATTTATAATAACATCACAGTATATATAAGATACTGGATTTATTAGTTTATAATGTAAAAAACAAATAATGAAGTGGAAGAAGAAACAAACTTGAAAGAGGTGATGAAATATTTACCTCTTCTTCGGGTTCTTCCATTTAATTAGATGAAAAGGGATCAATAGGATGGATTTCTGACTAAAGGGAGGCCTCTAGGATTAAGGGAGAATAATTTTGAGGTTATTTGTTCTAGGTCAGCCAAGCCAAAAAGGCTTTTGACGTGTGAATTCGATATAAGGGGAAGTTCCCTTTTATAATAGAGGTGATTGTCACTTTTGGAAAAGCTTGAAATATTATATTACAATAAAATAATTTTGGGTTTCTAATGGCTAAAAATTGATTTATATCGAGGAAAAGGTGGGTATGGGTCAAAAACGACTCTAAATAGGTTTTAGACATTTTTGGGTTACTTTATTAACCTTATATTTTAGATTTAACACTTAGTTAATTAGTTTGACATTTACCATGTCTCCTTGTATTTTTATACTCTCTGGTTAATTAACCTAGTATAACAATCCATGGGAACCCCAAGTGGTTAATTATTAATATATATAACCTTATCCAACTAATTTTATAAAAACTTATATTTTTTGGAATATTATATCAATTAATAATAAAATAATTTTTAAAAAACTCTTTTACGTAAATTTTGACTCTATTTGGTATTTTTTTTCAAAATTCATAACAGAATTCTTAATTACACAAAAAATTAATTTAATCAACCCTATCATGTCATATTATCCTATAATATTATTTTAATTCCTAAAAGGTCTCAAATTACCTTTATTTGGGTATTTATAATATCAATTATTTTAATATTTCAATAATAATGTAATTACATCATCATCATTATGTCATAAATAAATTAAATTATATAATGTCTAAAAATTAAAAATAAAATACCATTATGTAGGATATATTATTATCTTTTTAATGAATATTTATAGTAGAATTTACCTTATGTATTACCATATATTAAAAATGGTTTAGTTATTAAACATTGATTTTTACTCTTTTAACTCTTTTAACACTTCTTTAAATAAAATTATAATAATAATACTAATCTAATCCAAGTGGAACAAAGAGGATAATATTTTATTATTAATGTTTTTTTGGAAGAATTATTCTTATCTAATAGAATTAGGATATGTGTTAGGGTAATAATTATATCATTTTTCTCTTTAATTACCATATTTACTTTTAACCGTGGTAAATAAAAGTTAAAAGTTATTATCCATCAAAAATTATTTTTATCTTATTGAACAAAATATTACTTCTTTATATTAACTACGTCTTTCCGATTTTTGAAATTCAACTCACAAATGTAGTAGAAATAATTTTTATACAAATTTGGAAATGCTCATTGGAGGTGGGTAAAAGGCCGTAAAAAGTTTGATAAATTTTATAAATAAAAACATATTATAAAATGTCTCCAATGAATTACATTTAACATATATTGGTATTATGTATCTATTTAGACAAAAATTAATTTAAATAAAATAAATAATTATTTTAATAAAAATTCACTTTTAACCAATAACGCACTGTTTTTCACTATTAATCAAAAATATAATGTTTTCAGAAAAAGACAAATAATTCACCCTAAGCTAATTTATATATTCTGAATTAAAAAATGATGTCCATTTTGTAAAATAGAATTTATAAAATTTCAAAAATTGGGTATTACTATTCATAATGGATAGTTTGATTGGTCTTGGTGAGTAAGAATCTCGAAGTTTCATACAACACAAGCTATTGCGTTATTCAATGGGAAATGTAATGTGGAAGCTTGGGGTGTTTCAGATAACCTGTCTCTGGATATGTATGTGGATAGAGAAGACATCTTGCACATATATGAACATTTTGGGCTTCTACAGATATCATATAAGAGTTGATGTGTGAGTCCCAAATTTTTCATCGGGAATTTCATCCAGGAATCTCCAAAATGTATAATTATTTGTGAGGCATGTATTTGTGGCCTAGGATTAAACATCAGATTGAAACCATTATCCCTAGGGGTTTAACTAGTCAGAAGGTGAAGGCAGAGAACAAGATATTCGAAGGATTCCCGCAAACCAATCCTATCCAAGAATAGAAATTGATAGATATTTCTATGGTTTTCCGACTTCGCTTAACCTGGTGACTGAGAGGTAATGATGTTATATGGGTAGTTGTTGACCGACTTACAAAATTATCGCATTTAATTACTGTTTAAGAGACTTTCTCAGTCGAAGAGCATAAAATACTATATGTATGTGAGAACATATAACTACATAGGGTACCACATTCTACCATTTAATATAGGGCCTCTTATTTCATGTCACATTTCTAGCATGTATTGGAGATGTATATGGGAACACATGTGCTTCTAAGAATATCTTTTAACCATCAGACCGATGGGCAATCAGAATAGAAAATAAAGGTTATATAGGATAAGATCCGAGCATGTTTCCTTCATTTCTATAAGGAAATGGCCTTAAAACATTATTTAATCTTGAATTAAATGAATAATTTACACTAAGGATCTCTTCAGGTTTAGAGTTTTAGAGAATTAGGCCATAACTATTACATCTCAAAAGTTACAAAGTAAACACTTCTACTTTGTTTCCATTTTTTTCATAAAATAAACACTCTTGAAAAAAAGTGTCATGTCCAGTTCCATGTTTTAGACAACATGAATTTCCATGATCCCAGCATTGACCCTATTCCACTTTATGTCCGGTGAAAAATATTTCAAAAACATGGGATGAGCATAAAAATCTCAGTAAGGGATACACAAAGAAGGAACATTTTTAATTTTTCAAAACAAAAAGTAAACCTTGAATACTTTAACGTAGGTAATAATTTTCACCTTTATGAAGTTGTAAATACTATTCACTAAATAAAATATCAGTATTTACCCATTTGTAACCAAAAGATTACCATAAAACGCATATAAAGAACACATAACATATAAAGGCAACTTGGGACATAAACATACATAAATGGAATAACCATACGGTCGACTTCAACACATATCACTGAATTGAATAGCCATACAGCAGACTTCCATACCCAATGCATCGGAGGTTATAACGTATCCACCCATCATAGTATTCACGACACCACGTGTCATCTGGTTTATCACGTACCCACCTTTCAAATGTCTACGTACCATTATAAAATAATAAGACATGAAAAAATATAAAGGAAAGAAAACATTTCCACATTTAAATCACAATATATCACTTAAATATATTGACAAATCCATTATAAAAACCTTTTTCAATACCAAAATTCATAATAGAGTATATAGTATTTATTTTCTTTGAAAAATCCTTATGGGTTGTTGAGGAAGAAAAAGATCAAATAATACTCGCGGCGGCAGAAAGGTCATTGTCACCTCGTACGTTAAAAAGAAACACACTTTCGGTCATTTAGTAAAATGATTCATAGAGAAAATATTCCTTTCGAATAAAAGTAAAAGTCAAATGGGTTTATACATCATATAAAAGAAAGTTTTGTATAAAACAAAATATGCCTTAATGAAAGGAGATTGAGATGAAGTCCCTTACCTCATGTCTGACTTGACACGATCATTATTTAATCTCCTGAATAATAAACTAAAGTTAATTTCTAATTTCGTAAGAAGGTTTTAGAAGTTTATTATTCCTTTTATATCACTTATTAACATTTTATAAACATTATGTAATCATTTAAGTTAATAATGTTCTTTTTGTCGATATTTGGAACATGAGTCAAAAATGAACAGCTTACATTTACAAGTTTTCCATGTGGTCAATAGTAAATTAAATCCAGAATAACATTCATTATTTAGATATCATATATATCATATATAACCAGTATATACATCTATTTATAATAGTTCATAACATTTTGAGGTAAGAAAGGAAAAGCATCATTCATGGAGACGGTAAGTCATACGTACGGATGAACACTACTTTCATTTATATTTCTTATTTTAATGGAATTGAAACATAATAATACATTATTATAATATAATTACAGTATAATATCTTATATAATATCATTAACTCTACCCTTTATACATCCCACATAAGGCATTAACGAGTCACATCACTTTGAGGGGGCGGTAGTCCGCACTTTCTCAAAAGAGATTATCGTATTTATCCACTGTGAAAACCATAAAGGCATTATATAAATGGAAAATACAGAAGAATAAAGAAAAAAACATAATATATATCATATATAAATACAGTTCCATCATAATGGACACCATGAGTGGAGGTAGGAGATAATTGAACAATCATCATTTTGTGAGGTAGTAGTTCGCCGTCCACAGAAACAGTATGTTCTTCACCCATTATATGGATGTTTGTGTAAGTGTAGCACAAATACATCTCATAAAAACATATTAGTTTATTGAAGATATTCTTTTAGTTATGAAATAAAGGAATAAAAAGAGTTTAGGGGGTTGGAGAAGCCAAATAAAATAAAAGAACCTAAGAGAAGACGTTACCTTTAAATCAGGTAACTCATTTTGATTTGAGCCAAAGGCTTACTTGGGAAGACTTATTCCCAATGTGAGGATTTTATGAGTAATAGAGGGATGTGGAGAGATAATATGAGAAAAGGATGGACGAGCCAAGGGCTTGAGAGGGTTGGGTAATAGGTTAGAGGTGGGGGTCTTTTATAAGAGAGAAGAGGAGCTTTTTTGGAAAGCTTGAAAATATTATTTTATAATAAATTTTTTTTCGGTTTCTAAAGGTCAAAAAATCATCAAAGTCCAATATAAGGTGGCCCATGTTCAAAATAAAATCATCCAATAATAATTGGACAAGTGTTGGATACTGTTTTAAAATTTATCGTCTCATTTATTTAAATTATTCAATAATGACGTAAACACTACATCATCATTGTGTCATAAATAATTTAATTTATTTGATGTATCAAAATTATAAAACAAATTACCATGATGTAGGAAATATTTTTAGCCTTCTAATGACTATTTATAGTCAAAGGTATCTTTATATAAACAAAATTAAAATTGTTTTACTTATTTATTACATACTTTGGTTATATTTTCCTTTCTTTAAACAAATAATTTGATAAAAGGTCACTATCACACTAAAGTGATTTCATGGGGTCCCAAAGTTGGCACAAGGAGTCCCATGGGAAGCCATGAAAATGAAAAGATGATGTGGACACTTGTTGGGGTCATTTTATATTATTATTATATTATTTTATTACCCTTAACGACCTAATTACTAACTAATCATGAAAAATAAAGATAAATACCATCCTTATTATTCATAATGTCCAAAAAAAGGTCTTAATTAATTAATTTGGACCTTCTGAATCAATGTATGGAATTCATTTTAACCAATTCTATACATAGAAATTTTAGAAATTAATTTAAAAATATTTCTCCTTGTCAAAACTAATAGCTTGTGTTTTAGAAACAATATCTATCAAAAGAATGACAATTGTTTATATCCAATTTCAAAATGTAAATAATTATAATGACCAACATTAAATTAATTGGTAAAAATATAATATTATTACACTTTAAAACAAATTAAATAGATAATCTTACCATATATTTAATAATATGAAAATGTAGTTTTGAAGTAAAATGCAGTATTTTTCACTACACATTAAAAAAATTAACATTTTCAGAAAAATACAAAAAATTTATCCAAAGTAAATTTCAATGTCCCAATTCTAAAAAATAAGTTTATTTTGAATAATAGAGATTATAATATTTTAAAAACTTATATCTAAAATGGTTTTCCATCAAAAGGCTGTAAAATAATCTTTTAAAAAATATTAGAGTATTTTATGCTTAAGATTAGATTTATTCTCATTTTAATACTCTAAAACACTATCTAATTCCAAAATAGAAATAGATATGAAAATATATTATTATTTACATTATTTGGATGTTACATAATTTCCCCTTTAAGAAATTTCGTCTCCGCAATTTATTTACTTATCAAATATGTGGGGGTATTTATCCCTCATTGCATTTTCAGATTACCATGTGGACTTTTCAATCTTGTGGTTTTCCACTAAACCATTACTTGATTAATGACCTTATTACCCAAAAATTTCTCTCTACAGTCAATAATCTAGACTGGTTGTTCTTCATAAGATATATTCTCTTCCAGCTGAACTACCTCTGGGCTCAGAACATGAGATGGATCTGGCATATACTTCCTTAACATTAAATCTTGAAAAACATTATATACCTCATATAAACTTTGAGGAAAAGACACTCTGTATGAAACTGATCCAACTTTCTCCAGGATTTCATAAGATCCAATGAACCTTGGACTCATCTTTCCTTTCTTGCAACAACGCATCACACTTTTACATGGAAAAACATTGAGAAAAACATGATCACCTTCCTCAAAAGAAAGATCCTCCCTCCGGTTATCCGCATAACATTTCTGCTGACTCTGAGGTGTTGTCATGTTCTTATGAATAAACTAATCTTTTTTTATCATCTCTTCTACCAATTCTGGTCCGATCAGCTTCCTTTCCCTTACTTTATCCCAAAAATCTGGAGTTTGACACCGCTTTCCATATAATGCCTCAAACAGAGCCATTTGTATACTGGAATAAAAACTGTTATTATATGAAAATTAATCCATGTAAAGATGTTGGTCCCAACATACCTAGAAATCCATCATAAAGGCACGTAACATATCCTATAAGGTCTAAATTGTTCGTTCTGACTGCCCATCTGATTTCGAATGAAAAGCTGTTCTAAAATTTAATTCAGTACCCAACGACTTCTGATGGTCTTTCTAAAAGGGATAAGTAAACCTGTGATCACGATTAGATAATTTAAAAGGTGAAACTCCATGTAACTTGACTATCACATTAACATACAACTGAGAAAGTTGATCTTATGATAAAGCCTCTCGAATAGGAATAAAGTGAGCATATATAGTTAATCGATTAATAATAACCCATATTGCATTATTACCTAGAGATGTCTTTGGTAATCCCGCAACGAAGTCCATGGATATATTTTCCCATTTCCACTCTAGCACCGGTATTGACCGAAGCATCCCTTTTGGTAACTGCCGATCTGCTTTAACATGTGGACAAGTCAGACATTTCATAGTAAAATCAGAAATATATCTTTTCATTCAATACCACTAGTAATACTCCCGCAGATATCTGAACATCTTAGTACTGCTAGGATGAACTCAAAACGGGGAACTATGAGCCTCAAATAACAACTCATTCTTCAAATATGAATCACAAGGCACACATAATCTCTTCCCAAACCACAAAACACAATCATTATCAATGATAAATTTAGGCAACTTACAATTTTGAACAAGCTCTACCTTTTCCTGCAACCCACTTTCTTTCTCCTACGCTTTCTTAATTCTGTCTGATAGAGATGATTTTATTGACACCTAAAACAAAACAGAAGAACTTCTTGCACCAACTACATCTATTCCAAATCACATCAAATCAAAAACCAAAGGATCTTTTTCCAAAGGTAGCATGGTAAATGAAGCATTGATATTCTGACTCAAAGAATCATCCACTTTATTAGTTTTCCCGGATAGTAATCAATTGTACAATCATAATCATTGATTAATTCCATTCGTGTCCTCTGTCTAATGTTCAATTATTTCTGAGTGAATACATACTTTAAACTTTTGTGATTGGTATATATTTCACACTTTACTCCATACAAATGACGTGTCCAAATTTTTAAATCATAAAAGCAGCATCTTATTCCAAATCTTGTATACGGTAATTTAACACATGAGTTTTAAACTGACGTGAAGCATAAGGAATTACCTAATCATTCTGCATAAGGACACAACCATGTCCTTTCAACAAAGAATCATTGTAGATAACAAACCCACCATTTTTATAAGGCATTGAAAAAACTAGATCATTCACAAATATTATTTTCAATTCTTGTAAACAATCATCACATTCTTTTTTCAAAATGAAATTAACACCTTCTTGAGTTAAATTAGTCCTTGGACTAGATAACTATGAAAAAGTTTCAACAAAACTCCAGTAATAACCTGCAAGACCAAGAAAACTACGGATCTCGATTATATTTGTGGGTCATGGCCATTCATCAACAAATTTTGTTTTAGCAAGATCAATAGATATGCCATTCTTTGAAACAGTGTGATCAAGGAAATAATTTTTTTGTAACCAAAACTCACACTTTCTGAATTTTCCATATAGTTTCTTTTCTTTTAAGGTTTGAAAGAAACCCCTTAAATGACTTCCATGCTCCTCTTTAATTTTAGAAAATAGAAAAATATCATCAATGAACACAACCACAAACTTTTCAAAGAACTCATGGAAAATTATATTCATAAGGTCCATGAATACCACAGGTGAATTGGTTATCCCAATAGGCATAACTACAAATTCATAATGTCTATATCTAGTATGAAACGTGGTCTTCAGAACGTCTTCATATTTTATATTCAACCGATGGTACCCCGAAAACAATTCAATCATCAAAAAATACTGAACTACCTGAAGATAATCTAAAAAATAATCGATATGAGGCAAAGGATACTTGTTCTTGATGGTGATGTTATTCAATTATCTATAATCAATGAAAAGTCTCATTGAAGCATCATTCTTTTTAACAAACAAGACCGGAGCATCCAATGGTGATGTGCTTGGTCGAATGAAACATTTATCTAATAACTCTTGAAATCACTTCTTTAACTCTAATAGTTCAACATGAGGCATTATATAAGGGGGTTTTGAAAGTGGCTTAGAATCAAGAACTATGTTAACAGTAAATTCAAAATCCCGATCATATATAATAACAGACATCTCATCAGGAAAATCATCAAGATACTCATTTACCACTGGCACATCATTAATCTGAATAGTTACTTTTGTTTTCAACAATATGTGGAAGGTAACATTCATTTCCATCTTTTACTAGTTTCTCAAATTCTCGATATTTAATCAAAAGAAAGGGTTCATTATTGTACACAAATTGAAAATATTTCAGAAAATAAACATCTTTAGCTCTATAGTCATTCTTAGCATGATAAACAGAAAGCCAATCCATTCCCAAAATAAAATCAAACTCTACAAGAGTAAAAACAATAACGTTTTTATGTAGATTCATTCTGTACACAAGGACATGAAGTTTCATATGATTTCTTTTTTGTCTCAACAATTTTTCCGGGTGTTTTTACCATAAGTTTAGTATTCATATATTGATAAGGAATTCCCAAATTATTATAAAACTTCTCAGAAATGAAAGAATGTGTAGACCCTGAATCAAAGAACACATTGTCATAATGTGAACAAAAAAATAGTGTACCTGATACTACTTCATTCAATGGCCCAACATCTACCGAAGTAGTTTCAAAGGATTTAACACCCCCTTTTTGCTTGTAGTATGGCTGCTTTCCCTCAGTTGAGTTCTCCATTAGACACACATTTTCATATTGACCCAATTCATTACACTTAAAACATCTTACAACTGGTTTTTCATTGCATGCTTGATAATCTTCCCTACAGTTACGAGAAATATAACCAGACTTACCACCCTGAAAGCACTTTCTAGACTTGGATAAACATTCTCCAAGATGCATTTTACCACACTTCTCACAGGATGGATATTTGGTTTTCTTACCTCTAGGATTCTTTGATGAATTCTTTCCCTTTGACTACCAACTAGACCTCCTATTCTATTGTTTGAAAAAGGACACCTAATCATTGAAAAACTCCATTTCCACCTTCTATGCACATCAAACATGTTTTTCATTACTTTTGAACTCACGATAATTTAAAGACCTTAAATACTCTGTCTCTATCCCTGAGTGAAAATGGTTGATTTTACTATCATCATCTCGTAAGAAATTTTGAGCATACCTTTCTAGTCGAGTGAACTCTGCTTTATAAGCAGCCACTGAGTCATCATTCTGCCTCAATTCTAGGAATTTTTTTCCCATGCTAAGATGAACCATCTTAGGAAAATAATTCTCAAGAAACATACATTTGAATTCATCCTTGTAAAAATAATCAATCTCCTCACTATCCCTAATATTTTTAACCATCAACCACCACTGATAAGCTTCACCTTCATGACGGTAAATACTAAGACTATCCTTTTGATGTTCTAAACACCCCATGATATCAAAAATATTCTCCAGTTCCTTAATCCACCCTTCTACTAGCATAGGGTCAGATGATCCTCTGAATGATGGGAGATTTTCCTCATAAAATGTTCCACCACTGACATGTTCCTCTGCGGTTCATCTGGATTATCTCGTGCATGGATACCACCACCATTTATCGCTTGAGTCAACTACACCATTACTTCAACCAACTATTCAGTTCCAATTCTGGCCATCTCAGGATAATAATTTGGATGGTTTTTTTCCTCCTGATGTCGCCTAACATAGCTTCCTTGTTTCCTCTATGGAATACCATTCTGAATACATAAACATCTTAGGAGAAGAAACATGGTAATCTTTAAATGCTATATCATTTCAATCATACCATAAATTAATTTATTTAACAATACCCTAACTCCTAAAGTTATCTAAACAGACCTCTGATACCAACAATAAGGACCCATCAATAAAACATTACTTAATTAATTAAATGAATAATCCACATTGATAATATTTTCAGGTTTAGAGTTTTATAGAATTAGGCCATAACTATTATATCTCAATAGATACAAAGTAGACACTTCTACTCAGTTTCCATTTTTTCATAAAATAAAAACTCTTGATAAAAATTGTCATGTTCAGTTGCATGTTTTAGACAACATGACTTCTCCTTAATCCACTATTTGACCATACTCCACATTTTGTCTTGTGAAAAACATTTCAAAAACATGGGATGTGCATAAAAAGCTCAAAAAGGGATACACAAATAAGTAAAACTGTTATTTTTTTAAAACAACGAGTAAACCATGAATACATTAACATAAGTAATACTTTTAAACTTTATGAAGTAGTAAATACTCTTCATAGAATAATAGATCACTACTTACCCATGTGTAACCAAAATATTACCATAAATCCCATATTAATAACACATTACATATAAAGGGATCTTGGGAGATAAGAATACTTAAATGTAATGACTATTAGATCGACATCAACACATATCACTAAATGGAATAGTCATATGGTCGAATTTCATAACAAATGCTTTGGAGATTATAACATAAGAACCCATCCTGGTATTCATGGCACCACCCATCATTTGGATTATCGTGAAACCACCCATCAAATGTCTATGTACCATTATAAAATCATAAGGCATAAAACAAATATAAATGAAAGAGAAGATTTCCACATTTCAATCAAAATATATCACATAAATATATTGATAATTCATTATCAAACCCATTTTCAATACCAAAATACATAAAAGAGTATATAGTATTTATTGTTTTTAAAAAATCATTATGGCTTGTTGAGGAATCCAAAGATCAAATAATACTCACGGCAGTGGAAAGGTCATTGTCACCGCATACTTTAAAAAGAATCATACTTTTTGTCATTTAGAAAAATGCTTCGTAGAGAAAAGAATCCCTTTGAATAAAAGTCAAAGTCAAAGGGGTTTATACACAGTATAAAATAAAGTTGTGTATAAAACTAAACATGCCTCAATGAAAGGAGATTGAGATGAAGTCCCACACCTGGTGTCCGACTTGACTCGATCATTCTTTAATCTCATGAATAATAAACTGAATTTAATTTGTACCTTATTAAGATCATTTTTAAAGTTAATTACTCCTTTTATATCACTTATTACCATGTTATAAACATTATGTAATCATTTAAGTTAACAATGTTCGTTTTGTCGATATTTGGTACTTGAGTGAAAAATGAAAACCTTATATTTACAAGTTGTCCATGTGGTCAATAGTCCATTATATATAGAATTAAAATCATTATTTATATATCATATATATCATATATATATAAACTGTATATACATGTATTTATAACAGTACAAAACATTTGGAGGTAAGAAATGAAATGCACCGTTCATGGAGACGGTAAACCGTACGTACACATGAACACTACTTTCATTTCTATTTATTATTTTAATTGAATTAAAACATAATTATACATAGTGATATTATAATTACAGTATAATATCAAATATAATATCATTAACTCTATCCTTTATGCATCCCACAAAAGGAATTAACGAATCACACCACTTTAAGGGGGCGGTAATCCACACTTCCTCAAAGGAGATTATCGTATTACCCACTATGGAAACCATATAGGCATTAATGAAATGGAAAATACAAAAGCATAAAGAAAACACAAACACAATATATATCATATATAAATATAGTTCTATCATAATGTCCAACATGAGAGGCGGTTGGAGATAATTGAAAAACCATCGTTTCGTGAGGTAGTAGTTCGATGTTCACAGAAACGTTATTTTCTTAACCCATTAGATGGAGGTGTGTGTAATTGTAGCACTAATCCTTCTCTTAACAACATTATTGTATATTAGAGATATTGGTGTTGTTACAAAATAATTTAATTAAAAGTGTTTAGGGGGTTGGAGAAGAAAAATAAACCAAAAGAACATAGGAGAAGATGTTACCTTTAATTCGGATAACTCTTTTTGATTTGAGCCAAATTCTTCCTTGGGAAGACTTCTTCCCAAAGTGAGGCTTATAGTTGTAATAAAGGGATGAGTATAGAAAATATGAGCAGAGGTTGGATGAGCCAAGGTCTTTAGAGGTGTGTTTAAGTGGGTAGAGGTGGGGGCCTTTTATAAAAGAGAGGAGGGGCACTTTTGGAAAGATGGAAAATATTATTTTATTATATAATTTTTTTCGGTTTATAAAGGTATAAAAATCATTAAAGTTGAAGATAAGGTGTCCCATGTTCTAAATAAAATAATAAAATTATAATTGGATAAGTGTTGGATATTGTTTTAAACTTTATCTTCATATTTATTTAAATTATTCAATAATGATGTAAACACTGCATCATCATTGACTCATAAATAACTTTAGTTATTTGATGTCTAAAAATTATAAAAAAATTACCATGATTTCGGAAATATGTTTTTCTTTCTAATGACTATTTATAGTCAAATAGATCATTTATATAAACAAAATTAATTTTTTTACTTAGGTATTACATATTATGGTTATATTTTCCATTCTTTAAAAAAAATAATATGATAACAGGACACTATCACACTATAGTGATTCCATGGAGTCCCAAAGTTAGAACAAGGAATCCCATGGTCGGCCATGAAAAATAAAAGATAATTTGGACATTTTTTGGGGTCATTTTATATTATTATTATTTTATTATATTATACTTAACTACCCGATTACAAATTAATCACAAAAATTAAAGATAATTATCATCATTGCTATTCATATTGTCCAAAATCAAAAAGGCCTTAATTACATAATTTGGACCATATTATTCTAAATATGGAATCTATTTCACCAAATTCCAAACCCAGAAATTGAATTAATTAATTTAAAAATAATTTTCGTTGTCAAAACAAATAGATAGTTTTTAAGAAACAATATTTATCAAAATGATTGACAATTGTTTATATACAATTACAAAATGAAATTAATTATAATTACCACCATTGAATTAAATGGTAAAACTATATTATAATTCCACTTTAAAACCAACTAAAACGATAATCTAATTATAAAATTTCATTTGATGAAAAAGAAGTTTTGAAGTAAAATGTAGTATTTTTCACTATTCATTAAAAATATGAACGTTGTTGGAAAAATACCAAAAATTTATCCAATGAAAATTTCAATGTCCCAATTTTGAATAATAATTCTATTTTGAAAAATGAATATTATAAAATTGTCAAAAGTTTGATTTAAAATGGTTTTCCATCAAAAGGCGGTAAAAAAATCTTTTAAAAACATTAGAGTAATCTATGCTTAAGATTGAATTTATTCTCATTTTATGCCTCTAGAACACTATCTAATTAATAAATAGACATAGATACGAAAATACATTATTCTTTACCTACTTGTGATGTTACAATTTCAGTAGTTGTTGGGAGAAGTATATCCTTTTAGATGAGATCTCTTATAATAATAGTTTCCAATAGATGATTCAGATGGATCCTATAGATTCTTTTTATGGTAGGTCATTTTCTTCAGCCTTATTCTGGATAATGGTTAGTGATGCCACACTACTATGTACTTGTCTAATTAAGAGACTTTAGAGCTGGTTCTAGTGATTAGTAAAGTGTATGACAACTACTCAGTCTATACAAAAATATTATTTCAATCTCCATCGATGGCCTATATATTTTGAGGTCAAGGATCATGTTTTCTTTTGAATATCACCTAATCTAGGTCATAGATGGATATAGAGTCAAGGGAAGTTATTTACTCATAATATCAGTTTTTTTCAGGTTCTAGAAACATTTGGTCCGGTAGCCTATCAGTTGCAACTACCTCAGAGGTATCATGCCATGCATGATTTCTTCCATGTTTTGTAGGTTCACCAATATCATGCCAAACCATATTATGCATTTGATCCTGAGGAAATTTAGTTATATGTCGATGATTCCATTGAGTAGTATCCAACATGAATTCTTGAATGGATCACAAAGGCTCTATGAGGATGATATGTCCCTCTATTATAGATATTACAATAGAAGAACCATGTGTAGGATGAGACATGGGAGAGGGAGGCTGACATACATTCCCAATGGAAAGAGAATTTCTCATATAGTGATTCACCACCCTTGGAAGGTGAACTCGGGGACACGTTCTTTTTGGGGGGAAGACTATAAAATCCTTGGTTTTCACATAGATAATGATACTTTAAATTTCAATACAATTCATTATTTCAGACCTAACATGGAATCTTAGTGAGTTAGTGAATGATCCAGGGGTATCCGAGGCATCTTTGAAGCCAGAAACCCATCTTTCAGGGAAAATTTGTCATTTATCATGGTTAGAATAATCTATGGAGGTATGCCACATGGTTAAATATAATTATTAAGATTGTTTCATTTTCAAGAATATCCATATCACACAGTTGGCAAAAAGTTTCCCTAACTGTTTGGCCTACCCATTTTAGTTAACCTTTATTTGAGGTACTTGTGCATGGTTTGTTCATGGTTTGTCAAACTATAAGTATGAATTGTGCATAAGTTATATTTTGGGTAATTTTACAATTTTACCGTTACTGATCAATTTAAGAATCAACCTTCCTCCTAATTATATTTCTAGTGGGATTAGCCTCCACTCATATAATTTTAGATATTTTTGATGGAATAAAGTAGGGATCAGTAGATCTCCCTCTTTAGATATCCATTCAATCTTTTGTTCATCGTGTAAGATGAACACCGATTATTACTTGAGTCAATTTAATCCTATCTTCTTATATCTTGATCTCAACCGATCTATCATGGTGTGATCATTTTCCCTTTTATCTGATATACTATATTATTTGAAAAATCAAAGGATGATATTGGAGGAGGAGAGTCGTATAATCCAATGGTGTGTGGTCTGTAACTCATCCCTCAGGTTCATTGATTTTGGAGTTTGTGTGTGTGGACATTGATTTCAACATGTATTATTTATAGAATTTAAATTCCATTTTTATAGTAAATATAATTATGTGGTAATTACTATTCCAAATTATTGATTACTTATTGGTGAATATTCCCACAACACCAAACATCCCTTGTAGTGTGGTATGATAATGATTAGTTTTTAGTGTTTTGACAAATTTGAGCCGTCATCCTGATGTGCTCAAGGTTGAGCAAGCTAATGGTATGCCTCCATATAATAAATGATTTTTGTATCATATAACGATGAATGTAATATTCCATGTCACATACATTTGACTAGCCTATGGAATGTTCTACAAATTTGACAATTAAATGTGAATGGGAAATTGGAAGGTATAGTATGTTTATGACTTGAACATATTAATTGAGAATGAATAATATGTTTCATTTATGTAAAACCCACTAGAATGTTGATGGATGTTATCATATGAAACATAATTACTGAATATACCTTTATTGTATTTAATAAATGTTGGACTCTACTTGTCCTTGTCATACTAATTAAAGGAATGGCATGAACCGAATGTACTTATAGATAAAATATGAATTGATTAAACGGTTTCATGATACATAGCCTCATCACACTAATAAAAGAAAATTATTGAATAAAATGAAATATTTTATGACATTGTTATCATATATGACTGGCCTGACTCAGACTCGCTATGGATTCTTATTAGGGAATGACTTGAGTACTCAAGAACCCCATTCCAATTTGAGGATGTAGATTGTATAGGTTGATACCCAAGTTAATAATGATTCATATCTATTCCTGGATGACTGGTATCAAATTGTAGGATCCCTCACATAGTATTAAAGGATTCCTTGGCTACACTCCGTAGATCTAGCATTGATATGTGAGTGCCATTGTTAAATCCCATAGGTCCCAATCACCACTTAGCCCCATTTTTCCTTGGTTGATAACATTGTATTATGTAGGAATATTAATGTGTAATGCCTTTGAATATCCTCTGTGGATTACACTCTTACCCTTATCTAAGAGATATTTTCAATTGAGTTGGGGTCCCATTAGGTCTACATTTCCTTGGTTCGTACCTTGGAACATCATTTTTAAATAACAATATAGATTTCCTTGTAACATTTTGTAACCTTCACTATTGTTAACATGGGACTTATTAATAAACTAGTATCAATTACTTAATAAATCAGTTACATGTTCAAACACCATCCAATGATGATGCATGTACATGGTTATTTAATTACATTGTACTGTTTTACCTATATATGCATGATTTCATACTATTATATTTACATTACGTGAGCCATATGTTATAGACACTGTTGGTGGTGGTCAACTGGGATTTATGTCACACCATGCCTAGGTGTCGTTTGGTATAAGGGGAAGATTATATGAATGTAGGTGTTGATAGAAGAATTCATACAAATTAGAATACTTTATTTTTTACTATTGTGGATGGAACATGATAACAGATGACCGAGACGAATATCGTGATGCTTGAGATAGTCTTTTTTATTTCCATTACACTTTTTGTAACGTGTTAGGTATGCTTTCACGTATCCATGTTTTATAGTTTTCAAGATAAATGACATATCATAGTCTATTATTTTATATTATTCAAGATATTTCAATTTATGGTCATGTCGAACCAATTTCTATTGTGCGTGATGCATAAATACATTAGTTCCTATATTTAACTTTTTTATTGAAATCAGCTGCACTTCACTTTGGTAATGAGGGAACAGTCTCCCCATGAACAAATATGAGGCCCTCACTACTAGCCAGGAGCCTCTATCATTTGGGGAGATGCGGTTGAGGCCATGTGGACCACCGAGGTCAGGCACATATTAAGTGGAATCCTGGTCTAGGACATCACACGGAACGCCAACATAATTGAATTTAAGATATTCTCTAAACCTGGCATCCCCATTACCTATATTGTTACACAAATTATCAATTTTAGTTCTCATAACAACAACAAGTCATTATATACATAATTTATACACAATTCAAAAAATAAAATGGTACTTATAATATAATATATACCCATTGATTCCAAATTTGAATTCAATATTTTAGTACTATGTTTTTAAAAATTATAGAAATTAATATTAAAATATAAATGTGTTGCATATAATAATAAAAATAATTTTAATAATATAACATAAAATATAATATATGACGTATTGTATTATAAAATAGAACAAATAATTTTTTACATTATAAATCCTCTTAAGAAATATCTACTTGTTCATAGAAATTTGTTTCATAAATTTCAATATCATACATAAATAATAATAAACCAAGTTATTTGTAAATACAGTACATTGCACTTTTCACCAATAAAATTTACCATTTTAGAATTATATCATAAATTCATCTGACGATAATATTAATCTGATAAATTAAAAAATTATACCATATTTTTCAATTTAATATCGTAAAATTTATAAATTTTATTTTAGTTAAGATTATATTATATATTTATCAACTGTTTTTATAAAAAATAACATTTGGTATGTTATCTTTTATTTGTTAAATTTAAGATATATTACCAATTACCCTACTATTGATAGAGTATTCAACTAAAAAAATTATTCTTAAAAAGATATAAAAATTTGGAATTAAATTTTATTAGATTCTTTGGTTCATTAGATTTGTTGATATTTAATGTAATAATATTTTTGATTATATATAAATATAAAAATATATAAAAATATTTATATATTCATAATTTTGTTCACATTTTTTATAAATATAAATTATATAGATACCGTATAGTGGTCTATATTTATTTCGTATTAGTGTTTCATGTTTAGAAATCCATAAAACCAGGTATTAATTAATAGAGGATGAATGTTATTCATTAAATTCTACCCGATTAAAAATGAATTTACTTTTAAACATTTCATTACAATAAAGCAAAAATGAGATCATAATTTTATATCATCACATCTTTAGGAACCCTCATAACTTCATTATCATTTTTATTTCAAAAGAGTACATTTACATGAAGAGTGGTATTATTTTGTAGCATCCATAAAGTTCGATCGAAAATTTCCACTCAATTTTCTACATATTTGATATTATGTTCTAGATAAATTGCATTATAGATTAATACTCTTGATGGTTATAGTATGAACTTACATATATTAGAATCATTGAATATATATTTACTTAGAAGAGTATTAGTGGGAGTGAAAATAAGTAAGCTATATTCTCAACATGATCCATGATCTAATTGAGACAAGTATACCTTGGTCCCATATTCCTATTCCCCCCAAATATCAGAATGAATAATAAGTAAAATATTAAATGTACCTCATTTTTTACTATCATTAATATATATATCTCATCAATAATTATTTTTGTGAATATTATGTCTACATCATGATATTTTCATATTCCACAGAATTGTTTGAACCTTATAATTCATTTCTTGGACAAGGTTAGGTCCTATCATCATTCTCTCTCCAACTTCAACCATGATTTTTTAGTCATTAATTTCTTCCAATACATAGCCTGATGTTGTAAAATACGAATGATAAATAAAAATTTATATATGATAACTCTACTAGGTGAAAATTTTTATTTAATCATCCATGGAAATACCACTAAAATATCTCATCATATCCTCTAAAAAAATTAATTTCCTTTTTAGGATAACCATATGTCCGATTATGATATTAAGTGTTAAAGATCAAATATGTATCCAATACTTGTTAATATAATCTATAGGACCTTATTTAAAACCATAGATACCACTTTGACCCAATGGATAGTTTAAATATACACTTCCTTACAAATTCCATTATGTATATATCATCGATTAGGTTTAAGGAAATTTCTTATATTATATAAATAAAAAGAATTTATGATTTTAGGTGGTCAAATTCAACCCAAACTACATTGTATCCTTTAAATGATTTTTGGCATCCTATGATGAAGTCTATTGTGTTTCTTCCAATTTATGTATTGGTGGACATATCATTTCCAATATACATTTGGAATTTTTTTCATTTATAAGTAAAATTCCTGGAGTACCAATCAGTAATCTATATAAATCATGATTTCCATAATCATGTTATCCCACATGATTTTTTTAGATATATATACATTTTTTTCTTTCTAGGATGAAAGGACAAGGATGGGAAATGTGTATCATGAAAAATATCCCTCATCATTTTTGGTTTTGAGGGGACATAAATCTGGGATGTAAACCTTACATAACAATCTTTATTGATTTTTAACTCTTTAATATTATCTATTATTTTATATAGATATACATAAATTTTAAATTAGAATTATATATTCACTTGAATATTGGTTGATTAGTCAGTTAGGAATATAAGATTTATCACCTTCCATTATGTATTCAAGGCTCACCCTAGGTAAATCCTTAGGATTTTGGTTTTTTTCAATCCTTGTCACAGATAGGGTTGCATGTTGTTTACTTCTTGGACCATTATCCACATTATATTCCTTTCCCATCGGAGGATATTTTTTTAAAATTCATTATATTTTTCAATTTCAATTATCTCCATTATTTGATATTCAAAACCTTATGTGTCAATATATATTTCAATATATTATGATATATATAACACTTTTCTCCATAGTGATAATTCACAAAAAACTATTACTGCATTTGTCATCGCACATACCTCTAAATCCAATGCTGGATAATATTTCTCCATATTCATCAATTATGGTGAGCTATAATTTATTAGTATTTCATTAGGAATAATGATGTATTCCAAAACCATTTTGAAGGTAAACCATAAATTCAAATATCTTCCCCACTGATTTATAGGGTAAGTACTGAAGTAGTGACCATCCTCCATTCTAGTTCCTTAAAAAATTCTTCACATTCTTCATTCCAAAGGTACATTACTCCCTTCTATGTTAATTTTGATAGTGTATTTGACATCCATGATTAATTTCCTGGAAAACTATCTGGATTTTTTTTTCTTGCCAAAAGAACTATGTCTCTTTATTATAGTGGTCAGGGTTGGAATTTTTTCAACAACACCATTATTTCACTATTCTATATATAAGTCATTTTGGGTGTCGTCATGAACCTATAATGACACATATCTAAGAAAAAATTTCATATTTAATAAATTCTTCATATAACTAATCCTTTCATGAGGTCATCAACATAATCTGAAAATGATTTTCTTTTATATCCTTATAATTGAAGAGTATAACAATATCATCAAAAAATACAACAAAAAACTGATAATGTAAATCAACAAGGGATCACTTTTTGGGAATATGATGATAGCATAGAATTAGTAAATAAGATTTATAACATTATAAATTCATACTTTCATACCTCGTTTATAATATTTTTTGAAATTTCATGTATTTTGACCTTTATCGAATTAAATATATAATTAAGATAAATCCTCATGAAGCAATGAGACCATATGTGTTGATCAAATAGTTTTTCTAAATGGGGTATGTGAAATTTATTTAAAATTGTGATTATGTAAAGAACATGATATTAAATGAACAGTTTTATTTATATACCATTTTTATTAATTAAAAATAATTTTTCCCGATGATGAAGCATTAAAGATTTTTAAAAACCATTTACAGATCCTCCATTAGTTTCTTCTTGAATTCTTCCAATTTTACATGATTCATTATATATAAAATAAATTAAATATGTATAAATCCATGTAAACATTCAATTAAAGAATGAATTTCTTGACCTAGTGGAATACCATACAGTTCATTAGTAAATAAATTAATATATTCCCATGAAATATGTATATTATCAATGTTAACATTTACCCTAATAAATTCAGTCAAAAATCCCTCATTTTTAGGTTTCAAAACACCTATTATAAAATTTTAACCCATGGGGATATCATACTTATTTTTATTTATAACAATAGAGTGATATGGATTATGAAAAGATATTTATATGTCTCAATAATTGATATGAGTTCAATGTGGGGATAACAAATCCATAATCAAAATAAAATAAAATTTAATAATGCGTAGAAGAATTAAGACGACATAACGTATCTTCCCTAAATTATTAGTTAGAGAATATTTATATATTATACATGTGATAATTGTTCCACTAGGTTATTTAAAAATTGTTTTATTATCAATCACTTGAGGTGGTGGCTCCAAAATATTTGAAAGCAAGTATGACGTAGAAGAATTTGAAGAACCAAAATAAACTATGTTATATATTGATATATTAAAAAGAGTATTGTACCTCACATAAATTTGTTATCATGATCCACTCAAATGTATCGATCATGATTTCCTTTAAATAATTCATTAATTTGGGAGGATAATGTTTCCTACATGTTTCATTTTCACGAGGGTTGGGGAATTGATTCTCAGAGTGTCCAAACTCCTTATAGTATACTAATATTAGTGTTGGAAGACCAAAATCTATGAAATATTACTCATATTTTTTTATTATAATACGTATTTCAATATATCAATAGTTTAGGTCCTTGTTTGCACCTTTTTCACATATAAAAAACAACCATGATCCTTTAATTTAATTATTTGGGTGCTCCATCCCACACTTTTTTAAAGTAGAGGGATCACATTTATTCACCAAAAGTGAGTTACCAAAATATATATCCATTTTATTTATAGCTTCATTTAACCTATAATGTATTATAATATAATACATATTGTATGTATTCCTAACTTTTTATTACAAAAAAATACATTACATTTTACAAATAGATATTCGATTAAAAAATTCAGTGTATTGGAATAATATTTACATAAAAAATGAAAACATAAAACATTTATTCTATTCCATAGGAATATATTATTTCTAGGATAATACTATTTAAATTTATTTCAACTCATATCCTAGGGACATACATCAAAGTAAAGGTTGATCATAATGACCAGTAAGGAAAAACAAGGGAAACAATTTACATGTGATATTGATAAGAACATGAATAATATCAATATAACATTAAAAGAAAACACATGGCATATAATAAATAAAATAACATTAATCATAACTTGTAAATGTGGCTAAAACATTTAATTGATTTATTGATAATCATATCACCATGTTTTTTCACGGAGGTGTTATAAAAATTACCAAGGTTATTCACCAAGGTATTGTAAACCTTATCATGTATAGAGATTAAATTCCTTACCCAATGCATTGGAGAGATATTAGGAAACACTATTAATATGTATTAATTAATGTTATCCACATATATAATAATAATAAATATCATAAATAACACATGTATAATAAAAGAAACGTGGTTTAATTCAAAATCCAAGTGTTTTAGGAAGTGCATAAAAACAATATCCTTTTGTCATTTTAACCCTACAGAAAAGGAAGAAAATTTTGATGCATTTGAGTCCTAGAATTAAAATATAACATTTTTTAATTTATCTGAATCCCACTAGAGAATATATAGATTTTATTATTAATAAATGAAAACCAAATAATTTCTCGATAAGAATAGAGATAGTTTGAGACAAAAAGTCGAAAGCATATAATAATGACACATGGTTCTAGAAAACATAAAAAGAGAAGGGAAATGGGAATCTAATTCAGAAATGTATCTAAATGTAGTAAATGTATAGAATAAAATATATTGAAGATCATCATATATAAATTTTATATACATAACAATGATAAGTGAATTCAGAAATGTATCTAAATATAGTAAATGGATTGAATAGTGACTTTTAAACTCAAATACAGGGACATTTTTGGGATTATGACCACTTGGGAGGACCCCTTGAGAGGTAATACTATCATATCACATAGTATAGTTATATTTTAATGACATATAATGGATAAATGGGTTGGTTTTTATAGAAAAGGAAAGGGATTTGTTTACTAATTTTTTAGGACACCTCAGTAGTGGTATTCGAAAACCCATGGTCTTTACCCTAGTATTTTACCAAGGTACTGGATAGTTGGTATACCTATTATCATATTTTAATCCTAAAGATTAAAAAAAGTTATCACAATCATTATTACATAATTAATTATGTCCTTAAATATACTAAAAATGAAGAACTGTGTTTTTTCTATTCACAAAAAATTAAAATATTTCATAAAAATCCAAAAAATTCACCACCGCATGTTTTGGTAATGTAGAATTCAATATTGAAATCCATTTTTTGATAATTAATTCCATTTTAAATTAAATAATTTCAAATATCTAAATAAATTTTTATTTTCAATAAAAAACTAATACTTCACTATTAATTACTGAAACTTTTATTTACTTATAATACGGTATAATTATATCACTTCACCATTTAATATGATTAAATTATATTGACACATCTCTAGGTGAGGTTACTATTCAATTGGTCTTATTACTATTCATAAATGTAACATTACTATTCCAATGGATCATGTTTCTATTCACCATGAAATTAATTTGATCATATGAGATTCAAAATACAACCCTAATCGTAATTATGATTGACCACTTTTCAAAAATAATTCCATAGAATCAATTTTTTAATGTAAAATAATAACATTAAAAATACATTATTTCTTTCTATTATTCATGAAACTAATATTCCTATAAAAACAATAAAAATTCACCATAGGTTACATTAAAAATTTTGAAATTCAAAAATGATGTTTATTTTAACATAATATTTCTGTATGTATAAGAAATATATGAAAAGATCAATTTTTCACCTATAAAATCAATTTATCAATCATCTAAATTAAAAATATATTTTATTATGAAAAACAATTCATAAAATTTAAATGATGGAATAAAATTTTTAGTTAAATAAATGGAGTGCACATTATGTGACTAAGGCCATGATACACAACCCTTTATAGAACTTGAATGCATCATTAGGGTAATCTGTATAATGGTAATATAATCTTGAAGAATCTCAGATAACATTTCTCAAGTGGTGATCTCCAATAACACAAACATATTCTATATGCGATTTCATTCGATCCTAACATGTTGAAGCTCATCTTCGGCTTGGTAAATTAAATATCCAAAAGATGTTCCCTCCATCCTAGAAATTAAAAATGGACTGCATATGACACAAATCTGCATGGTGAGGCCATCAAATATTCATTCTTAATTAATTATCCATTACCATTTATATTTATAAACAATAATAATAACATCAATAGTATATTTTCAAATGGTCATATTGAGCAACATTCTTAATTGACCCATGGTAATAATTGACCAATGATAATAATTAACCTATAGTCATAATTGACCAATGATTATATAAAAAATCGTAACTAGATAGATACACTAAAATATAATTACTTCATAGTTTTTCTTGTGTAAAATATTTCAACACACATTTTCTGAAAGAAAATATTATTAAAAATAGTCATGTCATCATATTCGTCAGACATTTAAAAATTTTTTCCCAAAAATATCAACTCATTCCCTTGTTTGAGGAATGTCGTCGGTACTTCCACCTCATCGTTTTTTATGATTCCCATGTTTCTTATTCATATATGAGGTTCTTTTATATCACTTTGACTAGGTGGGTAGTCTTTTTTTTCTAGAACCGCGTCTATATGATCCAAGATCTCCACTGGATCCTCCTCATAAGAGAGATCATATTCTAATTATAAAAACCTATGGATTAAGTACGTGTGAAGGACTATGTATGTACTTCCAGAAGAGAGATACATGGAAAAAATCAAGAACCTGTTATATATTTAGTGGAGTTTTATAATATATGAAACTTCTCCTATGCGATCAAGGATTTCATTGGGGGAATAAACATTTTATGTCATCTATTTCAGAATATCATGCCAATTAATCATTATCTAATGAACTTCATCCCAAAAATTAGTAGTTCTACATTGCATCCCATTTTGAGATTCATAAGGAACCATTTTAATACTCTAACTGAATATCATGTTATATGAGAACTCAAACTATGGGATTTGTTTATCACATCCACATTAAAATTAAATTTATCATGTTATTATCAGGTCCTCGAGTGTATGAATAGTCATTTTAGATGGTCCATAAGTTTGAGGGTGATATGTCATACTAAAATTTAATTCGGTACCAAAAAACATGTTGATGAATCTTCCATAATTTTAATTTGAACATTAGATCTTGAACAGATACGAAATAAAATGGAACACCGTACGGCCTTACCTCATCATTCACATATATACAGGTGAGTTGGATAGATGAAAATTCTCCATGAATTGAGATTGAATGGGCACTCGGGGTGATATGGTCCACTATAACCCATGACACATTATTTAGTTCGGTTGTTTTTAGCAGATTAGTTAAAAATCAGTTGTGATACTATCACACTTCCATGCTGGTATGGGTAGTGGTTGTAAGACCCCTTTAAGAATATTTCACTTTTCCTCCACCTGTTGACACCCCATGAACATTGTAGTGCATTCAGCAATCTCCCATTTCATGTTATCCCCCAATAATGATTATGAAGGTCTCTATACATATTTTTACTTCTCAGATGTATACATAATGTAGATCTATGAGCCCCATCCATTATCTCTATCTTTAATTATGGAATATACGGAACACAATGCCTTGCCAGAAATTCCATTACACCTTCATGATCAATATTGAACTCAGTAAACATCATATCCATCACAACCTCAATCTTTTAATTCAACAAAGGATTACCAAATAGATATTTCATGATCTTTTCTTGTAATGATGGTTGAGAAATCATTTTGGGTAGTTTTTATCATATCCCTTACCTTAAAATTTCCATGTCCAATTTTACTAGGACTTTAAAAAAGGGTCTCCATGAATCATCGTTGCTGATAGAACATTATGGCCCCTCCTACTTAATGATTCATAAAATTTGTTTTCACGTTAAGGGTAATAATGAATGGAAAAATCATTATCATTATGAATTTCTAACCATATCATCTATCTCATCTTCAATTATTTTTTTGTGAAAATATTCTACATAAATTGGTGATCTGTGTATATTTCACATTTCACCCAATAAATACAGATCATCCATATCTTTGGTGTAAAAAAATCGTAGCTAGCTCTAGATAATACATAGGATAATTATTCTTATGTTCCTTTAACTGTCGACATACATAATCATTTTATATGATGAAACACCCATGGCTATTCAAGGATTCATTGTAAAAAATATTGAATCTTTCTATGATAGAGCCTAGAAATAACACTAGTGCAATAACCAATCTCTTCAGACACCTTTCACTAGATTTCATAACCCCATTTCAAGTTAAATTAGTTAGTGTATTACATATTTTTGAAACTTTTTTAAAAAACATTCTATATTATCCTGATAGACCAAGGAAAATGTAAATCTTATATATTTTTTAGTCTAACGCCACTCCACTATGACCCCTGAATTTTTATGGTAAACTAATATTCCATCACTAATAAAAATGTTCCCCAAGAAAGTAACTTGTTGAATCTAAATCTAAAACATGTTTAACTTTTAAAATAATATCCCCTTCTATAGATTTTTTAGTATCATCCTTATAAGATCATCATTCTCCTCTCAAATTTTGGAATATATCAAAAAATAATTAAAAAAACTACCACAATTTTATCAACGGGGTTCAAAAATACTCTGTTAATAAAATCCAAAAATCTAGCTAAAGAATTAGTCAAGCCAAAGGGAAAGATTACAAAATCATAATTCCCATATCATGATCATAAGTTGGTATTTGGAATATCATCTTTTTCACCCTCAATTGATGATAATAAGAATACCGATAAATCTTGAAGAAGAATTTTTCCCTATAAATCTGGTCAAATAAATCTTTTATTTTTGTATAAGGGAACTTGTTATAAACAATTTTCCCATGTTGTTCTCTATTATAAATGTGTTATTACATCGATCCATCATACTTATTACCAAATATAATAGGTTCTCCCAAAGGAGACACAAATGGATGGATAAATCCCTTCTCTAAAAGATCATGGAGTAGTTTATTTTAATTCCTCCAAACCCATATTATGAATTCAATAAGGGGTATTTGATATCGTCCTGGAACCAGGCATGAGGTCAATGAATAACTCTACATCTCTTTAAAGGGGAGGTCTTGGACACTCTTTAAGAAATACACCAATTTATTCCAGAATGATGGGAGCATTTTCTATTTTAATACATTCATCCCCTTCTTCATATTCAGTAATCAAATCCATAAATATGGATACATGTGGTGATTCTAGACTATTTTCCAGCCGAGATATCAAGTCTTTAAAAACAACTATAGTTTTTTCCATTCAATTATAAATATATTTACTTACTTCTTAATTTGAAGATATCAAAATAATTTTAGGGAAAATCCATACCTAGTATAATGTCTATTTCCAACATGGGAATGACTGCGATCTTCATGATGATATTATGCTATTCAAAGTGAATATAATAGTTTCTAAATACTATTTATTCTTAGATAATATCTATATGGGTATTGATTGATAACTTTAGTCCTATAATTTCAGGAATCGATTCTATATTATTTACAAATTTGGAATAAATAACATAATGTGACGAACTAGAATCAAATAATGTACTTACTATCTTTGATAGATAATGAGAGTATGTGACACCAAACTATTTGGAGATTCAAATTTCGCCACTATAATAGAAATGTAATAAACATTTTCCCTTCGCCAGTGTTGTGGCTGATGTTGATTCCCCTCCACTACCCATAGAATTGGATAGTGATTGTAAATGTTCCAAATCTATCCACACTTGAAGCATTGAACTTCATGTAGGATCTCCACTATATTACAATTGTTTTTTTGTTGAGAAGTTGAGGCATAACCTCACTATGATAGTTCTAAGAAATATGGCCTTATCATCAAAACCTATAACACATAACTCTCCTGAGAAGGTCGATCCATGAATACTTCTTCCCACACTTGTTAGACATGGAAATTTTCACTTTCTTTGCACCTCCCCCTTGATCAAATACCCTCCCCTATTTTGGATATAGGGATATATACTTCCAATTCGATTTGATAAATCATTTTATCTCCCCGAACACAATTTCAACCTTCAAAACACACCATAATATTTTCTCATAGATTTCATAGTCTCACATGGATAAATTATTCCATATATGAGGTATTAGTCCACTAATGAATATAGAAATATTCCGATTACAAAACATGATAATGCTGGAGGAATAATTTGATTGTCTTTTGATTTGAAAATCATAACATCCAAGAGATTCAATATTCTTCTACTTTAGTTTTAGGAATTCCTTCTCAAATTTAATTCTCATCAAACAATGCAAATACTCATTAAAGAATACTCCCATAAACTATTCCCATTCAATAGCATCAATATCCTCTCTTGGGATCATGTTTTTAATCAGTTACTAACACTGATCATATTCTACCTCTTAATAGTACACATAAAGAATGAATTTCACATACTATGAATAACAAATTATAGAAAATATATTTTCTATAGAGATTATCAACTTTTATACAATCAATGGGTTAGTTACACACTTAATGTTGGTGTTTTTTTACATATAATAGATTCAATGAATATTATTTCCTTTAATGTGTAAATAGATATCTTAACTTGATTTATGTTTTTTCTACTAACTTGAGTTAGTTGATTAATCATTTTAATTATGGTTTCTATTTCAGTTTCCATCGAAGGGCCATCAGTGCATATTCCATTGTGCTCACCATTTACATGGTTCCTCTTATTCAATTAAATTTTTCTAAAAGAGGAAAACCATATTGAGAATCAGGTTTCACAATATTATAATTCCAAAGAATCATGTTTTTTATATAAAATCATTCTAAAACATGTTATTAAATAATAAAAATTAAATTTCCTATAAATTATTCATAGTTATTGATAAAAATCTATAGATTTACCTAACATATCCCCCAAATGCATCAGACTAGGAGTGTAGAAATGCCAGTTTTTGTGAACCAGTTCCTATTCAAGCATAACCTAAAGTGGTATTTTCAGGTATTACTCGTATATACATCTATGCCTGAGCCACATCCACTTGTTTGTTTCGAGATAGAGATTAATTTGTTTGGAAACCACTTACTTATTATTTCACCAAAATAAAAGAAAGACTACCTATATTTAAAATTATCTATACGGTATACCTAAATATTTAAAATCATAATTTACACAAATAAATAAACCTTCCTCTGATACCAACTATGGTATCCGCCTTTTTATTAAACAATATAAAATTACATTTTACAAATGGATGATATTTTGAGGTTTAGTGTATTTTAATGAATATACATAAAAATTGAAAAAATAAAAAATTATTATAAATTAATTTATTGGATTCTTCATGTTTCATCCTATTTATATTTATTCATTTCATAACCTGGGGGTATTCATCAATGAAAAGGTCCATAAATTTCCCAGATAGGAAAAAAAGTGAAATAGTTTACATGTAATATTTATTAGAACACGAAAGAGTATCAATATAGCATTAAAAAGATATCATGAGTCATATAATAAAAAAATAACATTAATGATTACATTTAAATTTGAAAAAAAAATAAATTTATTCATTCATATTTATATTACAATGTTTTTATACCAAGGTGTCCTAAAAATTACAAATGTTATTCACCAAGGTATCATAAATTTTTTTATCCCTATAGATTAAATTCATTTACAAATACTTTGGAGTGATATAAAGGTGTAAACTTAATATGTTATAATTACGTTGAGTCACATATATCATAATGAAACAACTCATAAAAAATTGTGGATAATAAAAAAATGGGTTTTATTTCAAAATTATGGTGTTTTTGAAATTTCATAAAAACAATATCATTTTTTCATTTTATTCCCATGGAAAAGGAATGAGGTTTTTATGTATGTCAATCGAAGAATTAGAATATGTCATTTTTACATATATGTGAATACCTATTTATAATATAGTGGTATGGGTATTCTTGAATTAAATTAAAATAATTTCATGATAAAATAGTGAACTTTTAGATGAAAATTCGCCCGTAGGAGAGAATGAAAGACGGGTTTAGAAAATAATACAATGAGATATGAAAATAGTCTCTTATTAATAAATTAATATTGATATAGAAAATTAATTGAATAAAATTTACATAAGAACATGACATGTAAATTTTAAGGAAATTCCATATAAAATGATCTTGAAAGGAAAAAGAGAAGTTGAGATTTCCCTTACCTTGAAGAGTGACCCCTAAAACTCGAAGATCGATACCTTTGTGGATTGTGAACACCTTGGGAGGGTTCCTTGAGAGGTAATAATATAAGAGAATATATGATAGTGAATTATTAATGGAACCTAATGGAGAAATGTGTGGGTATTTATAGCAAAAGTGAGGCAGTTTTTATTTCATTCTAAGGGCACAACAACATTGGTATTTGCAAAACCATTGTCTTGACCATGGTATTTTCCCATGGTACTAGATAGTTTGGAAAAGTATTATCATATTTTATTTCTCAAGAGTCTACCATAATTATTAAATCATATTTCCATCATTAATTCTTTCATCAAACATTCTAAAAACATAAAATTGTATTTTTAATATTCACTAAAAATTCAACTATTTCAAAAATATACTAAAAGTCCACACTAACTAATTTACAGTGTTTATAATTCAAAATTGAACTCCATTTTGTGATAATATATTTTCCTTTAAATTTATTTAATTATAAATTTTTATATAAATATTTCTGTTTTATAAGAAATTATAAGTGTTAACAAACCATTCCTAAAAGTGTTATTTACTTATAATACAGTATAATTATATAACATTTCCATGTAATATTCCTATATTATATTTATAATCACTTAGGAAAGGTTATTATTCCATTGGTCATATTACAATTCATAAGGGTAACATTACTATTCCAAATGATCAAGTTACTATTCATAAAAAAAATAGTTGATCCCATTAGTCTCTTAATATCTCACTAATCATAGCCATTTAACTCCATTTTTTTATAATTATACATAATAAATTATTTAAAGCATAATAATTATATAGAAAAAAATATATTTTATATTGATCATCAAAAAAATTAAAAATATATAAAAATATACTTAAAATTCATCCTATGTTAATTTCGACATTTTGAATTCAAAAATTTGGTTGATTTTACTATAATAATTATATTAATATGATAAAATACTAAAAAATAAAATTTTATACTTTTAAAATCAATTTATCATATGTATAAATTAAATATATATTTTATTAATAAAAACTATTAATAAAACTAAATTATTGGAATATAAATTTTATTTAAAAAAAAGGGATTACACATTAAGTGACTAAGGCTTCGACACATAACCCATTATAACAACCACAAACAACCTAGGGGTAAGGTGTGCATTGTTGATAGACTATTATTGCGGATAAGAAAATGATTCATGAGTGGTAATTCCCACTAACATGAACATCTCCCATATTTCATTTCGTTCAACCCTAACATGTTGGAGCTCTGCTTAGGTTTGGTTAAGAGTGAAGCCCAATGATGCTACCTCCATCCCATGTTCTGACAAATGGGATTCATATGGAACAAATCACCTATATGGGGGCATCAAATATTCTTTCTGCATTAGTTAACTGTTATCATTTCCATTTATAAAAAATAATCATAACATCAAGAGTATAGTTTTCAATGGTCATATTGACCAAAAATCAAAAGTTACCAATTTTCAAATAATGGTTGGAACTCGATCGTCAAAGTAAACCATACTTTATAGTTTTTTGTTGTAAAATAATATAAACACATTTTCTAGAAAAAATATTATTTAAAAATTTCAGGCTGTTATATATTCCATATAAACCTATAACTAAAATTAAAAAATCACATTAAAGAATAAAAAGTATTCTATGGATAATATAATTTTAATACTACGCCCTAATTAAATTATGAAATATATAGTTTTAGTATGTGGATTATATATAAAATGAGATATATATATTTCATTAATTATAATGTTTACATTATATGTCTCAATGGATGCACCCACCTTTTGTTTCCACTCTATGAATTCTCCCTCAATCATAGTGTGTAGAGTTTATAAAAAACACTTAGAAAATATATTTTTTATGTTGTTACCATTACATTGAGTCTACTTATTTTCCCTTACAAATTTTTGTAATAAGTGTAAACTATTTATCATCCTCAACTTCAAAATGGTAAACTACCAAAAAAACCTAGTCATGGTCATATCACTAGGGAACGAAAATTATATATTTCTTAATAATGATACATTTCTTGGTGATTTGTAGATTTAAAGATCCAGTAAAATTTGGTTAATATTAACTATGAATGACTAAATAGCATGCCAGTATTTCATTATTTTGTGCATGTACTCTAGGAAGTTCTCATTACATTTCATAATATGAGAGAATTAATTGATTTTTTATTCAATGTCGTGGGCCATAACTCCAATTCCATAAGGATTTACATTTGGGAAACCATTGAAATGATGCTAATTTCCATTTTTCACTTGCTTCCTTGAAGTCCCATAAATTAATAAAATAAATAATCTATAAAACATGAGATATAAACAATTAAAATCATAAATAAACAATAAATTAAAATAAATTCATACTTTAAAAGTATTATTCATTAATATTATGAATTTGGTGTATTATTCCATTTTTTTCAATTTTTCTAATTCATAGTTAAAATTAACATTATGTTGTCACATACTTAATAATATAATCCATCAAGGTAAAATAGAAACCAATCCTTCAAAACAGATCACAATTATTAAGATATCAACCAAAGAATATCCCACAATAGTGTTTATATACGTGTATACATTATCCTATTTATCTTTCATCATGTCATGTTTTAGTTAACAACCACCATCCCCTTATCATTCTATTACCCATAAGTATACATGTGAAAAATAAACCAACCATATTCCAGTATCTATGGATGTATTTATTTTCAATGAAAACCACCAACTAAATAAATTTCAAATATTTTTGTATATCATCCAGTACATAGACTAATTTTTAGGATTTTTCTTTTGGGATCAATAACATTAATTATTAAAACATTGTCTTTAGTATCCAAATGTAATAAATCCTTTTCTCTAAAACTTATTATTGAAACGCATGAGAAACATGGGTTTATTTCCCATCATTAACATGTTTTAAAACCTTACATTTCATACATATTGATATCCCATGGATCGATATGATATGTGTATCTATATACATGAAAAATAATAATTATGTTTATCAATTATTATGAAAATAATATTTCTTAATGGAACCATACTAGTAGATCCTCTATATATATCATTATTAATAATAATCCTCATAATCTAAAGACTGGAGAACTAAGAATTTGGTGGGCTTAAAAACATAGTAATGTGTGAATAAATATTTCAGGAAGGATTTTTTTATAATAATAAGTAAAATATTGATCATAAGAGAAATATAATCATTCCATGAGTCAATACCGTAAAATATAAGTGACTCTCAAGGTATATGTCATATGAATATAAGGTAAAAAATGATCAACATTGAAACATAATTTTTTTTAACATGACTTATAAAAATTTAACAGAACCATTAAATAATGATAGAATATTATCATCATAAATAATATCATTGCGCTATGTAAAAAAATTAGTGTAGGGAGACATTACATTCATGAGCCATACCATCATCCCCATGGTGACAAGAAACTAAAATGTACTCTCAAATATCTATATCAAGGGATATAGACTCATAATTAATGTTTTCAATGTTGATATAAGACCCCACCCATCATTCAAAAATACAGAAATGGTATACATAAAATGTATCCACTTTTATCATCATAAATAACCAATGGAAATACAATGGGATTCATAAAATATTTAAATGGAAATAAATCATTTTTAAAAAAAAACCTATAGAAATTATAGAGGATTCATAACACAACAAAATTGAAACTATTCACTATTAATAACGATATTAGATAAATAAATTGTGTTCTATAATGGTTCAATATGTCATCATGAGAAACAAATTTTGATACTAAAAATTATCATCACCCTAAAAATGAAAATATAAGTAAAATTTGGGGTGAATCATGAATCTTTACTCCAGTTTTGGTATATCACAATTAGAATAGTGTTTAAAATTATAATAAAATTATGAAAATATATTTTTGAAATATTTTTAACTCATCATTATAAAATCTATATATTCGATCCTATTTTGAAAAATTCTTGTTTGTTTTTTAATGGACCATCCTATTATGGGTTTAAATATAATCTTTAAAATTAATATTTTTCCATTTAATGGATTATAATTTTTTAGAACTGAATCATGGGTATATAATATTGTTTATAATGCCTATAATAGATGTTTTAATGTAATGAGTGAGATTTCATGTGGTTTGGGATTTAATTATAGTGAATCTGGAGGAGTTACAACACCAACATGGTTATGTTGAAAGGATTAAATATCAACTATATGGTGAAACACGTTGAGTAGATTAAATTGATGTTTCATCCTAAATTATCATTACATAATAATTTTATCAATTCTTGAACTACTAATAAGATGTTTTATAATTATTATAATGTAAAAATATTTGTAAAGAACCCCCTTTTTTAATTACACTAAATTCTCTACCATGGTTTGTATGAGAATGTAGGGTTTTGGAAACATGTATCTATTCAGATCACATTCCGTAAATAATCTAGGTGTCTTAAATTGCAATAAATTTATCTTTGTATGTGTCATCACACAAAATTCTTTGATGTATATTGGTAATTTCTAGACCTATTGACCATGTATTGATTATGGATTGGTAAATAACAATGACATTCCACTAGATCATGGATTATTTTCCTCATTATATTGAGGTTGTTGATACTCATGGAAAGAAAATTTCCTGGTGATTAATTCATGCCATTGAGTTGGTTTTCATTGATGAAAGGTCTTTTTTGTGTTCTTATCAAGGATCCCATTTAATATTATAAAATTTTCCATTTTTTGTTTCCATGTGATATGGATTTCTCTAGGAATGACATCCAAATCAAGTTGTTTACTATTGATGAATGGTTGGTCATGTTTTCTCTATATTAGTGACATGGGATAAGTCATTATAAAAATCATGATTTCTCCATCATTGTGTAGTTTTCTTTGTATTTATTTTATTAAATTTAATTTATATAAAAATAATTTCATGTATTGATTTAGAATTATTTAGATCTCTGTGTTGATCGATAGAGGTTGATTTTACATAGATGAATCCCATAATGTTTTTGGTTTTTTTTTGATTTTAGAGATGAATCTATTTGAGATGTCATAATTTGTAATCTACCCATTATTTTTAGGAATGGTTTATTGGAATTTTATATGATTTTCACCACCTTTTGTGAACGATACTTAAATTCATGAATGATTTTGGTACATGTAATTCTAAATTAATAAATAATCATTCAACTTTAATAAATTAATGGAACCATGACTAAAAAAATTGTAAAATGATCCTTGTAAATGTCATACCCATGAGTACATGCTTTTCCAAAGACAAAGATGTTTGATCTATGATCAATAATTAGTTCATTGAATTACACCAATATTTTGGGGTGTATTATTGTGCTAATTTATACCTAGATCATGTAATAACTTGTTGGATTCATTATTAGAAGTTAGAATATATGAATCATGATGATAGTTTAGGAGGTATTTATATAAATACAAGTGTTATATTAATATGATAATTATATTGATAGAAATAATTTGACAATGCTTAATAGGGATTTAATGAATTTGTTAAACGTAGTATGGAGACCAATTGTATTATATTGTATTCCTATATGTGTGAACTATATTTTTTATGATATAAAATTGGAAATGTGTGATTGATATTTTATTCCATGAGTATTTCAAGATTAATTTTTTATAATGTTTATATATAATAATTTTTTTTATTTTGTTCTACTACATTTTAATGAGGATTTTATTTTCATTCTGGTAAATTCCTCACTTTTATGTGTGTTATAATTATCTTGAGGTTGTAATTAGGACATTATATAGGTAGACTACCATGTGATGGATTTTTACTTAGTGGGTGAGGGTCCATAATTTTTTATGATGATGGAAATGTATCAAATCATGAAATATATAATAACAATCTAGGGGACTAGCCTAAGGAAGCATGTTATGATTATAGTTTTACATGGGACCAACTCAGTGAAAATATTGGCTATGATGGTCTTAAAGTCTGATCGGTGAAAATTTTAGGAAATGATGGTATGTGGCATTGATCTGAATTGATACCTTAATACCACTAGGATAAGAGTTATAAGACTAGTAGATTTTACTTTCTCACATTTGACATCCTATGACTATCCTAATGGAATATTTTTAAAGCATTCATGGATGGGGATTCATAATGGATTGGTAAGAATATCTCTACTTGACGTATTGTTATTTAATTATTGTGTGTTCTTGGTTATGTTATGATATGTTGTGAAGTAATGTATTTAATATTTACTTGATGTTGATGTTATTACATTCATGTACACTTCACATTACTTATTGAGTATTTGAATGTGTTTGTGGTGTCCAAATGAGTTTTATTCACACCATTATCGATCATCCATTGTACATTAGTATCAATGGAACCATCAATTTTTATAGTTATAAGATGGAACATGGCCTATGAAGACCAACCTGTGGGATATATCGCTATGAGTTGGAGTCCAAGAAGGGTTAATTATTGATTTTGTAGATCCTACATTTACATTTTTAACAATCATTAAATATGTGGCCACCGCATAGGGTGATCAACATTTGTGTTATTAGAAGGATTATAACTTTTTTGTTTCCAAATTCATTAATGGGTTTGGTCTGTATTTTTTATCTTTATAAATTTAATTTTTTTTCACAATTTTTATTACACACCCTAAACAAGGGTGTAAAATTCAAATGGTTCACTAAAGATCATCAATCCAAGTCAGTTCTTACTAACATATGTAGAGGCCTAGTTGTAGTATTATGAAACTATTTCTCAGACTCTATGAATCAGGATGGGGAATTACAATATTTCATTAGATTAGTTTGTATTGTTTTTTATGTATTGGTATTTAAGAGGTGGGTGACATTTTAATGTCTTAGGGATTGTGATGAAACATAAACTTGTAAACCATGAACAATATTTATTGTTGGAATTTTAGTATACCGAGATATTAAATTGATGTTCTTAGTTTGTAATGTTCTCTTATGGTTTCACTTTGAGTGAAATGTTTTAATTTTTATGTTGTGATCTCATATGGATTTTACTCATTCATTCATTATGAAGAGGGATCGTATAAATCATATTCTTCTAATATTATTCTCATATATATAATTGTTTATATATGTGATTATAGATATGATATTGAAAACTTATATTTAGGTTTCAAAGAAAAGTATTTTGTTGAATATATGATTTTATAATGACATTATTTCATATAACCTATTTCCAAAGTCTTTATAAGTTATAAGGTCACATGAGACTACATTCTATTACACCGAGGTGATGATGGTGATGTAAATTATGGTAGTGATGATGTTTAAGTAAAAAAATAAAAAAAAGGTTTAGTGTAATTGTCAGGTTGTCATAGGGTGTTTATTCCCATAGAAAGAAACTTCTGTGAGTAGCTAATGGATAATTATGTTAAATTATTTTTCTAAGATAAGTGTTTATTATGTTATCCATGCAGCACCAAGTATCATAGTATTTAACTAACTTTTGAATCTATACCCTCTTTTTGTGGTTAGCCTAGGGGTGAATCTTTTTAGAAATATATATGGATATCTAACCATATAATGATCTGTGAAAAGTATACACTAGTGAAATCATATATAGATTGTTGGTAATACCATATAGATTTAGAAATGTGACTCTAGTTACGTGAAAAATGTTTCCTTATACCACGTTGAGGTAACTATGTATGGTTGTTTTTTGGGAGGTGATAGCTAAATATAATGAATATGAGGGATTTTTGAATGGAAAAAAAATTAAAAGTGGTTAAACTTTAGATATATTAATGAAAGGACTTGCAAGATAACATGAAACCTGAGAGTATACAGCAAATAAAGTGTGATGATATGTAATAAATAATTTTCTATAGTTCATGTAAATTTTATTTATTCGATCATAGATCTAGGCATAGTATTTCATGTTGGATTAGAATGAATCACTTTTTATTTTTCTATGTAGATCAAATGTGTTTATACCAAGGAGTTATAAAAAATGGAAGGACACTTCATCACTCAATTTGGAAAGAATTTAATGGCTGGTTCCTAGTTATTCTCAATAGAATGGTGTTTTTTTCTTTATATAAGTTCAAAAAAAAATCGTTTAATTATTCTTATTACCTATAGTAACAAGTTAGCTAAGGGTTTTTCTGATTAAATAATAATGGTGTATTACTCATGAAATAATCACTCAATATGGAGAAATGATATAAATTTCATTTTCTTAGTTTGAGAGCCTTAATTTGTGAGTGATCATGAATGTTCACATGCATGATGACAGTTGAATTACTGGATCATGATGGTGGAAATTTTGTTGACAATAATCTGGTTTTATGTATGAAAATAGGTAATGTAGTTCTGGTAGTCCATTAATGAATTTAGATTAGTGTCACTATTTCATATATCGATAGGCACTTCTTGTGTGAAGTTTAAAGGGATTGAATTCTCATTAGTTAATACTCACATAATTGTATCTATGGAAGAGGATGACATCAGTAGAGGGTTGGTGTACCATGGTGTAGTCATTCCATGTTTTTAAAAGGTGAAATTTCATTTTTTGTGGAGTATCTTGAATATGTATATAAAACCCTTATGGTCCATGAGACATAAAATACACATAGGCTACAAAATAATTCTATATTAATAGACAATTGATTTTTGAAAATAATTTTACTATTTTCTGAGTAATATATGTATATATATTATGTAAGAAAAATATGAAAATTGTTTTGAATGGACATTAATGATTAATCATTGCATTCAATGATTATCTATTCAGGGGATTGAAAGACCTATCTGTGTGTTGAATGTTATGTCAGGTTATTACTATTGTAGGGAGCATCGAACTAGTTATGTATGAAATTATATAACATATAGAAAGATTCATGACATGTGGATGACTGGCTATAAATGATCATGGTGACTTCAAAATATAGATTTGTATTAGACCTGGGTGTATCTAGTTCGACATTGAATGCATCAAGGTTGATTAGAAAATAGAACTAGAGAAAGAAAATATTTTTAATTTTGAGGAAGGAGGAAATCAATGTATGTTGTGGTAGATTCATATCATCTATGTGATGGTGCACGGTTGGAACCTTGTTTTATTTTATATCAGTTGATGGATTAACATGGATGATGCATCAAAGTTTCTATGGGTTTAAGTAATGATGTAAGCCTAATTTCATGATAAATATGAGCCTTCAAATATTCTGATCGGTGGATTCATTGAGAGTTAGATATTGAGTTCATGTACCCCTGTAGGTTACTAGTAAGTGTACCAAATAGGGGTTCTACATTAAAATTAATGCAAGTATTTGAACCGTACTAATCTCAATATATTGGTTATGAATAAGGGGAATACAGATCAAACAAGCCCCTTCAAGAAATTGATGCTTTATTTGGAGGTTTTCTTCAATAAAGACCCAGTTATTTAGTTTATAATATTGGATGAGGTTTTTTGTATAGAATTTTAACCAATGTATATGATGACATGTTTTAGAGATGAAAACTAGCTTCATCGAATGATTCGGGGTTTCATAAATGGGAAAAATATTTGTAAAGTATCCTTTGGAAATGGAATTATAATAATCCTGTGAATGTTGTGTAGTAGTGCATGGAATAACTAGGACTCTATGTGGGGATATTTTTATTCAATTATTCTTTATAAGAAAATGATTTATTTTAGGATTATCTAGTGGCATGACCAAGTGTTTTTGGAATATTGGATAGATATAGTCGAAATGGACTTCTCTCAGGATGTTAAACATTGTAGAGGGGGCCATGTTTTCAATTTCTGGTGAAAAATAATTAGATTGTCAATGGAATGATGGTTGTTTATTAATAGTATAAGATTCCAATGGTGGGGAGTACTATTCCTTGAGAATCTAAAATGGAAATAAGAGTATTGTGGAAGTTACACAATTGATTTCCTGAAAGTCTGTTTAATTATACCATGAATATCAGGAGATATGAGTGGAAATATACATATCAGTTTCAATGTCGATGGTAGTGATATATTTTCTTTTAATATATTGATCATACTTGGAGATACACAGTAGTGGCATGATGGCTGTTTAAGAGTGGGCATAGCCTTGAAGAAACATTTAATGTTTTGTGATGGAACAAAGAGAACCCATTGTGATAGATGGACTTGGTTGGTTAGATGACATATTTATTATCCTACCCCAACATCTATTGGAAAAATATTTAGGTGGTGGGGACATAGATTCATCGTATATCATTATGGTTTGAAATTTATTGGGGAAAATTATCTTTTTTACATTTAGAATATATTATTTTTTTAGAAATGTATCTTTTAAAGAAAATAATATGGTTTAAACAAATATAAAGGATTATTTAAATCATGGAATGATATATTTAATTATCTGGGAAAGATATAATGTGAATTCAGAGGGGTTCCTACTGAAACTGGGTGGTGGAGGAAGGATTCACGACATGAAAATATGTTTCATGTTGTGAAACATTATGTTTAGTTTTCATTAATGTTACCTCCAAAATTCCCAGGATGTAAAACATGATTTAACATCATTAACTCGCCTTAAAATTCATTACAGATTTTTAAGGTGATTATATACCCTTATATCCTACATTTTTTTATTTCTTTAAATCCCCTATGTGGGTTTGGTTGGAGTGTAGTTTTTTTATTCCAATAGATCCTTTGATCTAATTTCATCCTCGATCAATGCGTTATCAATTATTATGGATTACTTATAGAAAATAATTGATAATTACATTACATTATTCTTATTACCTCTTTTTATTTTTATTGATCAAATATTTATTCTATTTAGCGAAATACGATTGGAAGTCACAATAGAGATGAATGATTTGTTTGAAGATGATGATGATGTTGATCTGTATAAAAAGTGGAATTAAAATGATAATAAAGGCATGAAATTGATTTATGATTCATTTTATCTATATTATTCCCCAAAAAAGGTATAAAATCACAAATATTAAATAATTCATTTTTCTATTTCCAGATGATATTTGGTTTCCCCAGAATGACCTTAAAATTGAGATATAGACCATTGATGGATGGTCAGTTCAGGATCATCCTTGGTGTTTCAATTCTATATGTCCATCAAACATTATTCCCACATAGTCATTTTTGGATTTTCATGTATTAAAATAAATTATTAAAGATCATTTAAAACTAAATATTTATAAATAATTTTTATAAGTTAGATTCTCATGGGAATTTATTGAGGCTGAATAGACTTATATGATTTTAAAAAATCATTTTTAATTATCATGGACATGGTGTTTGATTTGTTAGATGAAGGGGGTCCCATGGACTCTACAAGTTGTCATTATACATGTTTCCTTGAAATGCGTTTTGAGGATCACACACTATGTAGAACATTCATTTAATAATAAATTAACTCATGATAATATAATGAATAAGTGATTAATTATCCTTAAATTTTAATTATCAAATGTATCTCTATTTTATGATATTAGAAAAAAGGTGTTGAGGTCTATGTTGGGACCTCATTCTATGGCTTATTTCCAGCCACCAATGACTGATATGTGATCAATAATGAATGACATAAACAACATATACACCTCATGGAATGTCATTATGTTACATGAGACCTAAAACTCATAATTCCATTTTTGAAAAATGATTGCATGTGTAGAAACTGTGAGTCATGATGATATTCCATTCTCAAATTATATATATACTTATGTTATCATGATGTCATACATAGGTTGGAAATGATTGTTTGAAAGTTCATGATAATGATCATAGTTGTATGTGTGAACAATGTATTGATATCCATAGTTTGATATTGTATTATTATGTGCGAGAAACATGTTTTTTGATCAATAAAATGAGATATGTGTTTCTATGATTAGATTCCATGGATATTTGTAGAATAGATTATTTCTATGTGCGATTATGTTAAAATGTTTTTTGGTGTATCGAGTATATTCCCATGATGAAAGGGGATTCATTCCATGTATTATCTACCCAATTATGTTCTTTATCTATCCATATAGGTTTTTACTACTATACATGATAGATTGAACACCATTTGATGTTTATAACTTAAAGGGGACCGTATACCAAGTGTGATGAAAATGATAATATACCTAAGCATAAGTTTTAAGCATGATGGTATGGGGGCATGAACCAAGGTAACCAATTGGGTAATGAAGTCCTAAGGGCTAGATGTAGGGAATGGTTCGAGTATCATGTTTTGGAGGCCTGACCCATGATGGTTCCTAGATACAAATCTCAATGGTTATAATCTCAATAGATGCTTTGAGAGCACTAGGACACGTGTTACAAGAATACTATTTTTTTAATTTTAAAATCATTGTCTATCCTACCAGTATGAATACAGATTATGTATTTTAGCGGATTATGGAGCCTTGGTAATCTAATGAAATCTCAACACATGGTCAGTTATTTCTTATTTGTGCTGGGTTATATTATTATATACTCTTTATTTTCATTTTTTCACATTATGAATATTTTTTCCCGTTAACATACAGTATATATTACTAGTTAGGTACCAAACTTTTCTAGTGGTATCATACTATTTTTTACACACACCATGCTGGGGTTTCCATGACACTTCGGTGCATGTGCATCCCTTAAATATTACATGTACTGTATGGGATGAGGCTCAGTGTAAAATTTTAGTGGGATAACTCTCAATTTGTTACAGAATAGAATGATGTGAGACATTGTATTGGAGATCCACTTTGAAAATTTTAACATTTATTTATTTATAAACATGGTCGACCTTGTAGGAGATGAACTATTTTATGTTATCTTGGATTCTGAGTCCACTGTTTTTCAAATTCATTCATACTATTGGTATGGTGTTGATATTTTTATTCTATGATATTATATTGTTATATGTGTGTTGTTTATGTAATTATTGTTCACTATGATAGAGGGATTAGTATCATGTTATTCCTCTCATGTCTTTCGCTACTAGTTTGTAGCCTCTACTATACAGGGAGGTGGGATTGAGGTCATGTGGAACTTTATCTTTGACATTTTGATTTTATTTATGTTGTTGAAGCTGATTAGAAAAATAAAATAACAATTAATGAATATGTATTTGATTCATAACCTATTTTTCACTAAATTTAAAAAATAAACATCATTTAAATTATAATGTCTTGTAAAATTATTTTTTGATACAAAATTTGTATAACTCAATGAAAGCAGTTTGAGTTTTCCAGTACCTTACCACATCCATTAAATTCCATAGGGGATAATTACCCTCACATATCATTAAGATACAAATAATAATTAAATATTTCATAACCATGTACCTATACATTCACATTTATAATATTCATTAATAAAAAAAATTATGTATTTGATCTTCATAATCTATTTTCAATAGAATCTGTTAATAATTATGACCGTTTTGAAAAAGTATCATAAATGTAGTGTTGATATTATTTTTTTTATCATAAATACCTTCATTTAAAAATCTACAATAGAACATTAAATTATATTTTATAATAATTTAAAATACTATAAAAATATTACATGGGACAATAATTCATCTTTATTGATGATGAATATAGTGAAAAATGATTTGATTTATTTATAGTTAACAATGAAATAACTCATAATCATCATTTATTTTGGGTTTTTTAGAAGAAAACATAATAATAATATATATTACGTATACAAATATATCATATATACTCATTAAATAGAAAATAATTATATTATTTGTTGATGTTATGTAAAATTATGTATATTAGTTTATTGAAGTTATAGTACTCACAATGTACGATTAAAAGTTTTGTTTTTCTTAATTAGAAAAATAAGAAGATTTTTAAGGATTAATACATCACTATATAAACATAATATTATAACAATTTAACATATGTTATTATTTTATTATGTTGAAATGAAATTTTAAGATGATGAATATTGCAAAAAACAATGTGAAAAAAAAGTTATACTCGTAAGAAAATTTTACCTCACTTCTTGGATATTAGCCTTTATGAAGGGTATTAAACCATTCAGGGTGGTCTTTTAAGAAGACAAAAAACAAATTAAGGAGGAATGGAGAATTTATTATAGAGTTGGGTATTTATTGGTATGAACACAATGATATTTGGTGTTATGGGATAAGATGATAGGATTGAACCTTTTATAATCGAAAATAATGTGAATATTTATAAAAAAAACTTTTCATTAATGGGTTGTAATCATAAGGCAAATGGATATAATAAGGAGTGATGTTTTAGAAGAAAATATATAGTGTTGATAAACTACCAAAAAAATCCAATTATAAACAGTTTTTTTATTATTTTTTTCCCTTTAACCTCATGGTTACTCAATTTTAAAATTTTAGTTCCCACCCCAGAAACTAGAATTTACCGAGGTAATTTATCCATTATGCACAAAAATAAAATGATTAATAATAATAATAAATAACTAATGTTTCAAAAATTCAATTATATTTTTTATTCAATTTTTAAAGACATAATGTTTGATTTTAAAATACAAAATGTATAATTTTTTGAGATTTTTATTAAAAAAATACTAAAAATTTTGAAATAATCAAATAGTAGTTTGTAAAAGAATTTTTTAAACTATCAATGTTGTTATGATATCAATTATTTTTTATTATAATAAGTTGTCATAAATTTTCAATTAATACATATATATTAGTAAGGAATATTTATATATTTAATTATAAATAAATATTTTAGAAAAAAATCTAAAATCATATATTTAGCTAAGATGGATTTAATATATAAAAAATGTTTTTTATTTTATAGAATTCGCATTTTAAAATTTATAACTTATAATTTTTTGAAATAATTTAAAATATACAATAAAACTATTTTTATGGGAAATTTAATTTATAATCATATTAATTAATCTCATTGGGAATTTTAAATAAAAAATAAAAATATGTTTAATACATTAACCAAAGAAAAATATATTATTCTTTAAAAGAAGTATATTATTGAAAATTTATTTCATTATATTCTTATATTCACAAGATTAATTGATATTTAAATAGAACATAAATATATATATATATATATATTCATTTTTATCTTAACAATATGTATAACAATAAATTATTTAACTACCAAAAAATAGACAATTTTTTTCTACTATTGGTGATATGTGTCAAGGAATAAAACTAACACAATATTTATTTATAGTGAAAAACATGGTTTGCTAAATCTTAAAATAGATCGCATGATATAACCTAGTCATTATTAAAATCTAGTTTTGTGGATTGATTGATAACCCTTCATAATGTGTGTTATATGATGATTTAATTCTACCAGAAAAGATACATGATGAAAAAAAGTGTGTACATCCAAATTAGATAAAGAATTAAGTAAAAATTAGTTTATTATCAAAGTAAATGTTATCAAATTTATTTCAACATCAGACTTAGATGTACTGATCATTTTAGTTTTATTATGCTCTCATTTTCATTCCTAATGTCAATTCAATTGATGCCTAAATAATGTGATGGATTATGTCCCCCATCCTCCATTTAGTCAAATCATTATACCTTTTTGTGACATTATTTCCCTTACAATCACTACAGAGATGAGATTCTCTCCATATTTTTTAAAATACCAATCCCATTTATAATGATCCTAAAAAATTAATTCCATAATAATTATTATTTTTTTAATACCTTTATTACCTTTTCTTTTTTACAATTTCCCTTTTTATGTATAACTCACCCAACCACTATTTTAATTGATTTCCATATTAATCATTAGGCGCGATCAATTTTTTCTCTCTCTTGATGGATCATTATAATGATTACTCATATAATAAGAATGACTTAGAGACATTATCCAATAAAATTAATTGTGCTACCTTTCTTGAAAATTAATCAATATTAATTATCTACTGGCCTACATTATTAGTGCCATGATATTTCATTATTTTCATGTTACATTCACAATCAGTATCATTATTCTCTATTTTTTTCATTATTTCAAAATTTTAATTATGTATTATCTCATTTCTTGTGGGGAACATTTTGTATGAAGAATATATCCTTTATGGTCATCATCTACAAAATCTATATGTCTTCTTCCCCATTAGTGTTTTGGATCAATAACCTTTATTTTTTGGAATAACACTTTAGAAGCTAAACTATGATGATAAAATTATCTCTTTGACTAATTACCAAGGAAATAAATATATTTTTAGGTAAATGTTACACTAGTGAACTACTAATATATCAGAAGTCCTATTGAATTATGGGGGTCATTATCACATGAATAAGTTCAACATTGCATCACCTTATTACAGATTAGTATGTTTTTCTTTACATATATGATTATTGGTCATGATTTTAGTTAACTAACCAAAATATTGTTTTAATAAAACATCTTCAAGACCAAACTCATTGAAATATATTACCCGATAATCAATGATATCCCTTCTTGGGATGTCAGTATTTTGGTTTTTTTATTCATTAATTTATGCTCCATTTCAATGAAATTAAATATTAATAACTAACTCATAACATCAGAAATATTGAATCCTAAAATACCATTCATATATATGTAAAATATTATAGAATAATATTTTAGATATCTTAAATTATTATCATAAATATACAGATATGTTATAAATTACACTTTTATATCAAGTTCACAATGTTTTTACCAAACATCAATAGATAATAACATTACAAACCCCATTTATAGTAACCTGGAGTTTGTTGTTTCATTACAACATTATCTCAAAATACATTACATCACATCCAACATGGTCGGAATTTTTTATAGTATTTAGAATATAGATACATACATTTTTCTCAGATTATATTGAATGAAATTAAAAAATAAAATAAAATTCTATAGTGACTATAATAATTTCATATATAATATCCAAAAAATCAATAATTGTACACTTTCCAATACCCTACTTAAGGGAAATATATTAATAAGGGACATATTTTCTTTGGTAATGGAAATAATATAACATAATCAATCAAGGAATAAAAAATGAATGATATTAAATAGTTAAATAACAATCAAATAACACATATAAATAACATCATGAAATCGAAATATATCAATCGATGTTAAACCAAAAAAAAATTATTACACAATTATAAATAAGTTATATAATAATTATATAATTAATAATTACGAAAAACACAATCATTCTACCAATCCTTTACTATATGGATTATTATGAAAACATTTATACATTTTAAAAATATAAAAGAATTATTTCTTCATGATACATGCTGAAGCATTGAAGGTATATAACAATCCCCTCCCATCAAATTCTATTAAAAATATTTTATCCTAAAAATTATATAAATAACAACCAAATATATAATAAACATAAACATTCTTATTGAAAAAACAGTTCAAAAAATTTCAATATATTCATTTAGTAATAAATAAAACAATATGGTCATAATACTTCCAGAGAAATTATTTTATTGAATAATTCGATAAACATTATAGTGAATCATAACATTGATTAATTAATTTTATCATAGCTGACAAATACCATTAAAATAATGTTGGATCCATTCATTGAAAACCATAAAAAGATATCCTTCACTTTTGATATAATTTTAAATAATATTTCCTAGGATATTTAACTAATTATTATCATTTAAAAGAAAATTCTAAACACGTAATTCCTTCTTGAAAAGAAATAATTATCATGTTTGTGAGAACATTTATTTAATCTCGTAATTAAAGGACAATAATTTTTATCAATGAGAAAATAAAAATATTACGTATTCAAAGAATGATTATAAGATTACATAAAACAGCATAAAATTATTTACAAATAATGTTGAAAATTATATTAATAATTCTAGGATGATATTAAAACAACAATCAATATAGAATAGGGAATGCATATTTAAATATCAATGATTTCATACCAAAATGATAAATAATATATTTTTCAATAAAACATTTTCCATATTTTTTTAATGTCGAAAATATATTAAAATGTTGAATAAAAATATGAAATCCTATACATGAAAAAATTAGTTGAAAATATATTTATTTAGAATAAAAATTTTAAATAAAACCCAAATGTAAATTTAAACAAAAATAGTACTCAATAAAAATGTGATTTTAGAATAAACAATTACCATGTATTTATTCTTGTACAAACATGTTCTATCCCCTAGTATAATGAAATTATAATCATTTTTTACTTATTTAACAACAATATTAATATTTATAATTTTTAGAAAAATTTAAATTTAATTTATACAAATGAATTACTCCAAATAAATATATAGTTACTAAATAATTTATTTAATAGTGGATTTTTTTGGATGTCTAGTTCATCTGAACAAAACAACATTTGTAGGTCAATCATTGTAAAAGGAATTTATTCTACATAATCACCAAAATATGGTTTATGAAATACTTATCATTGATATTCATATTATGAAATTCAAAAAATATCCCTATAAGCCTATCGGGAAAAATGAATCATGTCTCTCTATAGAGATTATAGTCTGTACGTACAAATGAATGGAATTTTACTTTTTATAATTGATGAAAATGAAAGTAAGTATATATTGGTTCGCTTTTATAAATTCGTAATAATATTAAAAATATCATATTTAATAATTTTATCTCATTTAATTCTATCCAAGTAATATATAATTAAAAAAGAATCATATAGGTTCATAGTGGTTATTCATCACACATATTCAAGACCATTATAATTATCTAACAGATGGACGTGTAATAAGGTTGATGATATATTACTATTAAAAATTTATAATTATGGAATAAAAATCATATATATTTATAAACATAATATTAAAACTAGTCATGAAATATAGAGATGGAAAACATAATGCAACCCTTCACAGAGGTGGTGGTCCACACATACCCATGAACCATGTTTTCAATTGTAATAAGATAGAAAAATATATTAAAATTTTTTATAAAATAAAAATATTAAAATTTAATCCTATTATATATATATATATATATATAAACTTACATATTCAAGGTTATTAATGGTTTGAATAATGTAAAATACGAAATCAACATTTAAGATCTCTATTAAGAGTTATACTTCTTCATTTCGTAATATCCCATGAGATTCACCTTAACAATTCATATGTTCTTTAGAAAATGATATCTAATAAATGTGAATCATATATAGAGATTAATTATTCTAGGAATATTATAACTAATTGGCTCATAATGTTTGAAAATGTGGGATGAGGACGTGCTCTTTTACAAGTGAGGGGAGTGACACTACTATAAATATCCTTAACTCTACATTAATATAAAAGTATTGATCACATGAAAGAGGAACCCATTTAATATATATAAATGATATAATGAATATAATGAGTAAATATAAACTATTCCATTCTGATTTTCCAAATTTATTATTACTTTTAATACATTATCTATTTGTTTTAATCCTATCTTTTACTCATTTCACCCTTACCATGGTGGTAAATTTTTAGGATTATTTTGAGTAATTATTAAAATAAATTATATTTACCTCATTATGAAACTTTAACCCCATAACTCTAGATAATAATATTTTTATATTATTAAACAATTCTATTATATAGAAGTTAATTTTAAAACAAGTATGTGTATTGTGATGAAATACAGTTTTTAGAAAAACTACTTTTTAAAAATGAAAATGATTTTATACCATAAATAATGTAAAATTATGATTATAATATAATTATTTTAAATATGTTTAATAAATGGATACATATTATATATTCAATTAGAACAGAAAAAATCAATCTATTGAAATCTTGGTGAGATGAAAATGGATGAATATGTTTTTTGAATAAAAACATTACATATATTTAAAACCTGAAAATCATATATTTAAATATACAATATTCTAATTTTTTATACTACATCATTAATATAAGTATTTTAATTAAGAAATGAAAAAATTGTGTCAATATTTCATAATGAAAATGTTGCAATAGTTACAATATATGAAAAATTGGAATTTTTAAGTATGCACCAAAAAATAAAGTAATTCTGAAGAAAACCCAAGACAAAAACTAATTAAACATGACAGTTTTGATTTTATCAATTAAAATTTATAAAATATAGAAATTAGGATTCAAAATATATATTGAATAAATAAATTTATTTAAAAAGTAATGGGTTTTCAATAGTTCCAAATTACTTTCTAGAAATTTGATATGGATATTACATCCCCCTAGAATATAATTTCATCCTAAAAAATGATGGTGAATATCATTTCATAAAATATTGGGTAATCCTTCCTTATAGAATCCATATCATCCAAATATTCCACCTCTAGTTAGGTATTTCTCCAAACATACTTTACGAATGGGTTGTACAATACTACAACACATGCTCTCTAGTTTCAATGACCAAGAGAGACTATTCATTGTTGGATGTGTAATACTCCAAATATTTTCCCTAATAGGTGTGTACTTGTGCTGGTTCTGATATGTATATCCGAAATAATGAAATATATATGTGAACATTTACCTTAGAGATAATGGGTTGTATAACTAATCAATAATCCCCAAATCCGATTATATATAAAATTCCATATGACATACTATACAATATATTTAACATACACATTTTAATGAGTCTTATATCTACCTTACATTGAGATAAATTTAAGAATACATTTCCCCCCTTGATATTTTAGCCACTTCCTTCCATTATCAAAAAAGACTATTATCTAAATTAATCTTCACTACTATAATTATAAATAGACAATAAATACATACTTCTATAGAAAACAAGTTCTAGGACTACTAGATTCATTTTTCAATTTTCTTAAAAAATAATTAATGAACAACATCTCTACAAAAATGATAATTCCCAGATACAAATCTAGATTCATAAATTGAAGATATTAATATATGAATATTATAACATATATGAATACCTATCCCTTGTATCTATGATGACATGTGGGGAATATATCATCCTTTTTTAGTTGTTGAGTAGTCCTTTCAGAGTGCTCATCAATTTGAGGATTATTGGTGAATCTAGAATGTACCTCTTTTTGAGAGAATTTTAATAGATCTGCTAAAAATTTGATACAAACCAAGGGTAAAAATTAAATTAAAATTATTGAGTTAAACCTTATAGTCTAATAATTTCATAACTATTTAGATGGGAATGGTGATGATGGAGTATATCTTTAATTTGCATTAGAAAACATGTAGAATTAGAAAAACAATTAATTGTTACCCATATTCCATCATTCCACATTTGTGTTTCTGGATGTGTTATGATGAATCCCTTGGTAATATTTTCCCACATCCAAATTGGTTTAGGTTTTCTTTCATGAATCACATGGTATGTTTTCTTTTATATATTTCAAATTGACAAAACCAATCATATTGACACAATGTATGAAATTTACCACATCATACCATCCCACAAGAAATGTTTTCAAAAATCCCTTTACATCTTTGTGCAGACAAAATTTATATTGAAATGCGAAAAATGTGCTTCATCTAATAGATCAATTTTCTGCTCCAGTGGATATGAAACACATAAGATATTCAAAAAACATAACAAAAAATATATTTAAAAAAGGTGTGTTCCAATTTTCCATCATTCAATACTTTGATCATAATTTTTAATTCCATAGAATTATTTCAGGTCTTTTTATTCATTTCTAGTAATGATGGTTTATTAACAGATATGTAATGGAATGATACTAAACATAACTAATAATTACCACATCCATAATTACTAAATCCCACACTGGTGTATACTTGTTAATCCTCATCATATTTAATACTCCACAGTCTCTCCTACATGCTACCTTAGAATCATTATTTTCCTTACAGAGGTGGTATTTTTACAATAAACCATAGTTCACAAGTAATTCTAAAAATATTAATCTCCACATTATGATCTATTTAAATGATAATAAATAAATAAATATATTATGGATTTTATATGTGTCAAAAAAATTTACATAGAGATTATTTCATCATATGATAAAAAAATATTACCTATGAAAACTCTCTATCAATGGTGGGATAGTTCTACTAATTAATTTGAAATTTCATTTATGTATAAGAAAAAACAATATCATCCTACATATAGAAAACAACTCTATCCTTAATTTTTTTATCATTATGTAATAAATACTATTGACTTTCCAATGATAAATTCAATACTCTCTCATTAACCAATCCTTAATTTATCTCCATAAAACATTAATTATATTCCCTTAATTGTGTGAATTTAACCTCTTCATAGGCTAACATGGTATAGATGTTATCTAGATGACCCAAAAATTGAACAATATATGCTAAAAACATTCTCATACAAAGAAACTATGTATCTTGATTATATTTATCTACATATTCCATTTAATTACTCCATTTTGATTGAATAAACAGTATATTTTAAATATTTAGAGATAATATGTCCATTAAAAGGAACATCAGGGAACCAAAACTGATAAATTATTAATATATTATATAAATCTTTTTTATTGTGTGTCACTATTATAACTCTGTTTGAATATGTGAAATATCTTATTCAAATTAGTGTAATATTTTTTTGATATATTTCATTTCACATAAAACAAAAATAGTTTTTTCAAAAGAAATATGTTTGGATTTCATAATATGAGAAACCAAGTTAATGGTTCTCCACATGAAATATGAATTTTATCATTCTCTACATGGAACACCACGGTTAGCTTACATTACATGCAAAAACGAATTTCTTGAATGACTTTGGTAACATGCAAGGCCAAATAATGATAATTATATATTATTATAACCAAGATGTTAAATATGTAGTTATGAAAATGGATAACTAACATATTAAAAACAAATTTTTACACAAATATAAAATGAATTCAATGGTTAAAATTGATTTATAAATTTATATGAAAATTTAATGAATATAAAGGATCATATTATTATTTGTATGCCCCCAAATCTATTTTACCATAATAAATTATATTATTTTCAATTTGTGAGAGATATTAATGTGGTATATATATATTATTCAATAAAATATATTTAATATTCATCCAATATATTTGATGTGACTTTGGTAAAAAAAATACCTATTTAATGCATGAAGTTCTATATTTTTATGAGGAATTTTTATAGCCATTTAATAGAGAACCTATTTTAAATCCATATTTTTGAAATTTTAAGGATTATATATGTAAAAAAAATAGAATATTTTAAATAGAAACTTACACTATTTAAAAATGGATTTAAACCCATGGTTGAAATTTTTTGGTTATTGATGGTATGTTTTGACCTATACCCATGATTTTGTTAATATAGTGGGTATAAAAACATAGATTTGTATTATTTATCGGGATCCTCTTGTTGAAATATCATTCACCCCTGCGTCTCTCCTGATCTGTGGCCTCTCCACCCTCCCCACCCCTACCCAACATTGACCTCTGACCCTCGTCTATAACTACTGGCCCTCACCTCCATCACTCTAACATCCTGGCACCGCGGCCACATCAGCCTCTACATCCCAGCCCCCACCTCCACCTCTGCTCCACCTCCTATACTTCCCCACCCTCAGATCCACCTCAGCAGCCGCCTCTGCCTCCTTACTATCACCTCTGCCTCCTCCTCAGAGCCTTCTCCTCTGCCTCCATGTCCACCTCCACATCCTCCTCTTCCACCTCCTGACCACGACCACCTCCTCTATGGCATCCCACCATTTTATCACATTACCTTTCATTACAATATACAAAACTGAGGATCTTCATGGTTTAGTGTTTTGGGAACCAAGAACTTAATACATGAAAACATGAAAAATTCTTCTGAAACACATGAAAGGCCTCTCCTTGTTTTAATCCTAGGTTTATTACTACATATCATAACCTGGGGACATACATAAAAATAAATTGTGAGCAGAAGTCCTAGTAAGGGAAACAAGGGGAAAAATTTAAAATGTGAACTTGAGATACATCAATAAATTCATGAAAAAGAACGTTAAGGCATGAGAAAGAAATAATGAGGCATATAATAAAAAAACGATGTATTTAATTACTTGAAGATGGGGCTACAACATGAAACTTAAACAATCATTTCTGTTTCACCAAGGTCAATCCCCAAGTTGTCATTAAAAATTACCAAGGTTATTCACCGAGTTATCGTTAAAAATGTTTATCTCTAGAGATTAAGTCTTTCCCCAATGCATTGGAGCACTATCAGGGCGCACCCTTAATTTTCCATTATTATCATGTGATCCACATATATCATCATCAATAATTTCCTAAATAACCCAAATAGCATAAGAGAAATGGGTTTCATTTCCTAGTAATAACATTTTAAAAACTTCTTTAAAGACGTGATATTTATGTCACTTTAAACCCATGAAAAAGGAAAGCGGGTCTCATGTATGTAAATCCAAAAATATAAAATATAAAATGTATATATATATATATATATGTGAGTTCCCCTATAGAAGAATTATCTTTGAGTATTCACTTAATAAAATAAAATAATTTGAGATAAAGAGAGAGACATTTTGAGACGAAAATTCTGCAGCATATCTGCTATATTGCAGGTCTTTAGAAAACTTTGAAAAGAGAGGGGACATAGGTCAAACACACATAAATGATATATAAAATAGTATAGGGACAGAATATATAGGATATATGAACATTTTAATTAAATTTTACTGACATACCATTTGAAATGAAAAACAAGGAAGGAGGACAAAAATATTATTTTTCTTATAAAGATTCGGCAGCCTAACGACGTCACTTAAACATCAAAAAAAGTTAATTGAAAAGATCAAATAGAGTCTCTCATAATATGAACATAAAATATCAGTATTATAGATATAGAGATCATACCCCAACATAATAAAAATAAACTTCAAATAAATGTCATGAAAATATTACTTGAAAATGAGAAAGGTGAGAGAATCCCATAAAAAATTAGGCGGCCTAACGGCGCCACTTAAACATTATTAAAATGAATTGATGAGAGCAATAGGGGGTCTCCCATCATATAAAAATTAAATGTAAATTATGATGAATATAATATAACATCCCCATCAAAGGAACATGGAGCATAAAAGAAATGACAAAATAGACAGTACTTGGAAGGAAAGTGAGAGTTGGATCCCTTACCTTAAAACGTAACTATTAAAACCCAATGGCTGGGACCTTGAGGGATTGGGGGAAACTTGGGAGGACTCCTTGGTAGGTAAGGAGACCATAAATTCGTTGAGGATGAATTTTGAATCGAAAGGATGAGGTAATGTCTTGTTATTTTATAGGCTAAGTGAGGGGACAAGGCATTAATGGCCAAGGGACACCTCATTGGTGGTATTGGTAAAACCATGGGCTTTCCCAAGGTATTTCCCAAGGTGTTAGGCCACATGGGACCCATCATTAAATAATTCATCCCCTTTAGTCAAAAATCCCTTAAAATTTCTCATGACATCATCTTGATGTTGTAATGATGTCATCAAACATACCGAATCCCTAGAACTGTACTTTTACTATTCAGTGAAAATTCATATTTTTCAGAAAAATCCCCAAAATTCACCTTAATATAATATCGCTCCTCTGAATTGAAAAATGAACCCCATTTTATAAAAATAACTTTCTATATATTTTTAGTTTAATCTTTAAATAAAAAACACTATTCACCAGAAAAAACTAATACTTAACTAATAATTTTTGAAACAGTTATTTACCAATTTTATTGAATCACATTACTTAATCAAGGTTCCTAAATTATATTAATACTTTCTTTAAGTGAGATTACTTATACATTTGGTCACATTACTAATCCTAAGCCTAAAATAACTATTTATAATTTACAATTCACCAAAAATTATGTTGATCTTATTAGACTCTAAATTTCTTTCTGGACACATTTGCAGAAGACCATTTTTTGAAAATCCTTACACATCATTAATTATTTACGGTTTACATAAATATTTTAAAATACCCTTTTTTCAAAATTCATCAATATACGTTCTATATTTAATCTAATATCTAAAAAAACAAAAAATTCACAATAGGAAGAAATCACAATTTTATTTATCTCAAAGGATTACACATAGTAGCTACAGTCTCGTTACATATCCCCTTATAACCCTAGCATAGGACCTATGGGTAAGGTGTGATATGGTGAGAGAATCAGAGGGAGGCTCAGATAACATTAACCTAGTAGTAATCTCCACTAACTTGAACTTCTCCACCAGACATTTCTATTCATGCTTGACATGCTAGACTTCGGCTTGGGCTTGGTCCAAAGAGAAGCCCAAAAATGCCACCTCCTTCCCAAGCTCTGATAAGTGGCCTTCATAAAGTTCAAGTTTGCTGGATGAAGCCATCGACTCTTATTTCGGCATTAACCATTAACAACTCTTTTAAATCGTTAAGAGAAAATTAATATACTAATCAAAAAGTTTGGGTCATTACATTCTTCCCCCCGTTAAGAAATTTCGTCGCCAAAATTTTAAACCAAATGCCTAGTCTAAAAGTTGAGGGTACTTTTGCTTCATTATTTCCTCAGGCACCCACATCAATTCTTCAAACTTATGATTCCTCCACAAAACTTTCACAAGGTGGGTAGTCTAGTTGCGTAGAACCATGTCCTTACGTTCTAAGATCTCCACTAGATTCTCCTCATAAGGGAGGTCATGTTCCAGTTGTACCACCTCTGGGTTCCGTACATGTGAAGGCTCGGGTATGTACTTTCTCAAGAGAGATAAATGGAATACATGGTGAACATGAGCTAGGATCAGTGGCAGTGATAGACGATAGGCCACTACTCCTATGCGATCAAGGATTTTATAGGGCCCAATGTACTTAGGGCTGAGATTTCCTTTCTTCCCAACCCACATGACTCTCTTCCATGGAAAAATTTGAAAGAATACTCTGACACCAACAACAAACTCCAAGTCCCTTTGATGGTTGTCAGCATAGACCTTCTGCCAAGTGTGAGGAGCCTTTATGTGTTGTTGGATAGAATGGACATTTTATGTTATCTCTTGCACTAGATCAGGCCTAAGATGATTTCTCTCACCAAATTCATCCCAACAAGTAGGAGTTCTACATTGCTTTCCAGACATAGCTTTATAGGGTGCCATCTAAATACTCAAATGGAAGCTGTTGTTTTATGAGAAGTCAACTAAATAGAGGTGATGACCACGTCCACCTTTAAATTCCATTGCGTATAATCTCAGAATTTCCTCAAGTGTCTGAATATTTCTTTCAGATTGGACATCAGTTTGAGGATGATAGGTCGTACTAAAATTGAATTCAGTATTCAGATCATGTTGAAGACTTCTCCAGAATTTTGATGTGAATCATGGATCACGATCATATACGATGGATTGTGGTACCCCATGCAGCCTTACCACTTTTCTCATATCATGGCCTGTTGATCCAGAGAGAAATCATCCTGAAAAGAGATAAGATCGGTGTTCTTGGTGAGAATATCCACTATAACCCAAATCACATTGTCCCCTTTGAAGGTTTCCAGGATTCCAGTGACAAAGTCCATAGTGATATTATCCCACTTCCATGCTGGTATAGGTAGCGGTTGTAATACCCCCTTGGGAAGTTTTCCTTCTGCCATTTCTTGTTGACACACCAGGCACATTTTAGTGTAATCAGAAATCTCCCTCTTCATGTTATCCAACCAATAATGATCATGAATGTCTATATACATCATAGTGCTTCCATGATGTATATAGAATTTAGAGCTATGAGCTTCATCCATTAGTTGTTTCTTTATATCTGGAATAGATGGAACAAATAGTCTTGTATGGAATTTCAATACGCCTTCTTGATCAATATTGATATCAAGAAACATCCCATCCTTCACAGCCTCAAAATTCTATGGCAACAAAAGATCTTATTTTTGATCATTCTTGATCTCCTCTAGTAATGAAGGTTGAGGATTTATTTGGGATAGGGTTGATGATGTCACTTCCCTTTCAATTTCTATGTCCATTTTCACTAGATCCTTAATCAAGGGGTCTCCTAGGATCCTCATTGTTGCCAGAACAACATGTTCTTTCCTGCATAACGCATATGCGACTTCGTTTTCTCTTCTATAGTGATAATGAATTGAACAATAATAGTCTTTAATAATCTCCAACCATCTCCATTATCTCATTTTCAATTCTTTCTGTGTGAAAATATACTTTAAACTTTGGTGGTCGGTGTATATATCACATTTCTCCCCATAAATATAGTGCCTCAATATATTTAGAGCAAAAAAAATTGTTGCCAGCACTAGATCATGCGTAGGATAATTATGCTCATGTTTCATCAGCTGACGAGATGCATGAGCAATTACCTTGTCATTTTTCATGAGGATGCACCCAAGACGTTTCAGAGATGCATCACTAAAAATAACGAATCTTTCTCTGATAGAGGGTAGTGTTAACACAGGTGCAGTAACCAGTCTCTTCTTGAGCTCTTGGAAACATTCCTCGCATTCCTTTTTCCAGATGAACTTAACCCCTTTTCGAGTCCACATGTTTAGTGGATTAGAAAGCCATGAAAGGTTTTTCATAAACCTCCTATAATATCCTGCAAAACCAAGGAAACTACAAATCTCAGTTACTATTGTGGGTTGAGGCCACTCCTCCACAACCATTTTCCTTGTAGGGTCAACCGAGATTCCTTCATTGTTTACGATGTGCCCCAAGAAAGCCACTTGTTGTAACAAAAACATACACTTGCTAAAATTTCCAAAGAGCCTATCCTTATAAAGAGTTTGAAAAATAAACCTCAGATGATCTTCATGCTCCACACAACATTTTTATTATATCAAAATATCATCAATAAAAACAACCACAAAGTTATGAATGTAGTCCTTATATACTATATTCATCAAATCCATTAAAATTGAAGGTGAATTAGTTAATGTGAATGGCATATCAGTAAACTCATAATGTCCATATCATGATCAGAAGGCAGTCTTTGGAATATCTTCCTTCCACACCCTCAGTTGATGATAACCAGATCAAAGATCAATCTTGGAGAAGAATTGAGCCCCATGAATTTGGTCAAATAAATCATCAAATCTTGGAAGATGCTATTTTTTATTCACTATGATCCCATTTAGTTCTCTATAATCAATGCATAGCCACACTAATCCATCCTTATTTTTCACAAAGTGAACTGCTGCTCCCCAAGGAGACACACTCGGTGGGATAAACACTTTCTCCAACAAGTCTTGGAGTTGTTTCTTTAACTCCTCTAGCTCCACATTTTCCATTTTATATGGGGACATTGATATCGGTTGAGTTCCAGGTACGAGTTCAATGGATTACTCTACCTCTCTTTCTAGGGGAGGTCTATGTAACTCCTCAGGAAATACGCCTATGTATTCCTGAACAATCGGAACATCTTCTATTTGTATACTCCCTTTTCCTTCATTATCTTCATTGATTAACTCTATATAGAAGGCTATATAGGAGGTGCCTTTAAAAATAGATCAGGTTAGGATATCTCTCATTGGAAGAAAATTTTAGGTCATTCATTCAAGACTACTGAGATTTCCATACTTCTAAATTTGATCATAGCATTATACTTTGAAAGCCAACCCATCACTACTGAAAATGGAGGATTTCCCAACAGTTTAGAACTGTTGGGAAAGCCTGCAAAACTGTTGGTATATGTTATACCAATGGTTCTACAAAACGTAGGGAAGTAATCCATTTGGAAAAGCATTTCCCAATAGTTTACAGTGAACTGTTGGGATAGGGTGGAGAAAAAATACCCTATCCCAATAGTTCTAGAAAACAGTTGGGATAGAGTGCAGAAAAATACCATGTTTTTTCAAAGGTTTAGCAAAACTGTTGGGAAAAACCCAAAATCTCCTCTTTCCCAACGGTTCAGAACCGTTGGTAAAACAAAACCCAGACATGGTATGCCAACGGTTTCAAACCATTGGCATAGCCTCTGCTGGGCAAATTGCACAGCAGCTCTGCAATTTTCCCAGCACCTCTCCAATTTTCCCATCGGTCCCTCTCATTTTCAATCCAATTACTGTACCTGCAATAAAATAACACATACATATAGAATTATTTTACCTTAAATAACCAACTAAAACTTACATATAGAGAACAAATTCATACACATTTAACATACAATGGTGGAACTATACACATCCATAATTAAATTAGAATTCATAACTTAATTATAAACATACGTAATTCATTTATAATTCAATTTAAAATTTATAGGAAAATTATATGTGGAATCCGGATGTCAATTCATAATTTGATCGGTTTTTTGTATACCATATATTTTTACCTGAAATGATGTCCATTTAAAATATAATAAATACAACTAGACTGCTACCGGCCACACCGCGCCTCAGATTGAGGCAGGGTTGACTCGTACACGTCACACATGACCCATGAATCATTGTTCTAAAGTATCGACACAATATGAATGCATTTGCTCGGTTTTCTGTAAGCCACATGATGTTTTTCAATTAAAATAATGTCTTTTTGAAACAAAAGGCAGACACATTAAGTGGTCCCGACCACACCGTGTCTCAGATTGAGGCGGGGTTGATTCGTACACGTCACATATGAGCCATGGATAGTTCTCCTAAAGTTTCAACGGAAATCGAATGCGTTTGGTCTATCTTCCATATGTACTTAAAATGTTGTCCATTTTAAACAAAATAGAGCCACTTAGAGTGATTCTGGTCACACCATGCCTTCGATTAAGTTGGGGTTGACTCATACATGTCACATATTACCCATGGATCATTGTGACAAAGTATCGACATAATCCGAATGTGTTTGGTCGCTTTTCCGCATGACAGTTGATGTTTTTCACTTCAAATGATGTCCTTTTGAAACAAAAGACAGACACTTTGAGTGGTGGCTGCCACACCATGACTCGGATTGAGGCGGTGTTGACTCGTACACGTCACATATGACCCATGGATCGTTTTTCTAAAGTATTGATGCAATCCGAATGTGTTTGGTCGGTTTTCTGTATGCCAGTTGATGTTTTTCAATTAAAATGACGTCTTTTTGAAACAAAAGGAAGACACATTGAGTTGTGCCGGCCACACCGCCTCTCCGATTGAGGCAGGGTTGATTCTCACATGTCACATAAGACCAATGGATCGTTCTCCTAAAGTTTCAACAGAAACTGAATGTGTTTGGTCGGTTTTCCATATGTACTTAAAATGTTGTCCATTTCAAACAAAAGAGAGACACTTAGAGTGATTCTGGTCACAACGTGCCTCCAATTAAGGCGGGTTTGACTCGTACACGTCACATATGACCCATGGATCATTGTGCTAAATTATCGACACAATCCGAATGCGTATGGTCGGTTTTCCGTATGCCAGTTGATGTTTTTTACTTCAAATGAAATCCTTTTGAAACAAAATACAGACACTTTGAGTAGTGGCTGCCACACCACACCTCAGATTGAAGCGGGGTTTACTCGTACACGTCACATATGACCCATGGATCGTTGTGATAATGTATCGACACAATCCGAATGTGTTTGGTCGGTTTTCCGTATGACAGTTGATGTTTTTCAATTAAAATGACCTCCTTTTGAATCAAAAGGCACACTTTGAGTAGTGATGGCCACAACACACCTTGTATTGAGGTGGAGTTGACTCGTACACGTCACATATGACCCATGGTTCGTTCTCCTAATGTTTCAATGGAAACCGAATGCGTTTGGTCGGTTTTCCATATGTACATAAATTATTGTCCATTTTAAGAAAAAGAGGGCCATGTAGAGTGATTCCGGCCACACCGTGCCTCATATTAAAGAGGGGTTGACTCATAGATGTCACATATGACCGATGGATCGTTGTTCTAATGTATTGACACAATCTGAATGCGTTTGGTCAGTTTTCTGTATGCAAGTTGATGTTTTTCAATTTTAATGACGTCCTTTTGAAACAATGGACAAACAATTTGAATGGTGGCGGCCACCCCAAGCTTCGTATTGAGGCGAGGTTGACTCATACACGTCACATATGACCCATGCATCGTTCTCCTAAGGTTTCAATGGAAACTGAATGCGTTTGGTCAGTTTTCCGTATGTACTTTAATCGTTGTCCATTTTAAGAAAAAGAGAGCCACTTAGAGTGATTCCGGCCACACCGTGCCTCAGATTAAGGCGGTGTTGACTCGTACATGTCACATATGACCCATGGATCGTTGTGATAAAGTATCGACACAATCCAAATGCGTTTGGTCTGTTTTCCATATCCCAGTTGATGTTTTTAACTTTAAATGACGTTCTTTTGAAACAAAAGACACACTTTGAGTGGTGGCAGCCACACCGCGCCTCGGAATGAGGCGGGGTTGACTCTTACATGTCACATATGACCCATGGATAGTTGTGATAATTTATCGACACAATATGATTGCGTTTAATCAGTTTTCCGTATGCCAGTTGATGTTTTTCAATTAAAATGGCGTCCTTTTGAAACAAAAGGGAGACACATTTAGTGGTGATGGCCACACCGCGCCTCATATTGAGGCGGGGTTGACTCTTACACGTCACATATGACCCATGGATTGTTGTGCTAATGTATCGACATAATCCAAATGCGTTTTGTAGGTTTTACGTATGCCAGTTGATTTTTTCAATTAAAATGACGTCCTTTTGAAACAAAAGGATGACACTTTTAGTGGTGACGGCCACAACGCGCCTCAGATTGAGGAGGAGTTGACTCTTACACGTCACAAATGACCCATGTATTGTTCTCCAAATGTTTCAATGGAAACTGAATGCGTTTGGTCGGTTTTCCATATGTACTTAAAATGTTGTCCATTTTAAACAAAAGAGAGCCACTTATAGTGATTTCGGCCACACCGTGCCTCAGATTAAGGCGGGGTTGACTCATACTCATCACATATTACCCATGGATCGTTGTGATAATGTATCGACACAATAAGAATGTGTTTGGTCACTTTTCCGTATGCCAGTTGATATTATTCACTTAAAATGACGTCCTTTTGAAACAATAGACAGTCACTTTGAGTGGTGCCGGTCACACCGCGCCTTGGATTGAGGCCGGGTTGACTCGTACACGTCACATATGACCCATGGATCGTTGTGATAACGTATCAAAACAATCTAAGGGCGTTTATCGGTTTTCTGTATGCCAGTTGATGTATTTCAATTAAAATGACGTCCTTTTGAAACAAAAGGCAGACACTTTGAGTGGTGGTGGACACACCATGCCTCGGATTGAGGTGGGGTTGACTCTTACACATCACATATGACTCATGGATCATTTTTCTAATGTATCGACACAATCCAAATGTTGTTGGTCGCTTTTCCGTAAGCCAGTTGATGTTTTTCATTTAAAATGACGTCCTTTTGAAACAAAAGGTAGACACTTTGAGTGGTGCCGGCCACACTGCCCCTTGGATTGAGGCGAGGTTTACTCATACACGTCACATATGACCCATGGATCATTGTGCTAAATTATCGACACAATCCGAATGTGTTTGGTCGGTTTTCCGTATTCCAGTTGATGTTTTCAATTAAAATGACGTCTTTTTGAAACAAAAGGCAGACACATTGAGTGGTGTCAGCCACACCATGACTCGGATTGAGGCGGGGATGATTAGTACACATCATATATGACCCATGGATTGTTCTCCTAAAGTTTCAACTAAAACAGAATCCGTTTGGTCGGTTTTACATATGTACTTAAAATGATGTCCATTTTAAACAAAAGAGAGCCACTTAGAGTGATTCTGGTCACACCATGCCTCTGATTAATGCAAGGTTGACTCTTACACCTCACATATGACCCATGGATCGTTGTGCTAATTTATCGACACAATCTTAATGTATTTGGTCTATTTTCTGTATGCCAGTTGATATTTTTCACTTCAAATGACGTCCTTTTGAAACAAAAGACAGAAACTTTGAGTGGTAGCTGCCACACTGCTTATCAGATTGAGGCGGGGTTGACTCGTACATGTCACATATGACCCATGGATCATTGTGCTAATGTATCTACACAATCCGAATGTGTTTGGTCTATTTTCTGTAATATAGATGACGTTTTTCAATTAAAATGATGTCCTTTTGAAACAAAAGGCGCACATTGAGTGGTGCCGGCCACAGCGTGCCTCGGATTGAGGCGAAGTTGACTCTTACAGGTCACATATGACCCATGGATCGTTATACTAAAGTTTCAATGGAAACCAAATGCGTTTGGTTGGTTTTCCGTATGTACTTAAATTGTTGTCCATTTTACGAAAAAGAGAGCCACTTAGTGTGATTCCGGCCACACCGTGCCTCAGATTAAGGCGGGGTTGACTCGTACACGTCACATATGACCCATGGATCGTTGTCCTAAAGTATTGACACAATCTGAATGTGTTTGGTTGGCTTTCCGAATGCCACTTGATGTTTTTCACTTTAAATGACATCCTTTTGAAACAAAAGACAGACACTTTGAGTGGTGGCGGCCACACCGCGCCTTGGATTGAGGCAGGGTTGACTTATACACATCAAATATGACCCATGGATCATTCTTCTAAAGTATCGACACAATCCGAATGCATTTGGTCAGTTTTCTGTATGCCAGTTGATGTTTTTCAATTAAAATGACGTCCTTTTAAAACAAAAGGCAGACACTTTGAGTGGTGGTGGCCACATCGCGCCTCGTATTGAGGTGGGGTTGACTCGTCCACATCACATATGACCCATGGATAGTTGTGATAATGTATCTACACAATCTGAATGCGTTTGGTAGGTTTTCCATAAGCCAGTTGATTTTTTCACTTAGAATGTAGTCCTTTTGAAACAAAAGGCAGCCACTTTGAGTGGTGCCAGCCACACCGCAACTTGGATTGAGGCGAAGTTCACTCGTACATGTCACATATGACCCATGGATTATTATACTAATTTTTATATGGAAACTGAATATGTTTGGTTGGTTTTCATTATGTACTTAAAATTTTGTCCATGTTAAACAAAAGAGATCCACTTAGAGTGATTCTGGCCACACCGTGCCTCAGATTAAGGAGGGGTTGACTCTTACACGTCACATATGACCCATGGATCATTGTCCTAAAGTATCGACACAATATGAATGTGTTTGGTCTCTTTTCTGTATGTCAGTTGATATTTTTTACTTAAAATGACATCCATTTGAAAAAAAAGATAGACACTTTGAGTGGTTCTGGCCACACCACACCTCGGATTGAGGCAGGGTTGATTCGTACACATCACATATGACCCATGGATAGTTCTCCTAAATTTTCAATGGAAGAAAATGCGTTTGGTTGGTTTTCCTTATGTACTTAAAATGTTGTCCATTTTATGAGAATCCTCATGTGTCTATTAGTGGAATGGTATTTACTTAAAATCTTGTGGATATTTATATAAAATATTTTTATATCATTCTTAGTATGGATTATATTTTATGTTATAATTATATGAAACATTTTGGGAGGAGGGTGGGGGGGATGCCTGGGGGCTGTCCAGGGGCTGTCATGGGGCCGTCCGGGGGGTTGCCCGGGGTGTAGGGTGGAGGGTGGGGGGCTGTCCGGGGGGCTATCCAGGGGGCTGTTTGGGGGGCTGTCTGGGGGATGTCCGGGGGTGTTCGGGGGGTTGTCCGGGGTCCAAGGAAGAGGGTGTGGGGCTGTCTAGGGGGATGTCTGGGGGACAGTCGGGGGGGGGGGGGGGGGTGTTGTCCAGGGTCCAGGGAGGAGGGTGGGGGGGCTGTCCGGGGGGCTGTGCGGGGGGGCTGTGCGGGGGGGGGGGGTGTTCGGGGTGGTTGTCCGGGGTCGAAGGAAGAGGGTGGGGGGTTGTCTGGGGGGATGTCCGGTAGGGTTGTCCGGGGTCTAGGGAGGAGGGTGGGGGGTTTTCTAGGGTCCAGGAAGGAGAGGGGTTCCCAAACACACAACCACTAAAAGACAACAACATCCATACAAACAGATAATATATAAAAATAACTCAACTCCAATACTATACTACGAGTCTAGATTAAACCAACAACTAGAATAGATTAAATATCAAATCTTGGTAATATCTGTAAAAAATGTAATGGATCAACTTGTCCCACATCACCATCACCATCATCACCATCATCATCATCACCCTCGTCCTCATCCCCATCATCGTCCTCGCCCTCCTCGCCCTCGCCCTCCTCGTCGTCCTCGCCATCGCCACCCTCCTCGCCCTCCTCCTCACCCTCCTATTCCGCATCAGACTCCTCGCCATCAGCATCGTCAAGATGGACATCATCCTGAACACCAATAGGACATACACCTAGTGCAGCGTATATAGAATGTATCGACGACATATACTCATCAACAGCTGGGCTAGCCTCTGCTGGAAGTGTAGGACGTGGAACTTCAATATATTTCATAAACGCACTGTTTTTCCTAGCTGACTGTTCTGCCGTCTCTGTGGCCCTTTTCTCATCCTGATCGGCTTGTGCAATAACTTGCTACATCTTGGTGGCACTACAGCTCGTACCTGAGGAGCGCCAATACCTCGCCGGGGCTATCCTAGGTCGGTAGCGTACTCTTCCAGAATGCCCCTCTCCCAACACCTGATGTAAGTGATATGTTGGCCCAAAATTGTCCGGTTCTTGGGAATCAAGGGACTCTAAGGCATACTATAACAAATATAAATATATCATTAAATTAAAAAAATATATTAAAAAATAAATTCAACAGATTAAAACTTACAATCTGCTGCTGAGTCTCTTCGTTGACGACACTTCCATCCTTTTTCTGTCTACTCGAGCAAAACAATTTTTCTCGAGGCACACATCCTTCAATATTTTTTTTTTCATCTACAATGACATTGAAAACTAAAGTTATATGAAAACATTAGAAAACTATTAAATAATTGAAGAAATAAAAGAATGTGTAAGTCGTAAATAAAACTTATAAACAATTGTCATACCTGCTTCCTCTCATGATCAGGTATCGTAGTGCGTCCCAGTGTGTGGAGATATTTTTTTGCATCATTGTTCTTTTTATTTTTTTCTAGATGATTCCAAAATAAAATTCAAAAATTCAACAGATATTATTAATGAAAATCATTAAAGTTATTATTTAGATACCTAAAATGTTATTAATACCTTAAACTGGGTACTCGTCCAATGAGTAATCATCTGACGATACTGATCTATAGGACAATCATCCACCACTGGTACTGCCTCTAACTCAGTGCCAACTCTAGCAACCCAACCAATATACAACTCATTCTTGTAAGCTCTCTAAAGCTCGCCTAAATCCTTTAGACGTTCCGGTCATGCACCCTCACCATTTGGAAAATTAAATCGAAGCTGAAATCAAAATATTATTTCATATAAATACAAAAATAATTCATGGAAATAAATAGAACATATTTTTTTACCCATATCTCTACCCAAGCTCTATCCTTGACCTCAGGTGGAAAATCTCTCCACGATAGCAGGCTAACGGGAATGATGTCGGAGTATTTGGAAAGCGTCGCCAAAAAACTCCGACATTGGTGCCCTGTTTTCTCAACCATTTGGTTGTCTTCATTATAATCCACCATAAACTGTGTGTGGAAGTTCCACACCGAACGCATGCGTGTACGCCCCCGCCCACGCCACCTTCCAGTAGATGTACCTATCATGAAAGAAAAATAGATATTTTATCAAAACATGTTATAATGAAAATAAATATTGCTATAAAAATTTGTTAGGGTTCTATAAATATACATGTTCCGGTCTGATTGTTGAGCGCTGTAGGATCCACAGAAACTGATGGAACACCCTGTGGTGGAACAGGAGTCGGAGATGATGGAATATAGAAGCTCGGAGAGATAGAAGTAGAAGGAAAAGAAGATGGGACAATTGTCTGACCGAATGCTGACTGGGGAGGGGGAATCATCAAGGGATGTGAAAATGATGGGCCAGAAGATGTAGAAGGTAGCGAAAAAATGGGAGGCCTAAATATGCCGCGTGTCTCTAACGACACACTGGGATCAGAATGTGGGAAGGATGACATGTCAGTGGGAGGCGCATGGTCTAGTCGGGTACGCGCAGCTACTCGTCCACCTCTGGTACGAACCCTCCTCGTAGCACCGTCTAGGGTACTAAGACCAGTACTAGGCTCCTCGTCGAATAACTCTCGATGTATAGGTGGATCATACAAAAAATTTTACAAAAAATTTAATCACATGACATTATATATTCTTTAAATATATATATATATTTTTTTTAAATAAAGTACTCACTATAGGCACTAATGGCAGAACGCCCATATTCATCATTCAAACATTGTTCTCCATCATTTTTTTCCTTCGTCTCTCTTCAATTGGATTCATTTCCTATTTTTTAAAACAAATATGTAATTAATTAGAAAAGGAAAACTAATGTGTAACCCAAAAAACAAAATATATGAGGGAATAGGAGGATTCATAGGTAATTTAGCTATAAATTGTTTTAGAAGAGCTTGAATGGATTTAATAAATCATACACGTTTTAATGTTCACCAAGTTAGAAATATTGTTTGACTATGTTTTAATACAGTTAAATTCCAAATTAGAAAATGCAATTCAAATAAAACTGCAACCAATAAACATTGAAAAATCACATAATGGTCAAGTTAGCTATCAATTGTTTTAAAAGAGCTTGAATGGATTTAATAAGTCATACAAGTTTTAATTTTCACCAAGTTAGAAATATTGTTTGACTATGTTTGAATATAGTTAAATTCCAAATTAGAAAATTCAATTTAAATAAAACTACAACCAATAAACATTGAAAATTCACATAACGGTCAAGTCAGCTATCAATTGTTTTAGAAGATCTTGAATGAATTTAATAAATCATAAAAGTTGTAATGTTCACCAAGTTAGAAATATTGTTTGACTATGTTTGAATACAGTTCAATTCCAAATTAGAAAATTCAATTCAAATAAAACTGCAACCAATAAACATTGAAAATTCACATAATGGTCAAGTCAGCTATCAATTGTTTTAGAAGATCTTAAATGGATTTAATAAATCATACAAGTTTTAATGTTCACCAAGTTAGAAATATTGTTTGACTATGTCTGAATACAGTTAAATTCCAAATTAGAAAATGCAATTCAAATAAAACGGCAACCAATAAACATTGAAAATTCACATAACGGTCAAGTCAGCTAAAACATATTTGTGATCAATACTAAATAAATTTGAATATTACCAACCTTAACAACCCAACTCGAGGTAAACCAAAAGAATTGATAAAATGGATGAATGATTCTATATATTTTCAACCATGACATCTGGTTCACAATCAACTCTGACAATTGAGCTATTTGAGTCATCAAGAGAAATAAATGGATTGGTTCCAATGGCACTAAGGACATTGTCAATTCCATCATCACCATAATCAAATATATGTATTGGAATTACTTCAACTATGAAACCAAATTCAGGTCGAAGTTGGTCTTTGACATAAAAAACGTGTTTATCCATTGATGCCACCACATATGCTTCTTTGGTATCAAGAGTACGAGTAGTATTAATTACTCAAAATCGACAATCATAAATAAATGGGCCATGTACCGTCATCGAATCAAGCCAATGTCATTTCATCATTGTGACTCGTCCATGACAGTAATAACCCAATATTATTATTTTCTCAACAACTCCATAATAACCCACATTTTCAAATCGCGGTCTACTATCTGATTCACTGGAATAACAATCTGTTGTGGCAGTAACTATAACACCATCATGTTGTGTTATCATGTTCTTTTCTCGTTCAGTGACAATAAATTTGTACCCATTGAGGGCTTCTATGTCTGTATGTGGGAAGTGGTTGAAGGAGTCTAACCTGGATGGGGGAGTTGCAGCCGGTCAGATGGAAGACCTCAGGTTAGGGTTCACCTGCGCGAGGGCTTCTGGAAATCCGGGGAAATGTAGAGTTATTTGCTTCTGTGTAATCGGGGGCGGGCTGTCCACAGGGGTGGAGGGGTTATCCAGGGGGTACGGGGTGTCGACGGGGTAAGCGGGTTGTCCACGAGGGTGGCATGGCTGTCTAGGGAGGGAGGGGGTGTCCATGGGGGTGGGTGGGCTATCCACGAGGGTGGGGGGGATTTCCATGGGATACAAGGTCTCCATGGGGTGGGGGTGTCTGGGGGTGGGGGTGGGGGGAGTGTCTAGGGGGTGGGCAGGCTGTCCACGGGGTTGGGGGGCTGTCCAGGGAGTAGGGTGTGTTCAGGGGGTGGGCAAGCTTTCCACGTGGGTGGAGGGGTTGTCCAGGGTGTACAAGGTGTCCAGGGGGTGGGCGGACTGTCCATGAGGGTGGCAGGGCTGTCCAGGGGGTAGGGGGTGTCCAGTGGGGTGGGTGAGCTGTCCAAAAGGGTGTAACTGAGAACTATGAGATTAAATTGGGTTTTCATTCATGTTATGAAAAAATATGGGTGTTCAGGATTAGAATAGTATTTTTTAGTGAATATCCAATTTTGTAGGATTAGTGACTTGATAATATGATGGTATCAAGTTTGCAATTGAGAAAATGTTGGGGCATTGGATTCTAAAAGGCACCCACAACCTTCCAAAGATATATTATTTCTAGAAAAATGTGTTGTGGGAGAAGTAATTCATCCTATATAGTTGATGTCACTTTTAGATCATGTGATTGCTTACTCATCAAGATGACTAGATAAGAACCAAAACCATAGAGGCCTCAAAACTGGCCAAATATCTAGAAGTGATGAATCTCCCGTGCTTATTGGTGAATTATGGAAGTGATGACTTCCCACCTACACAGCCCCCACTCCCCACCTCACCCCCAATAGAGTCCCCCTGCACAACCCCCTCCCATCCACCGACCACCCAACCCCCCCCCCCACCTGCACCCCCACTTGCAAAACCCACCCTCCCCCACCCCCACCTGCACAACCCCCTCACATCCACCCACTGCACACCCCTCCCACCACCTCACCCCCCCTATATACTCCCACCTGCCCAGCCCACCCCCAACCTACACACTCCCCTCCCCCCACCAACTTGCACAACCACCCCCACCTACACCCCCCAACTTGCACAAACCCCCTCCCCACACCCCCCACCTGCACAGCCCCCCTCCCCCAACCACCACCTGTAAACCCCACCCCCCACCAAACCCCCAACAGACTCCCACCTGCCCAGCCCACCCCCCCCCCCCCCCCCCCGACCTGCACACTCCCCTCCCCCCACCTACTTGCACAACACCCCCCTCCACTTTCACCCTCCACATGAATAGCCCCCCTCCCCCACCCCCACCTGCACAACCCACCCCCACCCCAACCTGTACAACCCCCACCTCACCCCCCAAGACTCTGACCTGCCCAGCCAACCCCCCAACCTGCACACTCCCCTCCCCCCACCCACTTGCACAACAACCCCCCTCTAATTTCACCCCCACCTGCACAACCCACCCCACCCCCACCCCCACCTGCACAACCCACCCCCACCCACACCCCCACCTGTAAAACCCCCCACCTCAACACCCCACCAGCACACCCCATCCCCCCATCCCCCCACCTAAACACCCCACCAACACACCCCCTCCCCCAATCTACTGCACCCCCAACAACTCCCACCAGAACAAAAACATAAAACAAAAACAGAACAAAAAATTGATTCACACATGACACCAGAACAAAAATAGAAAAAAAATATCAAATCGAATTGAAATTGTTGGGTATACCGTACTGTACGAACCTTAGGTTTAATACAAATCAAAACAGAAAAGAAAAAAATTAGATGCAAAACATTAAACATAACGTAATATTACATATTTGAAGGGTAGAACAAAACAACTTTGTGATTGAGTATGGATATGGTGGAATGATTTTCCATGTGAGAGAGATCTTAGGTCTCAATTTTAGCAGTTCAATCGTGTGGATGGGATCTCGGGTTTGCTGGGATTCTAGGGGAAAACTTTCCCAACTATTTTAACAAACCGTAGGGAAAGGTGAGCTTTACCAACTGTTTACACAAACTGTTGGGAAAGCCTTCCTAAGTCATGTGCTTTACCAACAGTTTTGCAAAACCGTTGGTAAAGGGAGAAAATTTTTCAGATTTCCCAACAGTTTCTTCAAACTGCTGGCAAAAAAGCATTGAGAAAACCCAACTTCCCAGTAGTGCATCCCTATTATAACGTCTAATTCCATCATGGAAATGACTACTAGATTTGGGATAAGATTGTGCTTGCTAAAGTAAACACTAGAGTCTCTAAACACTCTTGGTGCATGGATAATCCCACTTGGTGTCTTTACTGACAACTCTACCTCTAGAAGTTTAGGGATTGATTCTATATTATTTACAAACATGGTGGAAATAAAGGAATGTGTGGAACCAGAATCAAACAACGTACTTGCTAGTTTTGAGAGGACAAAAAGAGTACCTTCTACCACGTTATTAGGAGATTCAACTTTAGTTTTTGTGATAGCAAAACCACGACCATGCTCCCTTGGCCTTTGCAGAGTTTGATGGTGATTCCCCTCCACTGCCCTCATATTTGGACAGTGATTAGCAAAGTGCCCAAGTTGTCCACACTTGAAGCATTTGACTTCGAGTAGGACCAGAACCATCTTTCCTTTGTCATTAGTTTTGGGAAGTTGAGGCTTCACCTCACTACGACAATTCTGAGCAATATGGCCTTCTCTTCCACAGATGTAGCACATTCCACTTCTGATCAAGCAGTGCCTCGAATACTTCTTCCCACATTTATTGAATGTGGAAATTTGCAATTTCTTTCCACCTATTTCATGATCAAAGATTCTTCCTAGGTTTGGATCTAGAGCTCTCTTCTTCTCATTATATTTTTGAGACCACTGTGTCTCACGGAACATCAGTTCGACTTTCATAGCACTTCAAACTATTTCTCCGTAGCTATCATAGTCCATGTTTGCTAGATTCTTCCACAGATAAGGTTGTAGTCCACTAAAGAATCTATCAGACTTCCCATTTGGGTTGATGACAAAGGTTGAGGTATAATTGGAAAGCTGTGTGAAGTTCATCTCTTAGATTCCAATAGATTCATTCTCCTTCTGCTTCCGCCCGAGAAATTATTTCCCTATTCTCATTCTCATCGAAGGAGAGAAATACTTATTGAAGAATATTCCTCTGAACTCTTCCCACTCCATAGCTTCCATATCTCCTCTAGGCTTCGTGTTTTTTATCAGTGACCACCACTGATAAGCTTCTCCCTCTAGGCGGTAAACATCAACGGTGACTTTTTCTTGTTCCAAAAAATGAGGTACAGAAAAGATCTTTTCAATGTTTCTTATCCACTGTTCCATAACTAATGGGTCAGTAGATCCACTAAATGTTAGTGGTCGTTGATGCATGAATGACTCAACAGAATGTTGTTCCCTTCATGGTGAGATTGTCCTCTCATCTTGATTCATGTTATTACTCATAACTTGAATCATTTGGTTCATCATTCGCATGACTGTTTCCATTCACGCTTCCACCAGAGGGCCGTCAGTGCATGGTCCATTGCGGTCACCATTTGCATGGTTCCTCCTATTGGCCTCCATATTCTAAAAGAATAAAATCTTATTGAAAAACATGTATCATTCAGGAATATTTTAACTATAAAGAATTCTACGTCTTAAAACTTCATGCTTAATCAATTATATTTCACTATAATTCCTTCATAATAATTCAAAAAAATCTTGAAATTAACCAAACATATCCTCCCGGGAGTGTCATAACCAAGAGTGCAGCAAGGCACGTTATCATGAACTAGTTCCCTTTTGAGTATAACTCAAATCGGTGTTTTTAGGTTTTACCCCTATTGACATCTGTGCAAGAGCCGCCTCTACCTGCTCGTATCGAGACAGGGATGTACTTGTTTGATAGACCACTTACTCAATACTCACCAAAATAACAGGATGTTTTCCCTATATTTAATCTTTTATAAAGGGTTATTACTAAGTATTCCATATCCTAATTTCCATAAATAACTAAAACTTCCTTTGATACCAACTATGGCATCCCGCCTTTTTATCACATTAACTTTCATTACAAAATACAAAACCGAGGATCTTCAAGGTATAGTGTCTTGGAAACTATGAACTTAATACATGAAAACATAAAACATTCTTCTTTAAAACATAAAAGGATTCTCCTTATGATCATCCTAGGTTCATTAATTCATATCATAACCTAGGGACATACATCAAAAGAATGGGTGAGCATAAGGCCTAGTAAGGGAAATAAGGGAAAACATTTAACATGTGAAATTGAGATACATCAATAATGTCATGAAAAAGAACTTTAAGTCATGAGAAAGAAATAATGAGGCATATCATAATAAAAATAATGTATTTCATAACATGAATATGGGGCTACAACATTAAACTTAGACAATCATTTCCGTTTCACCAAGGTCCATCCCCAAGGTGTCATTAAAAATTACCAAGGTTATTCACCATGGTATCGTTAAAAATGGTCATCTCTAGAGACTAACTCTTTTACCAATGCATTGGAGCGCTATCAGGTCTCACCCTTAATTTTCCTTTATTATCATGTGATCCACATATATCATCACCAATAATATCATAAATAACCCACATAGCCGAAAAGAAATGGGTTTCATTTAATATTCATAACATCTTAAAAACAGCTTTAACGACATGATCTTTATGTCACTTTAAACCCACAAAAAAGGAATGAAAGTCTCATGTATGTAAATACCTGAATTTAAAATTGAAATTTTTTACATATATTTGAATACCCTTATAGAGAAGGACCTTTGAGTATTCACTTAATAAAATGGAATAATTTTAGATAAAGATATAGACATTTTGAGACGAAAATTCTACGGCATAAAGGCTATGTTGCAGGGCTTTAGATAATTTGAAAAGAGAGGGGACAAGGCTCAACCAATCATAAATGATCTATAAAATAGTATAGGGACAGAATATAATTGATATATGAACATGGAAATGAAATTTTAAGGATATACCATTTGAAATGAGAAACCTAGAAGGAAACAAAAATAAGATTTTTCTTATGAAAATTCGACAGCCTAATGTCGTCACTTAAACTTGAAAAATTGTATTGACAAGATCAAATAGGGAATTTCATCATGTGAAAATAATATATAATCATGATAGGTATACAGACAATACCCCAAAATAATAAAAGTGATCTTGAAATACATGACATGAAAATAGAACTTGAAAATGAGAAGGGTGAAAAAATCCCTTAAAAAATTCGCCAGACTAACGGTGCCACTTAAACATTCATAAAATGAATTGATGAGAGAAAGAGGGGATATCTCATCATATTAACATTAAAATTACATTATGATGAATATAAAATAACATCCCAAGAATAATAACATGGAGAATAAAAGAACTGACATAAAAGAGGGTACTTAGAAAGAGAGAGAGAGAGGTAGGATCCCTTACCTTAAAAAGTAACTCTTAAAACTCAATGGTTGGGACCTTGAGGGATTGGGGGCACCTTGGGAGGACTCCATGGGAGGTAAGGAGACCCAAACATCATTGAGGATTATTTTTTTAATCGAATGTATGAGATAATGGCTTCATATTTTTAGAGTCAGTGAGGGGACAAGGCATTAATGACCATGGGACACCTCATTGGTGGTATTGGCAAAACAATGGTCTTTCCCATGGTACTTCCCAAGGTGTTAGGCCACATGGGACACCTCGTACAATAATTAATCCCCTTTAGTCGACCATACCTTAAAATATCTCATGAAATCATCATCATGCAGTCATGAAGTCATTAAACATACAGAACCCAAAAACTGTACTTTTACTATTCACTGAAAATTCAATTTTTTCAGAAAAATCCCCAAAATTCACCATAACATAATATCGATGCTCTGAATTCAAAAATGAACTCTATTTTATAAAAATAATTTTCTAAATAATTTTTTAAAATTTTTAAATAAAAAAAATTATTGACCCGAAAAAACTAATACTTAAATAATAATTTCTTAAACAGTTATTTACCAATTTTATTGAATAACATTACTTAATCATGGTGCCTCAATTATATTAATACATTGATTAAGTGAGATTACTAATACATTTGGATATTAGCCTTTATGAAGGGTATTAAACCATTCAGGGTGGTCTTTTAAGAAGACAAAAAACAAATTAAGGAGGAATGGAGAATGTATTATAGAGTTGGGTATTGATTGGCATGAACACAATGATATTTGGTGTTATGGGAAAATATGATAGGATTGAACCTTTTATAATCGTAAATAATGTGAGTATTTATAAAAAAAACTTTTCATTAATGGGTTGTAATCAGAAGGAAATTGGATATAGTAAGGAGTGATGTTTTAGAAGAAAATATATAGTGTTGATAAACTACCAAAAAATCCAATTATAAACAGTTTTTTTATTATTCCATTCCCTTTAACCTCATGGTTACTCAATTTTAAAATTTTAGTTCCCACCCCAGAAACTAGAATTTACCGAGGTAATTTATCCATTATGCACAAAAATAAAATGATTATTAATAATAATAAATAACTAATGTTTAAAAAATTGAATTATGTTTTTATTCAATTTTTAAAGATATAATGTTTGATTTTAAAATACCAAATGTATAGTGTTTTGAGATTTTTATTAAAAAAATACTAAAAAATTTGAAATAATCAAATAGTAGTTTATAAATTAATTTTTTAAACTATCAATATTGTTATGATATCAATTATTTTTTATTATAATATGTTGTCATAAATTTTCAATTAATGAATATATATTAGTAAAGAATATTTATATATTTAATTATAAACAAATATTTTAGAAAAAAAATCTAAAAACATATATTTAGCTAAGATGGATTTAATATATAAAAATTGTTTTTTATTTTATAGAATTTGCATTTTAAAATTTATAACATATAATTTTATGAAATAATATAAAATATACAATAAAACTATTTTTATGGGAAATTTAATTTATAATCATATTTTTTAATCTCATTGTGAATTTTAAATTAAACATAAAAATATGTTTAATACATTAATCAAAGAAAAATATATTATTATTTAAAAGAAGTATATTATTGAAAATTTATTTCATTATATTCTTATATTCACAAGATTAATTGATATTTAAATAGAACATAAATATATATATATATATATATTCATTTTTATCTTACCAATATCTATAACAAAAAATTATTTAACTACTAGAAAATAGACAATTTTTTTCTAATATTGGTGATATGTGTCAAGGAATAAAACTAACACAATATTTATTTATAGTGAAAAACATGGTTTGCTAAATCTTAAAATAGATTGCATGATATAACCTAGTCATTATTAAAATCTAGTTTTGTGGATTGATTGATAACCCTTCATAATGTGTGTTATATGATGATTTAATTCTACCAGAAAAGATACATGATGAAAAAAAGTGTGTACATCCAAATTAGATAAAGAATTAAGTAAAATTTAGTTTATTATCAAAGTAAATGTTATCAAATTTATTTCAACATCACACTTAGATGTACTGATCATTTTAGTTTTATTATGCTCTCATTTTCATTCCTAATGTCAATTCAATTGATGCCTAAATAATGTGATGGATCATGTCCCCCATCCTCCATTTAGTCGAACCATTATACCTTTTTGAGACATTATTTCCCTTACAATAACTAGAGAGATGAGATTCTCTCCATCTTTTTTAAAATACCAATCCCATTTATAATGATCCTAAACAATTAATTCCATAATTATTATTTGTTTTTTAATACCACCATTACCTTTTCTTTTTTACAATTTTCCTTTTTATGTATAACTCACCCAACCACTACTTTTATTGATTTCCATATTAATCATTAGGCGCGGTCAATTTTTTCTCTATCTTGATGGATCATTATAATGATTACTCATATAATAAGAATGACTTAGAGACATTATCCAATAAAATTAATTGTGCTACCTTCCTTGAAAAGTAATCAATATTAATTATCTACTGGCCTACATTTTTAGTTCCATGAGATTTCATCATTTTCATGTTACATTCACAATCAGTATCATTATTCTCCATTTTTTTCATTATTTCAAAATTTTAATTATGTATTATCTCATTTCTTGTGGGAAACATTTTTTATGAAAAATATATCCTTTATGGTCATCATCTACAAAATCTATACGTCTTCTTCCCCCTTACTATTTTGGATCAATAACCTTTATTTTTTGGAATAACACTTTAGAAGATAAACTATGATGATAAAATTGTCTCTTTGACTAATTACCAAGGAAATAAATATATTTTTAGGTAAATGATACACTAGTGAACTACTAATATATCAGAAGTCCTATTGAATTATGGGGGTCATTGTCACATGATTAAGTTCAACATTGCATCACCTTATTATAGATTAGTATGTTTTTATTTACATATATGATTATTGGTCATGATTTTAGTTAACTAACTGAAATATTTTTTTTAATAAAACATTTCCAAGACCAAACTCATTGAAATATATTACCCGATAATCAATGATATCCCTTCTTGGGATGTCAGTATTTTGGTTTTTTTATTCATTAATTTATGCTCAATTTCAATGAAATTAAATATAAATAACTAACTCATAACATCAGAAATATTGAATCCTAAAATACCATTCATATATATGTAAAATATTATGGAATAATATTTTAGATATCTTAAATTATTATCATAAATATACAGATATGTTATAAATTACACTTTTATATCTAGTTCACAATGTTTTTACCAATCAACAATAGATAACAACATTACAAACCCCAGTTATAGTAACCTAGAGTTTGTTGTTGCATTACAACATTATCTCAATATACATTACATCACATCAAACATGGTCAGAATTTTTTATAGTATTGAGAATATAGATACATACATTTTTCTCAGATTATATTGAATGAAATTAAAAAATAAAATAAAATTCTATAGTAATTATAATAATTTCATATAGAATATCCCAAAAATCAATAATTGTACACTTTCCAATACCCTACTTAAGGGAAATAGAATAATAAGGGAAATCTTTTCTTTATTAATGGAAATAATATAACATAATCAATCAATGAATAAAAAATGAATGATATTAAATAGTTAAATAATAATCAAATAACACATATAAATAACATCATGAAATCGAAATATATCAATTGATGTTAAAACAAAAAAATCATTACACATATATAAATAAGTTATATAATAATTATATAATTAATAATTATGGAAAACTCAATCATTCTATCAATCCCTTACTATATAGAATATTATGAAAAAATTTATACATTTTAAAAATATAAAAGAATTATTTCTTCATGATACATGCTGAAGCATTGAAGGTATATAATAATCCTCTCCCATCAAATTCTATTAGAAATATTTTATCCTAAAAATTATATAAATAACAACCAAATATATAATAAACATAAACATTCTTATTGAAAAAACAGTTAAAAAAATTTCAATATTTTCATTTAGAAATAAATAAAACAATATGGTCATAATACTTCCAAAGAAAAAATTTTATTGAATAATTCGATAAACATTATAGTGAATCATAACTGTAATTAATTAATTTTATCATAGCTGACAAATACCATTAAAATAATGTTCGATCCATTCATTGAAAACCATAAAAATATATCCTTCACTTTTGATATAAGTTTAAATAATATTTCCCAGGATATTTAACTAATTATTATCATTTAAAAAAAATTATAAACACGTAATTCCTTCTTAAAAAGAAATAATTATCATGTTTGTGAGAACATTTATTTAATCTCGTAAAATTAAGAACAATAATTTTTATCAATGAGAAAATAAAAATATTACGTATTCAAAGAATGATTATAAGATTACATAAAACAACATAAAATTATTTACAAATAATGTTGAAAATTATATTAAAAATTCAAGTAGGATATTAAAACAACAATCAATATAGAATAGGGAATGTGGATTTAAATAGCAATGATTTCATACCAAAATGATAAATAATATATTTTTCAATAAAACATTTTCCATATTTTCTTAATGTAGAAAATATATTAAACTGTTGAATAAAAATATGAAATCCTATACATGAACAAATTAGTTGAAAATATATTTATTTAGAATAAAAATTTTAAATAACACCCAAATATAAATCTAAACAAAAATAGTTCTCAATAAAAATGTGATTTTAGAATAAACAATTACCATGAATTTCTTCTTGTACAAACATGTTCTATCCCATAGTATAATGAAATTATAATCATTTTTTAATTATTTAATAACAATATTAATATTTATCATTTTTAGAAAAAATTATATTTAATTTATAAAAATGACTTACTCCAAATAAATATATAGTTACTAAATAATTTATTTAATTGTGGATTTTTTTGGATGTTTAGTTCATCTGAACAAAACAACATTTGTAGGTCAATCATTGTAAAAGGAATTTATTCTACATAATCACCAAAATATGGTTTATGAAAAAGTTATCATTGATATTCATATTATGAAATTCAAAAAATATCCCTATAAGCCTATCGGGAAAAATGAATCATGTATCTCTATGGAGATTATAGTCTGTACGTACAAATGAATGGAATTATACTTTTTATAATTGATGAAAATGAAAGTAAGTATATATTGGTTCACTTTTATAAATTCGTAATAATATTAAAAATATCATATTTAATAATTTTATCTTCATTTACTTCTATCCAAGTAATATATAATTAAAAAGGAATCATATAGGTTCATAGTGGTTATTCATCACACATATTCAAGACCATTATAATTATCTAACAGATGGACGTGTAATAAGGTTGATGATATATTACCATTAAAAATTTATAATTATGGAATAAAAATCATATATATTTATAAACATAATATTAAAACTAGTCATGAAATATGGAGATGGAAAACATAATGCATCCCTTCATGGAGGTGGTGGTCCACACATACCCATGAACCATGTTTTCAATTGTAATAAGATAGAAAAATATATTAAATTTTTTTATAAAATAAAAATATTAAAATTTAATCCTATGGAATATATATATATATATAAAATTACATATTCAGGGTTATTAATGGATTGAATAATGTAAAATAAGAAATCAACATTTAAGAACTCTATTAAGAGTTATACTTCTTCATTTGGTAATATCCCATGAAATTCACCTTAACGATTCATATGTTTTTTAGAAAATGATATCTAATACATGTGAATCATATATAGAGATTAATTATTCTAGGAATATTATAACTAATTAGCTCATAATGTTTGAAAATGTGGGATGAGGACATGCTCTTTTACAAGTGAGGGGAGTGACACAACTATAAATATTCTTAACTCTACATTAATATAAAAGTATTTATCACATGAAAGAGGAACCCATTTAATATATATAAATGATATAATGAATATAATGAGTAAATATAAGCTATTCCATTCTGATTTTCCAAATTTATTATTACTTTTAATACATTATCTCTTTGTTTTAATCCATTCTTTTACTCATTTCACCCTTACCATGGTGGTAAATTTTTAGGATAATTTTGAGTAATTATTAAAATAAATTATATTTGCCTAATTATGAAATTTTAACCCCATAACTCTAGATAATAATATTTTTATATTATTGAACAATTTGAATATATAGAAGTTAATTTTAAAATAAGTATTTGTATTGTGATGAAATACAGTTTTTAGAAAAACTACTTTTTAAAAATGAAAATGATTTTATACCATAAATAATGTAAAATTATGATTATAATATAATTATTTTAAATATGTTTAATAAATGGATACATATTATATATTCAATTCGAACAGAAAAAATTAATCTATTGAATTCTTTGTGAGAAGAAAATGGATGAATATGTTTTTTGAATAAAACATTACATATATTTAAAACCTGAAAAATCATATATTTAAATATAAAATAGTCTAGTTTTTTTATACTACATCATTAATATAAATATTTTCATTAAGAAATGAAAAAATTGTGTCAATATTACATAATGAAAATGTTGCAATAGTTACAATATATGAAAAATTGTAATTTTTAAGTATGCACCAAAAAATAAAGAAATTCTGAAAAAAAACCCAAGACAAAAACTAATTAAACATGACTGTTTTGATTTTATCAATTAAAAATTATAAAATATAGAAATTAGGATTCAAAAAATATATTGAATAAATAAATTTATTTAAAAAGTAATGTGTTTTCAATAGTTCCAAATTACTTTCTAGAAATTTGATATGGATATTACATCCCCCTAGAATATAATTTCATCATAAAAAATGATGGTGAATATCATTTCGTAAAATATTGGGTAATCCTTCCATATAGAATCCATATCATCCAAATATTCCACCTCTAGTTAGGTATTTCTCCAAATATCCTTTATTAATGGGTTGTACAATACTACAACACATGCTCTCTAGTTTCAATGACCTAGAGAGACTATTCATTGTTGGATGTGTAATTCTCCAAATATTTTCCCTAATAGGTGTGTACTTCTGTTGGTTCTGATATGTATATCCAAAATAATGAAACATATATGTGAACATTTACCTTAGAGATAATGGGTTGTATAACCAATCAATAATCCCCAAATCCAATTATATATAAAATTCCATATGACATACTATACAATGTATATAAAATACACATTTTAATGATTCTTATATCTACCTTACATTGAGTTAAATTTAAGAATACATTTCCCCCCTTAATATTTTAGCCACTTCCTTCCATTATCCAAAAAGGACTATTATATAAATTAATCTTCACTACTATAATTATAAATAAACCATAAATACATACTTCTATAGAAAACAAGTTCTAGGACTACTAGATTCATTTTTCAATTTTCTTAAAAAATAATTAATGAACAACATCTCTACAAAAATGATAATTCCCAGACATAAATCTAGATTCATTAATTGAAGATATTAATATATGAATATAATAACATATATGAATACCTATCCCTTGTATCTATGATGACATGTGGGGAATATATCATCCTTTTTTTAGTTGTTGAGTAGTCCTTTCATAGTTCTCATCAATTTGAGGATTATTGGTGAATCTAGAATGTACCTCTTCATTGAGAGCATTTTAATAGATCTACTAAAAATTTGATATGAACCAAGGGTAAAAATTAAATTAAAATTATTGAGTTAAACCTTATAGTCTAATAATTTCATAACTATTTATATGGGAATGGTGATGATGGAGTATATCATTAATTCGCATTAGAAAACATGTAGAATTAGAAAAACAATTAATTGTTACCCATATTCCATCATTCCACATTTGTGTTTCTGGATGTGTTATGATGAATCCCTTGGTAATATTTTCCCACATCCAAATTGGTTTAGGTTTTCTTTCATGACTCACATGGTATGTTTTCTTTTATATATTTCAAATTGATAAAACCAATCATATTGACACAATGTATGAAATTTACCACATCATATCATCCCACAAAAAATGTTTTCAAAAATCCCTTTACATATTTGTGAAGACAAAATTTATATTGAAATGCTAAAAATGTGCTTCATCTAATAGATCAATTTTATGCTCCAGTGGATATGAAACACATAAAATATTCCAAAAACATAAGAAAAAATATATTTAAAAAAGGTGTGTTCCAATTTTCCATCATTCAATACTTCGATCATAATTTTTAATTCCATAAAATTATTTCAGGTTTTTTTATTCATTTCTAGTAATGATGGTTCATTAACAGAAATGTAATGGAATGATACTAAACATAACTAATAATTACCATATCCATAATTACTAAATCCCACACTGTTGTATACTTGTTAATCCTCATCATATTTAATACTCCACAGTCTCTCCTACATGATACCTTAGAAACATTATTTTCCTTACAGAGGTGGTATTTTTACAATAAACCATAGTTCACAAGTAATTCTAAAAATATTAATCTCCACATGATGATCTATTTAAATGATAATAAATATATATATATATATTATGGATTTTATATGTGTCAAAAAAAATTACATAGAGATTATTTCATCATATGATAAAAAAATATTACCTATGAAAACTCTCTATCAATGGTGGGATAGTTCAACTAATTAATTTGAAATTTCATTGATGTATAAGAAAAAACAGTATCATCCTACATATAGAAAACAACTCAATCCTTAATTTTTTTTATCATTATGTAATAAATACCATTGACTTTCCAATGATAAATTCAATACTCTCTCATTAACCAATCCTTAATTTATCTCCATAAAACATTAATTATATTCCCTTAATTGTGTGAATTTAACCTCTTCATAGGCTAACATGGTTTAGATGTTATCTAAATGACCCAAAAATTGAACAATATATGCTACAAACATTCTCATACAAAGAAACTATGTATCATGATTATATTTATCTACATATTCCATTTAATTACTCCATTTTAATTGACTAATCAATATATTTTAAATATTTAGAGATAATATGTCCATTAAAAGGAACATCAGGGAACCAAAACTGATAAATTATTAATATATTATATAAATCTTTTTTATTGTGTGTCACTATTATAACTCTGTTTGAATTTGTGAAATATCTTATTCAAATTAGTGTAATATTTTTTTGATATATTTCATTTCACACAAAACTAAAAATAGTTTTTTCAAAAGAAATATGTTTGGATTTCATAATATGAGAAACCAAGTTAATGGTTCTCCACATGAAATATGAATTTTATCATTCTCTACATGGAACACAACAGATAGATTCCATTACATGGAAAAACGAATTTCATGAATGACTTTGGTAACATGCAAGGACAAATAACGATAATTATATATTATTATAACCTAGATGTTAAATATGTAGTTATGAAAATGGATAAATAACATATTAAAAACAAATTTTTACACAAATATAAAATTAATTCAATGGTTAAAATTGATTTATAAATTTATATGAAAATTGAATGAATATAAAGGATGATATTATTATTTGTATGCCCCCAAAGCTATTTTACCATAATAAATTATATTAGTTTCAATTTGTGAGAGATATTAATGTGATATATATATATTATTCAATAAAATATATTTAATATTCATCCAATATATTGGATGTGATTTTGATAAAAAAATACCAATTTAATGCATGAAGTTCTACATTTTTATGAGGCATTTTTATAGCCATTTAATAGAGAACCTATTTTAAATCCATATTTTTGAAATTTTAAAGATTATATATGTAAAAATAAATAGAATATTTTAAATAGAAACTTACACTATTAAAAATTGGATTTAAACCCATGGTTTAAATTTTTTTGGTTATTGATGGTATGTTTTGACCTATACCCATGATTTTGTAAATATAGTGGGTATAAAAACATAGATTTGTATTATTTATTGGGATCCTCTTGTTGAAATATCATTCACCCCCTACGTCTCTCCTGATCTGTGGCCTCTCCACCCTCCCCTATCCTACCCAACGTTGACCTATGACCCTCGTCTATAACTACTGGCCCTCACTTCCATCACTCTAACATCCTGGCACCACGGCCACATCGGCCTCTACATCCCAGCCCCCACCTCCACCACCCCTCCACCTCCTATACCTCCCCACCCTCAGATCCACCTCAGCAGCCGCCTCTGCCTCCTGACCCTCACCTCTGCCTCCTCCTCAGAGCCTTCTCCTCTACCTCCATGTCAACCTCCACATCCACCTCTTCCACCTCCTAACCACGACCACCTCCTCTATGGAATCCCACCATTTTATCACATTACCTTTCATTACAATATACAAAACTGAGGATCTTTATGGTTTAGTGTTTTGAGAACCAAGAACTTAATACATGAAAACATGAAACATTCTTCTTAAAAACATGAAAGTCCTCTCCTTGTTTTAATCCTAGGTTTATTACTACATCTCATAAACTGGGGACACACATCAAAATAAATTGTGAGCAGAAGTCCTAGTATGGGAAACAAGGGGAAATATTTAAAATGTGAACTTGAGATACATCAATAAATTCATGAAAAAGAACTTTAAGGCATGAGAAAGAAATCATGGGGCATATCATAATAAAAATGATGTATTTCATTACTTGAATATGGGTCTACAACATTAAACTTAGAAAATCATTTCTGTTTCACCAAGGTCCACCCCAAGTTGTCATTAAAAATTACCAAGGTTATTCACCAAGGTATCATTAAAAATGTTTATCTCTAGAGATTAAGTCTTTACCCAATGAATTGGAGCACTATCAGGGTGCACCATTAATTTTAATTTATTATCATGTGATCCACATATATCATCATCAATAATTTACTAAATAACCCATATAGCATAAGAGAAATTGGTTTTATTTCCTAGTAATAAAATTTTAAAAACTTCTTTAAAGACGTGATCTTTATGTCACTTTAAACCCATGAAAAAGGAAAGCGGGTCTCATGTATGTAAATCCAAAAATTTAAAATAGAAATTTTTTATATATATGTGATTTTCCCTATAGAAGAATTATCTTTGAGTATTCACTTAATAAAATAAAATAATTTGAGATAAAGAGAGTGACATTTTGAGAGGAAAATTCTGCAGCATATCTGCAATATTGCAGGGCTTTAGAAAACTTTGAAAAGACAGGGGACATAGGTCAACCACACATAAATGATATATAAAATAGAATAGGGACAGAATATATAGGATATATGAACATTTTAATTTAATTTTATGGACATACCATTTGAAATGAAAAACAAGGAAGGAGGACAAAAATATGATTTTTCTTATGAGAATTCGGCAGCCTAACGACGTCACTTAAACATCAAAAAAAGGTAATTGAAAAGATCAAATAGAGTCTCTCATAATATGAACATAAAATATCACTATTATAGATATATAGATCATACCCCAACATAATAAAAATAAACTTCAAATACATGACATGAAAATAGAACTTGAAAATGAGAAAGGTAAGAGAATCCCATAAATAATTCGGCGGCCTAACGGCGCCACTTAAACATTCTTAAAATAAATTGATGAGAGCAATAGGGGGTCTCTCATCATATAAAAATTAAATTTAAATTACGATGAATATAAATTAACATCCCCAACATTAAAATATGGAGCATAAAAGAAATGACAAAAAAGATAGTACTTGGAAGGAAAGTGAGAGTTGGATCCCTTACCTTAAAACGTAACTCTTAAAACCCAATGGTTGGGACCTTGAGGGCTTGGGGGAAACTTGGGAGGACTCCTTGGGCGGTAAGGAGACCATAAATTCATTGAGGACAATTTTTGAATCGAAAGGATGAGGTAATTGCTTGTTATTTTATAGGCTAAGTGAGGGGACAAGGCATTAATGGCCAAGGGACACCTCATTGGTGTTATTGGAAAAACCATGGGCTTGCCCATGGTATTTCCCAAGGTGTTTGGCCACATGGGACCCCTCATTAAATAATTCATCCCCTTTAGTCAAACATCACTTAAAATTTCTCATGACATCATCATGATGTTGTAATGATGTCATTAAACATACCGAATCCCTAGAACTGTCCTTTTACTATTCAGTGAAAATTCATTTTTTTCAGAAAAATCCCCAAAATTCACATTAACATAATATCGCTCCTCTGAATTGAAAAATGAACCCCATTTTATAAAAATAACTTTCTATATATTTTTAGTTTAATCTTTAAATAAAAAACACTATTCACCAGAAAAAACTAATACTTAACTAATAATTTTTGAAACAGTTATTTACATATTTTATTGAATCACATTACTTAATCAAGGTCCCTAAATTATATTAATACTTTCTTTAAGTGAGATTACTAATACATTTGGTCACATTTCTAATCCTAATCCAAAAATAACTATTTATAATTTACAATTCACCAAAAATTATGTTGAGCTTATTATACTCTAAATTTTTTTTGGACACATTTGCAGAAGACCATTTTTTGAAAATCCTTACACATCATTAATTATTTATAGTTTATATAAATATTTTAAAATACCCATTTGTCAAAATTCATCAATATACGTTCTATATTTATTCAAATATCTAAAAAACACAAAATTCACAATAGGAAGAAATCACAATTTTATTTATCTCAAAGGATTACACATAGTAGCTACAGTCTCATTACATATCCCCTTATAACCCAAGCATAGGACCTATGGGTAAGGTGTGATATGGTGAGAAAATCATAGGGAGGCTCAGATAACATTAACCTATTAGTAATGTCCACTAACTTGATCTTCTCCAGCAGGCGTTTCTGTTCATTCTTGACACGCTGGACTTCGGCTTGGGCATGGTCCAAAGACAAGCCCAAAAATGCCACATCCTTCCCAAGCTCTGATAATTGGCCTTCATAAGGTTCAAGTATGCTGGATGAAGCCATCGACTCTTCTTTCTGCATTAACCATTTACAACTCTGTAAAATCGTTAAGAGAAAATTAATATACTAATCAAAAAGTTTGGATCATTACATTCATCCCTCCGTTAAAAAATTGCGTCGCCAAAATTTTAATCCAAATGCATAGTCTAAAAGTTGAGGGTACTTTTGATTCATTATTTCCTCAGGAACCCACATCACTTCTTCATACTTATGATTCCTCCACAAGACTTTCACAAGTGGGTAGTCTAGTTGCGTAGAACCATGTCTCTACGTTCTAAGATCTCCACTAGATTCTCCTCATAAGGGAGGTCATGTTCCAGTTGTACCACCTCAGGGTTCCGTACATGTGAAGGCTCGGGTGTGTAATTTCTCAAGAGAGATAAATGGAAGACATCGTGAACATGATCTAGGATCAGTGGCAGTGATAGATGATAGGCCACTAGTCCTATGCGATCAAGTATTTTATAGGTCCCAATGTACCTAGGGCTGAGCTTTCCTTTCTTCCCAACCCACATGACTCTCTTCCATGGAAAAATTTGAAAGAATACTCTGACACCAACAACAAACTCCAACTCCATTTGATGGTTGTCAGCATAGAACTTCTGCCAAGTGTGAGGAGCCTTTATGTGTTGTTGGATAGAATGGAAATTTTCTGTTATCACTTGCACAAGATTAGGCCCAAGAAGATTTCACTCACCAAATTCATCCCAACAAGTAGGAGTTATACATCACTTTCCAGACATAGCTTTATAGGGTGCAATATGAATACTCGAATGGAAGCTGTTGTTGTATGAGAACTCAACTAAATGGAGGTGATGACCACATCCACCTTTAAATTCCATTGCGTATAATATCAGAATGTCCTCAAGTGTCTGAATATTTCTTTCAGATTGGACATTAGTTTGAGGATGATAGGTCATACTAAAATTCAATTCAGTATTCAGATCATGTTGAAGACTTCTCCAGAATTTTGATGTGAATCATGGATCACGATCAGATACGATGGATAGTGGTACCCCATGCAGCCTTACCACTTTTCATATATATTGGCATGTTGATCCAGAGAGAAATCTTCCTGAAAAGAGATAAAATGGGTGTTCTTGGTGATACTATCCACTATAACTGAAATTGAATTGTTCTCGTTGAAAGTTTCCAGGATTCTAGTGACAATGTCCATAGTGATATTATCCCACTTCCACGATGGTATAGGTAGTAGTTGTAATACCCCCTTGGGAAGTTTTCGTTCTGCCATTACTTGTTGACACACCAGGCACATTGTAGTGTAATCAGAAATCTCCCTCTTCATGTTATCCAACCAATAATGATCATGAAGGTCTCTATACATCTTAGTGCTTCCATAATGTATATAGAATGTAGAGTTATGAGCTTCATCCATCAGTTGTTTCTTTATATCTGGAATAGAAGGAACAAATAGTCTTGTATGGAATTTCAATACACCTTCTTGATCAATATTGATATCAAGAAACATCCCATCCTTCACAGCCTCAAAATTCTCCTACAACAAAATATCTTCTTTTTGTGAATTTTTGATCTCCTCTAGTAATGAAGGTTGCGGATTCATTTGGGATAGGGTTGATGATGTCCCTTCCCTTACAATTTCCATGTCCAGTTTCACTAGATCCTTAATCAAGGGGTCTCCTAGGGTCCTCATTGTTGCTAGAACAACATGTTCTTTCCTACATAACGCATCCGCGACTTCGTTTTCTCTTATTTAGTGATAATTAATTGAACAATAATAGTCTTTAATAATCTCCAACCATCTCCATTGTCTCATTTTCAATTATTTCTGTGTGAAAATATACTTTAAACTTTGGTGGTCGGTGTATATATCACATTTCTCCCCAATAATATAGATCCTCAATATATTTAGAGCAAAAACAATTGCCGCCAGCTCTAGATCATGCGTAGGATAATTATTCTCATGTTGCATCAGCTGACGAGATGCATGAGCAATTACCTTATCATTTTTCATGAGGACGCACCCAAGTCCTTTCAGAGATGAATCACTAAAAATAATGAATCTTTATCTGATAGAGGGTAGTGTTAACACAGGTGGAGTAACCAATCTCTTCTTCAGCTCTTGGAAACATTCCTCGCTTTCCTTTTTCCAGATGAACTTAACCCCTTTTCGAGTCAACTTGGTTAGTGGATTAGAAATCCATGCAAGGTTTTTCCTAAAACTCCTATAATATCCTACTAAACCAAGGAAACTACAAATCTCAGTTACTATTGTGGGTTGAGGCCACTCCTCCACAACCATTTTCCTTACAGGGTCAACCGAGATTCCTTCATTGGTTACGATGTGCCCCAAGAAAGCCACTTGTTGTAACAAAAACATACACATGCTAAAATTTACAAAGAGCCTCTCCTTCTGAAGAGTTTGCAAAATAACCCTCAGATGATCTTCATGCTCCACACAACGTTTTTATTTTATCAAAATAACATCAATAAAAACAACCACAAAGTTATGAATGTAGTCCTTATAGACTATATTCATGAAATCCATTAAAATTGAAGGCGAATTAGTTAATGTGAAGGGCATATCAGTAAACTCATAATGTCCATATCATGATAAGAAGGAAGTCTTTGGAATATCTTCCTTCCTCGCCCTCAGTTGATGATAACGAGATCAAAGAACAATCTTGGAGAAGAATTGAGCCCCATGAATTTGGTCAAATAAATCATCAAATCTTGGAAGATGCTATTTTTTCTCTACTGTGATCCCATTTAGTTCTCTATAATCAATGCATAGCCACACTAATCCATCCTTCTTTTTCACAAAGTGAACTGCTACTCCCCAAGGAGACACACTCGGTCAGATAAACACCTTCTCGAACAAATCTTGGAGTTGTTTCTTTAACTCCTCTAGCTCCACATTTTCCATTTTATACGGGGACTTTGATATCAGTTGAGTTCCAGGTACGAGTTCAATGGATAACTCTACCTCTATTTCTGGGGGAGGTCTAAGTAACTCCTCAGGAAATACACCTATGTATTCCTAAACAATCAGAACATCTTCTATTTGTATACTCCCTTTTCCTTCATTATCCTCATTGATTAACTCTATATAGAAGGCTATATAGGAGGTTCCTTTAGAAAAATATCAGGTCAGGATATCTCTCATTGGAAGAAAATTATAGGTCATTCATTCAAGACTACTGAGATTTCCATACTTCTGAATTTGATCATAGCATTATACTATGAGAGCCAGCCCATCACTACTGAAAATGTAGGATTTCCCAACATTTTAGATCTGTTGGGAAAGGCTGCAGACCGTTGGTGTATGTTATACCAATGGTTCTACAAAACGTAGTGAAGTAAGCCATTGGGAAAAGAATTTCCCAACAGTTTACAGTGAACCGTTGGGATAGGTTGGAGAAAAATTAACCTATCCCAGAGGTTCTAGAAAACCGTTGGGATAGAGTGCTGAAAAATACCATTTTTTCTCCAACGGTTTAGCCAAACTGTTGGGAAAACCCCCAAATCTCATCTTTCCCAACGGTTCAGAACCGTTCGTAAAACAAAACCCATACATGGTATGCCAACGGTTTCAAACCATTGGCATAGCCTCTGTACGGAAAATTTCACAACAGCACTGCAATTTTCCCAGCAGCTCTCCAATTTTCCCATCGGTCCCTCTCATTTTCAATCCAATTAATGTACATGCAATAAAATAACACATACATATACCATTATTTTACCTTAAATAACCAACTAAAACTTACATATAGAGAACAAATTCATACAAATTTAACATCAAATGGTGGAACTATACACATCCATAATTAAATTAGAAATCATAACTTAATTATAAACATACATAATTCATTTATAATTCAATTTAAAATTTATAGGAAAATTATATGTGGAATCCGGAAGTCAATTCATAATTTGATCGGTTTTTTGTATACCATATATTTTTACCTGAAATGATGTCCATTTTAAACATAATACATACAACTAGAGTGCTACCGGCCACACCGCGCCTCAGATTGAGGCAGGGTTGACTCGTACACATCACATATGACCCATGAATTGTTTTGCTAATGTATCGACACAATATGAATGCGTTTGGTCGGTTTTCCATAAGCCACTTGATGTTTTTCAATTAAAATAGTGTATTTTTGAAACAAAAGGCATACACATTAAGTGGACCCGGCCACACCGTGTCTCAGATTGAGGCGGGGTTGATTCGTACACGTCACATATGACCCATGGATGGTTCTCCTAAAGTTTCAACGGAAACCGAATGCATTTGGTCCGTTTTCCATATGTACTTAAAATGTTGTCCATTTTAAACAAAAGAGATCCACTTAGAGTGATTCTGGTCACACCGTGCCTCCGATTAAGGCGGGGTTGACTCATACACGTCACATATGACCCATGGATCATTGTGATAAAGTATCGACATAATCCGAATGCGTTTGTTCGCTTTTCCGCATGCCAGATGATGTTTTTCACTTGAAATGTCGTCCTTTTGAAACAAAAGATAGACACTTTGAGTTGTGGCTGCCACACCACGCCTCGAATTGAGGCGGGGTTGACCCGTACACGTCACATATAACCCATGGATCGTTTTTCTAAAGTATTGATGCAATCCAAATGTGTTTGGTCGGTTTTCTGTATGCCAGTTGATGTTTTTCAATTAAAATGACGTCTTTTTGAAACAAAAGGCAGACACATTGAGTTGTGCCGGCCACACCGCGTCTCCGATTGAGGCAGGGTTGATTCTCACATGTCACATAAGACCAATGGAACATTCTCCTAAATTTTCAATGGAAACTGAATGTGTTTGGTTGGATTTCCATATATACTTAAAATGTTGTCCATTTTAAACAAAAGAGAGACACTTAGAGTGATTCTGGTCACAAAGTGCCTCCGATTAAGGCGGGGTTGACTCGTACATGTCACATATGACCCATGGATCATTTTTCTATAGTATCGACACAATCCTAATGCGTTTGGTCGGTTTTCTGTATGCCAGTTGATGTTTTTCACTTCAAATGACATCCTTTTGAAACAAAAGACAGACACTTTGAGTAGTGGCTGCCACAACACACCTCAGATTGAGGTGGGGTTGACTCGTACACATCACATATGACCCATGGATCATTGTGCTAATGTATCGACACAATCCGAATGTGTTTGGTCGGTTTTCCGTATGATAGTTGATGTTTTTCAATTAAAATGACCTCCTTTTGAAACAAAAGGCACATTTTGAGTGGTGATGGCCACAACGCACCTTGTATTGAGGTGGAGTTGACTTGTACACGTCACATATGACCCATGGTTCTTTCTCCTATTGTTTCAATGGAAACCGAATGCGTTTGGTCGGTTTTCCATATGTACTTAAATTGTTGTCCATTTTAAGAAAAATAGTGCCATGTAGAGTGATTCCGGCCACACCGTGCCTCATATTAAGACGAGGTTGACTCATAGACGTCACATATGACCGATGGATCGTTGTTCTAAATTATCGACACAATCCGAATGCGTTTGGTCAGTTTTCTGTATGCAAGTTTATGTTTTTCACTCTAAATGACGTACTTTTGAAACAAAGGACAAACACTATGAATGGTGGCGGCCACCCCACACCTCGTATTGAGGTGAGTTTGACTTATACACGTCACATATAACCCATGCATCGTTATCCTAAGGTATCATTGGAAACCTAATGCATTTGGTCGGTTTTCCGTATGTACTTAAATTGTTGTCCATTTTAAGCAAAAGAGAGCCACTTAGAGTGATTCCGGCCACACTGTGCCTCATATTAAGGTGGGGTTGACTCGTACATGTCACATATGACCCATGGATCGTTTTGATAAAGTATCGACACAATTTGAATGTGTTTGTTCGGTTTTCCATATGCCAGTTGATGTTTTTAACTTTAAATGGCGTTCTTTTGAAACAAAAGACATACACATTGAGTGGTGGCGCCCACACCGCACCTCTAATTGAGGCGGGGTTGACTCTTACACGTCACATATGACCCATGGATAGTTGTGAAAATTTATCGACACAATCCAATTGCGTTTAATCAGTTTTCCGTATGCCAGTTGATGTTTTTCAATTAAAATGACGTCCTTTTGAAACAAAAGGGAGACACATTTAGTGGTTCCGGCCACAATGTGCCTTGTATTGAGGTGGGGTTGACTCTTACACGTCACATATGACCCATGGATTGTTTTGATAATGTATCGACATAATCCAAATGAGTTTTGTAGGTTTTACGTTTTCCAGTTGATTTTTTCAATTAAAATGACGTCCTTTTGAAACAAAAGGCAGACACTTTGAGTGGTGCCCGCCACACCGCGCCTCGGATTGAGGCGGAGTTGACTCGTACACGCCAAAAATGACCCATGGATTGTTCTCATAAAGTTTCAATGGAAACTGAATGCGTTTGGTCGGTTTTCCGTATATACTTAAAATATTGTCCATTTTAAACAAAAGAGAGCCACTTAGAGTGATTTCGGCCACACCGTGCCTCAGATTAAGGCGGGGTTGACTCATACACATCACATATGACACATGGATCGTTGTGATAATGTATCGACACAATCCGAATGTGTTTGGTCGCTTTTCCGTATGGCAGTTGATATTTTTCACTTAAAATGACGACATTTTGAAACAAAAGACAGACACTTTGAGTGGTGCCAGCCACACCGCGCCTCAGATTGAGGCGGGGTTGACTCGTACACATCACGTATGACCCATGGATCGTTTTGATAACGTATCAAAACAATCTGAGTGCGTTTATCAGTTTTCCGTATGCCAGTTGATGTATTTCAATTAAAATGACATCCTTTTGAAACAAAAGGCAGACACTTTGAGTGGTGGTGTCCACACCATGCCTTGGATTGAGGTGGGTTTGACTCGTACACATCACATATGACTCATGGATAGTTTTTCTAAAGTATCGACACAATCCGAATGTGTTTGGTCTTATTTCCGTAAGCCATTTGATGTTTTTCAATTAAAATGACGTCCTTTTGAAACAAAAGGCAGACACTTTGAGTGGTGCCGGACACACCGCCACTTGGATTAGGCGGGGTTTACTCGTACACGTCACATATGTCCAATGGATCGTTTTTCTAAAGTATCGACACAATCCGAATGTGTTTGGTCGGTTTTCCGTATTCCAGTTGATGTTTTTCAATTAAAATGACGTCTTTTTGAAACAAAAGGCAGACACATTGAGTGGTGTCGGCCACACCATGTCTCCGATTTAGGCGGGGATGATTCGTACACATCACATATGACTCATGGATTGTTCTCCTAAAGTTTCAACTGAAACCGAATCCATTTGGTCGGTTTTACATATGTACTTAAAATGATGTCCATTTTAAACAAAAGAGAGCCACTTAGAGTGATTCTGGTCACACCATGCCTCTGATTAATGCAAGGTTGACTCATACACGTCACATATGACCCATGGATTGTTGTGCTAATGTATCGACACAATCTGAATGCGTTTGGTCTATTTTCTGTATGCCAGTTGATGTTTTTCACTTCAAATGACGTCCTTTTGAAACAAAAGACAGACACTTTGAGTGGTAGCTGCCACACTGCTTCTCAGATTGAGGCGGGGTTGACTCGTACATGTCACATATGACCCATGGATCATTTTTCTAATGTATCGACACAATCCGAATGTGTTTGGTCTGTTTTCCGTAATCCAGATGACGTTTTTCAATTAAAATGATGTATTTTTTAAACAAAAGGCACACATTGAGTGGTGCCGGCCACACCGTGCCTGGGATTGAGGCGAAGTTGACTCTTACAGGTCAAATATGAACCATGGATCGTTATCCTAATGTTTCAATGGAAACCGAATGTGTTTGGTTGGTTTTCCGTATGTACTTAAATTGTTGTCCATTTTAAGAAAAAGAGAGACACTTATAGTGATTCCGGCCACACAGTTCCACAGATTAAGGCGGGGTTGTCTCGTACATGTCACATATGACCCATGGATCATAGTGCTAAAGTATCGACACAACTTGAATTCGTTTGGTTGGCTTTCCGAATGCCACTTTATGTTTTCACTTTAAATCATGTCCTTTTGAAACAAAAGATAGACACTTTGAGTGGTGGAAGGCACACCACACCTCAGATTGAGGCGGGGTTTAATCATACACATCACATATGACCCATGGATTGTTTTTCTAATCTATCGACACAATCCGAATGCATTTGGTCAGTTTTCTGTATGCCAGTTGTTGTTTTTCAATTAAAATGACGTCCTTTTAAAACAAAAGGCAGGCACTTTGAGTGGTGGTGGCCACACCGCGCCTCGTATTGAGGTGGGGTTGACTCGTCCACATCACATATGACCCATGGATAGGTGTGATAACATATCGACACAATCCGAATGCGTTTGATAGGTTTTCCATATGCCAGTTGATTTTTTCAATTAGAATGAAGTCCTTTTGAAACAAAAGGCAGCCACTTTGAGTGGTGCCAGCCACACCGCACCTTGGATTGAGGCGGAGTTCACTCGTACACGTCACATATGACCCATGGACTGTTATCCTAATTTTTATATGGAAAATGAATGTGTTTGGTTGGTTTTCGTTATGTACTTAAAATGTTGTCCATTTTAAACAAAAGAGAGCCACTTAGAGTGATTCCGGCCACACCGTGCCTCAGATTAAGGAGGGGTTGACTCTTACACGTCACATATGACCCATGGATCATTTTCCTAAAGTATCGACACAATATGAACGTGTTTGGTCTCTTTTATGTATGTCATTTGATATTTTTCACTAAAAATGACGTTCTTTTGAAACAAAAGACATACACTTTGAGTGGTTCCGGCCACACCACACCTCGGATTGAGGTAGGGTTTATTCGTACACATCACATATGACCCATGGATCGTTCTCCTAAATTTTCAATGGAAACAAAATGCATTTGGTCAGTTTTCCTTATGTACTTAAAATGTTGTCCATTTTATGAGAATCCTCATGTGTCTATTAGTGGAATGGTATTTACTTAAAATCTTCTGGATATTTATATAAAATATTTTTATATCATTCATAGTATGGATTAGATTTTATGTTATAATTCTATGATACATTTCAGGAGGAGGGTGGGGGGCTGCCTGGGGGGCTGTCCAGGGGCTGTCCAAGGGCTGTCATGGGCCGTCCGGGGCAGTTTGGGGGTTGTCTGGGGTCCAAGGAAGAGGGTGGGGGGCTGTCCGGGGGGATGTCTGGGGGGATATCTGGGGGGTTGTCCGGGGTCTAGGGAGGAGGGTGGGGGGCTGTCCAGGGGGCTGTTCGGGGGCTGTCTGGGGGCTATCTGGGGGTGTTTGGGGGGTTGTCCGGGGTCCAAGGAAGAGGGTGTGGGGCTGTCTAGGGGGCTGTCTGGGGGGAATTCCGGGGGGGGGGGGGGTTGTCTGGGGTCCAGGGAGGAGGGTGGGGGGCTGTGTGGGGGGGGGGGGTGTGTGCGGGGGTGGGGGGGGGGGGTGTTTGGGGGTTGTCCGGGGTCGAAGGAAGAGGGTGGGGGTTGTCTGGGGGGCTGTCCGGTGGGGTTGTCTGAGGTCTAGGGAGGAGGGTGGGGAGTTTTCTAGGGTCCAGGAAGGAGGGGGGTTCCCAAAAACACAACCACTAAAAGACAACAACATCCTTTCAAACAGATAATATATAAAAATAACTCAACTCCAATACTATACTACGAGTCTAGATTAAACCAACAACTAGAATAGATTAAATATCAAATCTTAGTAATATCAGTAAAAAATGTAATGGATCAACTTGTCCCACATCACCATCACCATCATAACCACCATCATCATCACCCTCGTCCTCATCCCCATCATCGTCCTCGCCCTCCTCTCCCTCGCCCTCCTCGTCGTCCTCGCCCTCGCCACCCTCCTCGCCCTCCTCCTCACCCTCCTATTCCGCATCAGACTCCTCGCCATCAGCATCGTCAAGATGGAAATCATCCTGACCACCACTAGAACATACACCTGGTGTAGCGTATAAAGAACGTATCGATGACATATACTCATCAACAGCTGGGCTAGCCTCTACTGGAAGTGTAGGACGTGGAACATCAATAAATTTCATAAACGCACTGTTTCCCTAGCTGACTGTTCTACCGTCTCTGTGGCCCTTTTCTCTTCCTGATCGACTTGCGCCCTAACATGCTACATCTTGGTGGCACTACAACTCATACCTGAGGAGGGCCAATACCTCACCGGGGCTATCCTAGGTCGGTAGCGTACTCTTCCAGAATGCTCCTCTCCCAACACCTGATGTAAGTGATCTGTTGGACCAAAATTGTCCGGTTCTTGGGAATCAAGGGACTCTAAAGAATACTATAACAAATATAAATATATCATTAAATTACAAAAAAGATATTAAAAAATAAATTCAATAGATTAAAAATTACAATCTGCTGCTGAGTCGCTTCGTTGATGGCACTTCCATCCTTTTTCCGTCTACTCGAGAAAAACAGTTTTTCTCGAGGCACAAATCCTTCAATATTTTGTATTTTCCTCTATAATGACATTGAAAACTAAAGTTATATGAAAACTTTAGAAAACTATTAAATAATTGAAGAAACAAAAGAAAGTGTAATTCGTAAAGAAAACTTATAAACATTTGTCATACCTGCTTCCTCTAATGATCAGGCATCGTAGTGCGTCCCAGTGTGTGGAGATATTTTTTTGCATCAATGTTCTTTTTATTTTTTCTAGATGATTCCAAAAAAAAATTCAAAAATTCAACAGATAGTATTAATGAAAAACATTAAAGTTATTATTTAGATACCTAAAATGTTATTAATACCTTAAACTGTGTACTCGCCCAATTAGTAATCATCTGACGATACTGCTCTATAGGACAATAATCCACCACTGGTACTGCCTCTAACTCAGTGCCAACTCTAGCAACCCAGCCAATATACAACTCATGCTTGTAAGCTCTCCAAATCTCGCCTAAATCCTTTAGATGTTCCGGTCGTGCACCCTCACCATCGGGAAAATTAAATCGAAGCTGAAATCAAAATATTATTTTAAATAAATACAAAAATAATTCATGGAATTAAATAGAACAGATTTTTTTCCCATATATCTGCCCAAGCTCTATCCATGACCTCAGGTGGCATATTTCTCCACGATAGTGGGCTAACGGGAATGATTTCGGAGTATTTGGAAAGCGTCACCAAAAAACTCCGACATTGGTGCCCTGTTTTCTCAACAATTTGGTTGTCTGAATTATAATCCACCATAACCTGTGTGTGGCAGTTCCACACCGAACGCATGCATGTACGCCCCCGCCCACGCCACCTATCAGTAGATGTATCTATCATGAAAGAAAAACAGATATTTTATCAAAACATGTTATAATGAAAATAAATATTCCTATAAAAATTTGTTAGGGTTCTATAAATATACATGTGCCGGTATGATTGCTGAGCGCTGCTAGATCCACAGAAACTGATGGAACACCCTGTGGTGGAACAGGAGTCGAACACGATGGAATATAGAAGCTCGGAGAGACAGAAGTAGAAGGAAAAGAAGATGGGACAACTGTCTGACCGAATGATGACTGGGGAGGGGGAATCATCATGGGATGTGAAAATGATGGGCCAGAAGATGCAGAAGGTAGTGAAAAAATGGGAGGCCTAAATATGTCGCATGTCTCTAACGAAACATTGGGATCAGAATGTGGGAAGGATGACATGTCAGTGGGAGGGGCATGGCCTAGTCGGGTACGCGCAGCTACTCATCCACCTCTGGTACGAACCCTCCTCGTAGCACCGTCCTGAGTACTAGGACCAGTACAAGGCTCCTCTTCAAATAACTCTCGACGTATAGGTGGATCATACTAAAAATTTTACAAAAAAATTAATCACATGACATTATATATTCTTTAAATATATATATATATATATATATATATATTTTAAATAATGTACTCACTGTAGGCACTAATGGCGGAACACCCATCTTCGTCATTCAACCATTGTTCTCCATCATTTTTTTCCTTCGTCTCTCTTCAATTGGCTTCATTTCCTATTTTTAAAAACAAATATGTAATTAATTAGAAAAAGAAAACTAATGTGTAACCCAAAAAACTAAATATATGAGGGAATAGGGGGATTCATAGGTAATTTAGCTATCAATTGTTTTAGAATAGCTTGAATTGATTTAATAAATCATACAAGTTGTAATGTTCACCATGTTAGAAATATTTTTTGACAATGTTTTAATACAGTTCAATTCCAAATTAGAAAATGCAATTTAAATAGAACTGCAACCAATAAACATTGAAAATTCACATAATGGTCATGTCAGCTATCAATTGTTTTAAAAGGGATTGAATGGATTTAATAAGTCATACAAGTTGTAATTTTCACCAAGTTAGAATTATTGTTTGACTATGTTTGAATACAGTTCAATTCCAAATAAGAAAATGCAATTTAAATAAAACTACAACAAATAAACATTGAAAATTCACATAACGGTCAAGTCAGCTATCAATTGTTTTAGAAGATCTTGAATGATTTTAATAAATAATAAAAGTTTTAATGTTCACCAAGTTAGAAATATTGTTTGACTATGTTTGAATACAGTTCAATTCCAAATTAGAAAATTCAATTCAAATAAAACGGCAACCAATAAACATTGAAAATTCACATAACAGTCAAGTCAGCTATCAATTGTTTTAGAAGATCTTGAATGGATTTAATAAATCATACAAGTTTTAATGTTCACCATGTTAGAAATATTGTTTGACTATGTCTCAATACAGTTCAATTCCCAATTAGAAAATGCAATTCAAATAAAACGGCAACCAATAAACATTGAAAATTCACATAACGGCCAAGTCAGCTAAAACATATTTGTGATCAATACTAAATAAATTTGAGTATTACCAACCTTAACAACCCACCTCTAGGTAAACCAAATGAATTGAGAAAATGGATGAATGATTATATATATTTTCATCCACAACATCTGGTTCACAATCAACTCTGACAATTGAGCTATTTGAGTCATCAAGAGAAATAAATGGATTGATTCCAATGGCAGTAGGGACATTGTCAATCCCATCATCACCATCATCAAAAATATGTATTGGAATTACTTCAACTATGAAACCAAATTCAGGTTGAAGTTGGTCTTTGACATAAGAAACGTGTTTATCCATTGATGCCAACACATATGCTTCTTTGGTATCAAGAGTATGAGTAATATTAATTACTCAAAATCGACAATCATAAATAAATGTGCCATGTATCGTCATCAAATCAAACCAATGGCATTTCATCATTGTGACTAGTCCATGAGAGTAATAACCCAATATTATTATTTTCTCAACAACTCCATAATAACCCACATTTTCAAATCGCGGTCTACTATCTGATGCACTGGAATAACAATCTGTTGTTGCAGTAACTATAACACCATCAGGTTGTGTTATCATGTTCTTTGCTCGTTCAGTGACAATAAATTTGTACCCATTGAGGGCTTCTATATCTGTATATGGGAAGTAGTTGAAGGAGTCTAACCTGGATGGGGGAGTTGTAGCCGATTAGATGGAAGACCTCTGGTTAGGGTTCACCTGCGCG